>CM060929.1:338231610-339567027 GCA_030765085.1 Allium cepa | reverse complement strand
AAAAAAATTATTCTCAAGGACAACAAGTTTGCATTTTAATCTGAAAGACGCTTTTTAGTATAAATAGAAAATGATAATTACAACTATCATTCTGTGATTTACACTAAAAAGTGTCATTTAGCCTAAAAGGCAAAAATTTTGTTCCCAAAAGCAAATTTTTTCCACCTTTTTCCCTGAACCTAAGAAACCCTTTATTTTATTCCTTCATTATTAAATTATAACCACCGTTATAATTTAATTTCATAGGTAATCACAAAACCAGGTTTTTTGCAGACTCCCCCTTTATAAAAATTGTGTACTCGCAATTTTCAAGAGAAGAGCTGTAAACAACATAATATATTTTATCTAGCAAAGGGAAATGGATACGCTTGAGTTTTTAAAAAATTCCTCACCCCTAACATAAGAAGATAGAAAACTAGGATAAGATCACTCGAAAAATTCTCTTGTTTCCCATGTACAGTTATTGGGATTAGCGGAATATTGAATCTTCACGAGTGGTACATCCTTATTTCGAATGCGTTTCACCTCTAAAGCAAGAACACAAATAGGATGTTGCACAATAGATAAATCAGGTGAGATCTCAAGCTCTTGCAAAATAGGAGGATTAATAATAGAATCTAAATCACGAAGGCACTTTCGAAGCTGAGAGACGTGAAACATGTCATGAATATCAGAAAACTGGGCCAGAAGTGATACTCTATAAGCAACCAGGTCAATGCACTCAGTAATAGGAAATGGTCCTATGAATCGAGGAGCCAATTTCCAGTCCTACTGAAACGCATTACGCTCTTCAAGGGAGATACACGAATATAAACAAATCACCAATGGAGAAGTCAAGAGGCTTCCTACGATTTTCCACATAGGATTTCTAACGACTTTGTGCCTCTTTCATTCTCTGACGAATAAGATCGATCTTCTTTGAAGCTTTATGAATAGAATTGGGGCTTTAAATAATCTTTTCTCCGGATTCCAACCAACAAGAAGGTGATCGACATGGCTTTCCATATAGGGCTTCGAAAGGAGCCATAACAATATTGGACCGAAAGTTGTTGTTACAAGAGAACTCAATAAGCGGTAGGTGTTCCCAACTGCCACCAAAATCGTGAATGCATGCACGAAGTAGATCCTCAAGAATAAGATTCACCCATTCAATCTATCCATCAAACTACGAATTATAAGCTGTGCTGAAGCTAAGTTTTGTACCCAAAGCTTTTTGAAGACTTTGCCTGAAATTACTGGTGAAAGTGGATCTTTATCACAAACGATCGAAGCAGGAACACCTTGAAGTCTCATCATCTCCTAAATATATAAATTAGATAGATGAGAAGCTATACTATTAGATTTAATAGGAATAAAATGTGCAGAGTTATTCAAGCGATCAACAATAAACCAAACACTGTATGGCCCAATCTCGAATGAGGTAGACCATCAATAAAGTCCATAGAGATTTGATTCCATTTCCACAACGGGACCTCAAGAGGCTGAAGAACACCATGGGACGCTGATGTTCGGTTATAATGAGTTGAAAATTCATGCAATTACTCACATAACTTGTAACATCATGCTTCATTCCTTTCCAATAATACAAGCGTCTCATATCGGTATACGTCTTACTACTACGAGGATGAATAGTATACTTAGAATGGTGACAATCATCAAGAATGTACCGCCTAAGATCAGAAACACAAGGCACAATCAATCGATTCTTCTTACGAAGAAAACCATGAATATCAATGCTGAAATCCCTCAACTCATAATCATGGGATTTAGACTTACAAAGCTGAATAAGGCGTACAAGATCTGGATCTTGCCGCCGAGCCTCGGCAATACGATCCGATTAGCTAGGACAAGCTTCCAAACTAAATAACAAGATAAGAGAATCTAAAGCTGGAGCACGATCATGAATATAACAAAGAGATAGAGTCTCCAACATATCCCACTCAGCTAACATCGTAGAAACAACAGCTGAGTGCTTACGACTTAGCACATTTGCAAGTCAGTTCCTCTTTCTAAGAGTGTATTGGATATTAAAATCATAAGCGGCTAGGAACTAGAGAAAATGCTGTTCCTACATATTAATTTCTTTCTAGGTGACCATATGCTTCAATGATTTATGATCGGTATAGAGAATAAAACGCTCACCCAGAAGATAGTGACACCAAATCTTCAAGGCAAAGACTATGGTGGCCAAATCTAAGTTGTGGGTGGCATAGCGAACCTTATTCGGATGCAATTTCCAAGAAGCATAGGCAACTACCCGATCTCTCTGCATAAGCACGGCACCGAGACCATATCTACTAGCATCGGTGTAAAAACAAGATCTTGATTCCTTTCGAGAACCATAAGGATATGAACATTAGTGAGAAGTTCTTTCAATTTCTGAAAAGAAGCTTCACACTTATCTGACCAAATAAATCGAACACCTTTTCTAGTAAGGCTAGTGAGAGGAAGAATAATGCGGGAAAAATCCTTGATGAACTGACAGTAATAACCCGCCAATCCAAGGAAACTGCGAATCTCAAAAACATTCTCTGGCCTTTTCCAATTCTAAATGGCTTCTATCTTCGATGGATCGGCAGAAATACCATCAAAAGATACAACATGGCCAAGGAACTTCATCTTATTCTTCTAAAAGTGGCATTTGGAGAATTTGGCTTTAAGTTGATGCCGACGAAGAGTATTCGAAACAAACCTGAAATGATAAGCATGATCGACTTCGGACTTAAAATAGAGAAGAATATCATCAATGTATACAAGGACGAAATTATCGAGATATTCTTGGAATACTTGATTCATAAGATCAACGAAATAAGCTGGAGCGTTCGTCAAACTGAATGGCATAACAAATCGCTCATAAGAACCATAACGAGTGTGGAACGCGGTAACAAGAATGTTGTCCTCCGTAACTCATAGCTGATGAAAATCGATGGCTAGGTCGAGCGGAGAAAAGACCTTTGCACCGCTTAACTGATCGAACATGTCATCAGTCCTAGGCAATGGATACTTGTTTTTAATAGTTAGCTCGTTAAGCTTGTGGTAATCGATGCAAAGCCTAAGAGTACCATCGAATTTCTTAACAAAGATGACCGCAACACCCTACGGTAAAGAACTGGACTGAATGAATTGCTTGGCTTCAAGCTCCATCAATTGCTTATTGAGTTCCTCATTTTCCTTAGTGGACATCCTTATGGGAGGACTACTAATAGGCTAAGCACCAAGATTGAGGTCAATACGGAACTCAATTTCTAGCTTGGTTGGCAAACCCGAAACAGGCTCAAGTACAACAAAAAAAATCACAAAAGACTGGAATTCGAGATACTTCATCATCATCTCGAGACTCAAGAGCAAACAAAGATGCTTTGAAATCACCATCAACATTTTGAAGAACAAGAGATAACTGATCACCCGAATCAGGATGCCTAAGATAGAGTATCCTTTGAGAACATAGGATTCAGGCTTGATAACAAGCAAGCTAATCCATTCCCAAAATCATATCAAATCCAAGATAGTGAATAACATGCAGATTCGCACGGAAAGAAAACCACAAGAATAATCTCAACTTCACTACAAGCATGCTAAGTGTTGTGGATCCTCCAATAGGATTCGTAATCCTCAAGAAGTAACAAGGCAAGAAACATCCAACGGTATAACATCAATAAGTTCTTCGATACGAATGAGTGTGAAGCACCCGTATCAAAGAGAACTCGAATAGAACGATCATGAAATAATAAAGAACCTTTGAGAATAGAAGGAAAAGTACCTGTGGGCTGAGAAGAACTACCAAAAGCATCCACCACATTAAGCTTGCCCGACTTGAATTACTAGGAGCAATGGGACAAGATGAAACTCGATGTCCCACTTTCTTGCAAGGACGGCACACACGAGGCTTGGGACAATCTCAAATCAAATTATCAGAGGAGTCACAATTGAAACACCCCTTCTGACTATGAGGTGCTCCATTGGGCTGAGAGCTAGAACCAACAGACTTCTTCATCTTCTTGCTATAAGGAAAATATTTGGACTTTCGAAAAGTAAATTTCTTCTTGTCGGGGTTCTTACGAACCTCAGTATCATCGCTACTATCCTCTCCTTCTCGACTGCTTCGAAATGAAGCATTGAGTCAATCAAGTCCTCAAATGAAAGCTTAAGCTGAAGCATCAAAGATTTCTTCAAATATTACTTGAGGCCAGAAGCACACTTGAGATTCTTCTTATAAGAAGTGCTAGTATACTCAAGACCATACTTGGACAAGGCCTCGAATGAATAAACATATTCGAAAATTGAAGAATTTCCTTCAACTCAAGGAAGCAACGGGTTTAGAGGGCTTTCTTGAACTCGAGAACAGACTTAAGTTCGAATCGCTCCCTAAACTGGATCCAAGTAAGAGTAGACTCATTAAGCTCAGCAATAAGTAACTCATACCAATCAAGTGCATGCTCTTGCAGCATACTCGATGCTATAAGAACTCAATAATGGTCGGAAAGATCCATGCGAGTAAAGATACGCTCGCATGTACAAAGCCATGACTGGACCTCAAGAATTGACTCTGAGCCTTTGAAAGGCTTGCCTCCAAGATGAGAGAATCACTGCATATACATGAAAAAGCAGACTTGCACGGAGGCCACGAAGGATTAGGAGCTGGAGGCTGAGTGCTCCTGAATAAATCCATGAACTGATCAGCAGATAAGTAAACACCATCTGGATGTAAGCCGCTGGATGGCCCAAGACCAGAACAGTGACCTCTACCTCTTTTAGCCATATGCTTGTTAGTATAAGATAAGATAAGGATTACTCATAGGGTAAGATATCATTAATTTAATTATGGAATACTATGGAATTAAAATGCAATCCTAGACGTATTACCACCTATATCTACCCCCAAGGACACGGAAAGATTCAGGACATGATGATTAGGGAATATGTAACACTTATACTGTACTCTGCTCTGATACCTATGTTATGTTCTGTGTTTATCATATTTTTCTCTGAACTTTGTTCTGATACCAACCTATGACGTCCCACCCCGAGACCACATTAACAAAAAGCATTACAGGGTAATACTGTTTGTTAATCAGAGAATAGGGATGGTTAGGGGCTACCATCCGTAATAGTTTCCTTAAACAAGTATAGAATACGTAGATTGGGTGCTCTAATTTTTTTCCTTTATCTTTATCAAGTGGATCGACATACTCAATAAATGTTTAACCCAAAACTACGATGGCTAATGGATCTAACAGAACAAAATATAACAGCAAAAAATACCACAGATCACAGAACAAAAGTCACACATATATATACAAATACATCATAGTACACTACATAGTGATACACCAGTGGCGGTACATAGACCATAATATATACATTGAGTCAAAAAGAATATGTACATATCAGAGTACACAAAATAACTACAAGGCTACACAAAAGATGACTAGCATCCAAAAGTTAGTAAGAAAATCCATAACAGAAGCAGCATACCAGCAATCTACAGCAGGTGACTAAGCTGAAATAACTCGGTATGAACCGAGTATATAAAATACACAGGTCGGTCTAGCTTAGATAAACTGATTAGCACAAGATATTTGAAGTATAGGGATAAATGATAATATTTCTTCTCAAAAGAGAAAAGGTAGCATCAAATATATATATATATGTATGTATGTATGTATGTATGTATGTATGTATTTACAAATAAATAAATATATATATATGTATGTCTATATACATATATATCAACTACTTCATATGAGATAATATCACTAAAATATATCATATAAAAGTTTCTAGAAAGAGGCAAGATCAACAACAACATCAATTAATCACAAATAATCGCCTCATTTCATTGGCATCTACAACAGCCAATCTAATGGCTTCTATCAACACCATAACTCCTAAATAGGAAATCACACCTCTTAAAAAAGCCAAAGGATGGCAACCATAAATCAAATATGTAGAACTCGGTTAAGAGTTCAAATTCCAAAATATAATCGCCATATAATAAATCCTCAAAGGCCCAATAATCGGGAAATGGAGAAAAGATTTGGGAATCACAAATAAATCAAGAAATATCACAAAAGGTGGATCTATATCACAAATGGAAAGTCTAAGCTACGCCTATACATGCTCAACAAAATGGCTGAAGCCCGCTATGTACTGTATCACAAATATGGTGCCGAAAATAAATGTCCTAAAGTCTAAACGACCCGAAGGTCCAACAGCTAGAAAGCCCAACTGACCCGAAGGTCCAGTACTAGCAAACGACCTGAAGGTCCATGAAATGTGTAGCTTCAACAGAACGAATCCAGAATTAACTGATATAGCAAATCAACATGTCACATACCACATGTTTTTTCATATCGTTTAATCACTTCCTCATTCTCTCGAAGAGTGCAAAAAAATTTGTATTTTATATATAAAATACTTTGCTTCGAGAAACTAGCTTTTAAATAATTTTTGAAATCGTTTGGAAATTATGGCTTTGAAATTATCTTTATTATAAAGAACATATATTTTAGGTAGCTTCAAAAATAATTATAAATGTTCTAAATATTTATTTCCAAAGCTATTTTATTATAAAAATCATTCCAAAATCGGTTTAGAAAACACGTGCTCGAAAACAACAAAAACCAACGAAAAGGCCATAAAATCGGCATATGAAAACTACTCAAAAACACGTCAATCCGGAGTACGGATTAACAATAATGTTGGCTTACCTATTGATAGGTTTAAGCCCATCAAATGACTTTAAAATATTACAGTAATTGGTCACAAAAATCACTGGAATAACCAAAACAGTGCACAGGTAAAAAACAGAATAACCTGGACAAATTTAAAAAGCAAGGGTCGACCCTTATATGTCTAGGTCGATCCTAGGGTCGACCCCGAGAGTGCCTAGGTCGACCTGGAAGTTGTGAATGCTACAGGAATTTTGCATGTTCCATTTCCAACTTCGAGCGCTGATTTCGAACACTTCCAGATTGAATCAAGCTATGAAATTTTGACATGCAACTACTACTAAACATTGTCTACGTTCCGGAAAGGTTTCACTAATTTCCTTTAACAAGCCTGGTATTATAATTACCTATGGTATTAAATTATAACGACAGTTAAAATTTGATGTTGAAAATAAAATGAAATGAAGAAGATAATTTGTTTAAAATTATTTATTTCAAATAAACAACATGTTTGAAGCTAAATATTGGATTTAAAATTTATTATTTGGAGATTTGGTTAACAAATTGAAAATAATGAGATTTTGTTAAATTAGAGTTAATAAATTAATCAAGTGATGTGTTTCAACATTTAATTGCTTAAATAAATATAAATTAATGAAAATGGAGTTTTATAGACTTTATTTTGAGAATTTGGAGTGAAAATAATTACTTATTGAATTTTAGTTGAATCAATGCTTTAACATTGGTAATTATTGCCAATATTAACCTTTTATTGAATTTGAAAGAAGAAATATAAAGGAAATATGTATTCTATTAAAATAAAAGACGAAATATTGTTTGAAAATAGTATTTTGATGTTTTAATAAAGTTAAAATGGTTTGTTATAATTTATTTGACAAAGAAAATAATTTTTGTGCAAGTTATGCATTTAAATTGTATATTTACACTAAATTGCGTAAATTGTTAAATATTGTATAAAATATGGTTTTGTTTGTAAAAATTAACTTTTTTTGTTAAAATAAATTTTATTTTGTTCTAATAACAATTTTATTGCATTACAAATGGGTGTTTGCAATTTTTTACTTTAAAATGTGAAAATATATGTGAATAATGTAAAATAGGTTTATACATGTACATAACCTTGCATTTTTTACTAGGTATTTTTTTATTGGGCTTATTGGGTAAGAAATGAGGTACATTTACCTAATCTAGAGACTTCTGGTTGGATAGAAAAAGCTATACGTACTCTTTATCTCTTTCTTTCTTAAAACAGAAAACATATAGTAAATTGAGAACAGGAAAAAAAATTCATGGCTTCTTCAAATTAAAACCAAATCTCACCGAATTTTTTGCAAATAAAAAAAGAGAATCACTAGAATTAGGAAATAAAAAGTAATCTCTACCAATGATATGTGTATTTCACCAAAATCTTTGAATTGAGATACGAATTGTCTTTAATTTGCTTTTGTTTGTTTTGCATGTTTGTTTTCAAGTTTCTACAGGTTCTTAGGGCTTCTATCTTCACCAAAGTTCGCTGCTTGTAACCTAAATCACTACTAAATCATTAAGGTGAGTATCAATCTCACAAAATCTAGCTCATGCAATGCCAAAAAATGCAAGTTGAGATCAAAAATATGCTAAAAAATTCGTTTTTGAACTATTTTGATTTTCTGTGTAAACCGTCTTGTGTTGCAACTTTGAGCAATCAAATCTCTATATTCCGGCAATGAAATGCTGCCGAATATTTGTTTGTAGACCATGTTTTGTAGATTAAGTATCCCAAATTTTAGGTCATTTCAACCTCTATAGCTTACGGAAATATGCTACCGAACTTTGGTTCGGGGCATGTTTTTGTCTAGATTTTTGTAGTGAAAACACCGCCTGAGTTCAATTTTAAGACATCATAACTTTCTCAAACCCCTTGTCTAAATTGCGTGATTCTTTTTGCAACTTAAAGTATAGTTGCTGAGGTTTTTTGCACGTAAAATTTCAGGTCATTTCGACCTATATAGCTTATAGAAATATGCTGCCGAACTTTGATTCGGAGCATGTTTTTGGCCAGATTTTTATAGTGAAAACACTGTTTGGGTTCAAATTTGAGACATCATAATTTTCTCTTACCTTGTCTAAATTGCATGATTCTTTTTGAAATTTAAATTATAGTTTTTGTGCTTTATGCATGTTTAATTCAGGTCATTCCGACCTCTATAGCCTATAGAAACTTGCTTTCGAACTTTGAATTGGAGCATGTTTTGCTCCAGCTGTTGACAGTGAAATCTGGTAGCAAGTCCAACTTTGAGAGATCATAACATTCTCATTTCTTGTCCAATTGTATTCATTCTTTTTTATTTAAAGTAGATTTGTTGAACTCTATGCCTGCAAAATTTCAAGGCTTTAAACCTTTGTGACTGGCTAAAAATTTTCTTGGAACTTTGAATCGGAGCATGTTTTGCTCCAGTTGAGAATTTATAAATTGTTTTACATGGAATTTTTTTATGTTATTTTTGATCGGCGTGATCCTAAGATGGAAGAGCCAATATTACCACTTACCCATATTTCGGATTGGTGAGTTTTCTTAGGAGATTTTTGTATGACGATTTTATGAATAATTTCATTGAATTTCTGTTGGTTTTTCTTTGCACATGCTTTCTAAACGGTTTTCGAAAGATTTTTTAGCTTTTGAAATAAATACTCTACAATATTTATAATTAATTTAAAGCTATTAAAATTGTACATTTTCTATCATTAAAGAATTCCAAAAGTTGTTTTCCAAACAATTTTGAAAATAGTTTTAAAAGCTTGTTTTCTATAATAAATTATTTTCTACATAATAATACATGTTTTTTCACTTTTCAAACGTATGAAAAGGAGAATTGAATGATTTAGTAAAACACGTGGTACGAGCCATGTGAGTTTTTTTGGGTTAATTCCGAACTTGTACGATCGAAACCTCTCGAGTATATTGGTTTGAGTTGATAATTGAGATTTGTAATTCCTATTACAGGAGTTATGTGAGTTAGCCAATATTTGGAGAATTGAGAGGTTCGAGATCTCCTAGGGTTAATAATTGATGAGAACCACTTATATATGTTATTTTACTAGCCGATGAGACAAGGCGAGTCTTGAGATGAGATTTCCTTTTCGAGAATTATGGATTATGGGAAACCACTATGAGATTTATTTTCACTTGTCGATGATACGAGGCAAGATATATAAGTATTCTGGGATTTCTAAGTTTTGAGATTTTATTTTTATGATGTGGAGTTAATTAGCGGTTAGTAAACTGTTTAGTGCGAATGTATGATATGGGACGCACGTTAACATCAGATTCATTTCCGAGAGTTTGTGACACATCCACGAGCATGTCAGACCTTCGGGTCATCTGAGTTATGTGATTTCAGTCACCACGAATTATGTGACTTCGGTCACCATGAGTTATGTGACTTCTGCCACCACGAGTTATATGACTTCGGTCACCTCGAGTATGACCTTCGGGTCCATGAGTTAGGTGCCTAAATTATAAATAGCAATGGACAAGAATTTAGCACGTGCATCAATTCTTCAGTGTTGCAATCGAGGATTTGGCCAATACGGAATTTTCTAAATTTTTCGGGTTTTATGCAATTTCACTATTTTGAGATAATTTTGTTACATTGATAGCCTAGTGCTACATGAGATGTTATATAGGGTGATTTAATTTTTATGAGATTTGAACTTTATCTTGAGTTCCATGTGATTCATATTGGAATTTTGATGAGTTTCTCTTATGACTTTTGTATCATTCCTTGCATTTGAGTTGAATGCCATTAAGATGGATTTCTTATGTTGAATTATACCTATTCATGCGACAACCCTTGCTGAACATATACCAGGCACTGATATTATACTACACTTGTACCCTTCCTTTATAGTTAAAGGAAGAATTCCGTTATGCACTTATAATCCTCTTATCTTATACTAATATCAAGTTCCAGCTAGCCTGATCCGTGTATTTATTACTCGGGTCAGACTGAGTTGCAGGTTAGATAGTTGGACTCTTAGCTTGCTTTACCTTTTGGACTTCACCATCGTCTTGGGATATGGCACAGTTTTTGTATAGTAGTCTTGCTGTTGGAAACTTGTGATGTATATATTTTTTATGGGAAATGTATGTATATGTTGAGGTAGTATACCGCTAGTGGCATGTTTTATTACATTTGATGTATTTATTCATATGTATCGTTTCTGTGATGTTGTTCTGTGACTTGTAATTGATATAGTTATTATGTTTTGTTTCTGAATCGATCATGTAGCCACCATAGTAGTGTATTAGATAGGAATTAAGTATGTCGAATACTTGTGATGGAAAAAAAGAGTACAAATATCGATATATTTAGCTC
Source organism: Allium cepa (assembly GCA_030765085.1). NCBI lineage: Eukaryota > Viridiplantae > Streptophyta > Magnoliopsida > Asparagales > Amaryllidaceae > Allium > Allium cepa. The sequence continues at coordinate 339,555,977 of CM060929.1, read as the reverse complement.
TTATCTAATGCAAGACCATGATGGTCGCCCTTAACTAGCTCTATTCTCCGCATTAGAAGATAGAATTACTAAGTAATTCTCTTTGTTAATTTAGGTCTTGGGGTGGAGCATAACAGCTTGATATCAGAGCCATGTTTTAGGACAAAATGTAGTAAATGTAGAAAATTATACACGATTACCATACATCAGTATAATACAAGTGTGAACATCATCCCTAAAACAAACCCGACTTTGTCCTTACCTTTTGATTCTTTATTTAATGCATTTGAATTGCTAATATCTACCCTTGTAAACAATCTTATCTTAACTTTCAGCTCTGTCTGGAAGAGGAAGAGGTCACACTTCGGAGGTGGGACGGTCCAGTGGTTCTCGTCTCGAAGGAGTTTATATCTCGACTGACCAGATTCTCGAGCTCATTAGGAGCACTCAGCCTCCTTCCACAGCTCACTCCTCTCCTTTGGGTAAATCTGCATTTGCATGTACGTGCAAAGACATCACCCATCTCGGAGGCAAGCTGTTCAAAGGCTCCGAGACAATTCTTGAGGTTCAGGCTAGGCTGCATATTTGCAAGCACATCTTCACTCGCATGGAGATATCCGATCAACATTGAGTTCTTGTGGCATTGAGTATGCTACAAGAACGGGCTTTAGACTGGTATGAGCTCCTTATAGCAGAGATGGATGAGTCCATCCTTGCATGGTAGCATTTTAGAGACCGTTTTAAGCTCAAGTTCGTGCCAGGATCCAAGAAGGCTTTTCTTGCTCGTCGCTTCCTTGAGTTGAACCAGGGAAAATCCTCTGTATCAAATTATGTATCCTCTTTCGAGTCACTATCTAAGTATGGGCTTGAGTTTATTAGCACACCATACAAGAAGAATCTTAAGTTCGTATCCGAACTTAAGAAGTATTTGAAGAAATCTCTCATGCTTCAACTTAAGCTCTCATTTGAGGAGCTTGTGGTTCGACACTTCACCTCGAAGCCATCGAAAAGGAAAAGGATAGTAGTGATGAGGCCGAGGTTTGAAAGAACCCACATAAGAAGAAATTCCCTTTCCAGAGATCCAAATCCTTTCCTCCTAAGAAGAAGCAAGGAAATTCTATTTCTCATCATCATGTCATACCTCCTTCAGCCATGGTCTTAGCATGCTTCAACAATGATTCTCGAGATCATCTAGCTCGAGATTGTCCTCATCCTCGCAAGTGTCTATATTGCAAGCAAGAAGAACACATGATTTCTAATTGCCTTAAGAAGAAGAAGGATGCTCGTTCCGGTAGTCTGAATGTGGCAAAGGCTTTCTGATAGTGCTTCTCAGTCCTGAGGTATATTTCCCACTATTTTGGAGGGTTCTATATTGTTCTGTGGTCGTTCTATTAGAGTGCTCTTCGATATAGGTACATCGCATTCATTCGTATCAAAGGAACTCGTTGATGCTTTACAATTGGATGTTTCTTTCTTGATTACTTCTTTGAGGATTGCGAATCCTATCGGAGGATCCGCAACCCTTAGTATGCTTTGTGACGATGTTGAGATTCATATTTGTGGCTTATCTTTCCATGCAAATTTGCACATGGTTCCTTCTTTTGGTTTTGATATGATATTGGGTATGGACTGGCTAGTTCGATATGATGCCAGGATTCTATGTTTAGAGAGAGTCCTATTTCTTCGACATCTCGACTCTCCTGCTCTATTGTTTCTTATACTTTGGGACGTCGATGGCTATTCTAAAGCTTCTCTATTCTCTCTTGGATCTCAAGACGATGATGGTAATGTGTCTGGGATTCCCGTTGTTCGTGACTTTCTATACTTATTTGAGCCTTTTTCAGGACTACCATCCAAGTGGGCTATCGAGTTCCACATCGACCTTATTCCAGGTACACAATTTGTTAGTCATCCTCTCACGAGGATGTCTACTAAAGAGAATGAGGAATCAAGAAAAAAATCCTAGAGCTTGAAGCCAAGCATTTCATTCGATCTAGTTCTTCACCGTGGGGAGCCGTGGTGGTATTCATGAGGAAGTCTGATGGGACTCTTAGGCTATGCTTCGATTATCGCAAGATAAATGGGTTAACCATCAAGAACCGCTATACATTACTTAGGATTGATGATATGTTCGATCAGTTAAGTGGGGATAAGGTCTTCTTACAGCTTGATCTTGCCACGGGATTTCATCAGCTCCGAGTTGCGGAAGATAGCATTCCACTTACATCTTTCCACACTCGCTATGGTTGATATGATTGGCTTGTCATGCCGTTCAGTTTGACAAACGCCCCTACATATTTCTTCGACCTTATGAATCAAGTATTACGGGAATACCTCGATAAGTTGATTCTTGTATTCATCAACGACATTCTTGTATATTCTAAGTCTGAAGCGGACCATGCTCGATATCTTCGAATCGTTTTGAGTACTCTTCGAAAACATCAACTCGAAGAAAAACTTTCCAAGTGTAATTTTTGGGAAAAGCAAGTTAAGTTCTTAGGCCATGTTGTTTCTTCCAAAGGCATTTCATTCGATCCTTCTAAGATCGAAGCCATCCAAAATTGGAATAGGCCTGAGAATGTTCATGAGATTCGTAGCTTTCTAGGTTTGGCGGGTTATTACCGCCGCTTCATCAAAGACTTTTCCCGTATTGTGCTTTCCTTGACTAGCCTTATGAAGAAAGGCATTCACTATACTTGGTCTGATAAGTGTGAGGCTTCCTTTCAAAGATTGAAGGAGCTTCTCACTCATGCTCCCGTTCTTGTGGTTTTTGAAAGGAATCAGGATCTTATTTTCTATACCGATGCCAATCATAGTGGTCTCTGTGTTGTTCTTATGCAAATAGATAGGGTAGTTTCCTACACTTCAAGGAAATTACATCCGAATGAGGTTTCGGTATGCTACCCATGATTTAGAGCTTGCCGCCATTGTCTTTGCTTTAAAGATATGGCACCGTTATTTATTGGGAGAGCACTTCAATCTTTTCAAAGATCATAAGTCTCTCAAGTACTTGTTCACCCAGAAGGAGCTCAACATGCGACAATAGGGTTGGCTCGAGTTTCTAGCTTCATATGATTTCGATATTCAGTACACCCCTAGCGAGGGAAATTGAGTTGTCGATGCTTTGAGTCACAAGCATTCAGCTATGTTTCAATGATGATCGTAGAATGGAAATTTCTTGGGACTCTTTCCATGTGATATTCGTGATCGTGCTTCCACATCCAACTCTCCTATTCTATTATACTGCATGAAAGCTCATCCTACTCTTCTAGATCGGATTGCCGAGGCTCAGTAGCAAAACTCCAATATATCTGCTCTTATTCAGAAGTGTAAGTCTGAATCCCATGATGATATTGAGATGAGGGATTTCAACATCGATATTCATGGGTGTCTTCAAAAGAAGAACCGTCTAGTCGTGCCTCCTATTCCAGAACTTAGGCTGTACATTCTAGTTGAATGTCACCATTTAAGTACACCATTCATCTAGGCAGCAACAAGATATATACTAATATGCATCGTCTTTATTACTAGGAAGGTATGAAGCGAGATACAGCAAGTTATGCAAGTAATTTCATGACTTGTCGGCTTATTAAGGCCGAACATCTGGGATCCAGTGGTCTTCTTCACCCTTTAGTGGTTCCATTGTGGAAGTGAGACCAATTTTCTATGGATTTCATCGAGGTTTACCTCGTTCGAGGTCAGGCCATAGCAGTATTTGTGTGGTTGTGGACCGTCTCACCAAGTCCGCACATTTTATTCCTATTAAGTCTAATAGGACGGCATCTCTCTTATCAAAGTTGTATATCAAGGAGATTGTGCGATTGCACGGTGTTCCTTGATCTATTACGTGTGATCGTGATCCTCTTTTCACGAGTCACTTTTAGCGGAGTCTCCAGCAAGCTTTGGGCACAAAGCATCAACTTATCACAGCTTATCACCCATAGTCTGAGGGACAGACTGAACGGGAGAATCGTATCTTGGAAGACTTGCTTCGTGCTTGTATCTTGGATTTTGGTGGTAGCTGGGAGGATTATCTTCCTCTAGTTGAGTTTGCTTACAATAATAGCCACCAATCTTCTATCGGCATGGCTCCTTTCAAAGCCTTATATGGAAGGTGGTGTCGTCACCGAATCTATTTGTAAATCATCTGAGAAATTCCATCTTATTCGTGAGAAAATAAAAGAGGCACGGAGTCGTCAAAAATCCTACGCTGACAACCGTAGGAGGCCTCTTGAATTCTTAGTAAGTGACCTTGCATATATTTGAGCTTCTCCTCTGAAAGGAGTGGTACGCTTTAGTCAAACCGGGAAATTGGCACCATGCTATATTGAGCCATTTCTTATTACTAAGCGGGTCGGTACTGTTTCTTATCATGTAGCACTTCCCGATCGGTTTTCTGGACTTCATGACGTATTCCACATCTCTCAGTTAAGGAAGTGTCTACGAGATTTAGATTCTATGTTCGATTCTCTAGCTTTAGTGAGGTTGGAAGTTTCTCCTGATCCATCTTATGTGTAGCGCCCTATGAGAGTTCTTGCTTCGGAGACTAGACGTCTTTGGAACAAGAGCGTTCCACTCGTGAAGATTTAATGGTTTGATAATCTCAATGACTGCATTTGGGAAACCAAAAAATTCTTCGAGCAATCGTATCCTAATTTCTTATCTTCTCACTCCAAAGGTAAGATTTTTCTATTTTAATATATATAAATTCCCTTTGTTTGATGAAATAAAGTGTTTTGAATGTAGATTTCCTCTAGAAATTGCGAGGACACAATTTTTATAAGGGTGTATTCTGTAACAACTCTGGTATTGGTGATTACCTATGATAATATCGAAAATAAAATGAAATAAAGAAGATAATTTGGTTAAAATTGTTTATTTCAAATAAACAATGTGTTTGAAGTTAAATATTGGGTTTATAATTTATTATTTGGAGATTTGGTCAATAAATTGAAAATAATGGGATTTTGTTAAATTAGAGTTAATAAATTAATTAAGCGATGTGTTTCAACATCTAATTATTGAAATAAATATAAATTGATGAAAATAGAGTTTTAAAAATGTTATATTGAGAATTTGGAGTGAAAATAATTAATTATTAGATTTTATTGAATCAATGCATTAATATTAGTAATTATTGCCAATATTAACCTTTTATTGAATTTAAAAGGAGAAATATGAAGAAAATATATATTTTATTAAAATAAAATATGAAATATTGTTTGAAAATAATATTTTTATGTTTTATTTAAGTTAAAATGTTTTATCGTAATTTATTTATTAAAGAAAATAATTTTTGTGCAAGTTATGCTTTTAAAATGGTGTTTTTACAATAAATTGTGTAAATTGTTAAATATTGTGAAAAATATGGTTTTATTTGTAAAAATTAAATTATTTTGTTAAAATAAACTTTATTTTGTTCTAATAACAATTTTATTACATTATAAATGGGGGTTTGCATTTTTTTTCACTTCAAAATGTGAAAATATGCGAATTTAATGTAAAATAGGTTAATACATGTACATAACTTTGCATTTTCACTAAGTATTTTTCTATTGGGCTTTTTGGTTAAGAAATGAGATCCATTTACCTAATCTGGACATATCTTGTTGGAGAGAAAGAGATGTAAGTACTCTTCATCTCTTTCTTTCTCAAAATAGAAAACATAAAGGAAACTGAAAATAAGAAGAAGAAAAATCATAGCTTCTTCAAATTAAAACCAAATCTCCCCAAATTTGTTGCAAATGAAAGAAGAGAATCACTAGATAAGGAAATAGAAGGTAATATCTACAAATACTACAACTATTTCATCAAAAATCTTTGAATTAAGATATGAATTGTTTTTTATTTGCTTTTACTTGTTTTGCATGTCTATTTTCAAATTTCCACAGGTTTATAAGGCTTCTATCTTCACCAAAGTTTGCTGCTTGCAATCTAAATCGCTACTAAATCATCAAGGTGAGTATTAATCTCATAAGAGCAAGCTCATGCAATGCCAAAAACCGCAAGTTGAAATCAAAAATTCCCAAAAAAATTCGTTTTTGTACTATTTTGATTGTGTAAACTTTCTTGAGTTGCAACATTATACAGTCATAGCTCTATATTTTGGCAATGAAATGCTACCGAGTATTTTTTGTAGACCATATATTGTAGATTAAGCATACCAAATTTTAGGTCATTTCGACCTATATAGCTTATAGAAATATGCTGTCGAACTTTGATTCGGAGCAGGTTTTTCCCAGATTTTTACATTGAAAACACAGCCTTGGTTCAATTTTGAGACATCGTAACTTTCTCATACCTTGTCTAAATTGCGTGATTATTTTCATAGTTTAAATTATAGTTGTTGAGCTTTACGCATGTTAAATTTCAGGTCATTTCGATCTACATATCATATAGAAATATGTTGTCGAACTTTGATTCTGAGCATGTTTTTGCCCAGATTTTTACACTAAAAACACTGCCTGGGTTCAACTTTGAGACATCATAACTTTCGTATACCTTATCTAAATTGCATGATTATGTTTTTAGTTTAAAGTATAGTTGTTCAGCTTTATGCATGTTAAATTTTAGATCAGTGCGACCTCTATAGCCTATAGAAACGTGCCATCAAACTTTGAATTGAAGCATGTTTTTCTCCAGCTGTTGGTAGTGAAATCTGGCTGCAAGTCCCACTTTGAGAGATTATATCTCTCTTGCGGTTGTATCTATTCTTTTTTTTAATTTAAAGTAGAGTTGTTGAACTCTATGCTTGCAAAATTTCAAGGCTTTTAAACCTTTGTAACTAGTTGAAAATTTGCTTAGAACTTTGAATTAGAGCATGTTTTGCTCCAGCTGAAAAATTTTAAATTGTTTTACATGGATTTTTTTAATGTTGTTTTTGATCGGCTGATCCTAAGATGGAAGAGCTAATATTACCATTTATCCATATTTTGAATTGGTTATTTTTTTTGTATGACGATTTTATGAATAATTTCGTTGAATTTCTTTTGATTTTTCTCTGCACGTGCTTTCTAGACCGTTTTCGGAAGAATTTTTATAGCCTTCAAAATAAATATTTTACAATATTTATAATCAATTTAAAGCTATTAAAATTATACATTTTCTATAATAAAAGAATTTCAATAGTTATTTTCCAAACGATTTCTAAGATAGTTTTAAAAGCTTGTTTTCTATAATAAATTATTTTATATAATAATACATGTTTTTGCACTTTTCGGATACATGAGAAAGAGAATTAAAAGATTTAGTAAAACATGCGGCATGGGACAAGTGATTTTAATTTTTTGGTTAATTCTGGACTTGTACGATCGAAAAATCTTGAGTATATTGTTTTGAGTTGATAATTGAGATTTATAATTCCTATTATATGAATTACCTGAGTTAGCTAATATTTAGCAAACTGAGAGGTTCGAGATCTCCTATTATAGGGGTAATAATCGATGAGAACCACTTATATATATTTTTTTACTCGCCTATAAGTCGAGGTGAGTCTTGAGATAAGATTTCCCTTTTTAAGAATTATGGGCTATGAGAGACCACTGTGAGATTTATTTACACTTGCCAATGATACAAGGTAAGATATATGAGTATTCAGATATTTTTAAGGTTTGAAATTATACTTTTATGATGTGGATTTAACTAGCGGTTAGTAAATCATTTAGTGCGAACGTGTGGTATTGAATGCACGTTAACACTTTCCAGGTTCATTTCCAAGAGTTTGTGACACATCCATTAGCATGCCAGTGCTTTAGACCTTTGGGTCATCTGAGTTATATGACTTCAGTCACCTCGAGTTATGTGATTTTGGCCACCATGAGTTATGTGACTTCGATCATCATGAGTTATGTGACTTTGGTCACCATGAGTATGACCTTTGGCCCCATGAGTTAGGTACCTAAATTATAAATAGCACCGCACAAGAGTTTAGCACATGCATCATTGCTTCGGCATTGCAATAGGGAATCTAGCCAATCTGGGTTTTCTGATTTTTTCGAGTTTTATACGATTTCTTCATTTTGAGATATTTTTGTTACATCGATAGCCTAGTGCTACATGAGATGTTATAGAGGATGATTTCGTTTTTGTGAGATTTGAACTCTATCTTGAGTTCCATGAGATTCATATTGGAATTTTGATGAGTTTCTCTTATGACTTTTGTATGATTCCTTGCATTTGAGTTGAATGCCATTAAGTATGGATTTTTTATGTTGAATTAAACCTATTCATGCGACAACCCTTGGTGAACATATACCATGCATTGAGATTATACTATACTTGTACCCTTCCTCTACAGATAAAGGAAGAATTCCCTTATGCACTTATTTTCCTCTTATCTTATACTAATTTCAAGTTTTAGCTTGCCGGACCCGTGTATTTATTACTCGGGTCAGACCGAATTGTAGGTTTGGAAGTTGGACACTTGGCTTGCTTTACCTTTTGGACTTCACTATCGACTTGGTATATGACATAGTAATAGTCTTTCTGTTGGGATCCTGTGAATTATATATTCTTTTGTGGGGAATTTATCTATATATTGTGGTTGTATACCACAAGCAGCATGCTGCATTATATTTGGTATATGTATTCATATGTATCGTTTTTGTGTTGCTGTTCTATGACTTGTAATTGATATAGTTATTATATTTTGTTTCTAAATTGATCCTGTAGCCACCATAATAGTGTATTAGATAGGAATTAAGTATGTCGAGTACTTGTGATGGAAAAAAAGTACAAATATCGACATACTCAGCAATTATCTAATGCCAAGCTATGATGGCCGCCCTTAACCGGACCTATTCTTCACATTAGCTGACAAAATTACTAAGTAATTCTCTTTGTTAATGTGGGTCTCGGGGTGGGGCATCACAAATCTGGTATGAAACCAAAAGGATATAGCATCACAAAGTTGAACCCAAACAAGATTTTTACTGTAAACTCGAAATTCCAGTTTACATTTTAATGTATCAAAACAACAGAAACTGGAACAAATTTTTACAGGCAGATTGGTTTGGCTAGAAGAGTGAGTTACTACACGCCTTGTTATGATTTTTAGTAATTTGAATTGCAAGCAGTGGTCTCTAGGATTTGGAGAAGCTTCAATTACTTGTAGAAAGAAAAAAAAGAAGACATACAAACAAGGAATTGAAGTTACAAACACTAACATTCTCAAAATAAAAAATAGAGGATGAAATAAAGATTGTTTTGGTGAGGTTACCTGTATTAGAATAGGATATATTCGATTTCACACTTTGATTTACTTTAATTTGGAGAAATTTTAATACAGGGAGTTTAGAGAGGAGGCCATTTTTGCTCTGTTCAGATTTTACAGAGGAAGCCATAAAATGATAAGAAGAAGATGTACGTACAGCTCAATACTATCCTCTTCTGGTCATTCTAGAGAATGGTTTTGGGCTTGAAGCCATCACCCAATAAGCCTATGTATTAAATTTAGTTAATTTTTAGTTATGTTATATTATGTTAACGCAATTTTCACCATATTTACACATCTTTACTAAATAAATTTATAAAACATATTTCTATGTTTACAAAAATGTCTTACAACATCAAAAATTAGTTTAGCCTTTAAAAACTATTTCCATCATTAATTTCTTATTTTTATTAGATACTTCAATTTACACCATTATTTACATAATAAATTACTTCTAACACCAGAATTTCCACAAAAATCATTTTCTTATCCAATCAAACATAGCAAACCATATTAACATTATTTTTACATCCTAGTATTATTTTTAAAAAATATTTCACCTTTTTATTTACAGTATTCAACATATTAAATTTTAATACTTCATTAAAATTAACGAAAATCAACATTTTATCACTATTTTTACAATTATTATATTTAATCAAAATAAAATCGTCTAATGCGTATTTTTATCACAAATTTTCTATGACTTTATTTCCAATGTTGTTTATTTATTTACAATAAATGATATTTAATTAATTTATTTTACTTCACTTACTTAATTAATTTACCAACAAAACATCATATTTCTAGTAATCCCAATTTATTACCAACCAAACCAATCCAATATCATTTTATTTTACCAACATCCATTATTTATTTAAAATAAACAATTTTAATAAACTTTACATCTCCAATTTAATTTATTCCTCCATTATTAAATTATAACTACCGTTATGGTTTAATTTTACAGGTAATCACAAACCAAGGTCGTTACATTTTCTGTCGATTGCAGCTCGCAATCGAACGCGATACGGCATGACAGGGTACCGAAAATAAACACACACATACAGGTACATACATTACACAACTTTCCCTTAGCCACTTTATTGTCTCAGCGGCAACCATTATGTCCACCTTTTTCCCTACCAACATCCATCTTGTAACCTTGTCCCCTTTTTGATCTATGACATGTTGGTGATAAGCAGGGGATATATCAACTCAAGGAATTTACTTCACTTCATCCTCCTGCCCTACATATGTGCTTGGGAAATTACTCTGCTCCATTTTGCTCATCTCCTTTAACATGTACAAGAAAACCATGAAATAGCCTCCTCTCATCATTCAAAAATCCACATCTCCAAATCTACTAGTTTTTAGCTAAATCATTTGACACAAAAGTTTTTTGTAATGTTCTCTAGTATTTTTAGAAATTGACCGCTCGAGTTTTCATTCAGGAACGATCAAGTTATCACCTTTAATCTGTAAGAAAGAAAAAAATATTCAAAATTTTAAAATTTGTTTTCTCTCAATTCGCTTGGAATCGATTGGCGCCGTCGGTGTCGTTGGGATCATATGGTGATGTGGGATGGTGAAGTTTCAACCTGATTCTGTGTCGACATTTGTCGATAGCTAGGGTTAAGTTAATTCGCAGATATAGTTATCGATTCAAGATTTGGAGAATGTCGTTGTGTTCGTGAAGGAGAGAGGCTCGAGTAGTGAAATTTTTATGGATTTCAATGATTAAAAGGGTCGTGCATTTTGGACCTAGACGAGCTTTTTACATGTCAACTATGGATGATCGAATTTTGCTATGTTGGTCGAGGAACATTGGCGAGGTGTCGAGGGCGATAAGCATAGCAATCGACACTAGTATGGATGGCTCGGAGCATCGAAAGAGGAGCGACGACGCATGCACGTGCATGTTGTGCACTGGGAAAAGTTACATGTTTCTATTAGTGGATGGAGGAGTTATTAGGAAAGAGGAGGTGTAGCAAGCTTGTGCGGTACAGATTTGTACTGGTTTGGTCCGAGCCCATTAAGCTATTGGGTGAGAAATTCATTATTTTGGTGTAGTTTAAGTGCTTAAAATTTTAGAAATTTATATATCCATTGTACTTGTATTGACGAATACAACATTATAGTGTAACTTGTTGATATTTATGACATATTCAATCGATTTAATTAAAATCATGATATTTTAAATAATAACGACGTTTAAATTTATATACCATAAATATTGATGTTCATTTGGCCAAATAAATTATTGTTTGGTTAAATTGGATTGAATATGGTAATTGGACACTTATTTAGTTTAATAAAAAACCATTCTACTAATTAAATTAATTTGACAATCAATCAGCAGAATAAATCCCCATTTTGCTATTTTATGGATTTGGATATTTGATTATATATCATTTTTGAATAAGTGATATATTAAGTAATGATGGTTAAGTATTGAATGTATTTACATAGTCGTGGATTATGCAAATATATGTTATTAACTTGAAAAGTTAAATTGAATAAGATGTTATCTTATTTAAGTAGCATGGTGATCGTTAGGCCTCATTCGAATTTGAAAAGCTAATTATTTGTTTAAAAGTTATTTTAAGAATAATTATTTTTATTATAAGGTTTGAAGATAATTATTATTTAGTAATAAGTTTTAAAATGGTAATAATTTTTAGTAATAATATTTTAAAGATAATTTATAATTGTTTTAATAATAATTTTAAGTTAATTATTTTATTAGTATAATTCTTAAAGGTTTTTCCCAAATGTTGTTTAAGAATGTTTAACTATCATTATTTTAAAGTTATTTAGCTAGGGTTTAAAAATGTTTTGATTATATTTTAGTTATTTATTTAAACTGATTATCTATACTTTAACTTTTAATTAAAGTTATTCAAATATATTGATTTAAGTTATTTACTATTTATAAGTTAATTAATTGTCATATTAATGTTAGATTAAATTTAGTTAATTATTTTTTAATAACATTTTAAATTTAATTAATTATTATCTTAATATTGTTTTTAAGTAAACTTACTAATGTAATAATAGTATTTAAAATTAATTTAATATATTATCACTGAGATTTAAGTTATTATTTTAAAGGAGACTTAAATTTAAATGAAAAAGAAGGATGTTAAATAATAACTTATTATTTTAAATTATTTGAAATAGTGCATGGCTTGTCAAGGGAATCCTACTGACTTGAAAATTTGTAAATAAGTTTTTTAAATATACGAAAATGTTTATAAATTGATTTGATGTTCGTAATGAATGTTTTATAAATGGACTGGAGACTTACAAAGAAGTTTTATAAATAAATTTGGAAATATTTATAAGATAAAGAAATTTAGAAGAGATGGTTGATATTCATGGCGTTATTCGAGAGGCAGGGATTGCCCACAGTTTACTATGGATTCGCTGGGATACCGAGGTAACCATTGTGTAAATTGCAATCCATGATTGATGCTAAACGATACTTTCAAAAATCTATTTTTAAGGGTTATCAAGTTTCTAAGTTTTAAAAGTGAAATCGTTTGTGAATATACTAATACCATGAGATAAGTATATGGTTATATTTTCTAAATATCAAAATATAATATTTGTGAATATACCTACCCTATTGAGATAATTATATGGAAGTGATTTCCCAAGTATATGAAAGTGATTTTAAAATAATGGAACTTAATTAAATGAGGCTTAGTGACTTTCCATTGGAGGTATAATATTTGTTTGGAATGTTTGTTTATTTGATAGTTAAATAATTGACTATCAAATCTTGGCCTAAATATGTAATCCTTCTTAATTTTGGTGGTAAGGAAATATTCCCTACCTAACATCGAAAGATTTTGACTTTGGAAATATTTAGGGGAATACGGGAATTATATGGTACAATCACCATCAGTGGTGCTATATTGTATGTATAAACTTGTTTCGTTCTTCTAGGACAAATGATAAGGAGATCCTTCCACTTAAATGGTTAGGAGGTGATCCACGCTCTTATGTATTATCTGATTATTTCCTAAAGAGCTAGTTTTGAGCATTCTGGAAACAAACGAATGGTTTTTGGGGTGCCAGGGAAGCGAAAGAGTGTACTCGTAAGAGATGACTTGAAACTCGTGACCACTTCAAAAACGATATATGGTTCTATGGAGGAGATTCGTGATATATTGAGATGTTGGGATCCATGTGTAATTTCGAAACCCGTTAAGGTATGGGAATCCGTGTGTGATTCCAAGATCTATTTTATATGTGGGAATCTATGTGTGATTTCAAGACCCGTTGGGACATTGGGATCATATGGGATTTTGTGATTCGGTGTGTAAGCTGGAATGTCGGACATAGCCTCATCAGCATAAATGACAAAAAATAAAGATAGGATGCATGGCCAGTAGAGTTGGCAAACCCATAGGGTGTAGGCGGCTCCTCCTAGATGTCACTTACAGTTGTTACGCAAGCATGTGGCGATGCACTCGGTCTTAGAGAGACCAGCCATATTTTTCCTATGGTATATCACTAAGGATTTATGATGCTTCGAAAGGATGTCTCTAATCCTTTTGCAGGAGGACTGTTCCTCGAAGTACTAAGGGCGCTCCTATGGAAATCCTACACAATTAGCGAATGTGCCATATCGAATTTCAATTATATACCTAGTATTGTTGTGATCTACACTCACGAACATCACAGCTACTTGATTTTTATTATTTTCACCCTTAAACATTATTTAAATATCACTGGATTTTTTTGATGAAAAGTTTTGGTTATTGTAAGGTGAAAAACTGTCCGTGTTTATGTGCGCCATGGTCTTACGAGATACCTTTAATTTAAAAGGATTTTACAAGTTATAATAAATTAAATTCTTTGCGATTTGAGTCTCTCACGCTGGTTTTACCGGACTGACCTGGGCGTTGTTTTCCTATAATGCTTGTGTCAGACCGAGCATATTTTTCAGGCTTAGTTGGATGTTTAGAGCTTCAGGAGATGAGTTGAAGGCCCAGAGATGTATTCATATACATTGTTATTTTTCCGTTGCATTCATTGTTGTATTGTTCGCAATTGTGAGGACGGGTTGTTATAACTTTCCAAGCTGAAATAGGTTAGTATACGCTGATTGATGTCTGTATATACATATATTGCAAAAAATTTTGTATAAACGGGTTGTTTTATATTATAGATTATTCGTTCCGCTGTGAGATTCTGCGTTATTTAGTTTCCTCTTGTCTTCTTTCTTCTTTCCTTTTCCTAACTATCTGCCTTTCCGGGTTGGATATATGTGTTTGTTGTATGCTTAAACAATATGGAAAAGTGGGTTGTTATAGTTGGTATCAGAGCTTAGGTTGAGTGAACACTTAGGCTTTGATGGGATTGACTCATTTGAGATAGGGTAAGTGAGACCCTAGGATGAGTTTAATGGTGTACATATATAAGAGCATGCATTTTTTAGTGATATAAAAATGTTTAATATTGTATTGCTTGATTAGTTTAATGGCTTAAGAATTCTGGTCGATGTGTTTGTCCAACGCTATCGATTAGAATTCCCTAAACACTCGAATATGACTAACTTACATGATATTGATTTTAAAATGGATAAATGAAATAATTTTACCTAGAAATATATTATATATATATATAAGGATAATTTTTCAAAAATTTAATATAGTTATTCTTGGTTTTTCTTGGTTGTTAGGAAGGATAACATTCCATCATTATCATCTAGGATTTGATCGGTCATGCTTGCCCAGATCTGAGCACTGCTAATCATCGGTTAATCTATCGTTAGTCTTCCTTTTTGAAACTTGGACTGGATAGGTAGGAATTTTGGGAACATTGAAACGAATACCTTGTGAATTAAATTTCACAATTTGAATATAAGGCATTCGTTGATAACGTTGAGTTGAAATTTGAGTTCTAAAGGTTGTTTATTTAAAAGAAAATTTAAAATTTGGAAATGACCATTTTAGAAATGATTTTATGTAAAGGGTGACTTGATAAAATTGGGTTTTAATAACTGTTGTTTTATTTAAAGAAGTTGGAATATTTTGAAATAGATATTTTGGAAATAATTGAACATCAAAGTTGGTTATGTCAAATTGGGGTTTATAAAAGAAGTTTATTAATAGGAAACTTAAATATTTCAGAAACAAATGCTTGAAAAATGATTTGTAAAAGGAAGCTAGAATATTTTTGAAATAAATATTTGAGAATGGTTTCTTTGAAATGAGAATATTTTATAAATTTGATTTTTTAAAATGTGTGTATAAACAAAAGGAATTCGATAGTTTAAATCCTGATGATTTTGGTAAAATGGTTTTTTATGTTAATAATAGTAATTAAATACGTTCTTGGGATAAAAATAAATAAAGTTGGCAATTGCTACCATTAGGATCTCGCTATACAATTGTTTTGATAAAATAAATTTTGATTTGATCCCAAAAGTATAGTTTGGTTTACTATAAAGTAAAAGTGTATATTATTATTTCAAAAGATATTGGAGAAGGGAAATAATAACTTTATTTGAGGTAGTTTTGGTTCTTAATGGGGTTTTGGTGAACTAGCTTGCTTAGAAATATATTTAAGTATGAATATCTTTGAAAAGGAACTTTATAGAAAGATGGGTATTCCTTCGGATTTGGTTTGGGGAACAAGTCTCGATTTTTTTTGTGATGATTAAAATAATCTTCTAAGTGACGATCAGATGTATGCTCAGGCGAACAATATTGTGCACTTAGTAAATTATTTGCTTTGCCATTGTACGATCTAAAAGAGTTCGAATTCGAGCGAATCCAAAGAAAATTGGATATTTTGTTGAAATATTTCGTTGGAAAATATTTATGATATTATTTCAAAATGGATTCGAAAGAAAGATGTAGCTTTAAGTTAATTAGTTCGAGTGGCTCGTAAATAACTAAAAATGAGTAAGAGATGCGTTCAGATGGTAAACGTTCTCTTGAGTATTACTCTTTGGCAAGGAAATATATGATACGATTTGGTAGTACCCTGTTCCTTAGTATAATTTTAGGGTAACTCGGGCTATATATATACATAGGGATTAAAATTTATATAATATCGTTTCAAGAGTTTTTGAAATAAATATCCAAGTATTTGACTCTTAATTTCCCAAAATATATGGTATCGTTTCAAAAAGCATTTTGAATAACAATCGGGCGTTTAAAATTCTTATGTGAATTCAAAATAAAAATTTGTATTATTATTTTGTATGCCCTTAGGGAATGATAGGGAATTATAAGTTTTATAACGTAGGCTTAAGCTTTATGAAGATGTTTTCATAAATAATTTAGAGGTCATGGAACTGGTATTAGAAATAACCAATTAAATAAGTGTGTGGAATGGATGTAGGTCATTTTTTTCCATATAGTTCATCTAACATTCGAGTACAAGGCTTTGAGGTGTTTCACGCCGTTCCAAATAAGGATCTGTTACTCGATTTTTGACAGCGAGCACTTGATGGGTGTTCTTGATATGTAACCAAGGTTTTCTATCATAGTATATGGCTATGTATTGGGAGCAAAGGTTCATAACCAAGGATCAAGATGAGTGTTCCTAATCAAGGAGCATGATGAGTCTGCACTCGAAAACCAGGTGAGCGATACTAGTTTGGAAGTAAGTTTATGTATTCGAGCAGTCATCAAATCAGAATTAGTATATGAATGATCTATGAACATCTTGCGGGCTTACAGATAGTATTGAGTGTTCTTGTGTTGGAATTTCAGGGACCAAATTCTTTTTAAGGGAGGAAGATGGTATCGACCTGTATTTTTTGGTCTTCGAATTTGAATATTTAATTTGTTTAAATATTTAGATTTGAATTAAATTATAATAAAAATCTATGTTTCAAATTTAGGCTTTATTTGTAATGACGTATTTTTAATTTAATTTTTAGAATTTTTCCATAATTTTTAATTTGGGAAAATAAGTAAATTTTACTTTGACATATTTTATGGCAAACGTTGGCATTTTTAAACTTCACGAAATCTAATAACTTGCCTATTTTGTTGTTGTTTTGTGATTCCGTCCTAATTCTGTATGCAATCATGATTCATTTTCTATCGATCGCAGCTCATAATCGGACGCGATACGACATGGCAGGGTACCGAAAATAAACACACACGTACAGGCATATACAGCACACAACTTTCCCTCATCCACCTTATTGTCTTGGCAGCAATCATTATGTCCACCTTTTTCCCTTCCAGCCTCTATCTTGCAGCCTTGTCCCCTTTTTGATCTATGACATGTTGGTGATAAGAAGGGGACATATCAACTCGAGGCATTTACTTCACTTCATCCTCCTACCCTATGTTCACGCTTGGGAAATTAATCTGCTACATTTTCCTCATCTCCTTGAACATGTATAAGAAAACCATGAAATAAACTCCTCTTCATCATTCAGAAATCCACATCTCCAATTCTACTCGTTTTTAGCTAAATCATCCAACATAAAAGTTGTTCATAATGTTCTCTAATATTTTAAGAAATTGACTGCTCAAGTTTTCATCGCAGAATGACAACTTGTAAATCAGCAAGGAGGAAAAATATGTTCAAAACTTCAAAAATTGTTTTTTCTCGATTCGATCAGCGTCGTAGTTTCATTAGATCGTATGCGATGTGGGATTTTTGGTGACGTTTTAGAACGATTTCGTGTCGACGATCGCCTTTCGTCGATAGCTACGGTTAAGTTAATTTAGAGATTAGTCGTTGATATGAGATTTTGAGTTTGCCGTTGTGTTAGTGAAGGAGAGGGGCTCGAGCAGTGAAATTTTTATGGATTTCGATGATTAGAAGGGTCGCGCGTTTGGATCTGGACGAGCTTTTTTCACGTCGACAATGGATGATCGGATTTTGCTATAGCGGTCGAGGTACATTGGCAAGGTGTCGGGGTGAAGAGCATGGCTAGCGGCACTAGTACGGGTGGCTTGAAGCATCGAAGGGGGAGTGATGACGCGTTCACGTGCACGCTATGCACTGGGTAAAGTTACAGGTTTCTTCTTTTTGATAAAGGAGTTGATTTGGGAAGAGAGTGTGTCGCAAGCTAGTGCGGTGCGGGTTTATATTGGTTTGGGCTGAGCCCATTAAGCTATTAGGATAGAAATCTATTATTTTTATTTATGTTGTATAGTTTAAATGCTTAAAACTTTTGAAATTTATATATCCTTCATATTAAATTCGTTTAACCCGTGAATTTTTGCGTTGTACTCATATTGACGAGTATAACATTGTTAGCATAACTTATTGATAGCTTTAAATAGGTAAAAATTTATGACATATTCAAACGGATTTAATTTAAATCATGTCATTTTAAATAATAACGTTAAATTTATATTCCTTAAATATTGATGTTTATTTGGTCAAATAAATTATTGTTGAGTTAAATTGGATTGAATATGGTAATTGGACACCTGTTTAGCAAAATAAAACACTGTTTCTCTAATTAAATTAATTTGACAATTAAATAATAGAATAAATCCCCATTTCGCTATTTTATGGATTTGGATATTTGATTATATATCTCCACTTTGAATTAGTGATATAAATAATGATGGTTAAGTATTGAATGTATTTACATAGTCGTGGATTATGTATACATCTGTTAGTAACTTGAAAAGTTAAACTAAATATGATGGTAGCTTATTTAAGTACCGTGGTGATCGCTAAGCCTTCTTTGAATTCGAAAAGCTAATTATTGATTTAAAAGTTAATTTAAGAATAATTATTTTTATTATATGGTTTAAAGATAATTATTATTTAGCAATAAGTTTTAAAAAGGTAATAGTTTTTTGTAATAATATTTTATAGATAATTTATAATCGTTTTAATAACAAGTTAAAGTAAATTATTTTATTAATATGATTCTTAGAGGTTATTTCCTAAATGTTGTTTAACAATGTTTAATTATGATTATTTCAAAGTTATTTAATTATGGTCTACAAATGTTTTAATTATATTTTAATTATTTGTTTAAAGTGAATATCTATACTTTGATTTTTAACTAAAGTTATTTAATTATATTGGTTTAAGTTATTTAATTATATTTATAAGTTAATTAATTATCATATAAATATTAGTTTAAAGTTAGTTAATTATTGTTTTAGTAACATTTTAAAGTTAATTAATTATTATTCTAATATTGTTTTGAAAGTAACCTTATTAATACAATAATAGTGTTCAAAATTAATTTAATATATTATTAATGAGAGTTAAGTTATTATTTTAAATGAGATTTAAATTTAAATGAAAAAGAAGGATTTAAATAATAACATATTATTTTAAATTATTAGAAATGTTGTATGGTTTATCAAGGGAATCCTACCAACCTGAAAGTTTAGTAGATAAGTTGTTTAAATATAGGAAGAATGTTTATAAAGAATGTTTATAAATAGATTTGATGTTAAAGAATGTTTTATAAATGGATTGGAGACTTATAGAAAGCTTTATGAATAGGTTTGGAAATATTTATGAGATAAGGAAATTTAGAAAGAGATGGTTGCTATTCATGGCCTAGTTAGAAAGGCAGGGATTGCCTATAGGTTACTATGGATTCGCTGGGGTAGTGACGCAACCATTGTGTAAAATTCCATCCATGATTGATATTGAATGATACTTTCAAAATTTTATTTTAAGATTTTTCAAGTTTCTAAGTTTTGAAAGTGAAATGGTTTGTGAATATACTTATACAATTAAGATAAGTGTATGGTTATATTTTCTAAGTATCAAAATATAGTATTTGTGAATACACCTATCCTGTTGAGATAAGTATATGGAATGATTTCATAAGTATTTGAAAGGAGATTTTAAAATAAGGGAAACTTAATTAAATGAGGCTTAGTCACTTTTCATGGGAAATATAATCTTTGTTTGGAATGTTTGTTTATTTGATAGCTAAATAACCGACTATCAAATCTTGGCCTAAATATGTAATCCTCCTTAATTTTGATGGTACGGAAATATTCCCTACTTAACACCGAAGGATTTTAACACTGGAAATATTTAAGGGAAATGTAACGACCCAGAATTTTCGATCTCGAAAATACCAGATAGTTAGGAAAGAAGAAAGAGATAGAAGAAGAAAACAAAAAACAAGATACAGAATCTCACATTCGCAGCAGATCAAAATATAATATCAAATAATAACAGTTACACAAAGAAAAACTGTACTTATCAAATTACACTTTAATACATCAAAGTTACACATAAACACAAATACAGGACAGATACAATCATGTCTCAGATACTACAATATCAAAGCGAAAACTCTTCATACGTTCCTGCCATCCAGCTCGCCTCCTAAGCTCCAGAACATCCTTACCTGAAAATCTGCAATACTCGGTCTGGCCCGAGTATTACATTGAAGTAACACCCGGGTCAGGCTGGAAACCAGCGTGAGTAAACTTATCTAACATGGAACACAAAAGCATACAACTTATATAAATCCGGGTAACTTGTATCAATTTACAACTTCACAAGTCGTTATAGACATCACTTACATCACACATCAATTTCTAAGTACCAAAAACTTAGATTAAATGGTCCAATTCACTTAAATTATTCCATTTCAGCCTATTGATTCCATATATCAATCTATAAAGAATCGACGTGGTTTCGGGTATTTATTAATACCCGACTCTGGTCTCTTTGAATTCAATACCATCTTAACCCAAGTTATTCAAGTGAAATACAATTCAATTTTAAATACAAGATGTCACTTTTTACACAGCAATTCATCATCGATAGATAACCACATTATTATTGTCCATCCAAACATATCATATCACAAACATTTCATATCAGAGATATCAATCAACTCAAGACATTTATTCATCATTCAATCATTCATAAGCAAGATGGATCATTTCCAAAATCAGTTTAATTTATCTCTAATTAAATTAATTACTAATCCTTTAATCACTTAGATTACATTTACTTAATCATTAGATAATTACAAATCAATCAATTAATGATCTTTTAATTATCCAACTTAATTAATCATCCTTGATTAATTATCATCAATTACATAAAGCAATTATCCTTAACCATTTACAGTAATCAATCTTTAATTACTTTCATTAATTACATTAATTAATGATCCTTAATTAATTACTTCCACTAATCAGTCTTAATCAATCATAAACAATAATTAACCATCCTTAATTACTTCCCATTAAATAATTAACCTTTAATTACTTCCCATTAAATAATTTCACTATATTAATTACATCCAGTCACTTATCCATCAAGTACTTCACTAAGTAATTACACTTATCAATCTCATTAAGTAATTATACTTAATCAATTACCAAGCGACTATCTTTAATTATATAACAAATTAATTAATCACATTCATCTCATTAATTACAACTGGGTAATTCATCCCTTAATTACCATATAAATCAATTAATTAATCTTTAATTATAGATTAATTATTCTTTAATTATAAATTAATAAACCTTAATTATCAGTTAATCTCCATCAATACAAAGTAACCAATCCTTAATTACTTTTATAATCAATTAATTAATCTTTAATTAACTGATTAATTATCCATTAACTATTAAATAATAACCTTAATTATTAATCAATACCTCTTAATACAAATTAATTAATCCATAATTACTTAAATCAAAATTAAATTTCAACGGTTATATTTAAGTTGGAAATGTTAATAACTAATTACAAAATGATTCAAATGTAATATTTATCTAAATCAAAACTATTTTAAAACAACATTTAAAACTTTAAAATTCATACCTTACACACTTAAATTTGTTAAAACGTTATTTTCTAACTTTAAACATTTCATAATTTTAAAACTAGTCAATGCTTTGCTTAAAAATTTGTTTTGCTTTTTGAAATTTGAAATCATTTAAGTTTAAAATCTGGATAATTTCACAGGCTAGAAATAATATTGTTTCCGAGCAAAACATAGCAGTTTTCGAGTCAGGCTCACGACAAACCTCATGGAAACTCAAAGTAACAAAGCATCACATCCCCACTTGCAACTACCCCGAGATGAACACGAGGAAAACACGAAAAAACTTCGGGTCGAACGTTCTTCCCCAAACTCCAAAAATTTAGATGCACGCAATGCCACCATGCACGTACACGGCAACCCACCTTCCCTCCGATCATCGTTCAGACCTTCAGCAAGTCGACGCCTAACTCGACTTCAACCTCAACCTCTCAGAAACAAAGATCACGGCGAAAAACAAAAACGATCAATCAGGTCGAAACCTAGATTTCCTCCTTCATCGGAAATTCCAAATTCGCCATCGCCATAGACCTTCGAATCACACGCCGACCCATCCAGAGCTGGCCCACGTCACGACGAACCTAACCCCCCATATGTGGTAGCTTCCGATGCACCACTGACGTCGAACGAACCCCTAAAACATCATCGACACAACAACAGCGCAAAAACCCTACCTCGTCCAATTCTCATCATCACAGCCAATAGAAAAATAAATCAATATTTTTCCAGTGGTCCTCGCCTCTCCGACCACCTTCAAGCCAAAACTTGAGCTTCCAGTCGCCGCCGATCATCAGCAAATGGTCAAACCCAAAAATCTAACAACATTCAATATCTCAGCTAATACACCATTAAGAACTAAAAAATTTATTGCAAAATTCACGACTAGTATTCACAGTCCATATTATATAATCAGGTATATAAATTAACATATTTGATTTTACACTTTTTCTGATTTTTACTGTAACTTTTAAACTTACTGTATTTTATCAAGTAAAATCACTTAAATTTATTTTTAAAAATAAGAACTCATTGATATCAACAATTTCTTTTCTATGATCAAAGTCTAATTTTGATTTTTGCAGGGAGATAGGAAATACTTTTTTGTAGTTGCTCTTGCAGCAGACAATTACAGAGAACATAAAAACAAATATATACGGGCATGCATACAAATTTGTACAACACAAACCATATTCTAGATGAAAATCTAAGCAACAAACATGTTTATAGCTTCATTACTCAGAATTATAAGCACCAAAAGAATTAGTATTAAGTGTTTACTCACTGATTTAAAGCAAAGACAGGCTAGATTGAAAAACTGGAAACTACTTTGATACCTTCTG
Organism: Allium cepa; assembly: GCA_030765085.1. Lineage (NCBI taxonomy): Eukaryota > Viridiplantae > Streptophyta > Magnoliopsida > Asparagales > Amaryllidaceae > Allium > Allium cepa. Next base: position 339,532,675 of record CM060929.1, on the reverse strand, counting down.
GTTTTTGTTTTGAGGTTGAATTTGGTTTCTGCTTTAGTCTTTGAAACAATTTTGAAAGATTTTTGTTTGCCTCCTTTTATTCTCTTATTTTGAACTGGAGCCTGATCAATTTTAATTGGGTTAAATCTGAACTTAAGCTTTGCTTCAAACCTTTGCTTTGTTGCAGATTTCAACTTGAAAGAGTTTGTTTGATTGATTTTTTCTTCTTTTTAGTTTGGTCTTGATTTGTTAAACGTGAATGTGTCAACAGCCTAGTTCATGTTAATTATCTTTTCTTTTAAAAAAATTCAACTTAAAAGAAAGCTTATGCCACTTGTAAATTTTATGACAAAATTATCTTACACTTGTTATTATTTGTTTTACACTTGTTAAAAAGGCATAGAAAATTTAATTAAAGTGCATTAATATGTTTTACATTTTATATTGTATCATCAATTTGGATTTACATTTATTATTTTTATTTATCTACATATAACTTAAAAGACAATGAAATAAAAACCCAATTATATACCTATAAAAATTATGTATATTTACACACTAGCTTTTAAAATATAGAATTTTTTTAGAACCAATTTATTCTAAGATATTTGAATTTCTGATTAAAACCTTTATTTGCCATCTACTTATATATATACACACACAAATAAACAACTCATTATTATTTGTTTGAAAATAATAATTTTGCAAATTTTAAATAATTAAATTAGGAGATTGTCAAATAATTATTTTCCCAGGTATGAATATTAATTTTTAGATTTATTTGTTTCATCCTTAACAATCAGCATTTTAATAGTTAAAATCGATATTTCTATTAATTAACCCAGCTAATTACCAATTAACAGATACTCCAAAATTCGGGTTATCACATTTCTCCTCCCTTTGAATCTTTTCTTGAAAAGAAACGAAGCCAGAAATTAAAATTATCCCTTTTGAACATTTTTATTTACAAACTTCTTTTATCTCAAACTTACAAATATTTTAAAATCTACATAATATTTCCAAAATAGTTTTTATAAAAAATAGTATTTATTACTCGATGTCTCAATAAGTCAATCCTTGTTCTCATAGAAATTCGGTCATATGTTGATCAGGCGTAGGACTGAAAATCTATAAATACTTGGTAAACCCGTTTCAACACCCAGTGAAAATACTTGGAAAATAATTTTTATTGAAACTATAGAAAAAATTCGAAAACAGAGGAAACATCTTTGGTGAGAATGCACTGGAGATCATCACCCTCATCCATGGTCGCAGTTACATTCTGGGTTACGTTGCCATCACAGCAAAAGTCCATTTAACTATAGGCACTCCGCACCCCTCGATTACGCCATGGAACCCGCTACAGATCATAGTTACATTGCCATCGAAGCAAAAGTCCATGTAAATGTAGGCATCAGCACCCTCGAATTTCGCTGCCAAAAGAATGAAATCCTCCACACCCACATAGGTCGCAAACTACATCAGTCAAGTCCCAATGTAGCCTTAGGCTCTCACAGCCTCTCGACTTTTGTTATGTCTCTATAGCTCGCAGTCTACCGATATAAAATCAAACGTAGACTGTTGGCTCTCAGCAGCATACAGGATTTTCGCTATATTACCATAGGTTGCAGTCTACCGATCTAAAATCAAACGTAGACTTTTGGCTCTCAGCGCACACATGACTTTCGCAATGGTCTGCAGTAGATCATAGTGACATCGAGTTACACTATCGTCACAGCATAACCCAAATGCCTCTGTAGGCATCAGCACCCTCGAATTTCGCTACACACTACGCATAATCCTCAGGAACTAATTTGTCTGAACTCCTCATAGGATCAACTTTAGAACACCCCCTTAGGGTTCAAGGCAGTACCACCCTATGGCACTCCTGAAAGTTCATTCCAAGGGAGCGTCTTTTTCTCCAGAGCCATTTTCAAAACACTTTATACTATACACATATAGTATCTTCCAAATCATACACCTAGTATGAATCTCATATAAATCTCCTTTCTCAAAATCGATTATCCCAAAATCGATAATTCTCAAATTAGGCTTTCCAAATTCCAATATTGATTTTTCCCAAAAATCAAAAGCCTTTCCAACGTCCATAGGTTCCAAAACTTTTTCCCAAAATCGTAATAAGATCCTTTATATATATACAGATATATATAATTTTTAAAAACTTTGAATCTTTTCAAACTTGTATAAAACTCCTTTTATACTTCAAATATTTTTAAAACCCTTTCTTCTGGCTATAGATTCAACAAGGGATGATTTATCTTATATAACAAAGATATAAACTTTGTTTATTCAAATCAAATATTCAAATTGATTACTTTTTTGTAAAAAAAATTATTAACCATATTACTTACTTCCACAAAGAAAATTTCTACCATAGAAATATCCAATTTCCATTTTATTTCATCATATATTTCACAAAATATACTTTCCATTTTAAAAATCATTTACAGATCTTATCCACAAATTTTCAATATCAATTTCATTTAAATCCGTACGAAGTACACATATCATTCGTATGCTATATCAATCTGATTGCTCACTCGATCACACAATTTCACTTCTGAACTAGTATCGTCCACCCGACTTCCTAGTGCGGACTCAGATCTGGTTCTTGATCAGCAACCGTCATTCTTCTTGCATAGTCTAATTATGATAAAGAATATCCAGAACCAATCAACAATCCATATCCAGGTTCGCCGTCGAAAATCGAGTGGAAAATCCCAACTCGGATCGATGTACTATCTTGAAATTTTATGCTCGAATCTAGATCAAATCACTATGCAAATAGAATAATATATGTATATCCTATGTATTTATCTTTATTGATTATTAGCCAAATCAATTTCCTTTTCTATTCACATCCACTTTAATTTCTATTCACTTATTCACAATTATTTTAAACCCATTTGGATTATCACCTCTATTTTTATCTCAATTGGGTATTTAATCATAAACAGTTTGCACTCTGACCAGCTTAAATTTTGAAAATAGCTTGAGGAATTTAAAAATAGATAAGTAGTTGAAAAATAATTATTAGTTGTAAAATAATTATAAAATAGTTAAGTAATTGTAAAATAGTTGGAAAATAGTCAAATAGTTATAAAATAGTTACATAATTACAAAATAGTTGTAAAATAGTAATTAGTTATAAAGTAGTTGAAAAATAGTAATTATTTTATAAAACAGTTGTAAAATAGTTAAACAATTCCTTAAGTAGTTATAAAATAAGATAGTTTTGTGATTAATAAGAAAGGTTGTATATATAATAAATAGCTTGGAAAAATAGATTTGTACTAAAACAATTTATTTTGAAAATAGTCAAGATTCAAACTGTTCAATTCCCAACCTCCATTTCCAATCAATTCAATTTAAATTTCCGCTTCCATTTAAATTGCCTCAATTCCAATTTAAATAACTTCAATTTCAAATGAAATTGATTAAACACCAATTCAAGTTGAATTAATCCTCAATTTCTTTTCTAAATTTAAATCAAATTCCATTTGTATTTACTTATTCAATTTTAATTTCATTTCAAATTAATTCAATTCAAATTTTCCATTTGAATTTTTAAACTTATCCATCTTCAATCACAATTCTAATTAATTCGAGTCAAATTCAATTTGAACTAATTTAATTCAAATTTCAAATTTAAACTATCCTGAATTATATAAATTCGAGTTATATTTTTAAATGTTGATTTAATCCTTTAAATCAAATCAACTTATATTTTTAAACCATTTAATCCTGAATCCAATTTTAGCTTAAAGATTATTAATAACAATAGGATGATATCATTCAAATTATTTTAAAACATCCATCCATTTTCAATTTCCAGATCTCAAACCCATTTTGAGATCACACAAACTCTCAATTCAAATTAACCATTTAACTTTCCAAGTTAAATCCCAATTTCATCATAAAATTTCCAAATCAGTTTGCTTGTTAAATTATTTAACTTTCCCAAAGTTAAATTCAGTTTACTTAATCCATCCAATCTTACCCGGTTTGAATTCCCATTTCAAATTCTAAACTTCACATTAATAATATTCCCATTTATAAGTTCAAAAACTTATCACTTTGGGTGTCACGTCTCATTTCAAATTTAAAACTCAACATTAAGAGTTTATTTCAAACCATCTTTGATATTACGTATATTCCTCATACGTATTATTTCCTTTGCACACCAAGTTATACTTCAAATTTTAAGCCACCCTGGTTTCAATTCAAAACAAATTCCTTTAAATTTTCAAACAACTCTTGTTTGAAATATGACCCCTTTATTCAAATACGTTAAATAATATTATTTATTATTTCTTTATCACTTTGAAACAATTTTCAAATTCTGGACCCAGATTTAAAACTTCACAATTTAGATGGTCTTCAGTTCCAATTTATAGTCATACTTCCTTAAATGTTTTACTTCCCTAAAACATTTCATCATTTTAGGATAACAACCAACGTTATTACAACTGGAAATCAATTCACAATTATCTTATTCTGAAAATTCTTCTCCAAATTTAATTTCATTTTGAATCTATTTCAAACTTATCTTTATTCAATTTAAATTTGGTTGTATTTCTATTACCACTTAATTTAATTCCAATAATTTAACAACCAATTACCTTAATATTTATTAGAAAGAAATATTGCTTTATATATTAAAATATATTCTTATATAAAACCATTTAAAATCATTATATAAAAAAATAACAAGTACGCTCTCATATATATATATACACACACACACACACATATACACTCAACTCATTCTAGGGTACCAATGACCCTATCCTTAATGAGTAATCCCACCAGAGCCAAGGTTCTCGCTTAACCTTTGCTCTAATACCAAATGTAACGACCTGGAATTTTCGATCCTGAAAATTCCAGATAGTTAGGAAAGAAGAAAGAGATAGAAGAAGAAAACAGAAAAACAAGACACAGAATCTCACATTCGCAGCAGATCAAAATATAATATCAAATAATAACAGTTATACAAAGGAAAACTGTACTTATCAAATTACACTTTAATACATCAGAGTTACACATAAATACAAACACAGGATAGATACAATCTTGTCTCAGATACTACAATATCACAGCGGAAACTCTCCATACGTTCCTACCTTCCAGCTCGCCTCTTGTGCTCCAGAATGTCCTTACCTGAAAATCTGTAATACTCGATCTGACCCAAGTATTACACCAAAGTAACACCCGGGTATTATATCAAAGTAACACCCGGGTCAGGCTAGAAACCAGCGTGAGTATGCCCATCTAAAATGGAACACAAAAGCATACAACTTATACAAACTCGGGTAACTTGTATCAATTTAAAACTTCACGAGTCGTTATAGACATCACTTACATCACACATCAATTTCTAAGTACCAAAAACCTAGATTAAATGGTCCAATTCACTTAAATCACTCCATTTCAGCCTATTGATTCCACATATCAATCTATAAAGAATCGAAGTGGTTTCGGGTATTTACTAATACCCGACTCCGGTCTCTTCAAATTCAATACCATCTTAACCCAAATTATTCATGTGAAACACAATTCAATTTTAAATACAAGATGTCACTTTTTACACAGCAATTCATCATCGATAGGTAACCACATTATCATTGTCTATCCAAACATATCATATCACAAAACATTTCATATCAAAGATATCAATCAATTCAAGACATTTATTCATCATTCAATCATTCATAAGCAAGATGGATCATTTCCAAAATCAATTTAATTTATCTCTAATTAAATTAATTACTAATCCTTTAATCACTTATATTACCTTTACTTAATCATTAATTAAATACAAATCAATTAATTAATAATCTTTTAATTATCCATCTTAATTAATCATCCTTGATTAGTTATCTTCAATTACATAAAGCAATTATCCTTAACCATTTATAGTAATCAATCTTTAATTACTTTCATTAATTACATTAATTAATGATCTTTAATTAGTTACTTCCACTAATCAGTCTTAATCAATCATAAACAGTAATTAACCATCCTGTAATTACTTTCTTAATTTATTAACTCCTTGATTAATTATATTAATCCTTTAATTAATTACGTCAAGTAATTATTCCTTAATTACTTCTCCTAAATAATTAACCTTTAATTACTTCCCATTAAATAATTTCCCTTATATTAATTACATCCAGTAATTTATCCATCAATTACTTCACTAAGTAATTACACTTATCAATCTCATTAAGTAATTATACTTAATCAACTACCAAGCGACTCTTTAATCAAATTATTTAATCACATTCATCTCATTAATTAAACTTGGGTAATTCATCCCTTAATTACCCTATAAATCAATTAATTAATCTTTAATTATAGATTAATTATTCTTTAATTATAAATTAGTATACCTTAATTATCAATTAATCTCCTTCAATACAAAGTAATCAATCCTTAATTACTTTTATAATCAATTAATTAACCTTTAATTAACTGATTAATTATCCATTAACTATTGAATAATAACCTTAATTATTAATCAATACCTCTTAATACAAATTAATTAATTCATAACTACTTAAATCAAAATTAAATTTCAACAATTATGTTTAAGTTGGAAATGTTAATAACTAATTACAAAATGATTCTAATGTAATAGTTATCTAAATCAAAACTACTTTAAAACAACATTTAAAACTTTAGAATTCATACCTTACATACTTAAATTTGTCTAAAACATTATTTTCTAACTTTAAACATTTCATACTTTTAAAACTGGTCAATGCTTTGCTTAAAAATTTGCTTTTCTTTTTAAAATTTGAAATCATTTAAGTTTAAAATCTAGATAAGTTCAAAAACTGGAAATAATATTGTTTTCGAACAAAACACGGCGTTTCTCGAGTCAGACTCACGACAAAACTCGCGAAAACTCAAAGTAACAAAGCATCACATCCCCACTTGCGACTACCCCAAGACGAACACAAGGAAAGCACGAAAAAACTTCGGGTCGAACGTTTTTCCCCAAACTCCAAAAATTCAGATGCACGCAATGCTACCGTGCACGTGCACGGCAACCCAGCTTCCCTCCGATCATCGTTCATACCTTCAGCAAGTCGACGTCGAACTCGACTTCAACCTCAACCTCTCAGAAACGAAGATCACGACAAAAAACGAAATCGATATATCAGGTCGAAACCTGGCTTTCGTCCATCATCAGAAATTCCAAATTTGTCATCGCCATAGACCTTCGGATCACACGCCGACCCACCCAGAGCAGGCCCACGTCACGACGTACCTAACCCCCCACATGTGGTCGCTTTCGGTGCGCCACTGATGCCGAACGAACCCCCAAAACATCATCGACATGACAACAGCGCAAAACCCTACCTCGTCCAGTTCTCATCATCACAGCCAATAGAAAAATAAATCAATATTTTTCCGGTGGTCCTTTTCTCCCCAACCACTTTCAAGCCATAGCTTAAGCTTCCAATCGCCGTCGATCATCGACAAATGGCCAAACCCTAAAATCAAACGACATTCAATATCTCGGCCAATACACCATTAAAAACTACAAAATTTATTCCAAAATTCACGATTTGTATTCACAGTCTAGATTATATAATCAGATATATAAATTAACATATTTTATTTTACCTTTCTACTGATTTTTACTATAACTTACAGTATTTTATCAGGTAAAATCACTTAAATTTATTTTTAAAAATAAGAACTCATTGATATTAATAATTTCTTTTCCATGATCAAAGTCTAATTTTGATTTTCGCAGGGAGATAGGAAATATTTTTTTGTAGTTGATCTTGTAGAAGACAATTAAAGAGAACATAAAAACAAATATATACAGGCATGCATACAAATTTGTACAACACAAACCGCACTCCAGATGACAATCTAAGCAACAAACATGTTTATAGCATCATTACTTAGAATTATAAGCACCAAAAGAATTAGTTTTAAGTGTTTACTCACTGATTTAAAAGCAGATATAGGCTAGATTGAAAAACTGGAAGCTGCTTTGATATCTTCTGGTTTTTGTTTTCAGGTTGAATTTGGTTTCTGCTTTAGGCTTTGAAACAATTTTGAAAGATTTTTGTTTGCCTCCTTTTATTCTCTGATTTTGAACTGGAGCCCGATCAATTTTAATTGGTTTTAATCTGAACTTAAGCTCTGCTTCAAACCTTGCATTGCTGCAGTTTTCAATTTGAAAGTGTTTGTTTGATTGATTTTTTTTCCTTTTTAGTTTGATCTTAATTTGTTAAACGTGAACGTGTCAACAGCCTAGTTCATGTTAATTATCTTTTCTTTTTAAATTTTTCAACTTAAAAGAAAGCTTATGCCACTTGTAAATTTTATGACAAACTTATCTTACACTTGTTATTATTATTTTTACACTTGTTAAAAAGGCACAGAAAATGTAATTAAAGTGCATTAATATGTTTTACATATTTATATTGCATCATCAATTTGGTTTTACATTTATTATTTTTATTTATCTACATATAACTTAAAAGACAATGAAATAAAAACCCAATTATATACTTATAAAAATTATGTATATATACACACTAACTTTTAAAATATAGAATTTTTTTTAGAACCAATTTATTCTAAGATATTTGAATTTCTAATTGAAACCTTTATTTGCCATCTACTTATACACACACACACACACACACACACAAATAAACAACTAATTATTATTTGTTTGCAAATAATAATTTTGCAAATTTTAAATAATAAAATTAGGACATTATCAAATAATTATTTTCCCAGATATGAATATTAATTTTTAGATCTATTTGTTTCATCCTTAACAATCAGTATTTTAATAGTTAAAATCAGTATTTCTATTAATTAACCCAATTAATTACCAATTAACAGATACTCCAAAATTCAGGTTATCACAGGAAACACAAGGACTATATGGTACAGTTATCATCACTAGTGTTATACCGTACGTATTCATTCATTTCATTCTTCTAGGATAAGTGATGAGGATATCCATTAGGACAAGTGATGAGGATATCCATCCATTTAAAGGGTTAAGAAGTGATCCCCGCTCTTATGTATTGTCGGATTATTTTCTAAAGAACTGGTTTGAGCATTCTAAAAATTGGCGAATGGTTTTTGTAGCGCCATGGAAGCTGAAAAGTGTATTCCTAAGAGATGACTCGAAACCCATGACCACTTCGAAAACCATACACGGTTCTATGGAGGAGATTCGTGATATATTGATATGTTGGGATCCATGTGTGATTCTGAAACCCGTTGGGGTATGGGAATGCGTGTGTGATTCCAAGATTTTTTGAGATGTGGGTATCTATGTGTGATTCCTAGACCCGTTGAGGTGTTGGAATCCATGTGGGATTCCGTAATCTATTTTGATGGCATTGTGTAAGCTGGCCTCATCAGCGGAAATGGCTAAAACCGGAGATAGGAGGCATGGCCAATAGGGTTGGCAAAACTATAGGTTGTAGTCGGCTCCTTCTAGATGTCACTTACAGTTGTTACGCATGCAAGGGGCGATGCACTTGGTCTTAGCGAGGCCAACTATATTATTCCTATAGTATATCTCTAAGGATGTATGCTACTTCGGAAGGATATCATTGATCCTTATGCAGAAGGACAGTTTCTCGAAGTACCGAGGGCACCTCCGTGGAAATCCTACACAAATAGGGAACGTGCTTTATTGATTTTCGATTATATACCTAGTATTGTTGTGATTTACATTCACGAGCATCATAGCTACTTGATTATTATTATTTTTTCCCTTAGTCATTATTATAATATCATTAGATTTTTTTGATAAAATGTTTTGGTTATTGTAAGGTAAAAGTTCGTCCGTGTTTATATGTGGCGTGGTCGTACAAGATTCCTTTGATTTTAAAGGATTTTACAGGTTATAATAAATTAAATTCCTTATGATTTGAGTTTTTCATGCTGGTTTTACCAAACTGGATCGGGCGCTTTTTTCCTATTATGCTCAGGTCAGACCGAGCATTTTTTCCAGATTTAGTTGGGTGTTTGAAGCTTCAGGGGACGAGCTGGAGGCCTAGAGACGTATTCATGTACATGGTTATTTTTCCGTTGCATTCATTGTTGTGTTGTCAACAATTGTGAGGATAGGTTGTTATAACTGTCCAGGCTAAAAAAGGTTAGTATACTCTGACTGATGTCTATATACATATATTACAGTGTTGTTTTGTGCAAAAGGGTTGTTGTATATTATAGATTTTGTTCCGTTATGAAATTCTATGTTGTTTAGTTTCTTCTTGTCATCTTTCTTCTTTCCTTTCCCTAACAATCCATCTTTCCTTTCAATTTGGGTTGGACACATATTATCCGCTAAAACTATATGAAATAATGGGTCATTACACTATTTTTGCGTTTTAAAACCTTTAAAATCACCTTTTATTTTACAAAGGCATATTTAAGAAAAATCACCAATAATGGTACTTAATATTTAATAATTTATTATTTCATAAATAACTTATAATTTCATTTCAAACTTTACTTAAATTGAAATTTCATATAAATATGTTTTATATCACTTCATACTTTATTTTATTTATAAAGTAATAGTGCATTCAAGCATTTCAATTCAGCCATCATTCATCCATTCAAATCAACATAACCTAAATATAATAAACTTGTATCGATATAGCGAGGGTGACTTCTACGATATGATCCTATACTTGCATTTCTTTTATACTTAGCAATAGAACTAGATTTCACATAGTATTCAAGTCCTAATGCTATTTTATTTATTCAAATCATGCAAGTTTCATTTATTTAATATGAGTATGATAAATTATGGGTAAATTAGATGACCAACATCTAAAAAAATCAAAAAAATTATTTTTATTTACCCAACCAAACTCATAATTCATGTTTAATAAAATATACCTATGTTTTCCAAAATATAGAATTTACCCAAAAACATATAGAAAATACTTTCGAATTCTACCAAGTATTATTCAATATCGTTTGGTAATCAAATCCAAAATCATAAACTTATTAATTATTTAATGAATGAATCTCAAATTCTATTATAAAATATTATTGGTAATAACTCAATAAGTCTTCAAAACTCTCTTAGAAATGCTGAAATGTTTAAACTGTCTATCATTTTTTATTCCGTTATCAAATATTTCACTTCAAAATAAAATATATAATCCATAACACTACTCAAAATATTATCTATCTTTAAGACATTTTTCCTTTAAAATTCAATACATATTTACATAAATACATTTATCCAAGATACTCATCCAAATTTTAAAGTAATAGTTAACTTATTTCAAACTCTATTTGTTAAAATTAAATTACTATATCCGACTGTCTCATCCTAGTGTTTAAGAATCCTTAGGGATAACGTTGATCAGACTCATTGACCGGAATCCAAAGCACTCAATGGGAAATTTAACACAAAACTATTTTCTATAAGATATACATAAGCCTTTTAATACCTTTTGCCAACCTAAAAAATTTGCTTGCCCATAATAAAAGATAATCGAAATTTCACCCATATGTATATCTTTTATCAAAAAGATTTTAATTTAAATAGATGCTTGCTTTTATTAAAATTTATTTCAACCAACGTTAGTGTTATCAAAAAAAATTACTGATAATAAGTCCATAGTACACATCCATCAATATATACTTCAAGCAAACACCAATTTTTTCATCTTCACATTTAATTAATCACACATATGAATTAACATTTCATTTTTATACATAAATTTAAATTTTTAAAATTTTTGTAGTAACTGCACTAATGAAAGCATGGCAAGTTCTTATTGTTATTATTGAGCAGGTTTCAGCTCTCAATAGTGATTCCTACTCAATGTTAATTTTGCATAATCATTTATAATTTTAAAACAACCAAGCATCCATCAATTATACCCTATTTTATTTATTAATTATATTTTCAACCAAATTTAATTAGATACATATTATTTATCATTCTATATTTTGTAACTATTAATTGCTTAGACATTTTTATTATTCCCCAGCGCTTTTATTTTGTAAAAGTTGCTAAATTTTATTAATAATTGGGTTCGTCCAGATTCAAATCGGATTATAAATCCTTTGAGTGATATTGCCTTATTAAATTCCATATTTTGAATTAATCATAAAAAAACATTGAAATAAATAATATACATTTCAGTCAAACAAATAAACAGTCGCCTTTAGTGGAATTCTATTTCCCAATTTCAGCTATGCCATTCTGGTCACTAACGGATCAGGACACGATATTTCAGTTCTAAGTCGTACGCGTTCTCATTTATAATATCCATCAATCTTTCTCTTCACAGAAGTGAATTCCAACTTTAGAATCATTTCAAGAATAACAATCCGTACAGAAATTCAAAAAATTTCAAAATACATCCCGATGATTTTTCCTAGTATTCGTTTATATTCATATCTTAAATAAGAATATAAATTCTTATTCTACCTTGCACACCCAAGGGATGGGACTCTAAATCTATCTAGGTTTAGATTTCAACATGTGTCAATTATATTCTATAAAGTTTAGAACACATCTTTAATACCAAGGAGTAACAATCCCACAACTATACCCATATTATTAAAGAACATTACAAGTAATGTCGTCTAATAACACGGAGAATATGGTTGGTTAAGGACGATCGAATGTGAATATATCTTCGGACTAACAGTGACATGTCTTTATTACTTTATTAAGGATCTAAACTAAAAACTTAATGTGTACAGCATTTATACAAAACATGAACATGCTGATTAAAAAATATTCAAAATAACGTATAATATAGATAAATCAAAGTCACATATCACAATGGAATAAAATACATCATATACATAATAAAATATGAGCCTACAGAATATCAGTACTAGACCCATAGAATATATACATCGTATCAAAAATACTATATCAAGTACATAGTGACAACTAAATATTATACATGACATATCCTCCTAATTCTCAATATTTGAAAGATTGACATAAACTAAAACAGTCAAAATAGTCTACTCCAGTGCTAGCATAAATCCAAAGTTCAAAAAGTCCTTGTATCTATGGAGTCTTGGCCTGACCCGAGTATTATAAGATAAATGGGTCAGACTATAGCTAATAAAAAGGTGAGATATTAATATCACAAATATATGACTTAACCATAAAATAAGTCGTCTCAAAATGTGTATAAAACCAATTGATTATAATAAGGCATATCAAACCAAATCACCATTTAAGAATCCATATCAGTATATGACTAACAATAAAATAAGCCATAATAAAAATATGTCGGAACAAATGATCAGAATTAAGCATATCAAACTAAATCACCATTTCATAAATCCATATCAAGTCTTAAATGGACTATCATAAAAAATATGGTGATAACAATTCAAAAATCGCCAAAGCCAAAAGATATAATATCCACCCAAAATCTCTGAAGAATAATCATCACTAATGAAATAATAATGATAGTTAACTATCAGTTTAACAACAGCGGCAAAGAGTCTTATTCAACAAAATATACTAATTGTGTAACTCAACAAAATAGACTAGCTATCCGAATTTGCCTAACGCAACAAAATAGGCAAACATTGTCTAACTATATACTAAATAAACTGGTAGGTCTGCATGTAATACTTATCCAAACAACAAAAGGATGGCTGCGTGACACCATAACAAACCTAACTCAACAAAATAAGTATGCCTACGTAAATCTAAGAATGTACCGACTCTCGATCGATGAAAAATGAGTTGTTGTCTCTTAGGGACCTATCGACCTAAAAACAAAATCCAAACAGCCTAAGATAATGTAACATCCCATATCTGGAGGCCAAAAGCTAAGCACTATGGATGCTACAGTCATTCATAGTTATTAACTTTTGGTGACGAAATACGACAGTGTTAATGGAATCCATAATATCAGAAGCACTTGAATATGGACAAATTCATAGATTTCCAAAAATCAATAATTTAAATAATTATATTTCAAAGAAATCATATCCAAGTTACAAAAATCCCAAACGTAATCCCAGTCATTGATCAATTATAATTTTTAATAATAAGCCAAGAGAGACATATGAAGATGCCTCCTTGGATGATCAAAGCAATATAGAAATAATTGTCTTAATACACATTGGAAACAATTTTAAAAAAGAATTCCTAAATTAGCTATTCGTCAGCCACTTGCTCATCTTCGGATGCTTTATTCACCAAAATCTGCTAAAACCTAAACTCTTAGCCTACTCAAATAAAATTTTGAGCACCCGAGAGTTTAAGGGAAAATAAAATCTTCGAGTCAGACTTAAAGCCTGGTATGAATAATATCTATTACATCTCGATTTACTGATGACTAATGAGACCATGTCGCTTAGCGAAACGGGTTTCCACACACTAATATCTCTTTTCAAAACATATATTTTGCAAATCTTTTCCTGCAACCACACTAGTTGATCAACAGATTTTAATAATGTGGCAATATTCATTATGCTAAAAACAGAAAATTAAATGGACTATCTGTCTAAATCTGAACTATCCATTCTTTACTGGACTACTTGTCCTAAATTCTGAGCTAACTGCTCTTTTCTGGACTATCCATCCTAAAACTTGTTATACCAAAATAACGGTATCTTTTATGCTCAATAACGGGCTATCTGCTCCAAAAAGTTAAAAAAAGTTGGACTAAATGTCCTTAAAAATTTAGATAAATCCATTATGCTAATAAATGAACTATATGTTCATATCAGAGCTGACTACTCTTTCTGAACTAACTGTCCTCTAGGCTGATTGCCATCAAAATGGACTAACTGCCTAGAGGACCGACTTCCCTCAAAATGGACTAACTGCCCGAATTCAAAATGAGTTGATTGCCCGAATTTTCTTTTGAGTTAACCACTCTTCAAAATATATGAGCTAACTGCTCTCTAAATTTTCCTTGAAACCTTTTCAAAATGATTTAGTTCGTCAAATCTTATATATACAAGTAAAACATAACTTTAGCTTTTGTAACGACCCAGAATTTTTAGAAATTAAAATTTGAATATTTAATTAATTTTAAATATTTATAAGTGAATTTTTAAGTCAAATAAATTTTTATTTGAATTATTGGATTTAATTGAATAATTTAATCGATAATTTAATACGTTAAATTATGGAAATAATTGAAAATAGAGTTAAATATGATTGAAAATGATTTGTAAAATTTTATTTAATCATACTGGAGTTATAGAAATATTTTAGAACTTTTAAAATCGAATTAAAAGTTAATTTGTGAAAATTGAATATTTTAATATTTAATAATCGACTGTAAAATAGTCAATTTTTGAACAGTCTCAGAATTGAACGAAACCAGTTTCATTGGATCCGTAATAGTTAGTTATTACCGGATTTCAATTTTCGTGTCAATCGGAGTTATCGTTTAAGCGTGGCAGCTCGAAACGCATCGAATCGTTTTTAATTTAAATTTGGCGAGTCAAAATAGCCATTTTTCAAAAAGTCTCGGATTTCGACGAAACCAGTTTCATCGGATCCGTAATGTGATATTATTGTAAGGTTTCAAATTTCAAGTCAATTGGATTTACCGTTTGTCCGGTACAAATTAAAACGCCTAGAAATCGATTTAAATCGGTTTAATTTAAATTGAGCGTTTACAGCCATAACTCACACATACTTCCGAATTAGCTTCCGAAACCTGTTCCATTGTGTCCGGAACGCGGGATAAACCCTAGGTACGCTGGTTACGGCGTCTAAATCGGAGTTCGGAATTCCCGGAATGAATAGTGTTTACGCTTGCTCGTTCTTATAAATAGCACCATTCACAAATAAAAATAAAATAAAACCAAAACCCTAATTTACATATGCCTAGCCGCCAGTTACATAATGGATGGCCGAAAATGCTCTTCCTTACTCCCTCAAAATCTCTCAATCCATTCATCGATTCACGAAGCCATCAACTACAAAGTTATAGAGCACCTCAAGATCTACAAGATCAACGGTCAAGATCGAGAATAGTTGAGCGGATCGATGGGAAATTGAGCATGAACGTACCACGTTCACTTGCGTGCGCACGCTAGAGGAGGAGGCCGAGCATCAAGGGGTTAGGGCCGAACATAGCTGGGGTTTAGAGCTTCGACATGGTGGGTTTGTGATCGAATTTCGTTGATTATCGAAGAAGAAAATTTAAACCCTAAATCTATGGTAATGGGTTTTGTTGCGTCGTGTGTTGTCTGGGGTGATTTGCGTGAGCTTGGGGAAGAACAAAGGAGCGGTGTAGATGTGATGATGGAAGATCCTAAGGCCTGGATTGCTTAGGGTATAAATTAGTTTAAGAATGTTGTAATTTAAGCTATTTAAATCGTGTACGATCTTTAAAAATACATAACTTTTTCATACGAGGTCGAAAAAATGCAAACTCAGTTGCGTTGGAATCGTATGGACGAGCACTACGCGATGGAGTTGGTTTGGAGTCGTTTGGAGTTAGTGAGAATTTCGGGTAAAATTAAACGCGCGTTTAATTTTATTCGAAATAAAAGCTAAAACGGAATTTAAAACCAAAGTGAGAATTTCTCACTCAATCGAATAGATTTCGATTTTATTTTAAATAGTTAGATTTAAAATATTTGAATGCATGTTTGAATGATGACTGTAAATTATTGATTGTTAAAATAGACATTATGCGCCGTTAGTAAGCGGATGTTATTTATTAAAAACATATACCGCGAATATTTCATAAACAGTGAAATTGGTATTATATATATAATATCAATATATATATATATTGGCATATGTATATATTGCAGTTGTTGATTTCCCGCATTTTTTTGTTTAGCGGATGAGACCCTATTACGCCGTTATTAAGCGGATAATATTTATTAAGAACATATACCGCGATAATTTCGTACTGGAGCGAAATTGGTATTGTGCTAATGTTTTTGGATGCAGGAAACAGGTTGGAGGGATCCAACTGGATTCCTCAACAGTATTTATTTTATTTCAGATATTTTGATATTTGATTGATTATCATATTGATATATGATATCGTTGTAGTGGTGATTGACTATCTGATGTGTAGCATCATTGGACCCAAATTTTGGGATTTTTAAATGATCTTTAAAATGATTTTTGAAAATATACTTTATTTCTGGAATTGATCCATTATAAATAAATAAACGTTATAATTTTTAAAGTTATAAAGATTATGGTTTTTGTGAAATATAGTTAAAAAGCTGATTTTTAGAAATACGATTAAAAGTCGATTTTTGAGAAATATGAACTAATGATTTTATAAAATAATTTAGATTGGATTTTTGAGTATATGATAAAAGTTTAAATATAGGATTTATAAAATTTGATTATTTTATAAATCAGAATGATGAAATTATAAAGGAATTTAAAGACGTTGTAAAAGAAAAATATAAATTGATTTGTATTAAAGATTTATAAATTGATAATTTATAAATTAGAACGTAGGAATTATAAAACGAGCTTTTATAAGTGTTAGAATAAATTGTGAATGAATTTCATAAATAGAATGAAATTTATAGAATTTTATACGGAGAAGTCATAAATGGAATTTTATAAGCAGTAAGTTTATAAAATTTATTATGTTGTTAAAATAATAGTTTTGGATAAATAAATGAATCTTATAAGTTATAAGATTTATAATTATGAAATTCTAAGGAACGATTTTGTGAAATAATCGTTTATAAGTAGTTAACTTATAATATGAACGTTTAGTTTATAATTTAGTTATAAACTGGAATATGTTAATAAAGGAATTTATAAAAAGGAAGTTTTTTTTTTTAAAATAAATCAAAATGGAATTTATAAACGTTGTTTTATAAATTCACAAACGACTTATTTTGATAAGTTAATTGTTATAACTTAGAAATAGAGTTATATTCACGTTTTTAGACAGTGAATAATTCTTTGAATTAAAATGAATAAAAGGATGGAATTTGTTAAAGAAGTATATTCACGTTTTTGAATAGTGAATGATATGTTAAAGAAGTTGTTTTGAATGAGATGTTTAAATTGAATTAAAACGATCTAACGATGTTTTAAAATGTGTTGAGATTCGAAACCATAGATTTCAACATTGATTGTTGAAATAGACGTTTTCGAGAAATAAAAGGAAATAGTGGACTATAACACTGTTGTTATCGTAAATGATTTCCGAAAGGAAATGTTTTGAATAGTATTGGGATTTATATATCTATTTTAAATTTCGAATCCCTATACTAGTGATTTTGGGTTGTCGTAACGATGTTTTACGTAACATTCGTTTTAGCCCAAGTAGGTATGTTTAAGAAAGGATTTTCTTAATATAATGAAATATATACTTAATTCGATTTAAGTATATTGAATATTTTCTAAGTGTTGAAAATAAAAGAGATTTGTGAATTACTTATAAATAAATAAGTATGGAATTGTTTTCCGATATAAAGTGAATATTTTGAGAATTTATCTTTTTGAAGATAAATTGAAATGGATAGTTGAAATTGTATATGCATGATATTTTGAAATATAAATTCATTATGGAATTTATATGTGAAAGTGGAACTTGTTAAAAATAAATATTGATTTATTTTTGAAGTGTTGAAATTATATATATATATCTTGTAAAGATATTTTGGGAAAATAAATAATTTGGAAAATTATTTGGAATCTGGTGATGTATGCATATCAATTGATAGTTCAATAACCGACTATCAATATTTCCCTTTGAATGGGTATTTGATGTGAATTGTTTGAAATTGAATGCACACTTATTTTGAATAAGCGCTCACTATTCGGGTTAACCGGGAAAGGACCATGGGGTCGTATAACCCATTCCGAATATGTGATACGTCGTTGTGAATTGCATTTGAAGATCGGTGTTGAAGACCGGTATTTGCGAGAGCGATAGGATGACCTATCGATTGTCTCTGCACTGGGTCGCACCTGGTATAGAGATTCCATAAGTGATGGGAAATTCGATCAGGATTGTGAATATCCGGATTGCAAGGACTTCTTTGTAAGTGCCTTCGGTTCTGTTCGAGCCCGGAACAGACTTGTATGGATTGTATGCCTGACACTACAATTTGAGATATAAAGCCGATTTCTTTCAAATATATTTCTGTTGGTGGCGGAGAATTTATTCTTTGCTTAACACCCTTCTTTGAGACGTACGAGCTCAAAGGTTATATAGTTGAAGTTATCAGCGATATATCCCATTTTGGTAATGTGACATGCTGAGTGATGCTGAAAAGATCATTGTGTTGATTATTGTGATAGGATCATTTATTTGATCGTCTATCTTAGTGATCATTGTGTTGATCATTTGTTGACCCAAAGCACGGCTTTTTGTACAAAGTGTGTTTTTGTGGACGTGACTTCGTCGAGCCTCACATCCCGGAAATGGTCAAAACAGGAAAGATGCGGCAAGGTTATTAGGGGTTGCTGTAGCTCCCCTTAGGGTATGTGCATTTCCTTCTGGAAAGGGGTGGTATCATGGTATGGAGCCCAGATACTTGCTCATGTTGAAAACACTCTATTTATTATGGTGTGATGTTGGATATCGAGCGCTCGGTTGAAAAGGTCCTAAAGGACCGGGGAATGGCGTGCTCGTGTCAGTAGTTACCCAGTTAGGGGTAACCCGGCCTTGTGTTGGCAGAGATCCGGTTTGGTTCTCGGGGATGTCTTTCCAGAGGCATTCTCATGTGGCAATAGGAAGTTCCTTGGCCTGACCATTGTTGGAAATCCAAAGAAACAATACGAAACTTGTACGGTTTTAGTTGTATAACCTGCTATGGAATGTGGCGGTAACCTGCTATTGAACATAGTTAGCTATAGTAGGCATACGATAATGGTCGTATGTTGGCTAAAATTTATATTCTACTTTCGAAAGGATTTGTTATACATTATGCACTAGTAATAATATCAAATGTTATTTTAAATGCGTATCAAGCATCTTTGACTATCATAAGGAGAAATCTCCTCCGATTCTGCGTTTGCATTGTGTGTGTGTGCGGGAGGCCTTATGGTAGTCTCATTTTTAAAAGCATTGCGAATTGATTTAAAAATATTCCTCTATTTTGTTTTTAAAGATAAATAAACTGTTTTGAGTTCTCACACCAGTCACATGACTGACTTGGAGTTTATTGTTTTCCTTCCTAAACTCTGGGTGCCCACAAATTTTCACACGGGCAGTCAAGAGTAAGGTTTATCAGGATATTCTGGATATTCTGGAGTTGCTGGAGGCAAGCTGGATGGCATGGCGTATTACTAGTTTATATAGTATTTCTTTTCCGCTGCACTGTTTGTTGTTGTATGATGTTGTACACTCTGATATGTTGTGATGTAATGAAATGTAATGTAATAACTGATATGGTTCTTTGTTTAAAGATTATTCATTTATTATTATATGTTGTTCCGCTGCGAATTGTGAGATTCTGTTGTTGTTCTGTTGTTCCCTTTCTGTCCCGTTCTATTTTTAAAATTTTCTATCTTCTATTTTTCAAATTCTCTGTTTTCTAAAAATTCTCTATCTTCTTCTCTCTCTATTTCCTATCTCTTCTCTCTTCTTTCTTTTTCTTTTCTTTTTTAAAACCCATAACATTCCGTGTTTTCGGCCTTCAATTTCTCGGCAGTCGATAAAGTGAGCGTCGATGTCGAATTTTCGAAGAACGAAAAATCCGTACTGTTACATTTGGTATCGGAGCTGATGGTTAAGCGACAACCATGGTTCTGTAGGGTATTACTCATTAGAGATAGAGTCAGTAGTACTCTAGAATGAGTTTGAGTGTAATAATAGATACGAGTGCGTATTTGTTAGTGATATGAAATTGTTTTATATTGTGATGATTGGTTTATTGAGTGGCATATGAACCTTCCTCAGCACGGTATGTACAACTTTGCCGAAGGGGTTTCTAAACACTTGAATAGAACAATTCGACATAATATTGATTTTTAAATTGGGTGAACGAAATAATTTTACCTTGATTATATTTTATATATAAAAGAATAATTTTTCAAAATTATTAAAGTATATATAAGTTGATTGTTAGGTTGTTTGAATAATCTAAATAAAAGAAGAATTGTATAAGCAAATGAATTATAAGAATTGAATTATAATTAAAGTGATTTACAATTGTAAAATAAACTTATATATAAGAAGTGAAACTATATAAAATATGAGTTGTAAATAATCAAGTGGATTAAATGAATGTGAACTTGAGTATATGAATGAAATTCAACTTTGTAATTGAATTGAATTAATGGATTGAATGTTAATCAATTAAATGTAAATTTAAGTTGATATAAAATAATAAACATAAGTGTTAATTCATTAAAAATCTAATGTTATTGGAAGTTGAATAAATTGAATAAGAATGAATATAAGCAAAGGAATTTGGTTGTAACTGATATAAATTGGTTGTTATATGATTGTTATATGATTGTATAAAAGTCATTAAGAGTTAATGAAATTGAAAACTATGAAATTGAATTCAAATTAGAAGTAAATAAATTTGAATAGAATTGAATGTGAATGGGATTTAATTAGTGAATGTTAACAAATTGAAACTAATTAGAATTGAGAATGAATGTTAGAAAATCCCATGTAAACAAATCAAATGTGATTTAAAGTGAAAACCAATTCATTTTATATGAATGAAAATATGAATGAATATATTGGTTATGAATTTGTTGAATGGTAATTGGATGATGGTTGAATATATATTGCTATTGTTGCATTTGCTATATTATGTAGTTGTTATGTTGCTATATGTTGTATATTGAGATTATTTGCATATGTGCATGATTCTCATGTTGTTTGTTGAGATTAGTAGGTGCGGATCGCGTTTGCTTCGCATTTGGAGTTCGCTTTAGCGCTATATTAGCCGTATATGCTTGCTAATAAAATATAAGGTACATATCTCGGATTAAATATCGTACTTTTACACTTTTTTCCCTTCGGGATGCCTCATTACTTGATGAGATGTATATTTGTGATATATATACTGTCATTTTTTTTTCGGATCGAGCCGCGCAAAGGGGACATGGCGAATTTTTCCGGAAATTTAAGGCGTTAGAAAAATTTTGAGAAAATTGGGAAAATTTTGAAAACTTTAACTTTGTTTTAAAATTGAAAGTTAAATGATATAGTTTGTTTTTGAAAAAAAATAACTAAGTATGATTTAGAAACTTAGTAAAGATTTGAAAGAAGTTTAATTATGAATTTTGGAAAATTAATAGATTCTCTAACTTTTCTTACTTGTAATTTCGAGGACGAAATTCTTTTAAGTGGGGAAGATTGTAACGACCCAGAATTTTTAGAAATTAAAATTTGAATATTTAATTAATTTTAAATATTTATAAGTGAATTTTTAAGTCAAATAAATTTTTATTTGAATTATTGGATTTAATTGAATAATTTAATCGATAATTTAATACGTTAAATTATGGAAATAACTGAAAATAGAGTTAAATATGATTGAAAATGATTTGTAAAATTTTATTTAATCATACTGGAGTTATAGAAATATTTTAGAACTTTTAAAATCGAATTAAAAGTTAATTTGTGAAAATTGAATATTTTAATATTTAATAATCGACTGTAAAATAGTCAATTTTTGAACAGTCTCAGAATTGAACGAAACCAGTTTCATTGGATCCGTAATAGTTAGTTATTACCGGATTTCAATTTTCGTGTCAATCGGAGTTATCGTTTGAGCGTGGCAGCTCGAAACGCATCGAATCGTTTTTAATTTAAATTTGGCGAGTCAAAATAGCCATTTTTCAAAAAGTCTCGGATTTCGACGAAACCAGTTTCATCGGATCCGTAATGTGATATTATTGTAAGGTTTCAAATTTCAAGTCAATTGGATTTACCGTTTGTCCGGTACAAATTAAAACGCCTAGAAATCGATTTAAATCGGTTTAATTTAAATTGAGCGTTTACAGCCATAACTCACACATACTTCCGAATTAGCTTCCGAAACCTGTTCCATTGTGTCCGGAACGCGGGATAAACCCTAGGTACGCTGGTTACGGCGTCTAAATCGGAGTTCGGAATTCCCGGAATGAATAGTGTTTACGCTTGCTCGTTCTTATAAATAGCACCATTCACAAATAAAAATAAAATAAAACCAAAACCCTAATTTACATATGCCTAGCCGCCAGTTACATAATGGATGGCCGAAAATGCTCTTCCTTACTCCCTCAAAATCTCTCAATCCATTCATCGATTCACGAAGCCATCAACTACAAAGTTATAGAGCACCTCAAGATCTACAAGATCAACGGTCAAGATCGAGAATAGTTGAGCGGATCGATGGGAAATTGAGCATGAACGTACCACGTTCACTTGCGTGCGCACGCTAGAGGAGGAGGCCGAGCATCAAGGGGTTAGGGCCGAACATAGCTGGGGTTTAGAGCTTCGACATGGTGGGTTTGTGATCGAATTTCGTTGATTATCGAAGAAGAAAATTTAAACCCTAAATCTATGGTAATGGGTTTTGTTGCGTCGTGTGTTGTCTGGGGTGATTTGCGTGAGCTTGGGGAAGAACAAAGGAGCGGTGTAGATGTGATGATGGAAGATCCTAAGGCCTGGATTGCTTAGGGTATAAATTAGTTTAAGAATGTTGTAATTTAAGCTATTTAAATCGTGTACGATCTTTAAAAATACATAACTTTTTCATACGAGGTCGAAAAAATGCAAACTCAGTTGCGTTGGAATCGTATGGACGAGCACTACGCGATGGAGTTGGTTTGGAGTCGTTTGGAGTTAGTGAGAATTTCGGGTAAAATTAAACGCGCGTTTAATTTTATTCGAAATAAAAGCTAAAACGGAATTTAAAACCAAAGTGAGAATTTCTCACTCAATCGAATAGATTTCGATTTTATTTTAAATAGTTAGATTTAAAATATTTGAATGCATGTTTGAATGATGACTGTAAATTATTGATTGTTAAAATAGACATTATGCGCCGTTAGTAAGCGGATGTTATTTATTAAAAACATATACCGCGAATATTTCATAAACAGTGAAATTGGTATTATATATATAATATCAATATATATATATATTGGCATATGTATATATTGCAGTTGTTGATTTCCCGCATTTTTTTGTTTAGCGGATGAGACCCTATTACGCCGTTATTAAGCGGATAATATTTATTAAGAACATATACCGCGATAATTTCGTACTGGAGCGAAATTGGTATTGTGCTAATGTTTTTGGATGCAGGAAACAGGTTGGAGGGATCCAACTGGATTCCTCAACAGTATTTATTTTATTTCAGATATTTTGATATTTGATTGATTATCATATTGATATATGATATCGTTGTAGTGGTGATTGACTATCTGATGTGTAGCATCATTGGACCCAAATTTTGGGATTTTTAAATGATCTTTAAAATGATTTTTGAAAATATACTTTATTTCTGGAATTGATCCATTATAAATAAATAAACGTTATAATTTTTAAAGTTATAAAGATTATGGTTTTTGTGAAATATAGTTAAAAAGCTGATTTTTAGAAATACGATTAAAAGTCGATTTTTGAGAAATATGAACTAATGATTTTATAAAATAATTTAGATTGGATTTTTGAGTATATGATAAAAGTTTAAATATAGGATTTATAAAATTTGATTATTTTATAAATCAGAATGATGAAATTATAAAGGAATTTAAAGACGTTGTAAAAGAAAAATATAAATTGATTTGTATTAAAGATTTATAAATTGATAATTTATAAATTAGAACGTAGGAATTATAAAACGAGCTTTTATAAGTGTTAGAATAAATTGTGAATGAATTTCATAAATAGAATGAAATTTATAGAATTTTATACGGAGAAGTCATAAATGGAATTTTATAAGCAGTAAGTTTATAAAATTTATTATGTTGTTAAAATAATAGTTTTGGATAAATAAATGAATCTTATAAGTTATAAGATTTATAATTATGAAATTCTAAGGAACGATTTTGTGAAATAATCGTTTATAAGTAGTTAACTTATAATATGAACGTTTAGTTTATAATTTAGTTATAAACTGGAATATGTTAATAAAGGAATTTATAAAAAGGAAGTTTTTTTTTTAAAATAAATCAAAATGGAATTTATAAACGTTGTTTTATAAATTCACAAACGACTTATTTTGATAAGTTAATTGTTATAACTTAGAAATAGAGTTATATTCACGTTTTTAGACAGTGAATAATTCTTTGAATTAAAATGAATAAAAGGATGGAATTTGTTAAAGAAGTATATTCACGTTTTTGAATAGCGAATGATATGTTAAAGAAGTTGTTTTGAATGAGATGTTTAAATTGAATTAAAACGATCTAACGATGTTTTAAAATGTGTTGAGATTCGAAACCATAGATTTCAACATTGATTGTTGAAATAGACGTTTTCGAGAAATAAAAGGAAATAGTGGACTATAACACTGTTGTTATAGTAAATGATTTCCGAAAGGAAATGTTTTGAATAGTATTGGGATTTATATATCTATTTTAAATTTCGAATCCCTATACTAGTGATTTTGGGTTGTCGTAACGATGTTTTACGTAACATTCGTTTTAGCCCAAGTAGGTATGTTTAAGAAAGGATTTTCTTAATATAATGAAATATATACTTAATTCGATTTAAGTATATTGAATATTTTCTAAGTGTTGAAAATAAAAGAGATTTGTGAATTACTTATAAATAAATAAGTATGGAATTGTTTTCCGATATAAAGTGAATATTTTGAGAATTTATCTTTTTGAAGATAAATTGAAATGGATAGTTGAAATTGTATATGCATGATATTTTGAAATATAAATTCATTATGGAATTTATATGTGAAAGTGGAACTTGTTAAAAATAAATATTGATTTATTTTTGAAGTGTTGAAATTATATATATATATCTTGTAAAGATATTTTGGGAAAATAAATAATTTGGAAAATTATTTGGAATCTGGTGATGTATGCATATCAATTGATAGTTCAATAACCGACTATCAATATTTCCCTTTGAATGGGTATTTGATGTGAATTGTTTGAAATTGAATGCACACTTATTTTGAATAAGCGCTCACTATTCGGGTTAACCGGGAAAGGACCATGGGGTCGTATAACCCATTCCGAATATGTGATACGTCGTTGTGAATTGCATTTGAAGATCGGTGTTGAAGACCGGTATTTGCGAGAGCGATAGGATGACCTATCGATTGTCTCTGCACTGGGTCGCACCTGGTATAGAGATTCCATAAGTGATGGGAAATTCGATCAGGATTGTGAATATCCGGATTGCAAGGACTTCTTTGTAAGTGCCTTCGGTTCTGTTCGAGCCCGGAACAGACTTGTATGGATTGTATGCCTGACATTACAATTTGAGATATAAAGCCGATTTCTTTCAAATATATTTCTGTTGGTGGCGGAGAATTTATTCTTTGCTTAACACCCTTCTTTGAGACGTACGAGCTCAAAGGTTATATAGTTGAAGTTATCAGCGATATATCCCATTTTGGTAATGTGACATGCTTAGTGATGCTGAAAAGATCATTGTGTTGATTATTGTGATAGGATCATTTATTTGATCGTCTATCTTAGTGATCATTGTGTTGATCATTTGTTGACCCAAAGCACGGCTTTTTGTACAAAGTGTGTTTTTGTGGACGTGACTTCGTCGAGCCTCACATCCCGGAAATGGTCAAAACAGGAAAGATGCGGCAAGGTTATTAGGGGTTGCTGTAGCTCCCCTTAGGGTATGTGCATTTCCTTCTGGAAAGGGGTGGTATCATGGTATGGAGCCCAGATACTTGCTCATGT
This sequence comes from Allium cepa, assembly GCA_030765085.1. Lineage (NCBI taxonomy): Eukaryota > Viridiplantae > Streptophyta > Magnoliopsida > Asparagales > Amaryllidaceae > Allium > Allium cepa. The sequence continues at coordinate 339,505,872 of CM060929.1, read as the reverse complement.
TGAAAACACTCTATTTATTATGGTGTGATGTTGGATATCGAGCGCTCGGTTGAAAAGGTCCTAAAGGACCGGGGAATGGCGTGCTCGTGTCGGTAGTTACCCAGTTAGGGGTAACCCGGCCTTGTGTTGGCAGAGATCCGGTTTGGTTCTCGGGGATGTCTTTCCAGAGGCATTCTCATGTGGCAATAGGAAGTTCCTTGGCCTGACCATTGTTGGAAATCCAAAGAAACAATACGAAACTTGTACGGTTTTAGTTGTATAACCTGCTATGGAATGTGGCGGTAACCTGCTATTGAACATAGTTAGCTATAGTAGGCATACGATAATGGTCGTATGTTGGCTAAAATTTATATTCTACTTTCGAAAGGATTTGTTATACATTATGCACTAGTAATAATATCAAATGTTATTTTAAATGCGTATCAAGCATCTTTGACTATCATAAGGAGAAATCTCCTCCGATTCTGCGTTTGCATTGTGTGTGTGTGCGGGAGGCCTTATGGTAGTCTCATTTTTAAAAGCATTGCGAATTGATTTAAAAATATTCCTCTATTTTGTTTTTAAAGATAAATAAACTGTTTTGAGTTCTCACACCAGTCACATGACTGACTTGGAGTTTATTGTTTTCCTTCCTAAACTCTGGGTGCCCACAAATTTTCACACGGGCAGTCAAGAGTAAGGTTTATCAGGATATTCTGGATATTCTGGAGTTGCTGGAGGCAAGCTGGATGGCATGGCGTATTACTAGTTTATATAGTATTTCTTTTCCGCTGCACTGTTTGTTGTTGTATGATGTTGTACACTCTGATATGTTGTGATGTAATGAAATGTAATGTAATAACTGATATGGTTCTTTGTTTAAAGATTATTCATTTATTATTATATGTTGTTCCGCTGTGAATTGTGAGATTCTGTTGTTGTTCTGTTGTTCCCTTTCTGTCCCGTTCTATTTTTAAAATTTTCTATCTTCTATTTTTCAAATTCTCTGTTTTCTAAAAATTCTCTATGTTCTTCTCTCTCTATTTCCTATCTCTTCTCTCTTCTTTCTTTTTCTTTTCTTTTTTAAAACCCATAACATTCCGTGTTTTCGGCCTTCAATTTCTCGGCAGTCGATAAAGTGAGTGTCGATGTCGAATTTTCGAAGAACGAAAAATCCGTACTGTTACAGCTTTGCTCTAAGCTATTTTTTCATGTTATATATACTTTACTCAAAATAATGTTGATGATGTTCAATAAGGATTTTCTATCCTTTAAAATAAGTTAAAGTCCTTTATAACTTAAAACATTTAGGCTATCTGCCTAAACCTTATATTCGAAACATTTGTTTAAGATCCTTAAACAACCTTTCGAAAACATAGAAGGCAACTCCTCCAAAACCGTTTATAAAACCTTCAAAAGTATTAAAGGTAACTCCTTCATATCTTTTAATAAACATTTCGAAATCATTGAAGATAACTCCTTCTAAACCTTTTAAAAGTCTTCCTTTCACAAGCTTTAAAACATATGATATTCACCTTTTAAATCCTTTAAAGCTTAGCCTTTGGAAAACATTGCAGAACCCTATGTTTCGACCTTGTTGAAAGGTCCTACCTTTCGACCTTGTCGGAAGGTTTATTTTCATCCTAGTTGAAAGGTTTCACCTTTCGACTTTGTCAAAAGCCTGGGGTACCTCCCCTATATAATAAACCTTTCGAGAGCAATGTACCTCAAAACCTTACGAAGACATTGGGTTCAATTTAAAATAGGTGGAAAACCTTTCGAAACCAATCAAAGTTAATTACTTTGTTACCTTTAAAACATTTCGACTTAAAACATTTGGATTATGCAAAAGGATAAGAAAATATTGGAATTGGAAGCAACTGCTATGAAACCTTTATAAAACCTTTCCAAAACATTCGAAAACAACGAAGTGTTGGTGTTGGAACCAATCCCTCGAAATCAACGGAGAGAGGCGAAAAGTTTTTAGAAAACAAAATATAATGTTTAACTTCATCTGTGTCGAAAGGTTTGGAAGTGGAAACTATGCTTTTGACCTTTTTGAAAGCTATACCTTTCGACCTTATCGGAAGGTTTCATTTAAAACAAGAAAGCAAACCAATCAAAACCTTTTTCTTCTAAACCTTTTTGACAACTTCATAAGCTCTTTTTCGAAAGCTAGTAGTCGTATTTTCTTTAAACCAAAATAAACTTTATCTCTTTCGAAAGCTATAACTTTCCGTCCCTAAACTTTTCGACTCCATCCAATTCACTATGTACCAGTTGCCTGATACCATGAGCATTGGTATTTGACCTAGTCGAAGGGTTTGATACCTTTGGACCTTGTCGGAAGGTCTGGAATGAAGGTGAAAGCTCTACCGAAAGGGTTAAAATGGAAGAAAGACTATTTATTTGAACTTTAAAATGGTTCTTTTGTACCCAAACTGCCTTGTTTGTCTAAATTTGATTGGTTTTCCAGAATTTCATACTCAAAAATGCTATCGTCTTTCCTTGTTTGGAAATTTGAATAATTTTGAAAAAGTCTCTTTCTCCTTTATAATTATATAAAACATTTAAGCCCGACACCTTAAATAATTTTATATAACTATTAAAACACTTTCAAAAATTATGGAAAATTTCCAAAAAATCAAATAATATGTTCTCTTCAACATAAAAATTTTTTGAATCCAAATTATAATTATTTTTCCTGTAAATAATTTTACAATCCAAATTAATCTTTTCTTCCTTAGAAAATTCATAACAATTCCACAAAAATTATAAAAATTCTAAAAATCAGAACCCATCTCGAAAATAAGTTTTTAGATCATTATAAAAATTTGCAAGGCTAACGGATGTTATTTTATAGGGTTTTCTTCTCAAACACGTCATAACATATATATATATATGAACATACATATATCATATACCATTTTATCGTTCAAAAACATGGCAAACCTTTGCAAAATCATTTAGAATTAACATTAAAATCGAAACCATAAATTGAGAGACATTATTCACATTTTTTTTAATGATAAAGCAGCTTGAGATTTGAATGAGTTTGATGTGAATTTGCTTTACTTAAGCTTCTCTTTTGTTTCGTCTTCTTCCTCCTTCGTTAATGATGGCCAACCAAGCTTTTTAATTTTTGAAAATGAGAATGAACGTGTTTTGGAATACACAGCCTAAGGAAGATGATATAGGAATGGCCTATTCCTATAATACCATACCTCGAATTCATTTTTAAACCTTTCATTTAATTTATTAGTTAAAAAGGCACGGCTGCCTTAAATAAATAAAATCTCAATCTCTTAATCAACATATTATTTTATTTAGTTTATCTAACTAAATATCCTAAATAATGTTATAAAAAATATGGATGTTACAGACTCCCCTCCTTAAAGAATTTCATCCTCGAAATTACAATAAGGATCAAAACAAACAAGAAGGTAAGCATACCATCAAAACAAGTCAGGATAAGTATCTCTAATCCTGCTCTCAACCACCCAAGTACAGTCTCTGTCATCGTCACTCACTGGACGTTGACTAATCTGACCGTCTTGGTTTTAAGCCTCTTCTCATCTCTTACAACAATGAGAACTAGTTGCCTCACTATGGTCAAGTCCAGTTCTACCACTAAATCATCTAGCACTGTCGGTGCAATAGCAATCTCCGGGTCTCTAACACATTTTCTAACATGAGGAATATGAAAAACATCATGGACACTTGCTAAACTGCTTGGTAACACAAGTCTATATGCGAGCTTCCTGACCCTCTCAAGAATAGGAAAAGGTCCTATGAACCAAGGAGATAACTTCCCTGACTTTACAAATCTAAGCACATCCTTCATCGGTGATACATTGATGAAATCCTGTCCCCAACTGAGAATTCTGAATCTTTCAGTTATTATCTACATAACTTTTCTGCCTAGACCGAGCCTCCATCATTCTAGCCCGAATGATCTCAATCTTTTCTGCAGCTTCTCTAACGAAAACTAGACCAAAAATCAACGTATCTTCGGTCTCTAACCAATAAACAGGAGATTTGCATGGCCTTACATACAAATAATCCAATTGTGCCATCCCAATACTAGTATGATAACTGATACGAAAACTCAAGTAGATGCAGATGGTCCTCCCATGATCCCCCAAAGTCTAGAACACAGCTTTCAATAGATCTTATAAGATCTTGTTAACTCTTTTTGTTTGCCTATCTGTCTGCAGATGGTAAGCGGTACTCATCATAATCTTGGTTGCTAAAACTTCCTACAGACTCTTCCAAAAATCGCTAGTGAACAAGGAATCTCTATTACTAACTACGCTGCTAGGAACTCCATGCAGTCTAACCACATTCTTCATGAACAGCTTTGTTAAAACAGGTGTCGTCCTGGTTGACTTAACTAGAATGAAATGGGCACTTTTGGTCAATCTGTCCACTATGACCCATATACTTCCATTTCCTCTATTCAACCTTAGCAACCCGTCTATGAAGTCCAAAGAAATAGAATCCCACTTCCATGCTAGAATATTTAACGACTGAAGCAAACCACTTGGTTTTTGGTGTTCGGCTATTGTCTGCTGGCAATTCAAGCACTGCCGTACACACAAAACAGTATCCCGCTTCATCCCTTCCTAGAAGAAACTCCTCTTCATATCCTGATACATCTTCGTACCTCCGAGATGTATAGTGAACTCCGAATGATGGCATTCGTCTAAGACTTCATTTCTTATGTTTTCTACACTCGAAACACATAATCTTTCTTTCTTTCTCAACCACCTATTCTGGCTTAGACTGAAATCTTTCAAGTCATCGCTCTTGGTTCCTTCTTTTAGCTTACTGATCCGTTCAGCTAACACTAGATCCTCTATATGCTTAGAAGCAATCCGCTCGATCAAAACTAGTCGAACTTCCAAACAAGACAATACAACTGTATCACCACTAGACGCTGCCTCGGATCTCCACTGCATTGTGCATTCTGCTAATGCTTCTAAATCTTTCCACACAGCCATCAGTATATGCTACCAAATCCTGATCCCCTTCCCCCCCCCTCCCCGAAACTCCTAACACAGATGCATGAGTCAATAAGTGTTTAAACTCTGGAATGCTTTGTCACACTTATCCGTCCACACAAACTTCACATCCTTCCTCGTCAGCCTAGCCATCGGTGCAGCTATCCGTGAGAAATTCTTAATGAATCTTCGGTAATAACCAGCTAACCCAAGAAAAATCTTAATCTCGGTTACTGTCTTAGGTTTCTTCCGACTATTCACTGCCTCGATCCTAGCCAGATATACTAATAACCCTTCCTCTAAGACTACTTGACCAAGAAACTTCACCTCCTTCATCGAGAAGTGACACTTCGAAAACTTCGCTTTCAGCTGATGCTGCCATAGCATCCCAAGCATCACTCTAAGATGAACTTCATGCTCTTTTTCATCCTTAGAGTAAATCAAGATATCATCTATGAAAACTAGCATGAATCTATCCAAGTGCTCTCAAAAAACTGGTACATCAAATCCACAAAATAATTTGGAGCATTCGTCAGTCCGAAAGACATAACTAACCATTCGTACGATCCATATCTAGTCCTGAATGCTATCAAAAGAATACTATCCTCTGCTACTCTGAGCTGACGGAAACCCATTGCCAAATCTAACTAAGAACATACCTTTGCTCCACTTAGCTGGCCGAACAAATCGTCAATTCTGGGCAATGGATATCGATTCTTTATCGTCCTCTCGTTCAACTTCCGATAATCAATACATAGCCTCAACAATCCATCTGGCTTCATAACAAACACTACCGCTCTAATCGATGCATAGCCTGACAAAACTCTTGTTCTCTAAGTCTACCCAATGCACCTTCAACTCCCTCATCTCTAAAGGGTTCATCCTACTTGGCGGTCTACTCAATGGTTCTGCCCCTAAAATGAAATCAGTCTGAAATTCAATGTCTCGTTTCGACGACAATCCAACAACATGCTCAAACACATCTGCGAATTCTCTAACCACAAAAACTCAACTCAACTCATCATCTGAATCCAATACACCTAACAAAGCAAACACTGCACCTCAGGAAGAACCTACGGTGAGAACAATCTGATCACTACTATCTGAGTGACTAACAGATATCTTCCTACCTTGACAAAATATCTTGGCATCGTACTTACTTAACCAATCCATGCCTAGGATAATCTCGAACCCCACAAAATCAAACACATGCAAACTACACTCAAAGTATGACCTAACAGGTCAAACTCAAATTGGTCGCACCTCAACCCTAGAGTTGCATACCTTCTTATTGGATTCGCAGCACTCAAGGAAATAACTAAATAGGTGGGTTCAAGGTTAAGCTTAGCTATCATTCATCTAGATATAAAAGAATGTGATGCACCTGTATCAAATAAAACGCTAATAGATATACCATGAATTTGAAGCGTTCCTTCAATAATTGCTCTCCCCTTCTCCTGGGTTGTTGGCTTGGAAGTTACAGGCTCCAATGCATACACCTCGCCCTTATCATCTCTAATGGGCTTCTTGCACTGGTTCTTATAATGGCCTATCTGGTCATAGCTGAAACACCTGACATTCTTCCCCTTAGCCACATCATTCATCTTCCCTGAGCGACACTTATTATCAAAGTGCCATTTCTTGTCGCATTTATAGCAGACAACTTCAAACTTCACTTTCTTGGCTGCTCCACCCTTCAGAGCACCTTTCTTGGGAAAGAACTTCCTCTTCTAGTTCTGCCTAACCTGGACGGCTTTTTCCTTGCTCTTCTCCAGAGACTCTTCTTCCTGCCACAAAGCCATCTCTATAACAATATCAGAAGGATCTCTAAGATGAGTCAAAGTAGCACTAGCTAACTCTGGCTTCAATCCTTTAATAAACTTCTCATTCCATTTCAACACAGTATCTATAGAAGCATACCCATACCTGGCCGACTCTTCAAACTTTCTAGCATATTCGGAAACATACATCTCACACTGTACCAGCTCAGCAAACAGCCTAATCAAAGCTGACTCTACCATTACAAACATAAACCGCTCCTAGAATCTCCTTTTGAAGTCCTCCCAAGTTACTGCATCCTCATCAACTGTCGCTGTTACACTGTTCCACCAAAACAATGTGACTCCCTAAAGCTGCCTGGACGCCAATCTCCTCTTCTGCTCGTCATTGAGCCCTAAATCTGCAAAAATCCTTTCACGGTGCAACAACCAATTCTCCACTTCAATGGCATCGCCTGTTCCTCAAAATGGATTCCCTCCTAGCTTCACATAATCACTGCTCATCTTGGAGAAATGATTAACTACTGGAACTTTTGGAACCCCTACTCCTGCAGCATTTCCTCCTTACACTCCGGTTGCGATTCCTACCTACATCATATTCCTAAAAACTGATACATAACTTCTATTCTGACATGCGGGACTTCAGCACCAACATTCTCCACCTAACCTTGACCTCTGCCTACATTAGGTCTGGCATTCCTTTCGATGCTTCCCCCTGCTGGGTTAACTCTGCTTCTTCCCATCATTCAAACCTCATGAGATATAAAAAGATAACCTAATCAAAGATAGATGAATGAAGATAAAGCACATAATTATATATATATATAGCAAATACAAGTACGTTATTATACCGTTAACCCAACCCCAAATCTTATGCTAATTTCTTTGGATTTTTCTTTACAAAACCATTTTAATTAAATTTTTCATAAACCCGTGATCTGATACCAAGCTGTAACTCCCAAAGATGAAGGCCAAAAGCTAAGCACTATGGATGCTGCAATCGTCAAAAGTATTAACTTTTGGTGATGAAATAAGGCAGTGTTAATGGTATCCATAATATCAAAAGCACTTGAATATGAAAAAAATCATAGATTTCCAAAAATCAATAATTTCAGTGATTATATTTCAAATAAATCGTATCCAAGTTACAAAAATCCAAAATGTAATCCCAGGCATTGATCAATTATAATTTACAACAATACGTGAATAGCAACATGTGAAGATGCCTCCTTGGATGATCAAAGTAATATAGACAAAACTGTCTTAATACACAGTGGAAACAATTTTAAAAAAGAATTCCTAAATTAGCTATCTGTCAGCCACCTGCTCATCTTCGAATGCTCTTTTTTCCAAAATCTGCTAAAACTTGAAAACCTAAACTCTCAGCCTACTCAAATCAAATTTTGAGTATCCGAGAGTTTAAAGGAAATTAAAACTTCGAGTCAGACTTAAAGCCTAGTAAGAATAATATTTGTTACATCTCATTTTACTGATGACTAGTGAGACCATGCCGCTTAGCGAAACGGGTTTCCTTTCACTAATATCTCTTTTCAAAACATATATTTTGCAAATCCTTTCCAGCAACCAAACTGGTTAATCAACATATTTTAATACTAAAGCAATATCCATTATGCTAAAAAGAGTTAATAAAATAAACTATCTGTCTAAATCTAAACTATATATTCTTTACTAGATATATGTCCTAAATTATGAGCTAACTGCTCTTTTCTGGACTATCTGTCCTAAAACTAGTTGTACCAAAACAGCAGTATCTTTTATGCTAGATAATGGGCTATCTTCTCAAAACACGTAAAAAGGGTAGACTAACTGTCCTTAAAAATTTAGAAAAATAGCTTTTGCTAATAAATGAACTATTTGTTAATACTAGAGCCGATTTCTCTTTCTAGACTAACTATCCTCTGGGCTGACTGCCCTCGATATGGACTAATTGTCCGTGAGCTGACTGCCCTCGAAATGGACTAACTATCTGAATTTAAAAGGAGCTGACTGTCCGAATTTTATTTTGGGTTAACTACCCTTCAAAATATTTGAGCTACCTACACTACAATATCTGAGCTAACTGAACTTTAAATTTCCTCTGAAGCCTTTTCAAAATGATTTAGTCCGTAAAATCATATATATACAAGGAAAATATATCTTACTCTAAGTTATTTTTGCCATGTTATACATACTTTACTCAGAATAATGTTGACGATTTTCAATAAGGATTTTCTATCCTTTAAAATAAGATAAAGTCCTTTATAACTTAAAACACTTAGGTTATCTGCCTAATTCTAATATTCAAAACCTTTTTTTAAAAACCTTTAAACAACCTTTCAAATCATAGAAGGTAACTCCTTCAAAACCATTTATAAAACCCTTCGAAAATGTTGAAGGTAATTCCTTCATATCCTTTAATAAACCTTTTGAAATCATTGAAGGTAAAACCTTCTAAACCTTTTAAAAGTCTTCCTTTTACAAGCTTTAAAACATATGACATCCGTCTTTTAAATCCGTTAAACCTTAGCCTTTCGAAAACATTTCAAAACCAAACCTTTCGACCTTGTCGAAATGTCCTACCTTTTGACCTTGTCAGAAGTTTTCTTTTCGACCTGGTCGAAAGGTTTCACCTTTCAATTTTGTCGAAAGCGTAGGGTACCTCCTCCATATAATAAACCTTTCGAAAGCAATGTACCTCAAAACCTTTCAAAGACATTGGTTCAATTTAAAATTGCTAACCAATCAAAGTTGACTACTTTGTAACCTTTAAAACATTTCGACTTAAAACATTTGGATTATGCAACAGGATAAGAAAATATTGGAGTCGAAAGCAACTGCTCCAAAACCTTTGTAAAACCTTTCGAAAACATTCGAAAATTATGAAGTGTTTGTGTTCGAACCAACCCTTCAAAATCAATGGAGAGAGGGTTTAAGTTTTTAGAAAACAAAAGATAACCTTTGACTCAATCTATATCGAAAGGTTAGGAAGCGGCAACTATGCTTTCGGCTTTTCGAAAGCTATACCTTTCGGCCTTGTCAGAAGATTTCATTTAAAACAAGAAACCAGACCAATCGAAAACATTTTATTTTAAACCTTTTTGAAAATTTTGAAAGCTCTTTGTCAAAAGGTAGCAGACGTATTTTTTTAAACCAAACAAACTTCATCTCTTTCGAAAGTTATAACCAGTCATCCTTGAACCTTTCGACTCCATCCAATTCACTACGTACCAGATACCAGATACCATACACATTGGTATTTGACCTAACCAAAAGGTTTGATACCTTTCGACCTTGTCGAAAGGCTTGGAATGAAGGCGGAAGCTCTGCCCAAAGGGTCGAAATAGAAAAAGGACTATTTATTTATACTTTAAAACGGTTCTTTTGACGTCTAAATCTAACTGGTTGCCTGAATTTTATATTCAAAAATGATGTCGTCTTCCTTATATGGAAATTTGAACAATTTTGAAAATTTGTTTTCTCCTTTATAATTATACAAAAAATTTAAGTCCCATACCTTAAGTAATTTTATATAACCACTAAAACGCCTTCAAAAATTATGAAAAAGTTCCAGAAAATCAAATAATTTGTTCACTCCAACATATAAAATTTTCGAATCAAAACTATAATTATTTTTCCCGTAAATAATTTTACAACCTAAATTAATATTTTCTTCCTTAGAAAATTGATAACCATTCCACAAAAATTCAGAAAATTTGAAAATCAAAATACATCTCTAAAACAATTTTATAGATCATCATAAAAATTTGCAAGGCTAGCGGATGTCATTTTATAAGGTTTTCTTCTCAAACATGTCATAAAATCTATATAAACATACATAAATCATCAATGTGTATATATACCATTTTATCATTTAAAAACATGGCAAACCTTTATAAAATCATTCGAAATTGACCTTAAATTGAAACCATAATATTTAGAGATGTAAACATTATTCACTTTTTGCTTTAATGATTAAGGAGCTTGAGATTGGAATGAGTTTGATTTGAATTTTCTTTACTTAAGCTTCTCTTTTGTTTCCTCTTCTTCTTTCTTCGTTAATGGTGGCTGGCCAAGCTTTTTTATTTTCGTAAATAAGAATGAACGTGTTTTGAAATACATGGCCTGAGGAAGATGATATAGGAAAGGCTTCTTTCCCATAACACCCCTCTTTTAATTCAATTTAAACCCTTCATTTAATTTATTAGTTAAAAAGGCGCGACTTCCTTAATTAAATCAAATCTCAATCTCTTAATCAACACATTATTTTATTTATTTTATCTAACTAAATCTCCTAAATAATGTTGTTGAAAATCTGGGGTGTTAAGATAATACAACTCTAATGTGTAAATTACTTTCGTTATAGTAACTACTAAAATTTAGCTACCGTCCCACACCAATAGTGAATTTAATGTATTTACTAAAAGCTATAAAATTCCACTCAAACTCTATTTAACAAATTATAGTAATGAGCAAATGAATCGTATGAAATATCTCATACCAATCCCACAATTCAATCACTTGTTAAAATTCTTTGTTTCATAAAAACATGAAATCTTATTACAATCTCAAGGTTTTATAAAAGTATTTTAAATAAATAAAAGTATTTTAAATTAAATTATATATATGAAGATATAATTTTTCAAATTCAATTTTAAGTCTATAACTCATTTTAAGGAAGAGTTGCTTTTTTACAAAAGCTTTTGAACTCTTTCAAAATCATATAAACCTCTTTTATAATGAAATCACTGAAAATTAAAATTATTACTTTCATAACCATTTTTATAAAATAATACCATATTTTATCTTCTACCTCTAAAACATTACAAAATTTATATGCTTCAAATAGTAAGCTTAAAATGGTTTTATAATTAAATAGTACTCATTTTTAAAATCTTTAATTTGAAATTTTTAAATAAGCAATAAGTTAAAAAGATAATATGATTTAACTATATTTTATAAATTAAATTTCATATAAGTATTAAAATTGATAAAACCTCATTTTAAAAATCTCTTAAACACTTTTAAATAATTTGGACAATAAATCCATCAAAAATTCAACTTCTAGAGCCATCAATGCTTTATAAAATATCTTAGAGATTCGATTTGCTTTTTGACAACTCCGGTCACACAATGATATACAATTATCGACATACTATAAAATTTTAATTCATGAATTAGTGAAGTAATGTTTGTAAATTTACATTATCAAGCCATTCAAGGAATCAACATCCCAAACCAATCAAGTTTATCCAACTATACGCAGAATATAGAATAATTCATCGCATGCGTTCACATTTTAACCTATTCAATAAATAGAAATCAACAATTATCACGGCATGGATAAGGATATTCATTTATGTAGATATAGAAGTTTGAGTTAAAAATAAGCCATCTTCACCTTTTGCTACCCTTGCTTTCCATTTCTGTAGATCAAGATGCAAGAATTCAACCTACCTTCAATCTTCAACTCCTCCAACCCATGCTAGGTGCCACGCGGTCGACCAACAATCCAAGCCAGCATCCACGACATTGTTCTGACCAGGAAGCCTCCACCAACCACACTTTGACATGCCCAAACTTTAGCCACCACCGCCCATCCCCATTCGAATTAGGTAAAAGTCGTGAATACCCTTCTCCAAGCATCGAAGTTTGCACATGAATGCTTCTTATGCCCAACGTTAGCCCTTTCCGCTCGAACGAGGACCCACTCCTTCCACCTACGCACCGTTGTTGTCATCATCATAGAGCAATCAGGTCACATGTGAACTTTTTTATGTCGATCTGTATTAGAGAATTAGGGCATAGGGAGAGAAAACCGAGTTTTAAGAGTGAGTGAAGTTTGGGCTTTTGATTGTGAGAGAGAGGAGTTTTGGTTTTTAATTGTGTTAGGCTCTTATTTGTTTAAGAAGCGAGAATATTACTTTTATTTTCCTTCCTTTTCCATTTTTTTCCAGTTATTTGTCAAGTTATTTTACTTTTTTCTCCTTCTTTTCTTTTCTTTTAATAATTCTTTTTATTGATTTGTAGATTTGTTCTAGCTTAATTTAAATAAATCTACACTATTCCGCAAATTATATTTCAACAACTGGATAGTTTGATTTGAATTCAACACTTGTTTATTTTTATTTAGGTATTCATTATATTATTACAAAGTAAATTTATTTTTTAGCTATTTCAATGGTACAAAAGTTATTCATGCTTTTGAACGTACAATTGTATTTGTTAAAGCTTTTTATTTGATTTTAAATATATTACTCAAAAATAATTTATTACATAATTCAATTTATTAAAAAAAATCCTTCATTAAATAGACTTTAATTAAATAATAATTTGATCTCCAAAATGAATTACTAAAAATCTAATTCAACACTTCTATTTTAAATAAATTATTTAATATTACGGGTTCGAAAAAATGGTTGTCAAATTTCACAACCCAAAACGGAGGGCTTTCATTGAGGAATAAACCAACTAAATTATATAATTTACATCTCCTCCTTTTATTTCCCAGTATGGAGAATATATAATAGAAGGAAAACATCTTTTAATTCGAACGAGATTATATTACAAAGTTAATAATTTACAATAAATTACTGAATTGTCCCTATGGCCTGCCCAAAACTCTATCACCTCTCTCATATTCTTGGTGAAAATGTATTTGGTGAAATCAGACGGTTAGTGTGTGATTTTTTTTAAGTAGAGATTGTCCAATAGTAGAGCAGTAAAAGCCCATTTTTCGTCTTCTCCTCCATGGCCGAAACAACAGCCAACAACTTCTCGGTGTCAAATACTACCTTATATCATATTCCTTTTTAAAATTGTCTTCATCCTTTACTGTCGCTTCTCGAAGTCATTATACTCATTTTACTTTTCTATTGCCAAATGAGATCCTGATGCAATATAAGATCCTCTAACATAGGGTATTGCTTTAACTAGGGCACCTTCATCTCCTACCATACTGTCTCGCACTTTTCTTCAATCAACTTAATAGATCTGATTTTAGACTATTGGATAAAAAAATCCAATTTTTCATCGCAAATGCAACATAAATAAGATAGAATAGTGTTGATCATGATGTCGAACAAAATTGAACTAATATCTAAACAAACATCAAAAGCATATCACAGATGCAAAGCAAAAGAAATCATGCACGAAATTTACAGTAGTTCCACTACTGGGAGATGGTGTACATCCACTTTTAAAAGAGGGGAATTTATCACTTCACAAGAGCAAAGATTTACAAGGGATTGATTTTAATTTGAGACTAAACCTAGAAGAAGAATTGACAACATCATCTTTCTTTATTGCATACATACAGCGATAAACTCTATGTCTATTTATAATGGTGATGTTCTCTGTCATCGAATTAGCACAAGATGTGTTGAAGCTGTGGTGGAAATTCCAACTTGGCCGAAAAATGATGAAATTACCTCTGGAAATTTGAACTCAAATCACTTCAGAAATAGTCATTTCAGTGAAAACAATTTTCAGTGGACTGGTCCATATCATATCACATCTAACAAAGGGTTTAAACACATATGTACAGTACAAAGTATTATTCCCACTCATCTTACCAACATCTTTCAGCAGTTCAAATACTTACTAAAGCTATCGATATGTAGAAAATATCGAGATGATTGCGAAAGATAAACCGCATTTGCTTGGACCTTGTATGCAAGAATTTGACAAGGAATATAGGTTGTCACAAGTATTTCTAACAAGTTGGTTTGCCAATACTAATATTTACATGAACATGTATATTTAACAAAACTTCAGATTTGGCAGCATGATTCAATATGTTACTCAAACATAGATATAGTATTGAATAATCTAATTTTCTTTCATCAAACAAGGGAATGTTTTAATGGGTTTGCAAAGTTTAAAGGTTTTGTTATGCACCGTTTGATTATTTTAATCATGATCATATTAACCTAGAACCTTTTAATATTTGGTAAAATAAATGCAGATATTGTTAGAAAATTTTCAAGTTGAAGATTAATTGGATAGCAAGTGTGAAATGAGAGATTGATTTTAAAGGAGCAATTTGTACTTTATTACAAACTTTTGCTTACATTTTTTTTTAAAGGAGAAAGTTTTACTTTATTACAAACTTTTGCTTACAATTTTTTTTGCTTGCTTGCAATTGAGATACACCACTCCTATTTATATAGTTCACATCTCAAATGAACGGTGGAGATGTGTTTGATCCTACGGTATAAAATTATTCTCTAGAGTTTTTTATAACTTTCATACAAAATATCTTTAGACAAGAAAACTCTAGATTTTAGTTATTTTATTACAATTTGAGAATGGAAAATTCTAGAACCTCTTCTACCGTGACAACATATATCTAGATAATTCTATCTAGATGTTTCTTTCTAACTTTCTCTAGAATTTTCTTTTAGCTTTACTTCTTTGTTTGTAGCCCAAATTAAGTCCAATAATTTAGCCCAAAGTCAAGTTTAATTTCAACATCCTCCCGTAAACTTGACTTTGTCACCCAAGCATCTTCCGCAGTCTTTGAAAGTCTTCATTTTTTAATACCTTTGTAAAAATGTCTGCTACTTGTTCTTTTGAGTTAATAAACTTTGCTTGTACTTCCTTTTTTTGCAATCCACTCTCGAATAAACTGATAACGTGTATCGATGCGTGAACTTCGTTCATGTAAGACGGGATTCTTGGCTAAAGCGGTAGCTGACTTATTATCCATGTAAATTTCTATTGCATTGTGTTATGGTATATGTAACTCCATCAATAGATCTCGAAGCCAAATAGCATGACGAACACAAGTTGAAGCAGCAACATACCCAGCTTCACAAGTGGAAAGCGTCACAATTAGTTGCTTTTTTGAGCTCCAGGTGAAGGCTGTATCTCCCATGAAGAAGACAAATCCAGTCGTACTTTTACGATCATCAACATCTCCAGCCCAATCGCTGTCACTGTAACCAATTAACTTGAAATTATTAGAACTTGAGTATAACAAACCAAAATCAATGGTACCTTTAATGTATCGAAGAATCCTTTTTGCAGTCTTCAAATGTGATGTTGTAGGAGCTTCCATATAGCGGCTAATGAGTCCAACACCATAAAGTATATCGGGTCTTGTGCATGTGAGGTATCTTAAGCTACCAACCAAACTCTTGAATAGTGTGGGATCCACATGTTCTTCTTTGGTATATTTTGAGAGCTTTGTTCCACATTCTATTGGGGTATTAACTGGTTTACTTCCATCCATCTTAAATTTCTTCATTATTTCCTTTGCATATGCTTCTTGTGAAATAAATATGTCGTGCTTGCTTTGAATCACTTGGATACCAAGATAATATGACATGAGTCCAATATCGGTCATCTCAAACTCTAAACTCATCTCCTTCTTAAAATCTTCAAATGCTTTTGGATTTTTTCGGTAAAGATTAAGTCATCCACATACAAACATACAATCAAGATATCTTCACTTTGATTTGTCTTTATGTAAAGAGCATGTTCAGGGGGGCATTTTATAAAATTATTTTCTAGAAAATATTTATCAATTCTAGTATTTCATGCTCTAGGGGCTTGTTTCAAACCATAAAGTGCCGTTTTTAATTTTAAAACTTTATCTTCATGTCCTTTAATTTTATAACCAAGTGGCTGCTCCAAATAAACTTCTTCTTCTATAGTACCATTCAAGAAAGCCGATTTCACATCTATTTGATATATCTTCCATTTGTTTTGAGCCACTAAAGAAATTAATAATCTTATAGTTTCTAAACAGGCAACAGGAGAAAATACCTCGTCATAATCTATACCTGCACTTTGCTTGTATCCTTTGGCTACAAATCTGGCTTTGTACCTTTCAACTTCTCCTTTAGCTTTCTTCTTTACTTTGTATACCCATTTTACTCCAATAGCTTTGTGTCCTTCAGGTAAATCAGTCATCTCCCGTGTATCATTTTTCACAATAGCTTTGATTTCTTCATCCATAGCATTCCTCCATCTTTTGTCTTGTTTTGCTTCTTCGAAATCTATTGGCTCACAATTTGCAAAAAGACAAAATAAAGTAATATTATCACAAAGTGGTGTTACCTCGTATAGTTCTTGTAAAGATCTCATGCGCGACATCCTTTCACTTGAGCTTTCTTCTTGTGGAGTTTCTTGATGAGTGCTTGATGGAGATGACGGTGTTGGACTAGTCGGCTCTTCTTGCACATCATTGCTTTCTTCTTCTTCGCAAAAGGGAAGGAAAATATAATCATCTTCTTGTGTGCTCCAATCCCAAGTGTTTTCTTCATCAAACTCCACATCTCGACTAACAACAACTTTTCCATTTATAGGATTATATAACTTATACCCTTTTGACCTTGAGTCATAGCCAATGAATATATATTTTTCACTTTTATCATCCAATTTGGAACGCTTTTGATCCGGTGCATGGGCATATGCTAGGCTTCCAAATACTCTCAAATGTGTTAGACATGGTTTTCTTCCACACCAAGCTTCTTTGGGAGTTTTGTTCCACACACTTCGAGTTGGAGAGCGATTAGATAAGTACACTGCACATTCAACGGCTTCGGCCCAAAATTCTTTTGGAATTCTCTTACTTTTCAATATACTCCGTGCCATGTTAAGTAGAGATCCATTCTTCCTTTCTACGACCTCGTTTTGTTGTGGATTATACGGGACGGTTAAGGGACGGTGAATTCAATCTTCTTCACAAAATTTCTCAAATTCCTTAGAGGTAAATTCTCCACCTCGGTCGGACCTCATGGTTTTTATCTTATAACCACTTTCATTTTCTACAAAAGCTTTAAATTTCTTAAAGGCATCAAATACATCGGACTTTTGTTTAAGGAAATAGGCCCAAGTTTTTCTACTATAATCATCAATAAACAAAGCAAAGTACATACTTTTTCCAAGTGAGCACGGTTTTATTGGACCACAAATATCCGTGTGAATTAACTCTAGTGGTTCTTTAGCCCTTATTTGGATTCTTTCGGAAAACTTTTCCTTGGTTGTTTTCCAAATAAGCATCTTTCACATAGTTGATTCATATGATCGATTCGTGGTAAAACTTTCACCATGTTTTTATTCTTTAATAACTTTAAACCCCCAAAATTAAGATGTCCAAATCTCAAGTGCCAAAGCCATGATGAATCTTTATAGCATGCTTTTAAACATTTGGCAATATTATTTGAAATATGGAGTGGAAACATTCTATTTTTTGACATTTCTACTTTAGCATCTTTCATGAGAAGACTACGATCTTTCATATGAATGTCGTATCCCTTTTCTAAAAGTTTCCCTAAGCTTAGAATGTTACTTTTCATATAAGGCACATAATATACGTTAGAGATAAAATCATGTTTTCCATTTTTTAAGCGAATTGATATTTTTCCTTTTCCCTTAACTGGAATTTTAGATTCACCAAAATAAATGTTTCCACTTACTGATTCGTCAAGCTCCGTGAACATGTTCCTTCTTCCACACATATGATTGCTAGCCTCCGCATCCAAATACCATGTATTGTTATCACCACATGCATCTCTCTTTTGTACTAAAAGTAGTGTAGAATATTCTTTCTCTTCTTTAGCAAAGTTAGATCTCTCTAGAACTTTATTAGAAGTAGATCTACATTCGGAAGCAAAATGCCCAAATTTATCACAATTGTAACACTTAATTTGTGTTTTATCATACCTTGGTCTTCCATTTTGTTTCATGTTTCCTCCTCTCCCTCGACCTCTTGTAGCATATGCGTTTTGGCTTCTCACCTCTTTATTGAAAAATTTGTAACCACCTCTTCCACAGCTTTGACATCGACCTCTTCCTCTTTGAGTATGACTTCTTATATTTCTAAATGTTTCATTCTCGTTTAAGGTGAGTTTGGTTTGAAGAGCTTGCTCCAATGGCTCTTATTTAACCCTTTTCTTTAATTTTTCTTCATGGGCTTGAAGTGATCCCATGAGTTGATCAACGGTCATGGATTCTAGATCTTTAGATTCTTCAATAGCTACAACTATGTAATCGAATTTTGAATCTAAAGATCGTAGAATTTTCTCGACCACCTAGAGTCCTCCAATTGTTCACCATATCTTTTCATTTGATTTATTAATGCCAAAACTCGTGAAAAATAATCATCAATCGAATCGGTTGATTTCATATGTAAAGCTTCAAACTCACCTTGCATAGTTTGTAGTCTTATCTTCTTCACTTTATCGATGCCTTTGAATGCATTCTCCAAAATCTCCCATGCTTCCTTAATACTTTGCGCACTTGCTACCTTCTCAAACATAGATTCATCCAAGCATTGATGAATGAGAGTAAGAGCCTTACGATCCTTCTTTCTTGAATCCTTCAAATTATCCTTTTGTGTTTGGGGTAAAGTAGTGATATCGACGGGTTCAATATACCCATTTTCAACTATATCTCACACATCTTGTGAACCGAGCAACGCCTTCATGCGAATACTCCAATTATCATAGTACTCCTTCTTTAGCAATGGAACTTGAAATGGTGTCATGCCGCTTGCCATATTTTCTTGACTAAGAACCTCGCTCTGATACCAATGTTAGAAAATTTTCAAGTTGAAGATTAATTGGATAGCAAGTGTGAAATGAGAGATTGATTTTAAAGGAGAAAGTTGTACTTTATTACAAACTTTTGCTTACGATTTTTTTTTGCTTGCTTGCGATTTAGATACACCACTCCTATTTATAGTAATTCACATCTCAAATGAATGGTGGAGATGTGTTTGATCCTACGGTATACAATTATTCTCTAGAGTTTTCTATAACTTTCATACAAAATATCTTTAGACAAGAAAACTCTAGATTCTAGTTATTTTATTACAATTTGAGAATGGAAAATTCTAGAACCTCTTCTACCATGACAACATATATCTAGATAATTCTATCTAGATATTTCTTTCTAACTTTCTCTATAATTCTCTTTTAACTTTACTTCTTTGTTTGTAGCCCAAATTAAGTCTAATAATTTAGCCCAAAGTCAAGTTTAATTTTCAATAGATATAGGATCATTTTAATTTGGACTTGCCTGGTAATAAAAGCAATGGAAAATTTCAACCGCTGCCATGGTCTATACTTGAAAAAATTTCAACAACATCGTTATTCTGGTTTTTCCTGCATATTTGAAACTTTCATGTAACTAGTGTTCATTCAATGTTATTTTTCGTACACTGTTTTGAGTACTAATCTATGATGTTTTCTGCTTAGTTATCAGTAGATCCATCATTTTGCTTTGTAATCTATAACATTCGGCTAGAATCGTTTGGTTTTAAGTGCATTTCTTGCTGCATATGCAGGTTTCAATAGAATATGATATTTGGTTTTTAAATTACAATATGTTTCCAAATATACATGTTTTAAGAGTTGTCTTCTAAGAATTATACTTGAAGACTACTTTTAATTTTCTTACAAATTTATTACGCTTTTATTTGGTACAAATTTTATGTCATTTGTTGAAATTTAAACATTGTTTGGTGCAATATTGGTATTATTTGATACGCTTTTCATGTTCTATCATGCAATTTCTAAATTTTATTATGCAGTTTTTTGTTGTATAAGTATTTAAACATAGGTTGGTCCATAATTGAACAGATCAATTTCTACTTGACCAACCTGTTAGATAATGCATCTACTTTTAAGTCTATAGAATTACTTACTTACGCAATGATGTTCTTCATGATGCCGGTTTTGCATATGTTTTGATTTTTTGAAAACATCATATTTCAAGGTGCTTTATGATGTTCTCACACTAGGTTGTCTTTTTGCATGCTCTCCTTCCTTAAATCGATCTCAAGCTCTCTAAAGTCTAGATTTGTGAAAAAGAAATGACTTAGCCTATTTACACGAATCACCAACTTTTCTTTAAATGGTTTGAATCAACTCATTTAGTTAAAATGAGCATAAATGAATAATCATTGTACCAACTTATTTAAAGAGTTCGAAATGCGTAATCCATTTTACCCATTACATTAAATTTTAAATATTTGGACTTTAAAAGTAAGAATTTTGAAAAAATTTGAAACAAGAAAGTTTGAATTTGAAAACTAGATTTCAAAAATATAACAATTTAAATTTGAGATCTGAATTTTTAAATTTTTGGAACATAAAAACTTGAGTTCAAAGGTTCACATTTTAAAATTTTCATGTTTAGAATTTTGAATTTTTAAATTTGAATTCTAAATTTAAATGTTTTAATTTTATGTCGAATGTGAATTTGAAATTTCGAATTTGTGTTTGAAAACTTGAGGTCACAAATTTTGAATTTCGACTTTGAATTTGAAAAATCAAAAATTTGAATTTGAAATTGAAAGTATGAAAATTTTGATTTTTGAAATTTAGAATTCAAAAACTAGAACTAAAATTTGAAATTCCGAAATAAATTTTGATTATTAATGGAATTCAAAAGTACAAAAAAGCAAACTATGAATTGTTAATATTTTGTATTATTTTTTATAAATCAAACCTAATTTGAACGATGTTGATTGGTTAACTGGGTGATCCATATCTTAAGTGGCTTCAATTCTTTTGTTCCCGTTTCACATATCCCCCTGTTTCTAATCCATCTCTTTTATTTTTGCAACAATTCATTATTTTAGTATGATGGGTACCCATGAACAATTAAACCTGTAGCCTTGGCCTCCTTTGTTTTGCTCCTTCTATGAACTGTTCCGATTGCCAACCTCCTTTTTAGAGATTCTTTCATACGAATCAGGATTTGCGGACACCTTAGCATAATTTGGGGTGGATTTTGTTTAATTGGTTATGATTTGGGTAGCCATCATGAAATGTGTGGCCATTGCCATATGTTTTTGTTTTTGTTTTCAAACTCTCTTTTTATTTATATTTATGATGGTTGATTTCGTATTAAGTTGGTCATATTGAAATCAAAGTTAAATCATCTAACCAATTCTTTCTTCACTAACCTCTTATAGCTCCTTCAAACGTTAAGATTATATTTGTCTTCCCCAATGCACACTATCATATCTACAGTAATACTACTGTAAATCTCATGTATCATTTGTTCATTGCAATTCCCTTTTACATTTATGGTGTTTTGGTTAAGGTCTGAATTATCCATTGAAGTGTATTGTTGAAAATTTGGTTGTGAAGTTGTTTGTCCTCCCACTCTTGTAACAATCAGTAATTGTGCAATTTCCATTGTATGTAATGATTTCATCAACAACAGAAAATTACAACTGAAAACTCTGGAGCAATTCAACATAAAACAAACATAACCACGACATGTACATAGTGCGTACAACATAAAACTGCACCAGACAATACCCTAGCCCCAATGTACCATTTTCGCTGTGCTAAAGATTATTATTTCAAACCATTACCCCTTAACTACCGATGCAATTTAAGCAGTCCCTCTATGCTTAAAATGGTATCCATTATAATTTTGTTCATCCTTTCAGCCACAGACAGTGAACTGACTGTTTCTGCCTCCAACGCACTACCAAGTAGCTGAAAAGCTACAGTAAGAAGAGATCCACCGATATCGCTCTGGTACGAGCCCCCATCTGGATAAATCGAAAATCCACAAGGAAGAACTGGGATATGACAGGAGTCGCCACCATCCATTACTTGTTGAATGGCATTACCATCTGCTGGAGCATACACCACTATCGATCCTGATGCATCTGTGCATGTCTCTTGTATTATCAGCCTGCTATTATCTCCGTTTTCGCCCACCGCCTGCTGCATCCATGCATCATTAACATATATGTTTGTATGTATATTGTAAATAATTAACAGTAGTCTACTTAAGGGTACTACTTGGTACACTTACATGGATGAAGGAGATGGCATTACCCTGGTCCTGACCCTTTCCAATGTGGATTGTTTCATGCACAAGGTTACCATTGCATAAAATATCCCACATACTCCTCATGCTCAAGTCTGTCAAGAAACTAAACAGCTTCTGGGGCGACACCTGAAGACAAACAGACCTTGCAGCACTAACTATGATGCCTTCAGGCTCACCTACAACATTGACACTTTTCTTCGACATCACCTTGAAAGCTCCACCTATGTTCGTGTTTCCTACAAATTTCGTCCATTTGCGCGATGCTGATTCAGTCATGCTAGCACAGAAGCTGTCCACCATCCGCTGTGCTAGCTTTATGATATTTCTCTTTCCAACATCGGTGATAACTGTATTCAAGTGTCGATAAAACATTTCTAGAATGAGCACTAATGATGCGATAGCAAATAAAAGGTAAATCATGTGCACTCAATATGGTCTGCAAATTATTACCTGCATTTTCATAAGGATACAAAGGGGGGAGTAGTACAGTTAAGCCTAAGCCTTCCCAACGTCTCTGAAGAGCCGAAATCCAACATTGGGCTCCTAGTCCCATTCCTGAGCTCAGCATCGGACGAAACATCTTGTGAACTGCTGTTGCATCATACTCCATATGCTCTACCCAAGTAACCTACAAAACGGTGCGGTATTGTACTTAACTTTTAGTGCAATTTTAACATTTTCCTACTGAGCAATGTCGTAACAACTTATAACCACTTTTTGTGGTATATTTAACATTCGTCTTCCCTAATATATTGCATGTAAAAATTTGAATAGAAATATCAAATATGGTACAGCTTTATGGCAACGTAAGAACCCTTGTGGCTGTGGGTCATAGAATACTGTAACTGTGGAGCCCATGGCTGATGAATCCGACGGTTAAATTTGGACTGAGATGACCTATAGTATACTCTTAGACAAAAGGGGACCACACTTTACATAAGTCTGGCATCTTTGTAGTTTAGACTTAAGAGTACACGTATTCTTAATTAGCAAGGTAGGCGATCATGACAATTTTCTATGAATGTTTTTAGAGGACAAAATAGCAGTGTTAGGAATGACATTAAAGAATAGAACATAAGATTGACCTCTTATAGAGAGGAATGGTATTAAAGTATTAAGGAAATATTATTTGGAAGTAGGCATTCATGCGATGTCAATGAAGGTTTGATTCAGTAACAACATTAATCAGTTACTTGTGATAGAGGAAGCATTTCAATATTTGTTTACAATAATTATTAGCCAGCTTTAATGTCTACTTCTTAGATTATCTTTTAGAAGGAAAAAAAAATACTTATTTTCAAAGCATATTCAATTGATCATGGGGAGTCGGGCAATTAATAGCATACAATTTCCTAAACCAAAAGCATGAACACCTTCTGAATAATTTAGTAAGTTACATGAAATTAACAGAAAATCTTGATGTAAATTGAATGGTGGTAATTAACTTTATATATATATATATGTGTGTGTGTGTGCGCGCGTATATATGTGAAGGACATTGAATTAGGTCAACGTCCAAACATGACATAGAAATAATGATTTCAATCCTAAACCAAAACATCAACACTACAATTGACACATTTTAATTGATAAACAGCGAAAGAATTATTAAAGCAGTGATGCATGTATATCACCAATAAACAATTAATATACCTTGGAGTAACCATTAGGCATATCTTGAATAAAAACACCTGACGGCAGTCTCCTACAGTTGATGGCAGACTGAAATTCTCCATTTACAGACACATCAACCACCAC
The DNA here is from genome assembly GCA_030765085.1 of Allium cepa. Lineage (NCBI taxonomy): Eukaryota > Viridiplantae > Streptophyta > Magnoliopsida > Asparagales > Amaryllidaceae > Allium > Allium cepa. The sequence continues at coordinate 339,481,547 of CM060929.1, read as the reverse complement.
CCAAACTCCTTCTCCAAGCTTCTTAGAATATCTAAGAAAGCTGACATCACGAATAGGAACGACTGGTGAAAGGATTTGAAACTCCGCATTTATCTAAAAAGAATGGAGTATCCAGACGTATAAGACAATCATATATCCTTAAAAATTTCAAGAAGAACTGGGTTAATTACTGGGCTTCAAGGAAAAAAAAATCAAATAACCCGAATAAAATAATCACCAGCTGAAGTGCACCATCTCTAGTCCCAGCAGCACCGCCAGTGATTGTGTCGATGACTGTAGCACTTGTGATCATGCTTGGAAACATTTCAGCCCATTGTTTCTGAAATAATTAAATTATGTCAGCCATCAACTACATAATACAAAATAATAAATTGGAAAAAAAATGCAAACTCAACTTACAGCATTCATGAGAGTTTCTAGGAGTTCCATGCAACTGATGGTCAATGTGCCCATTTCTCTAGTGGCCTCATAAACAAACTCAGCGGGCTTTATTCCAATGCACCGAGGAAAAACTTGCATGTAAGTCTCATAATTCAGTTTCTCTTTCCCGCTGCCAATATCCTTAATCCATAAGGGCTCGCCCATTTGCACCATTTTAATAAACTCTTCCTTTGCCTTCACAGCAAGATCCAATAAAGAGGATTTTGGATCAACAAATTCAGAAGTATTGCTTGGTTTTTGTTTTGTAATGAGTGGGACTATAAACTTCGAACATAGTGCACGAACTTTGTTAAATTCGTCTTTTAGTCGTGCATTTTGAATACTAAGATCTTTTTCTTCTGTGGATGGATCTCCAAGTTTCAGACGACCACCACAATTTCCACAAACTGGGTTTGCCTCTGCATTTTTTACGGCAATTATTTCAATCTTAAGCCTTTCATTCTCTTCTTTAAGGAGTGTATTTTCATAATCCTCAATTTGTCCCTATCAAAATCAACTATATTTTAGACATGTTAAACATGACAGCATCAAACATATTTATCTTTACCAACGTCGACGGGATTAACTGTTACCTTCAGCTGTGAGCGCCGATTCTGGAACCAGAATTTAATTTGCATTTGGTCTAAGGAAATTTTCTTACCAAGCTCGACCCTTTGTTTCTCATCGGGATGAGGACATTCCTTAAATAAACTGCATACAGTTTATGATTATGCATCGATTAGAACAGGGAAAGTGCATGCAACTGATATATGTAAAAAAAATTAAAAAATTAAAAAAAAAGGGCTAAAATTTACGCTTCAAGGGCTTGAATCTGCTCTTGAGAATGACGAGTACGACGGAAACGTTTTGGCTTTTTACAGGGATTTTCATTCTCAACGTTATGTTCTTCAGTTGCAGTACCTAAATTCTCACTAACAGATTTGTCTTCTTGCTCATCATTTCCTTTTCCTTGGTCGTTTAAGCATTTCCTCTTCTACAAAAAAAAAAGGCAGTGTAATTGAAATTATAAATCCAGCTCTAAATTAATCAACTATAATTGCATAAAAAACAAATCTTTTCCAAAAGTACAGAACACTAAAAAAATACCTTTCCTCTTGATGATCTGGAAGAACCAACCGTTGTTTTCATGATGAAAAGCTAACGAAGCACAGACTACTAAAACCACAAACAGAGATTGCAAAAATTAAACTTTATGCAAGGAAGAACGTAATAAAATTTATGCTAAAATACGCAAAACTTTGTAAAATCTTGAAGTATATCTTCTTTGCATATTTACAAACAATGGAAGTTACAACAGTGCGAAGATAAGATTTTTAATCTTATAATTTTTTTTTTTTTTTTTTTTTTTTTAAGGCAATGTAGTACCTAGAGCTTAGCAAAAAGATTGAGACAAAAGGAATGAGAGTGCGGAGTATATATAAAGACTGAGGAGAGTGATGTAAAGTGTGTGAAGACTGACCTGAGAAGAATGATTTTGTTCGTTCGTGAGGGTCAAATGAAGTCGCTTTTTGCTTTCTTAGGATTAAAGGAAATATCCAGGTTCATAAACCCTTGTCCTCTTTTAGATGGTAGTCTTTTAGATGGTAGTTTTCGTTTCTTGGCTTTTTTAATCATATTTAAAAGTATACGCAACTTATTTGCCAAAATAAAAAAGGATTTTTATTTTTATTTACTTCATATCTTTGATGATGATGATGATGATTATTGCTATTTTTATTGTTGTTTTTTCCATTGTGATGCATTTAATTAGCGATTTTATTCCATGTTACAATCAGGTACGAATGCAGAAATTAAATTCTACTTATATTAGCTAAGTTGTTGTTTTGCATGTTTATTGTATAAAATACTCTAAATAGGTGTTTGATATGTCAGTATACATTAATTTTCAAACCAAGCTCGAGTTGTAGTCCATATTAATTAACTAATGGGTAGGTCTATTCTTGATTACATTAACATACACATATTTAAGGTTGATTTTATAATCAAAAAATCAAGCTTCCTAACTTTTTTTCTATATACCACTTATAGATATGGATTAACAAATCTGTATGGATTTGTTTGTCGTATTGCTAATAAAGAATAAGCATTTTTTCGTTATGCACAAGATCATTGTCGTATTATTTATGAAAGGATAAACCTTTTGTCGTTATTGAAAATTATTTCGAAAGTAAGATATGGCAAGGCAGTTTCATTGTCAATATTTAGTTATCAACTTCATGATTGTTATCTGATATTTCTGGATCGTTGACTCTTCTTTAACATTAAGAAAATCAAATAATTTTCAAATTAAAATTAAGTCGCACGGTTCGTTTAATGTATCAGTCGTATGCCTGGGGTGTACACGACCATTTAGGTTTATTCTTTGGATCTTAAATATTCTAGAAATTGTAAAAAACCGAAGATATGATTTATTATCCAACAATATCAATATGCTTCTTATATAGGTTTTGCACATAACTCAAAATGTTGAATAGGGTTTTGATGACACCTTTATTTTAGGTGTTAACTTAACAATAATGTTCCGATCAATGGAGGACTAATAGTAAATGTTATTGGACCTCCCAACATTCATCTTTTCACCAATTAAACCTGGTTTTATGTTAACAATATGAATAAATATAGATTTTCCTATCCTTATTTACAAGTTTGTAAATACATCTGTTGACAAGAGATAACAATAATGTAAATCGGCATATAATGAGGAATCCACTTATATCTCCATCTACGTAAGTAAAGTTTAGCAATAAGAGCTAGTAACGTTTTTGATAAGATGTCAACAAAATTAAACTATAATATGAGACCCTTTTATGTGCCATGAATATTATTGGAAACATTCAGCTTCAATACTTTTATGTTGGTCAATTGTACTTTTTTCACTTTGAAAGTCTATATACAAACCGATGAAATGTAAATTAAAAAAGACTATTATAATGAACCATTGAGTGGCAAGATGTTATTCAAGTAAAGATTTTTTTCCTTCTCCAAGTGGGCTAAATAGTTTATTCACTTTATTCTTTAATTTCGAAAACATACACATATTAATGTGCTATTTTGTGAGTTGATATATACAGTTCTCTATAATTAAAGACAATTTTATTACTTGGCTTATTCCCTTGTTGGAATTAATAGCATTACTACATTGGCCTACTTATATGCCAATCTATTTCATTACTCATCTATTGAGTAAGAGGACAATTTATCACTGTGGATGTCATCTGATGGGGAGGAAATCAAACACATGGTTTTAGTATGAATAAGAATAGTGCAATTATCCCTGATGGTTTCAATTTTATTTTGAAGAAAAACATGATGGGATACCATTGCTGCAAACCTAGCCATGCCCATACAGTTTTCATTGGTGAGGATATACCTAATAGTGGGTCCACCAATAAATACTTATCCCTAAGATTTCTGGTCTGCGTATATGCTTAGACTATCACCTTATAAGTTTATATTACTTTTCTTGTAAAACCATTTCCAAGTTTCTTATGAGAAGAATTATTACTTTTAAAGAAAATCATATAACCTTCCTGGTTTAGGTTGTCAAATAATAAGCTCATTCGAGATAGAGGTTCAATACTCAGGAACTTACTTTTCAAATTAACAAAAAATCCTTTGGCTCTAGCACCAATATCATACTTGACATGACTAAGAGTTACGATAGGATCTTCTAGCTCTTCTGAAATCTATTATGATATGACTCAGAGGTATTTATCTAATTGTTAATATTCCATCTTATCAATGGAAACCACATGGTTACTTTAAATCCATGAGAGACACTAAGTGAAGGCCCTCCATCCCTTGTGCCTTTCATTATTGTTTCTAAGAGCATCTCCTATAGATAGTGTAACAACCTGCACCTTAATGGACTTGAATTTCGACGAAATCGAAAATCAATGTAACACTCCTATCCAAAGGTCTAAAGCTAAGTGCTACAGATACTGTAGTCATCTATAGTATTTAACTTTCGATGACGGAATATGGTGGTGTTAATGGTATCCACAATATCTGAAGCACGTGAATATGAGATAAAATCACATATTTTAAAACAGTTTTTCAAATTACATTTCAAGTCAATATTTCATATTCAATTACATGATTCAAAAATGATTCTTAGGTTTTGATCAAATACAATTATTATAAATTACGCCAAGAACGACTTATGAAGATGCCTCCTTGGATGATCAAAGTATTAGATGGATAGAAATATTAGTCATAAAAACATCATAGCGGAAATAACAGTAAATAACATCTATATAGCTAGTTTTGCCTTCTGCATGTCTTTGGAAGGTTATTTGTTCAACCTACTAAACTTGAAAAGTCCTTAACTCCCAATCTACTGAAATTAAATTTTGAGCACTCGAGAGTTAAGGGAAAAACATAAACTTCGAGTCAGGCATAAAGCCTGTAGTGAGTAATTCTATTACATCTCGTTTTACTGATATTAAGTGAGACGAAGACGCTTAGCGAACAGATTTACTCTCACTAATATCCTTTTAAAAACATATCTTTTGCAAATCAAAATCCTGTAATCAAACATATTATAATAAAAATAGCAAAAACATATATACATATAAATCAGGTAATCGATGGACTATCTGCCCGAACATTATGGTTTTATCTAGCTAACCATCAACCATTGGCTGGCTCGGGCCTACCAAATATAATAAATATTTTGACTTCTGTTAGACACAATACTGGATAATCTATCCTTAACTTTATACTTATAGGGTCAATAGATCCTAATGCTTTTGCAGGCCCACCAATAACCTATCTTTACTTTGTATATTCCTTTCTGTGTGTAACCTCATTTTAGCCTCACCTGTGGCAGCCCCGCACATTGGAATTTTGGACTTATATTAGCTATGGGCTGTTAGCTAAAGTATAGGGCGTGATCCTACAGTAGTCCAATCTGGTCTTCTAATATTTGAGTCAAACACTTAGGGTTAACTACCCTTTACAATTTTCCTTGAAAACATTGGGAAGGCGGCTTCAATATAAGGACGAAATCCTTCCTTTCGAATATATTATTTTAAGGTTATAATGAAAAGAGACATAATGGTTGCGGAAGGGTATGGATTTGAAACCTTACCTTTTGAACTCATTGATTTAAAGAGTTACAGAAGCGTTCTCTTTCTAACGCGAAAGGTTTTAATGTGGCAGCTAGGGTATCAAAGGTTTTAAGCAGTTCTCGAACCAGTAACCTTCGCCAAAATAAGGAAACCTCTAAATCATCTCAAATATCACTTCACATTGGTTTCGATCGTACAAGTCCAATATTGAGCGATAAAGCAAAAACACATGTCTCATACCACGTATTTTTACTAAATCATTTAATTCTCATTCTTATACGTCGAAATTCATAAGAATAAGCTAACACATATTTAAAATAATTTTTTATAGAGAAAATAGGATTTTTAAACGATTTTGAGAAATTTATATATATAAGCTTTATAAAGAAAAAAACCCTTATTGGATTAGATTATCTATTTATAAAATACTTTAAAATACTAATGGATTGATTAAAAAAAATTAAAATGACTTAAAAACATTTACTTTTTGAACCTTGGTTTTTAAGAAATTTTCCAAAATTTATTTGAAAGCAAAAACAATCAAAACTATTAAATTCTCCAAATATCGATATTTACCGATATTTGAATTTAAATAAAATTTAAAAAAATATAAATTCCAAATTTCATATTTCTTCAAAACTAAGCTAATCTATTATCGGATATCATAGCTTCAAAATCCATCATCAAAATTTTCAATTCAATCATCAATTAACTCAAAAACAGTAGCAAAAACTAATGAAGAATGGTGCAAATTGAAAATCTTGTTTCTGGCCAACTTTGACGATATGTTTCAAGTAATAAAACTACTTACAATTGAACAAAAATTTGCAAGAATAAACTTTAGCACATGGACAACAATATATTAAAATTTGACAACATTTCGATGCAAGATGAGAAAGTTATGATTTTTCTTAAATGGCACTTTTCAAACACAAAACTGAGCTCAGCTGCAAATCTAGTTTCTATCCAACTTTGACGATGTGTTTTAAATATCATAACTACCCAGAATTAAACAAAAATTTTTAGCAATATACTTTAGCTCATGGACAACAATATATTAAAATTTGACAGCATTTTGCTACAAGATGAGAAAGTTATGATTTTTCTAAAATGGTACTTTTCAGACAACAGTATAAACAAAAAGACTCAGAAATTTGCATACGGACTTCGCTGAAACCAAGAACTTCACATTCTAGATGACTTACTGTAAGCGATTTTGCTTACCGAATAGTTTTAGCAAGATGTAGCAGCGATTTGGTAGCAAAGATTGAGTATCTAATATTTTGTGGTATGTTTTGATTTAGCAACTAATTATTTAGAAATAAAACCGTGGGAAGCCCCAGTATCAAATAATACTCTAAAAGATTTTCATTAGTGCAGATATTACCGTTAAGATCTCTCTTACCCTTCGCATCAATCGAAGTTGAGGGTTCATCTTTGATGGAAAAAACTGTAACTTGTTCTCCTTTCTTTATTAGTGGGAATCCTTCTTCTGGTGCCCTGGTTTGTGACAATTGTAACAATTCCTATCCCGAGCCTTAGGATTCTTACAGGTGGTGGAAAATGACCCTTCTGTTGGAAATTATAATCAGTAATATCCTTTAAATTATTTTCTTGCAGACCTCCTTTTGGTTTGCTTTGCCATGGCTTCTTCCTAGAATGGTGGAACTTCCTCTTCTTCTAGTTATTATTGCTGCTTCGAGTTGTAGTAGGATTCTTTTTATCTAGAGTTTCATATTGGAAACCTATGTCTACAAATCTATAAAGGTTCCACTAACATTCCTGGTCATGTTGTCCTGATACCGCCCCTTCATACCAGTGATAAACATTTTATTTTTCTTTAAAGGAGTGTCTTTCAGGCCCGGTCCGAAATGGGACAATTCACTGAACTTGTTGGAATAGTCTTCTACTGACATCTCTCATTGCGTTGAATCCATAAAACTCTGATAAAGGCGGGATTTTCCTATAGTTGCCATATATTGTTCTTCCAATACTTCCTTAAACCATTCCTTTGAGAAATTACTTTCCAGATCATTTAGAGTTATGGACTCCCATCATGCTAGAGCCCCCTTCTTGTAACTGCCAAGAAGCTAAGAAACTTTTCCACTCATTCCTGTTATTCAGTCCCTTAAAATTCTTTCACAAGAGCAGATCTAAGCCAGAACTTCAATAATGGACTCCATTCCTTTGAATGGTTTACCCCCTAAACTAGTATAATCTTTGCATAGACTAGCAAGGTTAATTTGAGGCTTCATAAGGATTACCACTTCCTAAATTACTGTAGCATTTGATCGATCGTTGGTGGCCGTAGTTTTACTACATCCCCTTAGTCCCCTTCTATTACTCATCTCCTACTATCTGTATATAGTAAGGAAACATCTTTAGAAATATAGATGAAATTATCTTAGTGAATGGGTGTAAACTCAAATATACTTATTCGGATAAAGTTTCAAATATGCGCTCTCATTGACTAAACTCATTCTAGGGTATTACTAATCCTATCTCTAGTGAGTTAACCCCATCCAGGCTTAGGTATGTGCTTAACCATAAGCTTTGATACAAAATGTGATGACCCACCTCTTTGACCCTCAAAAATCGACACAAATACATCCTTGGTATTCATGTGCCATAAATCCAAATGGCAAAGAGGCAGATTATCATGGGCTAAACAAAATAAAGGTAAAAGGCAAAAAAAATTGAAACTCACATTGTATTCCTTATTTAATTATACATACGAATAGTACACGCCATTAATCTAAATTGCTCAATCAAAGTACTATCAAGTACTAATCCAGCTAGGATAGTTATAACTACCTATTCTCACAAGTGCTAGTAGAAACATCAAAGAAAATACAACGAAATTAATAGATAACTTTCTACAAAGGATCCAAAATGCTACATGCTCCTTCTTGAAATGCTCCATGCTACCTAACTACTTGGCTGCTTGTAAAAATAGGGCATCCAAAGTTTAAGGGAAAAGGAAAATAAACTTCGGGTCAGTCGTGAGACTAGTATGAGAAACTCAAACTACAAATATTTAAAAACAAAGGGTGTCCTATAAGACCATGCCGCACAAGAACACGGATCATATTATTACCTTATGATAACCAAATCATTTGCTATGCAAAATCTAAGGATATTATTTTTTAATGACTCTCTTTTGAAAACACTTTTCAAGTAAATATACATAATCTTAGCCAAACTTGTTACATTATTAAACTCCAGCATATTAGGTTCTACAATCAAGTCCAAAAGTCCTGTACTGGATAATGGATTTCCATACAATGGAAACATGTAATGGAGAATGGATTTTCGTATAGTGGAAGGTAAGCAACTACCTTCTGTATAGTACATCTCTAGAGGAATGTACCGAGGATTAACAATTTTGAAACCTTTCCACCTAGCATGACCAGCCTACCCATAGACCGATCTAGTGGTTGATAGAATCGAATATGACATCACCCCAATTGTAATCAACCTATCTAGGATCCCATAGCACAAACAACATAATCAGCATATACGGAGTAATCTAGAAAGCTGAAGACACACCATAATGGTTGCAAACCACATAGCTTTTCGGCATGCACGGTTTAAGCCATTTCTAAAGGATGAGGCCCGAGGTAATAATTACCTTTCACATAACACATTCCACTTTGAAAGCCACGTTGCTAATTCCATCACACACATTGATTTCCACAAATGTACAACCTCTAAGCTCATGCATCTTAGAGAAGGGTGTTATGTGTAAGAAGGTTACTTCCTACATCACCAAACAGATGTACGTTCATAAAAATAAATATATGCACATTTTAGAAATGCAATGTCAGACATTTTTCCATACAAGTTATGCAGGAGCAAGACAAACCAAAGAAACTCTCCTACTGCATCCTGTCCAAAATTACCCCAAGGATTAGTAGCGAGAAGCCCTTGCATTGAAGATCAAATGAAAATACTGCTGCCATATATATGATATGGGGAATTTCCCCAAGGGTCTATGACAAGCAGCCCTTCATTCCATTTATTATCATTCCAAGTCTTCACTTCGGGTATGTAAATTGGCTCGAAGTAATTTTTGGATAAGAATCACTCAAATCTAATCCTGTTTCCTTCGAACAAATCCTCGATAAAAAGATGTTAAGTAAATAGATGTTTACCATTTGATTAATTAATTTCTTTTTATCAAAAATATCTTCTAGATATATATATATATATATATATATATATCTTTAAAACATTTATTTTCTGGTAAATACGAAATCATTAAACCTCTCTTTAACTTTGGAAATACCAAATTAAAATCATTTCTCATAAATCACTTTGGAAAACCTTATTGAGTACAAAGGGTTGATAGAATAGAAATTATACTAATTCTACTCAGCATCAATTTCCATATTCAACCTTTACTACCCATCGAATAATGATGAAACCACCTTTTAAATTCACAAGGATAGTATAAGTTCCCTCCTTGGGATTTGATACGGTGTATAAGAAGATTGTTTCTACACAATCCAAATCATACTAACTTTGAAAATTTTGGATCTTTTATAGTTGTCTTATTTCCGACATTTTTGACCTTCTCTATTCCTCGTCTAATAAAAAGGCAGGTAACCCAGGGCATTGGTTGCTCGTGAACATCTCCTTAGTTAAGCACCTCACATCCAGATCTTACGAATGGAAAAATCCAATTTACTCATCTGCTTTTAGAGTCAAGATTAAATCACTTGATTTTAATAGCTTTTCTTTAAATCATTTATTTATACTTTTTAAAATAAGTTATAAAACCTTTAAATCATCTTTAAAATACTTAATTATTTATTAGAAAATATTTCTAAAAGATTTGGGAAAGAATACTTAAGTTTAAAACCTTATTTCAGAAGTTATTAAATTGCTGTAAAAAGCGTTTTGAATAGTACTGCTAATAGTGTGTTCAAAGCTCATTTGATCAGAACAAATTTTATATCATTTAGAATTCCATTTTTATAACTTAAATATCTTTTAAAATATTTGTATAATTTATTCCATATTTTTCTAAAGAAATGAAAATATCATTTTTTCAAGAATTTGTCACTTTGTTTTCCGAACTGCCAAACCACGACTATTTTGAAAACTTGATTTGCTCGTATTTCAAAATATAATAAACGAAATTATGATGACCCACATCCTTAACCCTTAGAAATCGACATTAAGACATCCTCGGTATTCACATAGCATAAATCAGAATGACGAAGAGGCAAATTATCATGGGGTAAAAAAATTAAAGATAGAAGACAAACAAAATAGAATCTCACATCGTATTCCACATTTAACTATACATTTGAGTATTACATGTAATTCCAAATTTCTCTATCAGAGTACTGGTAAGTACTAAACTAGCCATGATAGTTATGACTGCCAATCCTCGCAAGTGTTGGTAGATACATCATACAAATTGCAGCGGAATTAATAGATAATTTCTACGAAGGATACAAAATGCTCCTTCTTGAAATGCTCCATGCTACCTAACTACTTGGCTGCCCAAAAAGATAGGGCTCCCAGAGTTTACAGGAAGAAGAAAACAAACTCCAAATCAATCGTGGGACTGGCAAGAGAAACTCAAAGTGCGGATACTTGAAAACAAAGGGTATCTCATAGGACCAGGCCACACATAAACACGTAATGGATTTTTAACTTATGATACAAAAATCATTTTCTATGCAAAATCTGGGGATATTATTTTTAATGACTTTCTTTTGAATACACTTTTCAAGTAAATACGCATAATCTTAGCCAAAATTGTTACATTATTAAATTTCAGCATACTAGCTTCTACAATCAAGTCTGAAGGCACTTATTGGAGAATGGATTTCAATACAATGGCAGGTAAGGAACTACCTTCCTTACATTACATATTTAGAGGGATGTACGGAGGATCAACAACTTTGAAACCTTTGTACTGGCAAAACCGGCTTACCCGAAAACCCATCTAGTGGCGAATAAAACCGAATATGACATCACCCCAGTTGTAATCGACCTATCTTAGATCCCATAGCAAATAAAACATATACACCATATATAGAGTAATCTAAGAAGGTGATAACTATACCCAAATATTGCGAACCACATAGCCTTATGCCATGCCCTGTTTATGCCATTTTTGGGGGATAAGGCTCGACGTAACGATTAACTTTCACATAGCACATTTCACTTTTAATGCCACATTGCCAATTCCGTCACACACCATTAATTTCCGTAAATGTACAACCTCTGAACTCATATGTCTCAGAGAAGGGTGTTAAGGGTAAGAGCATCAAAAAGATGTACTTTCGTAAAAATCAATATATGTGCATTCAGAAATGCATTTCAGAAATGCAATTTCAGACACTCGTCTATACAAGTTGTCTTAGAATAGGACAAGCTGAAGGTACTCTCCTACTACATCCTATCGGGAATTACCTCTAGGATTAGTAGTAAGCAGTCTTGGATCAAAGATCAAATGAAGATACTACTGCCACATATATATGATATGGGGAGTTTCCCCCAAGGGTCAGTAACAACCCGCCCTTCATTCTATTTATCATCATTTCAACTCTTCATTTCGAGTACGTAAAGTGGTTCGAAGTGGTTTTCAGATAAGAATCACTCAAATCCGATCCTGGTTTCTTCAGACAATCCTCGATAAAAAGAAGTTAAGTAAATAGGTGCATATTATTTGGCTAATTACTTTCTTTTTATCAAAAATATTTTCTAGAGATATATATCTTTAAAACATTTCTTTCCAATATATATGAAGTCAGTAAACTCTCTTTAACTTTGGAAATACAAAATTAAAATCATTTCTCATAAACAACATTGCAAAACCTCATTGAGTAAGAAGGATATATAGAAATTATACTAATTCTACTCAATGTCCATTCTGTATTCAACCTTTAATATCCGTCGAATAATGGTGAAATCACTATTTTCTCATCACCGCTCCCCCCTCTCATGTCATTATCTAAGGTCAACCTTCCCCACCCATGTGTGCATACCCATGTGCTTGTACTTAGGTGAAAGAGGTTGGCTTTGGTTTGCTTAAGTATTAAATTTTAGGAAAATATCTTGAATATTTTGTAATATATATATATATATATATATATAATTATATTAGCACATTTTTGTCTATGTGTGTATGTTCATGCGTATGTGAATGTTTTCTTTTATGTGTACATGTATGTGTGCATCTGTATATCTCAAATGATTCACAACTTTGCGCAACTTTTCTACATTGAATCGTTACAGATTTCGATTCTGATTTTCGGTCATATTTTCAGTTTTTATTTAATACACACACATATATATGTGTGTGTAAACAAGGTTTGGTAATATTATTTCTATCATTATATAATAATTAAGAGGGCTAATTTAATTTAAAATAATTATTAAATCATTTAAACTCAATTTAAATATAAAAATCATTTATTCCAAAATAGCGATATCATTAATGATGTCATAAATAGATTTCATTGTCAAAAATAAAATAAATAGTATTATTACATATTCTCACTCAATAAGTGTATGTTCCCAGCTTCATGGGCGATGTCGGATGGTCTAAGAGATGTTTATTGATGAAATGGTTTTCGGTCATTTTATTGATATGTCTTCCAACGTATATATTTTTATAAATATTTAAAATAAGATTAACAATATTATTTATTATTCAAAATATTATCATTTATATTAAAAAATCTCATATTTAAATATTTCAAAAAAATTCTGAAGTGATGAATTTGCCGGTCGATACAAATACACTAAGCGAGTCGACCTGGGGACCCTATTTAATTGATTAAAAATGTTAACTTCTTAAATGAATTATTTACATTTCAAATCCTAACTTCTCCGGTTGGACTCTGATCACAAAACTCTAAATACAAAATTTGCTCAGAATTTTGCCACGAACGCAACGGTGTAAGTTTCTTGGTCAAATTCCAACGTTTGCACAAAGTCCATTTTTGAAGCCTAATAATTAACTAACTAATTAAATAATTAATGCCAAATTATGGAGTGTTCGAAAAACCATAGTATACCTCCGGTGCGTGAGATTCTCTACTAGACCATCTAATATATTTTGTGTTTGTGTATATAGATGAATTTGGTTCTCCCACTGGTTCAACCTTAGTGTTAACTTCTTGTATCCAAGTCTATAACCTCGCTATTAATTTTTTTGATAGAAATTCCTTTTCCGAAAAGTAGCATGCCAAGAAATAATGACTTATTCCTCAGTATTATAGAATATATACCTCATCAAGTTTTTAGTATATCCTGTAAATTTACATAATAATGGTTTTAACTCGAGTTTATTAAGACCAACGTTCTTAACGTAGGCCGGGCTTCCCCACACCACCAAATGCTTGAGTTGAGGCGTATTCCCACACCACATCTCATATGGTGTTTTAGGAAAAGATTTAGTGGGCAATAAGCTCATCATATATGCTATAGTTTCAAGTGTATATTCCCAATAGCACGAAGGTAACTCAACCTTACTCATCATGGAATAAGCCATATCTAATAGGGTTCAGTTCTTTGCTTTAACACATCGTTTTGACGATACCCTATCTCTAAACCCTTATTAACAAAGGATATTATTAATAAATATCATTTACTAATGTGGAGATTAAGGCATGTTAGGAGCAACCATCCATAGTATTGCTTTAAGCGAGTATCGTTAAGTCGAATTATATGAATAATACTTTTTTTCCAAATGGATTCAACATAAAGGATCCTGGATCAAAGCAGAACTACAGTGGATTATAATTATTTAGAATAATATATGATAATCATAGAATGCATAATTACAGAATATTAGAGTATATAATTGAATATATAAGAGATACAAAGCTAAAGGGATCAAATACATAGGATAGTCTAAATGATAGCAGCCATGATGACCTAATCAATATACATACGCTACAACCCAAATGGTACAAGTACATAAAGAAATCTATGTCTCGACATACATAATAAGCTACTACACAAGTCTACAAGAAATGACAAAAGTGCACATCTATCTACTCCTACGGGATCTACTCCAGAAAGCATCAACTAGTGTACCTGAAACAACTCAATCTGACTCGAGTATTATAAATTAATAAATGGTTCGGTCTCGTTACAATTCAAATACATGTGAGAAAGTAATAACAATGGTAAAATCGATCCCAAGAATAACACTTGCAATTTAATGTCAAATATCTAAGTGAATTTCTTTAAACTTAGAATTTATTTACCAAACTCAAAGTCTACTTTTGCTTATAAAAGAAAAAACTCTATAATGTTTGGTAAAACTTAGAGTCCCATAAGATCTAAAAATCAATAATAGAATCCAAAAATTAAAAAAGCAGGAAGGCGCTTAAAATTACTACAGAATGGTGAGCACGTAAACTCACAGAACATGCGTGTTAACACATATGGTCTAGAAGACCCACAAATGGGCATGAAACCATAAACCATTCATGGGCATGAAACCCAAAATTCCATAGATGACCATAAAAACTCATAGTTCCACTGATGGGCATATAACCCATAATCCATAGATCTAGTCGTAAATGGATTAGCACAAAAGACAAGCCCGTAAACTTGTCAAAATAAGTGTTATATACTTTCGAATAGTAACAAATCAAGTAACGACTGTATATCCCATACTGCATAGGTTTACTCGAATATTTACTATAAGCTAGTAAACTTTACTTGTGCATACACAAAGGGGTTTAATTGAACAGGTCCGAGAATTAACCGGTAAAGTACATGCAAGCATTCCATACCACTTATTTTAGTAGACCATTTAACTCAATTTCTTATTCAATTGAGAACATGAAATTTTATTACAAATGGTTTTCTTTTAAACATATTTTGCAAGATATTTCTTTATAAAGCTAGTAATAGATTTTCAGAAAAACTAACTTGCTACATATATATATATATATAACCTTGCTTTTCAAACGATTTAATTCTACTAACACTACACCAAAAAGCTGTTTTTGCCACTCCTTCATCCGCCAAATTGGATACGGCTTAAAGCCGTATCAAAGTAGAAATTGCTAATGGCCGCATCTAATAAATTTGACACGGTTATAAGCCGTAGTAAATTTGATACGGCTATAATCCGTATCTAATTTTGTGCCTATTTCTGGCGCAAACTTTTCCATTTAATACGCTCGTCTTCCCTCATAATAATTCACTTCCCCCCCCCCATTTAGATACGGTTCTTAGCTGTATCAAATTTGATACGTGTTTTAGCCATATCAAATTCGTGCTAATTTTTGGTGCGAACTTTTTACTGCCAAAACATCACAGATCTGTCCTTTCGTTCCTTTTTTCCCCAAAACTATTTCGTTCCTACTAGCTAATTCGATTTTCTTTCTTCACAAACGCCAAAACATGCCCCAAATCTAGATTTCTTTCTTCACAAACGCTAAAACATGCTCCAAATCTAGATTTCTTTCTTCATAAACGTCAACAACTCCAGCGCCGTTCTACAGCCCTACAGGCTTCAGCGCTTTGCTCGTTCAGTTCAATGGTATATTTAGGGTTTCATTTCCATTGATTTTATGTTTAGGGTTTCTATTCTTGATTGGTAATGCATGAATGCTGAGCTTGCTAGTTTAATGATTTGCCATTTTAATGTTTAGGGTCTCATTTCTTTGAATTTCAAAACTAGATATTTCCATAATCATTTCATTTTCTTAAGAGTTATTTCTAATTGAATTTCTATTGTTATTTTTGTTTGGATATTTATTTTGTAAACATCTTAATTATGTTATATTTGGATAAAGGTATGTGGACGTTATAGTATTTTATTGTAGAGTTGCAGTTTTGAATAGTTTTTTATAACATAATTAATATTTTGATCGGGTGTATTATTCTCTGTATGTGAACTAGCTGTGGTAATATAGCTATTATAGAGTAGTAAAAATTGGTTTAACGCAGCTTTTCCCTATAAGATCTTAATTTTTTATTTGGGTTCATTTCTTTCTGTTAAATTAGAGATGAGTCTATTTCTCTAAAATAACCCACACTTAAAATTAGTAGCAATCACGCATAATGGTAAACCAATTATCCAACGTGAGTAAAGATTTACTATGCATTTTGATTGGTTTTGGACTAAATAGTATACAAAATGTTTAATGCATTCCAGAGTTTCAAATATTGCTTTAGGAATAACCAATAAAATATGATGAAGTTAAGAATCTAGAAGGATTTATACTATGATGAATTTTTTATGTAAATGCTGAGTACCAGTAAATAGTAGAACGAGTACATATATTATTCATTTATGTCATTTTTTCATTTGTAAGTTATGCACGGAACAATTTATGCATAGTCGTTATGTCGTTTTTCCTTTATTATATTCAGTGCAATTTTAAGTTACTATAAGTTGTATCACATATTGAAGTTGTCATCTCATTGTTTCCAAATACCCCAAGCTCTAATCTTCAAAATTCATTTTAAGTTTATCCATTGCTAATTTTATCATGTGGTGGGCTTATTAGATCTAATTTTATCTCTTTTAACAGTATATGGGCTCACATCTCTATCATCATACAACTTTATTATAAATTTACTCCTCTTTCATTTTAGAGACCTGTCAAAAGTGAATTTGATCGACTCATGTTCATTTCTCTGCACAAAAGTGATCGAATAAATAAGCAATGACATAAGTGAGTTAGTTAAGTGATTAAATAAGGCTCCCAAAGTTACTAGAAAACAAGCAAATGTATTAATCACAGTTAATTATGTTAAAAAATACAAACAAAATGTAACTATAATGAATAAAATGACAATGGAATGAATAAAATGATGATGGATTAGAAAGGTTGTATATATGTAGGTAGAATTTAAAAAAGAAAAATACATGCAATGGGTTAGCAACTCTCATAGTCAAAATAAAATGATTTTAGTTGTTGTTAAAAGTTAAAACTGTGAACGAGAGAATTATACAGCAAAGTGGCGGCATTATTATTTCATAATGATGATTTAATGAATACACAGAGAAAGTTATTTAAACGAAACAAAGAAGAACATGGGCCTAAACTAATAAACAGGCCCAAATACAACCAGCCGAGAAATCAACTAAGAAGCACAATCAAGGCATAGTATTTAACATACCCAACTTTCTACTAAGCAACACCTTTTTCCTCAACACTCCACCTCAAGTTGGTATGTAAATATTTATCATACCCAACTTGTTACATAAGAATTGAATTCTTGGTCCAGGTAATACTTTTGTGAGCAGGTCTGCAATTTGATCACCAGTCTTCTCATACTCGGTCACCACAATTCCTTGCTGAATCTTTTCTCTTACAAAATGGCAATCCACCTCTAGCTTGGTCCTCTCGTGAAACACTGGGTTGGTGGATATGTGCAGTGCTGCCTGATTATCACACTTCAAACTAGCAGGCTTACTAATTTCAAAACCCATTTCATTCATGAAATTATTTATCCATATTATCTCACACACAGCATTGGCCATGGCCCTATACTCTGATTCAGCACTTGATCGAGCAACTACGTTTTGTTTCTTGCTCTTCCAAGACACTAGATTACCTCCCAAAAACACACAATAACCAGATGTGGATCTCCTATCAGATCTGGAACCAGCCCAGTCAGCGTTTGAGTAGCATTCCATCTTCATATGATTATGATTTGAATAAACTATTCCCTGACCAACTGTCCTTTTTAAGTAGCCTAGAATTCGTTCCAGGTTCCTCCAGTGCTGCAATGAAGGTGATGCCATATGTTGACTTATTACACTCACTGAGTATGATAAATCTGGTCTAGTGATAGTTAGATAGTTCAACTTCCCTACTAATCTCCTATATCTTTCGGGATTATCAAATAGTTTACTGCTCTCCTCATTATCATTGCCAGACTACATAGGAGTACTGCTAGGTTTCACTCCAAGTTTTCCAACCTCAGCTAATAAGTCCATCACATACTTCCTTTGACACAAGAAAATACCCTTGCTACTCTTCGAGATCTCAATTCCCAGAAAATACTTCAAACACCCTAGATGTTTTGTATGAAATTGTGAATGAATAAAAGCTTTTAATAGCACAATTCCAGCCTCATCATCCCCTGTTATTACTATGTCATCTACATAGACAACTAAAAGAATTACTCCTGCTCTTGACCTCTTATAAAACACTGAATGATCAAAAGAACTTTTCTTCATGCCGAAAATCTCCATTGCGTTGCTAAACTTTCCAAACCATGCCATTGGACTTTGCTTCAATCCATATAATGTTTTCTTGAGCTTACACACCATATCATTCTCCCCCTGAGCAATGAATCCAGGAGGTTGGTGCATGTATACTTCTTCTTTCACGTCACCATAAAGAAAAGCATTCTTTATATCCAATTGATTGAGTTTCCAAGAGTGAGTAGCTGCCAAAGAGATGAATAGTCTTATAGAAGTTAGTTTAGCTACTGGAGAAAATGTTTCTGAATAATCAATCCCATATACTTGGGCAAAGCCTCTTACTACCAACCGAGCTTTTAACCTTGCTATCGAACCATTTGGATTTATCTTCACTGAGTATACCCACTTACAACTAATTGCCTTCTTTCCTTTGGGTAGTTCTACGAGATCCCATGTATTATTTTGCTCTAGAGCATTTATTTCTTCTATCATAGCTTCATGCCACTCTAGTATAGATAGTGCTTCTCCTACACTTTTAGGTACACTTACCTTGTCTAATGATTTGAGAAACAAGAATGTGGAAGGTGGTAAATGATCATAAGATATAAATGAGGAAATTGGATAAGTACACTTCCTTTTTTCCTTTCTCAATGCAATAGGTAGGTCTAAACTAGGGTCATGATCAGGTTCAGGAGCTAGACTTGATGGGATAGGACTTGGGACAGTGACAGTAGGGATGTTGTCATTCTGATTTAAGATAGGATCATAAGAACTATTATATATCAGAAGTTCCTCATCTTCCTCCTGGTTTAAGGTAGGATCATTACTTTCAGGATATGTATTTGTTGGTGGAGACTTATAATAAGGGATATCTTCATAAAAGTTTACATCAATAGACACAATGTACTTATTCAAACTAGGGCAATAGCATCTATAGCCTTTTTGTAAACGTGAATAACCAACAAATACACACTTTACAGCCTTTGGATCAAGTTTAGATTTATGTGGTGTAGTGTCCCTTGCAAAGCATGTACTACCAAATATTTTGAGACTCACCGTGAATAAAGGTTTTTCTGGGAAAAGAATTTTAAAGGGGATATCACCATTATATACTGAAGACGGCATTTATTGATAAGGAAGCATGATGTAGAAACAGCATCTGCCCAGAACACTTTAGGCATATTAGATTGAAAAAGTAAAGCTCGTGTTGTCTCCAACAGGTGTATATTCTTCCTCTCCACAACACCGTTTTGAGAAGTAGTATCTACACATGAAGTTTCATGGAGCATACCATTTTGATTCATAAAGATCTAAAATGACTCAGACATATACTCCTTTGCATTATCACTACGGAGAGTTTTAATTAATGTATGAAAATGTGTCTTTATCTCAGCACAAAAATTACTAAATATTTCAAATAACTTAGATCTTTTTTCATCAAGAATAACCATGTAAAACAAGAGAAATCATCAACAAAAGTTACAAAATATTGAAAACCTGGTTTAGAGATTACGGATGCAGGTCCCCATATGTCAGAATGTACAAGTTCAAATGGATTAGTAGCACGTTTATTTATTCTTGGATAAGGACTAAGTCGATGGTGTTTTGCAAACTGACTTGACTCACACTCTAAAAATGGTAAAGAATTAAACTGTGGACATAGCTTCTTAAAATTCTGTAATGATGGATGACCTACCTGGCAGTGTAGTTTATAAGCTTGAGATGAACTTGAACAAGCAGTGACTTGTGGTATAGTATCAAGAATATACAGTCCATTGGATTGAACACCTTTACCAATAATCCTCTTCGTCATGAGATCCTAGAATATACAGTGATTTGGATAGAAAGTGATGCAGCAATTTAGACTTTGAGTTATATTACTAACTGAAAGTAAATTAAATGCAAGACTAGGTAGATGTAACACTGTCTTTAAAAGAAAATTAGGGGTAAGATTTATACTTCCAGATCCTTGTATATTTGCAGATGATCCATCAGCTAATGTGACACCACTCATGTGTGTATTTGGTTGGTAGTTTAAAAAATTATTTGATGTACCTGTCATGTTGTCAATTGCCCCTGAATCAATAACCCATTTTTGCTTTCCAGATTGTGATTGTGCAGCTGTAGATATGGAGTTGAAGTTGGATTGTTTCTTTACACTGTCTTGATATGCCTTGTATTTACTAAATTCCTCAGCAGAAATATTCATTGTTTTGTTTTCTGGATGTTCTGATTGAGCAACATTCATGCTTCTCTGCTTATATTGTGATAGTTTACCAATCAAGAACCAATATCTATCTGCAGTGTGCCCATCCTTTTTGCAATTCGTACATTTGTATTTAGGATTCATTGGTCGATTTGAAGATTGGTTAGCATTTCGTTTGTATCCAGCTTGTTGATGCACTTGTATTTGGTGCATTTTTATGTGTCACTAGTGCACTGTTTTGTGAATTAACTGATGTTTGTGCACTTGTGCTCTCTGATCTCATCAATCTTGTAAACACTTCATGTAAACTAGACACACTTGATCCAGATAAGATTTGAGATCTTGCAGACTCGTATTCATGTGGTAACCCTGCCAGAAAACTCATCACTGCCATCTCTTCACGTTGCTGCTGTTGTTTCTTCACATCAGAACTTAAAGGCAAAAGCATATTCAGTTCTTCATAACTTTTCTTAAAATTCATAAAATAATTCATCAAACTTTGGTCTCGTTTCTCAGCTCTGTAAAACGCCTTGCATACATCAAACATTTTACTCAAATTCCCTTTTCTAAATACAAAAACTCCAAATATTCCATCAATTCTTTCACGAAACACAATGGATTTACGAGGCTGAGAACACTAGCATCGATTGTGTTCCGGATCTAAAGAAACAATCGAGCATCGTCTCTAAGCCAAGTTTGATCTTCTCTCTTCTCAGAATCATCAACAGGCGGATTTCGAGATAAATGATTATCCAATTCAATACTCCGAAGATACAGTTTAATTGTCTTTCTCTAATCCAAATAATTCGATTCATTGAGTTTATAGTCAGTAATCTTGGACATAATCGGAAGAACGTCGACTTTGTTTTCCGCCATTAGCCCTAATCTCAATGAATTGCGAGAGATTTGAATTTTAGGGGTCGCGCTCTGATACCATGTTAACAGTTGAAACTGTGAACGAGAGAATTATACAGCAAAGTGGCGGCATTATTATTTCATAATGATGATTTAATGAATACACAGAGAAAGTTATTTAAACGAAAAAAAAGAAGAACATGGGCCTAAACTAATAAACAGGCCCAAATACAACCAGCCGAGAAATCAACTAAGAAGCACAATCAAGGCATAGTATTTATCATACCCAACTTTCTACTAAGCAACACCATTTTCCTCAACAGTTGTCAATAAAAACGTATAGTCAACATGTTGCAAGTGGAGATGCAAGTTGGAAAATCATATAAAAAATTCGACTAACAAGTAAATGATTTATTGTTTATTGTAGTAGAAGGCAAACCTTGGATACATGGTTATTTATAATTCGCCTACATATCTTATGTGAATGACATATGTATTAGTGAATAAGCAAATTAGTGTAAATATTTGCAATTGGTCCAATATTTATGCAGGAGTAGATCTTTTTACATGGCTAGCTTTGAAAAAGGTATTTATCCCAAGCTTATAGTATACATGGCATACTTTTTTCCTTTGTCACATTGCTTCAAAGATTCGATGATGGATTCTGTTATGTGCATTTAACCGTCGAATACTCAAATAGTAGAATATTTATATCATTCTTGATCTTGCATTTGTCCCTGTATTCATTAAGTTTAAGTACATAATTATCTTAATCAATGGACTGTGTTTTGTGGTGCAATTAGTTTTTTAAAAGAGGTTGAAAGATGTGAGAACTATTGACATTGGCAGATAGGTCAGTTAAGTTATGAATTGATGCTACTCCTTATCTTAGTAATATGAAAGGATGCTAAATCTAAAAACTTAGGGCCTGTTTGATTTCATTTTTGTTTTGTATTTTGTGTTTTCAATATTGATAATAGAATATGAGAATGACAGAAGAGAAATATAAAATTCTAAAACATTGCGACGACGATGGAAGGACGGTGGAGAGGATGGATGAACGGATTGAGGGGATTGATTGTTTTCCATTCTTTTGTAATTCCTCCATACACCAAAAATAACATAAATTTGTTTTCTATTTTATATGTTGGTTTTATTTTTCAAATTGTTTGTTTTTCAAGAATACATCCATTGCGTGCATGTTTTTTTTATCGAAAACACAAAACTAAAAATAGAAAACCAAATGTAGCCTTATTGTTTGACAATGATGTTGTAGTAGCTTCACATGCTTTTGGCTGAGCAAGTGCTCTAGTTGTGAGGAGGACAACAGTGTGGATTAGGTCCTATAAATGAAATTTTGATTCTACAAATTTCCATTATTTCACTATTTAGATCTTTCATCCATAACTTAAATCAAATTTTAAATTGCTTACACACAATGTGCTTAAGGTCAAAAATGCTTTCTTTAATATTGAAATCCAAGTCTATTTTGAACATGAGGTAGATTTTAGTATTCATGTGTGGCTTCTATTGGTTTTGGATGGTGATCCTTTTTTTAGCATAGCATAATTTTACTGTAGATTGTTCCTACATAGGACATTGTTTTAATTCAAAATAAATTTCAAATTGAGCTAGACCTTTTTGACTGATTGGATATCATTTAGTGCAAATCAAGAAGTTAAGAAGTATAATTAATTCTTTGTTTTAAATCGATTCCAGGAAACGGTTGTTTTAAATTTGCATGTTAGAAAATAATATATTTTCTACAAAACTCAAAATTTATGGAATTGACAAACAAATGTTCCCTGGATTTGGAAGTAAATGTTTTTTCTTTGATATGCTATAAGGATTTATTTGTTTTATGCATCTCAATAGAACCACCTAAAGAAATGCGTATCCCTGAATTAGGTATGTTGGTCTTTATTTTGAGGGATGCTTAGTAAAGTCCTAAGCTACCGTTGTTCATACTTGCATGTTTACTGGCTAAGACACCATAAATTCATTTTTTTTTATTAATATTTGGTTCGGTGGATCCCGCCATAATTGAACAACCAACCAGAAGAGCAAGTGAAATGAACTCATTTCCGAGCATGTGATCATACCATTCCTGTTCTATTTTTTAACGAACCTCCAAACCACCAAGAAAAGTTCTGCTTTTTTTAAAAAATTTAGGTATTTAAGTACATATTTATGGAAAATGTTATCATATACCATGAGGACATATATTAATGTTGATTAAATTGTCTAACGATCCTCCTGAATTTTCCCTATTTTTTATACCAAGCTAAAATTAGGCTCACGTCTCATGTTTTGTTATATATTATACAGGAGGGTGGTATGTCTTTCAGCATAGATAAACAATGGATAAATGAATCAGATCTAAGATCTACATGCTATATAGACGGGGTGCAGAAGTTCATTAGTTTTGTTGAAGAAAACGATGGTAAGAAAGGAGTGTATTTATGCCCTTGCACCCGTGCAAAAATATGAAGACGATCAAATTAGATGACATTCATTTTCATTTGCTTAGATGGGATATTATCCAATCATATATAGTGTGGTATTTTCATGGGGAAAAAAGGGCGGAGATGGAAGAACAACAACAAGTTAGTCATGCCACAACTACTGATGAGTCTGAACATATTAGGATGGAAGATTTGGTCAATGATGCAGATAGATTTCATCATTTTCAACCTAATAATCCATTGCCTGATCATGCTAATGTTGGAGAGCATTCTACTAATTATCCAGATTGGCAGGCCAATGAAAGTAAGAAGTATAAATCACTTTTTGGTAGCATAAAAGAGCTACTATATCCTTCATGTTCAAAAGGGATTACGAAGCTGTATGCCATTGTGGAACTGAATAGCTTGAAGACCCAATTCGGCTTTTCAGATAATGGTGTGACTGCACTCCTCGAACTAATAAAGGAGTTACTTCTCGAAGGTAACACGCTGCCGACAACGTTCTACGACGTGAAGAAGATCATTGAGCAAGTTGGGATGAATTACAAAACTTATGATGCATGCATCAATGATTTCATATTGTACTGGAAAGATGATGCGAACAAATTTTGTTGTACGAATTGTAATGAACCAAGATATATGACATCATTCAACGAAGAGAGAAAAGGCACCAAAGTACCTTGAAAGACATTAAGATATTTCCCTTTAATTTCTAGATTGAAGAGACTGTATAATGTACCATGCATAGCAGATGCGATGACCTGGCATGGTGATGCCAAGTCTGATCCAACCATAATTCGTCATCCATGCGACACTTCTCAATGGAAAACAGCAGATTATTTTGACCAAGCTTTTGCTGCCGAGCCACGAAATGTCACACTTGGAATAGCGACAGATGGTTTCTGTCCACATGCTTCTCTCTCTAACCCTTACAGTTGTTGGCCAGTAATTGTAGTACCATATAATCTTCCTCCGTCTATGTGCATGAAAAGAGAGTTCTCAATGTTAACATTGTTAATTTCTGGGCCAAAGCAACCAGGGAAGGATATTGATGTTTATTTACAACCGTTGATAGACGAGTTAAAGAAGTTATGGGAAGGAGTCGTTACATTTGACTCCTTAAATAAACATGCGTTCACAATGAGAGCCAGGGTGCTGTGGGCAATCCATGATCACCCTGCTTTTGGGACTTTATCAGGATGTATAACTCACAGTTATTATGCAGTGCTGTTTGTGGGAAAACACTTGTTCTTATCATCTTCCTGAAAGTAAGAAGATGTATTACATGGGACATTGAATGTTTCTTCCTAACGAGCACAAGTTTCGATACGATAAGACAAATTTCAACAACGAACAAGAACTTCGTCGTCCTAAATGGCCATTGACTGGTTTTCAAGTTGAAAAGAAAGTAACGAATATCAAAATAAAAGTTGGTAAAAAAGAAGAAGAAATTAGTCGAAAACAAAAAAGTCAACCAATGAAGAAGTTGGCAATCTTTGTGGATGGTATAGGAGGTCTATCTTTTTTGATTTACCATATTGGAAACCAAATTTGATCCGACATAATATTGATGTTATGCATACGGAGAAGAATGTCACGGAGCATCTCATCAGCACCATTATGGACCATAAAGATAAGTCAAAAGATGGCATCAATGCACGAAAGGATTTAAAAATCATGGGTATAAAAAAAAAGTTGTGAGTGATGGAAAATCCTGAAACAAATAAAATAATCATACCAAATGCAACTTTCACTTTGAGCAAAGAAGGAAAGGTACGGTTTTGCACCGTTTTGAAAAATCTAAAAGTGCCTAACAAATTCTCTTCTAACTTCCACAATAATGTGAGCATCAATCCTCATGAACTAGGAAATATGAAGTCACTTGATTACCATGTCATAATGCAACATTTGCTTCCAGTATTGCTTCAACATTCTTATCCACAACATAAGGATCTATGAAATGTTGTTCATCGTATTAGTCCATTCTTTAACATTTTGTGTTCAAAGGTGATCAATAGGGAACATCTTTTAAAAGCAAAGGCTAGCTTAGTAGAAGCAATGTTGTTTTTGAAAGAAAAAAATTCCATCTGCATTTTTTGATATAAGTGTCCAACTTTTGGTACATTTAGACGATGAAGTATTGATTTGTGGCTCTGTCAGATATAGATGGATGTATCCCTTTGAACGGTAAATTTCTAATTTCAGTTATGTACATCAATATTCGATATAAATAGCTATCATCAACAGTATATAATTGATCACATTCATAGGTTGATGAAAACATATAAAGGATACGTGCGCAACAAAAGATACATCGAAGGGTGTATTGCAGAAGGATATATCGTACAAGAAGCTAGTCTTCACTACATGGAATATATGCCAAACGGAGGTGATGGCAATCATAAAAATACCTGCGAAGCGTTTTTAGACGAGGACGATGAGTTTGCTGGTGAGATACCTTTAGATAATGGTAAGGACGTAACGTTAATCCAAGTGCAGTTTGAACAAGTGCGTAGATAGGTCCTTAATAAGTACGATGGATTGGATGAATGGAAGAAGTAAGTTCACAAACTTGTCTCGAATTTCCATTTTTTTAATTCAATTTATATATACATTTTGATATGTGTTTTCCATAGGAGGTATAACTCCAATGTGAAAAGTACTAGATTTCAACCTCGAGGCATGGTTACGACTGTTGAAGCCGTTCAAAGTTTTACTCTATGGTTATGTAATAAAGTATTGCATCGTCTTAAGTATTTCACATGTTTATGAGTGGGCAATACACCTTTGTGACCATGCTTTTTGACTTATTTTGTTTTATGTAGTTGTTAAAGAACATCAATGTTGATCCAACTCTGTGGCGGCTAGTGCACGGGCCGAAGTTCATGGCGCGTAGTTATATGAAGTACCAAGTGAATGGATTTTAATTTTCCACTAAAAAGTATAAAGACCTTATGGTAACACAAAATAGCGGTGTATGCATGAGAGCAATTACAAAATTTAGAGCGAGTAGTAAGGAAAAAAATTATAAGGAAGAAGAAACAACGTATTACGGAGTCATTCAACAGATACTTGAGTTGGATTACACTGAATTCAAAAAACAGTTTTTTATTGTGATTGGGTAAAGGTCAAGGATAAGGTCAATGGTTGCAAAGTAGATCCCATTTCAAACCTGATCATGGTAAATTTAGGGAAATTTAAGAACAAAAATAACATGAATGATGAGCCATTTATTCTTGCATCAGAAGCGAGTCAAGTGTTCTACTCAAAAGATTTAAAAAATAATGGATGGTCTGTGGTTTTGCATACACCAAAACGGTTGACTACAAATGTGGATGACATTGAGTTCCCTACCGTCTATCAATCAGCTTTTGAAGACAATGAAAAATTAGAAGACCTTACAAAATCCATATGTTAACTTATTAGTATTCGTACATCACATGATTGTGTGTCTGTATATTTTTAATTGCACGATTGTGTGTGTATGTTTTTAATATATGCAAATTTTTGCAAGATGAATATATTTAGGCCCTTTTTGATTTTCTGATTTCTATTTTGAATTGTTCGATTTAACTGATACATTAATGTCTGATTGAAACCATACTTGTTTGTTCGACTACTTACTTTGTAACATCTCGACCAATACATTCCTATATTCGAACAATATATGCCCGTCTGTTTTGCACCATTCACTTGAAATTGATCTTGTCTTGTACCTATGTGCATTTTCCTTTGTCTGGTGTTGCTTGAGAATTTATGTGCTTCAATTTGATTTAATTGTGTTGTACACTTCTTCCTTTTAATGCCTTGTTGCATTGTTGTGATGCAAGTTTCCATCTAGTTATTGTGTCTATGTCTGGTCCTCTGCCTAGCCTAGCCTTGCCCTGCCATATGCACTCAGCCCTGCGAACTTTTGTTTTGCTGCCTTGTATGCTCGATGGTTTGGCTGTTTGCCTTGTATCTATGCTATGCTCTAGCCTGAACTGAAATGATGCTGTCTCTTTCTAGTGTTTTAAATGTTCATTGCTTTGTTGTTATGATGTATACTTGTACTTGTTTACTGCCTTGTACATTTCTTTATGCTTATTGCCATCTGTTGTGTCTGAAACATAGTTTGGCTTGAAAAATGTTGTTGTACCTTGTATTTGCTGCACTAAGATGAATATGGGATATGCTCTTCTTTGAAGCCATGGTGTTGTTTTTGTGAAGTTTCCTATTTCTGTAAGTGCTTGTACAGGATTTGATTTCCTATATTTTCGTTTTGAGATTTTTATTTGAAATTTTCACTTGCGATATCGTGGTTGTTGATTTTTTGGATGAAAGGTGTTTTGTTTTCTAACTAAATCATCATTGATATATATGTTGATTTCTCTGAAATATATTCGGATATATTTGGCACTTTTAATCTCTTCCTTGATTTTTCAACATTGGTGTGTGTATTCAAAAATATTTTTTGACCCTTGTTGAATTTCTGAATTCGAGTTTGACTAAATAAAAAACTGCTCTGAGCTGAATTATTTTGTTAGCTTCTAATATGGAACAATTGCGACCTTACATAATTGCACGAAAATGCTCCGATGATCTTAGACTTAATTAACCTAGTTGCTTTGATTATGTAATACTCTTCTATGTACATACATACATGTGTATGTATATATGTGAGAAATTTATTGTATCTTGAGTTGCCTTGATCTGAAGTCATGATATGCTTGCGTCTATGCAGACTTTAATTGTAGCTATTTAATTTCTGCACTCCTGTTTCTATCCTTACTGACTTCATTTTGTGCTTGTGCACTTCATTTATTCTTGTTTTGTGGATATCCTGCATTCCTTTGTTGAAGTGCACTTGTAATCCTTGCTAGTTGTTTTGCAGTCTCTGGTTTGTTGTAGCATGCATCTCTGAGTTTGTTGTTGTACCCTGTGTGCATATGTTCATTGTTCTACAGCATTGATACACTACCCTGTATTATTGAGTTCATGCTTCTTGTAGCTCGACCATTCCACTATGTGCACTTATATATGTTATTTTATGAGTTTTCTTAGCCTGAACCATTGTTGCAAGCACTTGTATATGCTGTCGGTTGCTTTTTCTGGATATTGAGTGGTATACTTGTTGCCATGCATTGCTGCATTTGCATTTGTATATGCTGGCACTTGCCCTTGTTGCTCTGCCTTGTGAAAGCTTGGAATCTTGAAGCATGAAATCTTTATGTGGTATATATATATGAGTGTGTGTCAGTGTATATATGTGTGTGATAAAACTTACATATATTTAAAAATAAAACATCCTTTACGGTATATACACATAAAACAAATCTTTAATTATAGTTTTCACAAACACTGAATTTCACTGACCTTTATATTTTCTTTACACTAGAACTAGAATATAATATGCACATACTCAAAACTTGTAATTTACAGGCACTGTCATGTGCATAAAAACATTTTGAGTGGATCATACAAAGTAATATTAGCACGTGCTGCTGGTTGAGGCAGTGCACATTATATTTTGCATTGCAAATTATTGATAGAGCTATTTAAAAAGATTCATACAAAGTAATATTATATTTTGCACGAAACCATGTCAGAAAATCCAACATCTTCACACTCATCATGTTCAGAAATCAAGAAAGTGGATCAAAACTTACTTGGTATTCTGGTCTCAGATAATGCTAGAAAAATCGTTACTATGCTTGGTAAATTAGTAAGAGCTCATGTGCCTATATCATATATAAGTTGGGACAAAGTACCCGGAATATACAAGGACAACGTTTGGAACGAATTGGTGGTAAGTATATCTTTTTACATATATTCATTACTATTATTATCCTTAAGATTTGATATCTTGAATTCGCTACTATGCTTCAGGATTTGATACCTTGAATTGGTTTTTCGTGTTTTGTCTTTTTGCAGAAATTTTATGAGCTCGATCCGCTTTCAAAGGAATTGTTTTTAAAGAGAATGTCGGAGGCTTTTAGGAGACACAAGCAACACTTAAGAGCAACTTATTATGACACTTTCAACAATGACGAAGAACGGATGAAAAATTGTCCACCTACAATTGCTCAAGAAGATTGGGAAGAGTTCTTAAAAAATGAAGCAAGCCCGAAGCAAGCGAAAGAAGAGAGTCAGGCAAAAAGAACAGATTATTGTTCAGTTATGCTCACCATGCAGGACGTAAAAGTCACGCTAAAGTAGAACAAGAAATGGTAATTTATATTCATTTTCTTTCAAAAATGATAAAAATCACAACTAACATATTTTATATATTGCAAATCGCTGCTAGTCCGTCAACAAATTTCAATCGTCGTCAAGTATGGGAGAAGACACACACGAAAAAAGATGGTAGCATATCAGATGCCACTTCTTCGTACTTTGTAAGTCAAACAAATATTAACTTGCATATTCTTTTCATTAAACATTTTTTAGTGTTATATATGTGAAGGGAAACACAACTGTGATTGTTTGCACTAGTTGCCGTTATTTTATAAATATTTCAGGATCAAATTGCGAAAGAAAAGGAAAATATCACTGATAGTGATGAAGAAAAATTGACAGTGGATGAAGACATCTTATCACAAGTGCTTGGTAAGGATGCAAGGGGTAGGAGCCGAGGTGTTGGGACCGTTGTACCAAAGACTAAAGTTAACGCTTGTGCCATTGCACAGAAATGACTCAGACATGTTCGTGGAGACCATGATGAGTTGAAAATGAGGGTGGGAAGTTTGGAGGGTACAGTGGGAAATTTGTCTGGGCAATTGGAGGTACTGATCAACATGGTGGGAAACATCGAACATGGAATTCACGCATCGGGCAATTCTTCTGATGGAGGACACGCCACACAATTCAATGCTCCTGAATTCGTTGCTTCTCAGTTCCAGAATTCGACCGATGTAGCGAACAATCAAAGATGTGAAATCCTCAACTCTGATTTAGACATAATAGCAACAGGTTTATTACAAGCTTTCTATTTTTGGTTGCTTTCGAGCAGATATTTTGTTGGATATATCTAGACATCTTTATTGCAATAGGTACTGTATGCCGAGATTCTACATAGTCCAAAATCCATGGGAAATCTGTACCACCCACACATGAAAAAGTGGTGCTGGACAACATACTGTTACCAGATGAGAGAACCAGCAAAATAAATCATCAATTTGCAGAGACCTTTGCTGAAGTTGGAGTGGGTGGGTATGTGTGCCATCCGAAGGGTCTTATTCAATATCTTTAGACGTTGGAGCAGGTATATTTTCTGTTTTTGTTAATATTTTAATATGTATTGTTTTTTGAAACCTCTTCCACTGTATACATGACATGTCGCATTTAATTTAATTTCCTGTAACCTCGTTATTTCCTGTAACCTCGTTCTTTCCATTTTTTCTTTATTTTGTTTACATAAAAAGTAGTGCAAATATATTTTTCATATATGTGTGTGTGTGTGTGTGTGTATATATAAAATTTCATACTCTACTACTTAGAGATTAAAATGGAAACTTTATGTTACATACATGCTCGGTCGTTTTGTTATACCTTTATTTATAACCTCCTTACTATATATTATCGCTATTTTGATTATTGTCTGTAAATTTTTAGCAACTAAAATTAAATTGAGGAACTATTCTCCAATGTATAAACATAAAAAAATATTTTTTATAAACATATATGTTATTTATTTACATTTTTGCCACTTCCTTCTAATCAAGACAATATATCATGTTGTGGGGTAACTACGGTTGTGGGTCATCCTACAATGCTGAAATGGATGGGAGATGTAAGATCTATGCTGATACTACTTTCACTCTTTTTTCTTTTAACTTCGAAGCATGCGGTTTCTCATAGCCGTATGTGGTAAAAAAAAATGGACGATGGTTGAAAACTGATGGTTTACTATCACGTCAGTAGTATGTTTGTGATAAGCCTTTTTCATTTATTTCATTTGTGACAAGCGTACAAGGATTTGTTTCATTGTTTATATTAATGATTTGTTTCAAATTGAACTTCTTATCCACAGCCTAAAAGGATGAACTCTTAATTACCAAGTTAACTCATTTAGTTTATACTTGTATTAATTTAGGTAAATTGAAATTTGTACGTTAATACATTTCGTGGATGGTTTATTGATTCATATTTGTTTACCAAAGTTTTTATTCTTACATAAATCATAAATTTCAAATTTATATAAAATTGTATTTATAAAACAATGTATTTATCAACATTGATTTCGCTTACATGAATCGAAAAAATCAAATTCATAAGTAACTATAGTTATATAACTAATTTTGTAGATATGAATTTATATAACATTATATTTATATAAGTAAATATTTTTACTCAAGTAATTGGATTTTATCGCTATTGCTACATAAAATCATGCATTGTATTCATAACATTCATTATATTGTATTTACTCAAGTACATGCCATGATATTTGAGCGTGTCGCGTCCCATTGTTCAAAACCCGGAGTGAGATGAAGTTGCACAAGGAAAGTTGAACCCACAGACTAACAAGTAACTCTAGAAACAACATATATCATATAAAAAAATTTCAGCATAAGCAAATAATGCATAAACGTAAGTGAAATCATGATTGTGTATTAAACATAATTATTCTACAAGTGAGTGATCTATGTACTTTTCACTTTTATAAGAGTGCTCATGGATATCAATACTCCAACATCAGTGAACTCGGTACTGCAGTCGGAGTATATCTTCTTTTTATAAGATATACTCTATCCGAAGTATTCTCGGTACTACACATTGGCACGGTCCAAAGTATTCTCTGCACTATTGTCCATACGTAATAGTAATTGCACTGCAAATGTTTACCACTCTTGTTGGTATCATATTCTCACTCTATATTAACATACTCATTTGGTTTGTTTTGTTTCAGGTACGTATTGGCGTGGCGAGTCACTATGGATTAAGGCTAATTTGGTATTTCAGATTTGGACAATGTATTTTTTAATCCTTAGACCTTAGTTGTATTGTCATAAGTAGTTGTATAGTCATAAGGCAGATTTAGAATTTCAGTTTGGTTTATTGTCATAAGTAGTTATGGGACTCTAGTGATTTTTTTCCAGCAAGTCCTTAGACCTTAGTTGTAATGGTTCCTACAGTAAAACACTGTAAATTCATATTATGCTTATATGTAGTATCCGTATTATGTAATGATGTTGTTAAGTTATTACGCATTGCAATGCGGATTATTGAACCATTTGAATCTCTGTCTATAATATTACTTGTTTTGACGTCTTGGAATGATTATATATGTGGTATTGAATATGAACCCATGATCATATAAATTGATTGAATATGTGCAGTACCAAATTAAATAGGTAGGAGCAGGTCATTAGGTACGGCTAAAAGCCGTATCTAACTAACAAGTTAGACACGGCCATCAATCGTATCTAAATGACCTATAGGATTCAGTTCGAGGTTCAATTAGATACGGTTTTAATCCGTATCTAATTAATCACTTAGGTACGGCCTTAGGCCGTACCTAATTGGGCTATTAGATACGGTTTTAATCCATATCTAATGCGCCTATTAGATACGTCTTAAAGCTGTATCCAACAAGACAATTAGATACGGCTTGGAGCCGTAGCTAAACAATAAAGACGCCATTTTTTGATACGGCTTTTCATCGTATTTATTGTGGTTAGATATGACTTTTAGCCGTTTCTAAATATCATTTATGGTGTAGTGTAATATATATATATATATATATATATATATGTATGTATGTATGTATATATATATCTATGTATATATGTATGTATGCATGTATGCATGTATGTATGTATGTGTGTGTATGTATGTGTGTGTGTTTTAAAAGTTAGATTTATAAATAATAATATATTTATTGAGAAAACAATTTGATTTAAAATATTTCCCTTTATTAATCTGGTTTGAAAACAGTACAAAGGAGAAGTGTTGTACTATAACCTTAGAGCATTTTCCATGGTGGAAAAACATCAAAATGAAGTCACTAAATCAAGGCATTAAAACCCAGAAATTAACAGTGAAATATCACTAAAAACTGGCTCCAAAACAACACATGAACACACGATTCAAAAGAGAAAACATGCATGCAGAGGAGCAAGCAAAGAGTGCACCAGCATGACCTGGATCACGTTCCAAGCTGTGATCGGTCGACCATTCCAACGACACCGGTGATGATTGATTGCTCTATTTCTTATCGTTGTCGTTCATTTTTTCTAGTGATGATTGATTTGATTCACGAGCTACTATTTTTGTAGCATGCGCATACAATAACAATCAATATATATATATATAATAAGAGTGCAAACTACAACAATAGGACCTTATACTAAAGTAGGAAAATCGCTATTAAAGCCTATAATAGCAATCTGATAAACGTTGTATAACGACATATTATAAAAAATAGTGGACAACTCAGAGCATAAAAACAACATCTACATAAAATTTGCATATTATAGCGCATCCGCTATGATTTTCCTCTAATGTAGCACTAATAATCCGTTATCCACAAGTTTATATGGATTATAAGCATCGTATAGTGACATGTTACTATAGATGTTAGACATTTCATAACACTGATAAGCCGCTATAAAAAATTTAGCAACGACAACGCTTATACTCTACTGATAAGTTCTATTATAAGGACTATGAGTCTGTTATACATTATTTTCTATAGCGCTTATTATGATACTATAGCACTTTTTATGTTACAGACCTGTAATATTGAAAGATATAATTGTAGTCAGCATTTTTTGAGTGCTATGGTTTATTTTCACGGTTTTAATGTTTTTTTCATCCTATCTATAATTTACAGTATTCGGTACAATATCAAATGTGCAATAATAATTTTTTTAACATAAAATAATTTAAATAATGTAATAATCATAGAAGATAATAAACATAGAGATGTAACTCATTGGATGAAACATAACGAATATTCATACACATAATATCTCATAATTAAACCACATGAACCAAAACATAGTAGCAAATGTTTTAAGAATACCCCAAAAATTAGTAGAGAAGTTTCACAAAGAGCAAGTACATATTTGGTTGTTTGCGTTAAAAAGAAGAAATATCCCACAACTGTTAGATCCCCCTCTTCCACACCTATAAATGAGGTAAATATATGCACTAGGAATGAATATGAATAAAACAAATGAAATTTGAAGCTCAAAACTACTTTTAAATCTGAAGCTCAAACATAATATTAATAAAATGCATGCTTATTGCCCAACTATGAGTTTCCACATGCTGGCAAGAGAAACAACTTTTAAATCTGAAGCTCAAACATAATATTAATAAAATGCATGCTTATTGCCCAACTATGAGTTTCCACATGCTGGCAAGAGAAACAAGCATGTAGGTAACATCGAAGCTTCTTAAATCCAATTCTAAGGTCTTCCATAAAAGTAAATGAGGATGTAAGATTTGTGCTTTAAGAAAAAATGTTCAGCAATAAGGGGACTCCAAGTCAGTTGCACTAATCCATATCATTTGGTCTGTTTTTTCTTCCTATTAGCTTTCATATTCAAATGTATTGTAGTTATAGGTACCAAAGAATGATGTTTGAAAAGCATGATGTTTCTAGATACATTTAGAAGATTTTTTGATGATAAACTTTAAATTAATTTTAAAAAAAAAATTCAAGATTGCGCATATTTGAATTCTGTAATGTTTACCCGAAAATTTACATGTAGTTTTAGATGTGTCTTAGTCTACTGTGATTTGAAACATATACTCATCGTATTTGAAAGTTAGAAATGTCGGCAATAAATTTCTTGAGCGTATAGTATAAATAACAAATATAAAAAGTATCGGTGTAAAAATATACAAAAAATGAAGAACAAAGATAAAGAAATAAGAAGAAGAAGAATAAAAAGAGTAAGCTGACCAGGGCGATAATTTCTTAAGAAATTCATATTTCTAGATTTCTTCACTAGTCAAAAGGCCCACATGTTTCTGCCTTTACCGTACTACATTTCTTACAAAACAAACAAGATTGAAATTTTACGTCATAAAAAGGAAAGTATTCGATCTTAATTAAGAAGCTAGGTTGTGACTACATTACCATCAAGCTTTCAACTGTTAGGCGAGTCTCCAGGTCCAATTCAGAGAGTCTACTATTTGCAGTTTAACTTTCTTAGTATCGATTTCAGGGTCACCTTTCATCGATGATTTCCACCACTCCATTCGATTCTAGCTAACATTATCAATATTTTTTTCCATCTTTAATGTTCCAGAAATGGTCATCAGACCTGACAGTGTTGTACAGTTCACCCTATAACCATGACAATTCAAATAATTCTGCATTCAAGTCAGTAATTCATGTGTTTACAGTGAATTCAAATGTAAGTAAAAAATAGAAGTTCATGAAGTAGAATACAAGTAGAAATTACTACTCATGTCAATAACATGAGTATTATTTCATTGATCGATTAGACCTAATTGATCAATTTATTTCACATAGAGAATCATGGTGATTTACATATAGAGAGCACATCAAACTCCTTTTATTTCACTATACTTGTTAAGCCTAACTCCACTGGATTCCTTTCCTATTAAATAAGGTGGACTTCTAGCACTTAATGGTGATAGCAAAGAGGTGGTTCAACCTTGGTTCATTTTTTATAATAATAATATTACAGTTTTAAACTTGGTTCATTTTTATAAAACATAGTTTATTTATTATTGTTATTGTTATTATGATTGTTGTGGTTATTAGTTATTATTAAAAATTTAGTTAATTTTCATAAACATTTGTTAAATTATTAATTTAGCTAATTTTTATAATTTAATTGTTATATAACCTAATAAAAAAAGTTAATTTTTATGATCTTAGTTAATTTATCATCATTACTATAATATAAATTTAGTTAATTTTTATAGAACATAGTTTACTTTGTTAATATTTATAATTTATTATTATTATGAAAATTAAAACTAATTTAATTTTCATAAAACTTATAATTAATTTTTTTTTGTTATTTATGATTGTTATTATTGGTATTAATATTATAAATTAATTTTTATAGACATTAGTTGTTGTTGTTATTATAAAAATTTAGTTAATTTTACAAAACTTAGTTAATGGTGTTAATATTTTATAATTCACTATAAGTATCGACATTTTATTGTTATTATTATTATAAACTTAGTCAATTTTTATAAAGCTTAGTTTATTTATTGGTATTATTGCTATTATGATTGTTACTATTGTTTGTATTGTTATTATAAATAATTATTTTTCCACAAAAATTAGTTAAATTATAATTATTATTATTATCAACTTAGTTAATTTTTATATAACTTAATAAATGAAGTTAATTTTTATAATATTAATTAATTTATTATTATTATATAAATTTAGTTAATTTTTATAAACCTTAGTTAACTGTTTAAGATTTTATAATTTATCACTATAATTTTATTAGTATTTTTATTATAAACAATTCATTTATAAAACTTATAGTTAATTTATTATCATTATTATTACTATTTATGATTGTTGTTAGTATTAGTATTATAAAATTAGCTAATTTCATAAATATAAGTTATTTTTGTTGTTTTATAAATTTAGTTATTTTTTAAACTTAGTTAGTTTTTAATATTTTATAATTTATTATAAGTATTATTGTTATTTTAAACTTAGCTAATTTTTATAAAACTTACTTTATTTATTGTTATTATTCCTGTTATGGTTATTATTGTTATTATTATTATAAACTAGTTATTTTTTATAAAACTTAATTAAGAAAGTTAATTTTTATGAACTTGGTTAATTTATTTCAATTATTATCTAAAAAAATTTAAATAACTATAGTCAATTTTATAAAATTTAGCTTACGTGGGCGACGACCCACTTTTTTATCAAGATTGACACTAATACATCAACAGTATTCACGTGTCGCAAATTCAAATGCCGAAAAGGTTGATAATCAAGGATTAATAAGAAATAAAGGCAGAAAATTAAATAATAACATAATCTCACATCATATTAAACAATATAATCATACAGGTGGAATGTACATATAATCACTCAAAGTAATCCATCAGAGTTACGATATGTACTAGCCCAGCCTAGAATATCTATAACTGCATATGCTTGTATAGGATGATAGGTACAAAATACATAACACACGATACAACAGAAATTTAAGAATAGATAACAATACACGAGGACCCTCTAGTCTTCATACTCTGAGCTCCTTCCAAAATGCTCTAAGTCGTCTGACTACTTGACTGCCTGAAAAATAGGTCATCTAAACCCATCGTTGTAACGGGTAGAAATTTCATCCATCTAGAAGGTGATTTCATATTCTCATTGGTTACAACCTACTTTATCCTTAAAGCATCCCCTGTTTTACTATTCCCAGGTGCGAGGGTTTAAGGTAATGATTACCTTTCATATAGCACATCTTCCACTTTAAGTGCTACTTTGCCATTTCACAATCACGCAACCGACTTCTACAAATGTATAACTCCTGAGCTCATGCGTCTTAGAAAAGGGTGTTAAGCTAATGCCTTATTTGGAAAACAGATGATACGTTCATAGAGATCAATCAATATGATCTAGAAATGCAATGTTAGACATTCATCTATACAAGCTATCCAGGAAAAGGACAAACCAAAGGAACTTTTCTACCATATCCTATCGAGAGTTGCCCCTAGGATTTGTAGTGAATAGTCCTCATGTTTCGAAGATTTTCAAAATGAAGGGACCGCTGTTATTAATTTATCTCAGGAGCAACCCAAAGAATATCAATAAGCAGTCCTTCCAAAAAGAAGATCCCCTATTTTTTAAGATCATGGCCTTCAATATGTCTTCATTACTTTTGAATGCATTAATTGGTTCGAAGTGGTTTTCGAATAGGGAATATCCAAATCTGCCTCTGGTTCCTTCAAACCAATTATCGATAAAAAGATAGTTTATAAATAGGTGGTTAATATTCCATGAATATTACGAGTTCCCTCCTCGGAATTAACACCAAGTATAAGAAGATTATTTCCATACAATCCAAGTTGTTTAAATTTGAAAAGCGTACTCTTTTATACTTAACTCGTTTTCGACATTCCGACCTTATCTATCCCTCGCCTAAGTGAGGCCAGATGAGCCAGAGCACTAATTTCTCCTGAACATCTCCTTAGTTTAAGCATCTCAACTAGATATCACGAATAGTAAAATCAGGTGTACTCATCGGCTTATTAGAGCCAAGATTAAAACAATTGCTTATAACAGCTTTTCCTTAATTCTTTTATCTAAATCCTTTTAAATAAATCATTAAATCTTCAAATCATCTTTAAAACACTTAATTGTTCATTTAAAAGCATTTATAAAATATGTGGGAAGAAAATGTTAGGTTTAAAGTTATATTTCAAAATTTATCGGAAACCACTGCAAATAGTGTAGCGAATAATATTTTTAAAGTTATATTAACCAAATTGACTTTTCTATCTTTTCAAAATTTATTTATATAACTCAAATCTTTTAAAACATTTTAAAATATTTATAATATTTTTTCGCATATTTTAAAGACATATAAAAATATTAAATTTTAAGCAATCCCTTTTTAGATTTTGAACTGCAAAACCACGACTATTTTGAAAACTTGTTTTGGACTTATTTGAAAATCTATAAGATGAAAACTTAATTTTCTCTCTTTGATTGAAAACAATGGATGTAATAGGTCAAAAAATTCTTACTACAAAAAACTCCAAGCTATATTCCACTTTATATACTCATTTGAATTCTATGGCATGAAATCGCGAACAACCATTACGCAATGCGTCTAGTTTTGACTCGATTTTTCAATTTTTACTTAAAACTTACCGAGACAAGTTTAAATGAGTATAAAATATTTATAATGATTTTCAAGGTCTTAATGATTCCATATTTTCTTTTATAACTTGGTTCGGAAAGTGATTTCCGTGTATAATATCGACGTGTATTTAACATGACTTGTTAAACAACCATATCCAACTACCAATACCATTTGAACAACATATAAATAAGCATACATGGCAATCATTTCACATTACATATATACATACATGTATATATACATATATTAAATAGAGTTTTCTCACCTTGGAATAAAACGATTAACTAGAAAATGGATTAGCTTCTCCATCTCAAATCGGAGATCACAAACACTCCTCTCGAAACTTGTATAGGGCTCGACCTAGCTTGTGAAGGGTGTAGGGGTTCATGGCCTTGGTTTGTGAGGGTAGTAGGCTCGGCAAGGGTGGTTGGCTGTGGGTTTGAAGAGAAAGAGGATGGGTTTGGGTGAGTTATGAAGTGTTGTATGTATGTATGTATGTATGTATGTATGTATGTATTTATGTATGTATGTATGTATGTATGACACGCATACACACAATATAAACTTAGATTTAATTTCCTTTATATTTTTTCTTAAATGGAAGCAACTGAAATGTGGAGAAAGATTTTAGAAAAATTAAGAAGAAGATGAATGAATGAAGTGAAGAAGTAAAGTGGTATTTATAAGTAAATGGAAGTGTAAACATCTCCTTCTTACATCATGACAGATCATCAGGCCACCTCCTTCTTCCATCACTATGTGTCGCTACCACCACCTGGGAATGGCCGTAGGTTACATCATATAGGGGAAGTCCATGCGCCACTTTGATTTGACATTTGATGGTGACAATATATGATAACTGGCTTACATTCTTACTCCACCACCACATGCTCCACCTCCTTTGATCACTACCCTATGCATGGCTACCTCCTTCCTTAGCTCAGCCATGTCACCTCCATCACCTCCTAGCTTGACCATGTCACATCAAGGCCTGTGATTGTATCGACGTGATATTTGATGGTAAGGGTTGGTTATTTACGTGAGAAGTATTTGTTTATATATTATATGTTTATGTATTTAGTATATATGTATATATGTGTGCATATAAGTGTTCATTTATATATGTACATGTTTTATTATATGATCAAATGTATGTGTTCATTTGGATGTCATATAGAATTCACAACATTCTACAACTTATATACGTTGAGTCGTTGTTATGAATTTCAATTTCGATTTTCGATCATATTTTCATTTCTTATTTACTATACATATATTGGTAAAAAAAAGTTTGAAAATAATATTTCTATTATTATTTTTAAATAAAGAGCTTTTAAATTTTATTTAAAAACCATTATAGTCATTAAAATTAAAATTTTAAATTCAATCATATTTTTACAAGTGAGGAATTTACGAGTCGTTACAACTTGTCTAATATTTAATAATTTATTAATATTATTACTATTATTCTAAACTTAGTTAATTTTTAGGAAACTTATTTAATTTATCATTATTACTATTTTCACTATTTTTGTAAATCTACTTGATTTTAGTTCTCAATTTATTAATTGTCAATTTCTATGGATTGCTCCACTTTAGCTTTTGACAACGCCAATAGTTTGGTCTTCACTTTCTTCTTACCAACTTGGAATTTACCAAAACATCACTTTTTTTTCTTATCACATCCATCAATCTACTTAGGAAAATAAAGCTTGGGAATGTAATAAACAACTTTGATAAATCCAAAGTAGTGAAAGAAATGTATAGCAACTGTAGGCAAAATGTTTACATTTACGTGTAATTGACATCATGGAAAAAAGAATCAATCTTTCACAATATCATGATAAATACATATGTGACCATAAGATAAAAAACCAATTTCACAACCACCATCGGTGGACTACAAAGGTTAATGACATGCAATTCATTATATGCTAGCCTGGAGGGATTACATATGTTAAATAATGAAGCAATCGCCTATTTATTCAAGTTGCGCTAATGTTTATCATACAAAATATGAACAGCTGCTGCATTTTAACTGACAAGATATTTATAAGTGATAGCGATAAACAAATTAAAGGTCGATTACAAGCCCATAAATAAATAATATCAACTGGGCCAATGGGTCTTACATTGATTTCTTCAAACATATAATCAATATGTTTATCTCAGTGCATGGGTAGTTGTTTAGGACTTAGAATTACTTCTTCCTTTTCTTTTTGTTTTCTGGTAAAAAATAAACCATACAA
Organism: Allium cepa; assembly: GCA_030765085.1. Taxonomy (NCBI): domain Eukaryota; kingdom Viridiplantae; phylum Streptophyta; class Magnoliopsida; order Asparagales; family Amaryllidaceae; genus Allium; species Allium cepa. Next base: position 339,439,285 of record CM060929.1, on the reverse strand, counting down.
TATAACTAAGTAAATAAAGGTATAGTTACAAAATAAGATCTAAAACAAATACATTAAATTTGATGATTTCATTAATAAACTCTCAATTGAATACCAACGTTATGACTATTGTTTGTTTAACGTCAATAGAAAAATTCATATGTATCCTTAATTTGTTCCTAAGTAGTTGATACTGGATGCTTAAAAGATGACTCGTTTGTCAAATAATGGTTTTATACATTTTCCTTCATCCGGCTAGTCTTGCATTCATCTTATTTATAGAGGCAACTATTCTAACTACTATTTTTATTACAGCCAACTTGATTCGTATAAGTAGAAAAATTACAACTACTTTAAATTTTATTTTTATCATTATTTAAAATAAAGAGTAACACACTATTGAGCATTGGCACTTAAAAAGTTAGATCTTTCTACAAAGCCTAGAAACCTTTTATAGGTGTAATAATAACACGACTTGCTATTGGAAACGTGTTGTTTCTGTATGATATCATTATACAAATTTTTCCTATAGCTCCATCGCCAGTGGTAACTTATTTTATGAAACTTAAAGTGCTCATTTTCCTTTTTGTTACCATTTTCATGATAATCGCACATTACTTATAGCATATATCTAATTATGCAACAAGATATTAGAACTAAGTGTCAATTTTTTTTTCAATCTAGAAAGTGGTAAGGACCAAAAAAAATCTATGTTGCTTTACAGTGAGAATAAGTACCATACTAAAGAGAATTAGTAGATTTGTGCACGCTACATGATGAGAAGGGAATACATTTAATCAACTTCAAAATAATAAATAAATGTTAAGAAAGAAATATATAATCATCATGATTTTGTCTATTTCCAACATTTCCAACTTTTCCCCTATCTGCAATTTTAAAGAGAATGTATTTTTTTTCTTTTTCTCTTTCCTTTCTAAAACTGTGTTTTAATCTAAGAATGGTAATCTCCAACAGTTGTTCATAATTTTACCTATTTCCAACATCTTCTCAGATTATTTCATTATTACAATATTCCTACTTCTGTCTATCTAAAATTTTCAATCCTAGACAATAGCTAATGTTATTATCTTGCTAGTTACCATTTATTTTAAGTTGCAAGGCTTCTAAATTTGGTTGTTAATCCCATATGCATAATTTAAGAATCAATACTATTAAAAAAGATGTTATTAACAACATATGCATTCTAACTTTTGAATTAGCAAGTTGATTATATTTAAATTGATATCTTGGGCAAGTCTTATCTTTATTCTACAAAACCTAACTTGCACCCTAGTCCCTAGCATAACATTCGTAACGACCCACTTTTTTTACCATTGAAAATTGACATCAAACACTACCACTATGTTTAAATGTCGAACATCCAATCGACAAAAGGGTATACTATTGTGGTAAATAAAAAAATAATGAAGAAAAGAGAAAATCAATCTCATAGTAGAAACAACAACATATAATAGAGCAAGGGTGCCACTCCAAAAATACATAGTATATCAAGTTAAAAACAAATCTTATTAACTAAACAGTAAAAAAATCCTAACCTTACAATTGCTCATATGGCGGAAAATAAAACATTACGATAGATGAACCTCCGGTTCCTCATTAAGATCTCTATAATACCAAAGCCAACATGGAAAAATACTCGGTCTGACCCGAGCATATAATAAAATAACAGTTAGATCGGTCTGGATCTACCAACGTAGGATAACTCAAATAATGCAGAACATATAAAAGTTCTATGAGACCACGCAGCTAACGCAAAATGATTTTTTACCTCATAAGAATAACATCCACATAGGCAAGAGTAGAAATAACCCACAGGAAACAAATCCAAATAAGAATGAGAACAAATAGTATGAAAAAACCAACCTTGAAATAATGAAAATAATCCGAGAAAAATCCAAACTGGACGAAAGGGATAAAATAAGACTACAGCATAAACTTGATAGAATGGACAAAATAAGGTAATAGTCCAAACCTGATAGAATGGACAAAATCAATACTTGAACACCGTGAAGAGTGATTTACTCTTCTCGTTGTAATTTTAAAGACAAACAGATTCAAAAGTTTAAATCAAACATGGGAACGAAAATTTCCAACAAATGACTAGGAAGGTGCATCCTCCCTGAAGTATACCTTTAGTAATATATGAGAAGTTTGTTTACTCTGTGACACATCTCGAAAACCTCCAAGCCAGACCCCGCCAACCTTATCGAGTATCCGGATATTTCACATATAAATCACAACCATTTTAAGGTGATGGTACACCAAATCCAGCTAATACATGAAAATACTCTAATGGGAGCAACCCCACATAGCTTGGTTCCCTCTTACGCTTCGGTTTTAGTTATTTCCGACAAAGGATATCAAAGCTCAAAGAGCAGCAAATCATTTTTAAGATGACGATACACTATGAAGAAAGCCGAAACCGATAATTAACAAATCAACTATCGAGGTTAATTAAAATGATCGTATATGGAAATTAAATATCATATATTTAACACTACGCATCGATTCCAAACAAGTGCTGTCACTCAATCGAAAATAACGCCAGGCAAGTTGAGGTAGTGTTACCTCTAGGCATCACCTTGATGACATCTTTTTAACCTTCGAGATAGAAACGAGTCCAAGCCTCAAAGTTTAAATTCTTTCTATATAAGTAATATCGATTATGGACCAACTTTTCCATAACTGAAATTGAACTTTAACTTCTAGCAATGAACTTGTGCTTGATTCTATATTATAATATTTGTAAAAACGCTTTGGGGATACTCTTTTAAAATGTTCTTTTATAAGACAAATAGCTTTATTTATAAATAATTCATTTTAAGGGATTTGCTCGAGTACAAACCACTATTTACGAATTTAAAACAATATTTATTACCTCAAAAGAAAATAAAGCAAATCTATTATCTTTAATAAAATAGTTAATTATTTCCAAACACTTTTAGATCAGCAGTAAATTAGCTTTAGTATCTTTATTAAATCACTTTAAACACTTTCATAAAATTAGTTAATTTACTTTAAAAATGGTTAATTAAAAAGAATTATTTAATTCAAATAATCATTAATTAAAATGAATAATTAATCTCAAACATCATACATTATGTTTGCGCCAAAATTGGTCACAAACACCCAAAGTCGTGAAAGCACCCGTTTACGTACTCAAATCAATAATGATTAACACAGAACTCAGCAACAATCAATATATAATTCAGCTCTAATCAACAAATCACAGTAATTCACGAACAACAATCACAAACACAGGATTTATAGTGGTTCGGCGTTCGCGCCTACGTCCAATTTGAAGGTTTTCTCTTTATTGCTTTGCTTGATTAAATCGATTACAATGGATTGCAGCTGACAATTGCTTTGAAATCTGAATACAACAGCGATTCTGATAGTTAAACTTGAATCCGGCAGAGTCTTGGCGTGCAATGGCGGAAAGATCCCCTTTTCTGAAGGCTTCAGGGTGCTATTTATAGGCGTTGGAGGCCCAGATCTTGCTGAAACTTTGTGAGACTCCTTCTGGCACGTGAGTGGGCCCACGCGACCGACCCCACCAAGTTTCGTCTCGATCTGACATCGGTTCGAAGTGATTTCAAACCCATCAACAAATGGTCCAATCGAGCTGAAACTTGGCAGGAACAATCTTTACCTCATATGGAAGCTACTGTGAAAATTTGGTTGCATTTGGATTTGTGGTTTAGGAGATATGATCGGTTCGAAATGGAGATTTCTTGGTTAGCAGTGTGTTTCGAACCGATCATTTCGAAACCAGGGGCTCGAACCCATGTACGCACGTGTTTCTGCAGTGACGTGGCGCGCACTCCACGCGTCGATCCAGATTTATCTCCGAGTTGACCGCTTCGAATCCATGGATTTCGCTGACTTCGTATCGATGACCGTTGTGTGCTTGAATCAACCAACTACAAGGCTTTCGTGTGTCTAGTTCGAACCGAGGGGAGGGAGCTTCCTTCGTATCGATAATGGATACGAAATGAAGCTCCGCGATGGATTCGAAGGTTCATCGGTTCGAACTAAGCACCGGCGTGGATGTTTCGACGCTCATCGATACGAAGATGCAACCTAATAATGGACTGATGGATTCGAACGCAATCAATTCGAAGTTAACTGTGGCCGATGGGTTCGAACATAGCAGGGGGTGATGTGTTCGAAGCAATGGGTGGGTTCGAAATGGATGGTTTCAAAGCCACGGGTTCGAAGTAGATGGGTTCGAACATCGCCTGGGTTCGAAGGAAGGCCTTAGGACGGTTTCGAACCAGATGGGTTCGAAGCGGAGGGTTTCGAGGCTGGGCACTAGCTGATGGGTTCGAACACCATGGGTTCGAAGGCAAGGGCACGGATGGTTTCGAATAGGATGGGTTCGAACTTCATGGTTTCGAACCAGACAACGAATACTTCTCTTCACACTGAACCCATCATATCTTGAGCATACGAACTCGGATTGACTTGAAACTTGAAATGATGGCTCCTACAACCTTTCTTGTCGTGTCCTATCAATCGTGGCCTGATCCGGACTCGGGCAAAATTCATCGATATCCATAGCTAAGTGATGTATAACCAATCTCTAAGACGGACTGTTTCCCGTTTTCGACCAATCTTTTGATATCACGGCTTTGCCAAAAAGCGGGATAACACTTTGCCCCCCAAAACATGCCTTGCTGTAGGAAGGTGTGTTTTGTAATGCCTTGAGTTGGATGTTCGTATCCGATTATCAACCTGCAAAGAACTCAATAGTTTCATGTGGCCTCAAATGACGATCGTTCGAGATCGAGCTAATTGGGATGAAGCGCGGCCGTTCGTGGTCAAGCGCTTAACTTCAAATGACGATCGTTCGCGATCGAGTCATTTGAGGTGAAGTGCGACCGTGCGCGGTCGAGCGTACAAATTCATGCTTCGATCGTTCGGGATCGTATGCTGCTTGAAGTGAATCGGGACCGTTCGCGGTCCGTGCCGTTCGTGGCATAAGATGGAATAGGACCGTTCGCGGTCGATGCCGTTCGCGGCGAATGATGAGATGGGACCGTTCGCGGTCGACTGCCGTTCGTGGCAAATGATGATCGTTCGCGACCAAGTGCCGTTCAAGGCGAATGGTGACCGTTCGAGGTCGGATTTCATAATCAGTGAGCCATGACCGTTCGCGATCGATGGCGTTCGAGGCAGGAAGTGATCGTTCGCGATCGTGTGCCGTTCGAGGCAAATCTGTGACCGTTCGTGGTCGGATGTCGGACCTCAAGTGACGACCGTTCGCGATCAAACCATTGAGGTAAGGTGAGTTATGACTGTTCGAAGTCGGGCGCCGTTCGAGGCGGATTGTGTGTGTGCCCGGGAGGGCTTGGTGTTATCGATGCCAGGGCCACGTTCGGGTGAGATCCCGGATCGTTTGTCAGGGCGGTTCATCGCCATCTCAGAGCATGCCTAAGGATCGTTCGCGATCCCGTACATGTGTAAGTAGCTTAACCATTCCAGAGTTATCAGAATCAAATATCTATTACATGGATGAGCTTCAAAAACAATTGTCCAAACAAACAGAGTCTAAATGTTCAAATTAAAGCGAAATGAAAGTAAAGCATGGATGTCAAAGTGTAAGTTCCCACTACAAAACGGTCAACGATCATTCAGAGCATGTCTGGAGATCGTTCGCGATCTCGCACATGTGTAAATGATTTAATTGCGTTAGTGGAAGCTTACAACTTGTTCATCGTTATCTTACTCAATTGATGACCATACGGTGCCTTGATTCGGGGTCGCCCCTAGCTGATGTGGACGGTGGTCGTTCTGGTTCCGCCACAGGGGCTCGTCTCCTTACATATTGAAGTAGCATACCGTTCCTGATATGCCCTTCCACCTCGTCCTTCAGGTGCCTACAATCGTTAGTGTTATGACCATTTAATTCATGGAATACACAGAACTTATCTGATTTCCTTTCGTCAGAAGTAGGATCCCTTCGCATTGGCCTACGATACGGAATCTGTTCTTTGGTATCCTGATAAATTCGTTCCAGGCTCTCGTTCAACTCAGCGTAGGTGGTGAATCGCGGCTCCCTCCGTTGCCGCTTTGATCTGTCTCTGTCATTCTCAATCTTTCTTTTACCTCTATCCTTGTCCGAATCCTTTTTAAGAGGCTTTTCGTCTCTAAATGCAAAAATTTCTATCCCATCTCTTTCTTCTCTCTCGGCATTCGCATCTTCTAATCGTAAAAACTTTTCTGCTACATGATAGAATTCCTCCAGATCTGTGGGTGGATCTTTAGTCAATGAATTCTTGAACTCTGTGCCGTCAGCTATTCCGGACACAGCTGCCATTACCACCATGGATGGATCCGCTCTATCCACTGAAGCTGCTGCTGCATTAAATCGTGCTAGATAACTTCTCAAGGTCTCTCCGGCCTTCTGCTTTAGGGTTTCCAGAGTCATCACGTTCTTGGGTCTTGTAATATGAACCCTGAATTGCCTCATAAATCTCTCTACTAAACCATTCCAAGTTCCGATGGATCCGTTCTCCAACTGTCTAAACCATAGTGCAGCGATATCTGTCAAGTATAATGGAAAACACCGGGCCATAACCTCCTCCGATGCCCCCAGTACTTCCATATGCCTCATATATTTTGTCAGGTGGACCGTGGGGTCCGTTCTCCCGTCATACATATCCAACGATGGTAGTTTGAAATCAGGTGGGTTCCTAGCTTGCCTGATTGATGAAGTAAAAGGGCTTTTATTAACATCTTCCAAATCTTTGTTCACCATACCGCCTCTCAAAGCTCTCCTAACTATCTCTGCTAATCGGTTATTGTCTCCGAGATGTAATCCTTGTTCACTACTTCCAACCTGCCCCCCGAGTTCACGAGGTAACTCCGGGATCTGCCCCCTTGACTGAGCGTTCACTCCTCTACTACTCCTAGGTTGCGCAGATCCTTCTCTTTCTCTTTCCAAGATTGGGTCAACATTTTCCATATGTGTGCCCCCTAGCTCTGGTGCTACGCCGGACGGTCCCGCTCCGTTCTGGACTCCATTGGCTTCCCTATTTTGTGCTCCAAGCTGTCCTATCTGTTGGAATAAACTCTGGATCATTTCCTCTTGCCTCTTCATCATAGTTTCCATCTCGTCCCTAGTAATGTATATCGATGGTTGATTTGCTCCTGAGGAAGCCTCTTGGCTTTCTTGTGGCTCACTTCTCTCAGTCCTTGGCCTCCTACTCGATTGTCTTGCCATAATTCCTAGATCTGAACTCTTGAATTTTCAAATTCAACTTCTTCCTGAATTAGTTCTCAGTGAAAGCACCAAAATGTTTGCGCCAAAATTGGTCACAAACACCCAAAGTCGTGAAAGCACCCGTTTACGTACTCAAATCAATAATGATTAACACAGAACTCAGCAACAATCAATATATAATTCAGCTCTAATCAACAAATCACAGTAATTCACGAACAACAATCACAAACACAGGATTTATAGTGGTTCGGCGTTCGCGCCTACGTCCACTTTGAAGGTTTTCTCTTTATTGCTTTGCTTGATTAAATCGATTACAATGGATTGCAGCTGACAATTGCTTTGAAATCTGAATACAACAGCGATTCTGATAGTTAAACTTGAATCCGGCAGAGTCTTGGCGTGCAATGGCGGAAAGATCCCCTTTTCTGAAGGCTTTAGGGTGCTATTTATAGGCGTTGGAGGCCCAGATCTTGCTGAAACTTCGTGAGACTCCTTCTGGCACGTGAGTGGGCCCACGCGACCGACCCCACCAAGTTTCGTCTCGATCTGACATCGGTTCGAAGTGATTTCGAACCCATCAACAAATGGTCCAATCGAGCTGAAACTTGGCAGGAACAATCTTTACCTCATATGGAAGCTACTGTGAAAATTTGGTTGCATTTGGATTTGTGGTTTAGGAGATATGATCGGTTCGAAATGGAGATTTCTTGGTTAGCAGTGTGTTTCGAACCGATCATTTCGAAACCAGGGGCTCGAACCCATGTACGCACGTGTTTCTGCAGTGACGTGGCGCGCACTCCACGCGTCAATCCAGATTTATCTCCGAGTTGACCGCTTCGAATCCATGGATTTCGCTGACTTCGTATCGATGACCGTTGTGTGCTTGAATCAACCAACTACATGGCTTTCGTGTGTCTAGTTCGAACCGAGGGGAGGGAGCTTCCTTCGTATCGATACTGGATACGAAATGAAGCTCCGCGATGGATTCGAAGGTTCATCGGTTCGAACTAAGCACCGGCGTGGATGTTTCGACGCTCATCGATACGAAGATGCAACCTAATAATGGACTGATGGATTCGAACGCAATCAATTCGAAGTTAACTGTGGCCGATGGGTTCGAACATAGCAGGGGGTGATGTGTTCGAAGCAATGGGTGGGTTCGAAATGGATGGTTTCAAAGCCACGGGTTCGAAGTAGATGGGTTCGAACATCGCCTGGGTTCGAAGGAAGGCCTTAGGACGGTTTCGAACCAGATGGGTTCGAAGCGGAGGGTTTCGAGGCTGGGCACTAGCTGATGGGTTCGAACACCATGGGTTCGAAGGCAAGGGCACGGATGGTTTCGAATAGGATGGGTTCGAACTTCATGGTTTCGAACCAGACAACGAATACTTCTCTTCACACTGAACCCATCATATCTTGAGCATACGAACTCGGATTGACTTGAAACTTGAAATGATGGCTCCTACAACCTTTCTTGTCGTGTCCTATCAATCGTGGCCTGATCCGGACTCGGGCAAAATTCATCGATATCCATAGCTAAGTGATGTATAACCAATCTCTAAGACGGACTGTTTCCCGTTTTCGACCAATCTTTTGATATCACGGCTTTGCCAAAAAGCGGGATAACACATTAAAATGATTAATAAATTTTAAATGGCATTAATTGAAACAATTAATTTAGTTCAATTAATAATAAATTAATTTGGTTAATCAAATTCAAAACTCAGTAGTGAAAATGATGAATTAAAACATCGTTGTTATAATGATTAATTAACTATAAACCATAATTAATTAAAATGATTAACTAAAAGTCAAAAATCATTAGTTAAAATAATTAATTAATTTTAAAAAAAATCATTAATTAAAATGATTAACTAAAGTTAAAAATGACTAATTAAATGACTTAATTAAATTTAAATATCATTAATTAAATAGATTAATAAATTTTAAACATTGCAAATTAAAATGATTAATTACATTCAAATATCAAAAATTTAGGATGGTTAAATAAAATCAAATATTAATAATTAAAATGATTAATTAATCTTAAATATCAAATTAAAATGATTATTATTTTTCAAATATCATTTATTAAAATAATTAATTAAATCCAAATACCATTACTTAAAATGATTAATTAAATCCAATCTCATTTAAATCAAAAGATAAACAAATTTTAAACATCATTAATTATATTGGTTAATTAATTTCAAAATCATTAGTTAAAATGATTAATTATTTTAAATTATCATTAATTTTGATTAATTAAATTTAACACTTTGTTTAGTGAAAACACAAGCTTAAGTTCAAAAACATAGGGCAGGGTTTTAAGGATTAAAGTCAACAAACGACAATATAGCAAAAATAGCTATAGCAGCAATTAAACATTTTAAATAGAACATCAAGATTTACTTCAATTAAACAATAATATAACAACATAATGATGTAAATAAATAATTATTGGCCAAAAACCACTTTGGGTCTGTCTATAAATTTTCTCTGCAAAACCATGGTTACGGATAATATATATAATCATATGGGTTCATGACAATCAAGTTAATATGTCATCCATTTTCCAATCAAAAAGTCAACTAAGCAATCATTCAAACATTTTGACTAACATCCAAGTAATCAATAATAGTTTATAGCATCACAGATATGATATAGTAAAACTGAGTGTGAGTTAAACTTGCATCGATTTTATTTTTTCATTAAGTCATTCCGGTTTGGATAAAAATCAAATGGATGTTCGATTTATCCAAAAATTCCACTAGCTCCAAATTCCTCTAAAGCAACTCTGTTGCAAAGATCTCGATGACACGAGTCCAATGCAACAGACGATACGTTCAAATCCAAACTCGTACGTAAAAGACATTCAATTTATAAGTTTTCAATTTAATTATATAATTAAATAACATTAATCACAATCAAACTTAACTATTCAATCTTCTTCCCCTAACCTTTAAACATGCACAGCCAAGACAAAGTAACCTATCAACCGTGCATGATAATCCACTGACACAAAGTAAAAACGAAAAAACTAAATTAGTCATCGCCAACTCTTTGCTCTCGACAAACTTGACCAGTCCGTTCCAAAATCCAAAGGCACCCCAAAAAACACGACCCGCTCCAAAATTCCTCTTCACTGCTTATGGTCGCGATTTCCAAATGCAAGTTGCCCTCACCAAAATGTGGCCAACGACGCGCCTCCACACAACAAACCCAAATCTGCACCTAATTTCTGATAATTCCCTTCCAATAGCCTAAAATTCTAAGCCTTGGTTTAAAGCTAATAAAGTCGAGCACTGTCCAAACACGCTTGAGCCCAAAGTGAGGCCATGGATTCGAAGCTCTCAAGTATACGTGTTTAATGAATCAAAAATCATGATTTTAATTTCTTATTTAATTTGATTAGGATTTTTGAAATTTAGATTTAAGGAGGGAGCTCAAATTTTGTTTCTAGGCATTTTTTAAATAGAGGGAAAAGGGATGGAAGGAGTATGGCCTAAAAAGATGGGGTATTGGGCCAATGGTATGGTAGCATGGTGAATATATATACATACATACACATACTAATAATGCAAATTCTTTGGTGTGATGAAGCTTTTTTGAACTTCTGAATAAACCCATTCGCATATGTACAAAATAATAAAATAGGAAGTAAAGACAAAGGATGTATGTGTCATTTCTATCGCCCATATTCCTATCCCTTCTATCCTTTTCGCAATGCCAATCGATTCTTGCATCTTTTATTTTTTCCTATGGCTATTCACGTACCAATGTTTTCTTCCCCACCATAAACCTCTTAACTGAGCCAATTGCCTCTTAAAATTCTATTATTTAGCCTTTTCTTCGAACCGCAGTCGATATGATTTTTAGATCCTATTGCGGTTGCTTAATCGACATTCTTTTCAAATCAAATTACAGTTGCTTAATCGACATGCTTTTCAAATCCAATTACAACTTCTTAATATTGTTCGATGGAAGAAAAGGATCGAGAACCTTTGGTTGTCGAAAATTTCTCTCCTCTTCCTTCAAGATAGTAGGTTCCAAATTGAAATTAAAGAGATAGCTTAAAGCTTTGCTTATTTGTTGTTTTAATTTGCGAATTTAGGGTTTAAGGTTGTAATTGAGGAGATCACAACAAGTTGCGAGTTAGGTACTTTTATATGCCTAAATTTTCTTTTATTTAGTACAAATTACCTAAAATTTGATGTGATACTAACCTCTATCACTACTATTAATCATATATAGTTCAAAAAAATTACCTTTGTAATAAATTCATTTATGAGTTATAATTAACTGATTATGTACTAGTTATTTAAACAGTTTCCACTGCAAAAGTCTTTTACGTGGCTGTCTTAACGACCTGACTAATAGTCGGATGTTCTGCTCAGCCATTTAGTGATATTTTCTAAGATGTTACTACTTTTAGTACCCTTACTTTTATCTCTAAAATAGGTGTATTATACAATTAACTATATTGCATGATTTAACAAGCCTCCCATAATTATATTACCAAAAGGTTTGGTAGCTCGATGTTGTGCTCTAGCATATAAATGTACGTTAAAGGATGTTTACACTTTTATTGCCCTTATTTTGAACATTGAAATTATTTTTTGCTACAGTTCGTTATACAAATGCTTAATCTTATATTGATGACACTTACCAAATATTTATACAGTTGCCATTGAAGAACTCTTTAATGAACAATTTCAAAATCTTATAAAATTTGAAATGAAAAGCCTCCGCAAAGGACTAAAATCTATTGTAGCTATGATTAAATCAAGATGATTGACAACTCAATGTTGTGCTTAGCCCTTTAATACTATGTTAAAATATGTTCCTACTTTTATGTACATCATTTTTATCTTGGAAACTGTCGTATGATGTAGTTAACTATTTTACACAATTAAAGTCATATTAACAATGCTAATTGATATTTACCGAATATTTAAAGAGTTTGTATGCATTTAAATATGCCTCATGCTTTTTTAAATATACGCCACATGCTATTATTGCCCAAATCAATATCATTTTTACAAAATTAACAGCATGCTCAATTACTAACTACCGTCTATGCATTTATTTTGTCAGCATTTGCATACGTTTATGATTTTCCTCCACAATTAACAACGTACTCAATAAATTTAATTCCTTTTGTCTACATTGATTACATTATACATTTATAATTCCTTGCTTTATGCTTACCATAGCCTGAATTATTTAACTTATTGGATACGTTTCATAATGTGCATTTCCTTCTTCTAGACAAAGATATAAAAATATTTTCTAACTATCAGTCCTTGCATGACGCTTACCATATATGAGTTTGCTATTATCTCGCTTTACATTGATAATTGCATTAGAAAACGAGCACCCAAAATGTTCTCCACTTACTTTCCCTATCCTATCCAAACATTTTTTTGACCGCCTATAATAAAATATATAGTATAGTAGATGTTTACTGAACTTGATATGAATAAAAAAATTACCCGATGAATGAGAATGTAGGTAGTGGGAAAATTGTTGCAAAGTATACATTAATATCTAACTTTACAGTGATTGATACTCACCACATCATTACAACTCAGTGACCGTGAAATGAAAGTATGTTGAAATATGTTTCTACTTTTATGTCCATTATTTTGATCCGTGAAATTGTTGTATGATATGATTAGTTATATTGCGAAATTAAATATTTTGATACTAATTGATATTTATCAAATATTTAAACATTTTGTATGCATTTATATATGCATTATACTTTTTAAAATGTATGTCACATGCCACCATTATTCAAATCAATAACATTTTTTACAAACTTAGCAGCACGCTTGTAACGATCCACCTTTTTGGACGGTTTAAATTGACAATAAATCACACATGTCAAACTCAAAACATTCAAAATAGAGATTTGGTATAGGGTAAATAAGAAAAAGAAGAGAAAGAAATCAAGAAAAAACAGAATCTCACAGCGGAATGATAAAATATAACAATCAAATAACGGTTTACTGTTTTACAAATAACATTTAATTATCCTTTTACAATGAAGATCAGAGTAACCTACAATAAGAATAAATAAATAATGCAGGGGAAAAATATGATGCAGTGGGATAAATAATAATAAATAGCATGCAAATCTCTGCCTTCGTCCTTGAGAAATAAAGTCTTTAATACACTGAAAATCTCAGACTGACCTAAGCGTTATGAAAAGACGAAACATTCGAGTCAGAACTAAAAGATCTTATGTAAGTTAAATCAACAATAAATAAATATAAGTGCAACGTCTTTAGAGATATTTACGGGGTTTTAAATCTCTTATCCAGTGTCTAACACGCATGCAATAACGTAAGAGATGTTCGGGATTACCATCTTCAAAGGATCCGTTAAACTATTTACTATGTAGTAATATACGCTATTATAATATGTCTATCAGTAAAGTAAAGTATTAAAATAACATTAAGGCGTTACCCATATCTAATATGTCTATCAGTAAAGTAAAGTATTAAAATAGCATTAAGGCGTTACCTATATACCCCTTAACATTTTTTTATATAAATGTCATAGTCTATATAGATACTGTAAACTCTACCGTAAACTGGTGGGCTATTAGGGAGCACTCCATATGTACAACACAAACTAAACTAATAATAGGCATGATTAGGCATGTGACAAGGCACGCGAGGCAACGCCCAGGGTAGGACACTTCCGTTTTGCGAATCCAGACCGGTGGTAACGCATAGCAGCTAGTACCGCCCACCTCGGAACACACTGTCATAGTCAAATCAAGGGGTGGCCACCAAATCAATCACAAAGTCATAATATGGTATCGAAGAAGCATGTCCGATCGGAGGTGCGACCTCACTTGGCCTGACATGGCTCCTGTTTTAGTCACATCAAGCTGACTCGAGGGAGTTAGGGCTACGTTAAATACCTCATACAGAATCGTTCGTCAAACCATCCTACTTCATTATAGAATCTCCACCACGTGCACAATTGTTAAAGAGGTTTTTAGTATTGGCAGAGGGTATGACAATATTTGATCCCAATCTCTTTAACAACCAAATGCTTATTTCACACCGGATGTTTCTTTTACATTTCCAAAATCAATTCATAATTGGCAAAAAAATATCCTACTCTCGAAAATCATATCACTTTCGAAGTCATATTCACTTTCAAAATCATATCACTTTCGAAAACATATCCACAAAATAGGTTAAACCCTCATTTCAAAATCATCATATCTACTCAAAATATGTCATTTCAATAGAAAATATCATTTCAAATTCCAACATAGGTCATATCATTCATTTAACCATATTCACTTTTAAATCAAAGATTTAAATATAACGGTTCACCCTTGCACCTTTCGAGATTTATAAAATAGTTTAAATAGTATTAAATAGTTTAAAAATAGTTTTAATAGTATAAAGCAGTTTAAAATAGTTTAAGTAGCTTAAATAGTTTAAAGTAGCAAAATAGTTTAAATAGTTTAAATAGATTACAATAGCTTAAAATAGTTTAAATTGCTTAAAGTAGATTAAATTCGATTAATAGTTTAAAATAGATTAAATAGCTTTAAATAGATTAAAATAGTTTAAATGGTTTAAAATAGTTAAACTAGATTAAATTTAGTTTAATATAAAATGGTTTGAAAATCTAAATAGATTAGAATTTAAAATAATATTTTTTTAAATAATTTATATTAAAATAATTAATTTGAAATTAATATCGAATTAAACTATTTGTTCCATTTCAACAAATCCGAACCATATCCAGCTTTCAAATTAACAAACTCGATTTTTATCTTTCAATTCAGATTCTCAATAAAGCCATTTGAATCTATACCGATTTCAAATTCATGTTTGGACTATAAATTTAAACTACTTCGAATTTAGTAGATTTCAAAGTTTAAATATTCAAACATTTTCAATAACTCGATTTTGATAAATTTCATTTATATTTCAAAATTCAACTTTAAAGATTTCAATTTAGAATCTTTAAACAATTCATTTGAACCAATTCCAATTCCAACATTTTAAAACTAGGATTTTGAAAATAATTCAGTTCATATAAATCTAATTTTACTCCATAATATCATTTAACTGGATTCGAAGTTAAGGATTAAAATTATTTAATTTAACCAATCTGGCATCCGTATATAATTTTCAACTCTATAGTCGAGTAATACGGATATATATCATTTCAACCTGCAATAATTTATATTTACGTGTATATATCATTCCAACCTGCAATCTCGAGTTGAAATTCAAAATCCATAAAATCCTCGACTCTATCATTTCAACCTATAATGATTTTTTTCCTACTATATAAGTCCATTATGGTATATATCATTTCAACCCATAATGATTTTCCTATCGATAACTAAGGGAACTTACAGTGTGATAATAATATATAAAACATAACATCCATTCATCCAATATCAACAATTAAACATCCATCACAATCATTACTCAAATCAACTAATAAATTACAACAATCTGATGGATTATCATTAACAAGTATTAACTGGAAATTTAAAATTAATTATTAAATTAAATGGAGATTATATTTAACAAAAGTGAAATTTAACTGGAATGACCATTTAAATATGTCAAACAGCAATCAATCAACTTCTAATCATATCATAAATTTAATTTAACTAACATAAGAAAATTTAGTAGTTGTGAGAGGCTAAAACACTCATCTTTGATTTCTAATCGATTTAAAATCCAAACAAAGCCCAAATTTCTAACGGTCTCAGAATGCAGCCAAACAAGTTCCATAATGTCCTGAATTTCGATACGATCGCAACGCAAGAAACCTGCATAAATCCAACCTTGTATGCAAAAGTTATTCACGTTATAACATTGTAAATTCAAATTTAAATAGGAATAAAATCGAAGGGTAATTAGGTAATAATACCCTCTCCTTTACTGTACGTGTAGCCCTAACCTTCTATGGCTCCGAATGAAACACGCGCCGCAAATGATGATCACACACCCATGTGCCCTATAACGACCCATAAATTTTAACGGTTTAAATAACGTAATTAATTATATTATTCATTGAAATAAAACAATAAAATTTGGCAATGCAAATTTGATATTTGGAGTATGTCTATTTAATGTAGCAAATGTCAGATTTTCATCAGAGAATATGGAAGTTAGTTCTGTTGTGTAATTTTTAATTTTAATTCAAAATCAGTTAATTTGATGAAATAAGTGTTTTCGAAATTTGAATATTTTTATATAATAAAATTGTAAATCAATTTCTGAGTGAGACATCATATTTCGTTTCGTCAAATTTAGACTGATCTAGCTCCATTTATATTATTTTCAGTGTTTTAGCAACATTTTCGACAGCGAAAATCGAGTTTCGATGGCCTGGTTGTATTGTTGATATTTATATACCACTCTATTCGTCTCATCATGTTGATCTCCACAGTATATTCATTTGTGCATTTTGGCATCCGGTACACGACGAAATCTGCGAAACGATTTGCCATATCGGTACCCATTTTGAGTCTCTAGAATATTCTATGTCCATTCATTTTTCAATAGACTGAAAACAAATAGTCACTAGCCTTTTAATATTCCAGAATTGTTATTTGAGCCTCACTATTTCCATCTTTGATTTATAACTCCAGTTCGTGCAATTCTATTCTCCTTTCTCTTTTGATACCGTGCCTTGCTTTTAGAGAAAAAATAACAATATTTATATATATATATATATATATATATATATATATATATATATATATATAATTCGATTATTATGGAGATTGCTCATTTCCAGTTTGCTCGTGGCCTTTCCCTTCTTCTCAAAGTCTGCTTCAAGCCTTCCTCCATCCATGGCAGCCTGTGAAGCCTCCCCACTTTAACATTTGTCCACTCATCTAGCTTTCCATCGACCACCTCCCTCTATAACTACCACTCTCCACCACCGAGCAGCCATCCTGATCGGCGCCCTCCTTCAGCCTTTACCATCACCATCTTCCTCACCCAGAAAACTCTCCACTCTACCTTCTTGCATCATTCCACCCACCGATCTTCACATCCTCTCTATCCCACACGACCCACAACCGTGCATCTCCCAACTACCAAGCCCGAATCTTAACCCCTCTGCTAGCATGCTCCTTCCACCCCAGACCCATATCTTCGTCCATCTGCTCCATGCTGCGACAGCCCAATAGCACCCGCTACCCAAGCTTCCTCTCTTGACCTTAGCCCGAGACTCATAAACACAAGCTGCTAACTTGAACGGCTGCTTCCAACAAACACCTTAACCCGGCCACCTTCCCCCAGACCCCTACCATGTGAACAACAAGCAGCCATAGTAGATCCACCTTCAATGCATAGCACCACCTCTCCAAACCCTGCTCGTCCCACAACTAGGAGTTTCCTCTTCCCATCAACCCACTCCGACAACCACGCTGTCCCCGACCACAGCCGAGCATACCCCTGCAGCTCCTTTTGTTTAAAATTATATATATATATATATAATAATAATATTTATTTTTAAAGTGTATATATGTTTTAATAATAATAACAAATTATGTTTATATATACGTTTTCAAAATTATTTGAATAGTGGATGTCTTGCTTTATATAAATGTTTATAATAATACCGATTTTAAAGTGTGTATGTTCATATATATATATATATATATATATAGATTTTAAAGTATATATATTTTATTTTGAAATGGGTTTTAAATTTAATATTGATTTTAAAAAAAGGACACACACACACACACATATATATATATATCAGATTTCCATCGAACTCTATTCATCGTGCTTTGCTTTTGGTTTCGCCGCTGTCCAGAATTGATCCCAGTAGTTATCTGCTTTGATTTCTCGATTATCCATGTGCTTGTCATGCTTTCTCTTTCCTCGAAAGGTGAGAAATCACTCACGATTTACATTATTATGTTTAGTAAATTTAATTAACATGAAATGATGATTGAAATTTGTTGTTAAAATTGAATTTTTTAGTAATTAAATCGTTTAAATATGATATGATATTATTTGTATTTGTTCACCTATTATAATTCACATTATTAACACTAACTACCTGTTAGTATGTGTATATCATATTTAATTTGACAATTTTGATCATATTTGCCATCAATATGCTATGTTATTTTATGCTGTTATTTTAAATGTTCTCCCTGTGGGTTGAAATGATACATACCCGAATAATATTATAAATTAGGGAAAAATCATTATGGGTTGGAATGATAAACCCAAGCGATTTTATTAGTTTTGAAATTTGGGATTGTGGGTTGAAGTGATATATACTCGTAAATATTAAATTATTGCGGATTGAAATGATATACATCCATATCACTTGACCATATGATAAAAAACTATATACGGACATTGTTGGTTTATTTTGGAAATGATTTTCAAAGTTTTGAAAGGAAATAGATGAGATATAGTAAATATTGATTTATAAAAAAATATAAAGCTTTTGATTTTAATATACGTGTAAAATTTAGAATTTTAAAGTCAAATGTATTTGGAAATTTTAAAATCATAAGTTAAATTTTAAAATGTAAATTATAAAATTTTCTTATAACTTTATTATTTTTAAAAAATATAAAATAAGATGTAGAATAAATCTAATAATAATAAGATTTAATTTAATAATAATTAATATAATAAAATTTATTATGAATTTAATTTAACTATTTGTATATATAATATGTTAAGATATTTATTTACAATTTGTATCAATATTTTAAAATTGGTTTTGTAATAACCTTAATAAATAAAGGTTGGAAAGATAATTTAAAGTTGACTTGACATTTAAATTGGTCAATAATTTAATTTAAATAAGAATTGATTTGTAATTTAATTTAAATAAGTGTTGATTTGAAACTTATTGATTTTAAGATTTTTGAAGATATGGTTTTTATAACTTAATAACTTGATTTTATAAAGATGATTAGGTGAATAGTTTCAAATTTAATATAACTGAAGTTAGATATTTAATTTCGATTTAAATTTGTAACTTAAGGTTTTATTTAAATGTTATTAAAATGATTAAGTGAATAATTCCAAATTTTGAATAAAATTTAGTTGAATTTTTAAATATAAATGAAATTTATCAAATTCAGTTATTGGTTTAAATTGAATTTTTTTGAACCAAAGTTGATTTGAATTGATTTAGGAAATTAGAAGAGCAGTTCTAATTTGAAACTTTTTTGATATATATATATATATATATATAAACTATTTTTAATATATAAACTATTTTAAAACTATAACCTATTTTTAATTTTTAACTATTTTAATATATGTATATAAACTATTATCAATATTTAAACTATTTAAGTTGGAACTGTTATGAGTTAGAGTTAATTGATTTAAACACGAATATTTTATTATGATGATTTGAACTATTGGTGGTTATGATTTTAGAAATGAATATGATTTAAAGTTAATATGATTTCAAAAGTGATATGATTTTTTTTGAAAAGAACATAATATTTTGATATGAGGTATGAACTGTTTTGAAATAAAAATGACCATGGTGTGAAATAAGCGTTTGGTTGTTAAAGAAACCGAGATTGGATATTGTCATACTCTCTGCCAATACCGAAAATCACTTTAATATTGTGCACATGGTGGAGATTCCAGAACGAAGTAAGATGGTTTTGCAATGATTCTGTATGAGGTATTAATGCAGCCCTGGCTCCCGCAAGTCAGCTTGATGTGACTAAAACTGGAGCCACGCCGGGACAAGCGAGGTTGCACCTTCGATTAAGCATGCTTCTTCGATACCATTCAATTACTTTGTGATTTGATTGGGAGCACCTTTGATTATGGGAGAGTGATCGAGATGGGTGGTAGTATCTACTATGTGTTACCACCAGTCCGGATCCGCAAAAGGGTAGTATACTGCCTTGGGCATTGTCTTGCGTGCCTTGTCACATGTCTTATCGCACCTTCTACGATTTTGATTTTTTTCGCACCTATAGAATGCTCCCTAATAGCCTACCGCTTTAGTGGAGTTTACAGTACTGTATAGACAACGGCATTTATATAAACTGTGTTATGGGGGATATGGATAACGTCTTAATGTTATTTTAATATTTTACTTTACTATAGACATTATCTCTGCAGCGTATTGTACTATGTATGTAGATAGTTTAACAAATCCTTAGAGGATAGGTATCCCAAACATCCTTTAATTTATTTTGTATTTCACTTGACTTTTCACTTGACTTTTCACTTGACTTTTCACTTGAGTTGATATACTAGTATAAGAATGTTAATCCTGACTAGAGTGTTTTGTGTTTTACTTTATGCTCGGGTCAGATTGAGTGTCACGGCATTTCACTCACTTTTGGAGCTTGGAGCTTTGCCTGAAGATCTTTCTGTTATCTATTCAGTTTTACAGTTATTTCCAATTATTTTTCTTTAGACTTGTCAGCTACCTTTGTATTGGTGACCTCTATGTAATCGAGATTACTATTGTTTTATTTCAGACTCTGAAGTTTATGTAGTAGCTTCATGAACTACTGTTTATCTATTTCGCTGCTTATTATTATATTACTCTGTGTCTGTGATTATGTGATTGATTTATTTACTGTATATGTTGAGTTTTGACAAATATAAATTAAAAATCTATTATTTTGAGCAATTCAAGTCTGACATAAGTGGATGATTGTCGATTGGAATGGTTCAAAATGGCGGGTCGTTATAGTTGGTATCAGAGCTCTGGTTTAGGCAAACTTAGCATAAGGAGTAAAAACTCATTAGAGTTAGGTTATAAATACCCTAGAATGAGTAAAATTGATTATTGAATCATCTTCGTTCGAGCTTGAAATTCTTCATCTTGGATTAGAATTTCTTTTGAATTTTGGAACTTTCCCTTTGCTCTAAAATCCTTTCTTGTTTTTTCTTGTTCATGTTTTTTTGATATTGGAGCATCCCATAGCTTCAACCTCAACTGGAAACTTCATCCTTTTGTATGAGTAATCCCATCGGCGGTCCCGCCAACCTCAGTATGATTTATAAAGGGGTGAAACTCCTTTACAACAGGTGTCGATTCATCGGAGATTTTGATGTCCTTGAGTTTGATGTTGTTATCTCTAGCAACGCCCGAACCATCTCCCTAGTAGATAACCCGTGTAATTCTCTTATGATCCAATGTCGATTGCCTAAGGATTTTGTAGGAAGATTTATCTTTTCTCTTGATCCTCTGCCTTATGATCTCGACCCCACCCAGATGGTCAAGGTTATCCTGATATTTTGGTAAAGTCACTTCTGTTCCTCCCAAGCAGGATATTGAATTCTGCATCGATCTTATTCCTGAAGCTCGACCTATTGTCCTTTCTCTCTGAAGAATGGTGCCCGGAGAGAAAGTGGTTAGTCATGCCTTTGGATTAACAAATGTTCCTGCCTTCTTCATCGACCTCATGAATCACATTTTCCACAATGTTCTTAACAACTTCGTCCCCATTTTCGTTAACGATATTCTCGACTTTCCTGGAATCTCGATTGACCCGGTTAAGGTCGCCATGATTAATATAATTCTACCGATCTTTCCTCTTTTGTAATTTAATTATCTTATCTTACTGTCAAGCCTATTTTCTTAGTTAAAATTATTTTTGATTAGGGTCCCACCAAATTTGAATCTTTGTCCTTATTCTAGAAATCCATTATTGAATCATCATGGAGCCTATTTGTAATTAATATAAAATAAATTATATTTTTTTGTTTGAGTTGTTAAGTTGAATTTTGGATTTCGATCAATTCGTCTAGCCAACGCTACCGATAGGAATTCCAAAAACACTTAAACAATGAAAAATGACACAATATTGTTTTTGAAGTTGGAAAATGAATTAGTTTTAGGTATAATTATATTTTATATTTATAAGTACAATTTTTTGAAATTAGATAATTAAATGAATTGGGTGTTAGATATGATAATACTAGATTATCATTTATTTTTTTGTTAACATTCCTAAACCATTAACTATTGTTATATGTTATTAAGAGATGAAATTTTATAAACATGGTTTATAAATTTGTTTGAAATTGAAATGAATTTAAATTAAAGATTTGAGGATTAAATTTTAGTGCTTTTCAAAATTTGGTTTTTGCGATTTTGAAAAATATAGATTATTTGAAAGTAATTCCGAACAAAATTTGTTTCGAAAGAATTTTAAAAGAAGTAAGTCAGTACTCTACTCTTTTGTCACTGGAAAATAATTTCGCTGATGACTGCAGCATCATCGACATTCATTTTCGAGTCTCCAAGTAGGGAGACCACTTTGTCTCTTTGCTACACTTTTGCTTTGGAAAAAATGGATTTTATTTAAATTTCTTGATTATGATTTGATGTGTAATATATATATATATATATATATTTCGAATGGCTTGAAGTGAAACCGGGAATTTAGCTCTCAAGTTCAGTGTTAAGTGATTGTTTTCAATTATTGAAACGAAGTAGTAAGAGTGTTAAAATGAGAAATGAAATTACAATAACTTGAAACATTTGAACTAGGATAAGATTAACTTGTATAATATTAAATTGCATTCTAGAACGCTTACCTGAAATATTCAAAAATTCAAATGTAAGGTGAACATGTAATTGAAGGTTATACAAGAGAACTTAAGTAATAAAAATATTCAAACAAATTCTTTTTTAATAAAAATGTAAGTAATAAGATTTCCAAAATGAAAGTTTTTTAAGTGAAATTATAAATAAAAATTGATTGTTATAATAAATGTTTATACACTTAATTTATGTTATAAGATATGTTAATTGAGATAAATTGAATAACAAAAAGAGAATGGGGAAAATAAATATAAACTCAAGAATCTAACGAGGTAATAAAAGAATTTATATCTTCGTAAACAAATGGAAAATTACAAAGAATGGTTGAAACCGAATTATGAAGGGGAATTAACTTGAGTGAAGTCAAGTGAATTTAATAAATAAGTTAAATAAAATAAATTTTGCTTTCAAATAAAATTTCTATAACAAATGTTAATAAATTGAAAGCAAATCAAATGAATGAAAATACCTTGAATTGAAATCAACCAAATGTGAATACAATGACTATTTATTGATTTAAATAAAATGGATTTAAACCAAACTAGTTAAATATAAATCAATAAAAAACTAACAAAATTTATATGGTTTTGAATTAATTGTTGTATGTAGTACTACATATCTCAAATCTATCTTTCTATTATGTTGCTTCTATTCTCCTATCTCGTTCCTTTTCGGGAACGAATGGAGGAGAGTGTAACGATCCGTAAATTTTAGTGGTTTAAATAACATTATTAATTATATTTTTCCATGAAATAAAATAATGAAATTTGGCAATGAAAATTTGATATTTGAAGTACGTCTATTTAAACGTTGCAAATATCAGATTTTCGTCAGAGAATATGGAAGTTAGTTCTGTTATGTAATTTTCAATTTCAACTTAAAATCAGTTAATTTGATAAAAATATATCTTTTCGAAAGCTGAATACTTTATGTAATAAAATTGTAAATTATTTTCTAAGTAAGACTTCATATTTCATTTCGTCAAATTTAGACTGATCTAGCTCCGTTTATCTTATTTTCGGCGTTTCAACATCATTTTTGGCAGTGAAAAAACGAGTTTTGATAGGTTGGTCGTATCACAGATATCTGTGTGCCATTTTTTCGAATCATAGTGCTGATCTCCATAGAATATTCATTTGTTCATTTCGGCGTCTGGTATGCAACGAAATATGCGAAACGATTTGCCGTATCGGTACCCATTTTGAGTCTCTAGAATATTCTATGTCCATTCATTTTTCAAACGGCTGAAAACAAATAACCACTAGCCTTTTAATATTTCCAGAATTGTCTCTTGACCTTCACTATTCCCATTTTTGTTATATAGCTCTGGTTCGTACAATTCTCTTCTCCTTTCTCTTTTGATACCATGCCTTGCTTCTAATACACACACACACACACACACACACACACATAAAGTTCGTTTATTATGGAGGCTGCTCATTTCCAGTTTGCTCGTGACCTTTCCCTTCTACCCTGAAGTTCGGTTCGAGCCTTCCTCCATCCATGGCAGCCTATGAAGCCTCCGCACCTCAACCTCAGTTCAACCCATCTAGCTTTTCACCGACCACCTACCTTCATAACTGCCACTCTCCGCCACCGAGCAGCCATCCTGACCGGCGTCTTCCATCGACCTTTACCATCGCCATTTTTCTTGCCCAGAAAACCTCCACTCCACCTTCTTGCATCATTCCACCCACCGACCTCCACATACTCTCCATCCTACACCACCCACAACCGTGCATCTCCCTACTACTAATCCCGAACCCAAACCCTTCCGCTTGCATGCTCCTTCCACTCGAAATTCGCAGCTCCGTCCTTCTCCTCCATGCTGCGACTACCCACTAGCACCCGCCACCCAAGCTTCCTCTCCTGACCTTAGATCGAGATTCCTAACCACTAGCTGCCGACTTGAACATCCGCTTCCATCGATCACCTTAACCCGACCACCTTCCTTCAGACCCCCTTGCCACATAAACAGCAAGCAGCCATTGCAGATCCACCTTCAATGTACAACATCACCGCTCCAAACCCCCTAATCGTATAACAATCGAAAGCCATCCGCTCCCATAAGCCAACTCCAATGTCCACGCTGTCTCCGACCACAATCAAGCATACCCTTGCAGCCTCCTTTTGTTTAAATTATATATATATTATAATACTGATATTTAAAGTATATATATGTTATAATAATAATAATAATAACAAAGTATGTTTATATATATATATATATATTCAAAATTATTTGCATAGTGCCTGTCTTGCTTTATATATATGTTTATAATAATATTGATTTTAAAGTGTGTGTGTGTGTGCATGTTTATAATAATATTGATTTTAAAGTGTGTATATATATAGATTTTATTTTGAAATGTGTTTTAAATTTGAATATTGATTTTAAGAAGAGAAAAAGGATATATATATCTGATTTTCATCGAACTCAGTTCATCGTGCTTTGCTTTTGGTTCCCCCGCTGTCTAGGATTGATCGCAACAGTTAGCTAGTTTGATTTGAGCTTATCTGTATGCTTGTCCTGCTTTCTCTAGCCTCGAAAGGTGAGAAATCACTCACAATTTACGTTCTTATATTTAGTAAATTTAAATTCACATGAAATGACGATTGAAATATGTTGTTAAAATTGAATTTGTTAGTAATTAAATCGCTTAAAAATGATATGATATTATTTGCATTTGTTCACCTATTATATTTGACATTATTGAACTAATAACTTGCTAGTATGTGTATATTTAATTTAATAATTTTGACCATATTTTCCATGGATATGCTATGTTATTTGATGTTGTTATTTTAAATGTTCTCCCTATGGGTTGAAATGATACATACCCAAATGATATTATAGATTAGGGAAAATCGTTATTGGTTGAAATGCTAAACCCAAGCGATTTTATTGATTTTGAAATTTTGGGATTGCAGATTGAAGTGATATTGTTAGCACCAGAATTGGTCACTAATACCCTTGTGTTAATGAAGAAATTAAATTAAAATAGAGGGATATCACAGTAAGATGCAATTTGAACAGTTAAAACGAGAATATAAAAATTATAGTGGTTCGGCGTAACTGCCTACGTCCACTTTTGAGAGAAATCTTTATTACTTCTTCAATGAAGTGAATACAGATACAATCCTACACAGATAACTCGAGTACAAATTTTGATAGCAAAAAAATGAGTATAGAAAATGGCATATTCTCCTTGGAGTTTCCAAAAAAAGGTCCCTTCAACTGTACCCTTGCCTCTCTATTTATAGACGAAGGTAGGGTTGATGCCCTGCGCAGGCCTAAAACCAAGGTGACTCGGCCCATACATGGTAATCTCGAATTGGCTGGTCAAGGCATACTGAATGACTTTCGACCGACCGACAAATGCCGAACCAATATGGTCGATCGGTGGTCATTTAGTAAATGACTCGAAGCAAGCTCTCAAGGGACTAGGAGTAATTCGTAGTGGATTTGAAAGTAAAGCAACATTGATCTCCTCACTTCGCTGTTCGCCCCAAGAATAGGCTGACTCCCTCATCATGCACCGAACCAGATACACCGAACACTCATGTCGAACCACTCCTGACTGAACCTTCAATACCGAGCCTCAATTGAACAAAATAGCTTTTTGCTCTCCTTCCTTGACCGAATGATGAGCTGTTGAACCGTGCTCACCTGCTCTCCTAGGCCGATCGATAAGTGGCTGAACGACGTTAACCTTCTCTCCAAGGCGGTGCGATGAGAACCCGAATGGCACTAATCTTCTCTTCAAGGTCAAGCGATCAGTAGCCGAACGACACTAATATTTTCTCCTAGGACGAGCTATGAGTGACCGAACGATGTTGACCGAACGACCTTGGCTGAACGATGTTGACCGAACGACATTGGCTGAGCCACTATCGTCCAGTCTGCTATATCCATACTCCAACGCCGCACCACCTTGTGTTCTTATGCCAACAATCAAGCCGAATAGTATCAAATATACTGAACTATGTGCATAGGCTGACCAAAAATTAAATCACACTAGTCTATTATACTTTCAATCTTTTCTTAGCTCAAGTCTCGTCCTGGTTCAACCATAGACTCTGAGACTATCGCCATATAGCCCGGGCAAAAGTGTTGGGTAACATTTGCCTTCCAAAGCGAGTTATGTGAATCAACATGACGTGCTTCGAAGTAACGACCAGTCCTTGATTTCAGAAGTTAGCTCATCCAGAATGACAATCATCTATCGTCTAAATCCTATTTTGAGTTTCCAAAAGCTTAATCTATACAACCTTTCGAAGGTTGAATCACGATGGGTTTCTCAAAACTATGCTTCTCCGTGTATCAGATGAAATTCAACTTCTCGTTGCACTATCATCCGGAATTATTGTTACATGCATAGACATACTCATACTTCATCTTAACATCATTTTCATTTACTTATTATCTTACTTATTATTATTATTATTATTATTATTATTATATTTTTTACTATATCCCATTTTACCATGATTCGGCCGACATACGAGCATCGAACCACTCGATCTTTTTGCTCGCTACTGCTTGCCACACTTGCTCACAATCCCAACGAGGTACTCTGACCGGTTCCATTGGTTAAGGCCCATTCGCCTCCTTCTCCCATATAAAAAAGCTCACACTCTAGTTTTTTCTTCTCACTTCCATTTTATTACAAGTCCCCTAACCTATTTTTCTCCTGAGCCACGCCCATCATTCGACCCTTCTTCCTTCCAGAGCCAGGTAATCCATTTTAAAACTCCACTAGCAAGCGATCCTAACCACACTTTGTCTTGAACCCAAAGGCTTTCATAGGCTTTAATTATTCGCATATTGGTATAAGCCATTCACTCAATTTATTTCCCTAAATGTGGAGTCTCGTGAGTTCCTAAGTAGGAGTTAGGCTAGGAATTTGGTTCGAACTCGGTGGAGCTAGGGTAAGTTACCAGATGGAACGGCTATAGTCTCGACTTCGAAGTCGGGGACATGGGAGAGAAGAAGGTCTGGTGATTTGTGGGAGTTGGTGTATAATTCGTGGAATTCTGCTCATCATACGGTTGAGGAAGAACGGTCGGTAGCCTACCTTAGAATGTTAAGTTATCAAGAGCTTAGTAATAAAGTAGGTCGAAACTCTGAGTGAGCGGTTCAGCATACGCTAGGCCGAGGCCGTTCATTGACTTTAAGGTGAGCGGGTCGGTATAGGAAAATAGCGGCCGTTCAGCTAAGCAAGTAGCAACCCCGGGTCGGTACTTTGAGTGGAAGTCTGTTGGTTAGTAAGCCTCATGTGGGAGTAGTGCTAGAGAGAATGTTATTTGTCTTAGAATGAAAGAGTGGCGTTTGGCCTGGAATGAGAGAGTGGGTCGGTCAACATGCGTTAAGGAATGTGGCCGCTCGGTATTAAGTGTGTTGCTGTGAATAAGGTTCGATACGGGCCCGAGTGAGGTCGTCCGATAATTAGAGAGAGGTAGCGAGCAAGCGGGTCGGCATTGGTAATTAAAAGTGTTTTAACCCAAACATAAGACACATTTGAGTAACTTACCTCCATAACCAATCTTAAGAAAATTGGACAAAGCATGACAAACAACAAAGCATACAAGCCCAAGAACTTAACTTGAACTAACTCCTCAATAAATTAAACGATCTTAAACACAAACTTAATTCAACAAATGCGAACGACGGCCTTCACACTTTATGACGCCAATATTTGACTCCAAAACCACAACTGTGAACCATATAACAAAATGTTGGAGACGGTCAACATTGACGGTCTCTGAGGACAATAACTTAAAGTTCCATCATACCACACTCGTGTTTAAAACTTTAATTTTTCCAGCACTCGCGTTTAAGTCGTAGCACTAGTTCATACACAATATGGTGGGATGTATCATCATCGTTATATCTGATATCGATTGTCTTTAAAGTATAATTCAAATAGGTATCTACCCATATTCAATGCTCGTTGAAGATGACCAAAAGATCGAGCTCTGCTATAGTTTCCGACAAGCCTGAGCCAATTTTTCGGTAGGAGGTAGTAGGAACTTCGAATCCATCGATAATCTCTACACAAGATATCCCGAATCCATCTGCTGCAGTCATTGGCCCGGCCCTAATGTTATAGATGGAGCAGTTATCCTGAATAATTCTACTGATTCACAAGCTTCGAAAATTGGTGAAGCCGCTCTTCGTCGGTTATGTTCGATTCATGGAATTCCCTTTGATGACGTTTTACTTCCATCGAGGCAAGATCGACCTTATTTACCCTCAGCCGGGTATAAAGCGTGCAACAAATTCATGTGCTAGGTTCGAAGTGCGCCACCTTTCAACTCATTTCTCCATGAGGTGTTACGCTATATCGGGATTGCTCCAGCGCAGCTTCACCCCAACAGTCATGCATTTGTTCATGGCACTTGCATTCTCTTCATGAGCATCTTATTTAGGCTCCCCACTCTCGAGGATATCTACTACATTTATCGCTTCAAAAGACTATCTGACAATCCATCCTTCATATTTCTTGAGCTACACTCCAAGTATCAGATCCTGATGGGGGCCTAGACTAAATTCTCCCAGTATAAGCAAGAATGGTTTTACGTACGCTGCCCCCTGGCTTTGCGAAATGATGGTTGGAAGGAGGTAGGTTTCATTTTCGGACTCAGTATTTATCTATAGCGCGAAGTACATTCTTTCTAAACTTCTTTTGACTTTTATAGGTATCATCTCATGTCCCGAAGGCACTAGGTATTCTGAGGCTATCGAGGCCATTCGAGCTATTCCTACGAAAGATCATGAGATCAAATCCGTTATTTCCAATGAATCGCTTTTAAAGTTTAGATTGTTGGCGGAAGGTCATCGAACTAGTCTTCTAACTAGCACCACACTACAACCGGATCTACGACAGAGAAAAACAAAAATCAGGTTGGGCCTTCGGTTCCCCTACTGGTGCTGCTCCCGACACATCCGAGGAAGGTGAAATTAAAGAGGTCGGGGTGCTAGGAGCTTATGATGAGAATATAAGTCCAGAATCAACACTTGTGACAGATGTATTCGACATCAATGAACCGCCTCCTCGTTCAAAGGAGAAAATGAAATTAGCCTACAAACTGAGAAAGAAAACGGTGGAAGGAACCTCAAAAGTTACAATTAATCCGGTTGATAAAGAGTCGACTCCCCAATATCTAAAGGGTTCACTAAAAGGTCTATCAGATCTGACCATCCCTGACGATCTGTTTAATTACGGTTTCAACGATCCAGTGGCCTTAGGACTTAATTCGCCTGCAAGAGGCAATGAAGGCGATCAAGTTCATCATCAAGGAGAAAAAACTCCAATAAGTAAAGCAAAAGAAACTGGTCCGCCAAGAGGAAACACTAGGACACACTCGAACACTCACACTTCACCCTACATCTAAGTTTTAGCCATCATGCGATTCTCACTAACTCGTCTTCGCTTGGTTTCTGTGTAGGTGATATGGGGCCCACACATGGCTTCTACAGCCTTCGCGGGTTCTCTATCTTCCACTACTTCGGTCGAGATTCGGGATCAGGTGGACGTCGAGACAGAGATGACAGTGGCGATAGAGACTACCATCCCAAAGACTCGTCGTCTTTTCAAAGAAAAACTTAAAGCCAGTCTTCATATCCCAACGATCCTCCCCCTCATTCAGAGCAAAATAGGAAGAAATCTGCTCAGTGGGGATCTCAATTTGAAGCTCCCCATGACCAACATTCCAGCTCATCTAGCACTAAGCAATCTCGTGAGCCCCATGAGCAATTGGTGACTTCGGCTGAGCAAACTCCTCTAATCTCTGCACATGATCCATCGATAGCCAAAAGATTAGCCGAGTTTGAAGCTACATTTCTGAAGATATGCTTCGACGGGTTGAAATTTCTTCTAGCGATTCACCCAATTTCAGGGCGTGTCAAACAAAGCACCATCGCCTGCAATAACGATGTCTATGTCCAACGCGATGCATTTGTTCATTTGGCAGAAAAGTTTCAAAAATTTCTATGAAACGTCGGCATGAGATTAATCGCCTGAAACTTGAAGCCATCCATGAGAGAGATATTATTGAAGCCTATGATGAAGTTCCTTGTAAAAATCTCAACTTGAAGCTACCCGGTAATGCACTAAAGATACAGCCGAGGCAGTCAATCATTTGGAAGCGAGTCATAAAAAGGAAATTGATGAGGTAGTTCAACGCAGTGGTGCTCTAGCCTTAGAAAAAGACTCCATACAAAAAGAAAAGGATATCCTGTCTCGACGAGTTAAGGAACTGGAGGAGATGCTGCTTAAAGTGAAAGAAGAAGAAATTGCTGCATAGGAAGAGTCATAGCGATATTGCGATGAAGTTGTCGCAACATGAATCTTAAAGACGAAGCTCGACGAGGAACTTTCCAAAGCTGAAGCATTAAAGAATAAAGCCCATGAGGTGGACAATAGAATGGCGCTCACAGAAATCGATTCTCATCTCGAGCAGCTGTTGAAGCCGGCAGGGAAGAAATTTAATGTTTATTCAATCCACTTATTGCTGAATATAACGCTAGAGTTCTCATGCATCGAGATCTATCTTTTTTGGACGAGGGTTACCTCGAATCATTAGCCGAAGCATAGGATACTCTAATAAAAATTAAACGAGTAGAGCTGGGAACTGAAGAGGTTGATGAGGATTCTTCTATGAAGGAAGTGCATCGAGGAAATGAGCCTTCTGACTTACCTACAGCAAAAGTCCTTTACAGAAGAGATGCCTCGTCATCGAAAAGGAAGGACGACGTTGCTGGCCCATCCGGAACTGAGTCTCCAGTTCCTCCTTCCGCTCATCCGGTTGGTTGCTCATCACTCGGTCCTTTCGAGCAGCATGTTGGCTATGATCCAGAGAAACCCGTGTTCGATGTTCACATTCTTTCCCCTATTCCAGAGGGTGAGACTCCTAAAACAGCTGAGATTCAACCGAAAGCCAATATGTAATTTTCTTTCTAGGGTTGAAAGGACCAACGCTTTTGACGAATAATAAATATATTCTAACATTCGTCTTTTATAACTTCGTGTAGGACATTCTGATCCCGAACCAACTCCAAGGAGTGATGTCGCCACGGAGAAGGTAGAGAAATTGGGAGAGGCATCTCACACTGGGAGTACTCCCGGACCCGATGCTCAAATGATCGGGGCGCCCGATGAGGACAAACCCGAGAATCCCTCACCTACAGAAGAACATGATAAGGTTGAAATCATGGGCGCCTCCGGACACACTTCGAAACTGAGCATAGAGGAGAAAATCATATAAGTAGGGAAGAAGAAAGCTAAAATTAAGGCTAAGCCTCAAGTGGTGGAACTTGATGATCCTCTAAACAGGCCCTTGAAGGTCATTTTCCACGGTGGGACCGTGCCACTGGAAGTTCCTCCTCCTTCCCCAGGCACCACCTCATTAGGAAGCAAGGCACCCAAGACAAAACGCTCGTTAAGGAGCCTTCGGAGAAGCCGAAGAAGGAGAGAAAATAAAAGGGTAGCTATCCGGCCGTGCCTCGCCCAGCCCAAATGAACTCGGATCATGTAGTTGTTTATATTAATTTTATAGTCGTAGTGAATAGTCTTTTGCTCCAAACTCCAAAAAAGTTGTAATGGAACTTTATTTTTGATTAGTAAATGAAATTTTGTTTCTTTATCTTCCATGATTCTCACTGTTTAGCTTATTATCTAATTGTTGTCGAAATTTGAAATCCCGTGGGTTACATAAGCTCCGCTCCACTTCCACATGACTTGAAAAAAAAATTGAATCGTAAATATTCTAATCTGCACTCCGAGGACTTAGATTACTCTAGACCACGTTCTAGGGACGTAGAGATTTTTTGAATCATTTATTCTCTGGTCCGAACTACGGGGACTCAGAGTACTCTAGTCCGGCTCCAAGGACTTAGAGAATTTTTGAATCGTTTACACTCCAGTCCACACTCCAGAGACTTAGAGTACTCCAATCCATGCTCCGGGGACTTAGAGATTTTTGAGTCGTTTGTACTCTAGTTCGCACTACGGGGACTCAGAGTATTCTAGTCCGCACTCTGGGGACTTAGAGATTTTTATTTTATCGGTTGACTTTTAATTTTGTGTGTACGTTCATACGTCGAACAGAGTAATATAATTTAATTTTTGGCATGGAATTTTAACACACAGAACATCAACAGTTCATAAAAAAATGACTTCAAGCCTTTATTGACCATAACAAATAGGATCAAACTGAATTGTCTTTTTACACGCCGAAAACAAAGAGCAACAAAAGAAACATATACTGAAAACAATTGCTACTAAAATGCAAAAGAAATAGGGTAAGTGTAATAACGGCGCAAATGCTCGTTATTCCGTGCTCGAGGAAGCGTTTTGCCAACGACGGTCGCTAGCTTGAAAGTTCCTTCTCCAAGCTTCCATTTAATGACGTATGGACCTTTCTATGTGGGATTCATATGTGATGGGATCGGAAAAACTCGCTTCAAAACGAGACCACCCACATCAAAGATTCTCGATCGAACCTTTTGATTATAATATCGAGCAACTCGATGCCTATATGCAGTCGCCCTTAAATCAGCTTCTACACGTTTTTCATCGACAAAGTCCAGGGATTCCAGTAAGAGATCCTGATTTGTCTTAGGATCATAATGAGTCACCTGATGAGAAGGAACTTCAAGTTCCATGGGTATAACAGCTTCAGTGTCGTATGCCAAAGTGAATGGGGTGTGGCCAGTCACGGACTTACGGGTGGTACTTAAGCCCAGAGTGCTGCCGAAAGCTCTTCCACCCACTTGCCTCTAGCCTTCTCCAAACGTTTTTTCAACATTGATTTGATTTTTTTATCTGCGGCTTCAACTTGTCCATTGGCTTTAGGGTGAGCGATTGCCGCAAACCTTTTCTCAATGCAATACTTTTGGCAAAATTCTTTAAACTTCCTACTTTCAAATTGAGTTTCGTTATCCGTAATGATAGTTCGTGGGAGGCCAAAACGGCATATGATGTTATGCACAACGAAATTAATGACCTTTTTGGTGGTGATCAAAGCTAAGGGCTCTTCCTCTGCCCACTTGGTAAAGTAATCAACTGCAACAATTGCATATTTTTCACCACCTTTAGAGACTGGCAAGGAGTCGAATATATCGATCACCCATATCGCAAATGGCCAAGGACTAACCATTTGTGTGAGTTCCGTTGGTGGAGCTCTCGGGATTTTCGCCTACTTTTGACATTTATCCATCTTGTTACATAGTCCGCGTGTCTCGATTCACGGTTGGCCAATAGTATCCATAGCGGAGGATCTTTTTGGCTAGTGTTTACCACCCAGTATGGTCACTACATTCTCCTTCATGAACCTCTTTCAAGACCCACTTTATCTCATCGTAGGCGATGCACCAAAGTAAGGGAACCGAGAATCCTTTCCGATACATTATTTCATCCAACATTACATACCGCGAAGCTTTACGAATGACTTGTCGTCTTTTGTTCTTTCTCTCGGGTAAAGTCCCATGTAATAAGTGTTGTTTGAATGGGGTTATCCATGACTCCCTTTCAATTTCTGGTTCTAACACAAAATCTACTTCCATATCGTTTATACTCGGAGCATCCAAGTCGATGAGAACCAAGCCCATCAGTTGCGCATCACCGGTACTTGCGAATTTCACCGATGAATCGGCTTCCCCATTTTTTTACGTGGGATGTGTGAAATATCGTAATATTCAAGGTCTTCCAACAGTTCTTGAACCTGAGCAAGGTATGAGGCTAGTCTATGCCCCTTTGCTTGGTAGTCTCCCCACACTTGGTACACCACCAATCATCACTCATAAAGGATTTCACCCGATTTTACTTCGAGTTCCCCGGTAAGTTTTAAGCCAGCAATTAATGCTTCATACTCAGCTTCCTTATTCGTAGCTGGAAAATTGAGCTTCAAAGCATAACAAATTGATCAGTTTTCGGGAGTTACAAGAATAACACCAGCCCAAGAACAACAGTGTTGGATGCCCCATCGGTGTATAGTTTCCATCGAATGGGGAGAATAACATCATTACTACTTAGCTCGTCTGATATGGTGAATTCTACAATGAAGTCCGCTGGCACCTGTCCTCGGATAGCCCTCCATGGCAGATAGGTGATATCGAATTGACTCAACTCAATGTTCCACTTTAATAATCTTCTAGAGGTTTCTGGTCATTAGAGCACCTGTAGTAGAGGTTGATCAGTATAAACATTGATCGGGTGTGCCTAAAAATATGGACAAAGCTTGCGTGACGCAATCACCAAAAAGTAGGCTAGCTTCTCAATTTTAGGATAATTTCTCTTTGCCCCGTTAGATGTTTACTGACATAGTACACTGGCTTTTGAATTCGGTGCTCCTCGAGAACCCAAGCCGTACTGATGTCATGCTGAGACACGGCCAGGTATACGTATAACACTTCATGGTCTATAGGCTTTGACAGAACCGGGGGATTTTCAAAATGTCTTACCGGAGCTCGGAATGCATCCTCATAGTCGGGCATCCATTTAAAATTTCTCTTCCCTTTCTTTATCACATCGAAGAAGGGAATACACTTGTCGGACGCTCTGGATATGAATCGACTCAATGCGGCGAACTTTCCCAGGCTTTGTATTTGCTTTCTAGTTCTGGGCGCTTATATGTCTCAAATAGCCTGAATCTTTTCTAGATTTGCTTCAATTCTCTGTGCATTGACAATAAACCCAAAAACTTTCCCGATGCAACACCAAAGGAACACTTTAGTGGATTGATTTTCATTCTGTAGCATCTAAGTATATCAAACATCTTCGATAAATCTTGAATGTGGTGGTTTGACTGCTGTGACTTTAGGAGCATGTCATCCACATAGACTTCCATTGTTCTACCGATTTGTTCTTTAAACATCTGATTTACCAAGCGTTGATAAGTCTCTCCTGCGTTCTTCAACTTAAAAGGCATCACCACATAACAATATAGTCCGACATCCATGACAAAACTAGTGTGTTCCTGATCTGAAATGTGCATCAAGATTTGATTGTATCCCGAATATGCATCCATAAATGACAATAACTCGTGTCCGACTGTTGAGTCAACCAGCTGGTCAGTTCTGGGTGAAGGGAAACTATCCTTAGAGCATGCCTTATTCAGGTCTGAATAATCAACACATGTCCTCCATTTCCCATTCGCTTTTCCCACTAGTATTGGGTTAGAGACTCATTCTAGGTAGAAGGCATCATGGACGAACCCATTGGCTTTGAGTTTTTGCACTTCCTCTCTGAGAGCAGCGGACCTCTCTGGGTCCATACCTCTCCTTTTTTGCTTCACCGACACGTATTTCGGGTATGTGCTCAACATATAACTCGTTATGGCTATAGAAATCTCGCGCATATCAGAATGTGTCCGAGCGAAAATATCTAGATTCGCTCGGAGGAAATTAGTAAGATCCTCAATCGTCGAGGGGGTGAGTTGCGTTCCAATCTTCCGCACCCGTGACGGGTCATCATGGATGACTGGAATGTCAATCGTCAATTCAGTCGATGCTGCTTTAGACTCCTTAGGTTCTTCAACATCATCTCTCGGATCTATGTCTCTGTAGATCCGACTCTGTTGCTCGAACCAAGGCTCGGGCATTGCTTGTCAATTTTGAGCAACGTGTATGCGGACAGAGTCGTCCGCAACCTTTCCTCTCTCTCTTCGCCTGGCCTCTCTCAGCTCAGCCACATAACATGCACAACCAGTCGCTTGATTGCCATGCACTACACCAACTCCTCTATCCGTCAGAAACTTCAAAGTCAAACACTACGGAGGCAAAGCTTCCTTAAACTCCACCAGGGCCAGTCGGCCCAGAAAAACATTATATGGGGAATCAACATCCAAAACAATGAACGGCAGGATCCGTATCCTCCTACGTTCACCTTCTCCTAACTCAACTGGTAATTCGACAAAACTCACTGCATCAGTAGTTGCACCATTAAAGCCATGAATACGTGCTTCAGATGGTTTTTGATCTTTCACCTCCATCTTCATTTAGTCGTATGCCTTTTTGAAAATAATATTCACAAAACTCCTGCAATCAATCAGTATCCTTCTCTCAAACGCTGGCCCAATCGTGGCTGAAATGACATTGGGTCGATAGTGGGTGCCTCCATCCGGTCGGCATCCCTGCTCCTGAATACTATATTATCTGCCATCATTCGCTGTTGTTTCATTGGAGTCCCGTCTTCCAAGTTCGAGCAGCACTCAAAATCCCCATGTTTCAAGGAATTAGCATAGCGTTTCATTTTTTGCCAACTCTTGTCAGCTGGATGAGGACCACCGACTATCGTTTTTATGATCAGTCTACCTATGGTCTGAGCAGGTTGCTCAGGGTGACTTGGAGCCTACCCACGATCGGGGTCGGACGTTCCATGTCCGCCTTTCTGTGGATTCTCAACAAATTTATGTAACTTCTTTTGTCGAATCAGTTTTTCTATAGCATCATGGAGGTGTCTACATTCCTCGGTGCAGTGCCCGTAGGTCTCATGAAAATGATAGTACTCCCAGTTTGTTTTTGTTCCTCGGTGGATTATTTTGAGCGCGGCTTCCAGTACTGGAAGGTATTACAGGTTGACAAATATATATTCTCCAGAGATGTGTTCAGAGGAGTGTATTGGTTGTAGGCCGGGATCCTTAGTTTCTACTTTCCTGCTTTCCTCTTCCTTCCAAAAGTTCCTCCTCCGGATCCTTTAGGACTTTTCTGGAGTTGTCGCCAGCCTGTTTTACCGCAACGTTGCTTTGCACCGTCTCCTTGCAGGCCCTAGCGCACTGCCTCGCCTCGTCCACTTGGCTTCCTCCCTTCTCACGAACTGGTGTGGCTTTGAGTAAAAACATTGCAGGGTAGCTGGAGGTTTTACTGCTAGCCAATCACCAAACTCCGAGTCCAGATCTACACCTTGCATCACAGCCATAAGAATAGCATGGTCATTCGGGTTCCTAACTTCAATAGCAGCAACATGAAATCTTTGCAAATATTCCTTTAAGGACTCCCCAAGAGCCTGGATTACATTGGATAAAGACACCACGTCCTTTGAGCGAGTGGTATGGAATCTGAACTGCTCCACAAATTTCGTCGCTAACTCATCGAATTTGGAGATTGATCGTGGAGGAAGTCTGGTGAACCACATGGTAGCGATTCTAAATAGGGTTATTAGGAAACATCTACATTTAGTCGCGTCATTTGCCCTAGCCAAATCCATCGACCACTCGTATTCCATTACATGCTGTCGGGGATCAGTCTTCCCTTCATAAGCTGGAATAGTCGGCATACTAAACTTCCAAGGGTATTCAACCTGTAGGATAACATCTGTGAATGAAGTATGACTTCTAGCTATTCCTCGATCGTCGCTGGATAATCCCTAATTTTTCCTCATCAGCTATCTGACCATGGCTAATAAACTTGAGGTCTGGACGGGAGGTGGCAAGTTGGATTCCATCTTGAGTGACCGTCCCGGCTGCTGCCTCCTTGATTGGTGATCTCTCAAACGAGTGTCCTGGGGACCTGTTTCATTGCATCCCTGGTGAGCCGGTCGGTCAGTTTCCACTCGTGCTCGAGATCCCAAATTTCCCATTCCAACTTGAGTGTGGTTTTTCAAGTGCAAGTGAGGGGCCACGGCTCCAAGTAGGGAACCTGGACCATTCTTATTGGATTGATCTACTGCACCTATTTGCGTTGTTTCAATTCTACAGCATCAACGCCTGGGATGTTCATCAGACGAAGTGGAGCTGTCACATGATGAGAAGGTAGCTGGACTTCCTCTAGCATTATGATGTTGTTGCTGAGTAAGCTGGGTCATGAGATTGGCATTAGCTTGAATCTGCTCATTAAGTTGTCTCCTGCTTTCCACGAGTTCTCTCATCAGCTCGTTGAACTCTGTTTTAGTGATAACTTCTGTTTGGTTTAGGACGGTGGCGGTCTCGGCACCTGGATTAGCTTGTTGATTGTTTGGTCCTACTTGTTGGATGCTGGCAGTCTCGTTGGCATCTGTATTATGGGAGACTGATCTGGTACATGGTATTCCCATTGTAGAGTTATCGGTCTGAACTCTGAGTAGAATATATAAACTCTTGACAATGAACTTGGATCTTCTTTAGAGGATTTCTTCGATCTAATAGCGACAAAGTAGATCCTAATAGCCTAAGAATACCGTTCTCAATGAAAGCACAAAATTGCTAATACCGGAATTGGTCAATAATACCATTGAGTAGAATTATGTAGAGAGATTAATAAAGAAATTAAATTAAAACAAAGGAATATTACAGTAAGATGCAATTTGAACAGTAAAAACGAGAAAATCATAATTATAGTGGTTCGGCGTAACTGCCTATGTCCACTTTTGAGAGCAATCTTTATTACTTCTTCAATGAGTTGAATACAGATATAATCTGTACACAGATAACTCGAGTACAAAGTTTGACGGCAAAGAAATGAGTATAAAAAACGGCAGAGTCTCCCTGGAGTTCCCAAAAAAAGGTCCTTCAACTATACTCTTGCCTCTCTATTTATAGACGAAGGTAGGATAGATGCCCTGTGCAGGCCCAAAACCAAGGTGACTTGACCCATACATCGTAATCTCGAGTTGGCTAGTTGAGGCATACCGAACGACTTTGGACCGACCGATAAATTACGAACCAATATGGCCGATCGGTGGTCATTTAGTAAATGACTCGAAGCAAGCTCTCAAGGGACTCGGAGTAATTCATAGTGGATCTAGAAGTAAAGAAATGTTGATTTCCTTACTTCGCTGTTCACCCCAAGAATAGGCTGACGCCCTCATCGTGCATCGAACCAGATATACAGAACACTCATGCCGAACCACTCCTGACCGAACCTCCAATACAGAGCTTCAATTGAACGAAACAACTTTTTGCTCTCCTTCCTCGATGAATGATGAGCGGTTGAACCGTGCTCACCTTCTCTCCTAGGTCGAGCAATAAGTGGTCGAACAACGTTAACCTTCTCTCCAATGCTGAGCGATGAGTGGTCGAACGACACCAATCTTTTCTCTAAGGCCGAGCGATGAGTGGCCGAACGACACTAATCTTTTCTCCAAGGCCAAGCGATGAGTGGCATAACAATGCTGACCGAACGACCTTGGCTGAACGATGCTGACCGAACGGCCTTGGCTGAGCCATCATTGACTAGTCTGCAATATCCACACTCCAACGCCGCACCACCTTGTATATAATCATGTCGAACAGTATTAGATATACTGACCCATGTGCATATGCCGACCAAAAATTAAATCGCACTAGTCTATTATACTTCCAATCCTTTCTTAGCTCAAGTCCCACCCGGTTCAACCATAGACTCTGAGACTATCACCATGTAGCCCAGGCCAAAGTGTCGGGTAACAGATATATACCTGTAAATATTAAATTATTGTGGATTGAAATGATAAACATTCGTATCACTTGACCATAGGATAGAAAACTATATATAAACACCGTTGGTCTATTTTGCAAATGATTTCCAAAGTTTTGAAAGGAAATAGATGGGATTTAGTAAATACTGATTTTTAAACATAATATAAATATTTTAATTTTAATATATGTGTAATTAAGATTTTTAAAGTTATATGTTTTTGGAAATTTTAAAATCATAAGTTAAGTTTTAAAATGTAAATTATAAAATTTTCTTATAATTTTATTATTTTTAAAATACATAAAATAAGATTTAAATAGATCTAATAATAATAAGATTTAATTTGATAATAAATAATGTTATAAAATTTATTATGAATTTAATTTAACTAATTATATATATAATATGTTAAGGTATTTATTTAAAATTTATATTAATATTTCAGAATAGATTTTGTAATAACTTTAATAAATAAAGGTTGGAAATATAAATTAAAGTTGACTTAACATTTAAATTGGTTAATAATTTAATTTAAATAAGAATTGATTTGTAATTTAATTTAAATAAGTGTTGATTTGAAACTTATTGATTTTAAGATTTTCAAAGATATGATTTTATAACTTAATAACTTGGTTTTATAAAGGTGATTAAG
Source organism: Allium cepa (assembly GCA_030765085.1). Lineage (NCBI taxonomy): Eukaryota > Viridiplantae > Streptophyta > Magnoliopsida > Asparagales > Amaryllidaceae > Allium > Allium cepa. Next base: position 339,398,449 of record CM060929.1, on the reverse strand, counting down.
TGAATAATTTCAAATTTAATATAATTGATGTTAGATATTTAATTTTGATTTAAATTTGTAATTTGAGATTTTAATTAAATGTTATTAAAATGATTAAGTGAATAATTCCAAATTTAAATAGGAATAAGTAAATTTTTTAAATATAAATGAAATTTATCAAATTGAATTATTGTAAATTGTTTGAATACTTGAACTTTGAAACCTATTGAATTGGAAGTGATCTAAATTTGAAATCGATATAAATTAAAAATGGTTTTATTGAGAACTTAAATTAATTGTACTTGACGAACTAAGATGGTTTAAATTGAATTCCTATGAACTAAAGTTGATTTGAATTGATTTATGAAATTGGGAGAGCAATTCTAATTTGAAACTATTTTCGATATATATATTTTAATATACAAACTATTTTAAATCTATAACCTATTTTTAAATATAAACTATTTTTAATTTACAACTGCTATAATATATATAAACTATTTTCAATATTTAAACCGTTTAAGTTGGAACTATTATGAGTTAGAGTTAATGGATTTAAACATGAATATTTTATTATGATGGTTTAAAATAATTGTGGTTATGTTTTTAGAATTGAATATGATTTAAAGTGAATATGATTTCAAAAGTGGAATGATTGTTTTGAAATGAATATGATGTTTTGATACGAGGGATGAACCGTTTTGAAATAAAAATGAAAACCACGGTGTGAAATAAGCGTTCGGTTGTTAAAGAGAACGGGATCGAATATTGTTACTTTTTGCCTACACCGAAAATCACTTCAACAACTGTGCACATGGTGAAGATTCCAAAAAGAAGTAGGATGGTTTGGTGACGATTCTATATGAGGTATTAACGCAGCCCTAAGTTCCATAAGTTAGCTTGATGTGACTAAAACAGGAGCCACGTCGGGCAAGGTGAGGTCGCAACTCCGATCGAGAATGCATCTTCGATACCCTTCTATTACTTTGTGATTTGATTCGATGCACCTTTGATTATGGGAGTATGTCTCTAGGTGGGCGGTAGTAGCTACTATGCGTTACCACTAGTCCAGATTCGCAAAATGTTAGTATCCTACCCTGGGCATTGCCTCGCGTGCCTTGTCACATGCCTTATCGCGCCTTCTATGAGTTTGGTTTGTGTCGTACCTATGGAGTGCTCCCTAAAATGTGTTAAGGGGGATATGGGTAACGTTTTAATGCTATTTTAATATTTTACCTCACTATAGACATTATCTATGTAGCGTATTGTACTATGTATGTAGATAGTTTAACAGATCCTTAGAGGGTGGGTATCCCAAACATCCTTTAAGTTATTTTGTATTTCACTTGACATTTCACTAGTATAAGAATTTTAATCCTGACTAGAGTGTTTTGTGTTTTTCTTTATGCTCGGGTCAGATTGAGTGTCACAACATTTGACTCACCTTTGGAGTTTGGATCTTTGCTTGAAGATCTATCTGTTATCTATTCAGCTTTACAGTTATATCAAGTTATTTCTATTTAGACTTGTTAGTTACCTTTGTATTTGCGACCACTATGTATTCGTGATTTCTGTTGTATTTATTTCAGACTTTGAGGTTTATGTAGTAGCGTCAGGAACTACTGTTTATTTATTCTGCTGCTTATTGTTATATTACTCTGTGTCTGTGATTTTGCGATTGATTTATTTACTGTCTATGCTGAATTTTGCAAAACATAAATTAATAATTTGTTGTTTTGACCAATTCAAGTTTGACATAAGTGGATGATTGTCGATTTGAATGGTTCGAAATGGCGGGTCGTTACATGCGCTCATGACAAACCGCGACCACGCCAACCACCTCCAACCGATCGCCGCCACCTGCGCAGCACTCTCCGGCCATCGATCGCCTCCTACGTCGTTGATTGACGTGCAAAAAAATCCAACCGCCGCCAATATTTAAAACCCTAATCAGATTTTACAAGTTGATCCAACCATCAATTTGTCGAATGAACCACTTTGATGCACTCCCCACGTCCATCTCTGCATTACAGCACCCTCGAATCAAAGCATCACCACCGTTGATCAACCACCACAATGAACGGACGAGAATGTTTTGGACATTTCCGAACAAAACAACACTAGATTACAAAAACGAACTATGGATTTGGATTATGCTCGTCGAGAGATATGCAATATATATAATTTGATATAGTTTCGGAGTTTAATTTTTTGATTTGAATTAGGGTATTGGATCTGCAGCCATTGAAGAAAGAAGAAGTAGCAGATAATTAAATAGACAGATACGTACAAAAAAAAGAAAATGAGAAACAGCTAACGTGTATTATAGCCTATATATAAGCAGAGCGGAAATAGAAAAGGATGGACCAGATCAATTTGGATTGAAACGATAACAACGACCCAAAAAGCCCATTCCGTTTTTGAAATGAAAATGGGTCATCCCATATATCAAAATAGATGTTTTCGATATTTTTAAATTCAGTGGAACTAGTTTCAAACTCAAATTCTATTATTTACAAAAGTTAGCTTTGAAAATCAAATTATATTTAATTAAATTCTATAAATTGATTCTATGCACTTCGATCCCGCACTATCAAACAACAATTCTGATCATTATGAAACTTAAATCCTATAATAATTCACTGTTACGGATCAGATGAAGCTAATTTCATCGAAATCCGAGATGGTGGCCAAAATGGCAAATTTTCACGTTAATTAAATAATTATTATTAAATGGATTTTATCAGTTCTAAATTCAAATTTAATAATTAACAATTTCCACATTTTTGATTACCTAAAAATTACTAACCTTTTAAAATAAATTCCGTGTCCACTTTAATACCCAGATATTGGACTAATTACAATGTTCAATTTCAATTGCAATAAATTCATTAATTATAATTTAAATTCGACTAAATTCATTTGTTCTGATTTACATCTTATTCTTCAATCAATTATTACTTCATAATATAACTAACATAAGTTTACATCTTATTGCATTCTTATTCTACGGTTATCATCTTTTACCATATTAACTGTAATAATTAATTACATTAATTTTCGTTGATTTTCAAATCAATTTCAGCGGATTAAATAATGAAATGTTAATTAAAAAATTACTATACATTAATAACTCAACACATATCTATGTTTATTGTTTACGAACAAGCTAATAAACTCACATACTGATTAGTTATTCTATATAAACCAATTTTTATTAATTACACACAATTTCATCATTAAACACAACATTTAATTTATTTCCTTATTTACAATTTATAACCAATTTTAACTTTACAGTTATTTCAATTGCTTAGAATTACATTAACATAGTTAGCAATTACTTTGAATTAACATTATCAAATTACATTCAAATTGTTTTCTCTTTAATAAATCACAATTTTTTTCTTAGTATTAAATTGCATAATCTTAATTAATTCAATATTTTTAACTATCAAAAATTATGGATCGTTACACTCTCCACCACTCAAAAAATTTCGTCCTCGAAATGAAACGTGAAGGAATTAAGAAACCCGATATAATTTTTTCAAAATACTAATTTATAAATAATTAAAACTTACATAATTAAGTATTTTGAACAAAATATTCAATTTACAAACAACTAAATCTTTCATATTCAAGTTTAATACAAGTTGAAAATATTTCACTTTCACAAAATTTCTAAGTCTAAAATTCACGAAAAATTTCGGCAGAGTCTCCTTCGCACGGATAGGTCCGAAAAAATAATAATGTCAATAATTACAATGTATATATCATATTTCAATCATAAAACATCCCAAACCATAGGAAACAATTAAAATATCGTTGTAAAACCATAATCCAAAAACATACCTATTTGCCGAGCAAACAAACTTTATTTATAAATCCAAAAGCAGTAGCTATTGTTTCCATAACCTGTGCTTCACTTATATAATCCAAAGAAGTAACTAATTATGTAAAAAGAGTAATATTTAAGTTGTTTCAATTAATAGAAAAACAAATCAACACAACATAACAATAGTCATATGCAAACAAAACAACACGACGTCATATGCAACAAGGAATCACTCAGACATCCATAGCGACCAAAACAAATGTTTTGTTCAGGTTCAGACATTTTTAATCATGTAAGGTGATAAATAAGCTATCAAGTGTACCGTACGCTCAACGACCTTAGATAATTACTTAATAGATTATTCATAACCTTATACATTTAGAAATATCCTTTCCTAAACATCCCATCAGCCAAAACAACCCAGAGTTTCAAATATTATTTAAATTTATTCTTACTAACCTCCTTTTCACAATATTAACCTTGTATTTATTTTAAATTCTCATTTGTTCATACATTGTCATCTTTTATTAGTTTACATTCATTTGCCTACATAAATTATTTCACACTCAATATTTAAAATAATCAATGAACTCGCTATTGAAGTATTACATACATTTCATTTATTTTCAATTTATTCATATAAGGTTATTTCTTATTAGTTTACATTCATTTCATTACAGTTTAATTCCCATTTATTACTATATATCTCGATTTAAATTTACTATTAGTATTTATTAAGGAATCATTTAACTTAAGTCTCTTAACTTCTTAGTTGACGTTTATCCTTTCTTATATAGTGTCATTAAATATTAAATCTATTTTTGAATCATTTCAACATTTTTTGAAGTTATATCATTTACTTAATATAGTATTCACTTTTACTACTCATTCTAATTATAAATAATTTGAAACATTAACTTAAGTTTAAAATATTCTTATACATCTTAATTCTTCATTTGCAAACATAATTCCTTTGAACATACTTAAGTTTTACTTGTGTAATAGTCTATTACATATTCATATTTAACATTACAACTTATAACATTTCTGGTAAGTTATATATTTGTTTTAAGAATGTAATTGAATGTTACACAAGTTTATTTTGTTCATTTTAGTTAAAAAAATGCTCAATAATTACATTTTCTTTTTTTTTTCCATATTTTTGATTTAAATGTTACAAATTCCCAATTTCTTATATATTTCATTGATCACTTAGCATCTAATTTCTTATTTCTCATTTTAGAAGTTTTCGATTATTGAAATAGTTAAGATTTCATTTCATTGCAATAATTGAAATCCTTAATTTATAGAAACTTAAGAACTAAATGCCAGGTTCATTTCAAATCGTTTTTGAAATAATATATATATATTCATATTCATGCCTTTTAAACATCAAATCATACTTAAGAAAACAAAATTAAAAAAAAATATCAAAACAAATATGTAGTAAAACTACTATAATGGCCCTCCCACTTGAAACTTAAAAATTAACATCGGTGATGCTTGCACTCATCATCAAAATTATTTTCCAATGACATAAGAAGGGAGTAGAGAACTTATTTCCTTTTAAAACATTACTTTTAAATCACCTTGAAAATATTTATCTCTGAAAATACTTCCAAACAATACTAATATTATATTTCAAAATCTTTTGAAAACAAATTTCAAAACCCCGGAACTTAAGTTCTCAAATTTCCAATTTATATTTACTTTATTTGTAAACCTTATTTTACAAGAATATTTATTAAATTTCTCACCTTAACAAACAACCTATCACATCCAACTATATCATTTACAAAAATTATTCTTTTATATACAAAATATAATATGGGGTAAAATGATTTCATTTACCTATATTACAAAACAATAATGTGTCGGTCCGCCATATTAAGTGTTTAGAAATCCCTATCGATGCCATAGCGTCCTATGTACCGACCAGAATTCATAAATACTGAACAGGACAAATTAACATAATACAAAACATTTTATAACACTAACAAATACACTCTCTCATATATATATATCCTCAGACAAACTCATTCTAGGGTATTACTACCCTATCTCTAATGAGTAAGACCCTACAAGGCTAAAGTTATCGCTAAACCTAGCTCTGGTACCAAATGTAGTGTCCCGTCTTTTTAGACGGTATAAATTAATAACAAACCACACATTTCAAACTCTTCAAAAGAGAGGATTGTTATAAGGTAAATAAGAGAAAGAAGAGAAAGAAGTCAAACAAACATAGAATCTCATAGCGGAATGACAAAATATAATAATCAAATAACAGTTCGTGAAGCTGTTTTACAAATAACATTTGATTACACTTTTATAGTATAGATCGGAGTTATATACAGAAGGAATAAATAAATAATGTAGTGGAACAATATGATGCAAAGGGATAAATAATAATAAATAGCATATAAAACTCCGTCTTTGTCCTCTAGAAATAAGGTCTTCAATACACGGAAAATCTCAAACTGACCGGAGCGTAACGAAAAGGCAAAACACTCGATTCAGAATTAAAAGATCTTATGTAAGTTAAATCAACAATATACAAATGAGTGCAATGGCTTCAGAGATGTTTACGGAGTTTTACATCTTTATTCAGTGTGCAACATGCATGCAATAACTTAAGAGATGTTCGGGATTACCATCTCCTAAGGATCCATTAAATATTTACTATGTAGTAATATACGCTAATATAATATGTGTATAAATAAAGTATTAAAATAGCGTTAAGACATTATCCATATCCCCCTTAACACATTTTTATATAAATGTCGTAGTCTATGCAGATACTGTAAAATCCACCGTAAACTAGTGGGCTATTAGGGAGCACTCTATAGGTATGACACAAACGAAACTCGTAATGGACGCGATAAGGCATGTTACAAGGCATGTGAGGCAATGCCCAGGATATGATACTACCATTTTGCGGATACGGACTGGTGGTAATGCATAGCAGCTACTGCCGTCCACCTCAGAACACACTCCCATAATCAAATCGAGGGTGACCACAAAATCAATCATAAAGTCATAATATGGTATCGAAGAAGCATGTTCGATCGGAGGTGCGACCTCACTTGACCCGGCGTGGCTCCTATTTTAGTCACATCAAGATGACTCGAGGGAGTCGGGGCTACATTAATACCTCATATAGAATCATCCTCCAAACCATCCTACTTCATTCTGCAATCTCCACCACATGAACAGTTATTAAAGTGGTTTTAGGTATTGGCAAAGAGTATGACAATATATGATCCCGGTCTCTTTAACAACCAAACACTTATTTCACACTGGATGGCTTTTTTATATTTTCAAAATCAATGCATAATGATATCAAAATATCATATTCTCAAAAATCATATCACTTTCGAAATCATATCCATAAAATAGTTAAACCCTCATTTCAAAATCATCATATCTACTCAAAATATGTCATTTCAATAGAAAATATCATTTCAAATTCCAACGTAGGTTATATCATTCATTTAACCATTTTCGCTTTTAAATCAAATATTTAAATATAACACTTCAACCTTGCACCTTTCGAGATTTAGAAAATAGTTTAGATAGTCATAAATAGTTTAAAAGTAGTTTTAATAATTTAAAGCAGTTTAAAATAGTTTAAATCAATTTCTTTTCTTTTTTTTCATGGCTGACACCTCTACCCTGTCCAACTTTCCTCCTCATCTGTCCTTCCTCGTACCTCACCTGTCATTCATTCTTCTAACATCATACCTCTCATGTCTACTCCATCAATCCACCAACGCCCTACGCCAGACCCTCCTGACCCTTCCCTGTCTCTATCCAATGTTCCTTCCCTACCTCCTCGAACCTCTCTCGTCCTTTCTCCTTCGACCTCTAAACCTTTCCTACCTACTCCTTCAATCCACCATTGCCTTGCTTCTGACCACCCTGACCCACCACCGCCTCTTTCCTCTGTTTCAACCCTCCTACACCCAAGGTCTTCCTTTGGTCCTTCACTCTCAGTGCCTTCCATAACTGCCAATCTTTCTTCTTCGATTCCTCCTTCTCCTCCTCACCTTTATCGCCTATTTTGCCTCAGTCTCTTCCAACTCAACTGCCATGGACTTACCTTTTTAAGCGTAAGCCGAGTTACGCGGGGAAGTACATTCCATTTGAGATGACCCCTGAGTTCTCTAATGAAATTATGATTCCTCCTTCCTGCGTGATTGACGCTGGTACTCATGAGTGGAATGGTTACTTAGTTGGTTTCTTCCTAGATAAACCGCTGTCATACTCCATTGTTATTAATTTTATGAAAAAATACTGGAAGCTGAAAGGATCAATTCAAGTTCGTTCCAATGGTTTCCTATTCTTATTTCATCTAGCATGTGATGATGATAGAACCAGGATTCTGCAAAGTGACCCGATAGTTATGCGTAACAAATTGTTTATTGTCAAACAATGGGACCCATATGTTGGAAATGCCTGTGGAAGTATCTCCTCTGTCCCAGTGTGGGTAAAGTTTTCGAATATTCCAATGTTTTCCTGGTCTCTTATAGGGATTAGCTGGCTAGCAAGCAGAATTGGTAAACTAGTATGTATGGATGAGTCGACAGAGAAGCTGAAAAGGTTGTCCTATGCTAAGTGTTTAATTGAGATTAAACCAGATCGTGGGCTCATTGATTCTTTCCCAGTGCAGCTCCTTAATGGTGAGACCCAAATTATCCATGTTGAATATCACTGGAAACCAGATATTTGTAGTAGTTGTCGTGTATTTGGGCATAATGAGTCAAACTGTGATAAGATAATCTCTCCTGTCGGTACAGGGAAGAAAGAATTGTTTAACATCCCAGTGGATGCTAATGTAGATAAGCTGAAGGAAAATAGTAAAGTAGGGAGAAAAATCATGAGGCAGAGGAAGCATAAATGGAGAGTTGTGAAAAATGATAAAAGACAGAGGAATAAAACTATAGTTAAAAATGACCATAAGAATGCTGATCATGAAGTTAATAATTCTGAGAATTTAGACAAGCCAAGTAATAATGTTCAAGAAGGAGTAAATGATAATGATATTCCTATTCCAATTGATGAAGAAGGTGAATTACACACTGAGATTGATCCTTATAGTTTGCCGTGTAGTAATGGATTCCATGTTCTTGCTGAGAATAATGATTTTGAATCAGTAGAAAGGAATACGTATGTAAATGAAATGGGTAATTTTTCATCTGTTGTTACTACGTTGCATTGCTCATGCATGCAAGGTACAACAGAAGTAACACTAGACCAACCTATTGATCCCGAACATAGCAATACATTAGACCAACCCTCAACATTTAACCATGAAACTAACAATTTTGATGCACCTCGAAAAATCATTATAGCAAACTCCCCCCCCCCCCCCAACCCATATTGCTATGTCAATGACACTAGTAGCTCCCATCACTGAAATGTCACCTGATGATAATTTGAATTATTCAATGTCTCCTCTCATGACTGTGCACGTTCCCTCTGTGCACGTGCACGAGGTCTTGGCTGCCAACTGTGGTGTTGTTTCACCAAAATCTACAACATCATCTGTTTTTGCTACTCATCAAGAAACCGAACTTCCTTACTCTCAAATCCCAGCTCCAACTGCGTGGAAACCCCCTCCTCCATCCCTAATCCTCTCTGATTCACGTCCCTCGTCCAGCAACACTAATCTAGTTGTGTTGAAGCCATCAAGTAATTCGACTACCGAGAAATCTAAACCCCCTGCTTCTTTTGACCTTAATCCAAGAGATGGTTCAACTCTTTCTTCAACATTTCCAGAATCAAATGCTCAATCAACCCCTCTTACCAGGGGTTCAAAGAAGAAACTTCGCAACAAATAGTTAGTTGATCAATGTTAAACAACATTGGAGCATGGAATATTAGAGGTGCTCACTCGGTAGTTAAACTTAATCAGTGTAAAAAAAATCATTTCCACTTATTCTCTTAGTCTTCTCGCAATTCTGGAAACCAAACTTGATGCTACTCTCTCTTCCAAAGCTGCTCAAATCATTAATCCCACTTGGATGATGATTCATAACCTCTCTGAGGCTCCTTATGGTAGAATACTTATTTTATGTAATCCTTCTATCTTTACCTTATCTAATATAATCTCAAATTCTCAACTTATTCATTTTCATTGTCTTCATTTATCTTCTTCCACATCCTTTTACCTTACTGTTATATATGGTCAAAACTCAGTAAATGCAAGACAAACTTTTCTGGATCTCTTGCCTTCATTCAGACAGGAAGCACATCCATGGATTGTTACAGGAGATTTCAATTGCTCATTCCTTCAATCTCACCGTCTTGGTGGCGATCCCTTGTCCATACAACAAATTAGACCTTTGAGCTGTGCTTTATCACACTCGAACCTTTTTGAGATCACTGCAGTTGGTGCCCCTTATTCTTGGAATAACTCTAGTAGGTCTATGCCTCGCACTTTCTCCAAAATTGACTTCTCCTTTTCTAATCAAGCTGCTCTTTCCAAATGGCCCAATATGTTCAACCTCCTACCTATGCCTGGCCTATCTGATCACTCACCTCAAATCTTATCCTTTGGTGCTGCTGTGAGAAAAAGAAAATCTCATTTTAAATTTTTTAATGCATGGGCTCTACATATTGATTATGCTCAAATTGTTAGTAAGGCTTGGTCCACTTTATTCTCTGGTAACCCTATGTATATTTTGCAGTGTAAACTGAGACAGGTGAGAACTGACTTGAAAGTGTGGTCAGCCAACAAATTTGGTAATGGGAACTTGTCCTCCACCTTTCTCGCGCAACAACTCCTCCATGTGCAAGAGACCATGATGATTGACATGTTAAACAGCGACTTAGCTACGCAGGAAGCAACCATATCTTCTCAGCTGTTTGAAGCATTAAAATTTGAAGACTCAATGATTAAACAAAAATCTAGAATGCAATGGTTCAAGGAAGGTGATAGAAATTCCTCCTTCTTCCACTCTTCCCTCAAAGCCAAACAGTCTCGAGAATCTATTAGCACTCTCATCAATGACAACGGTGAGTACATCACTGACCAACCGATTATTGCTAACATGTTTCTTGAATATTTCGGTAAATTGCTTGGCAACAGTGATCAATTTAATCCTGCGCTTGACAATCTTGACTCAATTAACTTACCTAAAATCTCATCTGAAGACAATGATTTTCTCTGTTCGGCAATCACTGACAATGAAATAAAATTGGCGCTTTTCTCACTCAATGCTAACTCCACTGGCGGTCCTGATGGCTTCAATGCCTTTTTCTTCACTTCTAGCTGGGAGACTGTTGGCCCAGTATTTTTGAAGGCTGTTCATAACTTCTTCAATAAAAGCAAAATGATTGGTTCTGTTAATGCAACTAATATAGCCCTGATTCCTAAAGTGAAAAATGCATGTTGTGTCTCTGATTTTAGGCCAATTTCTTGCTGTAATACTATATACAAATGCATCTCCAAGGTAATAGCTAATAGGCTTAAGTTGGTTCTCCCTAAGGTTATATCTCCCAATCAAACCGCTTTTCTTTCTGGTCGTAGTATTCTTGATAACGTTCTTATTGAAAGTGCGGTGTGTATACGAATGCACGTGCTAATATAGTACACACGGATCGTGTAATATGGACTATAATATAAATGCGGAAAATAGATGATAGTAGCAAAGTAAAAATAAAAGTAGAAAAATCACACCAGAGATTTTTACACTGGTTCGGAGCACCGTCCTACGTCCAGTCCCAGACTTCTATCTGGATTTTCACTATTAACTACCTCGCTTCACCCGGAGGAATAGGTTTACAATACCCGAGCAAACTAACGGGATTTCACGCCTCTAATACACTGAGGACTTCAACACTTGCCTCTTACAACACCGAGGACTTCAACACTTGCCTCTTACAACACAGAGGACTTCAACAACAATGAATATAATTGTTTGTCGATGGTATGTGTTCTTGATAACACAGTTTTGTCACTTGTAGTACAAATTTCCTATAATCTTATCCTCAAAGTATGTGAATGATGTTTTGAAAAGATTAAGGAAAGTATATTACTTATTGAATCAAAAGATATGAAATAGTTTCAATGATTCAATAAATAATTGAGAGCTTTTAGAATGCAGGAGTATGTAGAAAGTAAGATCAGAGATTAGAGTAAAAAGCATATACAATCATGTTGTTTTAATCAACGATTTAGATGAGTTTATATAGAGAAGAATGGTTGTAACTCTTTGTGAGCAGTTGCCATTAAGAGATATGATCTTTGATGAAAGGTAAGAGATGCAACCTTTGGAGAAAAGAAGTGTCTTTTGGAAAAATTGCTTTCTGTTTAAAAACGGTCGACAGGTTAAAAAGTGACCAGTAGACAGGAATTCAAATATATATACGTTATGTGCATGTGTGCACGTTCAGTGTGCAAATTATGCAGGAACGGTCGACCGCATATATTATGACCGGTCGACCGGTCCCTGTAAAGTTGCACACTGAATGTGCAACTACAATTTAGTCGTATATATATTGATTTCCTTGAAATGCATGATTATTTGAGGATAGATTTTAACAAGTTTATCACTATTATAATATCAAATAATCAACCTACAATCTAGAGTACCATATGTAGCTCTTTATAGCCATAATGACCTTGTTTTGTCGATCGCCTTTATTTATTTGTCAGAAATCAAAACCTTCATAAAACTTGTGACTCAACATTCTCCCCCTTTTTGATTGATGACAATATATATCTGCAAATCTGAATCTCCCCCTGAGTATGTGATCTCTCTCTTTGAATTCTTATATATGTACGTTCCTGCAAACAATTGTTAGCCCTTTCTCCCCCTTTGTCATCGAAAAAAAGGAGTAACAGATACTAGAATAGTAGAGAAGTGTAATTAATATGATATGCATAGCAAAATAAAACATTAACACATCCAAAACATAACAGAGTATAATACAGACCATAATGTCAAACGAAAAATAAGAATAACGACACTATTTAGTACAAGTGTCGATGAATGTTTTTAAAGTGCTAAACCATAATAGAATCTAAGATGAAGCAGATCGTATCTCCTCTTCATCATCATCGTCGTCGTCATCATCATCATCTTCTTCTTCTTCCTCATCATTGTTCCCTCTAGATGATTCTCCATGTCCATGACCACTCATACCAGTAGACTCGTCAGATGATGTCCAGGTGAAAACAGGAGCAGCAGGACGTTTTCCTGGGTCTTGTGCTTAAACAGAGGTGGATGTGGAACATGATATAGCATCCCATAGCATACCAAAGAATGACTTGACCTTATTGAAGCGCTTATCAATTTTAGAGTCCATGCGCTTGAGACGTGATTCAAGAAAAAATTGGTTACGCGCAATAGTTTCAAGTGATTCTTTTGTGGATGATTTTGATTTTAATAGTTTTACTTCATCGGAACGAGGACGAGAGGAAGTTGCTTTTTGTTTTCTTGGTCCTCTTTGTTGCCATTCTTCAAAAGGCATAATCTCAAGATAAGGTGGAGGAAGCTTCATTCGTTTGATGGTTATGGAATCAATGCATTTTGGTTTTGAGGTTGCAGAATCAGGAGGTTTTACCCCACAAGCTAACAAAAGTCGCATGATATATTCATTGTAGAAGAAATGAGGTCGTGTAGAGTTATTTACCATGAGAATTTCATCAAAAAGCATGTGTACCCAATTGATTTGGATTTCACCATAAATAGCATAGAGAGCTTTGAAGTTTTCTTTATATACAGCATCATAATTTCCAAGTCTAGGAAAAAGAGAATGCATCAAAACACGATGAAGTAGTCTGGCTGTGGGTCGAAGTCCAATAGACTTTGTGCCATCACTATTGTCTTCTATGAACTGATGAATGGTACTATTGCGAGTGAAGACTTCGCAGAAAGTAGATGAAAACTCATCGCCTTGATTTGGTATACCAAGTATAGAGGCAATTCTAGCATGAGTAAGAAAAATTTGCTTGCCACAGACGACAGACCAGATGACTCCGTTTGGATTATCAGGTTGATACTCGTCGAGATTCATGTTGGCGTAAAACAATTTGATCGTCAAATGATTTATCTCCACATTATTTTCTGAAAAATCTATCAATGGAGTAATGTTGGAATTATTGGCTAACCTCCGAACTCCATAAGCCGTGAAATCATCAAATTTGATGAAAGAGCCTGGATGAAACTTGTAATTTGTCATCTGATTCCATCTTGTTACAGCAATTGGACTTTCAAGCCACTTTTTGGCGGAGATGCTCAGAGATGAAGTTTCAGAGGATGTTCCTTTCTTGGATTTCTTTTGAGGAGGAGCCATTGTTGGAAGATTTGAGATTTGGGAATTGAAAATAGGAAACTAGGGTTTGTGATTTTGGAAAAAAATAACAGCTTGAGTCAAAAGAGAAGGAGGGTAGAAAGAAAATGACGCATAGATATGTATATAAAAACTGAAAATACGTCAACCGGTCGACCAATGAATTATGGCCGGTCGACCGTTTTCAACCAGAGAGCAAACGGTCGACCGGCTATAAATGGGGCGGTCGACCGGTTTTGCATGCTGAGTAAGAACGTTTTATTTTGCAAGTTTTTATAATATATCAAGCTATATATATTATATTTCTTTCTTAATACAAAATATAACCGTTATTACACAAGTGATAGATAAAGATATAATAACTATATATAAGTCTAATGAGAAGTGGAAGGTTCGTCATTAGAATTATCGTTGTTTCCTTCAATACGCTTTGACTATGGACTCCAGTGTTTCTGAGCACCTTCATTCTTCTCATAGTTCCGATCCCAAGAGTTAGGACTTTTAGATGTTGATGGCCTAGACGGCATTGGTTCATGCACGTCATGCTTGTTGGAACTACAGAAAAATGTTGCCAACTTTTCTAAAACGGATAATCGTGCCGATGTCCGTTGTTGCTGATGATAAAGTTGACTTTGCCCATAATGGAGCTGTCTCTGAAGATCTATTTGATGTTTCTGATAGTGGTGAATCTCATCGATTTGTGCTTTGGTACGAGGAGAACAAAACAGTGTCCTCTTCACTCGTTTTGAATTTGGAGTATTATCAGAAATACAAGAGCATTGATGATGACAACTTGGTTTTTGTTTTGGTGTTGTAGGAGAATAATATTCCTCCGACTCAGAACTCGTAATAGAAATGTGTGATTCTTGAGCACATTTATCACAAATGTGAGCCATAGGGAATGTTGTATAGAATATTATGGTTAGATAAGAAAAGATGAACAAAATATGAAATTTTTGCAAGCTTATATACAAGTTTCTTATGTATAAACCTATGGATGTGAGTTAATAGAAAATTTTGACCAAGAAAACATAAGCAGAGACTTTATGTTAACTCTAAAAATAGCTCTCCTTCTAAAACTGAAATTATAAAATAAGAGAGGAAAGGACGATCACTAAAAGAAAAGAATGAAAAATGAGTAAAGAGAATTAACCATTAAATCAAGCAGTGGCTTATATTTAATGTAAAAAATAGTTTATGCAAAAGTTATGGTTAAAGAATAACTAAAAGAGAAGACGTTCTTTAGAAATTACTTAGTCAAGATTTTTTCTTGAAATTAAACCAAGCTCTCTTCGTAATCTAATAAAATTAGATTCGAGCAGAGGCTTAGTAAAAATGTCCGCTAATTGATTGTCAGTATGGACATATTCAAGACATATATTTCCTTTGTCAATATTATCTCGAAGGAAATGATGACGGATATCAATGTGTTTGTTTCTAGAGTGATTTACTGGATTTTTAGAGAGATTTATAGCACTAGTGTTATCACAGTATATAATAGAATTTGATAAATGAATATCAAAATCTTGAAGTGTTTGTTGCATATATAGTACTTGAGTACAAGCGAGAGCTGCTGATATATATTCAGCTTCACATGTTGATAGTGAAACACAATTCTGTTTCTTACTAAACCAAGAGACAAGTGATTTTCCAATAAAATGGCACGTACCACTTGTACTTTTTCTATCCGTTCGTGAGCCACCGAAATCAGCATCACTATATGATACTAATTCAAATGGACATTCTTTTGGATAAAAAAGACCGAAATCTTTGGTATTATTAAGATAACGAATTATACGTTTCACTGCTCGTAGATGTGATTCCTTTGGATCGGCTTGAAAACGAGCACATAAACAAACACTCATTATTATATCTGGACGACTAGCTGTAAGATAAAGAAGAGAACCAATCATGCTTCGATATAATTTCTGGTCAACATTCTTACCACTTTCATCTTTTTCAAGATGTGTAGTTGTACTCATAGGAGTTGGTTTACCAGATGTATTTTCTAATCCGAAGCGTTTGATAAGGTTTTCACAGTATTTTTCTTGATTGATAAAAATACCGTTTGAAAGTTGCTTTATTTGAAGTCCAAGAAAATAAGATAGTTCTCCCATATGAGACATTTCGAATTCTTTGGTCATAATACTTGCAAATTCGTTGCAGAGTTTATCGTTTGTTGAACCAAAGATGATATCATCTACATATATCTGGATAACTAGAATATCTTTTCGAGAATGTTTAATAAACAAAGTTTGATCGACTTTGCCTATTTGAAATCCTGAGTTAATAAGATAGCTACGTAGTCGTTCATACCAAGCACGAGGTGCTTGTTTTAAACCATACAGAGCTTTCTTAAGTTTGAACACATGGTCAGGATATTTTTCATGTACGAACAAAGGAGGTTGTTCGACATAGACATTCTCTTTGATAAATCCATTGAGAAAGGCACTTTTGACATCCATCTGATAAAGTTTGAAATTATGGTGACAAGCAAAAGATAATAGGATTCTAATAGCTTCTAGTCGAGCAACTGGTGCAAAAGTTTCTTCATAATCGATACCTTCTTCCTGATTATATCCTTGTGCTACTAATCTTGCTTTATTTTTGGTGATATTTCCTTGTTCGTCAGCCTTATTTTTATAGACCCATTTAGTACCAATAACTGACTGATCAGTTGGTCTTAGAACAAGTTCCCAAACGTCATTGCGCTCAAACTGATTTAGTTCTTCCTGCATGGCAATGATCCAGTAATCATCTGTAGCGGCTTCTTTTGGATTCTTAGGTTCGATATTTGAGAGAAAAGCGACATGACCCATTTGATTGAGTTGACTCCTTGTTCTGACATGTGATGTTATTTCACCGATTATATTTTGGGCCGGATGGTCTCTTAATATTCTTGGTGGTGATTGTAACTCACATATTTGAGGAATATTCTCAATAATTATTTCCGAGTCAGAATCAATATTTGTGATGATTGGATTGTCAGTGACTATTGATTCGTCATCATCTGATATAGTGTGAGGATGCTGATAGATTTCATCAAAAGAGACATGAAGTGATTCTTCAATAGTTTTGGTTCGTTTATTAAATATCCGATAGGCCTTACTTCGTTCCGAATAACCGACAAATATTCCTTCATCGGCTTTTGGATCGAATTTGCCAAGCTGGTCTTTCGTATTTAAAATAAAGCACTTGGAACCAAAAACTTTGAAGTATGAGATTTTAGGCTTCCTTTTGTTAAATAATTCATAAGGAGTATTCTTGGTAAGAGGTCTTATGGACACACGATTTAAAACATAACAGGCAGTTGCGACAGCTTCCGCCCAAAAATGTTTTGGAAGGTGGTTACATTCAATAATGTTCTTGCACATTCTTGTAAAGTTCGGTTCTTCCGTTCTACAACTCCGTTCTGTTGTGGAATTCTGGGAAACGAAAAATTATGATATATACCTTTCTTTGTACAAAAATGTTCAAATTCATTATTTTCAAACTCTCCGCCATGATCACTTCTTATATTTTTAACTTTAATCTCTTTTGATTTTTGAATTCTTTTGACGAAAGATTTGAAATGATCGAAAGTGTCACTTTTATTTTTTAAGAAAATTGTCCATGTATAACGAGAGAAATCATCAACAATTACAAGCACATATTGACTGTGATTTATTGATTGAACCCTAGTAGGTCCAAATAAATCCATGTGTAGTAACTCAAGTGGTTGTAATGTTGATATGACTTTCTTGGATTTAAAAGATGATTTGGTCAATTTTCCTAATTGACATGCATCACAAATGTTGTTAACTTTAAAACTCATTTTGGGTAGTCCTCTAACTAGATTGTTTTTGGCTAGCTTGTCAATAGTTCTGAAGTTTATATGACAGAAGCGTTTGTGCCATAGCCATGGATCATTGTCATTAGCCACAAGACACATATCTGAATTATGATTAATATTCATATTCATAATATATATATTTCTGTCTCTATAACCTTCGAAAACCAAATTATGGTCTTTATCTAAAATACTACACTTATTATTCGAAAATGAAATTATAAAACCCTTGTCACATAACTGACTAACACTAAGCAAATTGTGTTTTAAATTTCTAACTAGCATGACATTAGTAATAAGAGGTAAGTTAGATGTACCGCAATTGCTCACATCGCCTTTGCCGATGATATAGCCTTTTGAATTGTCTCCAAAAGTGACGGAGCCACCATCTGAGTATGTAATATTTGTTAATAAGTTCTTGTCTCCCGTCATGTGCTTTGAGCAACCACTGTCCAGTATCCACTTTCCTCTTTTCTTAAGTGGGACCTGCAAAAAATAGAATTAAGTCCATGGTACCACTTTTTATAGGGTCCTAAGAGTTAGGTCTTAGGAGTCCAAACCCATAAGGGTCCGGTATCCCCTTTATATATATAATTATTATTAAAATGCACAGTATTCATGAATTGCTGAATGTATTTGTTCCTAATCAAATTGTTATTTGTTTTAGGAACCCATATTTTGATAGTCTTGACATTTTTCTTTTGAAATTTCACAACTGGTTTTGGTTTGGAATATAATAAACTAAGATTTTTCTTAGCTTTAGTTTTTTGTACTTTCTTCTTCCTTTTATTTCCAAGATGTTTCTTGGTTTCTTGTTTGTTATATCCCAATCCTTGTTTGTCTGAAATAGATTGTGAACTTTCAATGATTTTTGTCAAATTTTCTCGACCTTTGTTAAAGTTAGAAACATTTTGAGTAATGTCATCAAACTTTGTTTGTGAGCTAGCTTTTTCTAGGTCTAGAATTTTGACTTTTGCTTTAAGCTCATGATTTTCAGTAGTGAGAGCATTATTTTTCTCTTTTTGAGCTTCTATTTCTTGACTCAAAAGAGATATTTGAGAGTCAACATTAGATGATGATTCTTGAATATTTTCAAGTTCCTCTTCTAATATTTTCTTCTCATCTTTTAACATATCTCGTTCAAACTCTGCTCTACTTAAATCTGCTTTGACTACTTTTAATTGACGTTTTATGTCTTTATATTTGACTATTAATTCAGCATTAATATCAAGTAATTCATCAAATGTAGGAATTTGTACCTCATCTTATGTTGCCATAAAACAAACATTAGCTTGTTCATTCTCTGAATCACTTTCACTTTCTGATGAAGATGACTCTGAATCATCCAATGTTACTGAGAAGGCTCGTTTCTTAGATTTGTCCTTCTTATATTTGAATTTGTCATTTTCTGACTTCTTCTTTTGTTCTGGACAATCCTTCTGCATGTGTCCCTTTTTGTGGCAGTTGAAACATTCTATAGCAGATGAAGATGGTTTATTTGATCCAGGTTTTCTTTTATTGTAACGACTGGCTTTTCAATATTTTAGGAATTTTTTGAATCCTTTCGCAATGAATGCCAAATCTTCGTCTTCAGAATCTGATTCATTTTCATCTTTCTCAACATGAAATGCTACATTTTTCTTTTCTTCTTTCTGTTCTTTTCTAGCCTGCAAATTTGCTTCATAGGACATTAAATTTCCTATCAATTCATCTGGCTTCATGACGGAAAGGTCATTAGCTTCTTCAATTGCTAATACTTTTCCTTCCCATTCACTAGTCAGAGAATGTAGGACTGTTGAAACAACATCGAAATCAGAATACTTTTGTCCTAAGCCAATAAGTGCATGGTGAATAGTTTGAAACCGTGAATACATGTCATTGATTGTCTCATTTGGTTTCATTTTGAAATTTTGAAATTGACTTTTCAGCATGGCTATTTTGGCTTGTTTAACCTTGTTAGTACCTTCATGAGTGATTTTTAGTGTTTGCCAAATTTGATATGCAGTAGTGCAGATGCTAACACGGTTATATTCATTTTGGTCTAATGCACAGAACAACATATTTATTGCTCTTGCATTTACGGCTGCTGCCGTTTTCTCAGCTGCAGTCCATTCTGAATAATCAGTTGTTGGATTCACTATTTCTCTTTGAGTGGCATTCCAAGCATCATAGCTATTTGATTGCATAAAGAATGACATACGTGTTGCCCAATAACTATAGTTAAGACCATTGAAAAATGAAGGTCTTTGTGTCGATTAACCCTCCGTGTAAGTGGTGTTTTGAGTGCTAGTACTTACGTTATTTGCCATATTACTATAATATATCAAATAACTGTGTTACGGTTATATGATGACCGTGCTCTGATACCAAATGAAAGTGCGGTGTGTATACGAATGCACGTGCTAATATAGTACACACGGATCGTGTAATATGGACTATAATATAAATGCGGAAAATAGATGATAGTAGCAAAGTAAAAATAAAAATAGAAAAATCACACCAGAGATTTTTATACTGGTTCGGAGCACCGTCCTACGTCCAGTCCCAGACTTCTATCTGGATTTTCACTATTAACTACCTCGCTTCACCCGGAGGAACAGGTTTACAATACCCGAGCAAACTAATGGGATTTCACGCCTCTAATACACTGAGGACTTCAACACTTGCCTCTTACAACACCGAGGACTTCAACACTTGCCTCTTACAACACAGATGACTTCAACAACAATGAATATAATTGTTTGTCGACGGTATGTGTTCTTGATAACACAGTTTTGTCACTTGTAGTACAAATTTCCTATAATCTTATCCTCAAAGTATGCGGATGATGTTTTGAAAAGATTAAGGAAAGTATATTACTTATTGAATCAAAAGATATGAAATAGTTTCAATGATTCAATAAATAATTGAGAGCTTTTAGAATGCAGGAGTATGTAGAAAGTAAGATCAGAGATTAGAGTAAAAAGCATATACAATCATGTTGTTTTAATCAACGATTTAGATGAGTTTATATAGAGAAGAATGGTTGTAACTCTTTGTGAGCAGTTGCCATTAAGAGATATGATCTTTGATGAAAGGTAAGAGATGCAACCTTTGGAGAAAAGAAGTGTCTTTTGGAAAAATTGCTTTCTGTTTAAAAACGGTCGACGGGTTAAAAAGTGACCAGTAGACAGGAATTCAAATATATATACGTTATGTGCATGTGTGCACGTTCAGTGTGCAAATTATGCAGGAACGGTCGACCGCATATATTATGACCGGTCGACCGGTCCCTGTAAAGTTGCACACTAAATGTGCAACTACAATTTAGTCGTATATATATTGATTTCCTTGAAATGCATGATTATTTGAGGATAGATTTTAACAAGTTTATCACTATTATAATATCAAATAATCAACCTACAATCTAGAGTACCATATGTAGCTCTTTATAGCCATAATGACCTTGTTTTGTCGATCGCCTTTATTTATTTGTCAGAAATCAAAACCTTCATAAAACTTGTGACTCAACACTTATGTCGCTTGAATTACTTAAGGGATACAATACCAAACATGTCTCTCCCAGAGCTATGTTTAAGCTTGACATATCCAAAGCCTTTGACACCTTGCAATGGAATTCTATTGTTAGAATTATGGGGTTGATGAATTTCCCAAAGCATTTTGTGGCCTGGATTGAAACTTGCATCTCTACTCCTTGGTTTTCTATTATGGTCAACAATTGCAATGAAGGATATTTTAGTAGCAGACAGGGAATAAGGCAGGGTGATCCCTGTCTGCCTACCTATTCATAATTGTTATGGAAGTTCTTACTCAGATTTTGTTACAGCAAGTTCATGAAGGTAGCTTCTTGGCCCACCCGAAGTGTAAGGATCCTCTTATCACCTCACTTATGTTCGCAGATGACTTAGTTGCCTTTTTTAAGCCAACTATACCGACAGTTAATTCAATTATGAAGAGCCTTGATTTGTTTTACAGAATCACTGGCTTGGCTATTAACTTGAATAAATCTGACCTTATGATTGCTGGAGTTAGTTATAACATGATCAATCAGATTTCCAGCTTAACTTCCATATCTCATCGGGTTGATACTTCCATGTACTTAGGTATACCTATGGCAACTTCAAGGAACTCCATTGCTCAATGTACTCCTTTGTATGAACGTATTACGACAATACTTTCTCTTTGGACTAACAGGTTCCTTAGTCAGGCTGGAAGACTCACCTTTATTAATGCCATAATCTTCTCCATGACAGTTTACTGGTCTAGAACCTTCATATTACCTTCAAAATTGATCAGAATGATAAGGAGTGCTATGTCAAATTTTTTATGGCACGGATCAGTTAACTCTAGAAAATTTACTCCTAGTTCCTTCACCAAACTTGAAATGCCGAAGTCAAGAGGAGGTCTTGGGATTAAAAATACGTCACTTTGGAATCGTGCGGCATTGGTCTCTCACATTGATGATCTCTTGAATCACATGGACAGTATATGGGTTAAATGGTCGCATAAGTTTATGGTAGGTAAGAAAAATTTTTGGACCATGGCAATTCCTCACTCTTCTAGCTGGACTTGGTGTAGCATCCTCAAACTTAGACCTGTTATCCTGGCATATACTAAATCTAGAATTGGTTTAACTGGTCGTACTTCCTTCTGGTGTGATCCATGGGTGAAGGAAGGAACTATCATGAATCACATTCTTACTTACAATCAGTGTATTCAAACTGGCATATCTCTTGATGCTTATGCGCGCAATTACATCGCTGATGGTGTCTCTGTCATGCCATATACCAGTAATCAGGTTATTAGACAACTTTGGAGTACTTTGGGAGGATGTCATGTTCTACTGTCACCAGTTGATGGTATTGCTTGGACATGTTGTAGCGACAGATTCAGAATTGGTAACATGTACAAGGAGTTAGTTAGGCAAACTGACAGAGTCACACTAAGTTGGCACAAGCGAATTTGGTTGAATCATAATTCTGAAAGGCAAAACTTTCTTCTGTGGAAGATTTTTAGTAAATCACTTTTGACGAAATGTAGGCTGCGTCAGAGTGGCATAAACATAGACACTGCTTGTGTTTTCTGTCAGGAGGAGGAAGAGGATACCCTACACCTGTTTTTTAGGTGTTCTTTCGTCAACATGTTGTGGTCTTGGAACAGCACTGTTGTTATTACATCCAGGAGAGTTAGTTTGGTTAGTGAGATAGAATGGGATCTCATTTTCAAGGCAACAAGATGGAAAGTTGAATCCTCATATGTTTTGCTGTTCACATTGAAAGTTTTTATATCGATCATATGGGGGGAAAGGAATGCAATCATCTTCAACGGGAAAAGAAGAACTGCTGCGCAAATGAAAGCTAGTATAGTAGAAAGTTTGAGACATGGTAGTGCTGCATCGAACCACATTTTTGAGCCTGATTTCATGTCTTGCCTGTCTTGAGTGTCCTATGTTTGTTTTTCTTGTTTTTTCTTTCCTTTTCTTTTCATATGTTTTTTTTTGATATGTTGTGTCTTCTTTGTTTATCTTGTTCCCCTGATCTTGCTGCTTGTGGTGGCAATGTTTCCTCCTCTGTAAATCTTCTTGGTATATCAATTAATGGTAGGGGTCCATTTCTAACCCCGCTGGCTTTGCCAAAAAAAAAATAGTTTAAATAGATTACAATAGCTTTAAATATTTTAAAGTAGATTAAATTAGATTAAAATAGTTTAAAATAGATTAAATAGCTTAAAATATATTAAAATAGTTTAAATGGTTTAAAATAGCTAAAAAGGTTTAATATAAAATCGTTTGAAAATCTAAATAGATCAGAATTTAAAATACTATTTTTTTTTAACTGTTTATATTAAAATAATTAATTTAAAATTAATATCAAATTAGACTATTTCTTCCATTTCAACAAATCCGGACCATATCCAGCATTCAAATTAACAAGCTCAATTTTTACCGTTCAATTCAAATTCTCAATAGAACCGTTTGAATCTATATCAATTTCAAATCCATGTTTGAACTATAAATTTAAACCGCTTCAAATTTAGTAGATTTTAAAGTTTAAATATTCAACCATTTTCAGTAACTAAATTTTGATAAATTTCATTTATATTTCAAAACTTAACTTTTAAGATCTCAATTTAGATTCTTTAAATAATTCATTTAAACCAATTCCAACATATTAAAACTTAGATTTAAAAAAAAAATAGATCATGTAAATCTAATTTTACTTCATAATATCATTTAACTGGATTCAAAATTAAGGATTAAAACACCAATCTGGTGTCCGTATATAATTTTCTGCCCTATGGTCAAGTGATACGGATATATATCATTCAACCCACAATAATTTATATTTATGGGTATATATCATTTCAACCCGCAATCCCGAATTAAAATTCAAAATCCGTAAATTTGCTCGAGTCTATCATTTCAACCCATAACGATTTTTTTCCTACTCTATAAGTCCATTCGGTATGTATCATTTCGACCTACTGTGATTTTTCTATCGATAACTAAGGGAACTTGCAGTGTGATAACAATTTATAACAACATAACATCCAATCATCCGATATCAACAATTAAACATCCATCAAAATCATCACTTAACCAATAAATAACAACAATTTGAATGATTATCATTAATAGGTATTAACTAGCTATTTAAAATTCAATATTAAATTAAATGGCAATTATATTCAACAAAAGTCAGATTTAACTAGAATGACTATTTGAATATTTCAAAAAGCAATCAATCAACTTCTAATCGAATCATAATTTCAATTTAACTAACATAAGACAATTTAGTAGTTGTGAGTGGGTTAAAACACTCATTATTGATTTTTAATTGATTTAAAATCCAAACAAAGCCCAAAATTCTAACAATCTTAGAATGCACCCAAATCAGTTTCATAATGTCCGGAATTTCGATACGATGGTAACGTAAGAAATTACGCATAAATCTGACCTTGTACGCAAAAGTTACTCACTTTAGAACATTGTAAATTTAAATAAAAATAAAATCGAAGGGCAATTGGGTAATAATACCCTCCCCTTTACTTTACACGTAGACCTAACCTTCAACGGCTCTGAACGAAACCCATGCCACCAATGATGATCATGCACGCACGGGCCCCCATGACATGTCGTGACCACGTCAACCACCTCCAACCGATCGCCGCCACCAGCGCAGCACTCTCCGGCCATCTATCGCCTCCCACGTCGCTTATCGACGTGCAAAACAAATCCAGCCTCCACCTATATTTAAAACCCTAATCGAATTTTACAAGTCGATCCAACCATCAATTCGCCGAACAAACCACTCCGATGCACTCCCCACGTTCGTCTCCACACTACAGCACCCTCGAATCAAGGCATCACCACCAAAGATCAACCACCACAATGAACGACCAAGAAAGTTTTGGTCATTTCTGTACAAACCAAAACTCGGTTGCAAAAACAAATAATGGATTTGGATTGCGCTCTTCGAGAGCTTCACAACATATATAATTCCATACAGTTTGACAAGTTTAATTTTTTCGATTTGAAATTGAATTAGGGTTTTGGATCTACAGCCACTGAAGAAGAAAGAAGTAGCAGATAATTGAATAGACAGATACGTACAGAAATAACAAAATGAGAAACAAATAGGGTTTATAATAGCCTATATATAGGCAGAGATGAAATAGAAAAGGATGGACCAGATCAATTTGGATTGAAACGATAACAATGACTCGAAAACCCATTCCGTTTTCGAAACGAAATTGGGTCATCCCATATATCAAAATAGATATTTTAGAAAATTTTAAACTCAATGAAACCAGTTTTAAACTAAAATTCCATTATATATAAAAGTTAGCTTTGAAAATCAAATTATATTCAATTAAATTCTATAAATTGATTTCTACGTGTTTCGTGCCCGCACTATCAAACAACAATTCTGATTGAAATTCTACAATAATTCACTGTTACGGACCCGATGAAACTAGTTTCGTCGAAATCCGAGACAGTGGCCAAATAGCAAATTTTCACGTTAATTAAATAAATACTATTAAGTGGATTTTATCACTTTTAAATTCAAATTTAATAATTATCAATTTCCATCATTTTTGATTACCTAAAATTACTTCTTAATATATCTAATATACGTTTACATCTTATTGCATTCTTATTCTACGGTTATCATCTTTTACCATATTAACTTTAATAATTAATTACATTAATTTTCGTTGATTTCCAAATCAATTTCAACAGATTAAATAATGAAAGGATAATTAAACGATTATTACACATTAGTAATTCAACACATTTCTATGTTTATTGCTTACGAACAAGCTAATAAATTCACATACTGATTAATTATTCTATATTAACCAATTTCAATTAATTATATGCAATTTCATCATTAAATACAACATTTAATTTATTTCCTTATTTACAATTTATAACCAATTTTAGATTTACAGTTATTTCAAATGCTTAGAATTACATTAACAAAGTTTTCAATCACTTTGAATTAACATAATCAAATTACATTAAAATTGTTTTCTCTTTAATAATCATAAAAAAATTCTTACAATATTAAATTGCATAATCTTAATTAATTCAATATTTTTAACTATCGAAAATTATGTGTCGTTATAATGCTCAACAACTAAATGCCTTTTATGCATTTATTTTGTCAGCGTTTGCATACATTCACAATATTCTTCTGTAATTAACAACATACTCAATGAAGTTCATTCCTTTTGTCCACTTGAATACATTATATGTTTAAGATTCCATACTTGATACTTAATCATAACCCGGATTATTTATTTTTTCTACTCTTACCTCATGCTTATTGAATACAGTTCATTATGTGCATTTCCATCTTCTACATAGAGATATAAAAACATACCTAATAGACCTTGCTTTATACTTACCATACAAGAGTTAAACTATTTTCTCGCCTTACGTTGACAATTGCATTAGAAAACAAGTATCAAACTTTTTTTACATGCTTCCTCTGTCATGTCCAAACATATTTTTAACTGCATACAACTAAATATATAGTACAATGGATGTATGTTTGCTTAATTGGTTATGAGTATAAAAAATATACTTCATCGAAGAATGATAGAATAGGCACCGGGAACATTATTGTTGAGTATATAGCAATGTTTAACCTTATAGTTATTGATAGTTGCTAAATATTTATAGAGTTGTCGTTAAAGATTTATTTAATAAACTATCTCAAATTTTTGCAAGGAGCAATCTGTGACTGCGAAATGAAAAGGCTTCACATAGGACTAAGATCTATCACTACGACCAAATCAAGAAGATTGATAGATCAATGTTATGCTCAGGCCATTAGTGGTATGTTAACGTATGTTTCTACTTTCATGTTTATCATTTTAACTGTCATATGATATGGTTAATTATACTACATAAATAGAGTTATATTTTACGATGCTAATCGAAACTTACCAAATATTTAAAGAGTTTTTACACATTTACATATGCCTCATACGTTTTCAAATGTATGCCACATGCTACCATTGTTCAAATCAATATCAATTTTTATAACGTTTACAACATGATCAATAGCTACATGCCTTTTACGATCATTTCAGTTTTTATTGTTTTACATTTACATCTTTCAATAATAGTTTTCCACAATTCATAACTATATGTCTCCAATTTCACTTATGTAATTTATGCATTTTATTAGATGCAACATTATACTATTTTACAAATTAAATCATTGTTTTTTTAAATTTTACAACATGCTGATTGAATATAATTAAATTTTTCCTTCTTTTCCTACATCTACATTTTGAATACATTTTCTAAATAAAAGTCCTTTGGTTGCTACATGACATAAAATATAATATGCATTTCCATTGTGATAAAATTACTAAATTTGCAATTGAAATATTTAGTATTTTTCCATAATTAACAACATGATCATTGAACAGTGTTCTTTTTAAATTGTTCCTAATTTTCCTTTGACTTCCTCTCAAATTCTGCCACCAACTTCATCTGCTAATATGTATAGAATTTTCCACCTACTTAACAAATGACAACCTATGTCAAACTCATGTATACCCATATTATTTTTATCCTTCGTTTTAATTTTATTTCTGAACTCGTATTTTTGGTACTTTTTAGTTTAGCATTTTGTTTGAGCTCCATGATTTAGCAAACAGAAGAAAAAAAGAGATCCAACATTTAATAGGTAACACCAGTGAGTTGTAATTTATTACTAGCCCTAAAACATTTAAAGAACATGCTTCCAAATAGCTACCGGTTATATTTGCTGACTTAGCTTCAGATGAATAAATTCAACCATTTTCATAGGATCCAAAATTATCTTCTTTTTATTTTATAATTTCCCCATACCAGTAATAATAACAAGCATACATAATAAGCGATTCTTCTTTTACACTCTCCTTATTGTTTTTCTACATTCTTATTAAAACCAGTTGTATCACCTACTTCTCAATTCCTTCCATTATTACTTTACTATTTTACTTATACAATATATATTTCATTCAATATTGCTCCAACTGATGTGTAATCAGGATCTACAAAATCAAAATTTGCATGCTCTATTCGCATATTACTACCATTATACTAGCATTTCCATGTGGAATAAGTTGAAATTTGCATTAACCGTTTTTTCTTCATATTTCTTCTACTGCCAAGTATAGTTTTAAATTTCTACATGTATAGAAATTAATCACATTGTTCTCCCAACTAACTGCAACCATCTCAATATTATAACAAACCATGAGGGACATAACAATTTGTATGCACACTTCTAAGAGACATCTCACGAATTTCTATTTTCACAATTGATGAATGGTAGCTTATGGTAGTTGCTTTGGATGGACACCTAAAAAAATGACATCTCAAATCAGCATAAAAAATGCCAATGGTGATTCAAAAAATAGGTGAATTGAAGAAAAATGCATTCACATTATTCACCTTTCTGGCAAATATTCTTCTTCTTCTTACTTCAACGCTATAACCATGATACAAATTTTTTTCACTTCCCAAAAAGAAAAGATTTGTTGACTTTTTTAAGCGTAGTTTCTTTTTTTGTTGCACAATGGTCATTCATATTATGTCACCATCTTCATGATATTTTTATGCACTGAAGCAGCCTAACAGTATTCTACATACAACATCAATGTACTATGCAGTTGTACAGTTTGACTATTTGCATATCGACTTTTAGAATGTTAGTAGCATATACTATATGTTTTTTAAATATGCTGCTTGGACGTGCTATCTATGGATGAAATGTTTCTCTTTTTGACACTGTAATTTTTAAAATCTGCACACAAATTAATAAAAAAGGTATTCCTACGTTACTTTGTACATCTACCAATACAATAACAAAATAGATTAGACACAATATTTTCTATGCACACGTGCAACGGCCGTGCCTCCGTATGTGTATGTATATGTATATATGTATGTATATAGTATGTATATATGTGTATGTATGCATGTTTAAAAATATCCAGCTCAACGTACTCAAAAATCTCAAACCCTAAACGAGGCATTTTGTTTGGCGTTCTATATGTTATATTACTATTTCGAACATGATGGAACTTATCTCGAGACTTAATTCAATTATATAAAGATGATAGCTTTTCAAACCAAATAATATTATAAATTTATGAAATTAATTCCTATGCTTTCGAACTCGAACGACCAAACTTACGTCTGATTACCATGAAATTCAATGGCATATAATAATTCATTATTACAAATATTATAGAACTGGTTTCATCAAAATTTGCGATAGTGTCCAGTAATGATAGTTTCACAAATTTAAATATCATTTTATATTTTTGATCAAATTATCGATATTTATCTGATCTATTATATTTGTATATTAATTTACAAATTGAATTCATCAATATTTTTTATTAATTAAAAGGAGTTAAATAAAATTATTTAATCCATTTAATAATACTCAATTCACAATTCAAATATTTAAATGACCAACATATTTGAAGTCAACTTATTAAATTCCAAAATCTAATTATTTTAAATATTTAAAAATGATTAAACTTCTAAAATAAAATGATAAAAATTCTGGGATATTACATTTTCCCCCTTAAAAGAATTTCATCCCGAAATTTCCAAGGGAGGATTTTTTTCCAGATTGCCTATATGGATTCTAAACCAACCCGGTAAAACAAGAGCCAAGTAGTTTCACATAATTAGGACATAAAATCATCAACCACTTTAAATTTCTAGATTTATTACATATCCTTTTGCGTTTGATTTATTTTTTGACAAGTAATTTATTATCTTTATGTAAATGCAAGTGCACAAGAAGTTAAGTGGAAATCTCTTGCTTCCCTATACTTACATAATCTAAAAGAGAATCAGGTGACAAAAGCAATATGATGTAACTCTACATGCAAAAAATACCACGATATAAATCTACATGCAACCAACAACCATATATCAATCATATGCGACAAAACATAGAGAATATTCTATAATAGACGTTATGCATCCAATAATTTCAAATGACAAATTTAGATCTAAATGCCTGGTTTTTTTTTCTTCAGAGTTTCATTTTCAATTTCTCCGACGAGAATTAAATCAAAAATCAAAAATCAAATGACAAGGAGGGGATTCCTCCTAATAAAATATGGTGAAACTCTAGAATTAAAACAACATGGAGCATCCAGTGGTACTCTGGTTCCTCCAAAAACATCAACTAGAGTGAATAAATATTATTTCTTTCCTAAAATCTTCAAAATTTCTTTTTCTCAAAATCACCAGGATTTAGGTCTAATAACGAAAAATCGAAAACCTTGGCTTAAAATTTTTAACTTATGGTATATAAGATCACACAATCAATTAATCAAATTCAATCAAATTCTGTGAAGAAAAAAACTAACACTAACAGTTAATCAAATTCCATAAGGGAAAACTTATCTCATACCAATGTTTTAAAATGTCAAATGATAAAAAAACAAATCTTAACTTAGGTTCAAAACCTTATTGATTGTCCAAAAATATAGATATCTAAGCGTAACATTTTTCTCGTTAGCCATTCGCTTGTTGCTTAGAAGATTGTTGAAACTCCTTCGGACAAAAATTAAAAGTTATACTCTAAAATCATTGGTTTCTTAACTACACCAATTTTTCTTAATCGCTTAAATTTTTTGCTTAGTATTTTATTCAGTACTTAAATTATTTCACAAATTTTCACATAAGTTTATAAAATATTTTATAAAGTCATTTCTTTATAAAATATCAAATAATAACTTACTACACTTTATTTACTTGTATAATACTCTTCTATATCCTTTAGAATACATACAAATTTTAATTTAATTTTCGTAATTTAGCTGAAGATCTAATCAAAATTTGGCCCCTTTAAAACTGAGTCAACGTCTTGACCTCTTTAATTTAGAGTGTTAAAATGAATGATATTTATGGGTTAACCTAATCAATAAATTGTTTTAAACAAATATATGGTTTTAATAAAACAATGTCTATCAAAACTTTCCTATCCAGTTTAACTCATTTTAAACCCATGTTAAATTATCCCATATTTTATCTAAGGGAAAAATCTCATTATCAAAACAATCTTTTATTAGAAATACTTTTTACTTCGAAACCAATTCCCTTTTAGTGTACTTAAAAATTAAATACTTGGTTTTCCATTTCAAAAACTCATCTTTGAAACCATACTACATATATTTATATGAAATAACTTGAAAAGATTTATTTGTTAAAACCCACTTTGGGTTCGCTTGGATTTGAACTCATTTCGATCGCACAGTGATAAAGAGAATAATTTACTAAGTATCCCACAACTTTTGCCTAAGCGAACATCTGATCGTCACTTAGATGATTATTTAGATTACCACAAAAGTAATTGAACCGATTTCCTTCAAATTATCCCAAAGAAAATTTATTCAATTTAAAATTTTACTTCCCAAAATATTTTTACTTTCAAATACTTCCAAAAAAATATTTCTATTTCATTTCTCCCAAATTCCTTTGAAATTATTTTCAAAAATAAAGGAATTTAAATTCAAAAATCCTTTTTAAAACATGTTTAGAAACTAAATTTATATAAAGTTTCTTTATATAAAATCATCTTATATTATAGTAACTCTTCTTTGTTATAATAGATTTTTCTCAGATATTTATTCTCAAAATGTCTTATCCAACCATTTAGATTATATTAAACAACGTTTAATAAAGTTTAATCCTTAACTCACCATTATTAAAAGGTGAATTTTTTTAACTTAACATTTTCTTTGAACACCTTATAGTCAAATTGTAAAAATTAATTCACAAAGCGTTCATTTTAAATCAAAGCATAAATGCTCCTAAATAAACCAAGCACAATTTAACTACTAACAAACAGTAGTCAATGCTTCTAATTTAATTGAGCATAACTGAACAAATAATGGTGACCATAAATAAATATTATCACATTCAAACAAACACACGCTATTCAAACAAACACACGCTATAGCTATATAAATTTTTTAAAATTACCCCTTTATATATATATATATATATTATGTATGTATATGTATATGTATATGTAGGTATGTACGTATGTATGTATATGTATGTATGTTATATGTAAAATATAATCCTAGGCAAAATATTTAATTTGCCAAATTTTCAAAAAAATTCAGTACCATGTCCGTTGGCCTTATTCAAGTGTTTAGAAATTTCTATCGATACAATGGCATCCCATGTCTCGACCAGAATTCATTAAAACATAATAGACTAATTGACATAATATGTTTTTATAATGTTAACAAATATTCTCTCGTATATATAATTTCCTCAAACGCATTTTAGGGTATCGTTTACCCTATCTGTAATGAGCCAGACCCTACCAAAGCCAAGGTTCTCGCTTAAACATGCACTCCGATACCATGCTATAACGACCCGCTTTTTTGACCATCAAAAGTCAACACCGAATACTACCACTGTGTTTTAATATCGAACATCCAATCGATAAAAGGACGCAAATAAAAAAATAAAAGAACAGGGAACAGAGAAAATCAGAATTTCATAGTGAAATCAACAACATATAATATAACAAGGACGGTAAAAACTGCCGCTCCAAAAATACAGAATATCAGAGTTAAAAAAAACTTATCATCTAGACAATAATAAAATCCTGACCTTACAATTGCTGGTATAGATACAAATAATACAGCGGAAAATAAAACGCTACAGTAGGTGAACCTACAGCTCCTCATTAAGATCTACATAGCATCAAAGACAACCTAGGAAAATACTCGGTCTGTCCGAAGCATTATAATAAAAAACACATAGATCGGTCTGGAACTACCAGCATGGGATAACTCAAATAATGAGGAACATACAAAAGTTCTATGAGACCATGCCGCTAACGTGGAACGAACTTTTATCTCATAAGAATGACATTCATATAGGCAAGAGTAGAAATAACCAACAGGAAACAAATCCAAATAAGAATGAGAATAAATAGTATGAAAAAACCAAACCCGAAAGAAAGAAAAAAATTCAAGCAAAATCCATTCTGGACAGAATGGATAAAATAAGACAACAATCCAAACTTGATAGAATGAATAGAATAAGGTAACAGTCCAAACTTGATAGAATGGACAAAATCAATACTTAAACACTACGAAGACTGGTTGACTCTTCTCGTTGTAATTTTAAAGATAAACATATTCGAAGGTTCAAATCAAATATGGAAATGGAAATTTCCAACAAATGACTAGGAATGTGCACCCCCTTGAAATATACCTTTAGTAATATACTTTTGAGAAGCTCATTTACTTTGTGACACTTCTCAAAACCTCCAAGCCGGACCTCGCCAACCTTATCGAGTATCTGGATATTTTACATCTAAATCACAAAAGTGGTAGTATGCCAAAATCTTGATGAGATGTGAAAATACCCTAATGGGAGCAACCGTACATAGCTTGGCCCCCTCTCTCGCTTTAGTTTTAGCCATTTCCAACAAAGGATATCAAAGCTCAAAGAGCAGCAAATCGTTTTTAAGGTTACGATACACCATAAAGAAAGTTGAATCCGATAACTAATAAATCAACTATCAAGGATAATTAAAATGATCGAATATAAAAATTAAATATCATATATTTAACATTACACGTCGACTACAAACAAGTGCCGCCTTCGATTGAAAATGAATCTAGGCAAGTTGAGGTGGTTTTACCTCTAAGCATCAACTTGATGACATTTTTAACCTTCAAGATCGAAACGAGTCCAAACCTCAACGTTTAGCATTAAATGTATGACTAAATCCTTTCCATATAAGCGATATCGATTACGAAACTACTTTTCCATTACCGAAATCGAACTTTAACTTTTAAAACTGAACTTGGGCTTGATTTCCATATTATAATCTCTGTGAAAACACTTTGGGAATACTCTTTTAAAATGTTCTATTATAGGATAGAATTTATAATGCTAAGTGTATTAAAATAAGGGTCAAAAACAAATGTCATTAAATCATTATTTACGATAAACTCAAAACAGTTTACGCTTAGCTTTATTTATAAATAATTCCATTTTAAGGATTTTCTAAATTACAAACCATTATTTATGAATTCAAAACAATATTTATTACCTCTAAAGAAACTAAAAGAAATCCATTATATTTAATAAAATAGTTAATTATTTCTAAATACATTTATATCAGCGGTAAATTAACATTAAAATCTTTATTAAATCATTTTAAACACTTTCACAAATCAGTTAATTTACTTTAAATATAATTTACTAAAAAGATTTATTAAATTCAAATAGTCTTTAATTAAGATGAATAATTAGTCTCAATGGTCATAAATCAAAATGATTAATTTATGTTGTCAAGCTTTAGATTACTACCTCTGGCGATTTACGGATTCAGTGGAGCCTTCTCCTTTGGCGATTCTAGCTTTTTTTATCGTCTTACTTCTTTCGTCTGATTTTTCCTCCATCGTTCGTCTAGTCTTTCCTCTCCCATCTTCCCTATCGCCTTATCTTCCCTATGCCTAAGAAGAAACGTGCTCTGCTTA
This sequence comes from Allium cepa, assembly GCA_030765085.1. Lineage (NCBI taxonomy): Eukaryota > Viridiplantae > Streptophyta > Magnoliopsida > Asparagales > Amaryllidaceae > Allium > Allium cepa. The sequence continues at coordinate 339,363,455 of CM060929.1, read as the reverse complement.
CCTCTCGCTTGCCAGTTCTAGATCTGTCCCTTACGCGCTCTGGAGTACTGTTTAATGCTACGTCGTCAAAAGTCAGTGCGTCGGGAAAGCCTGTTAGTAGCTCCACTTATTCTGCTTCATGTTGAGATGGTTGTGAGCCTCCATTGACTGCGACTGAAACCGCTAAACCTTTTGTTGGGTTGCTGAAGGTGATTAATTCCCCGACCGCTCCTCCAACGCTTGGCAGTGCTTCGTTCTCTAGTGAGCACTCACCGACCACGTATTTAGCTGCTGCTAGTAATAACCCATGGTCGAGAAAAAAAGTTAGGTTGCCTGTAATGACAGTTTTGGGTAATGTGAACTCTGTGCTTGATGATAGTGATCCTTGTGTATTGGCCGATGAAGCCACTGTTGACCCAGCTTGTGCTGGTGAGGCCGATGGTCATGTTTCTTCTGTCAGTGGACAGGTTCGTAGTTGCTCACCTGGTGCTCTTGTTAATGCCGAGCTCAAAGACCCCTGTTTAAATTCTTGTGGTAATGCTCTTGTTCCTGAGGAACCATATCCCGCTCAGTCCGTCCCTCCGTGGACGTCGTTGTTTACCAAACTGGCACAAGATGCGGGTGTGCATTCACCCTATTTGTTTGAAAAAGTCGAAATTGAGGGAGTTATGATCCCTTCGGTAGAAGTGATTGAGGTCAGAGTTGATTTTTGAAAGAATTATTCGGTGGGTTGTTTTCCTGGACTCCAATCCTGCCTATTAGGTTTTTAATGCGCAATGCAACCAAGCATGGAAGCCTAAAGTGGGATTGAGTGTTTACTTTGACAATGCTATGTTCTACCTTAAATTCTCGAGTACCGATGAAAGACAACGTATTCTTGAGGCTTATCATATTCTCATTGATGGGAAACCTTTCATCATTATAACCTGGAGTCGTCTTTTGATGGGGTGAGGGATCATGTTATATCTATTTTTATCTGGACGGACTTTTCTCACATCTCGTCTGTTCTCTAGCCTATGATCGGGATTGATTGGATTGCAAGCCTTGTCAAAAAGGTTTTTTGTTATGATGCTAACAATGTTGGTAGAAGAGATTAGTGTATGCCAAACACTACTACAAAACAGGTCATTTGCGTCGGTTGTTTATCCCTATTGCATCGGTTCAATAACCGTAGCAAAGCAGACGTCGTAATAGGCAAAAACCTAATGCGACGGTTTTAAAACCATCGTAGAAAACGACTTTTTGTTATGGTTGTTTATGACAACCGTCGCAACAGGTTTTTATTTTTACGATGGTTCTTCATAACAACTGTCACAATAGACTACCATTTGGCTTTGAAAATGTGACATTTTGCTATGCTTGGCTTAAACAACCGTTGCAAATTACCTATTTTTTGCTATGGGCTTTTATAATAACCGACGCAACACTGTCTATTTTTCGCTACGGGTTTTTATAAGTACGGATGCAACAATTCTATTTTTGGCTAGATTTTACACATTTCATCTCTGCCTGCAGTACTGCGTTATGTGTAAATCAGATATAAGAATAAAGTTCAAATATCTAATTCCTGCAGATGAAGTTTACACAAATCTTAAGGATAATAAACAACGAATTCCTACAATTTATACAAGCTCTTTAGTTTTAATCAAATATAAGCATAAGATACAAATATGAAGTTAAGCTCAAAACAAGAGCTGCACAATTCACAGTATCAAAAAAAGACATTAAACTGTTCATACAGAACTCAAAGTATTACATCTATAACAGTGCCTCTTGCTGAACCTTTTCAAATGAATTGATCCAAGTCTCCTGCTAAACCAAGGAGAATTAGCTAGTACCAAAGGTTGCATAAATCTTTTTCCTGATTCAACCTGCAAACATAAAAATAGATACAAATTATAATAGTACAAAAGACAATTTGAGAAGTATGTGTCATACCAAAAAATAAACGCTAATGCAAGGAGGCCCGATTTTTAGATTATGAAATTATGTACAAAAGGTTGGACGGATAACACATTATTTCAAAAGGTTAAATGAATAACACACCATTATAAACTATTTCAGATATCTGTAATAGTTTTAGGACAAGAATAGCACATTGTTTTAGGACAAGACTACAAACCTTCTGGTTGGAAGCACTACATTTCACTCATACGCCGCTCATGCTTTTCTAATTTTCTTGGTAATAAATGGAATACATGTACAACATAATGAAGCTTTTAACTGTAGGTTTAAATAACGTAATCAACATGAAGGCTCATGTCAAAAGGTTCCTTTACTTGTTTTTAATTATTAATCAGGTCGATGGGTTACATATTTCTTGGATGTTCTTACTAATAATTGTTTATGTTGAAAACATTTTCAACATGAAGTCAGATGTCAAAGGTTTTGTATTGCTGCCTAGTATAATTGATGGGCCTGGTATAATTGGCGGGCTTGCTATAATCGGTAGGTTCCATTTTTCTTAGAGGTCCATGTTATAATTAAGCATGAAGGATTTCACTATTGTTGTACTTCATTCAATGTCATAAAATAGTGTAACTGTTTTAAGAAATTTGGCGTATCATTCAATGTAGTGCGGTTGACTTTGAGAAAATGGGATAATGGATATCACTATTGTTGTGCAAAGTTATGATATTTGCAGTGGACCATTTTGCATAAATAGTTTAGAAAATGGATATAATTACCCATTTTTTAAACCAAACTAAACTAAAGATTATGTTATTAAAAATAATTCAACTAAAGAAAAACTATTCCAATCACCAAACTCATTGGGACTAACTAATTCGTTTGGAACGCATCACACCTTGCTCTAAAAGCAAATCATATCCATTTACCAACCTGTTATGGTAAAACCACTCTAATTCTATCTCAAACCTTTTTTGAAACCATCTGCCTCAAAATCTGGACCCACCATATGATCAATCACAATCACCACAACCTGCCACTTCAACAGTAAACTACATCGCTGTCCCAACCATCACCTTGCTGACCTTGCTACCATCAATACACATCAACCAATGACCTGAACCCATAACCTCCCTCCTGTTACATTTCACTAACCATTCATGCAGCACCTCCCAAAACATGACTTCCTTCTTCAAATGTAACAACCCTGCTATTGGTGGTTACCTGTAAATATAAAATTACAAGAATTATTGCGTTTTTCTCAAATAAATCATATTTACAAGTAATCACCAATAATAGGGTTGTTACATCAAAACTGCTCCATCTTCATCATCAACACAAGTACCGTCCAATTTCTCAAACTACTACCCATCTCCACAAAACCGAAAAATCATTGCACTGCTCCCCATCTCCTCAAAACAGCGAGCTCACCCAAAACCAAAAGCCTAAACCCGCCACCACAAAACCAAACCTATTTCCTATACCGCAACAAAACCCATTTATACTATAATACTAGAAAGTGAGCATAAGCTTTCATAAAATCGTAATGCTCCAAAAACCTGTGTGTTTGCGTTATGCTATATGCGTTATATGCAAATATTTATGAGCACATTGTGCATGCCAATGCTATTTTTTGTGATAAAATTATAAAATCATAAAGTTACCTATATAGAGGAAAGTCGTCGCCCCAATGGTTTGCATAGAAGTTTAATAATTACCTTTATTGAAAAAAATGATAATTACTTGGAAAACAAGAGGGATCGGGACTCTATTTTCTGGACATCAAATTAAATAATTAGTTGTATTAGCTATAGTACCTAGAACTAGTTTAAGACATAACTAGTGCTCACAAAATGAAAATAAACACATAAATTATGAAATCAAAAGCAACATTTATTCACAACTAGATGTTACAAATATTATTTTCAACCAAAAGTTAAATTCATGTAAAATAAATAAATGGCACACCATATCTACAGCTAATCGAGCCATTCCTTTACGACCGCATGTTTGTGGCATTTGTTTGCTCCTAATACTTTGAATGTTTGACTTCGTACCTAAAAAGAGAAAATAGAATACATTGGCTAGTTAATTTCTACACGCACAAAGGATAAACGATTAGATGTAATTTCTACACACACAAAGAATAACGATGTTCGTAAGCGAATCAGCATGCGTTTGTGATGGAGGTGGAAGCCTGTATACATCTCGTGCACCTTCCTGCAAGTAGTTAGCGGTTGATGAAGATGCATTTTGGGTGAGAGGAAGAAAGCTATTATAATATATGTGTGTGTATATATATATATACATATACATATATATATATATATATATATATTACAGAGTATAGTTTCCAAGCTAATGGAACATTATACCGAAGGTGGAAAGTGATAGATTTCATTAAAAGACATTAAACTAATTGACTATAAATATTATACTAAAGGGAATGAGTGGGAATATAATCCCATATATTATACTGTAAATAAATCCTAGCAATGTAGAATAATAGATGCCTAGTACGTAGTGTAAACTAAATATAAATAATAGCTGCTTTTAATTAGACTAAAAGTTATGTATATACATATGCTTTAATAAACTAAGTAAGTTCAGATGAAACTGTAAATGTGAGTGGGTGCTTACAGGAAGTTCACGTAACAACCCGTCATTTCGAATCATTCAAATCGACAATAATCCACACATGTCAAATTTGAATCGTCCAAAACAATAGATTGTTAATATACTTATTTGGCATAACTTAGCATATACAGTAAATAAATCAATCATGGAGTCACAGACACGGAGTTTACAACAACATCGGAAAGATAAACGGTAGTTCATAAATCTACTACAGAAACATGGTCTGAAACAGAATACATCAGAGATCCCAGTACACAGAAGTCTCTAATACAAAGCAAGTGACAAGACTGAACACACAACTGGAAATAACAGGAATAAACTGAAAGATGAAATGGATAAGCTAGGTCTTCCAACGAACTACAGCTCCAAAGGATGAATCTCAAACTGTGATACTCAAGCTGACTCGAGCGTAAAGCAAAACAAAACACTTGAATCAGGATTAACATACTTATTATGCAGATAAATCAGGTTCAAGTGAAATGTCAAGTAAATGCAATATAACTCAAAGGAATGTTGGGATTCCATCCTTTAAGGATCCGATAAACTATCTATATACATAATACAATATGCTACATATATAATGTCTACAGTAAAGTAAATTATCAAAATAGCGTTAAAGCTTTACTTATATCCCCCTTAACACATTTTATATATTTCCATAGTCTGTACAGTACTGTACGCTCCTCCGTAAACTGGAGGTTTACACAGAGGGCACCACAAAGGTATGGTACAAAACAAACTCGTAGAAGGCGCGATAAGGCATGTAACACGGCACGCGAGGCAATGCCAGGGTAGATATACCGTTTGAATATCCGGACCGGTGGTAACGCATAGCAGCTACTACCGCCCACCTCGAGACACACTCCCAAATCAAAGGTGTGCACACCAAAACCAAATCACAAAAGCAACAGATATGGTTTCGAAGAAATGTGCCCGATAGAAGTAATGACCTCACTTGGCCCAACGTAGCTCCTGTTTTAGCCACATCAAGATGACTCACGGGAGTCAGGGCTACGTAAATACCATATAGAATCGTTCGTCAAACCATCCTACTTCATTTTAGAATCTCCACCACGTATATAGATGTTAAAGTTGTTTTCGGTATTGGTAGAGAGTATGACAATATCCGATCTCGGACTCTTTAACAACTAAACGCTTATTTCACACCATGGTCATTTTTAAAATTTTACTTTGTAAATATTTAGATAAAATCTCGAATACAAAATTTAAGCCAAAAACAATATTCAAGTTTAATTCTATTCACAATTTAAAGTATTCATCTAATTACCTTTTATTAAAATAAGTTATAAATCATGTCCAAAATCATTAAGTTCTGAATTAATCTTTATTTAAGTTCAATTAATAACCAGCTTAAGTCACCAATCAAAATTCCAAATGTACCTTTCCACCCTTTTTATTTACTAAAGTAAAAAAAAATCTATTTTAAATATAAAGCAAAATGAACCCTTTTAAAATATTATATATTAGATAAACTAATTTTATATAATTTAAAATAAATGAAACATTTTATTTGTCTATTTAAAATTTTATTTTATATATTTAGAAAATAAAACTCTACGTAAAATTTATGAATTACCTTTTAAATTAAACTCATACTTTTATATCTCTAAAATTAACATTTAAGGTTATAATTTTTTTTTTCCAAAATAACAAGAATACTTATTGCAGTTCGAAATCAAACTCATATATTTTCTTTCAAATATTTAGAAATCATTTTTCAAAAATATACCAACGGTGTCCGTATATAATTTTCTATCATATAGTCAAGTGATACAGATATTTGTTATTTCAATCCATAATAATTTAAATTTACGGGTTTATATTATTTAAACACGCAAACCCAAAATTTCGATAATAGCTGAAAATTGTTTGGGTTTATCATTCAACCATAACGAATTTTCTGTTATTCTAGAGTCCATTCGGGTATGTATCATTTCAACACATTGTGATTTTTAAACTAAGAAAACTTTGCAGAGTGAGAACAATAAATAGTATAACATAACTTAACGATTACTAGAAAATTAAATTAACATATAGAGTCAATCTACATAAGTGATCAAATTTATATAACAACTAATCATATTTAATAGTTAATAGCTAACAATTCAGTTTTAAGAGTACATTTACATTGCCATTACCTATTAAATCAATTTAATGAGCATAAGAATATTAATCGTGAATGATTAATCATCTTTCAGGGTTAGAGAACGGTGGAATTGAATGCACTGATACGGATGTGGACACGGACGTGGCATGATACTTCAAATAGCTGTGACAAGCAAGCAGATAAGCATGATGATTTTGATGGAAACAAATATATATACTTAAGCAATATATATACAATTTCAGAAGTGACGTACACTACTATTGTCAAAAATATATATATAACAGGAGCATGTATAGGCTTCAAAAGTATACATTTCTGCAATAAAGAATGCGCGGCATATATATACATCCAATGACAAGAGTATAAACCATGATACTTAGCTGTCGTATATACTTCCAAATATATATATGTACACCGCAAATATTTATTTACTTTCCAATATACAGAAAGAAAATACGACGCAACTATCTATAAACCCAGCCTAATGAACGAATTATATGAATAATCATGCTTCTGTAAATAGTGCATATGCGATAGCAATTTGAAGAAAAGAGGAAAATGAGCTGTCACATATGCACCATTTAAACAGAGGTCAACACATCAAACAGAAAAGTACATACGTACGTGTGTGTGTATATGTATGTATGTGTGTGTATATACATATGTGTGTGTATGTGGGCAAAAGAGAAAAGTAAATAGATCATTGTAATGCAAATATATGTCATTGCAATGCCTATATAAAGCTGCGTCCGCTCGAGCCTAGCCGATAATAAGCATGAAATTCTGGAAAACACTCACATATAAATACGTGAAACATATAAGTGCAAATGAAATCTGGATATAGCAAATTTTATGGCACAAATGAGGTTAGGAAGAAGATCACATAACCACCGTGTGATGTATATACATATATATGCACAGCATATATGTTTCAAATATATATATGTACGCTCATATATATGCACACTCCAATACACAGAACAAGGCCACGCAACCAACTGTTTCGACCAGGAGGTCGCACGCTTCGGTTTTAAGGTCAAGCAGGGGTGGGCTTCGAGTTTGCTTGAGATTGGGAGGGGAAATCGCTTCGGGTAAGAGCGGGTGGCAACACGGGTTGGAGCCGAGGCGGTTACCAGGGGAGGCAGCTGGGTCCACTTGGGATCGTTTATTGTGATGCTTCGGGTTCAAGGACAAGGACGGTAGCTCTGGAAACAAAGGGGTGGTTTGGTGGTTCGGCTATTGATGGTATTGTGGGTGTTTCTTTTGAGTGATGTGGCATCAGGTTAGTTGCAAGTCGAGGAGGGGTTGCTGCAAGTTTTCCCTTGTGGTGTTGCAGCCGAACAAAAGAAAAATTGAAATAAGAAAATGTTGTCGGAAAAAAATGAAGAAGAAGGCATTACCTGTTTTATTTCTGAGAATAGTACAAAGTGGCAAAGGAAGGGAAGAAAGCAATTATATATTAAAGCTAAAGAATAGTAAGAGTCAAAGGTGGCTTCAGAAATTTATTGTAGCAGTGACTAATGGGTTATACGGCTGGAAATTTTAAAAAGGCATAGGAAAACAAATAGACACAAATACGGTACCGATACGATCAAGTGATTTGTCGTTTCCGTCGCGTACCGGACACCGAATTGCAGAAATGATACGGAGATCCACACGGCATGAGGATAGAATGGTACATAGATATCAACGATACGATCAAATTATAAAAACTAGAATTTTTGCTATCGAAAAATGTTGTAAAAATGTAGAAAATAAGATAAACGAAGCTATAAAAATCCAAACTTGCCAAAATGAGTTACACCATCTTTCTCAGAAAATGAATTACATTTTTATTATATAAAAATATTCAGTTTTCGAAAATATTTAAATTTCACCAATTAAACTGATTAAATTTATATTTCAAATTTCACGAATAAATTATCTTTAATATTTATCAATAAAACTTTACACATTACTATAATTAAATAGATGCATTTCAAACATCAAATTTTTATTTCAAAATTTTATTATTTAAATTTTAAGAAAATTTTAGTTAATTACATTATAGAACGGTTAAAATTCCCAGGTCAATACACTCTCCCACACTCGAAACTTTTCATTCCCGAAAAGAAACTAGGTAGGAGAATATAAATAACCGAAAAGATAAAAGAAGGCAACGAATAGTACTTGAATAAAATAGTTCAGGATTTGAGCACGTACGGATTCCTTGGTTTTCTAGGTGCAATCCCGATCATCCGTATTCCACTGTACCTTAAGTAAATCGATGGATTTCCTTCGAAGCTGCTTCGTACCTCTATCGACAATATGAAGTGGCTTCCTCTCGACGGTTAGATTTGGCTCAATGACCAAATTCTCTAATAAAGCCGGTTGAACAATCAATGATGGATCATGGAGATATTTGCGAAGGTGAGATATGTGAAACACGTTGTGCACACCTGCTAGTTTCTCCAGCAAGTCAACTTTTAAGCCAAAGGACCAACTCTTTCCAAAATATGGAAATGACCGATAAATTAGGGAGCAAGCTTCCCTCTCTATCTAAATCAAACCATATTCTTCAGCGGCGAGATCTTAAGAACGACCAGATCACCTACTGAAAATTCCAAATCCCTTATACGCATGTTTGTATACTTCTTCTGCCTATCTTGAGTAATCATCATCTTCCTCTTAATCTCTTCAACTTTCTCATAGGCCTCCAGAATCATATCAGGCCCAAGAAATAAGCGATCATCGGACTCAATCCAACAAGATGGAGATTTGCAGGATCGTATATAAAGAGTGGCAAACAGAGACGTCTCGATACTTTCCTGAATTCAAAGGATTGGGATTAATAGATGGATTAAGCTTAAAAAGATTCAGATTCAAAGATATGGTTATACCTGTTAGCTGTTACTATAGGTGAATTCAATGAGATGGAGATGATCTTTCCAAGATCCTCCATAATTAAGAACACAAGCCCGAAGAAGATCTTCTAGAATCTGATTCACCCTTTCCGTCTGACCATCGGTCCGAGGATGATAAGCCGTACTAAGGTTCAAATGAGTACCCAAGCTTCCTGGAAAGCTTTCCAGAACTTGCTGGTGAAGATAGGATCACGATCGCAAACAATGCTAGAAAGAACATCATGAAGACGGACAATCTTCCTCATATAAATCTCAGCTAAGCTCGAAGCTGTTCGATTCGACTTAACAGGAATAAAATGGGCTGACTTGGTCAGTTGATCGAAAACTACCTAAATACTCTCATTACCCCTTCTAGTTCTCGATAGACCACCGATAAAATCCATAAAAATTTGATCCCACTTCCAAATGGGAATCTCAAGGGGTTGCAGCAATCCAACGGTCTTATGGTGATCAGCCTTAACATGTTGACAAGTGGAACATCTACTGACAAAGATAGAAATATCCCCCTTCATGCCATTCCACCAGTGCAATCTCTTTATATCCTGAAACATCTTCGTAACACCTGGATGGATGGAGAGTCTAGACTGATGATTCTCCCTAAGAACTTCTTGCCTCAACCCATCAACATTCGGAACATAAGTCCACCCATTAATCCTCAAAACTCTATTTCGATCAATATATGCTCCTAAATCCTTCTGATTATCACCTTTCATGCTATGAATATTCTCCTTCATAAGCTTAAGCATCGCATCCTCATCGTGCTTAGCTACGATCTGATCCATAAGAGATGGAGTAACCAAAATCTAACACATCAAGGCTTTTTTACAACTCAAGGCATCAGCCACTACATTAGCTTTCCTAGGGGTATAGTTGATGTTGATATCATAAGATGTTAAGAACTCAAGCCATCGAGCATGCCTCTGGTTTAAATCCTTTTGGTTGAAGATATGGTTAAGAGAATGGTGATCGGTGAAAAGCTCAAACTTGGTTCCCGAAAGATGGTGCCTCCACAACTTTAAAGCAAACACAACAACAAGCTACTCTAAATCATGGGTGGCATAGTCAGCTTCGTGGGGCTTCAACGGACGGCTAGCATAGCTATGACCTTCCCTTTTTGCATCAACACAGCACCCAATCCTTCTTTACTAGAATCGGTATAAACTGATAATCCATCGCTATTCGGAACGGTGAGAATAGAAGCAGAGGTAAGCTTTTGCTTCAACTCATTAAATGCAGCTTCACATTTCTCTTTTCAATTAAACTTATCCTTCTTACGAGTCAAAGAAGTGAGAGGTGCAGCTATACGGGTGAAATTCTCAATGAATCTCCGATAATAACAGGTAAGGCCCAGAAAGCTATGAATATCCGTCGGATTCTTAGGTGTTTCCCAATCTTGGAATTAGATGATGTGGATAAGTTCAAAGGAGATAAGATGGATGAATTCAAAAGAGAGAGGGCGGATTGACTTACATTAATCGCGATGATTTTAACTGGGTCAACTGAGACCCCCATCCTTTGAAACAATGTGCCCAAAGAATCAGACTTCATCTCCCTAGAAATGGCATTTAGAAAATTTTGCTTTCAACCGATGACTCTTAAGAGTTTTGAGAACATGTTCCAAATATTCTCTATGCTCCTTCTGTGACTTAGAAAAAAAATAGGATATCATCAACGAAAACCAGCATAAACTTATTGAGAACATCATGAAAAACACAATTCATAGGATCAATGAAGAAGGCTAGAGCATTGGTTAATCCAAAAGGCATGACTAACCATTCATAAAAGTAATTCTCTATTCGGAAGGCAGTCTTGGGAATGCTTTCTTCGACTGCACGAAGTTGGTGGAAGCTGGTTGCAAGATCAAGCTAAGAGAACACTCTAGCTCCATAGAGCTGGTCAAACATATCATTGATACGAGGCATTGGATATCGGTTCTTGAGAGTAAGCTTGTTCAGCTCTCTATAATCAACACACATCCTCAAAGAACCATCAGATTTGATGACAAAGACCACAGTGGCTCCCCATTAAGAAAAACTATGCCTAATCAAACCTTTGCAAAGCAAATCCTCATTCTGCTTCTTCAACTCAACTTTCTCCATGGGAGCCATCCGTCTAGGAGGAAGAACAATTGGTTGAGCTCCAGGAATTAGATCAATGCGAAATTCGATTTTCCACCTAGGAGGGAGAAAAGTGACTTCACCAAAAACATCAGGGAAGTTCTTAACAATAGGGGTGGACTCCAGATCATTAGGCTGAGCATCAAGAGAAAAGATGAAGCTGCCTGCGACAAACTGAGGCATTCAACATTCAATAATCGAAGGCTCGCCCAGTTCACTGACTAAGGAGACAGTTCGGGCCTTACAAGAAATGAGCGCATCATAATGCTTTAAACAATCACCTCCAAGTAAAATATCAAATGCATCGAAACCCAAAATATAGAAATCTCTGGTGAATCGACGACACTCGTAAAGGAGTTTCACACCTTTACAAATCATACTAAGATTGGCGGGACAGCCGATGGAATTAATCACACATAATGATGAAGTCGCCAATTAAGGTTGCAAAATATGTTCGAATTTATTACAGAGACCAACGGATATGAAACTATGGGATGCACCAGTGTCGAATAGAAAACGAACAGGATAATCATGCAAAGAAAAAGAACTTTGAAGAGTAACTTGGTTATCACTGGCAGGCGGAGGAGGAGTGGAAGAGGTCATGGCAAGGACTCCAGATGCCTTGCCTCTCTGTTGAGTGGGACAGTTATTCTTGAAATGACCAGGCTGGAGACAAAGGTGGCAAAGACTGGTTCTGGTAGCCTGAGGTGGAGGTATAGCGGCAATGGCAGGAGATGGACAGCTGTTGGCATAGTGACCCTTCAGATCGCACTTGAAACAAGTGATAGTATATAGGTTAAGAGATCGCTCCTGAGGAACAGGTCCAATACCATGAGCATTCTACCAATTTTTCCTGCTGCTGGAAGTTGGGTTTCCTCTTCTTTGGACCACTGGGAGTACTCTGAGATGTTAAAATAGCCTGCTTATGCTTAGAAGTAGGTTTCTCGAATTGCTTATCCTTAGAAGTAGGTTTCTCTAATCTGGTGGCCATATCCATAAGAAAAGTGAAGGTACCATGAAAATGACTAATCAAGCGGTTATAATACTCTGGGCAAGCACCATGAATAAACTTCTCATTCTTCTTGAGTTGAGTGTCAATCAAACCGGGGCCAAACTTGGAAAGCTCATTGAACTTCCTCTCATACTCAGCTAAAGTCATATCGCCTTGCTCAAGATCCATGAATTCCCTATATAACTGGGATTTCCCGGCTTTGGCCATCCACTTGGCCACAAAAGCATCCGTGAAACGAATGGATTCGGGATGGGCATAGATAAAGGAGATAAATTTCAAAGGAATAGATTTAACAGAGATAATCAAGAAAAGATATAAAAAGATCTCACCAGAACTGCTGCCATGTGATATTAGCCTCAACAGTCTGAGCGGTAACAGATTCCTACCAATCTTGGACGGACTCCTGCAACTGCCAAGTAGCAAAATGACACATTTGAGCATTAGTAATCTCAAGACCAGTGAAAATCCTCCCAAGAATTTTCAGCCATTGCTGAGCCTCGATAATGCTCTTGGCTCAAGTGAACATAGTACCCCCAAGCTGGGAGTATTCTTTACAAAGCTAAGTGAACCTACAGGCTGAAAATGTGCGACAACAGGAGCAACAATAGGAGGAACAGGGGCAACTAGTGGTGTAGAAGCATTCCCATGACCCCTACGACGGGCATTCCTACGGTTACTCATCTGGAAAACAAAATTTTGATTTCAGAACAAGGATACAGTTTCAAAATTCAAAGAAATCCCAATTAAAGAGAGTTCCAACCTAGAATTTCAAGCACGAATGAATATGATTCTGAAATTAATTCAACTCATTCTAGGGTATCACTACCCTATCTCCAATGAGTTTTCGCTCCATATGCTAAGTTTTCCAAAACCAGAGCTCTGATACCTACTGTAACAACCCGCCATTTCAAACCATTCAAATTAACAATAATCCACACATGTCAGACTTGAATCGTCCAAAATAATAGATTATTAATATATTTATTTGGCATAATTTAGCATATACAGTAAATAAATCAATCATAGAGTCACATACACAGAGTTTACAACAACAGTGGAAAGATAACAGTAGTTCATAAATCTACTACAGAAACAACATAGTCTGAAACGGAATACATCAGAAATCCCAGTACACAGAAGTCTCTAATACAAAGCAAGTGACATGACTGAACACACAACTAGAAATAACAGGAATAAACTGAAAGCTGAAATAGATAAGCAGGTCTTCCAACGAAATCCAACTCCAAAGGATCAATCTCAAACTGTGACACTCAAGCTGACTCGAGCGTAAAGCAAAATAGAACACTGGAACCAGGATTAACATTCTTATTATGAAGATAAATTAGGTTTAAGTAAAATGTCAAGTAAATGCAATATAACTTAAAGGGATGTTGGGATTCCATCCTTTAAAGATCCGATAAACTATCTAGATACATAATACAATACGCTACATACATAATGTCTACAATAAAGTAAAATATCAAAATAGCGTTAAGGCATTACCCATATCCCCCTTAACACATTTTACGTATTTCCATAGTCTATACAGTACTGTATGCTCCTCCATAAACTGGAGGTTTACACAGAGGGCACCCCATAGGTATGGTACAAAACAAACTCATAGAAGGCACGATAAGGCATGTGACACGGCACGTGAGGCAATGCAAGAGTTGATATACCGTTTGTGTATCCAGACTGATGGTAACGCATAGCAGCTACTACCGTCCACCTTGAGACACTCCCAAATCTAAGGTGTGCACACCAAAATCAAATCACAAAAGGAATAGATATGGTTTCGAAGAAACGTGTCCGATAGGAGGAATGACCTCACTTGCCCAGCGTGGCTCTTGTTTTAGCTACATCAAGCTGACTCACGGGAGTCAAGACTACGTGAATACTATACAGAATCGTTCGTCAAACCATCCCACTTCATTCTGGAATCTCTACCGCGTACACAGTTGTTAAATTGGTTTTCGATATTGACAGAGAGTATGATAATATCCGATCCTGGTCCCTTTAACAACCAAACGCTTATTTCACACCATGGTCATTTTTAAAAATTTACTTTAGAAATATTTAGATAAAATCTCGAATACAAAATTTAAGCCAAAATGAATATTCAAGTTTAATTCTATTCACATTTTAAAGTATTCATCTTATTGCTTTTTATTAAAATAAGTTATAAATCATTTCCAAAATCATTAAGTTCTGAATGAATCCTAATTTAAATTCAATTAATAACCAGCTTAAGTCACCAATCAAAATTCCAAATGTACCTTTCCACCTTTTTTTTTTACTAAAGTTAGAAAAGATCTATTTGAAATATAAAGTAAAATGAACCCTTTTGAAATATTATATATTAAATAAAACTTATTTTATACAATTCAAAATAAACTAAACTTTTTATTTGTCTATTTAATACCTTATTTTGTATATTTTAGAAAATAAAACTATAAGTAAAATTTAAGAATTACCTTTTAAATTAACTCATACTTATATATCTCTAAAATCAACATTTAAGGTTATAAAAAAATTTCCAAAATAAAATAGAATACTTATTGCATTTCGAAATCAAACTCATATAATTTCTTTCAAATATTCAGAAATCATTTTTTCAAAAATAGACCAACATTGTCCGTATAAAATTTTCTGATCTAGGGTCAAGTGATACGGATATTTGTTATTTCAATCCATAATAGTTTAAATTTACAGGTTTATGTTATTTAAACCCGCAATCCCAAAATTTCAAAAATAGCTGAAAATCACTTGGGTTTATCATTTCAATCCATAACGAAGTTTCTCCTATACTAGAGTCCGTTCAGGTATGTATCATTTCAAACCATTGTGATTTCTAAACTAAGAGAAGTTGCAAAGTGAGAACAATAAATAGCATAACATAAAAATTAACGGAAAATTAAATTAACATACAAAGTCAGTCTATATAAGTGATCAAATTTAAATAACAACTTATCATATTTAACGGTTAATAGCTAGCAATTCAGTTTTAACAGTACATTTACATTGCCATTACCTATGAAATCAATTTAATGAGCATAAAAATATTAATCGTGGGTGATTTCTCACCTTTCGGGGCTAGAGAATAGTGGAATTGAATGCACTGATATGGATGCGGATACGGACGTGGCACGATGCTTCAAATAGCTGTGACAAGCAAGCAGATTAAGCACGATGATTTCGATGGAAACAAACATATATACATAAGCAATATATACAATTTCAGAAGTGACGTACACTACCGTTGTCAAAAAAAATATAACAGGAACAAGTGTAGGCTTTAAAAGTATACATTTCTGCAATAAAGAATGCACAGCATATATGTATACATCCAGTGACAAGAGTATGAACCACAATACTTAGCTGTCATATACACATCCAAATATATATGTGTACGCCGCAAATATATATTTGCTTTCCAATATACAGAAAGCAAGTACCATGCAACTATCTCTAAACCTAGCCTAATGAACGAATTATATGAATATTCATGCTTTTGTAAATAGTGCATATGTAACAGCGATTTGAAGAAAAGATGAAAATGAGCCGTCACGTATACACCATTTAAACAGAGGTCAACACATCAAACAGAAAAGTACATACATACATATATATACATATATATATACACACACACGTACATACGTACATACATACATACATACATACATACATATATATATATATATATATATTCGAATAACAGTGAATATATAAATATGTGGACAAAAGAGGAAAGTAAATAGATCACTGTAATGCAAATATATGTCACTGCAATGCCTATATAAACTGCATCCGCTCGAGCCTAGCCGATAATAAGCAGAAATTCTAGGAAACACTCATATATAAACTAGGTTGGAACACGTGCTTCGCACACGGACAGAGTTGATGGTTAACTGTTGATTTGTTGGTAGTGTATAATATATTTGGGTAAGTGTAGCTGCAGTTATGGCCTTAGTGGTTAATAAACACCGACTTTTTAATGCGTTTGTAATATGAGTTTAATTGGAAAAACAAATTGAAAACAATACTTTGTGAATTAAGTTTTGTTACATGAATTCGACATTTTAGGTGCAAAGTGATGCTTGGAAGCAACGGTAACAAAATCGGCAGAAATTAGGCCATTAATATATTAAGCATAGAAACAGTAACAACTGTTATGATATACTTTGACAATGCAAACTTCGATCATTAAGTAATGGAAGCCAAGTTTGCGAACATGGTTGGAGTACTTGGAATAGCAGAGGGTGTAAAGTGATGCAAATTTGGAGGGGAAGGAACCGATCATAGTTCGTTGATGGAGCTTTATACTTTGTTAAGTGAAAGTTTGCAGAAAACTATATTTGTATAATATTTTAGGATGTTTTGTATGGCTAACCATCACAATATTGTTTCACATGATATGAGTTGGATTATAAGAAAAACTGTCGTAATTCAAAATGGCTATGCAAAAATTATGTAGGTTAATACATAATGGAAATCAAATGTATCATATTAAAGTGACACTGAGGTGACAACCTGAGCTCAAGTGCATATTTGAAAATAGCACAGTAAATACAAAATAAATTAGATCTTTGAGATAGATATGCAATTCTAGTTGCACATTGCTGAACTATGAAGCCCCATTTTTGCACCGTCTGTCTACAGTCTTGGCATTAATGCAGCTGCTGAAGATGTTTACAGCCTGAAATCATCCATATATATTTGTCTTGTCACATGTAGGGCTGTGTTTTTTCGTTTTTTTGCGTGTCAGTCTGTAGAGTGGAAACATCCAAGCATGCCTCTGTGTAATATGATTATGAGTTTTCAATAAACAAATAAAAGAACATGCATGTAATCATCTGGTACTTTATCCATGCTTTATTATACTCCAGTGCAATATGATTATCAGTATTCCATATACAAATAAAACACTACACATGTAATCATTTGGTACTTCATCACATGCATTATTAGCAACAATGAGAAAAGAATGATCAAATGATTTTGTATATAAAATTTGACTTCATAGCTGTACGGGCTAGCCATTATCATCTGTGAAGACTTGGAGGTTTATCTAGGAATTTCATTTTCCATTGCATCCTATATCATGTGCCGTGTACAAATACCCATAACAGGCCTATTTGCCTTTTGTGAGATAGTGCACTTTGTCATCACCATCAGTACATTGATACATAAAGCATTTAAACAAACTTCTTGAACAATATCTCAGATCTACCTTCTCATTTTTTCTTCTTCTAATCATTCCATTTCACCGTCTCACTTTTATTTGTAAGTGAAATTATCAAGACCCAACAGAATTGTAAATAACCATGTACTGAAGAACAAATCATAGCTAAGTAAATCATTTGCATTAAGGTCTTAATTTTTTTCATACAGTTATTTACTCACAAGAAATATCAGTGATTTATAAGTCAAAATAAACATAGAAATACCTTAATAAGCCTGCTAATTGTGACAACATCCAGCAAACTTAGGTTCAGTCAACAATGTCTGCAATTATAAGTCAACTTGATTGGTCTTTCAACAATATTCAAGCACATTCGGCACAACCTGATTATATTTCATAAACATGATAAATTAATACTCATTCCTACTTAAACAGAAAAGGTTAACTCACTGGACAGTGTAAAAGAGATAGGTAGCAAATCTTACCATAATAGCTCTGAAATCTGAAGCAAATATTTGAAATACCCTATAGAATCAACTGGTTCATTAGAGGAATAATCAATGGTGTAGCTGAAACCCCCACTTCCTGCATCCTACTCCCTTTGTTATAATTCGTACAGCGAATAGTTTGCCTTGATTGACACCAATTTTAAAATTAGAAAATTGGAAGAAGAAAAAATCAATAATGTAATAAATTCCTTTACTCAGAGCATCAACATTATCTCCATGCTGATCATTTTATAGATTGAATATCGTTTTTTGAATATAAAAAAGTGACAAAAATAGAAACGGAGTATAAAAAAAATTGTAAGTCTTAGAATCTAAAAAATAAAAATGAGATGATGTCGTCGAGCTAAAATGGTTATATGTTTGTATTAGCCAAGCTATTACTGTTATACTAGTGAATGTGTATACTCGTGCATCTTAAGCGTCAGCTATTTGTGACATATTGAAATTTTTAATTTTTAATAGTCTAGTGTGGTATAAGAGTTGAATACATTACTGATAAGTACACCTCTTCTGTCTCCATTTCTAACTATCGATGGGACACTGTAGGGAGTAATTTTGTCAATGTTCATACTTTGGTTCTCCTTATCCAAGTGATAAAACAGTTGCGTAAGATGATAAACTATGGTTGCTAATTTAGTACGTTGAATGATTGTTATAAAGTACACGATTATACCAAAATGATTACAATTTTTCCCTTGAAGCTGCATCGGTTGAATAGGTTAAAGTTTTCACAACTTGGTTATCTTCAACCGTTTTACTCCAGAAACTGGTTGAGTAAATTTAAGTTTCTAAGTAAGTTGAAATATTAAAGAATAATGGTATTTGGGTGAATATTTAAATAATTTGGAAGCGTAGGTCATATAGTTATATTCTTCTTAACCACTAAATGAATTTTGCGCATTTACCAATATGCACTGGTTAGTTAGAGGAAGACAAACGACTGAAAACACATAGTTGTTAGAAAAAAGACAAACTCATTGCAACTGGTTGTCCACCTCACATAGGTAACATATAAAAGTTGAAAATAGGGATGACTTTGTTTAAACATGACCAAACAACAGACAGAGAAAAGAAGAATTGAAAAGGGAGTCGAATAATAAGGCACGAGAAAATCCAGAAAATAAGGCACAGAAAATGATACCTGGACTTCTAATTTGTCCGCACTACTTGAACTGCCTTTCCAACAAATAAACTAACTTATTTCACCTTCTGATCAACATAGCGGCCATTCAAAATTCAGTTGATGAGGTTTAAATTTGTAGAAAAAGAAACGTTCAACAAATAATGTCACTTTATCTGGACAGCTGAGTAATGAAGTAGTACATCATAGAGTTTCATTGACACCAAAATCTCATTGCTAAATAGTAACTACTTGGGAAGCAAGTCGGTAGACAAATGTATACATCTAGTACTATATAGCAAAAAAAAGGGAATAAGGAAACATGGAACACATTAACCATGTTCTATCAGTTCGAATGACTCAAATTTCATTTTGTCTAAACACATAAACCATGTTCGAAGTTTATAATGATAATTATTGGCAAGAACAGAATTGAATATATCATGTTTAATTTTTTTTTATTTTTTTTTGAACATTGGTTTAGTTGGCTACAGTGCTAGAAAACTAATTTGTTACAGAACATTAACTCAAATGATCATTAGTTTCTGATTGAATTTTAAGTTTAAAATACAAATAAGTATACAATATTAGCATATACAATGGAAAATGAAAATAATATGTATAAGTGATGTTATCTGAATTTCATTCTAGGTGGGTGTAGTGTGTTAAACCAGAGCTACCGCACATAAAACCCAAAAATAGACCAGATGCGGTAGTGTAAGTTAGTTATCGAATGTTCATGGTTGGACATATCGAATATGGTTCATGTCTTTTCCTCATCACAAAATTCAGGTGGATTGCCTATTTTAATGGCATAAAGATCAATACACAGACACAACGCTTACCCACCTTGTAATGTCAAAGTAAAGTGAAACAATAAAGTACGGTGCAGTAAATAATTAAATTCATAAGACCAAAGTTGAGCGTATTGTAACAATGATGCGTGTTACAATGTTAAAGTATTAAATAATAAATGAACGAAGAAAGCAATAAAGGATAATGCCTCACATGATAACTGTCAATAATTTGTGCTTTAAAACATCAATAAACGAATAAAGAGTACACCTCGTCGAATGAGTATCCATAACTTTTATGCTTTATTATCAACATGTTAATTATGTTTAACTTTTAACCATTATCCGATGGAAGAAAATGAAGGAATACATGAGAAAACTTAACGGTTTCATAAAAATTCATTCAGATTATTGAATAGGGGTAGAGAAATTACCTTCAGTGCATACAATAAAGATGCTGAGTAGTAAAGATTTTAGTGGGCATCCCGCTTCTCTAAGAATGAGGGGTTTATAACCTAAGGAAGAGGTGAAAGAAAAATTAAGGAAAACATTTTAGCTTCTCCAAGAACAAATTTTAGGATATGACGAACAACCAAAAATTAACTGGGTGCAAATAGAACTAATTTACGTAAAAATCTAATCGAGTTACAATCAGAAAGTTAACTATGTTCAAATCAAATTATAGAACTACTTTACAGCTAATCTAGCAAATCAGAGGCCAACGCTTATTTCAAGCATTACCGATTAGAGGAATACGAACGAAAACATGTAAAAACCTAACGGAAAAATTCATTAGATTTAGGAAATAGGGAAGGAGAAATTACCTGATGTAGACAATGACAATGCGATTTGAGGAGTAAACTTCGGTTTCAACAGCTGTTGATTTATGTTATGACATTGCAGAGTTTTTAATGCAAAAAGAGGGGAAAGGAAAATTAGGGGAAATGGTTTGCAAAGATCGTGGGATAGAGAAAGTGTGGGAACGGTTTGGAAAGAGTGGGATGGAGAAAATGTCTGTATTGTTGAGAAGCTAAAGTTGACGTCGTTGTGTTATTTTGAAATAACAAAAATTAGTGATGCCACATCAGCAATGTCTGGATTGTGCTTTTATATTTAAGTAATAGATACGTGAAGCATATAACTGTAAATGAAATCTGGGTATAGCAAATTATATGGCACAAATGAGGTCAGGAAGAAGGTCACATAACCACCGTGTGATGTACATACATATACTACACAGCATATATGTTTCAAATATACACACACACACACATTCCAATACACAGAACAAGGCCACGCAACCAACTGTTTTGGCCAGGAGGTCGCACGCTTCCATTTCAAGGTCAAGCAAGGGTGGGTTTCGGGTTTGCTTGAGATTGGAAGGGGAGAAGTCACTTCGGGTTTGCTTGAGATTGGGAGGGGGTCGCTTTGGGTAAGAGCGGGTGGCAACACGGGTTGGAGCCGAGCAGTTACTAAGGGAGGCAGCTGGGTCCGCTTGGGATCGTTTATTGTGATGCTTCGGGTTCAAGGACGAGGATGGTAGATCTGGAAACAAAGGGGAGGTTCGGTGGTTCGGCTATTGATGGGATTGTGGGTGGTTTTTTTGAGTGATGTGGCATCGGGTTAGTTGCGAGTTTTCTCTTGTGGTGTTGCAACCGAACAAAAGAAAAATTGAAATAAGAAAATGTTCTCAAAAAACAATGAAGAAGAAGGCATTACCTGTTTTATTTCTGGGAATGGTACGAAGTGGTAAAGGAAGGGAAGAAAGCTAAGTATATATTAAAGCCAAAGAATAGTAAGAGTCAAAGGTGGTTTCAAAAATTTATTGCAGCAGTGACTGATGGGTTATACGGCTGGAAATTTTAAAAAGGCACAGGAAAACAAACAAACACAAATACGGTACCGATACGATCAACTGATTTGTCATTTCCGTCGCGTACCGGGCACCGAATTGCAGAAATAAATATGCTACGAAGATCCACACGATGAGACGGATAGAATGGTATACATACATCAAATCTACGATTAAATTATAAAAACTCAAATTTTCGCTACTGAAAAATGCTGCAAAAATGTAGAAAATAAGATAAACGGGGCTATAAAAGTCTAAATTTACCAAAACGAATTACAACATCTTTCTTAGAAAATGAATTACAGTTTTATTATATAAAAATATTCAGTTCTCGAAAATATTTAAATTTCACCAATTAAACTGATTAAATTTATATTTCAAATTTCACAAATAAATTAACTTTAATATTTATCAATAAAAGTTTATCAATTACTATAATTAAATAGACATATTTCAAATATCAGATTTTTATTTCAAAATTTTATTATTTAAATTTTAAGAAAATTTTAGTTAATTACGTTATAGAACGGTTAAAATTCCTAGGTCATTACAGTTCATGCGCATAGGTTTCATGTTAAAGAAAGTACGAATATATTCTTAGTAGTGAAGAAGAAATAAATGACAATTTGTGATTTAGTTCATAACATAAAAAAAAAATGCCAAGGTCACTTGAATTTGATCTAGCTTGGGATAGAGGACGAGCCAGGAAAAAAAGGTCATCATGGCAACGATGATGAAGATGCCAATGGCAAAGATGAGGAGGCGGCGGACCAGACGGTTGGGGTTAGGGTTTTGGGGTTTGGTAAGGGTGATGTTGGTGATTGGCAGTATTAACTTGAACAAAGTTGGTATAAATTCCCGCTTTAGCAAAGCAGCAAATGATTTATTACCAAGTCTCCTTTGAGAGCATGGGTTCCTGCATATTCCAAACTGATTTCATCTCCATGTTCAGTCCATACTAAAATCAAGTTCAAATTCTTTATATCAAACAAATTCGAATCTGGAAATCAAACATATTGTACTTTAATTAATAACTAATTTGAAATCTAGAATAAATATAAACATTCAATTTCAATTCCACCTATACAAATGAATATTACATTCTAATACAGTTCAAAATTTGTGTGGCAAAAATAATTACAACACTATGAAGAAAAAATTTCAATAAAAATTTGGATAGAATCATCATATATTCAGCAAACAAACTTAAAAGCATAGAATTTGTATATGCTTTCTTATTCCTTTGTGAACTTCTTAACACTTGATTAGTCAGAGCCAAATCCTTTATATCAAACACACGATCATTAATACGCTGGTAGAAAAAAACAGCTAGTAAAATTAAAAAGATCAAATAACTGTAGTTTCAAAATAGGAACCATTAACTTTTGCACATTGTCGAGGAGCTTGTTATGAGTAGTACTTGGATTTCTTAAATTCAAGACTCAAGGATAAAAATTAAATGTGTTTGTTATTTGAAATATATAACTTAGTTGAATTTGCAACATAATTATTTTATCTCATGAGTCAATGTATATAATACATATATGGTATTAAAATAAAATTAAACTTTTTGATTATGTCTGCATGTATATCCATTTATCTTTTTTATATTATTGAATATCAACGGCTTTTATGAACATTGTTTACACTTTACACGTATTTAAATGTAATTTCGTATTATTTGATATCAACAACTTCTCCGTTTCTTATCTTATTTGACAAATATCTCCCAAACATGAGAATTCAAGAACTCTAAAAGACTAGAATCACAATCCAACGCCTTAACACGCAAGCAACTGGTTCTTGACCAACAAAATAGTAACCAACAAAATAGTAACTCAAAGTGGTAGCATATATACCTGGTATTAGATCGGCGGTATCAGACAAGCAGAGATGGAGGTAGGAGGCAAGTGGCAACGGATCTGGAGATGTTAATTGACGACAATTCGATGTTAATCGACGACTGTTTGATCTTCGATGTTATTTCTAAAGTTTAGTTTTTTTCTATGGAAATGAAAATGTGTCAATGCGAAATCAAATAAGCAGCGACTCACCTGCATTACCTATTCAAAATAACGCAACCTCCTTCTCATCAGCAAACTGCAACAATATCAACTTCCTCCTTCCATCACACCTGCAACAACAATCTCTCCTCGCATCCGCAATAACCTCACCAAAAACAATCCGCAACCACTTGGAGAACTCCAATCATGGCCAGAAATCAAAAATGCCTCAACCCAACCCACAACCTTCGACCATCCTACATCCCACAACCACCAATCAAAATCGAGAAAATCTTCAAAAAAATCCACAATCCGCCTCCGTCCCCAACAACTACCTTCCAACACCAACCCCAAGCATAATCCGACCTCAATGAGAACCAATTGCCCTCATTCTAGTTGCAAATTCGAGCGTAATTCGAGCTAAGATGATTGTAGTCGTTGATTAGATTGGGTTGAAAATATCAATTTGCTGAGAATAGTGTTTGATATTTTTTGTCCGTGTTTGGGTTATGTTTTGTTGGGATAAATTTTTATTGTTTGGATTGAAATATATTTCTTGGGCCGGGTTGAGATATATTTGTTTGGGTTGTTGGTGTGAGTGTATGCGTTGGGAAAAATTAAAGGGTATTATTTACTTTACACTATTTGTTACGGTCATACATATAACAGATGCAAATAACTCTAATTGCTTATAAATTTACTATTGTTGTAGATGAAAACCATCACAAACTGTTTTCATATATTTTCTAATGCTTTTTATAGACCAATTGCTATGGTTATTAAAGAAGAACCAACGTAAATGATATTATTTGCTTCGATTTCAAACTCAACCGAAGCAAATAAGGTGACGCAACAAGCAGATTGTGTACTAGTGAAAGCTCTTATTAAAATAAGCCCATCTAATCCTCTGCCATCGATGTTAAAAATCGGACTTGAGGAGGGCCACTTTGCTGAGGTTAGAGTCCGCTATAGTTGGAAACCAGATATCTGTACATCCTATCAGTCTTTTGGGCATCATTCAGATGACTGTTCTAGATCAACCTCTGCTGGCATTGTTACTTTATCTGATCGTATTCCGTTACCTCGTCCTCCTATCATGAAGTGGGTTCCTAAGGTTGCTCCTCCTCCCATTGTTACCCTTTATGTTTCCGCTCCTTCTGTTGTTGCTCCTTTTGTTGAGGCTCTTGCTAGTAAGGCCTAAGTTGAGCATGCTACTTCTATTATGTCTGATTCTATTGCTTGGAATTCTGAAGAGTGGGTCTGTATTCATGCTCCATCTGAAATCCGGTACTCGCCTGAGTTTGGTTTTTATTATGCCTATACCAGTGACGTTGAGGGTGAGAGTCGTTATCACATCGAGGGTGAGGGTCTGTCCCTTACTAAGGAATGTGAGATTGGTGAAGAGAATAAAAGTTAGCTTTATGATGTCGGTTGGGATAGGAAATTTATTTATTCACTATCTTTGGAGGGTTATGATCTGAATTTAGCAACACTCTTGTGACGCCCCACCTCTATACCCACGCTAGCCAAGAACACTCCGGAGTAGTGCTGTCAACTAGCACGGAGAATAAGGCTGTTGAGTAGCGACCATCCATGTAATTGCTTATCACACGGTGGCTATAAATAATCTTCGGAAACAAACATAGAAATAATCATATCACAAATCAGTCACAGATATCCATATCACAAAGGCGGAAGAAGATATGAATAAATAACTAACACATGAAAGTGTACATCAGAGTAGTGGTCAGTAAGATCCACGATAATACAAAAGAATAGCAACACGTGCTATACAAAAGAATACAACTATGAGTCTATATCTGAAGTGTATACAACAAAAAAACTGCTAATCTAAACAGTTAGCCAAAAGTCAGAGTGATGAATCCCTGGGAAGAAGTCAAGCAGAAGCACCTGTAACATCTCGGTCTGACCCGAGTATTATTTAAGAAAATAATAAACGGATCAGTCTAGCTATAAATATCAGATGACATGATATAACATAAAAGATATGGCATAAACATAAACATCCATATCGACATACCACTATAAGTATGTAAATAATGATCAACAGAAGATCAATCAATAAGAGATAATCAATATCACAAGAATCTTCTCAAAGATTCGAAGAGGGCATCATACCCTAAACTTGTACTCATAACAAGTCAATGACATAAATTCCAGAAATCAACACGAGAAATCCAGAAATCATAAAAAGGGAAAGAGGCCTATCACATGACGGTCCGAAGACCAAGGGGAGCTACCCCGCATGTGTGAATGGAATCACACAGATTGAGGTCAAGACTAACCAAAAAGCAGAAAGGTATGTGTGAATGGAATCACACAAGTGGTGTCTAGTCTAACCTTGCAATGAAAGAGACATCGCGCAATTGCTAGTCTAATTCATAAAGCGATCATCAAGATCAACGAGAAGTGTCAATTACACTAAGCTAGTAAATATAGAAGTTTAGCTTCATGTCCCATAACCACTTGCTTAACTTAAATATTTACGAACAAACTGTAAATCTTCACTAATAAAATTGTCACAAGAGGTTCAATCGAACAAGTCCAAGAATTAACCGACGAAGTGAACGCAAGCGTTTCATACCACTTGTTTTACTAAGTCGTTTAATTAGATTTCTCATCCGAGTGAGGTAAAGGCTTGTATATACTAATAGATTGGAAAACGGTTTAAGAAAAGAGCTTTGTTATTAAAAATAGAGTTGAAATTGTTTGTTAAAAGAGTTTTGATATTTACTACTAGTATTGAAACCTTTATATTATAAAGTGACCAAACACAGAAGCAATTGTAGAAACAATCACTCACAAAGATCGCATACGGAGATGCGAATAAAATCCAAGGAAATCAGCTCAATGTTTTTCAGATAAGATCCCCTACGGAGGGGGGGTCCAGGAGGGGTGGCAACCCCCCAAGGTGGGAGTGCGGGGGCAACGCCACCGCTTACGGGGTTCGACCTGCCCGGTCAGGTCGCGGGGGTCCAGGGGGCAGCGCCCCCGGCGGGGTGCGGGGTAGCGCCCCGACAAAATGGTACGACCTAAGTGAAGGCAAGAGGCCTACAACCTAAAGCAAAATGAGGTCAAACGACCTAAGGGTGCACGCGACCTAACACAATGGCTGAGCGACCTAACTAAGTGCGCGACCTAGTGGGTAAGGAGGTCGAGCGACCTAAAGTTCTTTGCGACCTAACGGGGTAGAGGGGACACGCGACCTAAAGGTACGCGACCTAAGAAAGAACGCGACCTATCGGCAACAAGAATCGAGCGACCTAACGGAAACATGGGTCGAGCGACCTAACGGAAACATGGGTCGAGCGACCTAACTTTGCCGCGACCTATAAATATCACGACCTAAGGCCACAACGACCTAAGAAATAAAGGGGAGCGACCCAAAAGAGGAAGGGTTTAACGACCTAAGCAGTGAAGAGGCCAAGCGACCTAGGTGGTCAGGCGACCTAAGGTCTTACGACCTAACGACCTACGGTCTAAAGGCCACGCGACCTAGAGGATCTGCGAGCTAACGAGGCCGACCTAAGGTGCAAGCGACCTAAGGGACAACGGCCTAAAGTATGGTACGCGACCTAAAGGATGGCGCGACCTAAGGTGAGAGCAGGTCGAGTGACTTAAGGCGATGCGCGACCTAAGACACACGCGACTTACGACCTAAGGAAAGCAGGCGACCTAACTCCACTCACAAGGCCTAACGCCCTAAGAGTTAAACGACCTACGACCTACGCCACCAACTCACGAGCGACCTAAGTACTAGGTCATGAACGACCTAACTCCGAACACACGAAAAGTGGTCAGAACGATCTAGGAGCTATCTCGTATGCGACCTACGACCTAAGTCCCACACGACCTAACTCCGAACGACCTAAAAATGGCCAGAACGACCTACATGCAGAAATTTCGCCAAAACGCCAAAAATCGGAGTTTTTCGCCAATCCAATCCAAACCAAAAGCAAATATTCATGCTAAAGTGATAGGGAATCATTCCCAACAACCCAAGATAGTTATAGACAAGAATGTGAGTTAAAAATCTCACCTTTGCACTAAAGTTTATGAAGATGAAGCTTGAAAGCAAGGAGAAGCAATCCAAAGCTTGAATCCAATATCTTCTACTTGAATTTGGAGTTGAATGTTGGATTTGCAATTGAATTTGTGCTTGGAGTTTTAATTTCCCATTCCCTCCACCATTAATGCCAAAGCTTGATTAGTTAGGAAATTTATGAAGAGTGAGGAGAAGAGGGTTGGAACTTGGGCTTAATAGGCTAAACTAACCCAAAGTCCAAAGCGGGAAAAGTTAGTGAAATTTCACTAACTCCAAACCTATCGATGTTTATACTTAAAAAGTTGTAAACGACATTTTGAACTCAATGGAAGTGGTCTCGAGTCCTAATTTGACCGTTTGCAAAAAGTAGCTTTTCGGACTAAAATCTGATTAACGAGTTAATATTTAAATAAAATATTTAAATACAAACTCGATAAATATGCGGGTTGTTACAGACTCCCCTCCTTAAAGAAATTGCGTCCTCGCAATATATATAAGATGGAAATAAAAAGTAACAACCATAAAAGCATATTAACACAAGAGGAATTTTGAAATAAGAAGTTCACCTCTAGGAGAAGGAGTAAGCAAGTCCGGATGTGTACGCTCGATGAATTCTCTGGATTCCCAAGAACAATCCTTAGGATTTGAGGACCATTGAACCTTCACAAGCGGAACATCTTTATTTCGAAGTCGTTTAACCTCAGAAGCTATAACTCGAATAGGATGCTGCTCATAAGTTAAATTCGGCGAAACTTCAATTTCTTCCACAACAGCAGGCTCAAGAATAGAATCGGAATCCCGAAGGCATTTCCGTAATTGAGAAACGTGAAATACATCATGCATAACAGAAAACTGAGCCGGCAATGCAAGGCGATAAGCCATGGAACCAATACGTTCAGTGATAGGAAATGGCCCAGTATATCGAGGCGCTAACTTCCCCGATCGACTGAAACGTACAACACCCTTCATAGGTGAAACACGAATAAAAACAGGATCCCCAACAGAAAATTCTAATTTCCTTCTTCGATTATCGGCATAGGATTTTTGTCTACTCTGGGCTTCTTTCATCCTATGTCGAATAAGTTCAATCTTTTCCGTGGAATCACGAATAAAGTCTGGACCTAAAACCAGCTTCTCACCGGCCTCAAGCCAACAAGAAGGAGATCGGCATGGCCTTCCGTAGAGTGCCTCGAAAGGTGCCATACCAATACTAGATTGGAAGCTATTATTATAGGAAAATTCAACAAGTGAAATATGATCTTCCCAACTTCCACCAAAATCAAGCACACAAGCACGAAGAAGATCTTCAAAAGTTTGATTCACACGCTCGGTTTGTCCATCGGACTGGGGGTGATAAGCGGTGCTAAAATTAAGCTTCGTTCCTAAAGCTTTTTGAAGACTCTTCCAAAATCCACTAGTAAACAATGGATCACGATCGCTAACAATAGAAGTAGGAACTCCATGCAATTTTACAATTTCCTTGACAAATAGTTTGGCCAAAAGAGGAACGGTTCGGTTAGACCGAACCGGAATAAAATGGGCGGATTTAGTAAGTCTATCAACAATCACCCATAAGCTATCATGACCCGAACGAGAACGGGGAAGGCCATCTATAAAGTCCATGGAAATTTGATCCCACTTCCAAATTGGAATTTCTAAATGTTGCAATAACCCACCAGGCCTTTGATGTTCGGCCTTGACAAGTTGGCAAGTCATGCAACACTTAACAAAGTTAGCAATATCAGATTTCATTCCCTCCCAATAATAAAGTCGCTTCATATCAGCGTACACTTTACTACTACCAGGATGAATGGTGAATTTAGAACGATGGGAATCTTCTAAAATATCTTTACGAAGATCTCCAATACTTGGTACGATAAGTCTACCAAATTTTCGAATGCCGCCACGAGAATCAATATCAAAGTCTTTCAAACCTTCAATATCAATTTTATCCTTAACATTTTTGCCAAGAAGAGCCAATTCGGAATCTAGCCTTTGAGCTTCAAGAATGCGGTCTAAAAGAGAAGGATGAGCCTCAAGGCTACATAAAACAAGCGATGAGCATAAATCGGATACGCGCTCTCGAATCTCACAAGTGGATAAGATCTCGAGATCGTTCCATTCGGATATCATTATAGAAACAACTGCTTGTTGCTTACGGCTAAGAGCATCGGCGACACGATTACCCTTACCGGGGGTATAAAGAATATCAAGATCATAAGGTGCAAGGAACTCGAGCCAACGCTGTTGACGTAAATTAAGTTCTTTTTGAGAAAATAAATATTTCAAAGACTTATGATCCGTGTAAAGAATAAATTTCTCTCCCAATAGATAATGACGCCACATTCGAAGGGCGAAAACAATAGCCGCGAGCTCTAGATCATGTGTGGCATATCTAGTCTCGGCCGGCTTCAATTGCCTAGAAGCATAAGCAACAACACGTTCTTTTTGCATAAGAACGGCACCCAAACCAACGTGACTAGCATCGGTATAAACAACAAAATCTTGATTCCCCTCGGGAATCACAAGAATAGGAGCATCGGAAAGGAGTTCTTTCAATTTCTGAAAAGAGGCTTCACATTTGTCCGACCAAATGTATTTAACTCCCTTCCTAGTCAATCCAGTAAGAGGCACAGAAATCTTAGAAAAGTCTTTAATAAAACGGCGGTAATAGCCCGCCAATCCGAGAAAACTACGAATCTCTGTCACACTCTCCGGTCTCTTCCAATCTTGAATCGCTTCGATCTTTGAAGGATCCACGGATATCCCGGATTCGGAAATAATATGACCGAGAAACTTCACACGAGATTGCCAAAAGTGGCATTTAGAAAATTTCGCCTTTAATTGATTACTCCTAAGTGTTTCCAATACAATCCTAAGATGTTTCTCATGTTCCTCCTCGGTTTTTGAATACACTAGAATATCATCAATGAATATGAGAACAAACCGATCGAGGAAATCTTTGAAAACTCGATTCATGAGGTCAACGAAATAAGCTGGAGCATTCGTTAACCCAAATGGCATAACAAGCCATTCATAAGATCCATATCGAGTACGGAATGATGTCAAAGGAATGCTATCCTCAGGGATGCGAAGCTGATGGAAACCGGTAGCCAAGTCTAATTGTGAAAAGACCTTAGCACCACTCAGCTGATCGAATAGATCATCAATCCGAGGTAAAGGATATTTATTTTTAATAGTAAGATCGTTAAGCTTGCGATAATCAACGCAGAGCCTCAGAGTACCATCAGATTTCTTTACGAAAATAGCCGAAGCTCCCCAAGGCGAGGAACTAGAGCGAATAAATTGCCTCGTCTCCAACTCGGATAATTGTTTACGCATCTCCTCATTTTCCTTATTGGACATGCGATAAGGAGGACGAGTAATAGGTTGAGCTCCAGAAACAAGATTAATTCTGAACTCAATTGCTCGTTTAGGTGGCAAACCTAAAACGGGCTCGAATATGTCGGAAAATTCACGAACAACATGAATACGAGAAATAATATCATCTTCATCATCATCATCGTTATCACGAGGATTTAAAGAATATAAAGATGCCACCAAACAGGATTCTGAATCTTTAAGATTAACAAAAATCTGATTAATAAATAGTGGATGACGGAGATGAATAGCCCGTTCAGGACATAGGATATGGGCTTGATAACGGTTAAGCCAATCCATTCCCAAAATTATTCCAAAGCCTAAGTAACGCATGACATGCAAATCGGCTAGGAAAGAAAGATCGCAAAAAATAATCTCCACATCTTTACAAAGCAAACTAAGAGTTGCGGATCCACCAACAGGATTCGCAATTTTTAAAGAAGTCATCAATGCAGTAACACTTAAGGAAAAAGTGTCTACCAGTTCCTTTGATATAAAAGAATGGGATGCACCCGTATCAAAGAGAACTCTAATAGGTTGATCATGAAATAAAATAATACCATCAAGAATGGAATGAGAAATACCTTGGCCACGAGATGTGTTGCCAGGGGCTTGAGCCACGTTTAACTTTCCCTCATTCCTGCTTTTACGTTTGAGGCATTGATGTATAAAGTGATCTGGGCTCTTACAATAGCGACAAGATTTGGGCTTAGAGCACTTATTCGCATAATGATCCCCAGACCCACAGTTGAAGCAACTCGCACCACTAGGAGAAGGAGACTTCGCCGTAGGGGTTGCCTGCTTACCCTTTTTGTTGGGATAAGGACCCTTGAATTTGTTTGGCCTCTTCTTGTTGTTGAAGTTTGGTTTAGCGCCTTCCACTTCAACATCACTCTCTCTATCAGCCTCTTCAAGACGAAGAGCGATATCGACGAGTTGATCAAATGCGACTTCTAGTTTCAGGAGCAGTGGCTTCTTAAGATTCTTATTTAAGCCATAAACGAACCTCTGGTTCTTCTTCAATGGGGTGTTGATGTATTCAACCCCATATTTGGAAAGCGACTCGAAGGCTGCGACGTAATCAGTCACAGAGGATTGACCTTGAACAAGGTCTATAAAACGTCGAGCCAAGGTTACTTTCCCAGCTTCTGGTACAAACTTTAACTCGAAGCGTCCCTGAAATTGCTCTCAGGTGAGATCCGCTTCATTAATTTCTGAAATAAGGAGTTCGTACCAGTCCAATGCTCTCTCCTGGAGCATGCTGGAAGCCACCTGAACGCGGTGGAGATCGATAAGGTTCATGCGAGAAAAGATTCGATCGCATGATTTTAACCAAGCTTGGACCTCGATGATATTTTCCGAACCTTTGAAGGGCTTCCCACCCAAGTTGGTGTAATCGCTGCACAAACGTGCAAATCCCGACTTTGGGTGAGTAGGTTCCGGGTTAGCTCCAGCTGCTTGAGCATTAGTTACTAAATCAAGAAGCTGTTGAGCAGTCATAAAAACTCCATCCGGGGGAGCAGCACCAGATGATCCAGTTCTGGGACGGCCTGGTCTAGACATTCTCTTCCTTTGAGAAAGAAAGAAGAGAAAGAAGAAGGTTATTCACCAATGAACATCAAGCAATCTTGATAGATAAAATAAGAAATCATAAAGGAAATAGGATGAATCGGTACGAAGACTCGAATTAATCCTACCGTATGACTCCTAAGATAGACTTAGGACGATGATCCTTGTTAAGTTATTCTACATTGTTCCGAAGTTTGGCTCTGATACCAAGCTGTGACGCCCCACCTCTATACCCACGCTAGCCAAGAACACTCTGGAGTAGTGCTATCAACTAGCACGGAGAATAAGGCTGTTGAGGAGCGACCATCCATGTAATTGCTTATCACACGGTGGCTATAAATAATCTTCGGAAACAAACATAGAAATAATCATATCACAAATCAGTCATAGATATCCATATCACAAAGGCGGAAGAAGATATGAATAAATAACTAACACATGAAAGTGTACATCAGAGTAGTGGTCAGTAAGATCCACGATAATACAAAAGAATAGCAACACGTGCTATACAAAAGAATACAACTATGAGTCTATATCTCAAGTGTATACAACAAAAAAACTGCTAATCTAAACAGTTAGCCAAAAGTCAGAGTGATGAATCCCTGGGAAGAAGTCAAGCAGAAGCACCTGTAACATCTCGGTCTGACCCGAGTATTATTTAAGAAAATAATAAACGGATCAGTCTAGCTATAAATATCAGATGACATGATATAACATAAAAGATATGGCATAAACATAAACATCCATATCGACATACCACTATAAGTATGTAAATAATGATCAACAGAAGATCAATCAATAAGAGATAATCAATATCACAAGAATCTTCTCAAAGATTCGAAGAGGGCATCATACCCTAAACTTGTACTCATAACAAGTCAATGACATAAATTCCAGAAATCAACACGAGAAATCCAGAAATCATAAAAAGGGAAAGAGGCCTATCACATGACGGTCCGAAGACCAAGGGGAGCTACCCCGCATGTGTGAATGGAATCACACAGATTGAGGTCAAGACTAACCAAAAAGCAGAAAGGTATGTGTGAATGGAATCACACAAGTGGTGTCTAGTCTAACCTTGCAATGAAAGAGACATCGCGCAATTGCTAGTCTAATTCATAAAGCGATCATCAAGATCAAAGAGAAGTGTCAATTACACTAAGCTAGTAAATATAGAAGTTTAGCTTCATGTCCCATAACCACTTGCTTAACTTAAATATTTACGAACAAACTGTAAATCTTCACTAATAAAATTGTCACAAGAGGTTCAATCGAACAAGTCCAAGAATTAACCGACGAAGTGAACGCAAGCGTTTCATACCACTTGTTTTACTAAGTCGTTTAATTAGATTTCTCATCCGAGTGAGGTAAAGGCTTGTATATACTAATAGATTGGAAAACGGTTTAAGAAAAGAGCTTTGTTATTAAAAATAGAGTTGAAATTGTTTGTTAAAAGAGTTTTGATATTTACTACTAGTATTGAAACCTTTATATTATAAAGTGACCAAACACAGAAGCAATTGTAGAAACAATCAGTCACAAAGATCGCATACGGAGATGCGAATAAAATCCAAGGAAATCAGCTCAATGTTTTTCAGATAAGATCCCCTACGGAGGGGGGGTCCAGGGGGGGTGGCAACCCCCCAAGGTGGGAGTGCGGGGGCAACGCCACCGCTTACGGGGTTCGACCTGCCCGGTCAGGTCGCGGGGGTCCAGGGGGCAGCGCCCCCGGCGGGGTGCGGGGTAGCGTCCCGACAAAACGGTACGACCTAAGTGAAGGCAAGAGGCCTACAACCTAAAGCAAAATGAGGTCAAACGACCTAAGGGTGCACGCGACCTAACACAATGGCTGAGCGACCTAACTAAGTGCGCGACCTAGTGGGTAAGGAGGTCGAGCGACCTAAAGTTCTTTGCGACCTAACGGGGTAGAGGGGACACGCGACCTAAAGGTACGCGACCTAAGAAAGAACGCGACCTATCGGCAACAAGAATCGAGCGACCTAACGAAAACATGGGTCGAGCGACCTAACTTTTCCGCGACCTATAAATATCACGACCTAAGGCCACAACGACCTAAGAAATAAAGGGGAGCGACCCAAAAGAGGAAGGGTTTAACGACCTAAGCAGTGAAGAGGCCAAGCGACCTAGGTGGTCAGGCGACCTAAGGTCTTACGACCTAACGACCTACGGTCTAAAGGCCACGCGACCTAGAGGATCTGCGAGCTAACGAGGCCGACCTAAGGTGCAAGCGACCTAAGGGACAACGGCCTAAAGTATGGTACGCGACCTAAAGGATGGCGCGACCTAAGGTGAGAGCAGGTCGAGTGACTTAAGGCGATGCGCGACCTAAGACACACGCGACTTACGACCTAAGGAAAGCAGGCGACCTAACTCCACTCACAAGGCCTAACGCCCTAAGAGTTAAACGACCTACGACCTACGCCACCAACTCACGAGCGACCTAAGTACTAGGTCGTGAACGACCTAAC
This sequence comes from Allium cepa, assembly GCA_030765085.1. Classification (NCBI taxonomy): domain Eukaryota; kingdom Viridiplantae; phylum Streptophyta; class Magnoliopsida; order Asparagales; family Amaryllidaceae; genus Allium; species Allium cepa. The sequence goes on along the minus strand of CM060929.1, from coordinate 339,327,803 downwards.
TCCGAACACACGAAAAGTGGTCAGAACGATCTAGGAGCTATCTTGTATGCGACCTACGACCTAAGTCCCACACGACCTAACTCCGAACGACCTAAAAATGGCCAGAACGACCTACATGCAGAAATTTCGCCAAAACGCCAAAAATAGGAGTTTTTCGCCAATCCAATCCAAACCAAAAGCAAATATTCATGCTAAAGTGATAGGGAATCATTCCCAACAACCCAAGATAGTTATAGACAAGAATGTGAGTTAAAAATCTCACCTTTGCACTAAAGTTTATGAAGATGAAGCTTGAAAGCAAGGAGAAGCAATCCAAAGCTTGAATCCAATATCTTCTACTTGAATTTGGAGTTGAATGTTGGATTTGCAATTGAATTTGTGCTTGGAGTTTTAATTTCCCATTCCCTCCACCATTAATGCCAAAGCTTGATTAGTTAGGAAATTTATGAAGAGTGAGGAGAAGAGGGTTGGAACTTGGGCTTAATAGGCTAAACTAACCCAAAGTCCAAAGCGGGAAAAGTTAGTGAAATTTCACTAACTCCAAACCTATCGATGTTTATACTTAAAAAGTTGTAAACAACATTTCGAACTCAATGGAAGTGGTCTCGAGTCCTAATTTGACCGTTTGCAAAAAGTAGCTTTTCGGACTAAAATCCGATTAACGAGTTAATATTTAAATAAAATATTTAAATACAAACTCGATAAATATGCGGGTTGTTACAACTCTTCTCTAGGTATGTACTTGTTATAGGCCCATCGTCCGCTGTGGGTAGTGGCGGTTCCTCTTGGGAGAGCATGTGTCAATTTTGTTTGGTGCTTACGCTCCTTTTGCCTAGCTTCTATGCTTTATTTTTTTTCTTATTGTGGCCTAGGCTCTTTGCTTCCACTTAGCTATTCTGTGCATGTGCAGAACACCTATTTTCCCATTACTTATACTGTGGCACGACCCACTATAAAGCAGGCTAGCCTTGCTAAAAAAATTTAAATGCCATTCATTAAAACAACTAATTAAATTCAAATAATCATGAATTAATCGGATCAATTAAATTCAAACCTTATTAGTTAAAATGATAAATTAAAACATCATTTGTTATAATGATTAATCAACTATAAATTACATCGATTAAGTTGATTATCTGAATGTCAAAAGTCACTAGTTAAAACAAATAATTAATTTTAAAACAAGTATTACCTAAATTGATTAATTAAAGTTCAAAATCATTAACTAAAATGACTTAATTAAATACAAATCTCATTAATCAAATAGATTAATGAATTTTAAACATTATAAATTAAAATGATTAATTACATTCAAATATCAAAATTTTAGGAAGATTAATTAAAATCAAATATCATTAATTAAAATGATTAATTACTTTTACTATCATTAATTAAAATTATTATTAATATTCAAACATCACTAATTAAAATAATTAATTAAATCTAAATATCATTGCTTAGTATGTTTAATTAAATCATCTTAAATAAATCAAAAGATAAACCAATTTTAAACATCATTAATTAAATTTGTTAATTAATTTAAAAGTATTTAGTTAAAATGATTAATTACTTTAAATTATCATTAATCGAAATGATTAATGAATTTTAACATTTTGTTTAGTGAAAGCACAAGCTTAAGACCAAAATATAGGGGAGGGTTTTGGGGATGAAAGTCAATAAACGACGATATAGCGAAAAACGCTATAAGGATATTTAAACATTTTAAATAGAATACCAAAATTTCAATTAAACATCAATATAACAACAAATTATGTACATAATTATTGGTGAGAAACCCCTTTGGGTCTCTCCACAAATTTAACCTACAAAACCATGGTTACGGATAATATCTATAACTATATAGGTTAATAATAATCAAGTTAATACATTATCCATTTTCCAATCGATAATTCAACCAAACAATCAATCAAACAATCTAACTAGCATCCAAGCAATCAATAATAGTTTATAGCATTACATATTTGATATAAGTAAATTGAATGTGATTTAAACTCACATTGATTTTAGTATTTCGTCGAAGCGTTCCAATTTGGACTAAAAATGAACGGACGTTCGATTTTAGCCAAAAATCCACTAGCTCTAAATTCCTCCAAATCAACTCCATTACAAAGATCTCGATGACACGAGTCCAACGCAAAAGACAGTGTTTAAATCCAAAATTATAAGTAAAAGATAGTTGATTTATAAGTTTTCAATTTAATTAATTAAATAAATAGCATTAATCAAAATCAAACTTAATTACCCCTAAAGCTATTCAATCTTCTTCCCCCAACCATTAAACATGCACGATCAAGATAAAGAAACCCATCAACCATGCACGACAATCCACTAACATGGAGCAAAATATGACGAAATTCAAATTCGTCTTGGCCAACGCTTTGCTTTCAACAAACTCGACTGGCCGTACCAAAATCGACGCCTAAAGGCACCCTAAAAAATGTAGCCTACTTCAAATTTTATCATCGTTGCTCGTGATCGCGATCTCCAAACGCGAGCCACCCCTTGCTAAAACATGGCCAACAATGCATCTCTACACAATGAACCCAAATCTGCACCTCATTTCCGCTAATTCCCTTCCAAAAGCCTAAAATCATAAGCCCTAGTTTACTGCCAACAAAGTCGAGCACCATCCAAATACGCCTTAGCCCAAAGTGAGGCCATGGAATCGAAGCTCTCAAGTATACGAGTTTAACGAATCAAAAATCATGATTTTTAGTTGCTTATTTAATTTGATTAGAATTTCTGAAATCTTGGAATTAAAGAGGAAGCTCAAATTTTATTTCTGAGCATGTTTTAACTAGAGGATAAGAGGGATTGGAGGAGATGGGCCTAAAAAGATAAGGTATTGGCTAATGGTATGGCGGCATGGTGAATATATATGTGTGTGTGTGTGTGTGTGTGTGTGTGTGTGTATTCATATATTCATTAAAAATGTCCAGCTCGACGCGCTCAAAAATCTCGAACCCCAAACAAGGCATATTGCATGGTGTTTATATGTTATATCCTTATTTTGAACATAGCGGAACGAGTCTCAGGACTTAATTCGATTATATACAGATGATAACTTTTCAAGCACAATTATATTAAAAATTTACAAAATTAATTTCTACTCGTTTCAAGCTCGCACGACCAAACAATATGTCTGATCGCCATAAAATTCGACAATATATTATAATTCATTATTGTGGATCAATGAAATTGGTTTCGTCGATGTGACAGTACCCTGAAATGATAATTTCACAAATTTAAATGTTATTTTATATTTTCGATCCTATTATTGATATTTGTCCAATCTGTTTATATTTCCAAATAAATTTACAAATTGAATCATCAATATTATTTATTAATTAAAAGGAGTTAAATAAAATTGTTAAATCCGTTTAATTAATATTCAATTCATAATTCAAATATTTAAATGACCAACATATTTGAATTCAATTTATTAAATTCTGAAATCTATTTATTTTAAATATTTAAAATTGATTAAACATCTAAAATTAAATGGAAAAAATTCTAGGATGTTACAATATTGCAAAAGGACTTGGGTACATTGCAAAATAAATATTGGAATTTACCAAGAGAAAATGTATTCTAAACACACATCTTAAACTAAATTGAACCTTCGGTTTCAAGTACAAATCTAATTTATGCTTAAGCATGATAATAGCCCCACGATAAGCATATGTGTGTGTGTGTCAGATCCGGCCCAAAGCAAAGTTGGGCCCTGGACAAAAAATGAATTTAAGGTAAAGAATCAAGGTACTAATAATATGAAAATTTAAAATTTATTCAAACTTGTATCTCAAGTTCGGTAATGAAGCAACCAACTAGTCAAACTATAACTGACATTATCAAATTAGAAAATGGTAGATATTTATAACATAACTATAATAAAATTGGATGCTATGCCTTAGTGAACCAGGGCCGGTAGATATTCTATTCAATAGGAAATAGCAATTTCGCTAGATATTAATTTCTCTATGTAGATTTAAAACATCGAACAAATGAATACAATTCCATACAGTTGAGTGATAAATTGATATTTTGATATAAGGATAATAAATAACAAATTGCATTAAATAACAAATATTTCCAAAATGGAACTGTGACAAAAGGAAGCAAAGATATAACCGTCCATCTACTTAATTCTTAACAGTAATGCTAATGATAATCGATGCTCACTCACATTAGCTTCATTATGATATTAGCAAAATATAAAAGGAATTGTGATATTTTTTTGGAAAGTCAACTTTCTTAATATTAGTTAGTATTCTTAGGGCATCTTCAAAATTTTACTTTCCTTAATAGTATGTAAACTCAAGAGGTGAATTTAGCAAAAAGTCCAATAGTTGGGCGAGTATTTAATGCATATCTAGCTTTCAAGGGTATTAAATAAATGCTTGGACACCAAACCGGTGTTGCTATGCGTGTATTTAATGCAAACCCATTTTCTTGCTAAATTGAAAATGCAAGCTTTAGATATTTTACATGCCTTAATTACAACAATGGAGTGCAATTTTTCAATATCTTAATATTAAAGTCGTAATATATAGGTGTGATGATCTTACTTATCAAATCAAATTGGCACGTTTTTTTATACCTTTTCAGTCGACAGTAAACCATACATGTCTAACTCAAATTGCATGAAAAGATGGATCACTAAGGATAGAAAGTAAATAAAGACAGAACAAAATCTCACACGAATGGAATAACATATATTTTTTCAATAATAATCTTTGCAGCGGAAAATTTTAAAATACAGTATTAGAGTCTAACCTAGATTCAGCCTGGACAGTTATAAACTCCTGTCCTTACAAATGCTGAAAACAACAAAACAAATGCAATAGATGTAGCGGATAATAGATTATGTCTATACGATGATGACGATCTCCAGCTCTCCTCTGGAAACTCCAACCGTCCTCAACTAAACCTAAAACTGCTCGGATCTGACTCGAGTATTAAAAATGCCTGGATCGGGCTTGATAAACCAGCGTGAGATACTCGAAAATTAAAATGGCTATGTTATCAAAACCTTTGAAAAGAAAGGTATCTCATAAGACAACGCCCACACATAAACACGAACGGGTTTTTACCTTATGATAACCAAAACACTTTTATACCAAAATATAATCGATATTATTTTTAATGACATTCTTTTAAAACGCTTTTCAAATAAACTTATTCAAATAAGGTATCAATATCCAGACTAAGTTTAAGGTAATATATCCGGACTAGGTCAACGAAATATATAATACAAAAAGGGGGTAGCTAAAATGTTTGCAAGTCATTACAACTAATTTGGGACTACAATCAAAATCGTAAATCTCGTATTGGGATTGGATTTCCAGCATGATAGGAAACTATTGGCCTTTTCTCTGATCTACGAATAACAAACATAGTTCCTGCGGTGCCTTAATCGCTTTTCTCGAACTAGTCACTTGGAACTGTACTTGCTATACTACCACTGTTAACTGGTAGTTCCCTACTTTTCTCAAGCAAACCACTTTATCAAAATGGAGCAATAAGTGCCTTGAGGGACATTTTCCCCCAAAGGGCCCAACGTATTGGACACCACCATACATACTCACTTATTCCGAATTTGTGTCTGTCAGACCACATAGTATCCCATATCATCTTTCGGGATGTAACGCTGGTGAGGCTTTGCGCTCAATTTCTTTAAAGCCACGCTTTTTATACAAAACCACGCTTTGATCATAATAGGTTACACTTTGAATGCTACATCGTCATTCCTTAATCACACAACTGATTTCAACCAACATATAAGTCCTGAGCTCTTATGTCTCCGGAAAGAGTGTTAAGCTAACAGAAGTTGCATTCTCCACCACCAAGCAGATGATACATTGCTAGAGATCAATTAATATGATAAAAAATGCAATGTTAGACATTCTTCCATACAAGTTAGTTCTAGGACTGAACGAAACCGAAGGCACTTTCCTTGGCCATTATTGGGCGAGAAGCCCATGCAATCAGAAAAAAAACTCCACAACTAGGTGATCACTGCTATAAATAATCTATAATGGGAGCGACCCAGAGCATGTCAACAAGCAGTCCTCACGCTATGAAGATCCTCGGTCTTCAATAATCATCATCTTCAACATGTATTCACTTTCAAACGTATATATTAGTTCGAAGTGGTTTTTGGATAGGAATCATCCAAATCCGACCTCGGTTCCTTCGAAGCCGATCATCGTTTTAAAAGATGTTAAGTTCATATGTGAATATCAATCATTAATCAATTACTTCATCTTTTTTTAAGTCAAATACCTTTCATAGATATACTCTTTTCAGTTTTTCCATTTTCCTTTCAAGAGTATATGGAATCATTAAGCCCATTTATTAAATCATTTGATTTATTTAAACCTTTCTTAAATCCTGAAATAATTCCAATCATTTTCTCTTTTACTTAGGAAGACTTTTCTAAATCATTCATTAAATATTAATCATAGATTTCTTTCTTAACTTCAAATCATATTCTTGCAAATCGAAGATTTTAATAACAGAGCACTACTGCTCCTTAGATATGGTAAATTTAACCTCTAGGGACTTGTGGCAAGTAATCCTACATCATGAAGATCTTTGTCTTCAATATGTTTTATTTCGAAAATTAGTTTGAAGGGGTTTTTGGATAGGAATCATCCAAATCAAATGTCGGTTCCTTCGTACCAATCATCGAATAAAATATGTTAAGTGGTTAATTAACATTCAAAGAATTTGTTTCTTTCTCTTATTGTGGAAAAACTTAAATATGGTCTTTTGGATCATCTGAGATTTCTTTCGATATGTTCCACCGCTCGTCTAAAAGATAAATCGAAGGTCAAGTAAATTCATGGTACTGGTTGCTCCATCCCTAACCTTAGTTACACACCTTGTTTTTACCATTTAGCTCTCACAGGCAGGACAAATATACTAGTCGTTTCCGCATAATCAATTATTAGCTTTATTTTGAATTAATTATAAGATTCCAAATTATCTTTTAAACTCTTAATTTCCTTTTAAAAACATTCATAATCTATGAAATATCGTTATGTTTAAACTCATATTCAAAAGGTTATAGAATCCACAGCATAAAAGTGCCGCGGAAAGTGTTATATAAGCTAATTTGATTTAAACACCTTTTTAATATTTAAAAATTCATATTTTCCATTCCAAATCTCTTTTAAACTATTAGTAGATTTATCAAATTTATTTCACATTTTTCCACAATTAAAAACGTTATTTAAATAGATTTCCTGTAATGTTCACTAAACTGCATTAATGTGATTTTTTTAGAAAATTGTTTTGGACATAATTCAAAATATACATAATGAAATTTTGATTTTATTTCTTTATTGGAAAACTGTTATCATTTTGCACCAAAGAATTTTTATTTTGATCAAAACCGACTCATTCTCAACATTAATTTGAAGTTGCGGGTCGAAATTTACGAACTACCACTACGCGACGAGCTCGATTTTTGACCAAATTTGTGAATTGCTTTGGAACTTGTCCGAAACACTTCAAATTTATTTTAAACCATATTTAAACTATTTTCACTCATTTAAAACAATATTTTCATCATTTTAAACTCACTTTTCATTTCACATTATATTATTATAATATCATTTTCAATCTTTTTAGATATTTTGAAATTATTAGGTGGCTAAATAATTTTCATACACACATTTATATGTATTTAATTTCCATTGAATTAACTATATTTACTAATCATTTCTCTCAATATTTATCCAATCAAGTTATCATCCATATCACAAACATATAATCAACCATAATATCAACGAAGTTATCAAACATTTAATCGTCCAACATATACCAAACTTTTTATGTAATTAACCTGAAATAATTTTAGGAATTAGTAACTTAAAATATGAGTACTCACTATTAGTTCTACTCCACCAATCTTTTCTGCAGACTTTCTTTTTGATTCCGCCGGTACTTCCTTCTCTATTTCTAGCTCCGAAGCTTCCTAACTTACTTGCTTTCCTCTAAATGGTCTCGGCTTGAACTTGTGGAGAAGCGGCTTGAACTTGTGGAGAAGGGACGTGGACACGGCCTAGCTTGGGGAGGTTGGAGGAGCTCAGCCTTGGCTTGGAGGTGGTGGATGTGAGTTGTAGGGGGGAAAAAGAAGTAGATTTCACTAGTTTTAAGGTGGACTACTTTTTTTCTAATTTTTTTATTTTATTTTCCTAAGGCATGGAAGTCATTAGAGAAGCTTTTAGAAAACTTGAGGAAGGAAGAAGAAGATGTAGAAATGTGTAAAAGAAGGTGGAAGGATAGTTGTCTATTTATAGTTGAAGTTTACACACATTACCTTCTTACCCTTAACCAGCAAACCCTTTATATAAAATCAATTTTTGTGTCCCTTAACACACTTTTCAAGACATGATTTAACTTGTCATTAATGTGGAAAAGAAGTGAAAGGATGGATGGATTTGATTATTTACAAAAATGTAATGATTTTGCATTTTCCTTTTCATTAACAAAATTTATAAAAATAAAGTGCTCCTTTTCCATGCATGATTTTGATGGTCAAGTATGTTAGCATTAATGAAGAAGAGATGTACGCGTTGATTTGTGTGAGATTTGATTTGATTTTGCAAAAGTAAAGTTACTTTGTCATTTTGTGCTTTATTTAACTTTAAATAAATACTTAAGTACTTAACCCTTGATTAATATAAGAGAGATGTTTTTTTTTCTTAATGCGTTTATAAAATACTATTCAAGTTGCAAAATGTTTGCACAACATACATCGATTAAAACGTTGATTTTCGACAAAATATTTTACGATCATATTCTAACGTTTTTGTTAAACTATACATTTATGTAAACCAAACTTGAAAATAAGTTTGTTATCATATTTAGTTAATTAAAACAAGTTCATTTGAGTTATAAAATCATATTTATTAATATTAAAATCTAATTGTAAAAACATGACGTCGATTTGTCAATGTGCGATTAAATTTCTCAATTTTTATAAAACAAGTTTACATGTTTTTAAAATCATTATAAATCAAGTTAATATTATTATCGAATCATTATTTTACCATAAAAAAGAGTTACTTACCATTTACAACAAATTTTCAAATGTATATTAAATTTTATCGAAATCTGGCTGTTGTAAATTTTGTCAATTTTGCGATAAAAGTTCCAAACCTTAATTCACTTCTAGAAATAAGTTTTCCATTCTTATTTATCACTTGAAATATGATTATTTAAGTTTACAAATTTTGAATTTGAATATTTTAAATCAATTAAATATCCAATTTTCAAAGTGATAAAATTATGGGTCGTTACATACTTCCCCCCTTAAAGAATTTCGTCCCCGAACTTAATATTCAAAAGAGTTTGCCCAAAATATTATTTTACAAACATAATTCTGTATGATATACATATATTATTTGTTTGAAATATCCTACTCGATCATCTATTCGAATCCAGCTCTTTTCTTCCGAACTGGTATCGATCCGTTGATCCTCTAGTGCAGACTCTAATCATACTCTTTGCCCAGAAAACTTCACTTTTCTTGCATAGCTCTAAACTATGATAGAAAACTCAAATATCCAACCATAAGCCCTAATCAATGTTTGTCATCAAGAATCGAGTGATGAATCCTTTTTCCAGACCGGTGTAAACAACTCAAAATTTCGAACTCTAATCTTAGATCACGATTGTGTGAGGAAATGCTCTACATATCTCATACCTATTTATTTATCTTCCAAAAATCTTTTATGAAAACATTTCATAAATTTTCGAATATTTGTTCTTTTAAAACATAACATTTCATTCCAAAAAAAAAATTCATAACCATCTTTTAGTACAACATATTTCTTTCTATCAAAATATTTATGCGAAATGTTTATATCATCTTTTCCAAAAAAAATCATTATCTTTTATTTGGAATACATCATTAAAACCTTATTTCAAAGCTCTTTTTGAATTTTCTTTTTTAATACATCTTATTATAGATTTTATCTCCAAAATTATCTCATATTTAGATAGCTTTCCTTTATCGCCTTAAACTTCCTCAAAAGATTATGCTAATTTTTTTTAAATTTATCCTATTTTATCTTAAATATACGTTTTCAAGATATAGTCTTAAATAAATAGATTTTAAATGCTTTTTTTCTATTAGGCTATTTCTTTACGATATTCCTTTGAACTTTTTACTTATGATCTTCTTATTATATTTGATCGAAGATAAGATAGAAGAAGTGCATCGAGAGGATAATAAAATAGAAGTTTATTAATTAAATCATATTCGTGCATCCATTTCTAACCCTAATTGGAATTACAAACTTGCAGAGATAACTTCCCTAAGGAATACAGCCTATCACATACTACTATTATATAGATACTTACACTACTATATACTATTCTTGAATTCCCTTTGAGGTAGACGGTGTTTTCACTAGGAGGCTTAAGTTAACCACTTTCGTTCTTGGACAGTCATTCATTAAGTATTTCCCTTGAAAGCACCAAATACAAGTTCTTTAGGGACAATCTTTAACCTCGTGTCTCAGGTTCTTGCATCAGTAGTAGCCCATTTTCTTCTTTTTAATTCTTGGTGTCTTCTTGCTTTTAGAATATTTGTGTAGAAAATGTCCCTTCTCTTTACACTTGAAACAGACTATACAATCCCGATTAGAATTTTTGTTTTCCCTCCTATGCTTCTTCCTTCTCTTTATTTCACACATAACTGCATAATGCCTTTTTTCACCGCATTAGTAACAGTCGATGTCAGCAAAGGGTCCTAGTTTTGCTTTTTCTTCTGCTTATTTTTATGTACTTGCTCTACGAGCTTGATTTGGAGTCATCCAAAACTTATCACTCGACATATAATAAGTCATTCTGCCCCTAAGTGACATTCCAAGATTAGAATTAGCCATTTCCATTTCATTTTATTCAAACATCTTCTATCCAAATACTTAATTCAGCTTGTTTGGGTCTGAACTTGCCTTCATCTTCCAATGATAAGAAGAATAATTTACCAAACGTTCAATACCGTTTGCCCAAGCAAACATATGATTGATACTTAGAAGATTATTTTAATCATCACTAGATAAATTAAGACCTTATCCATGGGACTTCCTTAAGGGAAAGTATCTTATAAATTTCCCTAACTACAGAAAATTTTATATCTTTTGAAAGACATTCCTTTATGTGCAAAATATAATCTTTTCAAAAAGTATGTTGATATGCCTTGTGAAGAGTTGGAAATACCTATCGATACAGTTTTACTTCCCATATCAACTAGAATTTATAAACCACTTAACCGATAAATCAACACAAAACATTTTTATATCCAATAACAAATACGCACTGATATATATATAAATATATAAATATATATATAATACACTCAAACTCATTCTAAGGTGTTACTAACCCTATCCCTAATGAGTTACTCATCCTAGGGTATTACTAACCCTATCTCTGATAAGATTTACCCCCAACAAAGCCCAAGTGTTCGCTTAACCTAAGCTCTGATACCAAATGTAATGATCTAGGTTTTTCAACCATCGACAGTGGATACAACCACCATAGCTTACATTGGTACCTCACGCTTTGCTTTTAGAGCCAGTCTCTCAACTGTGAACTAACCCTTCGATATTCGATCTCAGGGACATGTAGGAGTAAGAGTCATCCATTTGCTATCTAGCAAGAACAAGTAACCCCTATCATGTACGAACCACACTAAGCAAAGCGGATAATAGAATACGTCCATACGATGATGAAGATCTCTAGCTCTCCTTTGGAAACTTCAACCATCTTCAACTAAACCTGAAACTACTTGGATCTGACCCGAGTATTAAAAATATCTGGATCAGGCTTGATAAACCAATGTGAGATACTTGAAAATTAAAATGACTATGTTATCAAAACCTTTGAAAAGAAGGGTATCTCATAAGACCACACCTACGCATAAACACGGACGAGTTTTTACCTTATGATAACCAAAACACTTTTATACCAAAATATACTTGATATTATTTTTAATGACATTCTTTTAAAATTGTTTTTCAAATAAACCTATTCAAATAAGGTATCAATACCCAGACTAAGTCTAAGGTAATATAACCACTCTAGGTCAACGAAATATGCCAAACGAAATATATGATACAAATAGAGGGTAGCTGAAATGTTTGCAAGTCATTACAGTTATTTTGGGACTATAATAAAAACCATAAATCACGTACTAAGATTGATTTCCATCATGATGGGGAATTAGTGGCATTTTCTCTGATCCACGCATAACAAACATAGTTCTCGCAGTACCTTAATCGCTATTCTCAAACTAGTTACTTGGAACTGTACTTGCTATACTACCACCGATAACATGTAGTTTCCTGCTTTTCTCAAGCTTAACACTTTATCAAAATGGGGCAACAAATGCCTTGAGGGACATTTTCCCCTAAAGGGCCCAACGTATTGGACACCACCATACACACTCACTTATTCCGAATTTTTGTCTGTCAGACCACATAGTATCTCATATCATCTTCCAGTATGTGAGGCTAGTGAGGAAACATTAAATTTCTTCAAAGCCACGCTTTTAGAACAAAACCAAGCTTTGATCATAACAGGTTACACTTTGAATGCCACGTTGTCATTCCTTAACCGCACAACTGATTTCTACTAACGTATAACTCTTGAGCTCGTATGTCTTAGGAAATGGTGTTAAGCTAAGAGAAGTTGCCTTCTCCACCACCAAGCATATAATACATTGATAGAGATCAATTAATATGATCAGAAATACAATGTCAAACATTCTTCCAACAAGTTCGTTTAGGGACTGAACGAAACCGAAGGCAATTTCCTCGACCACCACCGGTCTAGAAGCCCTTGCAATCCAAAAAAAATCTCCATGATGAGGAGACCACCATTATAAATAACTCTATAATGGGAGAGACCCATAGCATGTCAACAAGTAGTCCTCACGCTATGAAGATCCTCGGTGTTCAATAATCAACATCTTCAACATGTCTTCACGTTTGAACGTATACATTGGTTCGAAGCGGTTTTCGGATAGGAATCGTCCAAATCCGACTCTGGTTCCTTCGAAGCCAATCATCGCTTAAAAAGATGTTAAGTTCATATGTGGTTATCAATTATCAATCAATTACTTTATCTTTTATTTAAATCAAACATCTTTCTTAGATATACTCTTTTCAATTTTTCCATTTTCTTTTCAAGAGTATATTGAATCATTAAGCCTAATTTATTAAATCATTTGATTTATTAAACCTTTCTTAAATCCTAGAATAATTCCAAATCATTTTCTCTTTTACTTAGGAAAACTTTTCCAAATCATTCATTAAATCTTAATCAAAAATTTCTTTCTTAACTTCAAATTATCTTCTAGCAAATCGAATATTTTCATAACAGAGTACTACTGCACCTTAGATAAGGTAAATTTCACATCCAGAACTAGTGGCAGGTAATCCTATATCATGAAGATCTTTGTCATCAATACGTTTTATTTCGAAAATTAGTTTAAAGTGGTTTTCGGATAGGAATCACCCAAATCCGATCCCGGTTCTTCGGGATAGGAATCACCCAAATCCAATCTCAGTTCCTTCGTACCAATCATTGAATAAAATATGTTAAGTGGTTAATTAACATTCAAAGAATTTTTTTTTCTTTTATCTTGGAAAAACTTAAATATGATCTTTTAAGGCATCCTGGCTTTCCTTTCGATCTGTTCCACCCCTCGTCTAAAAGATAAAGCAAAGGCCAGGTAAGTTCAGGGCACTGGTTGCTCCATCCCTAACTTAGTTACATACCTTGTTTTACCGTTTAGCTCTCACAAGCGGGACAAATGTACTAGTCGTTTCCGCATATTCAATTATTAGTTTAATTTTGGAATTAATTATAAGATACCAAATTATCTTTTAAACTCTTAAATTTTCTTTTAAAAACATTCATAATTGATTCTAGCAAATATCATTTCGTTTAAACTCATATTCAAAATTTTATTGAATTCGCAGCATAAAAGTGCTGTGGAAAGTGCTATATAAGCTTATTTGATTTAAACAACTTTTTAATATTTGAAAATTAATATTTTCCATTCCAAATCTCTTTTAAACCATTTTTATAGATTTATCAAATTTATTTCATATTTTTTAATTATTAAAAACGTTCATTTAAACGGATTTTCCGTTATGGTCACTTAACTGCATTAGCATGATTTTTCCAGAAAATTGTTTTGGATATAATTCAAAATCTGCTTAATGAAATTTTGATTTATTTCTTCACTGGAAAACTATTATCATCATGGACCAAATAATTTTTATTTCAATGAAATCCGGCTTAAAAATCATTCTCTATGTTAATTTAAAGTTTTGGGTCGAAATTTACGAACCGCCTCTACGCGAGGACCTCGATTTTTGACCAATTTTGTGGATTGCTTTGGAATTTATCCAAAACACTTCAAATTTATTTTAAACCATATTTAAACTATTTTCACCAATTTAAAACAATATTTTCATCATTTCAAACTCACTTTTCATTTCATTTTATATTATATTATTATAATATCATTTTTAGTCTTTTTAGATATTTTGAAATCATTAAAATGCTAAATAATTTTCATACACACATTTATATGGATTTAATTTCCATTGATTTAACTATACTTACTAACCATTTCTATTGTTATTTATCAAACCAAGTTATCATTCATATCATAAACATATAATCAACCATAATATTAACCAAATTATGAAACATTTAATCATCGTATCCAAACTTTGTAATTAACTTGAAACGGTTTTAGGAATTAGTAACTTAAAATATGAGTACTCACTATTAGTTCCACACCACCAATCTTTTCCATAGACTTTCTTTTTGATACCACCGGTACTTCCGTATCTTTTCTAGCTCCAAAGCTTCCGAACTTGCTTACTTTCCTCTAAATGGGCTCAACTTGGACTTATGGAGGAGAAAGATGCACACGGCCTAGCTTGGGGAGGTTGAAGAAGCTCGGCCTTGGCTTGGAGGTGGTGGCCATGAGTTGTAGGTGGAAAAAGGAGGAGATTGCACTAGTTTTGAGGTGGAATACATTATTCTTTTGTTTCTAATTTATTTTATTTTATTTTCCTAAGGCGTGGATGCCATTAGATAAGCTTTTAGAAAACTTGGGAAAGGAAGAAGATGATGTAGGAATTTGTGTAAAAAGGTGGAAGGATGGTGGTCTATTTATAGTTGAAGTTTGCTACACAAATTACTTTATTACCCTTAACCAAAAAGGCCAAAATACAATTTATATCAAATCATTTTTTATCTCCCTTAACATAATTTTAAAGACATGATTTAACTGGTCATTAATGTGGAATAAAGTGGAAAAGAAGTGAAAAGATGGATGTATTTGATTTTGTACCAAAATGTAATGATTTTGAATTTTCCTTTTTATTAACAAAATTTATAACAATAAAATGCTCATTTTCTATGCATGATTTTGATGGCTAAGTATATTAGCATTAATAAAGAGGATATGTATGATTTGATTTGTGTGTGATTTGATTTGATTTTGCAAAAGGAAACTTAATTTGTCATTTTGTGCTTTATTTAACTTTAAATAAATACTTAAGTTAATTGATCCTTGATTAATATAGGAGATATGTTTATTTTTTTGTTAATGTATTTATAAAATACTATTCAAGTTGAAAAAGTCTACACAACTTATATCGATCAAAACGTTGATTTTCGATAAAATATTTTACGGTCATATTTTGACGTTTTTGTTAAACTATCCATTTATGTAAACCAAACTTGAAAATATGTTTGTTATCATATTTAGTTAATTAAAATAATTTCATTTGAGTTATAAAACCATATTTATTAATATTAAAATCTAACTGTAAAAATACTGTTGAATATGCGCTTATATGATTTTTGTTTGATGATAATAAACATATATACATTCGTTTAAATGTATTTGATAATATACTATTTTATTTTTCACAGATTAAATAAATATTTGCTGAATAAAATAAATAACACGGAATTTGAATTCAAACGAATATTTTATTCAAACAAATATTTATTACAATTTTGAATAGTATACAAATTCAAGCTCTCACTATTCACTATACAACTTTGATACAAATTCAATTACATCACTATTTTACATCAGCACCTCACTACATATCACTCACACTCGTATTTATCTTCAACTGCATTCCAGTTTGAATCCAGCATCTGAGCAATCTGCAAAAATATAAACTAACGCAGTAAAATTGAAAAAGAAATATTTTTGCAATTCAAAAATAAAAGATAATTTTTGAATATATGATTTGCCTCAGTTATTTGGGTTGTTCGTCATAATTTAAATTTGAATTCATCATACACGAACAACTTGTGACATACACAGTGTATTACCGTATATGCCACAAGGCCGTGCACGCCGATATATACACTTAATAATGCTACAGGGACAAGTGAGCACAAGGTCAAACCCAAATATACGGACAGGTTCAACTCAGGTGCAATAAATTCAAAAATACGACACGAGCACAAGGTCAAATCCGAGTTTTGAAACTGGATTCAACACAAGTGAACATGACAAGAAACAGTTCAATATGAAATGATGAACATGCAGTCAACAAGTGACAACATACTTCAATGAACAAAGCATGGCCAATGCAAAATGCAGATACAAACTACAAAGAACAACTACAAAACAATCAAACTGCATCAAGTCCAGCAGCATGAACAAGTATGGCAGCATGTGAATGCATCAAAGAAAGTAAACAACAATGTCGAGCTCAAGACAGTACAGCTACAACATGGTGCAGAACCAAAGCCAAGAATACATGTACTCAGGCTCGACTAACAGTGCAGACAAATGCTCATATGAATATGAAATAACCAGAGCCAAGAATACATGTACTCGAGACAATATGCACAAATGTAAAACCACTGCAACAAAAGTGTACAAACACCAATGAACCATCAAAGAATGCAACACAGTAATGAGACCAGATGCAAATGTTCTTAACTGCAAGTTCAAACCAAAACACCAAGTGCAACAGCATGAACAAAAGATCAAAGAAAAGGTGAAACAAGTCCAGCTACAAGTTGCAGACTCGAAGCATCAGTGGACACAAATGAACACAATGTCACTGAAACATGTGCAGTCAAATGATCAGAGGCATCAATATGGACACAACAATGTTCAATGGCATGGCAATGCTCAAGACCAAAGCAAACTACAAGATGTAAAGCAGTGCAAACATAAGTGACAACATCAGAAAATATATGCAACTGAACAGTGGTGAAGCAGTGACAACATACTACAATAAATCATCAAAGATTGCAATAGATGGAGCTACAGGAAAGTACTTGAAGACTGCAGCATCAATTAAACGACTAATATAAATGCACATAGCAAGCTACATGAAGACAGAGCTCAAAACTTCAACTCAAAGATCAATACAGATAGCATAATGATCCAAACATCAACAAAGTCGATGCAAACATACATGAACAGGCAGTACACAGTGAAACAGGGTGACTCAGGCAAATATACAAGAACAAGTCAACAATGTAAAAATGCCAGAAATCAAAGCCGTGGTTATCACGAAAATAAATTCAAAACCGTGTCAACCAAGGAACTCAAAAGATATGAAGTTGACAAAGTCAGAATCAATCTCAATCGTTCAAGAATAATAAAGTGGCCGAGATGAAGAATTTGACAAATTCAAATCAACATATACGAACGCAATTCTAGGAAATCAAATCCTATAAGAACCCCAATCATCACAGGCAATCGAGCATCGAGTTCAAGTACGAAAGATTAGAAAAAGCAAAAAGCACAAATTACATACCGAAGCAATCGAACTCGATCAAGGAGGAGAAGCCGCAAACAATTGAAGCAGATCAGAGAAACAGTGATTACAATCAACCAACAAAGGCAGCGACTTCAATTTGAAACCCTAATTTAAAGAGCACGGCACCAAAGGGACGAAGCCCTAAAATCTGAGGAGCGGCCATTTTTTCACGAAGGAAAAAATAAAAGGAACGGGTTGAAGAAGTGAATAAAGGGCCGGCCTTTGTTTTATTAATTTGGGCTTTGTTTTTTTATTAAATAGGGTTTTGTTATTTAAATTGTTTTTTAAATTGTTTTTTCTTTTAAACCGTTTTTAATTTTCTAGTCGTGTGACTAGGGGACAAACTACGATGTGTAGTTTGGGAATTCGCAACTCGGTGGTTGAGTTGTGGTCAGGGTTTTGAGCGTAGAGTTAGATTAGTCAATAGCGGGTATAGCGAGTTTACGTGTGTAAGCGAGGGACTATCTAATTTCTAGTAGAAACCTTGGGGGCAGCACGTAGGCAGGGTTTTGCCGAAGCTGGGTAAATTTTGTGTTGTTCTGTTCTGTTATTTATATTCTGCTATATCTGTGCTGCTATTCTGTGATCTGAATTTAAATTAATTGATAAGCTTCCGCGATTAATTTTTATAATTTACACTATCACCCTATTCACCCCCCCTCTAGGGTGAAATCGATCCTACAAATACGACGTTGATTTGTTAACGTGCGATAAAATTTGTCAATTTTTATAAAACAAGTTTATATGTTTACAAAATCATTATAAGTCAAATTTATATTATTATCGTATCATTATTTTACCATTAAAAAGAGTTATTTACCATTTACAGCAAATCTTTAAATGTATGTTAAATTTTTTCGAAATCTGGCTTTTGTAAATTTTGTCAATTTTGCGATAAAAATTCCTAATCTTAATTCACTTCTAGAAATAAGTTTGCCATTATTATCTATCACATGAAGTATGATTATTTAAGTTTGCAAATTCTATATTTTAATATTTAAAATTAATTAAATATCCAATTTCCAAAGTGGTAAAATTACGGGTCGTTACATCAAAGCCAATCCAAAAAAAAATACAAACATAGTTTATACAAATTTATCAAAATATAAGCATACATAAATATTATGCCCAAAAGTTTCAAGTTATACTCATTTTTAAAAATTCAATTCTTGAATCTATGCTCAATGTATTTAGTAAGCACTTCAGTCTTTAAAAATATTGCATTATACAACAGTAGCAGTGCCGCATATAACATCATTTTCCTAAAATCTAAATAGTCTTCACATGCAAAAATTTATTCAAACAAATAAAACTCATTATATCAAACATGAATTCTAGCTATATAGTGAATGTATTCAAAATTCTAGCCTAAGATATGAATGTGAAAAAAACCTCTAGCAGCACCAACTACCAATATAAATGCATTTTCAACAGTAGAGTCCATTAATAGTTCAGAAAAGAGATTTTTAACCAAGCGCTTTATCCAAACAAATCATGCAAGCAGTTGAGACTAATTGCATAAACTGATAAACATAACTTAGAAATTTCTAATCCGGAAATTCGAGTAGACGGTTTACTAGAGCAATAATTTATAAAGCGGTGATTTCCTAGAATACCTAATTTACCAGAAATCCGAGCAGATAATCGTTAATAGAAATATATCGGAGCAACGATCCTTAGCAAAAAAATTGATCAACTTTGAAACTATTGAAGATCTAGTCCATAGAATTGAGATGGCGAGCTGGATCTAGATCGGAGATGTCGGGCAAGATGTGGTGAGTGAGTAGCAAGATAAGCAAACAGAAATTAGTTACTGTTATTTAGTTATTGGGTGCGAGGAAGACGAGAAGCGATAAAATATTTTGAGATGGAAATGAAAATTTTAGGAGGAGTTTCGTTTTTAGGGCCAAGCGTTACACATGTAAACAGAATAAATAAAGTTAAAAAGGAAAATAATCAAAGGTAAACAATAACGCTTTAGAACAATGTGTTATCGATTAGCATTATCAACAACATACGTTCTTACATTGAAAGTAGGGTTTTGGTAAACAAAATAGTCTATCTATGGATAGAGATAGCACAAGAGCTGACAAAGATAACCCAGTTATATGATTACCCATTTTATTACAGCAGCACGCAAGAGAATTATAGCAAGAAGTGTGAGTGTTTACTCATCTTAGAACCCTAAATTGATTCATGGATTTTTTTTTTAAAAGCTTCAAAACCCTTTGCTACAGTAAAAGGTTTTACTATCCGGATCTAAGGAGCAGCTCCAAATTGGACCTAAACTTGAAATAGAGGGTTCCCAAAGGTATAGAAATAATAGAGTGATACTCTTTGATTTTATTGGATTCTTCTGTAATATATTAATTTTTACTTTGAAGAACTAGTTCTAAGGTTTTGAAAAGGAGGAGAAGGAATAAAGTTCCCTATTTCTGAATTATGGAGTTTTGAATTAACGTACAAGAAAAAGGAAAAATAGAAATTTCTTAATTCTTTCAGTTTGGGCCTTAGGTTGAGATTAAATCCAACCGACAAAATAGTATTTATTTTTAATTTTCTCTTTATCCCCTTCAAAGCCACAACCAAGTTTCAAATTGCACTTCCTAATAACTTACTAACTAATTCTTCCAATGCTATTTTTATTCAATCATATATTAACCCTTAATACCTATAATACTCCAAATTATGAAATTTTAAGGTTCATAAAAAATTAATATTCATTTTCTTTAAGCTAAAAATATTACTTATACAAATGTGTACCTACTTTAAAATATAAAAATCTCGACTACTAAAATTCCCCAAAATGTTTCCCAAGCATTAACACATTTTATAAAATATTTTATTTCCCTGAAATTCACATTATTACATATTAAATCTAGGATCGACTATATCAAAACAATCAGTTTCCAATTTTGATAATAAAATTTTCAATACATAGAATGTGGATTTACAAAATAAACACTACTTACCTCCATTTTGTAATAATGAAAGATTTACTAAAGGGAATTAAAATCTTTATCTATATTTTCCAAAAATGGACTTATTCATAAATTCCAAATATTAATTCCATAATTATATTTTCCATTGAAAATCCCATTTTAAATTATTCTATGTTTAATTATACTGATCCAAAACCAGGATTGTTATAGTCGCACACTCTTTAAAAGATTACGTCCTCGCAATTCCAATTCGAGGGAACACCTATTACGTAAATATAATTCCAATTCGAACGAATGCCTATAACATAAATGTATTGCTATGAGTAATACCTCTATTATTCATATAGCTCGTATCCACAATCGCGATTCACTCATAAATCATGTTATATAAAATTTTCACTACCTTACATCTCCGCATTTATAGTTAACAAACTTTTAAGTTACAATTCACCATTTAGTATGTTAGCTTTGCAGTTCATAATCAATATACTCATTCTTCTCATCTAGGATTCTTTTATTGTAAAATTCCATACTTTCAAAATGATATATTTCAAAATTTTATTTTTTGTTAATCCAAAAAATGGATCAACAACCTGATTTGGGCGTGAAAGCACCAACCCAATTTCTCACAGCAAACAATATAGAAAATGAATGTAAAAAGGGCAAAAATAGTAAAGAGATAAGAAGAATATTATAATGATTCGGCTGTTAACGAAGCACGCGCCCATTTTATAGCTTATTTTGTTGATCAACTGCTATTACAAAGGAGTTTAGATTGCAATATAATTCTTCTCTCCAAGATTAGATCAAGCCACCATTATTAAGACAAAAGAGTGATCTTAGTTGTCCCTTAATGGCTGTTGTATGGGAGAAGAAGAGTGAAGAAACATTGGCAGAGTTTCAGCAAAGATCTGATCCTCCCTACTAATGCATATAGGATGGTATTTATAGGGGTTAGAGAGCATTTGGGCCAGAGCTACTTTACCAAAAGCCTGTAGTCATCTTACATAGGTCGCTCAACAAGTTTGGTGGTGTTTGGAGCTAATTTTTCGGATCGGTGCCAATACGATTGGATCGGATCGGTACTGATTTGAAAAGTTGTGCATTTTAGTCTTCTCAATTTGGTTGTCTTCCTATCTCATAATTGAGTGCCTTATTTGAAGGTCAAGTCATTTGGAGTTAGTTTGATCATCCATCTTCATCAATCATCCAATCCATCCCTTCATAAAAGATCCATCCATAACTCACTCAATACTTAACCAAATGATTTCATACATGTAATGTACATGAGTGGAAGAGCCTCCAAATGAGATCTCATGAGGATTTGAGCGGAGTATTTGGATCGTCGATGATTCAATTGAGTCAGAGTGGTGGTGATATAAACCATTAGATTATTTTTGAATCTTCTTCTGGGTCGTAGGAGATCCAACCATAACTCACCCAATACTTATCCAAATGACAAGAAGCTTCTTACATGTAATGTACATGAGTAGGAGAGCCTCCAAATTGGATCTCATGAAGTGGGGCCCATCCTAGGTGGGTCGGACCTGATCCATTAAACTAGCTCAATTTGGAGGAGATTTATCCATAACTCGCTCAATACTTATCAAAATCAGACAAAACTTTGTTGGTAGCTTCTAAAGGATGGACCTACACTGTGGATCGTAGGTGGTGGGGGCCAAACTAAATGGATCGGATGATCCAATGAATTTAGATCGGTGCCGATCCAAATTGGCTTGGGAAAATGACTTCATTTTTAGTGTGAGCCTTCTTGTACGTCTTCTAATTATCCCCTCAAAATTTCTAATCAATCTGATATGAGTTTTATTGGACCATTTTAAATTGCTCTGGTCCAATAGCAAGAGGGTATTTGAATGAGCCTTCACTTCTTGAACTAGATTGCTTGGAATGTTATCAAACCTGATAGGTGAGCATAGTAGAGGCGTAAGAGTGCAATGCAAGTGGTTAAAAGGAACCGTGAGCCAAAATTTTGGATCTGTTCGGTATTAATCCGAAGTGTTAGCATAATTCTAGGCTAAACTTCTTGTGTTTCTTTGTCTTGTACTTTTAGACATTTGGGTCAAGTTTTGATCGTTCTGACTTAATCAGAATGTTCTAGTTGCTTTTGAGTTCTGTTGGAGTAAAAACTTATTTAATATTTTAAAGTCTTTTTCCTTCTCCGCCTTTTAAATGAGACTTTACTAATAGAAAAGATCCTCTTAATTTTGTAATTTAGTTTACAAAATTACTTTTCCACTAAATATTTTATAATTTCTATTCCTTAAAATCCCTTTGCATAAATATTTTATACTCCTCATAACGTTCAACCCTTTTACACTTTCAAACAATAAACATTTTAGGTGTTTCAACCACTTAACTTCTATAATATTCTCTAGGAAAGGATGTAAAATGTTTTATTTTTCATTTGTATAAATAACATTGCTTCAAAATTTATATTATATTATCGTAAAATTTATTTATCAATGAACTAAGAAAATTCTAATTACTGCTCCAAGGGGAGTTTTAATATTTGAGAGTTTAGAATTTAGGGGCTAACTATTTTAATGCCCATTAAACTCATTTTATTATGTACCATATATTTATATTAAGTTCAAAAGGCTCATATCACAAATTTCTTCTCTTTAACTTACATAAAACACTTTTTTTTTCACCTTTAAGATAATATATGCTCTCCATAATAAATGTTCTTTATTCTCCAAATTAAAGTATCTGATAATTAATACTATTTATTCTTTATTTCAAATGGGATTTACAACTAATTTTTTTTCCAAACTCAACATTCAATTTACAAGTTTACCTTATTGCCAATTTTAGATTAAGTTTATGAACATCTTCATCATTCCTATCCAATATAATTACCCTTCGCAATTTTAAAGTACCTAAGCATTTTAATAAAGATTTGTTTTCTTAAAAAAAGAAATTCACAATATCTAATTATCGCTCAATTTTTAATTTCTATATATGAAATTCAAAGATTGGAGAATCCAAATTCTGATAGGAAGTTGTATATAACTAAAAATCTAAAATGATTTTCTTCTCTATAGCTAAAGTATTTGTTTTATATAACTTCAATTTAAGTATGCTTTGAAAAAAATTATCCTTAATGCATACAGCTTATTTTAGTTCATATAATAACTTTTCATAAATTTGAACCTCACACCACAAATCTCCTTCCTTTGTGTTAATAAAGGCACTTTAGTGCAATATCAAAATTCTTTAAAATCATACATAGTTAAAATAGCTTTTAATTACCAAAAAATTTGGTTATTCAAGTAATTCACCACTTATTCAAATCTTATAAAGTTAAAACTGAAGTTCAACCTTTTCATGCAAATTTACTTATATGATTATATGAATTACTTTATTTCTAATTTATTCTCAGGTTTATTCATTAAAATTTTTTTTGCCAAATTTCCATACTTTTCCTTTAACTAACATTTTATTGAGTTAAAACTTAAACCTTATTATAACACTGGCCCATTCTTGTATCTTAAATTCTTTTATCTCGAGTAAACTTTTCACTTGAAAAGTTACAATCATACAATTCATCATTTTTAATGAAATGACAAATATAAGCTAAATAAATTACTTTCGCTTTATCTTACAATTCATTTTCCATGGCTTCTATTTCCAACAAAGCTCAAAATGTTTTTAATTTTATTAAAATCTTACTGTAGAAAAATTGTTTTCTAACCAATCGCATTTGTACTAAATCATTCGTCATTAAAGTTAATCTTGATAACACAATTTTATTCTGTTAATTCAAATCAACAAAACACAAGGTTATAATTGTTTCTACATTTTTTACCTTAAAATCTTCTTAAATTTGTCAACCCAAATACTTTTCTCCATTGTAATACCAATCTCTTTTAAAACTTAAAATACTAACACATTAACGTGTTCATGATATTTAATTTTCTCTATTACTTAGATATGCAGCAAGGAGGTGAAATAAGGAAAGACCCTTCTATAAATACTATAACCTTTTGTAACTCGAGTAACTCTAACCACCAAAACCTTTTCTAAAAGTAAGTAAAGGTTATTTTCAATTGAATAGAAAAAGCACAACAAATTTCTTATTTTTTAATGCTTACTTTTTTCGAATTAAAATTGATATTTTTTTATAACTTTCTCATAGTTAGTTACTATACTTTCAAAACATTATAGCTCAAAGCATTAATTTAATACTAATAATATTATGTCCAACTGTCTCATTCAAGTGTTTAGAAACCCCTATCTACACCGTGGCATCATACATCTCGGCTCGAGTTCATAAAATACTCAACGAGCAGTTTAACTCAATTTACATATATATTGTAGAAATTCTTTTAAATATAATACATATACATGTTCCAAAATCTTGCCCTATATTCATCAAAGTTAATCAGAATTATTTAGATGATTGCTTTACTAAAAGGCTTGCCAATTAGTTTCAAAGTTCGTAAATAATAATGACTCTTTTATGATAATTCATTAATAGTCAATTACCAAAATTTAATTTTTTTTATTTGATTAATTATATATATCCTATTTTGTAACAACCATGTTCTAAAGGTGTAATATTAAACTAAGTTAATAAATAGAAGTGTTTGAATTTGAATTTGATCATTTTTTTTATGGAATCAAATTTTTATTAAATAAAATCTATTTAATAAAGGATTTATTGTAGTAAAGTTTAATTAATTAATAAATTTCATTTTTGATAATGTATTTAAAATCAAAGAACTAACACTACTAGAATACTTTAAAATGGGGACGGAGCATGGAGTTGGCCGGAGTCGGCTCCATCTCCTTTTTAGAGTCGGCTGAGGACGGCTTATAATTTTATTGAACATTGCATCGGCTGGAGTCAGCCGGAGTTGGCTAGAGACGGCTAACGTCGGCTATTTAATTATTTTCCCCATCTAATTCTTATATACACCTATTTCATTTGAAAAAAATGAAAAATGGTACTAAAATGACTAAAAAATAAAATTGACATGTATGATTATTAATATTCACCCAACGACGGGTCATGATAGGTTAAATTGGTATTTTCGATGATGTATGTTCGTGCAATTCGAAAAGTTATCGTTGTTGAAAATCTAACTCGCATAACCAATCGATGCAACTTTTAGTCGATTCGCTATAGAAATTTGATAAAGGTGGTTATATGTAACATTTTAAAGAATTAAAATAATTTTTTAAATCGTTTGGGTAATCAATTATGAATTTTTAAATGTATTTGGTATAATAAAATTATATAAAATAAATTAGACAGCGTAAAAATAAATTATTTGGATCTTGTGTCAATCTACGGTATTTTGGAGATGTTTCTAGAATATGGTTAAAAATACACGAATCTAGGTGTCGATCTTGAATTTCAAATATATGGCGTTCGTGGACCTTCGGACAAAAAACCCTTCGTTCGAAGGCCGAACGACCTTCAAACGAGGCCAAATTTCAACCATTCAAACTCACCTTTTTAATTAAATAGTATGATATATAGTTGATAAAAATAATTGAATGATTGTCTGGATGAATTACTATATTTATAAATTGGTTTGGATATATTCCTGCACTTGGAGCGGATAAGATCCTATTATGTTTTCGTGTAAGAGTGGATGACACTTTATATGCAAATCTCACCTCGACACAGTTAATTTATATTCTATGATTATATAACATTTGTGATGTAGGGAAAATAGGTCGGAGGGATCCAACATGATTCCTCACAAATGTTGATCTATTTACATATATATGTGCTAATATATATAAGTTCTGATGTAGGGGGTCAAGTTCGAAGGATCCAACGGGATTTCCCACTATTGTTGAACTGGTTCCAATAATATTCCAATTATACGAATTATTGGATAATAAACCTGATTTGTTGGAAATATGGGTTATTCCATCATTATATGTTAAAAACCGAAAACCTGTACTGATAGAAAATCAATATCAATATTTGTTGAGCGTTTGATAACTATTGGCCTCAAATTAGTATTTTAAAAATACTATAAATTGCCATTTTAGTTGCAATAGATTTTGAGATAAGAAATGATTTTTAAATCTGAAATTAGGTTTCGAAAATATACTGTGTTAAAGATTATCTACTTATATTAATATTTTGTTTTAAGATTATCTATTTAATTATAGTTAATATTGTTTTAAAATTAATTATTATACTAATATTTTTTAAACTCATTTAATTATAGTAACATTATTTTAAGGTTATTTAATCATATGATATTGTTTAAAGTTATTTGTTTACAGTTAATATTGTTTTAAAGAATTTATCAAAAAAATTCAAAATATGGTATTATTTTATAAAGGCTGTTATGAAAGTAATAATTTCAGTTTCAAGTGATTTTAGTTATAACAGAGGTTTAAATGATTTTGAAAGAGTTCCAAAAGCTTTTGTAAATAAGCAACTCTACTTTAAAAAGAATTTATGGATTTAAAAGTAACTATGGAAAATTTTATCTTTGTATATATATAAAACTCTTTTATTTTATTATTATGGATTTGATATTTTAATGAGATTTCATGTTTTTCTATGAAATAGGGAATTTTTATAAATGATTGGATTTTCGGATTGGTATGGGACTTTTCATACAACTCTTTCGCTTATCATTATGATTTTTTAAAGCGAGTTCGAATGGAAATTACTATCTTTTAGTAAATACTTGAATGTACTATATGGTATATGTTAATTAGTTTGTTAAATTCTAGTGATTACTTGAGTCATAGTAATTAACACTTTAGAGTTGTATTATCTTAAGGTGAACGGATTTTAGGCCAATATTTTCTCGAGAGACAATGACTCATTTTTCATCGATCCGAGGGTTGATAATTCTTAGATTTGAGTTGCGCTTGACGAAACTGCTTAAGGAGGTGTTAGTGGTCTTGTCATTCGGGGCGAAACTACTTACATAGGTGTTAACGACCTTGTCATTCAGAGAGAAACTACTTTAGGAGGTACTAACGACCTTGTCAAGGATATTTTAATCTTTTTTGATTTGAGATTATGATTATTCATCGGTAATGATTGTTTGTTTGGAGATTTTTGGATGGATATTTATTATCTTTTGGCTCTAGGAATTTTGAATTGTTATCACCATATTTTTGATAATAGTCTATTGGAGACTTGATATGGATTTATGAAATGGTGATTTTAATTAATATGCCTTATTATGATCATTTGTTCTAGCATATTTTTATTATGACTTATTTATATATACTTATGATATCAGTATCTCACATTTCTATTAGATATAGTCCGACCTGTTTATTCTCCATACCTCGGGTCAGGCCGAGACTCTATAGGTACCGGGGCTCGTTAACATTTGAATTTGTGCTAGCACTATGGTAGACTGTTTTGACTGTTTTAGCTTACTCCATTATTGTATACATATTTAGGATGATGTGTCATGTATATTATTAAGCAGTTGAGTTGTACCTAATATAATAATTTGGATGCGAAGTATATATTTATGTAGGTTTAGTACAAATATTTTGTAGACTCGCATTTTATTAAATTATATGATTCATTTTATTCTGCCGTGGTCTGTTACATTGATTCTTATTTATTAAGATTATATACTGTTTTGCTAATTTTAAATTGGTGTGTTTATTACTTTGTATTGATATTGTATACGTTAAATTTTAGGTTTAGATCCTCATAATGGTAATAAAGATGTGTCGGTGTTAGTCCAAAGGTATATTCACATTTTATCTCTCTTAACCGGCCATATTCACCATGTTATTAGATGACGTTATTTGTAATATTCTTTAATAATATAGGTATAGCAGTGGGGTCGTTACAACTTGGTATCAAAAATGTGTTCAGAATATCATAGAATATAATTGCACAGATTCAAAATCTAAACCTAGATGACCTAGAGTCCCGTGATCTAAGGGTGTGGTAGGTAGTTTTATTTTATTTAATTGAGGATATAAATATAAATGATTATTGGGAATAATCGTCGGTGCGTATTCGTAATACTTTTTGAATCTCTATATCAATTATTGTTATGAAAATGATTCTCAAATTGGAACTTATTTCTATAAAGAGTGGGATTTAATAGATAATATAAATTAGACCTTGGATAGCTTAGAATTGAATATTGTTCTATCTTAATCAGTCAGTGATCAGAGTTGTGGAGTGGAAGCTGGAAGATAGCTTTCCGCTGAAGGTGATTGTTTTTTTGGTTTAGTTGAAATGTATGTTATTTGCATCGATGTTTGTTTTGTTTATGCTTAGTTTGAAATGTGGAATCGAATAAGACATTATCAATCAAAGAATTTATGATCCCATTTGAACCTCGACGGACCCAACCATTAATAAAAGACGCCGGTTTCTACAAAATGGAATTATTGGGGAATAACTAAAATGTCTAAGCAATTAATAGTTATAAAATATTGAACGATAAATGATATGTATCTAATTAAATTTGGAGTTGGAAAATATACTAAATAAATAAAATAAGATACAATAAAAAATTATTGGTTGATATCGCTTAGTATTTTTTAAATTGTAAGTGATTGTGCAAAATTAATATTGAGTAGGAATCGCTATAAGTAGTTGAAACCTGCTCAATAATAACAATAAGAACTTGTGGTGTCTTAAGTAATGTAGTTACCAAGAGATATATTAAAATTTAAATTCATATAATATGATATGTTAATTTGTATATGAGACTACTTAAATGTTAAGATGAATTAAAATTTTGACGTTTGTTTTAGGTATATTTGATGAATTGTTGTGCTATGGAATTGTTATCGGTAAATTATTAATTTTACGATAACATTAAGATTGATTGAAAGAATTTTAATAAAATCAAGCATCTATTTGAATTAAAATCTTTTGATATTAAATAATATATATATGGAAATTAATTATGTTTATTTTGGGTAAGCAAATATTTTGAATAGGTGTGACTACCTAGGATTTTGGATATTAGAAATTAGAATATTTAATTGATTTTAAATATTTAAAAGATTAATTTTAATTTTAATTTAAATTTCAAATATACTATTCGTTGGACAATTGAATTATTAAATTAAATAAATGGGAAATTGGGTAAATTGTTGAATCTGAAATTCTAAACCCGTTAAAAATAATTTAAAGGATTATGAGATTTGTATTAACAATGTTGAAGATAATAGAACTTTTAAAATTGAATTTGAAGGTAGTTTGTTCAGTTTTAAAAATATATCGTTTAAATCGATATAAAAATAGCCTTCTGAGGCACGGTCTTGGAATTCGACGAAACTGGTTCCATTTGAATATGTAATATTATAATATTATCGGATTTTGAATTTCGTAGCTTTTGGAGTGATCGTGGGATCATACGGTAGGTAAATGCGCTGAAATCTATATCGAAAATTAAATATAATAACTGGGTCCAAAAGCTATCTTCTCCGTATGATCAAATTATGACTCGAAACCTTTTCCATTGCATTCGAGATAGGGGTATAACATTATAAACGCCTAGCGGAATGCCTCGATAGGAGATCGAAATTTTAAGTTATGGTTTCGAGATGATTTAAATTTAAAATTTAAATATAAAATATATTGTTGACTTGTAAACCCTCAGCTGTAAATTCCTCACATCAACTGCCTTTTTATCACCTCAGGAACACTATAGCAAACCTATGCAGACACGTAAGGAAATTTTAAACACGTATCCTCTCTTATAACATGCGTCTTCTCTAAAAAAAAATCAATCAACCGGCCGAACTCAATTAAGAAAAATAAAAAGGGAAAAATCTAAGTAATGTCGCCATTTAAATTCTCCTGGAAGTCGTGACTTAATCTCCCCTCTTCCTATCTTCAGTTGAACAAATCAAAGAATAAATAAAAAGATTTGAATGGCCAAACAAAAATCGCGACTCCCTTTCTTGAATTCTCAGTGTGTTCCTTCCTCTTCATCAATTAAGTCGAGTTCATCTCGTTCGAATGCGACCGACTCATCGCGAATTGAGCGCATGCGAGGGAAGAGCGCATCGGGTATGGAAGATCTCGCGAAGATGGTGGCGCTCGCGGATTGGGATGTGGTCGTAAGGCTGCTCGGCTTTGCGCATTTTAAGGCGATGGGCGTAGGAGATGCAGGCGCGCGAGAAGGATGAGAAAGAAGCTCTTGGAAGTCGCATGCGTGAACCAAATCACGGCCAGAAGTTCATCGCATGGAGAGACTGGGGTGTTGGGTAGATCGCGAAGACGGGCGAGTGTGGGTTTGAAGGTAATTTAAAAGCAAATTTCCGTTAATCATGTTTTAAAACTTAATGAACAGAATTTTTTATAAGTAAGGCTAATATCAGTTCAGTTTTGGATTTAGTTTAATATTTATATACACACACACAAAAGATTTTGGGAAAAACATATTCATTTTAAAAGTGTTGTAAAGTTTATATAAAAATTAGATTTTTAAAATGTATATAGGTTATTTTTAGTATATGCAGTTTCAAAGAGAATAAAATAAATAAATATACATATACAAATTTTAAATTTACTAGTTATTTTAAGAATAACGAATTATGGTAATTAGCGTGTTTTATTAGCCTATTTAGTTATTTTAGTTACTAAACAATTATTTATTGAGGGAAATTTGTTTATTATTAGTTTAAATTAAATCAATAAATGGTAATTGACTGTTCGATTATTTCAAAATGTTAATAAAATATATAATGTTTGTACAAGGTCCAAAATCGTGAAGTAAATAGCCGAGATTAAAATGGATGGCAAAAAAAAATCAAAGGTGAGTTAATCTCACTCATTTGGATTCCGTAAATTTAAATAGTTAAAATTTAAATTATTGGTTGATTGCTTGAATTGATGATTTATTATCAGTTTGGATGTGATATTATATATAATAGTATATATATTGGAGTGATTGATATTCCCATATTATATAGCAGATGAGACCATACGCACCCTGCATAATAGCGGATGATCCTTTATTCCACGATATCCCTCTCGAAGTGGGATTGGTATTTTTTATTGTGCTAACATCTGTGGATGTAGGGAAAGAGGTTAGAGGGATCCAAATGGATTCCTCAAAAAATATTGAAATTGTTTTCATAATCTGTGTTATGAATAGATTATCTGTGATTGATTATATTGGAATTGGAAGTAATAGATGCTACGGATTTTGCTGAATATATTTTGAATTTGAAGATATCAAAAATATAAAAGATTTGATTTTGAAAGAGATATAAAGAAAAAAAATTAATTAAAATAATTTTAGATAAATTAAAGGAATTAATTTGGAAAAGAATAAAAGTTTTAATTTTAAAATCCTATCGAATAAATTCTAAATATGGGAAAGAGATTTTTGAATAATGGGAATAAATGAATTTTGAAACTTAAGTGATACTGTTTAAAGGAATAAAGGATCTATTTTTTTTTAAATTCAAAATTTGAAATGTTGCGAAGCAACAAGAAGGAGAATTTTGAAATAAAGTGTGAAATGGATATTTCAGATTTAAATAAGGGTTAAAATCATAATAAAAGGGTAAATATGGAGTTCATGGACGTTTGGAAATTGATTTGGGTAAATCGAGAAGCAAATTTAAAGGGAATTTAATTCATAGAATCGATTTGAAAGATCGATTAAGTATTTGAAAATGGTGATTGAAAGGGAAATGAGATTATCAAATTTATAAATGGGTTTATAAATAAAGTAAAATGTTTATTAGTGGATAGATTTGAAAGCAATAATTCACGGTGGAAATTTATAAGGCGATGGGAAATGTGTTTTAAAAATAAAAAGTGATTTTATTTTTAAAGTGTTAAAAGAAATTTATGGGTTGGGACTTAAATTAAACCGAAATAAATCAAGAAGGATTTATAAATGGCTAGATGGACTAAGTTGAAATGGAAAATGTGTTTTCCCAGAAAAGCTAAGTATATTTCCAAAAGAAGGTCTTAATTATAAAAATAGAAGTTTTAAAAGATGTTTTAAAAGAAGAATGTTTTTAGAGAAATATTTATTATTTAATTTATTTTTCAAATTTTAAAGTAAATATATTAATTATAGTAGTATTTATTTTTTTAAAGGTTAAATTATTATTATGATTTAAAGGATGATTATAAGTATTTATACTTTATACAATAGTTTTATTTAAAAACAGTTTTTGGCTAAAGTTTTTACTAGAAAATTTTATTATAAAACTTTATGACTAATATTTTGAATACAGTGAGTTAAATAGTTTTATTTCAAACGTTTTAAGTGTATATTTTTGAGTAAAATGATATAATTTGTTTTAAAATCTAAATTCAATAAGATTTGGTATTTTTAGTGGAAATAAACAATCGGTTGGAAATGATTCCATGAGTGGAAAAGTGATTTGAAAACTATTTTCAAAGGTTTGAAGTGTAGAAAAATATCTTGTGAAGATATTTTGAAATAAATAATTTGGGAAATTACTAAGACTTGATGGTTGTTTGTGGATGTTATTTGATTGTTAAATAACCGACTATCAATATTGACCAATGTGCTGATCGTTTCGAAGAGACCGGGATCGGGTTTAATTATCCGATTACCACTTCGATAAGGTTTGAGCGTGGCGAATGAATACCGTAAAGATTATAAAGATGGTGATTCGGTTTGTCCAGACCCAGCGCAACCTGTATGGATGAATGCTTTCAGAATATCGTTACGAGGACGATGAGCATTCTAAGTGAATGTGTTCTAAAAAAGGTAACGCATAGCCTCAAGCCTCATCAACCGGGAATGGCTAAAACAGAGAAGGTGCAGCAAGGCTAAGTGGCTAGCAACCAATTAGGGTAAGGTCATCCCTGTCTAGATGTCCCTTTTATTCGGGTGTGTGAGCGGTTGCTGATCCCAACCGCGGGGTAATCTTATTCGGACTATCAAGTAAGGGGTAGCTCCGGTCTTGTATTGTAGGGGATCAGGAGGGGTCCTTGGTACGCTGATCTAGGCCAGGTACTGTGACGGGTGGTACTCCAGTTACCCTGCCATTGTATGAAACTCAATCTCTGATAAGCGCCTATACGGTTTTGATTGTGCCCAACTATGTCGGAACGTGAGTTGCAAGCATTTCAGCTAGATTCTATTTTACTTTCTATAGACATATTATAATATCAGACGAATTTGATAAAAATGTTTTGGTTATCGTAAGGTAAAAACCCGGCATGTTTATTTGTGATGTGGTCTTAAGAGATACCTTTAATTTCAAAGGATTATGAAAATTTTAATAATCCTATTGAGTGTGTTTTTTCACGCTGGTTTTCCAGACTGACTCGGGTGTTATTTCACTATGATGCTCGGGTCAGACCGAGTATTATAGAATACAGGATAGGATCCTGTGGAGCTCATGAGACGAGCTGGATGGCGAGACATATCACATATACTTTATGTATAAATCCGCTGTGCAGTATAAGCTGTACAGTCAGCTTTTGTGAGGACAAGTTAATACAACTGTCCAGTATTTCGCTATTAATTGTGTTGTACTCTGTTGATGTGATGTATAAAACAGATATAGTTCTTTTTGTATAAAGATCAGTCATTTATCTATTATATATTGTTCCGCTGTGATTGTGAGATTCTGATGTTGTTTGTTTTTCTCTTCTTCTACCTCCTTTTTTTCCCTTACGGTCTGGTTATCGGGCATTCGATTGTTCATAATTTAATATAGTGGACGTATTGATGTCG
The DNA here is from genome assembly GCA_030765085.1 of Allium cepa. Taxonomy (NCBI): domain Eukaryota; kingdom Viridiplantae; phylum Streptophyta; class Magnoliopsida; order Asparagales; family Amaryllidaceae; genus Allium; species Allium cepa. Next base: position 339,293,312 of record CM060929.1, on the reverse strand, counting down.
ATATTCGGGCGTCGAAAAATCGGGTAATGACAGTTGATATCAGAGCTGAAGGTTAATCGGGAACCTTGGCACTGATGGGGGTTATTCATTAGAGATAGAGTCAGTAATACTCTAAGAATGAGTTTGAGTGCATTAATAGATATGAGTGCGTATTGGTTAGTGAATATAAAATTGTTTTATATTGTGTTGATTGGTTTGTTGGGTGGTTTATGGATTCTGGTCAATACGAGTAATTAACGTAATTGATTGGGATCTCTAAACATTTGAACAGAACAATTCGACAATTTATTGTTTTGAAATAGGGTAAATGAAATAATTTTGCCGAAATAATTTTTATATATGAAAGAAATAATTTTCAAAAGTTATTACTATTATATATGGTTGCTTGGTTGCTAGAAAATGATATATTATTATCATTGTTGTGTGGAAATTGAATAAAAAATTGAAATCATAACTAAAACTAAGAAATAAATCATATACAAATAGAATTCATAAATTTAAATTATAAATATGATTTATAATTTGAAATAAAATCCCAGAGTAATATTTGAATATAGATTGAAAGGTTTTGGAATTCAAAATGATGGAAATTAAATTCCTTTGAGTTTGAAAATGATTTTCAAAGGTTTTGGAGGAACAATGGTGATATTATTTCAGAAATATTTTTGAATTGGGAATGAAATCTGGTAGGATTTGGAACCAAAAGTATTTGAAAATATTTTAAAAGAAATAAAAGCATTGAATTCACTTCGGTCATTGGAAAATAATTTCGGTGATGACTACAGCATCATCGATGTTCATTTTCGAGTTTCCAAAAGAGGAATTGCTACCCAAAATGTTTAAATTGAAGTTGTTGCGAAACTGGGTTTGGTTTTGATGTTCAAAAAGATAATTTGATGTACCTAAGGATTTTGGGATGCAAAGGAATGATTTGGTTTGGGTGTATATGATTTCAAAATTGAATTTGAAATACTTAAGAAATTGTTTAAACTCTGGAAGTTTATTTAAAAATGTCTATGAAATATAAATCAGTTTGGGCTTATAAATTTTGAAAATTTGCTTGGAATGAAATCAACCATAGGTTAAATAATGGTAAGTGTTTCAATAAAGCAAAGTGGTGGGTAAACTAATTAAATTAGGTAAATTGGAAGAGATTAGTAAATGGAATGTTGATAAGTTGGAAAACTTATGGAATTTTAAAAAATTTAATGGAAATGGAATGTAATTAAATCTAGTTAAATAATGAATTTTGAGGAAATGAATCAAAGTAAGCTAAATGGAATGGTCATTGAAATAAAATTTACTGAATTGGAGATAAATTATGAATGAGAAAATAGATTTAAGTGGTTAAGCAAATGAATTGAAATTGAATATGGTGATGATATTTAATTTAAATTATGTTAGGAAGTGAAATCAGAAAATTAATTCGAAGTAGACTAAAAATAATTAAAGTTGGGAAATAAAATCCATTGAGATTTAAAATAAATTAGTAAGTGGAACTAATTAAAGAAATGATTAATTAAATATGGTTTGAGATGAGATGAATATAATTCAATATTTAAAAATGGAAGGTAAATTGAATTCATATGGAAATTGGAGATCCAGTTTAAATAGAAGTAGATATAAACTAAAGTGGTGAATTGAAAATAAATATTTAAGCATGTGAAATATTTGTATTTAATTTAAGAAATGGATGGTGAAATTCTTAAGTCAAATTTGGTATTAGGAAAGATATTCGAAGTCAATATTTGAATGAAGATTAAGTAAAGTGTGAAATGGGATAATTATGAATAGGTGATGGAAATCAGAAATAAATGTGAATAAAAAAAGAATTGATATAGCTAATAATCAATTGAGATTAATACGTAGTATGTACGTATATTATTTTATTCACATAAAGATTTGATCTAGGATCGAGCACAGAATTTCGAGATAGTTTTATCGATCCGGGTTGGGATTTTTTACTCGATTTTCGACGGCGAACCCTGGATATGAATTTTTGATTGATTCTGGAAACACTCTATCATAGTTACAGCTATGCAAGGAGAATGACGGTTTTTGATCAAGAAACCAGATCTGAGTCCGCACTAGAGAGTCGGGTGGATGATACTAGTTCGGAAATGAAATTGTATGATCGAGTGAGCGATCGGATTTGATATTGCGCAAGCCGTATGATATGTGTATATCATACGGGTTTGAACGAAATAGATATTAAAATTTTTGTAAAGAAATATATAAAATGATTTTGCATTCTATGATTGGATATTATTGCTAAGTGAGGTACAGGTCTTTAAAAGCAAAGGATAAATTGGTGTTTTTGATTTCAGAAGATAAATTTGAATTGCCGACAAAAAAAGGTATGTATTTAATTATCATATGAAATTCGATGGTTTGCCGATCTAGCCACTTGGCTTTTTGCTTTCTTTTGAAATTTGAGGGCCGTAGAGGCATTTTGTAGTCGTACCGATCTAGCTATGCAAAGGAGATGTTGGCGAAATTTTTCAAAAATTTAGAGAGTTAGAAAATTTTTGAGAAAATTTTGATAATTTAAATATGCTTTCAAATTATAATTTGAATGCTCTACTATATAATATTGTTTGAAACCTATGGATGGGCACGGAAAGTTAGTAAGAGATAGTGTGTCGTTAAGAAAAGAATTGTTTTGAATAGTTATTGAAACTGTTTGGTTTTGGGGAAAATAATAAACGGCATTGGACCATTCTTCTTAGCTAGTAATTTCGGGGACGAAATTCTTTTATGGAGGAGGAATGTGATAACCCGGGATTTTGGAAAGTTGGAATTGGAATATTTAACCGATTTTAAATATTTAAAAGATCAATTTCAAATATCACTATTTATTGGACAATTAATTATTGGATTAAATAAATGAAAAATTGGGTAAATTGTTGAATCTGAAATTCTAAATAATTTAAGGGCTTATGAAATTTGTATACAATGTTGAAGATAATAGAACTTTTAAAATTGAATTTGAAGGCGGTGTGTTCATATTTAAAAATATATCGTTTAAATTGATATTTAAATATAGCCTTCCGAGGCACAGTCTCGGAATAAGACGAAACCGGTTCCATTGAATCCCTAATATTGTATTATTATTGGGTTTTGAATTTCATAGCTTTTGGAGTGATCGTGGGATCGTACGGTAGGTAAACGCGCTGAAATCTATATCGAAAATTCAATATAATAACAGGGTCCAAAAAGCTATCTTCTCCATACAATCGAATTAGGACTCGAAACATTTTCCATTGCATTCAGAATAGGGGTATAATATTATAAACGCCTAGCAGCATGCCTCGATAGGAGATCGGAATTTTAAGTTATGGTTTCGAGATGATTTAAATTGAAAAATTAAATATAAAATATATTGTTGACTTGTAAACCCTCAGCTGTAAATTCCTCACATCAGCCGCCTTTTTATCACCTCAGGAACACTATAGCAAGCCTATGTAGACATGCAAGGAAATTTTAAGCACGTGTCCTCTTTGATAACATGTGTCTTCTCCAAAATAAAAAAATCAATCAACCGGACGAACTCAATTAAGGAAAATAAAAAAGGGAAAAATCAAAGTAATGTCACCATTTAAATTCTCCTGCGAATCGAGACTTAATCTCCCCTCTTCTTATCTTCAGCTTAGCAAATAAGAGAATAAATAATAAAAAATCTGAATGGCCGAACGAAAATCATGACTCCTTTCTTAAATTCTCAGTTCGTTCCTTCCTCTTCAGCAATCAAGTCAAGTTCATCTCGTTCGAATGCGACCGAGTCATTGCAAATCGAGCACACGCAAGGGAAGAGTGCGTCAGGTATGGAAGGTCTTGCGATGATGGTCGCGCAGCGCTAGTGGTGGCACTCACGGATTGGGATGTGGTCGCAGGGCTGCTCGGCTTCGTGCGTTTTGAGGCGATGGGTGTAGGCGATGCAGGCACGCAAGAAGGATGAGGAAGAAGCTCCTAGAAGTCGCATGGTGAACCAAATCGTGGCTAGAATTTCACCACGTGGGGAGGCTGGGGTGTTGGGTAGATCGAGAAGATGGATGAATGTGGGTTTGAAGGTAATTTTAAATTTAAAACCAAATTTCCGTTGATCAAGTTCTAAAACTTAATGAACGGATTTTTTTTTACAATAAGGTCAATATCAGTTCTGTTTTGGATTTAATTTAGTATTTATATATATACAAGATTTTGGGAAAAATATAGGGATTTTAAAAGTGCTGTAAAGTTTATATAAAAATTAGATTTTTAAAATGTATATTGGTTATTTTTAGTATATGTAGTTCCAAAGAGAATAATATAAATAAATATACATGTACAAATTTTAAATTTACTATTATTTTAATAATAATGAATTATGGTGATTAGCGTGTTTTATTAGTCTATTTAATTATTTTAATTACTAAAAAATTATTTATTAAGGGAAATTAGTTTATTAATAAAATTATTAGTTTAAATTAAATTAATAAATGGTAATTAACTGTTCAATTATTTCAAAATGTTAATAAAACATATAATGTTTGTACAAGGTCCGAAATCGTGAAGAAAATAGTCGAGATGGAAATGGATAACAAAACATAAATCAAAGGTGAGTCAATCTCACTAATTTGGATTCCATAAATTTAAATAGTTAAAATTTAAATTATTGGATGATTGCTTGAATTGATGATTAATTATCAGTTTGGATGTGATATTATATATAATAGTATGTGTGTGTATATATATATTGGAGTGATTGATATTCCAGCATTATATTGCGAATGAGACCCTATGCGTCCCGCATAATAGCGGATGACCATTTATACCGCGATATCCCCTGAAATGGGATTGGTATTTTTTTACTGTGCTAACATCTTTAGATGTAGGGAAACAGGTTGGAGGGATCCAACTGGATTCCTCAAAAAATATTGAAATTGTTTTCATAATCTATGTTATGAATAATTGATTATCTACGATCGATTATATTGGAAACTGGAAGTAATAAATGCTATGGGTTTTGCTGAACATGTTTTGGATATTTGAAGATATCAAAAATATAAAAGATTTGACTTTGAAAGAGACATAAAGAAAAAAAATTAAGTAAAATAATTTTAGATAAATCAAAGGAATGAATTTGGAAAAGAATAAAAAGTTTCGATTTTAAAATCCTATCGAATAAATTCAAAATATGGGAAAAATATTTTTGAATAATGGGAATAAATGAATTTTGAAACACAAGCGATACTGTTTAAATAAACAAAGGATCTATTTTTTTAAATTCAAAATTTAAAATATTGGAAAGAAATAATAAGGGATTTTTCGAATAAAGTATGAAATGGATATTTCAGATAAATTATAATAAAAGGGTAAATATGGAGTTAATGGATATTGGAAATTGATTTGGGTAAATCGAGAAGCAAATTCAAAGGGAATCTAATTCAGAGAATCGATTTGAAAGATCGATTAAGTGTTTGAAAATGGTGGTTGAAAGGGAAATGATATTATGAAATTTATAAACGGAGTTTATAAATAAAGTGAAATATTTATCAGTGAATAAATTTGAAAGTTTTAATTCACGGTGGGAATTTATAAGGAGATGGAAAATGTGTTTCAACAATAAAAAGTGGTTTTATTTTTATAGTGTTAAAAGAAATTTACGGGTTGGGACGTAAATTAAACCAAAATAAATCGAGAAGGATTATAAACGGTTAGATGGACTATGTTGAAATGGAAAGTGTATTTTCCTAAGCTAAGTATATTTTCAAAAGAAGGTATTAAGTATAAAAATAGAAGTTTTAAAAGATATTTTAAAAGAAGAATGTTTTAAGAGAAATATTTATTATTTAAATTGTTTTAAATTTTTTAAAGTAAATATATTTATTAAATTAATTATAATAGTAAATTTTTTAAAAGATTAAATTAGTGTTATGATTTAAAGGATAATTATAAGTATTTATACTTTATACAATAGTTTTATTTAAAAACAGTTTTCGACTAAATTTTTTACTTGAAAAAATTATTATAAAACTTTATGACTAATATTTTGAATAAAGTGATTTACGTAGTTTTATTTCAACCATTTTAAGTGTATATTTTTTAGGTAAAGTGATTTAATTGGTTTTAAAATCTAAATTCAATAAGATTTGCGTTTTCAGTGGAAATAAACAATTGGTTGGAAATTATTCCATGCGAAGAAAAGCGATTTGAAAACTATTTTCAAAGATTTGAAGTGTAGAAAAATATCTTATGAAGATATTTTGAAATAAATAATTTGGGAAATTATTAAGGCCTGATGGTTGCTTGTGGATATTATTTGATAGGTAAATAACCAACTATCAATATTGACCAATGCGCTGATCATTTCGAAGAGCAGAGATCGGGTTTAATTATCCGATCACCACTTCGATCCGGTTTGAACACAGCGAATGAATACCGTAAAGATGATGAAGATAGTGATTCGGTTTGTCCAGACCTGGGGCAACCTGTGTGGATGAATTCAGAACATCGTCAGGAGGACAATGAGCATTTTAAGTGAACGTATAAAAAGGTAACACATAGCCTCAAACCTTACCAACCAGAATGGCTAAAACATGGGAGGTGCAGCAAGGCTAAGTGGCTAGCAACCAATTAGGGTAAGGTCATCCATGTCTAGATGTCCCTTTTATTCGGCTGTATGGGTGGTTGTCGAACCCAACCGCGGGGTGATCTTATTTGGACTATCCAATAAGGGGTAGCTCCGGTCTTGTATTGCAAGGGATCGGGAGAGGTCCTCGGTACGCTGATCTAGGCCAGGTACTGTGACGGGTGGTACCCCAGTAGCCCTGCCATTGTATGGAATCCAATCTCCAATAAACGCATGTACGGTTTTGATTGTGCCCAACTATGCTGGAACATGAGATGCAAGCATTTCAGCTAGATTCTATTTTACTATCTATAGACATATTATAATATCAAACGAATATGATAAAAATGTTTTGGTTATCGTAAGGTAAAAACCCGGCATTTTTATTTGTGACGTGGTCTTACGAGATACCTTTGATTTCAAAGGACTTTGAAAACTTTGATAATCCTATTGAGTGTGTTTTCTCACACTGGTTTACCAGACTGACTCGGGTGTTATTTCACTATAATGCTCGGGTCGGACCGAGCATTATAGAATACAAGATAGGATGCCATGGAGCTCAGGAGACGAGCTGGATGGCGAGACGTATCAGACGTACTTGATGTATAAATCCGATGTGCAATATAAGCTGTATAGTCAGCTTTTGTGAGGACAAGTTAATACAACCGTCTAGTATTTTTCTATTAATTGTGTTATACTCTGTTGATATAATGTACAAAACGGATATAGTTCTTTTTGTATAAAAATCAGTCATTTATCTATTATATATTGTTCGCTGCGATTGTGAGATTCTGATGTTGTTTTGTTTTCTCTTCTTCTACCCATTCTTCATTCCCTTACGATCTGGTTTTCCGGCATTCGATTGTTTGGCATTTAATACAGTAGATGTATTGATGTCGATTTTCGAGCATTGAAAAATCGGGTCGTGACAATTGGTATAAGGTATTAAAAGATGTATGTACGTCTTATAGAGAATAATTTTTGTTAAATTGTCCATTGAGTGCTTAAAGAATTTTGTTCATGCGCTTGATCAACATTATCTATAGGGATTTCTAACACTAGGATGAGACATTTAGACACAATATTTTAGGCAATAAAAATTTTCAATAATAATATGCATATAATATTTTTGTAAAGAATATAGAATTTTGAAATAAGTTAAACATTATACATAATAAAGTGGACAGTTTATAGAAGTTTATAAATTATATTTTTGAAGGGGATACCTTAGGGTATTTTGATAAATTAAATATAGTATGTAAAATGCAAGCAGGATTTATATTTTAAATAAATTTGGTACTTGTAAAATCTTATATATTCATTTACAAAGATGCAAGTTAAATAAATTGAGTGTGGTACTTTTAAATGATTGTGAATATTGTATTGTGGTTGTAGTAAATGTTATAATTTTTATTTACATGAATTTCCAATTTAGCAAGAGTTTGAAATGAAACTATATTTTAATTATGACTATAATAAGTTATTTATTGTAGAATACTTTAATTTAGTAGAAAAATATTATTTTCAACTATGATTTTGCAAAATAACAATGAAGTTATATTTTGGGAGATTCAAATAGACTTAGACTTTTAATATGTAAGCATGTTCATGAGTTTAACCTCGCAAATCTATTTTAATCTCCTTTAATTCCTATATTCATTTTTTTATGTGTATTTCAACTCAGATCTGAAAGTGCATTTGATTTGAAGTGTGAGATCACTTGAATTGCAAATCAAATAAGATAAGATCGCAAGGTTTGTAAATTAATACTGAAAGATTTAAGCCACAAGAATCAAGTAAATTTGTAGAAAATAGAAGTTTAAAATTTAAAAGTTAGTTCAGAAATTTCGAAATTCAAACAAACAGTTTTGAGTGCCTAGTTGAACTGTTTATTAACTTAAGTTTGCATCAGCCAAATTTAGGTGACTAAAGCTATCTGTATGCATCGTGAGTGTTGCAGTAATGCACTGATTCATCCAAATTGTGTGTGTATTTGAATCTGCCTGTAACATGAGTATTGTTGGAATTGGACCAACCCACAGCGGAAGTTATGGATGAATTTCAAAAATTTTACACTATTAGGTCTTTATTGGGCTTACGAAGTCTAACTGAATTAGAACATTTCTAAATTTCATTTAAATAAAATCATTTATTTTATTTAAATTCAAATATATTAAAATATGAAATTAATTTTATTTGATTTAGTTTATACATAAATGTATCATATACATATATGTGTGAGTGCATGTGCAACATAATAATCCATGAATGATATAATCTGCGTATATGTAGATGTTGGAATTTACATTGCAACAGACATATTAGCTCATTTTATATGTCATATATGTTGTCCAAATATATGCATGTATATGTGTTACAATACACACACATGTATGTATAAATATATTATATATAATATATGAACATGAAACATTAACATATAGATAAATATATATATAGTAAGAGAGAGAACAATTATTAAAAATTATTTATAATATTAAATTAACTTAGTTTTGCAAACATAATAATTTTACTATTTTAATTTATATATATTACGAATAAAATAATGTTTTCATCCATAAATAATTAACATAAAATAATATAATGATGAAAATTAAAATTTTAGAATTTTTCGAAAATCTAGGATCATATAGTAGAGCTTAGGAAAAATCTAGAGAATTTTCAAAGTTGAAATATTATTTTTTTTAAAACAGATACATTGATTTCGGCAATAATTATTCAATATAAAATAATATATTATTAAAAACTTAAATTTTAAAATTTCAAAAAATCTAGGATCATGAATGAAAGGTTACGAAAATTTAAATTAAATTATTATTTTTAATAAATCATAAATAGTTTTTTAAATTCTATTAATTATTAAAAAGAATAAACTTAATTGAAAATTTCCTAAATTTTTCCTATATGTTTCTAAAATGATATAATATTTTTAAAAAATATAAAATTGAATTTTTAATGTAATAATTATTTTATATATAATAAACAACTCAAAAATTCAATAAATGTTAATTTAAAAAAATGAATATATGTATGACAATTAATTTTCAGTAAAATAAAATTTTAGTTTAATAAGCGTTACCTGACAGTTTCATTTTTTTACATCATTTCTCTATGTCAAAACTATATCACTTTGGACGTATGGAATTTGGTAATGGTCAAAATTCCAACCTCATCCATATTCAACTTTATAGTCTAAATACAAAGTCCTTAGTTCAATAATTACAATTATTTTTAACCAAAATGCTATGGCCAAAGACTTTGACTTTGAGTTGACTGTGATACTAATCGCATATAACTGAGGAGACGAATCCTCTCTTGAATGGTGCTTTACTTCCAATACTTCCACTCAACCCAACTATAGTCACTCGATGGACGCTATGCCATGATTCGGCTATAATCAAAGATGAGCTTTCATATTGAAGATCCATAGTATTCTCAAGTCGATAGAACTGTGTAAATATGTCGCATCGATATTTTCTGTTTGGCCTTAGTTATATTAAGCAATAGAAAACTATCGAGTGAGTCGTTCCATAGTTATCCATTAACTATTAATACGTAACCCCTACGTGCCCTCAGCAGTCATGAGTAATACGTGCTCAACATTTGGGGAGCGTTACATACTCCGGTCTCGATGGATACATTGATATCCAGTCTCGATGCATCTTGACTAGGAACATTTAAAAATGGTATATTTGTTTCGTTGTGATAAATCACTCACGATTATAACACTTTATAACTACTACCACGAAATATACCATTTATGGATTTTTCTATTAAATATATTTTTAATTAAGTTAATTAATTAATATAATCACATTATATTAAGTATATAATAGGAATAAAATGCCTTTTATTTTGAATAAGATTGGTCAATGAGTTAGATATATGTAATAAATTACATAATTGCCCCTAGGGCATACCCCTAACTCTATCAATCTCCCACTTGCATTTGGGGTCAATTATGGAATCTAATTCCAATTTCTTCAATCGGTTTTGTCAAAACCAATTAAGTCAGTCCCTTAGTGAATGGGCATGCTATTATGTTTTAATTGTCTACTTTGTCGATTAACTCGCTCTCTCTCTCTAACACTGATAAACTACCTTGATCAGGTGGAACGATTCGAAGTGTGTCTTTCAACTTCTAGTGAGCTTTAAGTTCTATCATGACCAATTTCATGACATTTTTATCTTATAAGTATTATGGGATTCTAAACATTTGGAATTACCTTTGGCTTAATTATAAATTTGTGCATTTATATCTATATACATTCATTTATTATAGCACTATTCAAGTTAATGTTCTCAACTTCTCATTGAATAGATCACAATCACATTTATTTTGAAACATTTTCAAATTAAAGATTTCAACTTGAATTTTATCATTGACTTGATATACTCAATATCACTTATAAAATTTTGTGTCCAAACGTTCCATCATAAGAGTTCGTTGTTCTATAAACAATTCTCTAGTATTTCATAAATATGCGAGAACACCTCAAAAAACTATTTAGTGATATCAATTTGGATTTTATATTTCCTCCTTGTATCAAATACATAAACAAAACAAAATATCATACACAACATAACCTGTATGATAATTCCTATTGCTAATGCTTAAGGAATCCAACTTTCATGTTCTCCTTTTAATAGGGTGCCCTTGTATATCATTTTAGGACAATCTTTATATCTTTTATACTCACCATAAAAGACATCATTTACAATCCAAATTGAGTATTAAAACTAAAGTTGATTTTAATACAAGCATATTTTTAAAATCAACAACGTGTTGTTTACTTATAGTTTAGAATATCAATGTACTTTTTAACGTTCTTTCTTATGAGCACACGCTTCCTCTGTACTTTGATTGAAAATCAAACTAATTGATATTTGTATCAAAATACTTATTCAATATTCATGCTTATAAAATGATACATTAGTATCATTTCTTGGATCATATCCAAAGACTCACAAACCCAATATCGCTTCACCGACTTCGAGGCATTTTTGGTTAATATATGTAAATGGCTTAATCTAAATCTTTATTTAGAATTTTCTGTTTCAATACATAAATACCAAACACTAAGTCGTATCGAGTGATAATTTTGTGAGTAAATCTGAATTAACTTGAGCATGTTGAATACGAATCTGTTATGCTATTTCAACAATTGAAATTTACGATATTATTCTTATTAACATTGCTTATTTAATTCGAACCACATTAGTCTTTCCAATAAATACTCAATCTCGGCCGATGGATCACATCTCTTTGGTTACGAGCACTAAAATCATGTTTTGATAGCGTACTTGGAATTCTCTCAGATCTGCACATCATACTGTATAGAGTCAACAAACTTGATGGTTTAATTGAACAACCGAGGGTAATGTATATTTTAGATATTAGTAAGAAATTCATAATTTCTCTTCGATGTACGAGAATACTTATTAGACATTCTAATGCTATGTGTTTATTTAGGTTAGTTAATTTCATTTCATCTCATATAATCAGTCCTATCTATGGATTGGATCCAATTCTATTTAACTACTAAAAATTTCTCAAAGAAAATCCTTCACAATGAAGTTGATATATCTTGAAACAATAATTATTTCTTAGTGCAAATAGAATAGGGATTCATAAACGCTTTATAAACCTTTTTATTTACAAAACAGATTTTAGTTTACAATAATTATGTTCAAAACATAAATATGTAATTTGATGTTGGACCTTTCCAAAAAACCTTTTGGAGATTCATAAAAGATCCCTCAGGAACAAATATTACGTGCAATCTTTCGACTCGCACAACCTACCAACTCCTTGGTCTAGGATATGCTGGGATTTCTTACAAACCTTTATCTTGTAAACTGTTGTTTAGATGAAATAATATCAACCTTGTGTACTAATCTCAAGTACATGACCTTATAGAATGAAACTAACTCTACTTCACTCACAATTAATCATAAATTATCCAACAATGTATGATTACTCCTTATTGATGTATCATTATGTATCACATAGAGAAGTGATTTGAGATTCAATCTATATCCATTTTTAGGTACATTTGAAAATCTTTCCAATATACTCACTTATTTGACCAAATCAAATAATTTTATTCTATTGCATGATATTTTATTTACTTTTCTTTTATATTCTATGATTTTATCATAAACTTACTACATGTGTATCTAATACACATGTTCATGTTGGTAATAAATCATCGATGAATATAGCAAATTATGTGGAACCCTTTTAGTATTAATAGACTTGTGATTGCATGCATCAATATGTATTAATTCAAAGAGTTCATCAACTCTTATGATGCTCCCATTGAATGGGTGCGTAGCCATTAATTGTTTGAGATATAATTAACTTGTATCATATGATTCATAATCATATAGTAAAATTATTTCTCAAAACTACGGCTTAGTCTACAATTCCAAAATAAATGTAAATAATATTATATAGATATGTATTTTTTGCATCACTTTACTATGAAAACAAATTCCATAATATAGTTCTATTTCATAATGAATATTCACAATACTCGTATTGAAATATAGTTATATCTATTTTTCAGTCAATACCAAAAAATAAACATTATTTCACAAATAATGTTCGGTATTTTTTACGAAAAGTAATTTGATGCAATCATTAGGTTTTGTATGGCATGCTCCCACTATTTCCGCCATTACTATAATAGAATACTAAATTTAGAGGTCCACCATTCACTTAATATTGTTAATATTGTTTACTTATTTCATATGTTGCAACTAGTTTACAGAGGAGAGTTCTTTGATCAAATATCTTGAATTCAAAGAAATAAATGTTGTAGAAAACAATTTTCTATATGCAAATACATTTCAGAATAAAAATCATATTACATATTCCAATATTAAGTATCAGTTATTATTACAATTCTTGTTTCTAAAGTTTCTTTATGAAGCAGAAGTGACTATACATTCTCTTCATTCCAACTTTACCTTAAATTGCACCTATTCTTATACATTCGTTTTTCTTTCAAATGTTAAACTATTCAAAAGAAAATCTTACTACAATATCATAACAAACCTTTTACAAAAGCACATTCGGTTATTCTTAACATTTCAGTCATCAAATATGTTGCACTTTATGTAAACCGATCAAGATGATATTTCAACGATCAAGTTCTTAAATGTACCTCGTGGTTTATGGTCTTGTGTTACATTAACACAATATGATCCTTTTGAAATTATTCAAGTTGAATACATGATCTTAAAATATTGTTTATTGGCTTAATTTGAATGAACTAATTTCATCGAAATATTGTACCCCCCAAACTATGATTGTTTACCATATAACATTTATATGCGTAAGTACATGGATCAAATATCCATAGCCTTGAATTGCATTTGGGGTTCAAAAAGTCATAAAATGCAATACACGGTCTAAACCAAATAAACATATAAATGACCAAGTTACAAATGTATTAAGTAGTTGAAATTGGGATGCATGCATATAGGAACATTATATAACATGCAGTTATAATTATTAGTAAATATATATTATATATCTATTTGTCAACTTTCACTTCAGTTTGTTTACATATGTTAATTGACAAACGTTTTATCAATCATATTAAATGCACAAATTTATCACTATAGATAATTATAACATTATATAGCTTATGTTATTACAATATTAGAAAGGTTATTTGTAACCATTTCATTTTTCTAATAAGGCTTCCATTAGTCTTTTATGTTTCTTCAAACCCTAAGGTGAGACATAGAAGTCCTACAACTTCACTAGTGGATTATGACTCGTTTCTTTTGGTATTCTGACCTTGAGTTTGCTCAACAAAGCATAGCCCCATAAACGATGGATAACTTCTTATCGGTCATATCACATACAATTCCTAACCCATTTTTATTTGTTCTAATCTCATTTCAACCTTGAGTGCTCAACAAATTGAAAGAAATTATTCACTCATACTTAACATATCGTGATGGCCTAAGTATAGTATATGTACCTTGAGTTTGCTCAATAAATACATATAGTTATCTTACCTCATCTGTACAATATATTAAAAATATTATGCATAACATTCCTTGCTTGAATATGCTTAACAACTAAAGAGTATATAAGTAATTTATTAACACACACACACACACACGCACACACACACATATATATATACATGGTAGAGGACAATATTATATTAAAGATTCATAATCTTCAATATATATATATATATATATTGAGTGATATCGACTTATAGAATAATATATTTCTTATGAAATACCCCAGTGATTTAAGAATCAGACACATCAGAAATCATGGTATATGTACATTTACATATGTGTATATTACTCAAGTCTATTCGGGTTTCTTTAATTGTCACAGCCTGTTTTTCTTATGGCTTGAAAGCCATTAAAGAGAAGAGGAAGAAGGTGAAGAAGCTTGAGAAAAGAAGAAGAAGAAATGTGAATGAAGTGAGAAAGGATGTGGGTATTTATAGAAAAAGAAAGAAGTGGTAAATTTACTAAAATAACCTCTTACCAAGTTACCAAACTATCCTTACTTTAACCTAAAGCAACATCCACTTTTTTAATACTTAACATCATCCTTTCACTTCTTACTTTATGTTTACTCACTTAAATATTAAGTAAAGAAAAGTAATTATTTTGTTGGATTGTGATTTGATGTGATTTGATGTTTACTTTTCTTACTTTTGTTAATTCTTACTTACTTTTACTAACGACTTCTAGAAGTTTTCTAATCCTACTTAGCAAAAGTAAACATGTTTAGTCATTAAAATGTATAATATAATATATATATATATAAACATGTTAACAAAGGTGCGATAATGTTGCGGCAACTTATTTTGAACAAAACGTTGATTTTTGACTAAACGTTTTCCTGTCATATTTTGACTTTTTTGTTAAACTATTTATCCATGTTAACCAAACTTCAAAATAAATTTCTTATTATTTTTAAATAATTAAAACAAACATATTTGACTTATAAATAATATAAAACAACATCCAAATCTTCTTATAAAAATACGACATCGATTTGCGACAAAATTTGTCAATTTTATAAAACAAGTTTTATATGTTTATCGAAACATTATAAATTAAATTACTATTATTATCAAACGAGTTTGATATCGATTATATGTATTTAAAAGGAATTATTACCATTTAAACATATTTCTCAAATATTTATCCTACTTTATCGGAATCCAACTTTTGTCAAATTTACGGTCGGAATCCAAAATTTTATTCAATATCAAAAATAAGGTTACCATTCTTATTTATCATATAAAACATGATTGTGTAAGTTTGAAAATTATACATTCGAATATTTAAAATAATTATATATCTCATTTTCAAAGTGTTAAAATTACGGGTCGTTACATTCTCCCTACTTAAAAGAATTTCGTCCCCAAAATTACCCTAAACCTAAACCCACAATCTTTTACCTAAATCATCATTTCACAAACTTAAACCATAAGATGTACCCAAATCATCCATGTAAAATATCTAATTTGATCATCTATTTGAATCCACGACTTTATTTTCGAACTAGTATCGATCCCCCGGTTCTCTGATACGGACTCTGATCAAGCTTATAGATCAGATACACTTGCTTTCCTTTCATAACTCTCAACTATGATAGAAAACTTGAGTAACTAACCACAAAACATCATCAAAGCTCACCGTAAAGAAATAGAGTGATAAATTCTTTTCCGGATCAGTGTGAACACCTCAAAGTTGCGTAGGATATTAGATCAAAATTTCTATAACGAAATGATTTATGTATAAATTACGTATTTATTCCTACAGGGTTTTCTCAGTTATACCAAATTCTCTTTATTCACATCCTTTGTTTTTTCTTCACATTCTTTTTATTTTTAGCATATTTTCCTTAATACTAGTATTGTTTATGAATCATTTCGTAAAACTATTACCTAAGTTTATTATACCTTATGAACACAACTATGCAAATCCATCACTTTTAAAAAATTAAGTCCAAATCCTTAATTGGTGGTAGAATTCATTAATAATAATTTTTCCAGGTTATAATTACGTTTTAAAGAGTCGTGATTTTACTTAAGTGTATAAATGTTCATGACTTAAATCTAGTTTTATATAATACCTTTTTACATCCTAAGAGTGTGTATATATACACATCTCAAATTCCCAATCGGTTTATATCCGGGTGAATTACAGTTTGTTGTAGGATACCATCCTTTCAAATTCATAATTATAAAAAAATTCCAATTCAATGCTATTATAAATTTCTCCACTTTTAAATCCTTTTTATTTATAATAACATTTATAAATTATACTTATCCAATTTCATTTACATAAAACATTTCGCAATGGCTTATCTTTTACCAGAGTATTCCATAAATTCCTTAGCTTTGGGTTTAGTGTGATTCAAAAAAATTCGACTGTCCAAAATCATTGAGAAACCCGTTTTTTCTTATCAATTAGCGATTCCAAATTTATCTTCAGTTTAAACACTTTTATGAATATTACTAATCAATATATCAATTAATGATTCACATTATCTTTTTAACTTAAAAAAAATATATAGATCGAGTAACTCCAAAATAATACCAAGGAACTAGATGCTAGCAATAGTATCATATATCTTCTTAATAAGAAGAGTAATACTTAAGAGAAGTGCTTACCATCCGAACACATCTCGTGCTCATTTTCAGTTTATTTTCGAGCCACTCGAACTAGTTATCATAAAATACCTCTTTTTATCTGAAATAATACCATTTTCAAAATACTTTAGAGACCACTTTCATTTATAAAACCTATCTTATAAGTTCTTTTTATAAATTTATCTTATATTAATTAACTTCGCTTAAATTACCATAATTGTTTTTAAATTACTCAAATTTAAATTCTTATTCCTTTTACATTTACCTTTTATATAATCATTTTCTATTTGTTAAATACATTTTTACCTTATATTTTCATTTCTTAAATCAATCTTATTATCAAACACCTTATACTCAAACTATGAAATTCTAATCATAAGATGTTCATATTTAAATTTCACTAACCTTGATTTCTAACTATATAACTTTTCAAAATATATAATTTGTAACCAAAATATAATTCTAGGTAAAATTATTTCATTTACAAACTTTTCAAAACAAAACCTTTATATATAACATTAACAAACATACGCTTACATATAATAATCTCAACTCATTCTAGGGTGTTACTAACCCTATCTATAATGAGTTACTCATTCTAGGGTATTACTAACCCTATCTCTGATGAGTCTTTACCCCACCAAAGCCAAGATTCTCGATTAACTTTCAGCTTTGATATCAAATGTCATGACCCATTTTTCATATGGCTTGGAAGCCATTAAAGCAAAGAAGAAGAATGTGAAGAATCTTGAGTAAAGAAGAAGAAATGTGAATGAAAGTGAAGAAGGAGGTGGGTATTTATAGAAAAAGAAAGAAGTAGTAAATTTATCAAAATAACCTCTTATCAAATTACCAAATTATCCTTACTTCAACCTAAATAAACATCCACTTTTTCAATACATAACATCATTCTTTCACTTCTTACTTTATGTCTTAGTCACTTAAACATTAAGTAAAGAAAAGTAATTATTTTGTTGGATTTTGATTTGATGTGATTTGATATTTACTTTTCTTACTTTTGTTAATTCTTTCTTACTTTTACTAATGACTTCTAGAAGTTTTATAATCTTATTTAGTAAAAGTAAACATGTATAATTATTAAAATATGTAATAAAAATGTTAAAACATGTTAAGAAAGGTGCGACAACGTTGCGGCAACTTATTTTAAACAAAACGTTGATTTTCGACAAAACGTTTTTCGGTCATACTTTGAAGTTTTTGTTAAACTATTTATCCATATTAACCAAACTTGAAAATGAATTTATTATTATCTTTAAATAATTAAAACAAGCATATTTGACTTATAAAATAATATAGAACGATATCCAAATTTTCTTATAAAAATACGACGTCGATTTATCGATATGCGATGAAATCTGTTAATTCTATAAAACAAGTTTTATATATCTATCGAACCATTATAAATTAAATTACTATTATTATCAAATGATTTTGATATCGATTATAAATATATTTAAAAGGAATTATTTATCCTTTAAACAAATTTCTCGAATATTTATCCTACTTCATCGGAATCCGACTTTCGTCAATTTTACAATGGGAATCCAGAATCTTTATTCAATATCAAAAATAAGTTTACCATTCTTATTTATCATATAAAACATGATTTTTTAAGTTTGAAAAGTATACATTCTAATATTTAATAATTAAATATCTCATTTTCAAAGTGTTAAAATTACGAGCCATTACATTAATGTTCCACATTTAGTTTATACACATATCATGTAAGTTTTATTGTTATTTAACTTTTATATTTCATATCACTTATATGATAGTCTTACGTATAATATATCATTAATTAAATCTTATCTAGTTAATTTTAATCAATTAACTCTTTAATTAATTTTAAATTAGTATTTCAATACAACTTCTATATTGGACATATCTACTATAACATTTATAGTGTATACTATAACCTTTATTGTGTAACACACATTTATCATTATATATATATATATATGTATGTATTTTATTTAATTAATTAACCACTAATTAATTCATTCAATTAAATTATTTTTATTAAAATTTATTGATTTCAAAATTTATCTTGTATACAAGTATACTTATGTTATCTTTGAACATTTTAAAAATAAAATAACACATATCAACATATATAATACATGCATATATGCATTAATTAATTGAAATATTTAATTAATTTATTTTATCAATCTTATTAATAAATTTGAAATTGAAATTATAAGATAAATATTTTCAAACATTTTGAAAATATCATTATCCTTCAAACATTTTGAAAACTTATGTAGTATTATGATTTTTATAATAAGCACGTTTTATTTTAAATTCAATTAAGTAGGGGATCCCAGCATGGTCCTTGGTACGCCATTCTAGACATGTAATGTGACATGCGATACCTAAGTGCCTAGTCATTCTAATGGAATCTATTCTCCAATAAGCGTCGCACGGTTTTGATTGTGCCCAACCATGTTAAAACGTGAGATGCAAGTATTTCAGCTATTTGGAAAAGTATTTTACCTAGACACTATTATAATATCAGATGATTTTGATATGATATGTTTTGGTTATCGTAAGATAAAAACCGTCTTGTTTATGTGTAGCATGGTCTTACGAGATGCCTTTGTTTTTCAAAGGATTTTGCAAATGTAATAATTCGAATTGAATGTGTTTTTCTAACGCAGGTTTTCCAGACTGACTCGGATGGTATTTTATTATAATGCTCGAACCAGACCGAGTATTACAGGTTCAGGTTAGGATGCCATGGAGCTTAGGAGACGAGCTGGAGACCGAGACGTATTCCCATACTTGTATATTTCCGCTGTGGTGTTTTTGTTTGAAATTACTAGCAGTTGTGAAGGTAGGTTGTTTTAACTATTCAGGCTGGTAATTATTGATTTGTGTATTCCGATGTGAGATATGTATGTTACAGTTTTGATTTGTGTAAAGAGCTATTGATATTATATGTTATTCAGTCCGCTGTGAGATTCTACATGTTTAATTTCCTCTCTCTTCTACCTACTTTTCTTTTCCCTCAACAATCTGTCTTTCTGGCACTCGATCATTCGGCATGTTATACGATGAGTGTATTTACGTCGATTTTCGAAGGTTGAAAGGGCGGGTCATGACATTTCCATTCAAAATATTTTTCAAGTAATAATATTATTATTATTCCAAAAGTTTGAAAAATAATTTTCAAAATCAACGGGATTTAAATTATCAAATTCTCAGCTTTTAATCCATTTTATTTACAAATCATATTACAGATTTCTTTCGTATATAATTTCGCTTTGGTCATATAAAACCATTTCTTAATTTTTTATCTTTGTTTACATTATAATAATAACAGCTTTTATTAGAACACAACCAGCAAACAACAGTTGATAATAATCAAATATTATCATTCACTGACAAACAAATACACCATATATACTATAATAATTTCTGAAAAGTTTTTCCTTTATATATAAAATATAATCAATGTAAAATTATTTCATTTAACCAATTTCAAAACAATACTGTGTCGAATTGCTATGTTCAATGTTTAAAATCCCTATCAATAACCATAATTACTCGTATTGACCGAAATTTGTAAGCCACTCAACAGATCAATCAACGCAATATAAAACATTTTTATATCACTAAAAAATACATGCTCATATCTATAATACACTCACCTCATTCTAGGATGCTACTGGCCTTATCTCAAATGAGTTACTGCACCAAAGCCAAAGTTCCCGCTTAACTTTGCGCTCTGATACATAACGACCCACTTTTCCGTACAGTTTAAGCAGATAATTAACCATAAATGACTAACTCAAATTGAATAGAAAGGTGGATAGGTAGGGAAAAAGAAGAAAGAAGACAAGGAGAAACTAAACAACATAGAATCACATAAAGAAACAAATAATCTATAATATACAACAAATCTTTACATAAGAAGAAATTGTAATATATGTATATACAAACATAAATTAGAGTATACTAACCTATTTCAGTCCGAATATTTATAACAACTTGTCCTCACAATTACTGATAAATACAACAATGATGCAGTGGAAAAATAACCATATACGCGAATACATCTCTGGCCTCCAGCTTGTCTCCTAAAACTCCAAAGCATCCAATCTAAATTTGTAATATATTCGGTCTGACTTGAGCATTATAATAAAATAACACCTGAGTCGGTTTGGTAAACCAACATGAGAACCCACTTGGAATTTAAAGTTATCAAATTCTTTTCAAAATAAAGATATCTCGTAAGACCATGCGGCACAAAAACACAAACGAGTTTTTTCCTTACGATAACCAAATCATTTTCTATAGAAAATCTAGTGATGTTATAATATTGTGTAGGGATTCAAAGTAAATATATAAAATAGCTGAAATGCTTGCATCTCACGTTTCAGCATAGTTAGGCACAACTAAGTCTATAAAGCTGGTATTGGAGAATGAATTCAATACTATGACAATGCAAGGAACTATCTTTCGATGGTACATATTTAGATAAAATGCACCGAGGTTTGACAAGAACATCTTGTACTCCTGCCACACAGGACGGCTTATCACTTGACTAGTAGTCCCAAATATGATCGGCCCTTTTGTTAATAGGCCCTGAAGCATACATGAGTAGAGTAATCGATCTAGATTTGGAATGACCATAACCTTATGGGAGTGACCCACATGGCCCTGCTGCATGCCTGATCTTTGCTGTTTCCCGGTGGATGAGGCTTGAAGCTATGTTTACCTTTAAATAGCACTTCCCACTTAGAATGCTAACACTGCCCTCCAAGCAACAATGTGTAACATCTTGATATTTTCAACCATTCGAATCCACACATACCAGATTTGAATTGTTTAAAATGCCAGATTATTAATTTATATTTGGCACAACTCAGCATACACAGTAAATAAATAAATCACAAAATCACAGACACAATATAATATAACAATAATGCAGCGGAAACAAGAGAATAGTAGTTCATGAAGCTACAATATATATAATAGAGTTAAATAAGATACAACAGAAGTCTCGAATACAATAGTCAAATACAAGATCAGAATACATCACTGGAATCAACTTAATAACTGCAAGCTGAAAGATGTAGATGGATCTCCAAACGAAGCTCCAATTCCAAACGTGAGTCTCAGAAGCTGTATCACTCAGTCTGACCCGAGCGTAAAGCAAAACCACAAAACACTCGAGTGAGGATTAACATTCTTATATCAAAAAATCCAACTCAAGTGAAATAACAACTGAAATACAAATAACTCAAAGGATATTTGGGATAACCATCCTCTAACGATCCATTAAACTATCTACTATGTAGTAATACGCGCTATTATAATAATGTCTAAAGTAAAGTATAATATATTTAAAAATAGCGTTAAGGTGCTACCCATATCCCCCTTAACACATTTTATAGTGCCAATAGTCTATACAGTACGGTAGCCCCTCCTGATCGGGAAGCTACCAGAGGATACTCCATAGGTACGACACAAATCAAACTCGTAGTAAAGCTCGCTAGGGTAGGTGACACGGCGCAACTAGCAATGCTATGGTAGATATACTAATTACACTTCTGGACTAATGGTAACGCGTAGCAGCCACTACCACCCACCTCGAGCCATACTTCCAAAAAGAAATCAAAGGTGCACCCAATCAGTCACAAATTAATAGAATGGTATCGAAGGAGTGTGTCCGATCAAAGAAGCTACCTCATTAGCCCGTCGATTGCTCCTATTTTAGCCACCTTATGCCAACTCACGGGAGTCGGCTCCACGTATATACCTCATATAAGATCGTCGCCACCATCCTACTTCATTCTGGAATCTACACCGCATACACGGTTGTTAAAGTAGTTTTCGAAGTTGGCAGAGAGTATGACAACTTCCGATCCCGGTCTCTTTAACAACCAAACGTTATTGTTACACCGCGGTAATTTCAAACTAGTTTATACTTCAAAACAAAAATATCATTGCCATTTCAAAACCATATCAATACGATATCATTTCCATTTCAAAACCAAATACGATATCGTTTCTATTTCAAATATATCCATTTCCAAAATCATAGCATTTTCAAAGTTATAACACTTTCGAAACCAAACATTTGAAATTATAACACTTTCAAAACATAGTGCATTGAAATTCATAACTTTGAAACACAGCTTCCACCACTTAAACAGTTTATATATTAAATAATATAAAATAAATAGTTTATAAAGTAAAATATTTATATAAAAGAATTATAAGTTAAATAGTTTATATTAAAATAATTAGTATCTTAAAATAGTTTATATTAAAATAACTTATAAAATAAAATCTAAAATAGTTTTAAATATAATTTAAAAATACTCTTTATAGCTTCCTCAATCTTACAAATCAATTCCAAGTCAGTTCGAAATCCAAAATTGAAATTTAATCTAGTCTCAGATCATTAATTTCAATTCAATTCAGTTCCTCAATAAGCCATTTTAAATTATATTGGTTTCAAAACAGATTTGGACCATAAAATAAACCATTTTAAATTCGATGTATTTCAAAGCTTTAAATATTCCAAAATTTCAAAACTAAATTCGATAATTTTATATATATTCATCAAATTTTCCTTAATGTTATTTAGCTTTGGAATATTCATTTAAATCACATTAAACCAGAATTAAGTTATAAAATCATATCCTTTTAAAATCTTAAATTCAATAAGTTCCAAATCAATTTTAATTAAATATAATTCTACTTTAAGTACAGTTTCAAATCAATTTCAAATCCATCTTCTTAACCTTAATTTATTAAAATCATTATAAACTCTATATTAAAATATAATTTAAATACTTAACCATAATTATATTTAATAAAATCAAACTTTATTAATACGTAGCTAAAAATCAAGAATTTAACTATATATATAAATGACATTTATATAATATCAAAAATCAAAATTTATATAAAACCTTATATTTCTTTCCAAAAACCATAGAATCATTTCAAAATATTTATATATAGACTAATGGTGTCTGTATATTATTTTCTATCCTATGGTCAAGTGAACGGGTATTTATCATTTCAACCCATAATTTAAATAAATACGGGTATATATCATTTCAACCCGCAATCCCAAATTCAGTTCAAATGAAAATCACTTGGGTCTATCATTTCAATCCATAACAATTTTCCCCTATTCTAAAATCCGTTCGGGTATGTATCATTTCAAACCATAGTGAATTCTATACTAACAGGGAACTTGCAGAGTGATAACAGATATGATAATAATATAACAGGCATTATCATCAATATAAATAACAGATAATGATGTCATTGTCACAGGTGAACAGATATAGAAAACAACATACATATAGCAATGTAAATAACTAAAACAGCATATTTCTATTGTCGTTTCAATTGAAATCAAATTTAATAAATATAAGAATGTTAATCGTGAGTGATTGCTCACCTTTCGAGGTAGAGACATTCGAAAATGAAATAGGTTATGAATCCGAGGACGAATTTCAACTCAAAGCAGATTAGCACGAATTCAAGAACAGATCTGATAACAGAAATCAATGGGAACAAAATAAATTAGCTTGATGTAATATTTAACGAGAGGTATATTATATTATTATTTTCTTTAAACCAAATATTCAATTTTAAAGTACATATACATTTTTTTAAATCAATATTATGTTTTAAATATATGTATTGAAATCAAAAATATATATATTTATATTTCAAAATCATTATTCTTGAAATATAAATATTTAGTATATATATATATATATATATATATTAGACCACTAAAGAAATACAGTATATATGAGAACAAAACAACCCAGTAAACTATTATTTAACTTATATACTATTACACTTACTTCTTACTATGGACTTATATGTGCTGTAATAAAAAAATTATAAAACAAAAGAATCAAAGCTTAACACTTACATATGTCTATATACAGCTAAACCCAAGTTTACTTTTTATGACAAAAATAACTTATAAAACAGAGTATATAAATATATCTATATAGGCAAATCTATAGACCAAATATACTTTAAATATAACAAACACAAGATTAACTTTATACAAATATATATATATATATATATAAGCTGTTCAGAAATCCCTTATGTACTGTATATGTATCACTATCAAAATATACCTAATTAACCTAACTTCTATATACATATATAGTCTGTAATTTTCAGAGCAGAATACATAGAAATTTAAAAATACATATAGATAGATGTATACGTAAACATAAAATTGTCACTATATTATACGTATATAAAGTAGTAACATTGTATGCTTCAAACAATATTTTTTTAAAGCTATATAACTTACATATATATATATATACATATACCTATTTAGTTTAATAATGAACAAGCAAAACATATACCCACGAGCCAGAAAAATGTGAATATGCTAACAGACTAATACAATTCTTATGCAAAGATATATACATATAACTTTGATTTTATATATATACTTACAATATAAAACAAATATATATATATATGCTGTATAAACTTTTAAAACGAACATACTAGTATATATGTATATAAAATTTAAACAGACTATATGTAACAAAATTGCTTGCTTATTTAGAACATACGTACATAAAACATGTTATACAGCGACATACATGCACAGAACGAACAAATATCATATTAATATACTTAAATTAACAGAATATATAAACTAATATATATATATATATATATATATATATATAAGGCTTACATAGTATAACCCTAGAACACGAAATATCATATTTGTATAAACTGACGAATGAAACAAACTACAATTTATAAAAAAAACAATATAAAAATATAGACGAACCAATGCATGGAGGAAGGAGGTGCGGCAGAGAGGAGAGAGGTGGAAGTGGCCGTCAGTCTGAGTGTTTGTTTGCGTGAGAGAACGTGGCATCGGAGTGGGAACGTGAGTCATAGGCCAAGGGATGAGAGCAACTCCTATTTTATTAATACAAATATCCTTCAGAGATGCATCAGAAGGATGAAAAGAAGAAGTACATTGGAATAGGTCAAATAGAATTGGAACGAACGAGAAGATATTGAATGGATAGGAATAATAAAAGTCACGGCTGTATTTTTTTAGAAATATAAATGCTAGTGACTGTTGAGTTTGTACGGTTAAAAATAAAAAGGCACAAAGAAGCAAAAGGTTAGAATTGATACCGGTACAATTAACCATTTTATCGATTTCGTCGAGTGCCGAACTTCGAAGCACACAAATGAATATACCATGGAGATCAGCACGACGAGACGAACAAAACGGTATACAGATATCAGTGGTACGGTCATCAGATTAAAAGTCGATAATCGGTACCGCAAATGCTGCAAATCTGCCAGAAATAAGATAAACGGAGCAATAGCAGTCTAAATTTGAAGAAACGAAAGATGATGTCTCGCTCAGAAGAGGATTTATAAATTTAGTGCATAATAATATTCAAGTTTTATTATCATCAATTATTAACTGATTTAAATTGAAATAAAATTACACTAGAAAATAAACTTCTATATTTTCTGATGAAAATTTGCCAGTTGCTATGTTTAAGAAGACGTATTTCAAATATTAAATTTTTATTTCAAAATTTTATTATTTAAAATTTCAAAAAAAATTAATTAAATATATAAATTAAGCCACTAAAATTTTCGGGTCGTTACATAATGCAATGCCAGCATTCATCCATACAAGTTCATTCTGGGACTAAACGAAACCGAAAGCACTACTTCTACAACATCCATTTTGGTATCATCCATAGGATAGGTAGCAGGCAGCCCTTGCACTTCAAAGAGCTCCATCGTCAAATTTCATCATCTTCAAGATGTTTCACTTCAAAATGCGTAAGTTGGATCGAAGCGGTTTTCGAATAACACATCTGATCTCGGTCACAACATTCGATAGTTTTCGTTAAACTCAACCCTTGTTCTTTGGGAAATAAACAATCAAATATAAGAGCGAAGATCACCTCCTAAACTTAGTGGACATATTTCCTTATGATTTGTCCTACGAGAACGAAACGACATTTATAGGCATAGCACTACATCGTCGGAGATGACTATGCTATATAACTCATGTGTTTCTTCTAGATATTTCCAAAGTTATGTTTTGGGTCCATATTTGATATTCGGTTATTTAATTATCAACAAACATACATTCAAATCAGGGATTTAATTCCATAGGGAAAACCAATATTGGTTAAGTATATAAGTAACCACTAACCTCCTTAAATAATCTTTTCATTAATTAAAATCACCTTGTAAATACTGTATAAAAATACTTCTACAAAGATTCATTCATAAACCCTTATACTTTCAATACTTAGAAAATATCTATATACTTATCTTAAAGGTACAAGAATATTCACAAAACCGAGAAAGATTTCACTTTTATACAATTCTAAGTCATTTATAAACTCCTTTATAAATCTCTAAAAACCATTTTATAAAACTAATCTTATAAAACCCAAGTTTATTTATAAAACTCAATTTGTGAGCCTCAAAAACATTATAAATGAATAAAAGTAAAACACTATTATATAATAATAATTACTAACAATAAATCTTATTTATAAATAATAATTTTAACCTTAAAATATCTTAAAAATAATAATTAATAATTTCAAAATATTATTAAATAAACAACAATAATTAATCTTTCTAACATTATTATAAAAGTAACAATTTATTTCCAAAACATTATTAATAATCATTATTATTAATTTCAAGCCATATTAATTATTTAAATAAGTAACTTTACAGAATATTAAAATATTGATAATATCTTAAATGATATTAAACATAACTAAAATAATATTAAATATGAAAAAATCTTTAAAACAATATTAAATATAAAAAATCTTTAAAACAATATTTAATATAAATAAATAATTTTAAAACAATACTACATATAAATATATAATCCTTTAAACCATTCCTAAATGACTTAGAAAAGACATATAATATGGTTGGAATAAAATAGAAATTTAAATCCTTTAAAACAAAATATTTCGAAAACCAATTTCAGATTCAAAATCGTTTCCTGCCTCAACCAAATTCAACTCAAATGACAATTTATAGTATTTTTAAAATACTAATTTGAGGCCAATAGCTACCCAACGTTTAATCAATATCGATATTTATTTTGTGTCAGTACAGAGTTTAAGTTTTGAACATATAACAGTGTCATAAACAATAGTGTCAAACAATTAGGTTTGATATTCAATGACTAATATAACATGAATATTATTGATAATAATTCAACAATAACGAGAAATCCCATTGGATTCCTCCAACCTGTCCCCTACATCACAACTTATATATATATATATATATATATATATATATATATATATATATATATATATATATATATATCAGCACATATATAATTAAAATTCAACATTGGTAAGGAATCCTGATGGATCTCCCCTACCTATTTCCCTACGTCATAAACAGTATGTAATCATATAATATGAGTCATCCACTATTATGCGGGTATATATAAAAGGTCATCTGCTCCAGGAGCGGGAATAAAACCAAACTAACTGATAAAATAGTAAAATCATCAAAATACCCAATTAACAATTTATATCAACTATATACATAACCGATCAACTAAAAAGGTGAGTTTAACTTACCGCAATTCCAATTATCGCCGAACATTTTGATTACGTTTAAAATTGAACAGCGTCCGATTTTAGTGTAAAATTTCAACAGCTCCAATTCCTACCAAATCAATTTCAAAGCATAGATTTCGTTGTTATAAGCACAACGTGGTTGGCCGCGATCGATTTGGACCTTGTATGGAGTATTATGAAATTTTTATAAGGTTCACAAATTTAATAGTATAATTATTACACTAATTACATTTATTAAACCTTAATTACCGTATTAAAACAAATCCCTCCCTAATAATTCTTCCCCAAAACAAGTTCATGTTGCCTGATACGATCGCGTAGGCTACGTATCACCAACACCTCCCAATTGGCCATCATAGATGAAATTGCTATCGTCAAACAACTCCACCTCGTAAGCCAATCCCATCCCCATAGCAAGCTCCAATTCCGATGCAGTCTAGTGATTTCATCTTCACGCGACCCAAAAACACCTCACGCGACCTAACCAAGGTCGCTTTCCACCACCGTGGACAACACCTTGTCGAAATCGATGCCAGTATGCCATTTGACCTTATAAATCCAAATCTACACTCCAATAGCCGAATCAATGCCTAAGTCGTTCAAATTAAAAAACCCTAAATCAACCACTAAATTGTCGATCACTATGAGAAGAAGTCACAACTCTTAAAACCAAGGCCAAGTTGAAGATCTCACAAAATTACACTCGAAGATTTAAAATTTTGCATTTTTAGATTTTAATTTGAATTGATTAGAAATTTTAAAGGATCGGATTTTAAACTTTGAAGAGGATGCTTCTTTCTTTGTTTAGTTTGAAGAACAAACATTAAGGATGGAATAAAAGTAGAAAGGAAGAAATGGGTGCTACCCTGTACTGATTATTGGAGTGGTTATACTTGTCTTCAAATTACCAGCATCTCCTTGCACATATTTTCATTCATGTACGAACTTCTAAATGAAAGAACAAAATTACTATCATTCTCAAAATAGCGACACAATTTCAACATAATAATAATATGCATTAATCATTGAATTCTGTGAAATCACAAAAACACTGCCATTGGCGATGCATCATCAAACGAAAATTTTAAATTTTCCCCAAATTAAATATTATTGAAAAATCGAATAAATTAAAAACACGTCAATAGAAATCGATTCATTAAAATAATAATAATTTTTTGATTATTTGTTTGAATCATTTATTGCTGTAAATAAATTACAAAATGAATTCATCGTTATTATTTATTAATTTGAATTAATTAAATAAAATAATTAAATCCATTCAATTAATATTCAATTTGAATATTTTATATTCAAATCACTACTTAAATATTTATTCATTACTCAAATATTTTAATAATCTCTATACCTGGAATCAAGTTAAAACCTTTTAAAATCATTTATGCAATATTTAAAATAATTAAATGTTCAAATTCAGTGACCCAAATTATAGGTCGTTATAATATGTGTATCATATACACATATGTGATATGTGTGTACGTGTACGTGCAAGTGCAACATAATAACGTGTATATGATTTACATGATTTGACATGTCCTTATATAGGTGCTGGGATTCATACCGCAATGGACATTTAAATCCCTTTGTAAACATGAGCGTTGTGTGTGTGTGTACATATATGTTTGTGTATGTTTTTGTGTGTGTATAATATTATGAAATAATAATTGTAAAATGAATTTTTTAATAAAATAATAATGCACATTAGTGTGTGCGTATTAATTAACATTATTTTAGTATAGTAAATTAATTTTAAATGTTATTTGTATTTAAATTAATTGCAAATTTAATACAATAAATTAGTTTAAACATGTATACATGAAATATTTCAAAAACTCTAATGTGACATATATGATATATGATTAACTTTTTTATGTTTAATAATGTTTAAACTATTTTTATATATTTATATAACATAAATAAACCAATAAATATATAAAATAAAGTATCAATAAAATAATTAGTATACATATGTGAAATAACTTCGGCCATACAGATTTGTTTTTGATTTTTTTAATTTAATTATTTCCATACGAAAATAATTAGATAAAAATAAAATAATTTAATTTAATTTAAAGAATCCAAAACTAATTTTAAATCATTATATATTATATTGTAGGTTTTACAAAATTATTATTTAATTTTATATGTATCTATTTTACATAAACATAAATTTAATTATAAATCAAAGGATATAAACATACATACACACACAAACACATACATACATATATAAACATATTAAATATTTATATATATAAGAAAATTAGTTATTTTTTAGATACAGATATTATATATACATATATCAAGTTAATGAAATAAAACACATGTTATATATATGTAATATTTTTTTGACCAAAAATGGCACAAAACCCAAATGAATATAGTAGAGAAGAGAGTGAAGAAATTAAATAAAAACACATAGAAACAAGATACTTGAGTATTATAGTGGTTCGGCTAATTGTTTCCTATGTCCATTTAACTTTTTTAATGGTTTATAGTGCTATTTACACTTTTATTTTTACGAATCAGCACGAATCCGTAAGAGTACAAGAGAATTATAGAAAAGTTGTAGAGAAGTGAAAAAGATCCCCAAAAGTGCTCCCTTGCCCTTTATTTATAGATGTAAGTTGCTTGAAAACTTGCCCCTAGATCTCCATCTCACTCTTCACGCCCAAGACCAATTACCTAGAGAAAATAGTGGCCACTTATCAACATTTGTGGATAGGTACCGATCCATGGTCTTGGATCGGTACCGATCCATAAAATGGCCATATGGTTGTTTTAAATGCTTTGTTCTATCTTGATTCGTGGTAAGCCTCATGAATCCAAAATTGTTTGCATCATTATTAGCTTGTTTCTTGATCAAAGTAATGGATCGATGATGAAATAAAGATGTAGTTTTCTAGAGCTCGAGGAGATCAATCATTAGTGCACGTGAACGATCATAGGAGGCCAGAAATAGGTTGTAGACAGCATGGCTTTGGAGTGTAGAAATTTAGGAGTTTCTCCACTGAGATATCATGGATCGTAATCCAGGTGGTTGGATCGGTACCGATCCAATGCTATAGTGGAATTGGATTTCCCAATTATAGTATTGGATTTATTATTGCCTTATGGCTTTGTTCATACTTGGTTTCTAGACTCTATGGCTATGTCTTTAGGCTTCCTACCTTGATAGTTTTCAAGTTTGACTCATCAAGTTCGTTTGTACACCGCTGGTAAAAAGGTTGGATAACGTTTGCCCCCTAAAGCACACCTTGCAAACGGAAGGTATGTTTTTCTCAAGAACAAATATTGAAGTTGATGGAATATTAGTAATTGAATCCTTTGGTTAATAGCCGATCAAGCTGCTGCCTATTCTGTTCCTTTGGATTCACTTGTAAATCAAATATCGTTTCAAACAATGATAGCTAAGGACTCGATACCTTGCTCGAGTGTCAGCCAGAGATAATCGTTCTGTATTCCCCTAGAATTGTTAATTCATTTATTATACCGTAAACCAAAATCATCCCGTGTTCATCTGGGAGTTAGCAATCATATGTTGACATCTCAATCTTTCTGGATCATTAACAAAATCCATGGCCCTTCTCGGTCGACAGTTGAATCTTTATCTCTTTGGATTATTAGTGGAATCCTTGGCCTCTCCAGACCGACAATCAAACCCACGATCTCTCTAAATAGCTAATCAAATCTATAGTCATTCAGGGCTGATGGTTAAATCTGTGATCTTTTCGGATCATTAATGAATTTATGGACGCTTAGGGTCGATAATTAAATCCACCGTCTCTTCGGATCGTTAATCAAATCCATGCCCGTTTAATCAAATCCATTGTCTCTCTAGACCGTTAATCAAATCCATGTCCATTTAGGGCCAATAATCAAATCCATGGTCTCTCTAGACCCTTATTGAGCTCAATCTACTCCCTCTTTGACGAGGGACTCAACAACAAGTAAGCCCATCTGCTTACGCTCTGGTGAGGTGACTTACTTCTTATACTACAGTCCCTGCTCTCTGGCCGGGATGTAAAGCGATCAATATTGTACAAGTCCATCCACTCACTCTTCAGCAATGGGACTTGCACCATGCACTCTAGTCCCGTCTCTTAGGACGAGTCTTAAAGTGATCATTATCAGTCATTATGTTCAATGTGGATTTTTTAAAAGTCAAATATGCAGAAATCCTAAGAGTCATCCCAGCCATCTGACTCAGAACGTTCCTAAAGATCAATCTAGGTCTTATACTCACGTAAGAGGTCTGAAGGTATTATCGTCATAAATGGTCATCTCAAGTATCCAACCCAGAGCATGCCTAGGGACCGTTCGGGAACCCATACACATGTAAGCAGCCTGAGGATATATTGCATCATTTATTTAAAATCAAGTTAAAGGAATTGAACCAAACCCCAATCCATATTGACCATGGGGTTGTCATCTAATGGAAGTCTCTGATCCATAACTTCATTTTTCCCTACGGTCCAGTGGTGAGCTTCTGGTTCCACCTCCCATTGTTATGCATTCTTATTCCAATTTACCACTCTAGCTCCAACATTGCCTGTTCCAGCATTAAAGCTCATTCTAGATACAAATCGATCGTGCCCTCGAGATGTGGGGGCATTTTTCAGTTTGCTTTGCTCTATCTCCATATGCTTCTGCATTGGTTTCTGGTTTTTTGTTCTGAATTCCAGCAGTTCTAACTATTCCTTGTTGTCCCATCCTTTGGAAAAAATCTCTCTAGCATTTATTGTTGTCTAGTTATCACTCCATCATGCATATTTTCATCATTTTCTCCATCCTTTCTCTGGTCAAATAGATAGATTGATGAGAATTTGAGGATATCTATTGGCTACCCTATGCTTTGATTTGCTTCCTCCAACTTTAGATCTGGCGTTAGGTCTCTTCATCATCTTTAAATCTTAGATTCAAGCTTCAAGTTTTTAGATCTAGTTCTTGTTTCTCAGTGAAAGCAACAAAATGTTTGAACCAAAAACGGCACAAACACCCAAATGAGTATAGTAGAGGAAAAAGTGATGAAATTAAACAAAAACATAGAAACAAGACACAAGATTTTTATAGTGTTCGGCTAATTTTTATCTACGTCCACCTAATTTTGTTGATAGTTTATAGTCATCTTTACACTTCTGCTCGTACAGATCGGTATGGATTCGTAGGAGTGTAAGAAAATTATGGAAAAGCTGTAGAGAAGTGAAACTGATGCAACAAAATAAGCCACTGTAGGGAAGTGAAACCGATGCAATAAATAAGCCACTTCCCTCCCATTTATAATTCTAAGTTGCATGAAAACTCACCCCAAAATCTTCATGTCGTTCTCCACGCCCAAGATCAATTCTATAGAGAAAATAGTGGCCACCACATCAATATTTTTGTATCGGTACCGATCCATGGTCCTGGATCGATACCGACCCATAAAAAGGCCATATGGATTGTTTTGAATGCTTTTTTCCTAGCTTGATTCATTGTTAGCTTCATGATTCCAAACTTGTTTGCAACATTATTAGCTTGTTTCTTGATCAAAGTGATAGAACAATGATGAAATGAATTTGCAGTTTTATAGAGTACGAGAAGAGATCATTGGTGCATGTGAACGATCATATGAGGCCAGAAATGGTTTATAGGCAGCATAACTTTGGATTGTAGAAAGTTAGGAGTTTTTCCGATGAGATACTGTGGATCAGTACCGATCCAGGTGGTTGGATTGGTACAGATCCAACATTATGGTGGAATTGGGGTTCTTAATTCTGGTGATGGGTTTATTACTGCCTTATGCCTCAACCTCTGTTCATACTTTGTTTCTGTACTCTACATCTATCTCTCTGGGCTTCCTGCCTTGATAGCTTTCAAGTTTGACTCATCAAGTTCATCCGCATACCACCTGGCCAAATTGCTGGATAACAATATTATTTTATTTCTGTATTTCAAAATAAATTTAATACATTATTAAATTTGGAAAATAAAAAAATGGTTTTTTACATGGCCGTGAGCAATTATATTATATATATTTTTTTAGAACATATACACATACATATATGATCCATTCTATGGTGACAACATTAATATATGCTGATTCATGATGTTAAATAACTAAAACATATATGAATTATGATCAATACACACACACATACATACATACATACATATATATATATATAGAAAATGAGAATATACCTTTGCCTAATGGCTAGATAGCACACCCTGCAACGTTGAATCTAACCTCCTTAAAATGATTTTTGTATCCACAAAATGCTACCTTATTGAATGTGCCTACCACCGAAGCTTTATATTATTTGATAAAATGTATTAAGCTTGAAATTTATAAGGATAGAGGAGTGGGAGTGGCCAACTTGATATATAGTAGGGGTGAGCAAAATGGAAAGTGAGAAAATGAGGGTTGGAGAGCTTTAAATAAAGGAGATTCTAAGGAGTAAAATAGGGATCTAGATCCTAATTTTTCTCGTACCTAATCTCCTCACTTAAATTTAAAAACCAATCCATCCTTAACTATATGGCTGGCCTCTTTAGGCTAACCATAGCCGCATTTAATCAAACCTATATAGGACTTAAAATCATTTCAAGCCCGATCAATAATCAACATATTTAAATCCAATCTACACGTGTGTCGATATCGTATACTAATTAGTGTATTTATAACCACTGTACACAAACTTTTAATATTGGTTAAAAAATATCAAACAAAATCTAATATTTTATAAATATTAATTTAATTAATTTATAACAATTGTACTTTAACCAAATCAGGTGGTAACAGAAGTATTCGACGTTTCGGTTGTATGACTCTTAGGTGTATATTCGGCTAGCGATTACGATTGAACAATTCGAATATTAACGTTCACACTTCAATTAATAGGTTGTGTGACACTATTAACAAATTTATCACTTACTTGGCTTTGGTAAAATCTAATTTTATGTTATTATGACTTAGTAGTGATAATTATTTTGCACTAACTCTCTTCGTCAAAACTATACCATGTTAGGACTTATGAAATTTGATAATGGTCGAAATTCCAATAACATCCGTATTCAACTTTATAGTCCAAACAAAAAGTCCTGGGTTTAATAATAATTATTATTATTAAGCGAACTACTTTGGTAAGAGATTTTGACTTTGAGTTGATTTCAGTTGACCATGATATTAACCTTATATATCTAAGAAGACGAATCCTCTCTTGAATACTGTTTCACTTCTGATCCACTCAACTTAACTATAGTCGTTTGATGGACAACATGTCATAATTTAACTATGATCAAAGTGAAGCTTTCATATTGAAGATCAATAGTATTCTGAAGTTAAGAGAACCGTATAAATGTTTCACATCAATTTTTTCTGTTTGGCCTTAGTTATGTTAACTAATATAAAACTATTAAGTGAGTCATTTCATATTTACCCAATAATTATTAGTACATAACCTCTTAGTATCCCTATCAATCGTAAGAAATACTCCAGTCTCAACCGACGTATCGATATCCAATCTTGGTACATCATGACTAGGAATATTTAAAACGATGCATATACTATATTGTAACAAAATACTCATGATTACAACCATTTGTAAATACTATCACAAACACACCATTTGTGGTTTTTTTGTTAAATATACTTAAAATAGGTAATTAATTATAACATATTATAACAAGCATATGATAGAAAGAAAACACCTTTTACTATGAACGAGAATTGATTATAGAGTTAATAATTTATAATAAATTACAGAACTACCCCTAAGACATGCCTCTAGCTCTATCACATTCCATATCGTATCTTGGATGGTCTCCATAATTCACAGCATTTACCTTAGCATTCTCAACTTCTGCATTCTCATGGAAAAAAATATCTCTCAACTTGATAATAGAAATCCACGAGTTCTATTGGTAGATCCCTCTCCAAAGCTACTTGAAATCTTTCTTATTCGCACTATAGAAATCTTCGCCATAAGAACTATAAATGGGTCTGGATTATGCACTACAATGGCCGCAACATTGAATCTGGTCAAATAACTCCAAAAGGTCTCCCTTATTCTCTGCTTCATGCTCAAAATCGTCATTACATTCTTTGGTACTATATGAACTCTGAACTCTTTTATAAACTTCTCCACTAATCTGGTTCATGTATTGACGGACTTATTCTCTAGTTGGTGAAACCACATTATTGCTAAATTTATTAAGTACAATAGGAAGCATCATCTAATCACTTCGTCTGAAGCTCCTAGTACTCTCAAGTGTTGAACATTTCTCAATAAACGTACTATTGGATCAGCCCTCATATTGTTTTCAATGTCGATAGCTTGAAATCTGGTATATTCCTCGCATTTTCAATGTTTAGGGTAAATGGGTTCCTGTTCACATCCTCCCAACGCTGATCCGGGGCCCCATCTCTTAGAACTTATCTTATTATATTAACAGTCATATCATTTTCATTCAATCGAAGTCTCGAGGCTCTACGCAATCGTTGATCCAAATCTTTATTGCGCCTCGTGTACTTACAGGGAACTTTGGTCTTGATACTTTTGGTTGTACGTTTGCATTCTAATCTACAACTCCAACTCCAACATTGCCTAATCCCAATATCCTAGCTAGTCCAAAACCTAAATTAGTTATGCCTCCAACCATTATGCTTGGTACTGTTATCCAAAATTTTAACCCAATAGAATTCACTGGAAGTTAGAACATCTGCATCAAGTCAAAACAACTGAAAAATCAACCAGAAGGATCAAAAGAAGGAACCAAGAAAGACACAAGAGGAATAAGCAAAAATAGCTTGTGGGGATGGACCATCAATCGCTACGATCCATAAATATTGCTCACGGATCATCCATTCTTCTCGCATCATGAATCATTATCTTTTTTCAAGGACGCCTATTAAGTTTCATGGTATTCCAAGCAAGCTAGATCAAGAATTGGGCACTCATCTGATTCGAGTAATAGTTCAATGCAAATTGTACATGAATTATCATCAAAACAAGGCTTCTAGTTATGAAATCACATGGAGAGCATCTACATAAGTCAAGAAACATGATCCAATTGAAATGAGCTAAAAATCCCTAACTTCATAGTTCGCCAGCGATCCATCATATATGGTCGGTTCATTATGAAACTTTTGGAGCATCTTCGTACCTTCAAATGTAGGCTTCTGACAAAGCACCTTGGCCCAATGGCTCTCCAATCCCTATAAATACACATTTAACTGCAACATAAGGAAGATCTTTTGGACTGGTTGCTGAACTATGAAAAACTATTCTTCACTCTTCTCCTACCACAAATAGTTATCTTAAGGGCTCAC
Organism: Allium cepa; assembly: GCA_030765085.1. Lineage (NCBI taxonomy): Eukaryota > Viridiplantae > Streptophyta > Magnoliopsida > Asparagales > Amaryllidaceae > Allium > Allium cepa. The sequence goes on along the minus strand of CM060929.1, from coordinate 339,255,038 downwards.
TTTGATTCTCCAGTGAACTCTAACAACGATGACTTGATCTAACTTACAAGATGTAATCAAATTCAACGTGTAATTGAAGTCAGTCCATAACAAAAGTTATAAAGTGGACACAGGCTTCATTAACAGCCGAACCACTATAAAAATCTCTTGTCTCTTTATTCCATCTACAAGTTATTATTCCTTGTTTCTATGTTGTTTGCCCTGATAAATAGGGCTGGTGCTTTCAAACTCAAGTCATTGTGTTGATCCATTTTTGGGTTAACATTTTAGTTCTTTCACTGAGAACACTAAATCCAGGCTTAGATCTAGCTATCTACTATGGATAGGATAAGTTCAAAAGTTAGATCTTCAATCTCTGCTCAGAAGATATACTGCTAAGAATCAATAGCACCAGGAACGAGGAGAACTGCTTCTGAAAGATCCATAGGAGCTTTAATTGCGGGAGAAGAGATCAATCCTCAGCAAATTAAAGTCAATCACGCCAACGGAGGAGAACAAGTGCCAAGATCCTCTATCTAGTGTGTGAAGTTGTCACTAGAGATGAATTAAACAAAATGTAGATGGAAAAGGACCAAAGGGCTCTTATGGACAAATTGAATTCCCTATTGACCTTACAATCCCATGTTGCTCTAAGAACCATGACAGTGCCCACGGCTGTCATGGAACAAGAAAATTCTTCCGTTTTTGGCATAAATGTGAGAAATAAAAAGCAGCCACGGAAAGGAGTGATACGTGGAACTATAGAAAAAAATATGGAAGGAAACATAAACTCCACCAAGTGTGAGGAAACTGGGCACAAACTTGAATCTAAAAGCGAAAATCCTATCGAAAGATATAGTTATGGATCTCTCCAACTTATAAGATGGTGAGCAACATAATGATGACAAGCTGGAAGGAAATATCAATGCATTCAATGATGCTAGGGAGATCCCAACTGCTCCCATCAGACCAACCGCAAGCCAATGGAATACTAATGGCTCTCTTGAAGACATGAGAGCCTAGGCTTTAGCTCACTCGCCAAGGTCATTTGAAAAATCAAACACTTGGTATAGACACTGATAGCTAACATCCTAGATTACTGGATATCTGAGGCACATATTGCAGACATGGTAAGGATAGAATGGATGATTAATGGGGATCCGCTCCAAGTCGGACTCCTTTCACTAATGACATTCTGAATGAGTGTTACCTTGAAAAGTTCACTATGCCAACTATTCCATCTTATGATGGAACGAGAGTCCCGAAACCCACTTGTATAAGTAAATTTAGTACATGGATAGAACAAATGCTTCAGATTCCATTTAATGCAAACGTTTCTCAATTTTTCTGGAGGGAATTGCTTCTATATGGTTCGCCAAGCTTTCGCTAAGATCCACTTCCACCTTCATTCTACTAACAATCAGATTCCTTAATCAATTTAGACTTCACACAGCACAACCAAAAGATGTGTTGTCATTATCTGGAAATACTAAGGACAGAACGAATTAGTCTTTCATGAATCAACTCAACACTGCGGAAATTGAAGCAAATAATCAGAACAAGAATATGATTTTCATGGCCTTAGTCCGCTCAATTCACCCCAAAATTGAAGTCGAGAAATTGATCAAAATGAAACAACCTACCAAGAGGAAGGACTTCAACCGAAAGGAGAGCTAATACTTGAGATTGGAAGATGCTTAAGAATTGGAAAGGAAATCTGCTAACTTACAACTAACCAACATTGGGAAGAATGGTATGACGTCATACCAAGACATAAGTACCTCCAGGACTGTTGAAGGGAACGTAGGAAAAATTTGGAATCAGAAAAGGAAGAACCAGAATTCCAACAAGTGAAATGGAAGTAGCAAGCAACTCAAAAGGTTTGAAGCTAAAAGAATACGTCCCGCTCAACGATATTGCAGAAAAATTTGTCTCACAACACATGAGATAGAAGAGCACAAGAAGCCATCTAAAAGGAAGCAATTGAATAGCAAAAGTGTTCCAGAAAGTATAGCTACTTCCATAAGACACATGGCCACGACATGAATAAGTGCCATCAATTGAAGAACTTGATTAAGGACTTGATTTGGGAAAACAAGCTTCAGTAGTATGTGAGGAAGCCACTTTATCCTGACCAACTCGTAGCTCCCTAAGCTACGAGAGATCAAGGGAATCAAGCTGGAACCAGCAAAGAGGGACCTAAACGGACTTATAAGAGACTCATCATTAGAACAATACGTGGAAGGCCCCATCCCATGCAGAAAAATGGGAGGAAATGGAGCGGTATGTGAGCTCATTAAAACATACTTTGAAAGATGTATGCTTTACGATCGAAGATGGGACCCCTGCTAAGCAGCAGAGAACCCCGAATGACGACATATATTTTTGAATCTAGACACTAAATGGATAGAAGATCCAACTCCATGGTCATGGCAGTAGGAATCGGACCTATCATGGTTCGAAGAGTATTGGTAGACAGTTGCAGTTCTGTGAATATCCTTTTCAAATGCACCTTTGATCAGATGAAGATCAACATGAAAGATGTATCCACCTGCCAAAGGTACAGGGATTCACCAACGAACCCAAACAACTTGTCAGAATGATTTACTTTCCCTTAGAACTTAGAGAAGGCGATCGAAGAGTCGTCCTCATCCAAACCTTTGTGATCGTAGATGAGGTGCTTACCTACAATGCCTTCCTGGGGTGGCCCGCCTTGGAAGATTTCAGAATTTTTCTAGCTCAATGGTGTCTAACTATGAAATTTTTGATAGAGAATGGAGTCAAGGTGATCAAATGAGACCAAAGCACCTCTAGAGAATGGTATATCACGTAACTATGCGAGTCTAAAAGAAGGGAAAAGGGGAAGAATATGGGAAGAACTCTCCACATTCGTGAATCTACCGAAAAGCAACTACAGAGCGGCCAGGCCTGGGGACCATAGTCGATTCAATAAGGCTTTGGATCCTAGAAAGGAGTGTTTGGAGGACGAATGGGCAGCACCGGTAGAATTGACGGTGTATGTCCCAGTTGATGTGGATGATCCAACATGGGTCCTTAAAATTGAATTGCATCTTGGAAACATGATCTGGATGTATTTGCCTGGATACATTTCGATATGTGCGGGGTATCACCAGAGATAACATGCCACACACTTAACATTGATCCTAAGCATACACCAATAAAACAGAAAGGGCGCAGCCTAGGGTTCGAGTGGTCCAAAGCGCTAAGAGAAGAAGTAGACAACCCGACGAATAGTTTTATCTGCGATGCAACCTATCTTGAATGGTATCCAACCCATTCTTGGTCAAGAATTCTAATAGGAAATGGCTAACCTGTATCGACTACTCGGATCTGAACAAAGCTTGCAAAAAAGACAGCTTTCCTTTGCCCAGAACGATCTGCTTATGGATGGGATGGCTGGATATGAATTGCTATCATTTATAGATGCATACTCGGGATACAACTAGATCATGATGATGAACCTGGTCAATAAAATACCAGTTCATTATTGATCTGAGACTATACTACTACAAAGTAATGCCAATTGGCTTAAAGAATGCTTGGGCAACTTACGAACAGTTAGTGAACGCCATGTTTAAACATCAGATTAGGAAAACTATGAAAGTTTATGCAAACAATATGTTGGTTAAATCGTGCATAGCTGCAAGTCACCTGGACAACCTTGCCAAAATGTTCGAAGTACTCCGCAAAAATGAAATGAAGCTCAGTCCACTTAAGCATCACTTTGGGGTAGCCTTTGGAAAGTTCTTAGGTTTCATCATAAACGCCATAGGAATCGAAGCAAATCCCAAACAAACAACCGCTTCATGGGAAGTCGAGGCCTTAAGGAATAGGAAAGAGTTGCAAAGCTTGAATGGAAAGGTTGCAACGCTAGGCTGGTTCATATCGAAAGCAACCGACAAATGTGTACCATTCGTTGATGAGCTAGAGATAGGAAAGAAGAACTCTAAATGGAATCAAGCTCATCAAACCACATTCAAGGAACTATCGCGACATATGGAAACCCCAGTAATCCCGTCCAAGCCGGTAGACAGAGAATATTTGTACATCTACTTAGCAGTCTCACCCCATGCATTGAGTGCCACGCTCGTATGAGAAGAAGCTAAGATCCAGCGACCTTTATATTACATCAGTAAATGGTTCACTAGAGTAGAAAAGAACCATTCGAAATTGGAAAAACTGGCATATTCCCTCTTGATCGCATCCATAAAGTTACGACTGTACTTCCAGGCACACCCGATCAGAGTGCTGATAGATCAACCCTTGAAGAAAGTGTTATACCAACCCGAGACCTCTGGACAACTTATCAAATAGAACATCACATTAAGTCGGTACAAAATCACATACCATCCTCGAAAGGCAATCAATGGGTAGGTGCTGGCAGATTTCATTACCGAATCAATACGAAATAATGAGGAAGAAATGGCTCCAGAAGTGGAGACACGTTGGAAGCTGTTCATCGATGACACACTTAACAACTTATACTCGGGAGTAAGGGTCATGCTCGAAACTCCTAAAGGATGATTCGTTTGTTATGCCTTGCACTTGGAAACAAATAACAAGGCAGAATATGAAGCATTGATAGTTGGGCTAAAGATTGTGAAGGAATTCAAGATAAATTTATACATATCTATAGCAACTCTCAACCAGTCGTCTGTTAGATGAAAGACATATATCAAGCTCGGAGGGAGAACCTTGCCCCATGTCTATCTAAAGTGCAGGAACTACTAAATGACATCGAGTATTACCCCATAACTCATATCCCGAGGGAACAGAACACGAAGCATATTATTTGGCCAAACTGGCCAGTTTTGGAGAAACTCGGTCATTGGGGCTAGTACCAGTTGAAACGCTGGCCACTCCAAGTATAAGTGAAATGGATATCGATTGGATTTTTGAGATAACCAAAGAACCAGGGACATAGATGACGTCGATCAAGGATCACCTTCGCACGGGAACTCTCCCTATAGACAGGAACCAGTGGAAAAAGCTTCTCCGAAAGGCACCGCGATTCACAACATAGGATGGGATACTCTAACGAAGGGGATTCTCTACCCCTTGCTCAACAGTGTGACCAACTACGAAGCTCGAAGGATCCTAAAAGAAGTTCATGAAGGTGACTGCAAAGGTCATACCGGGAGGTAAACCCTTGCAAAGAAAGTTCTTTGGTGTGGGTACTTTTGGCCAACAATAAATCACGATGCAGTAGATTACGCCAGACGGCACGATCAATGCCAAAGATTCAGCAAGATAAAAAGAAATCCTTCGATGGAGCTAACACAGATGGTCAGCCTATGGCTATTCGCAATACGAGGAATTGATTTGATTGGTGTATTACCAATGACTAAAGAAGGAGCCAAACATGTTGTCGTTGCTATTGACTTTACACCATATACGCCGAAGCGGAACCACAAGCCACTATTACCATAAAGAAAGTCATTAACTTTGTTATAAAAATATCATTTTTAGGTTTAGGGTGCAACAAAAATTCATCATGGATAACTGGACTCAATTTGAAGCGCTAAGTTCAAAGACTTTTGCAAGCGTTTCCAAATCAAGAAAAGCTTTTCTACTGTCGCACATTTGCAAGCAAACAAGAAAATGGAAGCAGTAAATATGATCATCAAGTCCACCATCAAAAAGTGGTTAACCAAAGCAAAAGGAAAGTGGGTCGATGAACTTCCACTTGTGCTATGGGACTATAGGACAATGCACAATTCTGCAACTGGGCACTCTCTGTTCTGCCTGGCATATGGTTCAGAAGCAATGATGCAGGTTAAGCTAGAAGTCCTTTTTCATTGGAGGCGAAACTTCGATCAAAGGCGGAATGAACAGCTCCTACTTGAGTCACTCGATATGGTCGATGAGAAGAGGGAAGAAGCCGAATTAAGGACCACCGCTCACCAATAAAGGGCCGCACGGTACTTAAAATCCTAAGTTCATAACCGCACCTTCGAGGTAGGGACCTTATCCTCAAAAGGGTCCACCCTATACCAGAAGCATTTAGACCAAACTAGAAAGGACTCTATGTAATCGGTCAGAAGCTAGGGGATGACATGTTCAAGCTAAAAACTATTGATGGAGCCTAATTTCCCCGAGCATGGAACAGTGAATCGTTGCATCCTTACTTTATCTAAGACCATCTTACGTATTTCCTATTTCCAACAAATAAGCCACCTGAAATACCAGAGGCATTGTAAATAGGCAGAGCTTACCCAACTTTCATTAATAAAAATGCTTTGCTTTTCGAACCAATGAAAATGTGTCCACAAAAGTAACCTGCTAAGTCGACGGGGTCAAATTGACTCAAAACCATTCAATCACTACTTGAGATAGTGGAACCATGCTCAAATATGCCAGCCCACTTGCCAGGTTGATGGAAGCAAATCAACTCATAACGGTGGGTCTGTGGAACCCGATCATGGCCTTCTAAGAACCGATGTCTCTCCAGTGATGCCAAAAAGGTCCAAATAAAAGATGTGCATTTCATAAGCCGTGCAACGCTTCTTAGATTGTGGAATCACATCCAAGCAAGCACAATCTTAAAAGCCGTGCACCCCATAAGCCATGCATTACATTTTGAGTCGTGTAATCACGTTCTCGAAACATGAACTCCTCACGGTGCCCAAGATTGGTAACGTTGAGATATCCTAAATCTTCCCGAATTGATGGGTCATATTGATTCCAAAAGCTGTGCATCCTATAAGCCAAGCACACTCTTAAAAGCCAAACATCTCATAAGCCGTGCATATTCTTAAAAGCCACGCATTTAATAAGCCACATGCACTCTTTAGCACCGGTATTGTCTTGGTAGTGCTAGGAAACTCGTTTATTGCAGGACTAACAAGAGTTAATCCATTCCCACTATCAGGAGTAATGGTATGAATCCATCAATGACAAACGACTACGAACCCACAAAGAATTCCAATTGTTGATCGATAAAATCTCTAAAATCAAGACGCTCAAATCACAAGTTCCCAAAGATAGGAACTGCAAAATAGACTCGGTTGTAAGACATCCAAAGAGTCACATGGACCAACCTATTATTTGTCAAGTGTTTGAAGTAAGTAGCCCCCTGAATTGGAGGGAACACATACCGATACTCAAAAACAAAATCCAAATAATTCACGGTTCTGTCACTCCAAACAAGGAAATCCAAACGAAGAATTTTGGCAATACAATAAGACTAAATAGAGTAGCAGTAAATAAATTGGCATAAGTGCATGGTATATAGATAAGTAGACAAATAAGGTTACAATCAAAATGTCAACACTGTATTACTTATAGCATTTTCTATATAAAGTCAAAATACGGTGTTGTACCCATACAATATCGGCCAACAAAAAAGGAAAACACAAATGCTACAACAAAAAAGCAAAAAGTGTAGACTCTACACCTGTACAAAACACGTATCAAATATATCGTAATGTCCCAAAATTTGGCTTCACTGCTACTCGAGCATGTCAAGTTTCTTTCCACCGCTTCCCTTCCCACCTTTGGTTGGAAGTTTATTCTTCCTCTCAGAATTCTTGCCAGGAGTCTTATTGCTGCCTAAAATATCAACTATATCCTCCATGCCAGCATCTCCTCCATACTCTTCGACCTTCTCAGAAGACTCCCTCCTTGGTCCTACGCTTTCGAGACTTACAAGAGTTCCTTGAAGATTTTCACTCCTCGGTCTTTTTCTTCTTAACATCCATCATCTGTTGTTCAGTTTTATTTAGCTGGCCAGTTTGGTCTTCCTGCTCTCGAGCTTCAGTTGCTATGAAATCGCCCTCCAAAGATATGGAAGGGTCATCCAGACCATGCGATGTAGCAATATTCTCAAATTCTGACATTAGTTGTGAGCCAGACACAGGTGCAACAATCGAAGCAACTACATAAACAAGCGTCAAGATAGCTGAAATAGTAGCAAGCTCAGGGACCGAAGAGATCGGTAGGTTGGTAGGTAAGGAAGACGAACCTATAAGATCAAAAATGAAAGCATTCAGTTTGTCTTGCTCTTGTGGCATGATCTGAAAATTCTCAAACTTATGGAAATAAGAAGATTACCTACATCAGAAGAATGACCAAGAATTTCAACCTCATACTCCCCACCTTCTCCTTCTTTGGATGGTTGTACGATCTTTGGAGAAGTTACAAGAGCACTTTACGCTTTCGAGACAGCTACTAGAAGGACACACAATAAGGTAGTACCAGTTAAGCTTGCTAATTGATCACGAGGCTGTTTTGATGATTCGCCAGGCCCAGAAATGAAAGGATCTAACAGTTAAAGTCACACCAGCATCAGCAGCCTCCTATCCCCTCTCATTTCGAATGATCTCCCGACCCTCTAACAAAGATTTATTTGACTCTTCATTGAGATATGCATCCTCTAACTCTTGCTTGGTGTATACATCCCCATTCTCTCGGAAATGGGCCAGAATTTCTTCCCAAACCACGGAAAGTGTACGTGGGAATTTAAGACCCAGATAACTAAGGCTTCCCTGATGTAGTAAGGAGTTAACATAGAAATTCAAGATGGTGTCATTTTCCTTTTAAAAGTATCCTGAAACTTTAAGTAGTCCGCTGTCACAGTAGTCTTCTCAACTTCAACTTGGGTCTTCTCAACATTAAGCTGCACGACTCTTTCTCGGAGCGAAGCAATCATTTGTGTCTGATCCGAAATGGTCCTGTCATGGGATTCCAACATTCCCGCATAATCGGAAATTGTATTTTTATAAGCTTCGATGACTTCGCTATAATCAGTGATAGTTTTCTTCCGAGCTTCAATAAATATGTCGCAGGCTTTAAGCTCCTCTTTCAACTTAACCTCATCTGCATGGGCCTTCTTGATTTCGTCTCGGAACATGATCTCTATTTGTGTATGGACCTCTTTCAATCCCTTCAGCAAGTTGATGCTATTCTTACTCTCTCGGAGTGCAGCGTCCCTCTCTTTTATTAATTACTTGATTCTGGCATCACATTCTGCTGATGCCCTCTCATAATCGTCCTTTTTTATTCAAAGGAAAGGATTTCTTGGTATTTTTTAAGGTTTGTGTCTGCCAATTGCTTGCATAACTTTTCCCACCCTTCAGCTTGATCCAAACCTTTTTGAATCACCTATAGATTAGGCATATATGAATCTTTACGGATTGGGAACAGGTCGCGATCAAACTGAACTCCTTTTAAAAACCATCCGACGAGCACAGCTTCAAGTCTAGGGGAATTAGATGAGAGAATATAAGCTAGCCTCCTGCGAGGACATGAAGAACCACAAGAAGACACTATGTGAGTTGACGAAACTTGGGATGAAGGTGAAAATTGAACATTGGAAGTCGGAACTTCAATTTCGATAGAGATTGGAGCCGGGGAAAATGCTTGATGATCAAAGGGATGAGAACTGTGATCTAACTTCAGCTTCTTCGGCGGCACTTCTCGGTCATCAGGAGTTTTTCTCTTCTTATAACCACTCCGTAAACCCTACCTCATTCTCTATTGTCTTGACGACGTACTTTGGATTTTAAATCTTTCCTCCTTCTTCACTCTTCCTCGGTTTCATGGGGCTGATAGCGGCTTAAAGACCATCATGACTAGGGTTATTAATCAGTGAATTGTTTAAGGTCCTTGTAAAGTCCATGGCCTTTCATGATAATTGATATACAAAATAAACAAAGAGCTTTAGCGACAATAAATGAACCTAAATAATGCATATGTAAGTGGATACGACCCTAATGAAATGTGTAACTCATCATGGGCGGCCCAAAGTACTTCACAAACCGGATCAGGAAGCCACCATGGTGGAAATCGAGCTAACTCTAGGCGCAACATGACCGAAGGAGACATCCCTCGAACTCGAAATCTTCCCCAATGAGCTCATCGATATCTACATAAAGGTTGATCAAATAACCGAAATTGATATCGATTTCCTTAAGTGGAGAACTATGAAGTTGCTCTGCCGTTGGTGGAGCATCTTTATCATGAATCTCTTAGGGAGACGAATACGAGAGAATGAGACTCATTCTCGGAGTTTCATCACATGATTCAAAGTTTCCATCGCCAAAATTTACATCGAATTATTCATCACTAGAGGAGGAATTATAGCTGCTTCTTTTCTCAACTTCACCCTCTTCCTTTTCCGTTGTCACCACGGCCTTGCCTTTACGCTACTTGAATTCTTCTCCTCCCCTTCTAGATCAGGGGCACCCTGAGCGGGTAGCTGGCTTAGATCGTAACGCCTCTTCCTTCGTGAATTTCTTCGGTTGACTCGCTAGATAGATCTTCTCATTCTGGGAGATCGCCCCCTTCAAAGCCATGTGATGAAGAAGTGGAATGTGTCTAAATTCTGGAACGGGAAGGAGACGGAACTTCAATGGCCATGGAAGATCTCCTGGGATGCAGTAGCCCATGCCGAAACAAATTCTAGTCCATTAGCAAAAACTTGACCAATCTCTCTTTAGCATCTATGGCCTTTAGCGTATGGAAAATTTTATCGAGCGATGGATCTTTGTTTGGCCTTAGAATAACTGCAAGAAGTATTCAATCTATCAAAAATCCCATAGCGACGTATTAAATCTCAATGAGTAAAAAATAAGGCTTACCCCCATCATCCAAAGACGAGTAAATCCCTAAGAAGACCTATCGAATAAATAATGAGTCTTGAATTGGAAAGGTTACTTCGAAGCTGTAGCACGATCTTGTAGTTTCTTTGAGCCTCGATGACCATATGGGATGGACATTCGTCTCTCTTCTTAAATGAGAGAAAATATCGCAACTCATCGAAACTTGGGGCGCGATTAAATGTCTTATAAACAAAACACGAAGGCAAGTCGAGATCGTGTATCCATTAGGATGAATATAAATGGAGCAATTCCCAAGTTCAGAAGAGTTTCCCTCAAGAAGTGATTGAAGGGGGGAAGTGCTCCATTTAAGAAATATATCAGTGGCAAGCGGTGTACCCGAAGGTGGCATATATGCAAACTCATTCTTCAACGAAAGAAGCACGTCATCGTTCGAAATGCAATGTTGAAAACAAATGTTATGCAAAACTTTAGCAGAGATTACGAAGGAAGCTTTCTCCGAGGATTGAGTAAAATTCTGAAATTTGGAGGAGTGTGGTCTACAACCAAACCAACTGGAACTAATTGACCATATATAGCTCGCGGAACTGAAGAAGTAGGCGGTACTGAAACTATTTGTGAAGGCGCAACTGATGACGATTTAACTTCTGAGAGTGCCGAACTTCCTTCATTGGACTAATGACGAGATGACGGGTACTTCATTCTATGCAATAGAGCTTGTACCTAACGCGGTCAGGTAATTCTATTTTTAACTCAAACTCCCCCTACACTTAAACTCGGAAAAAGTATTGATTTGTTTCGACGCATTGGGTTCTAAGTGTTGAATGGAGCAAGTGTCGTGTGCTATCTATGCGGGATAGGCTCGATGTCTTGAGCACTACAAACGCTCTATCCTATGCAGATAGTTCACTCGTGGTGAAGAAAGAGAATAGCCTCTCGTGTCACTCATTAAAGTTATTTCTCTTACACTTACCCATTATCGACCAATGATCGATAACGGATCCGCTATCCGAAGCGATGCAGTAAACTCTTCCTATTCCAAGTACATCGATTGTGCAATAACAGGACCAATCTAAAGTGAGCAACTATAGATTGATGGGTCCGAATCAAGTAGAGAATTCCCAGCATAAGTCGATCTCAGCTCTTCGGAAGGTGATAATAGCATAAGGTGCACACAAGACGCTACCCTAAGCTATTATCACTCCTAGAAAAACCAAAACCAATCTGTAAGATGTCATGCTGAATTAACAATGTAACTTGGTGCAAGTTAGTTCTGATTTTGTGGACGAAGATGGCAAAAAGTATCAAGCACCGGGGAAAAAGCCCGGATTTCATTCCATGAAGAAGACTCGATTACCATCTTCTTCCATAAAATCGCAATCAACTCGAATTCTCCATAATGTCCACCACTAATACAACCTCATCGTTGAATTACTAAACAAACGCCAAAAATCTACATTACCTACCTCTAGTCAAAGTCAAAAGGTGAACATGGTTGAACTTAGGTTGTTGGCGACCTATGTTAGGAAAGATTTGCGGCGATCTAAGTGGGTAAGGTTGGTGGTGATCTAAAAAGATGAAGCAACATGAAATTGGGGCTTGGTCAAGACGACGGTGAAGTCCAGTATGGTCGATGGCAAGAAGCTCCGGCGGCGGAGATTAGTGGTGACGATGGCAAAAAATAATTTAGGGTTTGAATGCTTTGGATCAGATCGTAAGGCAGAAAGCTCAATTTGCATAAGAAAATAAGGTAGAGAAGGAAGGATCGGCTTGAATAGGAAGTTAAATAAAAGATTGAATCAAGCAATATCCTACAAAATTTTCAAGCATGATTCGCGTGTTATTTGCAAGTATCATGAAAGTTGTGGGACCAAAATTGATTTATTATTATTAGCTTTGACGATTCCCATCAGAACTCAATAGACGGATGAATAACCAAAGCCAAATTCGCATAATAGACTCAGCATGATAAATTAAATCTCACAAAACAGGAAGTCAAAGCAATAAATTCTAGAGCCTATCTTGTTTCCAACGAAGGCATACTCTAGGGGGAAAATGTTATTTGGGAATTTAAACCAATAAAATTTAATGAAATTTAGAACATTTGCATCAAGTCAAAATAACTCAAGAATCGGCTAGTAGGATTAGAAAAAGGAACCAAGAAAGGCACAAGCGAAAAAAGAAAAAAATAGCGTGTGGGAATGGATTGCTAATGGATCGCTAGTGATCCATGAATATTGATCATGGATAATCCATTGTTCTTGCATCATAAAGCGGTATCTTTTCCAAGGACGCTGCTAAGTTTCATGGTATTCCAAGCAAGATAGATCAAAAAGTGGGCATTTATCTGATTTAGTAATAGTTCAATGCAACCCGTGCATGAATCATCACCAAACAAGGCATCTAGTCATGAAAATATATGAAGAGCATCTACACAAGGTAAAAAACACGATCCAATTGAAACGAGCTAAAAATGCACTAATTTCATGGACTGCTAGCAATCTATGCCCTATGGATTGCAAGCGATCCATCGTATAGGGTCGGTTTGCTGTGAAAATTTTGGAGCATCTTCGTACCTTCAAATGTAGGCCTCTGACAAAGCGGCTTAGCCTAATAGCTCTCCAATCCCTACAAATACTCACCCATCTGCAACATAAGGAAGATCTTCTGGACAAGTTACTAAAAATCTGTAGAAACTATTCTTCACTCTTCTCCTTCTACACAAAAGTCATCTAAAGGGTTCATTGTGATTCTTCAGTGAACTAAACATTGGTGACTTGATCTAACTTATAAGATCTAATCAAATTGTAATCAAATTCAACTTTTAATTGTAGTCAATGCATTACAAAAATTATAAAGTGGACGTAGGCTTCGTTAACAATATAACTACTATAAAAATCTCTTATCTATTTACTTTATCTACAAGTTATTATTCTTTGTTTTTATTTTTTGCCCTAATAAATAGGACTGATGTTTTCACACTCAAGCCAGGGCGTTGATCCATATTTTATTTTAACAAGTACCAACTTGATTTTGGTCGGTACTGACATGTTTTGATGTTGGAGGGCCGACTCCATTTTGTTTTGCTCTATTTTGCTACACATTTGTTCCACCTTCCGACCTCTGATTCTGATTTTTAGCTGCTCCAATTATCCCCTGTTTTCCATTCTTTGAAAAAACCATTAAGTGTCTCTTCTTACCATGCTAACAATCGGTTTGCATCTCCATCATCATCCCTTCCATCTCCTCTTTGGTAACAAAGGTAGAAGGCAGATTTGAACTTGAAGACCCTCCTGGCTGCCCCAATGTCCTTGTTGACTTCCTCCAGCAATGGCTCTTGTAGTAAGCCTCCTCATCTTCTTTAAATCTTAGATCTAAGTCTTTCTTAACGGAACCACAAAAAATGCTGCATTGAAAATTGACTCAACACCCAATATCAATTGAATTTGAATTAAATAAATACAGAAGTAAAGCAATAAAAAAAGAACATAAAACACAAGATTTTTACAGTGGTTCGACGAAATCTCCAACTTATTTCCCCTTAATCCTTTTTTATTGATGTTTTCTCTTTGGAATACAATAATTACAGTCAAAATCCGACCACTAACTAGTAGATCTCAAATTTTCCTAAAGGTTCTAATAGAAGAAGAGAGAAAAATCTAAATCTCCTTTTTAGTTGAAGTCCCTTTGATATTTATAAACGAATCCTCAAACAAACCTCGTGATTGCAGGCTTGAATGCATCTTTTTCTCCAAATCCGAAAGTCCAGTATGAAGAACAAGTCGTCAAGCATGTTTTCTAAAAACAAAATTCAATTCGGTATCAACTATAACATGGTTAGTACCGACCTCTTTCATGTATCAAATCCCCAAACTTTGTTCCATGGTAGGTCCCCACTTCAACTCGACGCATTCCAAGATCTTAAATATGGTATGGTCGGTACCTACTGTAGGATCGATTTCACCCTAGAGGGGAGGTGAATAGGGTGATACTATTAATTATAAAAATTTAATGCAGAAGTTTATAAAATGTTTTCAACACAGATATATCAGAATAATAACAGCACAACTAATAGCAGAATAATAAATGCAGAAATAGAATAACACAAAATTTACCCAGCTTCGGCAAAACTCTGTTTACTTGCTGCTCCCAAGGTTTCTACTAGAAATTAAGCAGTCAGATGCTTATATACATAAACTTGCGACACCCGTTATCGAGTAAACTTAACTCTACGCTCAAAACCCTACCACAACTCAGCCACTAAGTTGCGAATTCTCGAACTACACCACTGTAGTTCGTCTCCTAGTCACATAACTAGAAATCACAAGAGTTTAAAAAGAAAAATACAATTTAAAACAATTTAAACAAAACAAAACCCTGATTTAAAAACATTGCCCAATGAATAAGACCGGCCCAAATTAAATATTAAAAGATAGTTCCTTTATTTAGATTTTTGGCCTTCTTTGAGATGGTAACAATGATTGCCTTTTTCCTCTTCGTCCAAAATTAGGGCTTTGATAATCTCGAAAAACCCGATTGATTATTGATCAATTACAATTGTTGTTCTTCTGATTTGCTTTGGCAATCGATCGTCTCCTTGATTCGAACACAGCTCCATCGATTTTGATTATGTTCGACTATGAATTCGGTATATGATTTGTTACATTGCTTTACTGTTTTACTTGCTTGAACTCAATCGATGATTCAAGTTGAATGATTATTCTTTGTTGCTTGAACTCGAACGATCATTTGGCCGATGATATTAATGGTTTATATAGGATCTTAATTCCTATAATCTCGTTCGTATAAATTTGTTTGAATTTGTCACTGCTATGCTCTGGCCATTCGATTTGTTTGATTGCTTGAGATGATTTCTGACTTCTTCAATTTCGTATATTTTGTTTACTTGCTGGTCACGGCTTTGGTTTCGACTTCCTTGGCCACCACGGTGTTGAATTCTTTAACTTCGGACAATTGACTGTGTTACTCATATTATATGACTTCGGTCATTTCTCAGTGATATTATCTTGACTTTATCTATTTGAAATGATTCCTGGACTTTGCCATGTCTGTTCTTTTCTCTGTTTGGCATCGGCTTCTGCTATTTCATGATATGTAGTTGTACCGATGAACTCTATGCACACCATTGATTGTGATTGTGTAGTTTGCACTGTGCATCTCCATTTGTATATCCATTTGAGTTTTATTGCTTTGATTTCACTGTGACTTGGTTGTCACAATTTTGACTTGGTACACTCACTTGCTTAACTCGAAGTCTGGTTGCTTCACCATTGACTGTTGCATTGTGTCTGGTTCGGCCTCGTACCACAAGCTCTTCGATGGTCTATTTGGTTCATGCTGCACATATGTGCATTTGTATCCTATACTCGTGCATTGCATTTGTAGTTACCACTGTCCACTGTTGTTGGTCTTCATGTGGCTTGTTGTTCATGTTGCTTTCTGATTCGACCCAGATCGTATTTGTTCCTCTGGAGTCGTGGCATTCATACTTTACTGTCATATAAGCTTGATGCCTGGATTTTCTTGTGTACTGTTTACTGTTGACATGTGATTCATTTTCAATTTGCAATTATGTATGTATATCAGTGCTCTGATCTATATGCATTTGAACTTGACTGTCTTTGTTTGTCAAAAATAATTGCTATCTCATATGTATATAAGTGCATGCTCTCTTGTTTCATTGAGTCTGTTGCATCCAGTTGTACTGCTTGCATTCATACTTCATGTTGGTGACGTTTTATGATCTTGGCTATGATTTCATATGAAAGTGGTCTGTCTTGAAGTCTTCATGTGATTACACTTCTGTACTGTGCACGTGTGTATGCATATGTACTGGGTTGCAGTGACCTTTGAACCATTTCTGAGGCTTCACATTGACTGCATCATTGTGTTCATTACTATTTGATCGCATTACATTGTTCACTGTCTTGTGCCATTACCTTGTGTAACATTTAGAGCTTGAGTCTGGTTCATGTAGTCTTGCTTTAGAGCTGTAGTCTTCATATTTTCACATATGCATATGTTTTGTTGACAAGCATTCTCTTGAGTCTGGTTGGACTTGAGACTGTAGCATTCATGTGTACATTACTTGTGCATGTCAATTTTCATTTTTGTTTTCACTTGAACTTCATCTTGATTTTTGGAATTGCACCTGTGTTGAATCCAGCTTATACCTCGGGTTTGACCTTGTGCTCGTGTGGTGACTTTATTTGTATTGCACTTAAGTTGAACCCGGTGTTTCATTTGGGTTTGACTTGTGCTCACCTGTCCCTATAATTTTATCAAGTGTATATATCGATATGCACGGCCTTGTGGCATGTATAGTGATACACTGTGCATGTCACAATTTGTTCGTGTATGATGAATTAAAAACTAAATGATGACGAACAGCCCTAATAACTGAGGCAAATAATATTTTCAAAATTACATTTTATTTTACACTTCAAAAATATTTTATTTTCAATTTTACTGCATTAATGTGTATTTTTGAAGATTGCTCAGATGCTGGATTCAATCTGGAATGATGAAGATAAATACGAGTGAATGAGCGATATGTAGTGAGGACATTTGTAAATGAAAAATTGCGATATGATTGAAAAGTAATGTAATCGCAAATTGTACATATATGGTGAGCGCTTAAATTTGTACTATTCAAAATTGTAATAAATATTTGTTTGAATAAAATATCTATTTGAATTTTAAATTCTGTATTATTTATTCTATTCAGCAAATATTTATTTTATTATGTGAAAAAAAAGTACATTAACAAATACATTTAAATGAATATATATATATATATATATGTTTATTATCATCAAACAAAAATCATATACTCGCACATTCAACACCAACATGATTTTGCATCTAAGAATTCCAGGTATACTTTATAGCTGAATATCCCGAGTCTCCAAAGTAGCCAATTCATGATCTGAAATCATGTCGATACCCACCAAATCATGTCGGCATCGACATGATTTTTCTATTCAATACTTAGTTGTTTTTCTTGCACTTCTCTATTTCATCATTCTTGATGGCTTCCAAATCATGTTGCTATCAGCTAAATCATGTTGGTACCAACTAATTAATGTCAGTGCCAATCAAGTCGGTACCAACTAAATCATGTCGGTACCAACCAAATCAAGCATTTTCGAAACTTAACAAAATATTTTGATTTCTTCAATCTTGACATATTCCAAGCTTCTTCATTAATGCCTTCATCATCTTGCAGTGTAGTTCATTTGTTTAAGTCTTTTTTAAGATTGGAAGATTACCAGAAAACAATTCAATTTTTTTTTGGGACTGGATCTAAATTCCATCAGACTTCATAGGCTTAACAAAGACCAAAAATAGATTTCTTTTTTAGATTCGCCCATTTAACTTGTCGCGACCCAAATCGATTCCTTCATAATTTAAGTTCAGTTGCCGAACAATTTCATCAGTTCCCTCAATCGAGATATTTAAATGGGTTTGGGCAAACTTAACAGAGACACACAAATGGGTGATACGTCAGACGCGTTCAACGTGATACCAGCACGATTAGAGTTTTTTTTCCACGAACGCACCCAAACTTGTTCACTCCCAGTAGAAAGTGGAGATAGAATTTTCATTTGTTTACGCCTGGTCGCCACTCAAAACTTGCTGAATAAGTTTGTCAACGGATATTTTTGAATGTGGATAGTGCAATATCTACATCTGCATCCGAAAGCATTTTAAGATCAGATATCCGTATTTGCGAATACGAATGAATATCAGACAATTATCCTATCGATCCACAAATCAAAAAACATAACTATAAAATTTTGGTTTAACAATTTTTTTTTCAATCCCAAAAGTATGAAAAACAAATAAATACGACGACAATAAATAGTTTTGAGTCTATTAATATGAAAAAAAGTGTACTGCTATCGGCACTCAAGTTTTTACGTGCTGTCACCACATTCGGCGACCAACCACCATGCGAACCTTGCTGGCTTCGGCGATTGTTCATGGCCATGGTGTAAAAAAAAATTCACATGGTGGCCGCTAGCAAAAATGTGGATGCGGACGGCAAAACACAAAAAAATACACAAAGAAAAGAATATGCACCCGCGAATTCAAATTTTTAGCATCCATTTGACGGACAGAAGGCAAACTAACATTGAGGCTTTGCTTGGGAGTTTTGTAGTACCGGTTATGAGAAGATCGAGAGTACCGGTTTTGACTGTAAATGATCGTAGCGGTTTTGATTGGTTTACATAAAGCATTATTACAGCCGATCAATATATGCTTGAGAGTTTAACATATACTAATTGTAAGAGTTTTTTCACTAAAGCAATATATTACATGCATACCCTTATATTTATTCTTTAGTTTTGTAAAAATTAATTTTCTAATATTATTAGTAGCGTATAATCGAAACAAAAAGTAAGAACCCTTCAAAATATCCCAATTTGATGGGTTGAGAATTGTCATTAAAATTATACTATACCGGTTTTCAATTTTTTTTTAATTAATAATAACTGGTGTAAAAAAAATACAAGCAACAGTTATTACAATATTTAAAATACAGAGCCGTCCAAAACCAGTCAAAATTGGTATAAAAAAACTACCAACCGGTGCCTAGGCTCTATTTTGAGTTTAGTGCTACCGGTCATGAGAGATTTTAAGAGTACCAGTATTGATCGTAAATAATGGTAGCAGTTTTGATTGATTTACATGTTGTTATAACTGATCAATGCATATTTAAGAGTTTAACATACACCAACTTGAAAGTTTTCCACTAAAATAACATTACACATATATCTTTATATTTATTCTTTAGTTTTGTGAAGATTAATTTTACAATATATCTAGCCCGAGCATAATTGAAAAAAAAAAGGCAGAGGCCGTCAAAACATCTGAATGTCATGGGTCGTGAAATCCCATCAAAATTAAACCGTACCGTTTTCACGGAAGAGCGGCAAAATATATTCCGAAGCGGAGCTTTTGAAGAAAGAAGAAGTCTGGGCTATTGAAACATACCTCCCAACTTATTTTTGTTAAATTTATGTGTAATTTTTTTCTTCTTCCAATTTTTGTGTCAAGGAAGAAACGAGTAAGAGTTTCTAATCAATGGCCGCAAACAACAACGACGATGAATTTTACCTACGTTACTATGTAGGGCATAAAGGTAAATTCGGCCACGAATTTCTTGAATTTGAATTCAGGCCCGACGGCAAGCTCCGGTACGCCAACAACTCCAACTACAAAAACGACACGATGATCCGCAAAGAAGTTTTTTTAACCCCTTCAGTTCTACGCGAGTGCCGTCGCATAATATCCGAAAGCGAGGTCAAATTCTGTTTCTGTTAATAGTAATTGTGCTGAATTTTAGGGTTAGCGTTTTGTATTTGAGGTCAATTCATGGTGTACCGTGTATAATGTAGATAATGAAGGAAGATGATAATTTGTGGCCAGAGCCCGATAGAGTAGGGAGGCAAGAGCTGGAGATTGTGATGGGCAATGAGCATATTTCATTCACGACTTCAAAGATTGGGTCTCTTGTGGATGTGCAAAGCAGTAAAGATCCTGAAGGGCTGCGTATTTTCTATTATCTTGTTCAGGTTTGTCTTTGTGATGTCAATATGTGACTAGTTTTGCTTACTTCATAGCTTAAATCAGAATGAATTTTTGTTATTTGGTTAGGCGATGACTGTTAGAAATTATGTGCTTTACATACACACACATACTCACACTAATAAAACTAAAGATGATTCCATCAAAATATAGTAAACTGTAATGTAAGAGTTTTCTCCTTTTATTTTCATCTTCCTTACTGTCGAATACTCAAGTTCTTTCATCATCTAGTTACTGTCTAATGCTAGTGTGAATGTGTGCTATGCACTCTTTATTCTGAGCAGTGAGCTCAATCTTTGCTAGAAATTAAAGAGGGGTCACTAAAGGGACTTCAGTTCAGTAAAGTACAGAGTTTTCAATAGAAAGGACCACCAAACTTTTCAAAGGATGAATCCTACATTATATAGTGTAGTTCTTTCACTTAGATTAGCCTATTCGAAGGAAAAAATACGCTCTCTTAAAAAAGAGCAAAATCCCAGTAAAGATTACTCCATTTTCGCATCTATCACGTTGAAAAATTTAACAAAGAGCGAAGTCCCAGTAAAGAATACTTAAAAAAGAGTGAAGTCCCAAACTTTAACGATGTCTTGTTTGAAAAAAACAGTATTTGAATGGTCATGAACGTGGAGCCTAAAAGATTTCCAAGTTACAGAAGGCGCATTCCCAGCAAAGAGTACTCCATTTTCGCATCCATCACGTTGGACGCATTAGACATAGGAATGGGTTATTATCCTATTTCCCTAGTTCAAACAAAGTGGAGAATTTTGCTCCTTCCGCGTCGAACGTAATAATTGTTTTCAATTATTTTGTTAATTATCTATTATTAAATTTAATAAGAAATGATAAACAATTATACATTTACATTTTGAATATTTTGTAAAAATTTGTAGCTCGCAAGTACAATTATTTTTGTAAAAATGAAAATTAAAACCGATAAACATTTTTTTTTTTGTAAAAATAAAATAATACTAATACTAAAGTATTGGCATTTAAAAAATTTCATAAATGTTTATAATATGTGAGTACTTTTTCAATAAAAATAAAAAGTTACACCAATAACATATACTGTTTATAATAACCGAAATGAAAATGCCAACTTAGTTTGTCCTTTAACATTTGTCATTGCATCCCCAATGCAAAATGTCTTTTTCATAACCTTGCCATGCCACTTATAGCATGGGAAAATAAATTTAATAAGAACATTTTCTTCTGATCATTCAGTTTACTTAATTAGACAATTATAACTAATTTATATGTTCGACTATGTAAAAAAAAAGCAAAAATAAAATAAAATTGTGTATTCTACATGAATCTGAATAATCCTTATTGTATTTGTCTATATTATAAAATCAGATCTAAAATTGAATATATAATAAAGGAGGGATATTAAGACAATTCAATTTGTTCTTTCAAAATATTCTCTATCAATAATTTTAATTGCAGCTGAATTTACAATATTCATTTGTTTAGTTAGCATGTTTATATACTATGTCTATGAAGTGTATGGTCAAGGTAATTCATTTTATTAGTTATTTGGTACTAAACATTAGAATACCCCATAGTCTTATATCAATTTTTTTCCATAAATGGTAGCATAATGTTAGAAAACAAAAGGACTGTAAAAAACACTATCAAATAGATAAACTATCCGAGGTATAATTTGACGATGATAAAGTAATGGAATATAATCCATGTTCATCTCAAGCTATGAATTCAACATCTGAAAACAATAAGTAACCACACAACAGAAAAGAGACGATGCCTTGAGAGTGGGGAGTGCATAAAAGAGCCTCCAAGCGAATCAATAATTCTTAGATGTTTGAAAAATAGACACGGTACAATTAAAATTAGCTAAACTAAAATTAGAATTAGAGTTTGAGTGGAAGAATGGAAAATTTATTCATAAATTTTAGATGAAGGCCAGAGGACGAATGATTCAACATTTCATACTGGTGATTTAAAGATCTATTGTTTAGAAGTTTTTGGAATAATCATCAAGTTATAATGATAATTTAAGAAATTACATTCGGAAGGATGAGAGTTGGGAAAGGTGAAAATATGTAGGAAAAGAAGGGTACATGCTATGCGGTATATGCGGATAAACTTCTATAAAATTCAAAATTTTAAGATAAAAGAGAATGAGAGTAGCATGATTCAATTCTATTGAGTATAGAATAGATACAATGATAGTTTATATATATTGCGAAAAGCTGATAGATTTTATTTGGTTTTAATTTTTTCTTCTTTGTTTTTGGTTCATTATCATTATTAAGAATAAAACATGACTATCAACCTTTCATGTATTTAAATTATTTTGGTGCAAACTATGTATATGTAGGAGTAACAACTTTGTTGATATTGGTTATATTTCTAGACATACTTAATTGGCAACCTCGTTTGTATAACCATGATGCTTGATTTTGGATTACAAGCACAAGATCGAATGCATTTCTATGGTGTAACAAAAAACAAAACAAACTTGCATTTATATTAGTGAAACAATGCATAATAAATGTTTGGTTCATTTGTCCAGTGAAAAATGTGTATTCTTTATAAAAAGTTTTGATTTTTCAAAATATTTATGTGATACTTATACATACACACCCCTCCCATGGGTAGTGTAGTGTGTCTGTTTCCACCGGCGAGATCGGCAATTCAGTATACATTAACTGGTTGCTCATGTGATTTACCTAGAGGATGTGTCACGAATGCCGTGCATATTTCCTCAGAGCTCTTAAGCAAATTTGGTTCTTTGGGTTTTCAATATGTATGTACATGTGCACACATATGCATTTGCATGTATGTATTTGAAGATCAATGAATAAAGCTTTATGAAATCTGAGGATATGTTTCTAACATGCATCGAGGTAAATTAAAATGCTTAATGACATTACTAACATCCAAGCTCTACGCCATTCACCTTTTGAAGCAATGTCTTGGTCACTTGACTTACTTGAGTTTTATTATATATATATGTGTGTGTGTGTATGAGAAGTAATGAATTTTAAGTGATTTAAGGTTTCATTAATTTAAAAATGATTATTTCTTTTTCTTTTTTGAATACTTCGTCTCTATGTAATAGTTACCACGACATTTGATGTCAAATTATATATATGTGCCCGCACATGATGGGTGTGGACATGTGCATGGGAACAGATGAAATGGGTGAAGAGATGGTGCAAGCAGGAATAGGAAAGGATGGTGATCTGGGCAATTGATGCTCAGCTTGACTGTGCATGTTGTATACAATTTGTTTCAGTTGATTTTCAAGTGAAACATAGAATGATGCTTCAGCTGATTCATTACTTATTGGGAAGGAATTAACATCAGATGTGGTAGAAGAATTTTGCTGCAATTCGATAGTTTTTGGAGTTATGGAAGCACTGTTGCAGATATGCAAACTCTCTATGTCAGTGTGCACGTGCACATGCATAGCATTGTGACTACTACCAAACAAAATGAGGCCATCACCACACACTTCATTGATTCCGAGATTTACCTTAAATAAACAATGACTGGCTTCGGGGAAATTAACCTTTTCACTCTCAATTGGCACTTGTCCAAGCATTATTCTATGATTCAAAATTCCCTTGTCATGTTGTTTAGCACTCTCTGGGTTTCCTTCGAGACACTGCTCAGCTCTTTCCTATACATCTTCGAGACACTCCCCTTCTTCTACTTCAATAACAGTTTCACAGACCAAGCTTTTTAAAAGGCTCACCTTAATTACATTTTAAGGTTCACCTTGACGCGAAACTAATTTAAAACGTTTTGAGGTTAATTTAGAAAGACTTTTGGTATATAAGGTTTACCTCTAAGCAACTTGAGACATACAAAACGCAAGCTTTACACGCCTTAGTTAATTGAAGCACACACCTTCACGTAGTAAAAATCGTCTCCAACGGTAATAAAAGTTGCGTGTTATAGAAGTTACAAAACTGTAATCATTTCATCGCAAGCAAAAAAATGAACAGTATTAAGAAAGCAATTGAGTAATTTTTTTTATTATTTGTTTCGTAATTCTTTTAAAGTCAATTTCTAAGCTGTAACCGGCTTTTGATTTCGATTGAACTTTGTTAAAGTATGAGATCATCGAAGAGGAATAAGAAAATAATAAAAGATATATGCTTTTTTGTTGCTTGTAATAATGTTTATACTTCCATTTTCAATTGTATTCAAATCAAGGTTCGAAATTCCGTTTTCCGTTTCCGTTCCGGTCATTGGTAATTTTAAAATTTCGGTTCCGTTCCGGAAATTTCGGAAGTTCCGTTTTAATTCCGGTTTTCTAATTCCGGTACCTTTTTTGCTTAATTTGCTATTTCGCTAATAAATATTCAATACTATCATAAATTTATAGTACATTTTTTAAATTAATACACTTTGATTAAAAAACCATTGTTTAAAAAGTCTGTATTGTTCATTTAAGATTTTAAAATTTTGGTCAATTTTTGAAATTTTTATTATGATTCGATGTAAATTAACAAAAATATAACAACTTTTTTATCCATACATATGATTTTTTGTCAATTTATTTATTGTCCTATTTAATTTGCTTTTCTTTTTTAATTGCTATATGTTTGTTGTATTTTTTTATAATTTTTTTCCAATATTTGAAAATCAAATCCGGAATTTAGACCGGAACCGGAATTTTGACCGGAACCGGAACGGAATCACCGGAATAACCGGAATTCCGCCGGAATCTTGAACCTTGATTCAAATTGAATACTGCTCGTAATGGTCTATGTTTCAACCTGAAATTGAATGGTGCTTTTGCAATACTCTGCTTTTAAATAGAAACCATGTCTAGTTTTTTTGTATAAGGGATTGTTGAACGAACACCTCTTTTGGACGATGGGCAATTTTAAGGGGAATTCCACTCAAACTGAAATAGCAAGAGGTTACCACCATATATTTTACATCGAGTTTCGAGATCTTTATTTTAATTTTTTTGGAATTTTAGAATTTTGATCTAATTCGAAAACTTAAGGAATTTCGGTTCCAGTTTCGGTTTCAGATTGCATTATTTATTTTGCATATGATAACATATATGTTTGTTTAATTTACTAAAATAAAATGTATAAGTTATCTTTCATTAATAAATAAGATATAATCCAACAATATTGATTAATTATAAATATTCATAATACTAAGAAAGATTTATTCATTCTTTTATTTTAACATTTTTGTAGTTACACCATTTATTTATATATTTGTAATTTTGTATGTTTCCCATGTTTAAATTTCATATTTTGAACATTCATATATTTAAAACTCAAATTAATGATTCCTTTGAGTTTCTTCTGTAAAATTTGAAGGTTGGTAGTTTGTTTTTATTGAATCAAAGTTTTGATTTGTTTTTATTTCGGTCCATACCGAAATCGAAATGGAACGATCGAAATTTTGGTGTTTTGATTGAAAACTCAAACATTATTTTACATGCACTGTGCTAACACTGAATATCACGAAACATGAAACGATGCGGACCAATCGAAAATAAGATTATCAAGTATGTAAAATTCGACATTGATGTACTGAAAATAAAATAAAAATTCGGTAGGATTTATCAAGTTTGTGTAACGACGTAAGGATAAAAGTAATTAGTTTCCATTCTCTTATGATCATCCTATAACATTTATCGAATTACTAAAAAAACCTCCCCCGTTTAATGAAAAATGGAGTCCTTTTAACTATCCATTTTAATATATATTTTGCATTAAATTTATGTTGTCTTTACGAACATACTAATAAATGATGTGTAAGTTGATTTTTTTTTAAAGAAATGTTTTATATGTAATCGATTGTATTTTGTTTAAATCACTTTGAATGCTTAATATTTCTTATTTTAATGTTCAATATGTATTTTTCTAAATTAATTATTTGATATGTATGTGTATAATTATGTGTGTACGTATATAATTGAATTTCCAACCCTTGGTATCTATTTTGCATATTTCTTTGTTTATTTCTTTGTTTTTTCCGTTCTCTGTCAGTTTTAGTCTTTTACATGTCTTCTAAATTAACTTCTATTGTTGTACCACTCGACCTTAGTTTCACTTATTTCTCACATCTTTCCTATGTTTACTTTTAACTCATCTTCTTCAATATTACTTCTACCATTTTTCCGCTTTAAGAAAACTAATTTTTTTAATATTACACACGCTTGCACGCACGTACAGACACAACGCACATACAAATTCAAGCATATGTATGTGTATGCACGTGCACGCATACCATGGTTTGAGGTTTCGGTCGGAACCACGAGATTCCGATCAACTCGTACCGGTTTCTGCCGGTGACGGGACGGGATTAGGGAAAAATCCCGTCCCGCCCAAACAGTTAAAGAAAAATGGAAAAAAAAATCATATGCGAAATTGTTATATTAGAAGAAGAAGAGGAGAGACGATCAAAAATCAAAAATCACACTCGGAATCAAAATCGAAAAAGCACAAGAAAAAGAAGCAAACCTTTGCTGTTCGCCCTAAATCGAGCTCCAAAATCGAGCAAGCTTTGACGTCGCAGGGGTGCTTCAACATCGCAGAAGGAAAATCGAGTATTCGATCTCAATCGCAAGTGAATTTTGAATTTTTTTTCGCTTTCTGCCCTTCGTTCTCTCTGATGTTCGGCTCGGTTTTTTTTTCTTCTGTTCTTCGCTCTGAGTCGCCGTGTGTTGTAAACGAGGGTTTTGTAAACAGGGATGAAGAGAAAGTGGGCTTATAGGGTGGACTTTGGGCTTTAAAATGAATTAATTTTATAAATTAGGGCTGAAGGTAATTAGATAAGTTGGGCTGTGCTATTTTATTCATTTAATTTAGTTTAGAGTACTAGTGAATTCTAATTCTAATTAAACAAATTTAATTTGGTATAAACATATTGGGTTAGGGTATTTTATATTATTATTTACATCGACCGTTATTAAATTTTTATTAACAAACCATTGCAAACCATAATCGGGACCGAAACCGAAATCAAAACCGAAACTTCCAAAATTTCTGAAATCGTCCGAAACTAAAAAAAATTCGAATGAACGAAACCGAAACCGAAACCGAGTTTTCGAACCTTGACGCAGACACACACTGCTTAATCATTTCAAAAAACTAGGGAGATTGCCACTTTTAATGATTGATGAAATGGTTTTGAAATTGAGTGTTTAAATTTTTGAATAGTTGTGGAACAAAAAACATTTTTTTTTTGTTTTTTTTGTTTTTTGTTTTTTACTTACAAGTGATCAATTGGAGTTGGTTACAAATTTATAACCAGGAGGCGGCGGTTCTTATATGATGAAAATGGTTGTAACATGATAGATATACTATTTTCTTTATCCTATCTATTGAAATTTAGTTTTGTCCCAAACTGTAAAGGTTTAAAGCACGGTTGTTTCGAGTGTTTATACATTATTCAGTAAGACAACTACAACATTGAATTCTTTCTTAGCAAAACATCATGTAAACCCATTTAAATTAATCTAATTCATTCATGACATGTCATACATGCAAATACGAATTAGAAAATATCAAATTCAAACAATTAATAATTAGTACACTTCTTTATAGCAAACAGCTATTTGCTTTAAAAATATGTAAGCTATTTCATTTAATTATTTTCATTCAGTTCATTTATGCATAACTTACAAATAAACATTAGTCAAGAATCAGCAAACTATATTACACGGCACTATCAACTATGGTTGACCATAGTTTTAAATTTTCGCATCAGTTGCCGTTATGATAAACCATAATGTTAATAATCAAAAGTTACGTTTGGATAAGATCGTGACAACAACGTTTAAACTTATCCAAATAATTCAAAATTTCCGTTAATCTCCACTTTAGAAAGGAAAAAAAAAACAAGAGTTAGAAAAAATGATGAAGTTCGAGTAGTTTCAAAGAAGCCACTTTTTAATCTAAAAGTGAATAAAAATAATTCAAAACAATGCTGAAATATATTTTTTTTTAAAAAAAAATGTCCAAATGAGATTACACAGTTTGAAATAATAGCAAACAAATCTACAAAAATGGATCTGGTTATGGGTTTAGAAAATATCGTACTGCCTATGATAATAAAATATTGTCATTAAAGAATCATTATATTTCCTTTACCGGCTTTCAATAGTTACGTATTCTTTCTTTCTTTCCTTTTTTTTTGTGTATATGTTTTTTTATTGCATTGGACGTGATAGGAAAAAAAGTTGTCTATTGGGTTAAAATCAACACACGGTAATTTTGTTATACTACAGTATAATAAGTAGTTAACCTTGTCACGCTCCATTTGGTCCTGTTGTCATGGCTTCCTTTGGATATATAGATATAACGAGAAATCTTGTATGTAGAAAATAGCAATAATCTTACTCGATGTTGTTGACTAATACTGGTTGTGATTGTTCATGATTGAAAATGATCATTTGTGGACGCTAAGCAATGGGCAATAGTCATCATGGCTCTTTTTTGCATGCTTTAGCGACTATTATTATTTGCTCTACCGACAATTTATTGTCCAAACACACACTTACTTTTTTATCCACCTGTTTCTTATGTATTCATAATTATTACTATGTTATGCTCATTAATTGCTGTCTTCTAAAATATATCGTGCGTCGTTTTTTTTAACTACTACACGATACAATTGTCATGTTTCTGAACATTATTTTTGATGGTGAAATTAATGTATGTTATCACCTTGTAGTTGAAACATTAATATATCGAAACATAAATCAAATACAAAATTTAATACTCTTATTTGATGGGAAAAGTGATCAATTTATAACATGGTTTAAAAATTTCTTTTTTTGCTTCAATTATTGGTAAAATTTGATATTTTATTTTTAATTCCATTCGAAGTTATTAGGACAAGCACCAAGATGCAAAAAATACCTAAGATGGAGCCTTTGTGCTTTTTGGTTGTTAAAAATCGTAAAATTTTACGATTTGGATCTCTTCCTTTACAATTCGGTTTACATTCCAATTTAAATGCAGTTAAAACTTAGTTGAGAAAATTCATTCAATACATATCAATGTATTCAATATGCTTATTTGGATCCGCAATCCCAATTATAAGTCTTCTAAACAAAAGAAAATAGTACAAAAGAGAAAATTAAGTTTTAGGTTGAGACGTAGATGTTCAAACATCAAAATCAATATCAAAGCGTGTACTTAAAATATGGATCTTTTGAAGCTACGGTTTACGATTTGATTCCTACTTCCATTTAAAATTTGAACTTTATGATTTACGATGAATCTCATTTTGAAAACCTTGTTTTTGACACATTAAGGGGTTGATGATGCTCTTGGGGCCAAGAAAGCACAAAAAAGCCTCAAAAGTGCACAAGGTGCATCATCTAGAGAAGCGTGCATTCGATTTAAAATTTAGTGGAGATGATTATTTGGTTTTCAATCCAAATCTGATCTTAATTACACGAAACCCAATTCATTTTCTTAGCTAATATTGTTCGGATTAGGGCATGGATAAGAAACAAATTCATTTAACAAACGAAATAACTCTAAGCTTGACTTTGACATCAGCCTGCTACCAATCACTGGTTTCATGGATAATATCGCTACTGATTTCGACTCCTTTCCTTGCCAACTTCGACTTCTATTTAGCCCGAATATTCAGTAGCCTGAATGTTCATGGCTGAATGGATTGGAGATTCCCTAAGCAACAAGAGACAACAATACCAGTATACACAATAATATAATCAAGGTTGACCTCATCCATGCTTTCCCTCTCTGGAGTCTGATTTTGTGTCTGGTCTTCACATCTTCCATTAGATATATAGAGATATAAGGTGAAATCTTGCATTTAGAAAGTAGCAGTAAGCTTTGTTTCTGTTGCTAACTGATAGAGCTTATGATTGTTCATGATTGGGTATGCCTGTTTGCAAAAGCTAAGCTACAGTCATCATAGCTGTTTATTATGCATCTGGTTTGCATGCTTCAACGACTATTATGATTTGTGTACTCATGATTTATTGCCTAAACATACTGTGTGTGTTCCTAGCCATTATCATGTTGTTATACTTTTAAGTTGTAGTTTGCAATATGTCTTGCTAAATATAATTTTGCACTGTTTTTTTTTCTTAAATGTTTACTGTGACATGATATTGTTCTGCTTATTAATGTTATTTTGAATCAAGATTGAATATTGGTTTATATCCTTGTAGTCGAAACATATTTCTGTATGATAATATGCGTTATATATGAAATTCATTACTCTGATGTGGTGGAAAATATGCACGGTTTATTCCATAGCGGACCTTAGCAATACACTTCTATCAAACGACTCATGTACTCAGGCTATACTTAAACCGCTGAATACGTCGTCAAATCATGTCCGAAAGATAGGGTATGCTTTTATTTCACTGGCTGTGGAGGATACATAAAGGTGGAACCCAGTGCACGAGACTCCCACATGATAGCGGGCTATGGGGAGGTGGATAATATACGTAGCTTTTCCTTTGCATTGCGAAAAGGCTGTTTTCGTACTCGAACCTGGGCGTCCAGATCACCATGCGGGTGACTAACCGTTGCACAAATGCTCCACCTCTTTGTGGAGAATACACGGTAGCAATTTTTTTAAAGGATTTATCATTGCCAAAATAAGAAAATATTGTAATACGAGTGAGGATAATACCTGGTTCTTATTATCGTCTTAACCTGTTAACCAGAGCAAGTGGTTCATTTTGAGCAATGTTATTGTTATGGCTGCTGCTGCTATTTTTGTTAGTTATTACCATTGACATTTACCTCTTTAGAATGGAGCAAAAGAGACCATAACTCTAATGCTTATTAAATATGAATTTAACTTATAGCTGGAAAATAATTCTGACAGACATGTATGCATTCTTAGTCTTTCTGACGACCATAGCATTAGCCCCATTCATTCACTATTACATTTTGTGCTAAATGTTCTGGATGCTGTTGTACAAATTGCTCCAGAGTTTGAATTTTCTTTATTATTTTGAATTGTATCTATGATGCATGTTTCATGTTGGTATGCTTATGATGTTGGCTGTTATCACTTACCATTTTTTCTTTGGTGCAATTAGCACTAGTTTGTGTTGAGGAATGCATCAGTAATATTAGTGAAATTGTAAGGTTAGGTTCTTTGTTTTGAGCGACATGCATATAACCATCCAAAGCTCATTATGTGTCTGATTTTGTGCTTTGGTAATGAGATTTATGCAATTCATCGTTTGACCGGCTATTCTAGTGGTTTGGAAAAGCAACTTACTAATGGCTAATGAATATAGTACTAGCTCAGTCTGCAACCCACCCCCCAGATTTTGAAAATTTTATTTCCAGGAGATGATTTTTTTGTGAAATCTTAGAAACTGATTATTTGTTTTTTAATCGCTTCCAATTCGAACAACAAGATAGTGACCAAGAATATGGGACTAAAAATTAACAGTAGAAAAAGGAGAGGGGCGAAATGATGAGACGTGAAGAACCGTACAGTTAAAGCGCTTGACGGTTTTATAGTCGCAGCGATGCAAAAAGCTATATTGGGGATATAGGCAAGAATGTAGTAGAAAATAGCGAAGATGCAAGAAGCTATATTTGGAATAAATTATATTTCTGTAATGAATTTATTATAAGCACCACAACAATAATCTTTATTAATAGTTGTAATACTTTTGGTGTCACACTTTTCTGGTGTGCACGTGAACTACCAAAAATGTCTCTCTACATATATTATCAAATCTTAATATCACCTAAAAATAGAAAAATAAATTTCATTTATCAATTCAAAATGCTCTTTTATAAGTATTGTCAAATCTCAGTGTATTTAAAAATAGGATCAAACGAATAAACATTTTTTATCAATTCAAAACCTAGATCTACAAGTATTATCAAATCTTAATATTACTTAAAATATAGATCTAACAAATAAACTTTTTTTACAAATTTGATCTTTATTAATTAATGATAAAAATAAAAATTCAAACTGAAAAAAAAAATAGATGTTGAACCATCGAATAAAAATTCAAACTAACTACACATGATTTCATTGCAAAAATATGACTAAATATTTGAGTAAATCATTCATCTTAAATGTGTTACATATATAATTTATAGAAAAATAATTCACGCGCGAAGCTTGCGCCGTAACGCTCGTGTAGGAAAAAGAAACATTGTCTACTCCTATGTAAAACATGCAAACATGTCCGTCTTAAACTGAGGTCTATACCTAAACTTTGTCGATTTGGTTTAATAACGTTGACGTGATAAAGAGTAGGAAAAAGAAACATTGTCTACTGTCTATGTAAAACACGCAAACATGTCCGCCTTAAACTGAGGTCTATACCTAAACTTACCTAAACTTTGTCGATTTGGTTTAATAACGTTGACGTGATAAAGAGTGGCGGACGAAGAGCGTTTTGTCATGCTTAAACTGCATGGGTGAAGAATGAGGAGAGCTCTTTCCATTTTTCATTTTAGTATCTAAACACTTATAACAAAAGGAATCTTTTGTTGTTGCATGAGGCCAAACTCATATATATAGCATTCTACCTCCATTATTTTTCACGATGTGAGACAATTCTTCATTCGCGCCCATTATTCATACACAATGCTAAACATCTCAACATTTTTTTTGAATATGCTAACGGTAAAGTTCAAATCTTTTTATTATCCAATTTTGTAGCTTCAGTTATTATCTTTTATTCTTATACAACCAAATGCATGCTATGCCATTAAAAGTTTTTACTAACAAGATTATCATTTTTTTTGATTCGTAAAAATTATCTATTACAAAGTACATAGGTTATGATGACATCTATTCAATAAAATTTTCTGTTAACTACTTTTTACCCCTGGATTAAAATCTTGGATCCGTCCATGCTAGTGGAGTTGGATAGGTCTTATTGCCATTAGCTGGTAATGAAAAATTTATTTTAGTTTCGACAATCGGTAATTAATGTTTTGAGGATTCTAATGAATTCAATTTCACGACACGGCCTTTGAATTCACATTTTAAAGCTTTACCTTTTACACCCATAGTTTTCGACTGAACTTTTAACTATATACCCAAGTGACAAGTTTGCTTAATCTGCAGGATTTGAAGTGCTTTGTTTTCTCGCTGATCTCACTCCACTTCAAGATCAAGCCTATTCAGTCCTAGATCTTGTTTATTGTTCATTGCTGTATTTTGAACTGTTTAAACTCATTAGCGTTTTACCACCTTGTTAAAGATTGACATTGCTTTTTTTGGGCTGTTTCTTTTTCCTTTTTCCTCCAGTGTTGGTGTGTGGCATGTTTATAAGTGTTTCTATTGCTGTCAGTGGAGTTTCTTATGATATGAGCCGAGGCAATGCTCAGATCCGGTCACATGTTTGCAACTTGATTTTGTTTGTTTAGCTACAGTTGCTGGAATTTGGCTGCATTCTTTTAGAGAATCTCTAATTAGTCAACTCTTACGTAGATTACCCTTTCATGTGTAGATTTTCAAGTATATGCATTCAATTAAGTAGGGCTGACAATGGATACCCGAAAAATCCGAAATCTGTCCGCATTCGTATCCGAAAAGCGGATAATATTCGATATCTGGAAAAACGGATGCGGATGCGGATACGAAGACATCCGCATCCGAAAATTATCCGTCCGGTCTTTGTCAATATTATAGTATAAATCATGTATATTTTGATATAATGAAAGATAATTATTTATTGTTTTATTAAGTTAGTAGTTTATATTATATGCACTTAATGCTTATTAACTGCTCAAAACTATTTATTGTTACCATATTTTTTTATATTTAATACTTTTATAATCAATTGGATTGAAAAAAACGTATGTTGAACTTCAAATTTATATTTATATTTTTTGATTTATCAATCATTAGCGGATAGGATAATTTTTCGATATCCGTCCGTATCCGCGGATGCGGATATCCGATATCCGAAAGTCATTTCGGATGTGGATGCGGATATGACACTATCCGCATCGGAAAGTATCCGTTGACAGGCCTACAATTAAGTATGAATCCATATGTTATGAAAATTTCATTCCCTGCTGAAATATCCTACAATGCTATGTTTTTGTTCATGTCTTCACTTTAAATGCGTACATTGGTTATTTTGTTTGAAACACGTTCCGTAGTAATAGGTAGGTCTGTCAAATGGGTCGGGTTGGGTCAAAATGGGTTGAGTCGAGTTTGATCCAATCCATTTATGACCCATTCTCTTTAATTCATTTATACCCAATCCATTTATGCCCTAACCCATTTAATAAGCGGCTTATCCATTTAACACATTTAAAGATTTAAATTTAACTTGACTAATAAAAAATAAATAAATATAAGATAATTCTAATTTTTATGTTTTGAGATCCGACAAAAATTTAAAATTTTAACTCTAATTTTCATCAAAATTCAAATATGGGGATGGGATAGCTTATTATTTTATAAGTACAACCGTCAGTCCCATTGGAGAACTACAATGTGCATTCACACAATAAAGTATCCGAGTGTTCCATACTATCCGTAATTTAGGCAGTAGTTAATCCGTCAAAGTCCCTCCTGATTCTGAGTTAGAACTAAGGAGTTATTGCAGTCTGAACAAAAAAATAGCGGCTTCTGCACTAGGCGGAGTTCATATACATGAATGTGGTAGCATATTATTTTCTATGTGCAACTGTCAGTCCCCTTGGAGAATTATAGCGTGCGTTCACAACATAAAGTATCCGAATGTTCTGTACTGTCCGTAATTTAGGTGAGAGTTGATCGGTCGAAGTCTCATCTGATTCCGAGTTAGAACGAAGGAGTTATTGCAGTCTGAGCAAAAAAATAGCGGCTTCTGCACCAGGCGGAGTTTAATATGCAGATGTGGTAGCCTGTTATTTTCTAAGTACAACTGTCAGTTCTCTTGGAGAACTACAGTGTGCGTTCACACGATAAAATATCCGAGTGTTCCATACTATCCTTAATTTAGGTGGGAGTTGATCGGTCGAAGTCTCGCCTGATTCCGAGTTAGAACAAAGGAGTTATTGCAGTCTGAACAAAAAAAATAGCGGCTTCTGGATTAGGCGGAGTTTTATATGCAGATGTAGTAGTATGTTATTTTCTAAGTACAACTGTCAGTCCCCTTGGAGAACTAGAACGTGCGTTCACACGATGAAGTATCCGAGTGTTCCATACTGTTTGTAATTTATGTAGGAGTTGATCAGTCGAAGTCTCGCCTGATTCCGAGTTAGAACGAATGAGTTATTGCAGTCCGAATAAAAAAATAGCGGCTTCTGCACTAGACGGAGTTCAAATATGGAGATGTGGTAGCCTGTTATTTTCTAAGTATAACTGTCAGTCCCCTTGGAGAACTATAGTGTACTTTCATACGATGAAGTATCCGCGTGTTCCATACTGTCTTTAATTTAGGTTGGAGTTGATCGGTCGAAGTCTCGCCTGATTCCGAGTTAGAATGAAGAAGTTATTGCAGTCTGAACAAAAAAAAATAGCGGCTTCGGCACTAGGCGGAATTCAAATATACGGATGCGGTAGCCTGATATTTTCTAAGTACAACTGTCAGTCTCCATGAAAAAGTATAATGTATGTTCAAAATTCTTATTTTTAAATTTATATTAAAATTTAATGTTTTTAGTAAATGGGTAAATGAGTTACCCATTTATAACCCTTTTAAAAATGGGTCAACCCAACCCATAACCCATTTAATAATATTCATAAATGGGTTGATCCAACCCATAACCCATTTAATAATATTCATAAATGGCTGATCCAACCCATTTATAAGTAGGGTAAATGGGTTGGGTTAATGCGTTAGGTTAAATTTTGACAGGTCGAGTAAAAGGTTTTTCGTTATTGCTATACTTTCATTCAAAAATAAGCGGTTATGATCAGGACTGGCTCCACAAGACAACTTGCTCCAGAACTTGGGTTGTCCTGGGAAACCTACATGTAAAGTGCAAAAATATCATAAAAGAAAAAAAATTTCTTCCCCTCAAGGATTGACCACCTAATCACATGGAAGATAAGCAAGTATACAATCAACTTAACCAAAGAACATTGTTACAAAAATATCTATCAAAATTTATCTGTCAGTAACTTATTATTCATCATTGGCATATTTTCCTTAGCTAGTGTCTCCGTCGAGGAAGGTTTCCCTAGGCGGCTGCATGGTCAGTCTAGTCTTGAAGGCGGCCATAGTTATGATTTTCATCGGCTTGATTACATAATACATACTTGAGACCCTATTTTTCTAGTCTATCTTCTGCTGTAAATCTTGTCTTGAATTTAATGGTTTCTTCGTATTGAAGACCTTTTTGGGTTATTAGGTCTACTCCATACAATGTTAGTCTAATCTGCCTTTGTCCTTTTCTCTCTGACAGCTTTCCATGATGTTGATGAAGTAAAATCTCCTCTGCTTATGTGATTCACTGTCTATATGCCACTATCTCCGTCAGAGTATTAACATATGTATTGTATGCCATTAAACTTGCATATCTTATTTGTATGTTAATATTCCACTGATCATTAAAGATAATTGAAGGTACCTTGTATATGTGACTTTCAATTGCATAATCGACATAATTGAAGCTACCTTGCCTCGCAACCCAATTTGTTGACTAATGATTGACCCTTAATTCAAGGATAAAGTTATAAGTTTGGCTCAATTCCTTTTGTTTTTGTCGCTCTATGTTTTGTGTTAAAACAGAAAAGAGAAGAGAATTATAATTCTAGAGGAGGAAGGACAATTTTTTTTTATAACTTGCTTTTTGTCTTGCCTACAACTTTCATTCAACACAACAAAATAACCACATATATATATAGTGGTTTGCAACCCTTACAAACAGACATAACATTTCTGAATAGACACCCTTTCACTTTAATAGATATGACTTTTACTTAATAGACACGACTCTTCAGTTCAATAGACACGACTATTCAGTGAACGGACACGACTTTTCACTGAACAGATATGACTTTTCATTCGAATAGACATGACTCTTCATTCGAATAGACATGACTTTTCACATCAGCAGACACGACCCTTTAATTTTGGTTTACACCAATAATGCCTCTTCTAAACCAAAATTCCTTCGAACACCCAATGCAGCAACAATTCTCGAGAAAGCAGTCCCTCCAAGCGGCTTTGTGAAGATATCAGCAATTTGTTCTTCACTTCGACAATACTCAAGACTCACTTCTTCTTCACGAACGAGTTCTCGTAAGAAATGGAAACGTAGACGAATATGTTTTGTTCTTCCATGTAAAATAGGATCCTTTGAGACAGAGATAGTAGAACTATTGTCGCAATAAATGATCGTAGAATCTTTTTGCTTGAAGCTTAGATTTTCAAGAATTCCTCTTAGCCACAAAGTTTGACATCCTGCTAGAGATGATGCGATGTACTCCGCTTCGGTGGTAGAAAGTGCCACAACTGGTTGTTTTTTTGAACACCAAGAAATAATTCCACTTCCAAGATTAAATGCATAACCCGAAGTACTCCTTGAATCATCGATGCTTCCACCTAGAT
Source organism: Allium cepa (assembly GCA_030765085.1). Lineage (NCBI taxonomy): Eukaryota > Viridiplantae > Streptophyta > Magnoliopsida > Asparagales > Amaryllidaceae > Allium > Allium cepa. The sequence goes on along the minus strand of CM060929.1, from coordinate 339,217,385 downwards.
CGCTGTCCGTATATCCAACAAGCTTCACAGGCACACGAGTTTCATAGAAAATGCCATAGTCAATAGTTCCTTTGATGTATCGAAAAATTCTTTTTGCAGCTTTCCAATGGTTTGAGAAAGGCTTCTCCATGAATCTGCTAATCAAGCTTACTACGTACATGATATCGGGTCTTGTAGCAGTGAGATACATCAAATTTCCAACTAGGCTTCGAAAAATAGTTGGATCCACAAACTTTCCTTCACCATTTTGCACAATTTCAAACCTGCAGCACAATTTCAAACCTGCAACACAAGGAGTTGAAACTGGATTTGCGTTCATCATATTGAACTTCTCCAATACTTGAGCAGCATATTTTTCTTGCGAGATAAAAATCCCACATTTTGATTGCCGAACACCTATCCCTAGAAAATGATGTAATTCTCCCAAATCCGTCATCTCGAACTCCTTCATCATTGAATTTTTGAATTCAGATTACATCTCCATATTATCTTCAGTAAAAATCAGATCATCCACGTATAAACTCATGATCATGAAACCTCCTTTTGAATGCTTCTTCATGTAAAGAGTGTGTTCAAAAGGACAACTTTCAAAACCATTCTTCAAGGAGAAATTATTGATACGATCATACCATGCACGGGGGGATTGCTTTAGCCCGTATAAAGCTTTCCGCAGCTTATACACCTTTTCCTCTTCGCCCCTCTTCACAAAACCAGAAGGTTGTTGAAGATAAATTTCATCTTGAAGAAAACCATTCAAGGAAGCTGATTTCACATTCATTTGCAGCAGCTTCCAGCCATTTTGGGCAGCAAGAGAAATCAACAATCGCATTGTATCAAGTCGAGAGACATGAGAGAATACCTCATTGAAATCTTCCCCTTCCTTTTGCTTATATCCCTTCGCAACCAAACGTGCTTTGTACTTGTTGATGGAGCCATCAAGATTTGTTTTGGTTTTGAACATCCATTTCACACCAATGGCTGATTTATGTGAAGGCAAAGTGGTAAGCTCCCACGTACCATTTTTCTCAATAGACTTGATTTCATCCTTCATTGCATTTACCCAATTTTCTTCCTTTGATGCTTCTTCATAAGTGATTGGATCTTCTCCCGCAAAAAATGCAAAATATACATGATCTGTAGTGTCAACTTCTTCGGTTGCATCATAGATTTCTCTTAAGGATCGCGTCCTTCTTTCCGCCGTTGGTGGTGAATTTTGCTCCTACTCAGCCCCATTATTTTTAGGCTGTTGTTCTTCAATACCAACATCAGCATCAACACCTTGTTCTAAAGAAGTTTCCTCTTCAAGATTTAGAGTTTGCCATCCAGGTAATTCTGCAAAATCTGAAAAATTATAATAGCCATTTTCATCAAAGCGAACATCTCTGCTGATAATCATCTTCTTCGTCTTCGGATTGTAAAGCTTATAAGCTTTAATCCTTTGGCTATAACCGATGAAAATGCCTTTTTCAGATTTGTCGTCGAGCTTCGATCTTAAAGCATCAGGAATATGAGAGTATGCAAGACAACCAAAAGTTTTTAAATGAGCAACATTTGGTTTCTTGCCATACCAGACTTCATTTGGAGTGGAATCCTTTAAGCTCTTCGTTGGTGATCGGTTGATTAAGTAAACGGCACAAGAGACCGCTTCAGCCCAAAAACACGCAGGCAAGTTCTTCTTCTTCCACATGCATCTGACCATATTCATTATTGTTCGATTTTTATGCTCTGTGACTCTGTTTTGTTGAGGTGAGTACCTAGCAGTTAACTCATGGCGGATTCTATGATTTTGGCAGAATTCTTCAAACTAAGAGAACATGTATTCTCCTCCACGGCCACTCCTTAGATTTTTCATTTGATGACCAGAATGCTTTTCAACTTGAAATTTGAACTCTTTGAAGCAAGAGAAGGCCTCTGATTTTTCTTTGACATAGTAAACCCAAAATTTTCTTGTGTAATCGTCAACAAATAACAAGAAGTATCTGCTGCCTCCATGCGATGGCACTTGCATTGGTCCATAGAGGTCAGTGTGAACAAGCTCCAGAGGTGATTGAGAAATCCACTTCGATTTAGATGGGAAAGATTCACGATGTTGTTTTCCCAATTGGCATTCCTCGCATGCTTCGTTTATCACTTCAAGTTTAGGCAGCCCTTGGACTATTTCTTTGGTAGACATCTCCTTCAAACTCCGAAAGTTTAAATGCCCAAACCTCTCATGCCATAACTTGGAAACTTCATCATTAGAAGCAACAATCATGCACGTACCGCTCACGATGTCAAGTTTGATCGGAAATAATTTGTTGGATCCCATCACAATATTTGCCACTTGTTGGTCGTTCTTCTTCATGCTGCATTGATCTCGAACAAATTGAAAATCAAATCCTTTCTTCAGCAAGTGACCGACGCTAAGAAGATTGCTGCGTATGCCTGGCACATAAAGAACCTCCGACCTTTTTCAACTTTTCCAGCCTTGGTTTTGAAAGAAATTTCACCAACACCTTGAATTTTGTATGATTTTGCATCTCCAATAGTAACTTGACCATCATCAGCTTCCACAAGACTCAAAAATAGATTTTTATTTCCAGTCATATGCCTACTTGCACCACTATCCAAGTACCATATGTTTTCAAGATTTTCATCCGAAGCGATCAATAAAGATTCAGATTTTTCTGCTTCATTATGCATGAAACCAGCAACTGGCTTCTTTTCAGGATGTTTCTCGCAACAATCATTTGCTTTATGACCCGGCTTGTGACAGAAATTGCATTCAAAATATGGTTTTTTGCCTTTGTATTTGCCTCGTGCCTTGTTATTTTGGAATGATGGTTTCTCCTCCTTCGATTCTTCACGTTTTCCACTATTCCTGCTGTTACATTTGCCATGGGATGGGCCTTGACCTTTTGTGGATGTGAATTGAGATTTTAAGGCTTAATCTTGAGAAGAATTTGTTTGTTTATTTCTCATCAAGATTCTAGCCTCATGAGCTTCCAGCCTTCCTTGCAAGCCTTCAAGAGAAAGTGAAGCAATATCATTTGATTCCTCAGTTGCAACCACAATATGATCGAACTTGATTGGTAGGCTCCGTAGAATTTTTTCGACGGCTCTTTGGGTCTCCACGACTTCTCCGTTTGAAGCCATCCGATTTATGATGGAAGTGAGACGAGTAAAATACTCTGAGATTTTCTCACTATCCTTCATTTCGAGCTTTTCGAATTCAGCTCGTAGCGACTGCAGGCGAACCTTTTTTACTTGATCTTGGCCAGAACACGTTGTATTCAATATTTTCCAAGCCTCCTAAGCATTTGCAACTTTTGAAATTCTCTCATAAACTTGAATTTCAAGTGTCTGATAGACTTGGAAGAGAGCCTTCCGATCTTTCTTTTTTTTCTTTTCAGAAGATCTCTTTGGGCAACTGTGAGTTGTGTCTCATCCTCTGGCGCACCAACACCTTCTTCAACAACTGTCTACAAGTCTTGAGATTCAAGACAGAGCCTCATTAGATTGCTCCAATAATCAAACTTTTCACCGTTGAATCGAGGAACAAGGGAGACAAGGTTGTTTGATATTTTTCAATCAAGCTCTGATACCAATTTGTTAAAATAGAAAAGAGAAGAGAATTATAATTTTAGAGGAGGATATATATAGTGGTTTACAACCCTTACAAACGGACATAACCTTTTTGAATAGACACCCTTTCACTTTAATAGACATGACTTTTACTTAATAGACACGACTCTTCATTTCAATAGACACGATTTTTCAGTGAACGAACACGACTCTTCACTGAACAGATATGACTTTTCATTCGAATAGACATGACTCTTCATTCGAATAGACATGACTTTTCACATCAGCAGACACGACTCTTTAATTTTGGTTTACACCAACATTTTGCTAATAAGTTTCATTTTCATTGTTGATTTTCAAGTCACGGATGCCTTGTTATCAGTATTAATGGTCCAGAAGTTGCCATCTTTGAGATATCTTTTTTTCCTCCATTTTTCCCATGAAGAGTTATTTTGCAGAATTTTCCATGATCATTTCAATCCATAAACACTCTTCGATTCTTTTAACTTTTCATTCCGATCCCTCCTGACTTCGGTCCACATATAGAACTAATTTTGTGTTTTCCATATGAAGTTGATATATACAAAGTTTATAAATTTGAAAAGTTTGTAGTTAGAATTTAACTTTTGATGTAATCACTTTGTGTGCTAGTTCAATTCTTCCAACTGAGGACAAAAATTTAGAACTCTAACCATATAATATATCTTATATTCTTGTTATGAGTTATCTACATTCTCTATCAGTTATATTATTTGAAAATAAGGGTACGCCCAAATATTTCACCGGTAGAATTCCCTCTTTCACTCCCAGATTATTTAAAATCCTCTCTTTATATTGGAAGAATTTGTTAAAATAGCATTTGATCTTCATCCCATTCATTTTTAGTGTAGATTACTTTTCCAAATTAAAGAAAATTGATTTTATTTCTTTAGCAACTTGTTCATCAGCGTTCACATAAATTAGAAGATCACTAGTGTATAGAAGATGACTAACAATAGATTTGATATCATATATTGGTTTGATATGCTCATTAAAAAAGGATAATTCCATTTGAAGTGTAAAATATTCCATAACCATTAAAAATATCTATGGAGATAGCGTATCCCCTTGTTTAAAACCCCTATTGCTGTGTTTCAGACCTTTTGGTTGACCATTGATAAGTATTAAAAAACGGTTAATAATACATGCTTTTATGATGCTATGAATATACCGGGAATTCTCATTATAACGACCCAATTTTTTAGCAGAGGAAATATGAGCTACATAACCAAACGATATAATTTGTAAGCTAAAACCTTCGAAAAGCTTATACCTTGATATTTTTCAACTTTAAAATAAATTATGTATGTTTTTGAGGTGCAACCTTGTTTTAACCTTAACTTTTGATAGAAGAGGAATCACAGGTCCATCTTCATCCCAAAAAGTAGATCTTTTCGAGTAGATATCCAAAATATGGTCATGAAATCGATTTGGATTAGCCACGTTAGATATATGATCTTTTTTAAGATTTCAGATTGGGCATACCAGTTTTGGACAAAATTTGGTGATTGGGTCCGTAATCCATTTTCTGGTCTGATTAGGAATTTCAGCTTTGTGCTAATCTAGGTTTAGAGCAGCCATCAAAATATTATCTCATCTTCTTTAAACATTCTCTAAAACTTCATTAACATCTCTCTACCTAAAGTAGAAAGCTTACTATTTCGGGATAATCAAGAAATTAAAAAGGCAAAGCATATAGACGTCATCAAAGATCAATCGATCAACATTTTGAGAAGGGAAATTTGTGGCTTTTGTTGTCAATCTCAAGATTTCACTGATTTAGAGATATTTGGTGATTTAATCATCATTAGGTGAGTGGTTTATAGCCTTTGTAACGCCCCTAATTTTTGATAATATTATTCAGGAGATTTAGTTAGATAAATTAAATAGAATAATTAAATCATTCTTTAGCTCATTTAATTAGTTAATTTAAAAACCATTTGTTAGCCATAATGTAAATGTTAAGATATAAGAGATTATGATTTGAATAAATATAATTATGGCAATGCTTAATTAACTAATTAAATGAGCTAAAGAGTGGTTTTTAAATTAATTAATTTGCATAAGGTATATTGGGAATTCGCCGCACATAACCCTTACCCTTATATATATATATATATATATATTCTCGTTTCCCATTCACGTTTCATTTTTTCCATTCACGATTAAAAAAAATGCAAAAGTTAAGGGGAGCCGACCATTAACAAGGAAAAGAGGAGAAATCAAAGTAAAGCTAGGGGTTAAAGTTGACCTAAATCTCAATCCAATCTCCTTATTTTAATCAAGGTGAATAATAATTTATACCGTCTCTATTTTGTTTTATGAAGATATGTTTTTTGGATTTAAGATTAAATTCGTTTCTATGATGAATTGGATGATGATATGCTTGAATTACAATTTATTTGATTTAAACAAGAATGTTTAAATAAGAATATATTCAGTTTTAGGGAAAAACCGATCGATATTGATGTTTAAATGCCATGGAATTTTTTTTCTGTTATGTAAAACATGATTTTAGAGTTGGGTTTTAAATTCGATAATTTTTCAAGCTATGGAAAGATTATTATGAATTTTCAAAGGAAAATATGGTAAATTGGATTTAGAAATTTATTTCAGAAATTATATTGAGAATTTGAGTCTGAAATTTTGATATATTAGATAACACGATGAAAGTGAATTTCTGTATTTTTTAGGAATTTTTTCTAAATGATTTGCTATGCAAATTAAATTATGTAGAAGGACTTATTTGCAATATTGGTTTTGCTTAATGGAAGGGCTTATTTGCTAAATAAACCTTGATTTAGATCTAAAATTAAGTGGCAGTCATTTTGATAAAGAACTTAAAAAGTTGTGGCAGCCAATTACAGGTTTACATGTGGTAGGTTAGATAAAATTTTCTTTAAGTGGCTGTAACAACCCTCTATTTTGCAATTATTTTAATTGAATTTTGATTTAACTTTATTTTATTTATTTAATTTATATAATTTTGTTATTTAAAATATAAAATTTGATTTTGATGTGAATTAGAATTTCAAACATGATTAAATAGAATATTTTACAAAAAGTGTATTTTGGTCAATATGGTCAAACTTTGACTTTTAAATTTGAAAGTTTGAAAGTTTGAAAATTTGAATTTTATCCTTTATTATGAAAGTAAATAAAATTTTAAGAACACTTCTTTTCATTTCGTTGAAATCTGATTTATAATGTAAAAGTTATGCCTTTTTAACTATGTGAGAAATTTGCTGTATTTAACAATTTTTTTTATTTTAAGTTATATAAACAATATTTTATTTGGCCATGTAATGCTCTAATTTATGTTTATATGGGTAAATAACATGTATTGTATATATTTTGGTTTTAAAACATTTCTGAAAGTGTAATTGACATTTTCCAGTGTCAGTTGTATTTTTGTTTAAAATTTCTAATTTCCAGTTTCAATTAATTAAAGAATTTTTTTTTTTTTTTTCTATTTTCTCAAGATCTTATTTTATTCTCATTCCCACTTTATTTTGTTCCTATTTATTTTATTTATTTGATATTTTATTTGTTTTAAAGTGAAGTAGGAATTTTTCTAGAGTTAATGGTAATTTTGTTGTAATTTTCATGCCCTATTTTCAATAAAACAATTGCTTTAGTTATTTTTCTATTTTTCTCCAATTTAATTATTTATTTCATTTTAGAAATGATAAATAAATTATTTTATTTCAAAATTTTGCTTTATAATATTTTTAAAATGAAGTGGATATTTTTCCAAAGCCATTAATGATTTAATTGAAATTTTTGAACCCTGTTTTGAATTTTTAAGCAATTTCTTTTATTCCTTTTCTATTTTCTTTAAATTTAATTATTTATTTTCATTTTATTTCACTTTTTTCGGTTTATAAAAGTATTTTCCGAATTACGTTTTGTTTTATTTGAATTTAAGAAAAAGAAATATGAAGAGTTTTAAAAGCTTTTGAAACTTAAGCCTTTTCACCTCCTAAAGTCCTTTCATTTGCCATAACCCCTTCCTTTATTCTTTGGCCATGTATTTTGTTTTGATTAGCCGTGTATTCATTCACTTCTCACGCACAAAACATCTTTCTCACTTCTTCATTCACGGCTTCAAATATTTTGGTAATGGCTTCTTCTTATTTTCTTCTTTTTTTCTTCTTATTTTTCATATGTTTTGCCTTGATTCTCTAGCTTGTTTGCGCGGCCTCCACTCCATAGCCATGGCCGCCACCACCTACACCTCTTCCCTGTCATCATCACCAGCTACTCCTTTGGTCTTAACCAAGGCCGAGCCCACCATGGTGCCAAAACTCCAAAAAATGCAACAATGTCCTTGAACCATGCTAGTTTGACCACCACTTGTTCACCACTTCCATTTCCACCACCACCATCACCTTAGGCTGCCATCACCACCTCTGTCCAGACCTCCCCTCACCACTCCAGCCACTAACCTGACCCACACTCCACTGGCCGATCCCAAACACCCCAAGGCCGAGCCCTTTTATTGACCAAAATCGCACTACATTGCCTAAAACCCCTTCACCTTCTCATGTTATAAACTCCCCTCCATGTTCTATCATTTAGGCCGTGCATTCCTATGCTTATACCTGAGCCTAATCATGTCCAAATTCAAGAAAATTCAACCCTGTAACGACCCATTATTTTCACCATTCAGATCGACAATAATCCACACATGTCGGACTTGAATAGTACAAAATAACAAGTTGTAATAAAAATTCGGAGCAAATAAAACCAAATCACAGAATCACAGACACAGAACATCAGAATATCTCGTAGCGGAAAATAAAATACCATAGTTGTTCATGAAGCTACTATCACAAGTCTTAAAACCAAATACATAATATTAGTCTGAAAACAGATACAATATAAAGTCACAAATACAAAGAAGTCCACTAATACAAAGCTGACAACAGAATAACAGAACTGAAATATAGATAACTAGATAAGCTGATAAATCTCCAGCGATTCTAGACCTCCAGAGAGTGGAAATCCAAATCTGTGAATAACTCAGGCTGACCCGAGCGTAAATAAAACACAAACACTCGAGTCAGGACATACATACTTATCCAATGTAAACCAACTCAAGTGAACTGTAGTAAATGTACAAGTAACTTAGAAGATGCTTGGGACCGCCCATCCTCTAAGGATCCGTTAAACTATTTACTACATAGTAATATTGCGCTATTATAATAGCGTCTATCAGTAAAATAAACATACTTTAAAGTAGCATCACGGGGTTACCCACATAGCCCCAGACACGTAATAGTCCCAGTAGTCCATCCAATATCTGCATATCTCCTGATCGGGAGACTACGAGAAAATACGCATGGGCTACGGGAGAAAACCAAACTCGTAGTAAAGGCCTGATATGGTAGGTGACACGGCACATAAGGCAATGTCAGGGTAGATATACCAATTACGACACTCGGGCTGGTGGTAAAGCAGCAACCACATACGCCCACCGCGGAACACATTCCCAAATCGGAGGGTGACCACCAAACAATCACAAGTAATAGAATGGTATCGGAGAAATGCGTCCGCTACGAGGTGCGACCTCAACTGGCCGGAGACCGCTTTTGTTTTAGCCACCCTAGCCAACTCACGGGAGTTGGGTCCACGTAACAGACCACAAGAACGTCGCCACCATCCTACTTCATTCTAGAATCTCCACCGCGTACACAGTTGTCAAAGTGATTTTTGGTATCGACAGAGAGTATGTCCATATCCGATCCCGTTCTCTTTGCTAACCAATCGTTATTATAACCCATGGTTATAACTTTAAAAATAATACTTTATACTTCAAAATAAATATCAATTCAAATCCAAATTTTATCAAAATAAAGATCAAATCATTTCCAAACCATTTCAATATTTCAAAATATCATATCCTTTCAAAACTCCCTTTCAAATCATTATTTGAATTTAAATCCAAATATCCAATTTAAATACCCTTTAAAATTCAAAGATAACATTCATTAATTTTAGTTCAAATCATCTTTTAAAATGATTCATTTTCCAATTAAATTTATTCATTTAAATCATTTAAAAGTGAAGTTATTATTCGTTCAAGTCAAGTGTTCAAAATTTCAAAGTTTCAAGTCATTCTGAGCTCATTTACTAAGTCAAAACCCATAATTATTAAAATTTCAGCATTTCGCAGCATTTAGAAAAAGCTGTTATAAGTTATACTTGAAACATTTTAATTCAGCAATGACAACACTTACAAACTGCTGTTAAAACTCAATTTTAGTTAAATTTTAGTTTAAAACAGCAATGACCGCATTTCCAGAAATGTTGTAATAGCTCAGGTTTCAAAACAAGGGTTTTAATTCATTTCTGCAAAGACAGCAGACCACTACAACAGTTACAGAAACTGCTGTAATTGGCTTGAGTTAAGTTTTTAGCCTATTCAATTAACTACAGCATTTTAGACCGCTGTAATAGCTCTCTTATTAGCCTTTTAGTTCATTTTCAGAAACCATTGCACTTCTGAATGCTATTAAAGGTGATTTCCAGATTTTAGTGTATTTCCAGCAATTAATAATCTTCATTTTAAACCCATTAAACATTGTCAAAATCATAATTTAACATTTAAAATGTTCATTAACATATCAATCAACATATTATTTTTGTACAATAAGTTTCTTATAATTAAATCCAATTTCACCAAATTACTTAATAAATTCAAGTGTAAAAGTTTCAAATTCTTCACATTTTTAAATAAACAACTTAACACTTAAATTTTCTCCATTTTTTTTCAAATAAAATTTATTTTCCATTTTGATTTATGTAACTAAATTTTTATTTAACCAAATTCCAAAATTTTCCACTTAAATTATATTTTCAAAATTCCATGTAACTATTCATTTTTCAACATTTTTAACTTACAGAAAATTCCAAATTCCTATATTTAATATTTATAAATCCAATTTAAATCAAATTTTCATATATATATATATATATACTTTTACAATTTACATAAAATTCCAGAAAATTTTATAAAAATAACCACGGGCCTGTATATAGTTTTCTAGCCTAGGTCAAGTGATACGGATATGTATCATTTCAATCTGCAGTTTACAAATAAAAATCCGAGTTCTATCATTTCAAACCTGCAGTCCCAAGTCAAAATAAATAATTAAAAACTGTTCAGGCATTTCATTTCAGCCCATAACGATTTTTCCCTATTCTAAAGTCGGTTCGGGTATATATTATTTCAACCCATAGTGAACCTAATCTACATGGAACTTGAAGTGTGATAAACAGATATAAATGAATAGTTTAACATTATACAACAGTAACAGGTGATATGACATGTAAATTTAACAGGTTTAATATCATATATAAATAATCACAGGCAGTTATAGCATCATTTATAATTCTACACATTCAAATGTTGTTGCTTCACAATTGCATAAGTGTATATTATCGTGTGAGATTTACTCACCTCTAAATGTTGGAGATTGCAAAACCAATAACACAATGGAATCAAAAGCAAACTGACAAGACTACAGACTTTGAATGGAGAGCGAGATCCAATGCTACAACTCTTGCGTTACAACCCAAACAAAATCAAAATAATTTATAAATATAATACCATATTGAAATTGATATAATTTTGGAATAAAAAGAGATATGAATACACAGTCTTTTGCCTTGCCTTCTCTACTATTTGGCACGGCCTAGGGATGTTGTTTGGCTCTGGTTTGAACAAGTTTGGCTCAGGTTTGGTCATGTATATGCACGGCCTAGGTAGTGGAATATGGTGGAGAAGTTTATAGATGAGAATGTGAAGAGTTTTAAGGCAAATAGTGTAATTTTTGGTCAAAACAAAGGCTTGACCATGGGGTTATGGCTCAGCCTGGGTGCACCATGACTGGTCAGTGGAGGAAAGAGGTGTATGGTGGTCAGGTCAGAGGCGGCGGCGGCGGCTATGGTGGTGGTTGAAGTGGATGAGCAAGTAGTGGTCAAATAACATGTTTTTATGGCTTTATGTTGGATTTTGAGGGGTTTTGTCACCATGGTTGGCTCGGCAATGGTCATGGCCCAGAGTATAGATGATGATGATGGCAGGGAAGAGGTGTAGGATTTTGTGGCTGTGGATATGGAGGAGAGGCTAATCCAAAAAGCATAGAAAACAAGGCAAAGTGACATAGAAATGAGAAGAAAAGGAAGATGAAAGTGTAGCCATTACCCAAACTCTTTGCTCTAGCCGTGAATAGAATGGAGATGAGAACTTTTTTTGCATGAAAAATAATGAAAATACACGGCTACTCAAAAGATTACACGGCCAAAAGCATAAAGGAGGGGTTATGGCAAGTGAAAGGACTCTAGGAGGTGAAATGACTTAAGTTAAATAAGTTTTTAAAACTCTTCACATTTCCTATTTACTTTAATTCAAACAAAACAAAATTAAAATCAGTAATTTACTTTTATAAACCGGAACCAAGTGAAAAATATGAAAATAAATAATTAAATTTAATGAAAAATAGAAAAGAATAAAAGAAATTGCTTAAAAATCCAAAATAGTGTCTAGAAATTACAAATAAATCACTACTAGTCTTGGAAAAATATCCACTTCATTTTAAAAATATTATGAAGTAAAAATTTGAAATAAAATAATTTATTTATCATTTCTAGAATAAAATAAATAATTAAATTGGAGAAAAATAGAAAAAGAACTAAAGAAATTGTTTAAAAATGGCAAACAGGACGTGAAAATTAAAAAAATTTATCATTAACTCTAGAAAAATTCCTACTTCACTTTAAAAATATTTTGAAACAAAATTTTATGTAAAATAATTTCTAAAGCATTTTCAAAGTGAAATATATTCAATTAAAATAATGTCTAAAATATTGGGTTGTTACAATCTCCCCCACTTAAACCTTTTCATCCTCGAAAAGAACGGACACAAGGAAATTAGAAAAAAAGATAGAAAAAAATAGTACATGAAATAAAAAATTCCGGATTCAAAGCATGAATGCTCTCCTCCGTCTTTCAAGTACAATCACGATCATCAGTACTCCACTGTACTTTGACCAGACTAACAGATTTCCTTCTTAGCTGCTTCGTACCTCTGTCGACAATACGAAGTGGTTTCCTCTCGACAGTCAGATTAGGCTCAATATCCAATCTGTCAAGAGCAGAAGGCTAAACAAATAAAGATGGATCATGGAGATACCGGCGAAGATGTGAGATGTGGAATACATCATGCACTCCAGAAAGCTTCTCGGGTAACTCCAGATGATAAGCCAAGGAACCAAATCTTTTCAAAATACGGAAAGGACCAATGAATCTAGAAGAAAGCTTCCCTCTACGACCAAAGCGAAGAACATTCCTTAAGGGAGAGACCTTAAGAAAAACCAGATCACCAACAGCAAACTCAAGCTTCCACCTCCGCCTATCAGCATACTTCTTCTGCCTATCCTGTGCAACTCTCAACCTTCTCTTAATCTCCTCAACTCTCTCCGAAGCTTCCAAAATCATATCAGGACTAAGAACCAGACGATTATCAGACTCAATCCAGCAAGATGGGGATCGACAAGGTCGTCCATACAAAGTAGCAAATGGAGACGTCTTGATACTGGCCTGAATTCAAAGATAGAAAGAGATAGATAAATGATTAAGATAAGCTTAAAACAAAAAATAAAATTATACCTGATAACCATTATTGTAGGTGAATTCGACAAGATGCAAATGATCTTTCCAAGATCCACCATAATCAAGTACACAAGCACGAAGAAGATCTTCGAGTATCTGATTCACTCTTTCCGTTTGACCGTCGGTCTGCGGAAGATAAGCAGTGCTCAGATTCAGATGAGTACCCAAAGATTCTTGAAAAGCTTTCCAGAACTGGCTGGTAAAGATAGGATCACGATCATAAACAATACTGAGGGGAACACCATGGAGACGAACAATCTCCCTCATGTAGATCTCAGACAAGCTAGAAGTAGAACGAGTAGACTTGACCGGAATGAAATGAGCAGATTTGGTCAGCCTATCCACAATAACACAAATACTCTCATTTTCTTTCCTAGACCTCGACAATCCATCAATGAAATCCATGGAAACCTGTTTCCACTTCCAGTTGGGAATATCTAGGGGCTGCAACAAACCAGGAGTCTTCTGATGATCGGCCTTGACCTGCTGACAAGTCGCACACCGACTAACAAAGATTGAGACATCTCGCTTCATACCCTTCCATTAATAAAGCCTCTTCATATCCTGATACATCTTCAACACACCAGGATGGATAGAAACTCTAGATCAATGATTCTCCCGAAGCAACTCCTGCCTTAACCCATCTACATTCGAGACACAAATCCTGCCATTAATCCTCAAATCCCTCTATCATCGATTTGAGCTCCACCACTACCACTACTACCACCACCAACTCTGCTCCGAACACTCTCTTCCATCAACCTAAGCATCTCATCCTCATCTTGCTTAGCTATGATGCGCTCCAAAAGAGGAGAAGAAGAAACAACCATCTGACACAACAAAGCCTTCTTCCGACTCAGAGCATCGGCCACAACATAAGCTTTACCGGGAGTATAGCTAATATCGAGGTCGTAAGAAGCCAAAAAATCAAGCCAACGGACTTGCCTCTGGTTCAAATCCTTCTGGGTGAAAATATATCTCAGAGACTGATGATCAGTGAAAAGCTCAAACTTGGTTCCTAGCAGATGATCCCTCTAAAGCTTCAAAGCAAAGACAACAGCAAGCAACTCTAAATCATGAGCAGCATAATTGGCTTCATGGGTTATCAACTGACGGCTATCATAGGCAATGACCCTACCATCCTGCATGAGAACAACACCCAATCCCTCATGACAAGCATCAGTATATACCGTCAATCCCTCACTTCCGTTCGAAACGGTAAGAACTGGTGCGGAAGTTAGCTTGCTCTTTAACTTGTTGAATGCAGCTTAACACTTCTCATCCCAGATAAGCTGAACATTCTTACGAGTCAAAGCAGTGAGAGGTGCAGCAATCCGAGCAAAATTCTCGGTGAATCTCCGATAGTAACCCGCAAGGCCCAGAAAACAATGAATCTCAGAAGGACTCTTAGGAGTTTCCCAATCCTGTAACAGAAATAGGGAAAATAAGAACCATAAAAGAGATAGAGTAATTAAATGTAAAGGAAAAGAGAAAGAAGGAAAGACTTACATTGATCGCGGCGATCTTGACTGGATTAACATAAACTCCATTACTAGAAACAATATGCCTGAGGAATCGGACTTCATCCTTCCAGAAATGGCATTTAGAAAATTTAGCCTTCAACTAATGATTTCTGAGAGTGTCCAGAACATACTTCAAATGTGACTCATGCTCCTCCTTAGTCTTAGAGAGGACAAGGATATCATCAAGAAAGACTAGAACAAATTTATTAAGCAGAGCACGAAAAACACGATTCATAAGATCCACAAAGAAAGAAGGAGCATTAGTCAAACCAAAAGGCATGACTAACCATTCATAAAACCCATTCTCAGTCCGGAAAGCTATCTTGGGAATGCTTTCCTCAGCAACTCTGAGCTGGTGAAACCTGAGGCAAGATCAAGCTGAGAGAAACAAGTGGCACCATAAAGCTGATCAAACATATCATTGATGCGAGGCATTGGATATCTGTTTTTCATAGTGAGCTTTTTCAGCTCCCTATAGTCAACACACATCCTCAAAGAACCATCCGACTTAGTGACAAAGACCACTGCAGCTCCCCATTCGGAATGGCTAGGTCTGATCAGACCTTTGGAGAACAAGTCCTTAATTTGCTTTGCTAACTCAACGTTCTCACGAGGTGCCATTCTTCTAGGAGGAAGAACAACAGGTCGGGCACCAGGAATAAGATCAATGCGAAAATCTATCTCCCGCTTAGGAGGCAAAGCAGTGACTTCACCAAAAACATCTGGAAAAAGTTTGACCACACGGGTCGAATGAAGATCACCAGGAGCAGAATCCAGAAAATAAATAAAACTGCCAGCAAAATCCTGAGGCATGCGACACTGAATAACAAAGAAATTACCCAAATCATCCTCAAGATAAACATACCGGGCTTTACAAGAGATATGAGCATCATGCCTACCAAGCCAATCACCACCAAGCAACAAATCAAAAGCATCGAAGCCCAAAACATAAAAATCACCACTAAAGAAATGATCAGAATAAAGAAGCTTCACTTGTTTACAAATCCTATTAAGGTTTGCGGGACCTCCAATTGGATTTGAAACACATAAGGACTCAGAAACATACTCAAGAGAAAGGAGATGCTCAAACCTATCACACAAATCAACAGATATAAAACTGTGGGATGCACCAGTATCAAATAGAACACGAACATGATGCTGAAATAAAGAAAAAGAACCCTGGAGAGTACCTTGGTCATCACTAGGAGCTGTAGGGGCAGGTGCTGGAGAAGAGGCAGAGGTGACAGCAAATATACCCGAAGGCTTGCCCTTCTGCTGGGTGGGGCAATCTTTCCTGAAATGGCCAGGCTGGAGACAGATGTGACAAAGATCACGCCTAGCTGGCTGAGCAAGTGGAGGAATGGAAGTACCAACAATAGTAGGACAACTATTCGCATGGTGTCCCTTCTGGTCACATTCGAAGCAGGTGATGGAAGAAAGGTCAACCGGTTGCCTCTGAGATGGAGCAGATGACGAAGATCCCAAATCCGGATTCTTGAGCCAATTCTTCTTCTGCTGATGGAAACTAAGCTTTCTCTTCTTAGAATTTGCAGAAGAATTCTGAGATGAAGGAGCACCAACTGAAGCAGGACCCTTAGAAGTAGGGTTCTCATAACGAAGAGCCATATCCATAAGCTGGGTAAAAGTGCCATGAACATGAGAAATGAGCCGACTATAGTACTCGGGATGAGCACCAACAATAAACTTCTCGTTCTTCTTCATAGGAGTGTCTATCAGACTAGGTACGAACTTAGAAAGTTCGTTAAACTTCCTTTCGTACTCTGAAAAAGACATGCTTCCCTGCTTGAGGTCCATGAACTCCCTATAAAGCTGGGATTTCCTGGCTTCGGGCATCCACTTAGCAATGAAAGCCTCTCTGAGAAGAATGATAGATAAGATTAGAAAAGGCATGAAAAGATAGAAAAACAGAATTCAAAGAAACACGAGAAGATACCCGAACTGTTCCCAAGTAGCCGACTCCCACCAATCTTGGGCAGCCTCCTGCAACTTCCACGCGGCTAACTGACGCTTCTGGGCATCAGTAATCTCAAGACCAGTAAATATCCTCTCGATACTCCTCAGCAATTGCTGAGCCTCAATAATAGACCCAGAACCAATGAACTTGGTTCCACCAAGCTGAGTAAATTCTTTGGAAAGAATAGTGAAACAGACAGGAGTTTGGGCTGGAACTGGAGCAGCACCACAACCCTGACCTCTAGCATTTCTACGATTCATCCTGAAAATTCGAGAATGAGTATTAGGACAAAGGTAGAGATAAGGCAAGACAAGACAAGGCAAGACAAGACAAGATAAATTCACGTGGATGAACATCCTAATTACAGCAATTTCTAACAAGGTAGATACAAAAGGAAAGAAGTTAGTAAATTTGCTTTTAAAACAAGAAATTTTCTATATCAAATTAATTTTTGAAAAACCTTTAAAAATCATTTTAAAATCATTTTATACTTTGAAAATACGTGCTCTCACAAAGAGATGATTCTGAAATTGATTTCACTCATTCTAGGGTATTTCTACCCTATCTCTAATGAGTTTTTGCTCCGCAGGCTAAGGTTTGCCTAAAAACCAAAAGCTCTGATACCAACTGTAATGACCCATTATTTTCCCCCATTCAAATCGACAATAATCCACACATGTCGGACTTGAATAGTACAAAATAACAGATTATAATAAAAATTCGGAGCAAATAAAACCAAATCACAGAATCACAGACACAGAACATCAGAATATCTCGTAGCGGAAAATAAAATACCATAGTATTTCATGAGCTACTATCACAAGTCTCAAAACCAAATCATAATATTAGTCTGAAAATAGATACAACATAAAATCCCAAATACAAAGATGTCCACTAATAAAAATCTGACAACAAAATAACAGAACTGAAATATAGATAACTAGATAAGCTGATAAATCTCTAGCGATTCCATACCTCCGGAGAGTGGAAATCCAAATCTGCGAATAACTCAGGCTGACCCGAGGGTAAATAAAACACAAACACTCGGGTCAGGACATACATACTTATCCAATATATACCAACTCAAGTAAACTGTAGTAAAGGTACAAGTAACTTACAAGATGCTTGGGGCCGTCCATCCTTTAAGGATCGGTTAAGCTATTTAATATATAGTAATATTGCGCTATTATAATAGCGTCTATCAGTAAAATAAACATACTTTCAAGTAGCATCACAGGGTTACCCATATAGCCCAGACACGTAATAGTCCCAGTAGTCCATCCAATATCTGCATATCTTCTGTTCGGGTGACTACGAGAAGATACGCATGGGCTACGGGAGAAAATCAAACTCGTAGTAAAGGCTCGATATGGTAGGTGACACGGCACACAAGGCAATGCCAGGGTTGATATACCAATTACGACACTCGGGCTGGTGGTAACGTAGCAGCCACATACGCTCACCGCGGAATACATTCCCAAATCGGAGGGTGGCCACTAAACAATCACAAGTAATAGAATGGTATCGAAGAAATGCGTCCGCTACGAGGTGCGATCTCAACTGGCCCGAGACCGCTCCTGTTTTAGCCACCGTAGCCAACTCACGGGAGTTGGGTCCACGTAACATACCATAAGAACGTCGTCACCATCCTACTTCATTCTGGCATTTCCACCGCGTACACAGTTGTTAAAGTGGTTTTCGGTATCGACAGAGAGTATGTCTATTTCCGATCCCGCTCTCTTTGCCAACCAATCGTTATTATAACCCGTGGTTACAACTTTAAAAATAATACTTTATACTTCAAAATAAATATCAATTCAAATCCAAATTTTTATCAAAAAAGAGATCAAATCATTTCCAAACCATTTCAATATTTCAAAATATCGTATCCTTTCAAAACTCCCTTTCAAATCATTATTTGAATTTAAATCCAAATATCCAATTTAAATACCCTTTAAAATTCAAAGATAACATTCATTAATTTCAATTCAAATAATCTTTTAAAATGATTCATTTTCCAATTAAATTTATTCATTTAAATCATTTAAAAGTAAAGTTATTATTCTTTCAAGTCAATTATTCAAATTTCAAAGTTTCAAGTCATTCTGAGCTCATTTACTAAGTCAAAAACCATAATTATTAAAATTTCAGCCTTTCGCAGCATTTAGAAAAAGCTGTTATAAGTTATACTTGAAAACATTTTAATTCAGCAAAGACAGCATTCAAAAACTGCTGTTAAAACTCAGTTTTAGTTAAATTTTAGTTTAAAACAGCAATGACCGCATTTCCAGAAATGTTGTAATAGCTCAGGTTTCAAAACAAGGGTTTTAATTCATTTCTGCAAAGACAGCAGACCACTACAACAGTTACAGAAACTGCTGTAATAGGCCCGAGTTAAGTTTTTAGCCTATTCAATTAACTACAGCAACCACAGCATTTCAGACCGCTGTAATAGCTCTCTTATTAGCCTTTTAGTTTATTTCCAGAAGCCATAACACTTCTGAATGCTATTAAAAGTGATTTCCAGATTTTAGTGTATTTCCTGCAGTTAATAATCTTCATTTTAAACCCTTTAAACATTGTCAAAATCATAATTTAACATTTAAAAATGTTCATTAACATATTATTTTTATACAATAAGTTTCTTATAATTAAATCCAATTTCACCAAATTACTTAATAAATTCAAGCGTAAAAGTTTCAAATTCTTCACATTTTTAAATAAACAACTTAACACTTAAATTTTCTCCATTTTTTTTCAAATAAAATTTAGTTTCCATTTTTATTTAAATAACTAAATTTTTATTTAACCAAATTCCAAAATTTTCCACTTAAATTATATTTTCAAAATCGAATGTAACTATTCATTTTTCAACATTTTTAACTTATAGAAAATTCCAAATTTCTATATTTAATATTTAGAAATCCAATTTAAATCAAATTTTCATATATATATATATATATATATATATATATATATATATATACACACACACACTTTCACAATTTACATAAAATTCCAGAAAATTTTATAAAATTAACCACGGGACTGTATATAGTATTCTAGCTTAGGTCAAGTGATACAAATATGTATCATTCAATCCGCAGTTTACAAATAAAAATCCGAGTTCTATCATTTCAAACCCGCAGCCCCAAGTCAAAATAAATAATTAAAAACCGTTCAGGCTTATCATTTCAGCCCATAACGATTTTTTGCCTATTCTAAAGTCCGTTCGGGTATGTATCATTTCAACCCATAGTGAACCTAATCTACAGGGAACTTGCATTGTGATAAACAGATATAAATGAACAGTTTAACATTATACAACAGTAACATGACATGTAAATTTAACAGGTTTAATATCATATATAAATAATCACAGGCAGTTATAGCATCATTTATAATTCTACACATTCAAATGTTGTTGCTTCAAAATTGCATAAGTATATATTGTCGTGTGAGATTTACTCACCTCTAAATGCTGGAGATTGCAAAACCAATAACACAACGGAATCAAAAGCAAACTAACAAGACTACAGACTTTGAGTTGAGAGCGAGATCCAATGCTACAACTCTTGTGTTATAACCCAAACAAAATCAAAACAATTTATAAATACAATACCATATTGAAATTGATATAACTTTAGAATAAAAAGAGATATGTATACACAGTCTTTTGCCTTGCCTTCTCTACTATTTGGCACGGCCTAGGGATGTTGTTTGGCTCTGGTTTGAACAAGTTTGGCTCAGGTTTGGTCATGTGTATGCACGGCCTAGGTAGTGGAATATGGTGGAGAAGTTTATATATGAGAATGTGAAGAGTTTTTGTAACGACCCGGAATTTCCGAAACCGAAAATTCCAGATAGTTAGGAAAGAAAGAAAAGAGAGAAGAAGAAACAGGAAAGAAACACAGATTCTCACATTCACAGCGGATCAAATATAATGTCACATAAAATAACAGTTTACAAAGGAAACTAGTATCAGTCAATTTACATTTTAATACATCAGAGTTACAACATTTGTATAATCACTGGACAGTTAAATATAAGTTGTCCTATATAAATAATAATATAACACAACGGAAAATACTCCATACGTCCCTGCTATCCAGCTCGCCTCCTGAGATCCAGGACGTCCTTACCTGGAAATCTGTAATACTCGGTCTGACCCGAGCATTACATCAAAGTAACACCCGGGTCAGGCTAGAAACCAGCGTGAGTAAACCCATCTAACATGAAATACAACAGCATAAAAACTTACATAAAATCTGGGGTAGCTCATATCAATTTACAAATTCACAATTTATTATAGACATCACTTATTTCCCACATCAATTTCTGAGCACCAAAACTTAGATTAAATGGTCCAATTCACTTAAATCATTCCATTCCAGCTTATTGATTTCACATATCAATCTATAAAGAATCGAAGTGGCTTCGGGGATTTACTAGTACCTGACTCCGGTCTCTTCGAATTCAATGTCATCTTAACCCGAGTTGTTCAAGTGATTAAATTATAAATAATGGATGTTACTTTTACGTAGCAAGTTATCATAGATAACCACATTATCTCTGTTCCACCCAACATATCATATTACCAACGTTTCATTCCACAAGGCATCACAATCACATATCAGGAATAACAAATAATCCAAGGCATTTAAATATCATTCAATCATTCATAAGCAAGATAAATTAGTCACCCATTTCTAATTAAATCAAGTTAATTACTTTAATCATTTTTATCTTGCTTACCTAACAATAATTTATTACAAACAACTAATTAGTCATTCCTTGATTATCCTCTCTAATTACATTCAGAAATTGGCCTTTAATTAATTTACCACATTCATTAATCAACCTAGATTAATCACATTTAGTAATTAATTATTCTTTAATTACTTACATTAATTAATTAACCCCTTAATTAATTAATAAATCCCTTAATTAATTACACTGAATATTTAACACTTAATTACTTCCAGTAAGTAATTATTCTTTAATTACTTTTCATCAAGTAATTACCCATTGATTAATTACATCCTATAATTATCCATAAATTACTTCACTAAGTAATTACACTTCATTAATTACATTAAGCAATTATACTTAACCCTAACTAATTCTTAATTAACATTTAGTCAATCCACCATCCTTTATAAATTAATTAATCCTGAATTATTAATTAATTTAACTTAATTACCTTATTAATTTAAGTAATTTTTAATCATAAAAACTTAACTAACTATCAAGGTAAAACAATTACCATTAATTACCTAAAATTACAAATGTTTTTTTATAAAAACATTTCATCTTTTTAATTTATATTTATTTACTTTTAAAAAAAATTACTTTTAAAAATACTTAACATTTCTCAAATATTAAGTTTAACCAAAGCATAAAACTTTTTAATCAAAATAATTTTATCATAATAGTTCAAATCAATTTTAAAATTTTAATTTTAAAATTAGCTTTCCAAAACATTTAAAACATTTACAACTCGACTTCGGGTTCAACCCGTCATTAACTCGAGTGTCTACTCAGGTTACTACTTCATCTTCCCTTCCTTCTCTTTTATTTATTTATAGTTTTAAGTTTTAAACTTTTTACAATCAGACGCACGAAGACCGAAGATACACTCGAGACCTTCCCACCCTTTCTCGAACACGCCCCAAGTCATCCCATCTTCTCAAACTCAACACCATAGCCATGGCTATAGGAATTCGTGCATGAGCGTGCACTAAAATGTGCACCTGAAACCAAATTCTGACCATTGAAGTTCGCCAACGATCGACCCTGCACGTTTCTCACTACCTCAACACTCCATTTGCCCCACTAGAAAATTCCTGACATTGCCAAATCACGAAATCGTCCATCGATCCAACATTAGGACGAGCAGCCCTTCCAACATCCACCTCGTCCCATCACTACTGACCATTAGAGGTCTCGTGCTTCTGGTCAAAGCACCGCCAGTCTTCAAGCTTTCGATCGCCACTGGTGCGAATATCCCCGACCCAATGACGACAACGCAGCAAGGTGATTTCTGACCCCAACCAGATTAGGAAATTAAACCCTAGATCAGCTCCATTTCTCCTCCATGATGAATTAAAAAATCCTCGAACAATTTTCCGACGATCCTCCACCTACCAGCCAGCTAAGACTTCAACCTCGAGTTCAACAAATCCCTCGATCACCAGAATTTCGTACAAAATGAAATTCTGTTCATCACGTGATTCTTGATTCTTCCATAAATACATGACTAACAATTCTGATTAAAGTTTTAAAGATCAACATTTACGATAACGATTTCGGTGGTATTATTGGAACACGATAACATGATGATTGAATTTTGACTTAGACTTAAGATGCCTGTACATTTAAAATTTCCCTGATAATCATTGATTTAACCTATTGAAATTTATTTCTAAAACTTAAATCATGTTTAAACGGACAATTTTTGTTTAAATTCTAAGCTTAACAAAAATAAGAGGAGAAGAAATTTGATTTCAAACAGGTTTTGAAAAGTGGAAATTATCCACAAGGGACTCTTTAGCAAGTGGAATTAATTTCTAGGACACACAATGAAAATAATTACTTTCAAGGACAAAACGTAAAATAATTAGTTTCTAGAGCCTAAACCTATAAAACTATGTCCTTGAAGGTAAATGGACTACCGATTTTGTCCTTGAAAGTAATTATTCTGCTGATTTTGGCCTTGAAAGTAATTTCTTTGAATGTATGTCCTAAAAACTAATTGAACTGCGAAGTTTGTCCTTCTGGTGAAATGCTCCTTTTGAAAACCTGTTTCCAAACAGAGATAGTATGCCTGATAACAGACATGCACAAACATTTTTAACACATACATATGCACATCTTTGCAAAAGATACTTCATAATTTCTATTTCAAGCATGATTCAAACCACAGATTAAACTTCAGAAATCTCAAAAGTTCACTCACCTTGAATTATGCAACAAAGATCCTTTGATTCTTAAATTCTTAATGGCAGCTTGGTTATGCTTCTGCCCGAGTCTCTGACCTCCTTTGCTTTGTATTAATGAAAGAATTTTGCTTCATTATGTTCGAGTGGTATGAACCGGCAGGAAATAGTAGTTATATTTATATAGAAGAGGAGGAAGTGTATCATGCAAGCCATGGTGTGGCTGTAGATTTTGTACAGCTGAGATATTTTCTTTTTGAAAAGTTTTTGACTAGCTATCTCATATATTTGAGTTGATTTTGATTTGTTAGGACCTGATATTTGTATGCTATGCTTAAATGCTTGTCCCCTCTTTTGTTTACATGCATTTTATGTGAATTGATGTATGTGTATCTCCATTTGTTTTTATATATATTTTTGTGCTTATACATCTTTACATATCAATTACTTGTGTATATTCATTTTTTTCCTTATAACATACATACAAATATTTTTACTTACTCATATCTGTCCTCTTGTTTATGCATTTACATTTATACACATTGCTTTACTTTAAATATTTATTCACATTCATGCAACTTTCCTATATTTGTATATTTTTACACTTATATATATATATATATATATATATATATATCGTTTAACATAAAACTCATATCTAAATTTTTATGGATACCTTATCTCAATTTAAATGGTGAAATTTATCTATACAAAAAAGTTTATTTTCTTTTCTATAGGATTTATCATACCCAGAGATTTTAAAATTTTAAATATTTAATATAGTTTTTAATTCAATGTTTATTTTAGTTCCAAATCAACATATATATTCAAATATCTTTAATTATTAGAAATTCATTTATTTAATTAGTTAATATTAATATCTCAATAATAAAATCAGTTAATTTCCCAATTATCAGACGTCAAAAATCCAGGTCGTCACATTCCTCCCCCCTTTAGAATTTTCGTCCTCGAAAAGGAATGAAACAAATTTATGAAAATGCTTAAAATCAGATACATATTCTTTTATCATTTTTAAAACACTTTTTAATACCTATATAATATTATTCCAAAGTAGTTTTATAAAAATACTTTTATAACCCGATGTTTCAACAAGTCCATCCTTGTTCTCATAGAAATTCGGTCATACGTTGATCAGGCATAGGACTGCAAATCTTTAAGTACTTGGTAAACCAGTTTCCAACACCCAGTGAAAATACTTTGGAAAATAATTTTTATTGAAAATATAGAAATCATTTATTTTGAAAATAGAGGAAATATCTTGGTGAGAATGTTCTGGAAATCATCACCCCCCATCCATGGTCGCAGCTAAATCTTGGGTTACGTTGTCATCGCAGCAAAAGTTCATGTAACTGTAGGCACTCCGCGCCCCTCGATTACGCTATGGAACCCACAACAGATCGCAGTTACATTCTAGGGTTACATTGCCATCACAGCAAAAGTCCATGTAACTGTAGGCATCAACGCCCTCGATTTTCGCTGCCAAAAATGAAACTTCTCCACTCTCACATAGGTCGCAGTCTACCGATGTAAAATCAAACGCAGACTGTTGGATCTCAGCGGCACACATGACTTTCGCTACGTTACCATAGGTCGCAGTCTACCGATATAAAATCAAACGTAGACTGTTGGCTCTCGGTGGCACACACGACTTTCGCTATAGTCTGCAGTAGATCGTAGTGACATCGAGTTACGCTGTCGTCATAGCATACCCAAATGCCTTTGTAGGCCTCAGCGCCCTTGGTTTTCGCTACACACTACACAAAATCCTCAGAAACTAGTTTTGTCCAGACTCCTCACAGGATCAACTTTAGAACCTCCCCTTAGAGGCTCAAGGCAGTACCAACCTATATTACTCCTGAGAAGTTCATTTCAAGGGAGAGTCTTTTTCCCCAGAGCCATTTTCAAAACACTTTATACTAATATAGTATCTTCCAAATCATACACCTAGTATGAATCTCATATGAATCTCCTTTACACGAAATCGATT
Source organism: Allium cepa (assembly GCA_030765085.1). Taxonomy (NCBI): domain Eukaryota; kingdom Viridiplantae; phylum Streptophyta; class Magnoliopsida; order Asparagales; family Amaryllidaceae; genus Allium; species Allium cepa. The sequence goes on along the minus strand of CM060929.1, from coordinate 339,191,659 downwards.
ATCCCAAAATCGATAATTCTAAGATTAGGCTTTCCAAATTCCAATATTGATTTTACCCAAAAATCAAAAGCCTTTCCAAAGTCCATAGGTTCCAAAAACGTTTCCTCAAAATCATTCTCATAAGATCCTTTACATACATATATATATATATATATATATAACTTTAAAAATCTTTGGTTCATTTCAAATTTGTATAAAACCCTTTTATATTTCAAATATTTCCATGGCGTAATCGAGGGGCGCGGAGTGCCTGCAGTTACATGGACTTTTGCTGCGACGACAACGTAACCCAGGATGTAACTGCGACCATGGATGGGGGGTGATGATTTCCAGAACATTCTTACCAAGATATTTCCTCTATTTATAGAATATAGGAAAAAATGCTGTGGTGCTCAGGAGATGAGCTGGATGGTGATACGTACTTTCGTATTTGTGTTAAATATTCCGTTGTGTATTCAGATTATGAGGACAGGTTATGATTACTGTGTATTGTGTGTTATGTATACTCTAATGATGTAATGTATAAACAGATTTGTTTTTGGTGTAAAGATCAGTTATTATCTATTATATTTTATTCCGATGCGATGGTTAGATTCTGATGTTGTTTTCTATTTTCTTCTTCTACCTCTTCTTCTTTAACCCAAATGGTTTGTATTTCCGTTCATCTTGAGTTGATTGATGGAGAATAGTGTCGACTCAAGGGGTACGAAACTGCGGGTTGTTTCAGTTGGTATCAGAGCTGAAAGGTTAAGCGAGAACCTTGGCTCTGGTGGGATTACTCATTAAATAGAGTCCGTAGTACCCTAGAATGAGTTGAATGTGTATATATATATATATATATATATATGAGAGCGTACTTGTTATTTTCTTATATAAAGATTTTAAATGATTTTATATAAGAATATATTTTGATATATAAAGAAATAATTATTCTAATATTAAGGTAATTGGTTTTTAAATTATTGGAATTAAATTAAGAAGTAATATAATACAACCAAACTAAAATTGAATAAAGATAAATTTGAAAAATGGATTCAAACTGAAATTGAAATCTTCAATTAGGGAAGAGTTTCAGAATAAGATGATAATGAATGGTTTCAGATATGATAATCTTGGTTATTATCATTAATGATTGTTGTGTTTAATAATTAATGAGTAAGCAAAATGAAATGTTTTAAAGAAGTAAAACATTTAGGCAAGTATGACTTATAAATTGGAGTTGAAGTTGATCTGAATTGTGGAGTTTTAAATCTGGGTCCAGAGTTTGAAAATTTTGTTTCAAAGTAATGAAGAAATAATAAATAATGTTATTTAATATTATTTGAATGATAGATCTTGATTCAACAAGAGTCGTTTGAAAATTTTAAAGGAATTTGTTTGAATTTAAATCCAAAGGTGGTTTAAAATTTAAAAGTAACTTGGCTCTGATACCAACTGTAACGACCCGAAATTTTTGATCCCGAAAATTCTAGATAATTAGGAAAAAGAAGAAAGAGATAGAAGAATAAGAAGATTGGAAACACCAACATCTCACATTCGCAGCGGATAAAATCTAATAATAAATAATAACAGTTATACAAAGGAAAACTGTACTTGTCAAATTTTACTTTAAGACATCAGAGTTACACATATATACAGACACTGGATATACACAATCATCATGTCTCAGATATACAACAATATAATACAGCGGAAACACTCCATACATTCTTGCTATCCAGCTCGCCTCCTGAGCTCCAGAATATCCTTACCTGAAAATCTGTAATACTCGGTCTGACCCGAGCATTACATCAAAGTAACACCCGGGTCAGGCTGGAAACCAGCGTGAGTAAACCCATCCAACATGGAATACAAAGCATTCAACTTATATAAAACCCGCCGTAACTCGTATCAATTTACAAATTCACAATTTATTATAGACATCACTTATTTCACACATCAATTTTCTAAGTACCAAAATTTAGAATAAATAGTGCAATTCACTTAAATCATTTCATTCCAGCCTATTGATTTCACATATCAATCTATGAAAATTCGAAGTGGTTTCGGGTTTTTTTCTAATACCTCACCCCGGTCTCTTCGAGTCTCATGTCATCATAACCTAAGTTATCCAAATGAAATACACTTCAAACTTTAAATACAGGATGTCCCTTTTCACAACAATTCATCATTGATAGATAACTACAATATCTTGTTCATCCAAACATATGATACTGCAAAACATTTCATATAAGAGATATCAACCCATTCAAGGCATCCAATACCATTCAATCATCCACAAACAAAGCTTGATCACTTCCAAAATTAATTTAATTAATTCTAATTGAGTTACTAACCTCAATCACTTAGATTCCTTCACTTAACATTAACTAATTTCAAATCAATTAATTAATCAACCTGGATTAACTATCCTTCAATTACATTCAAGTAATTATCTTTAATTAATTACACAAATTAATTATTCTTAACCAAAAACAATACTTAATCTTTAATCACTTCACAAATTAATTTACTATAATTAATTACATTAATCCTTAATTACTTATATTAATTAATTTCTCATAAATCACTTATTATTGATTAATTAATCTTAATTAATCAACCTTTAATTACATAATTAATTATGTAAATTAATGATTTCTAGTTACATTTTAATTTATCATAATCTAAGTTAATTACATTAAGTAATTAATCATTAATTAAACCACAATATTAATCACTCTTGATTAATCTCAACCAGTGATTAACTACCTTTTTATTTACTTCATTAAATAAATTAATTACTCATTTCATAAAAGAAGTCTAAGGAATTTAAAACCAAATTCATTTTTAAATTCAAATCAATTTAAAAAAAATGCATTTTAACATTCAAGTCGTTAAAACAGTTTAAATTTAAAAACTTTATTTGTTTAAAAACTGAGATTCACCAACTTGAATTCCAAATTTAACTTTGATTTAAAACTTGTTTTAAATCTTTACTTTACAATTTAACTTCGGTTTTTTTTAAAAGTCACTTTTAATTCTTTCCAATTCATTCTTATTTTTATTCTATAATTGTTTCAATTCCAAAATTTACTCTTATATTTTTTTTCCTTAAATAATCTAACTCAATATTCCAATTATCAATATAATTCATCACAGAGTATCAAATATTCATAACATAGAATATTAAACAGTCTAAATAATTTTGAGAAATCCAGCTGGATTCCTCCAACCTGTTTCCCTGCATCCACAGATGTTAGCACAATACCAATTCCACTTCGAGGTGGAATATCGCGGTATATGGGATTTAAATAAAATATCATCCGCTATTATGCGGCGCATATGGTCTCATTCGCTATATAATGCAGGAAATCAATCACTCCAATATATACTATATGTACTATATATACTACTATATAGTATAGCATATCGAATCGAATCAATCAACCAATTTTTTAAATTTAACCATTTAAATAAAAATCCAAAAGAGTGAGATCAACTCACCTTTGATTTTGAATATGCAATCTAATCCAATCTCGACTTGTTTCTTCACGTTTCAGACCTTGTAAAAACATTACACGTTTTATTAAAATTTGAAATAAGCGAACAACCTATTACCATTTAATAAATTTAATTAACATTCCATGACGTGTTATATATATACATCCTCATTTCTCAAATAAATATACTAATTAACCTATAAGTTAACTGTTTCATACATATATATATATCATTATTATTATTTTATTTTGCTCTACAATAAATGGCTAAAGTAAAGTGTTACTTTGCTGAAATAAATTTTCTTCCTGTTATTACCAGTTTATAACCAAAATTTTAAGGCAAATAGTGTAATTTTTGGTCAAAACAAAGGCTCGACCATGGGGTTATGGCTCGGCCTGGATGCACCATGACTGATCAGTGGCAGAAAGGGGTGTGTGATGGTCAGGTCAGAGGTGGCGGTGGCTATGGTGGTGGTTAGGGTGGTGGTTGAAGTGGATGAGCAAGTAGTGGTCAAATAACATGTTTTTATGGCCTTAGGTTGGATTTTGAGTGGTTTTGTCACCATGGTTGGCTCGGCTATGGTCATGGCCTGGAGTATAGATGGTGATGATGGCAGGGAAGAGGTGTAGGAGTTTGTGGCTGTGGACATGGAGGAGAGGCCAATCCAAAAAGCATAGAAAACAAGGCAAAATGACATAGAAATGAGAAGAAAAGGAAGAAGAAAGTGTAGCCATTACCCAAACTCTTTGCTCTAGCCGTGAATAGAATGGAGATGAGAACTTTTTTTGCATGAAAAATAATGAAAATACATGGCTACTCAAAAGATTACACGGCCAAAAGCATAAAGGAGGGGTTATGGCAAGTGAAAGGACTCTAGGAGGTGAAAGGACTTAAGTTAAATAAGTTTTTAAAACTCTTCACATTTCCTATTTTCTTTAATTCAAATAAAACAAAATTAAAATCAGTAATTTACTTTTATAAAACGAAACCAAGTGAAAAAATATGAAAATAAATAATTAAATTTAAAGAAAAATAGAAAAGAATAAAAGAAATTGCTTAAAAATCCAAAACAGTGTCTAAAAATTACAAATAAATCACTACTAGTCTTGGAAAAATATCCAATTCATTTTAAAAATATTATGAAGTAAAAATTTGAAATAAAATAATTTATTTATCATTTCTAGAATAAAATAAATAATTAAATTGGAGAAAAATAAAAAAAGAACTAAAGAAATTGTTTAGAAATGGCAAACAGGACAAGAAAATTACAAAAAAATTATCATTAACTCTAGAAAAATTCCTACTTCACTTTAAAAATAGTTTAAAACAAAATTTTAAGTAAAATAATTTATAAAGAATTTTCAAAGCGAAATATATTCAATTAAAATAATGTCTAAAATATTGGGTTGTTACAAACCCCTAGGCCGTGCAAAATAACATAGGAAGCAAGGCAAAAATTATTGCATTCAAATTGCTTTTGATTTCAAAGTTATTTAATTTCAATGTTATGTTGAATTTTAACTTTGTTTTGATTTTTGTTTTGGGTTGTAACACAAGATTTGTAGCATTGGATCTCACTCTCCACTCAAATCCATAGTCTTGTCATTGTGCTTTGATTCCGTTGTGTCAGTTGTATTGCAATCTCCAGCATTTAAAGGTGAGTAAATCTCACACGACACTATATACTTGTGGAATTGTGAAGCGACAACATTTGAATGTGTAGCATTATAAATGATGCTATAACTGCTTGTGATTATTTATGTATGATGTTAAACCTGTTAAATTACATGTCATCTCATCTATTACTGTTATATGTTGTTAACTGTTCATTTATAGCTGTTTATCACACTACAAGTTCCCTGTAGATTAGGTTTATTATGGGTTGAAATGATACATACCCGAACGGACTTTAGAATAGGGAAAAATCGTTATGGGATGAAATGATAGGATTGAACGGTTTTTATTTATTTATTTTTAACTTGGGATTGCGGGTTTGAAATGATAAAACTCGAATTTTTCTTTTTAAACTGCGGATTGAAATGATATATATCCTATCACTTGACCTAGGTTAGAAAACTATATACAGGCCCGTAGGTATTTTATAAAGTATTTTGAATATTTTAAGTGTTCTTAAAAGTGTAAATTTATGAAAATTTGATTTAAATTGGATTTTTAATGTTAAAGTAAGAAATTTTGATTTTTCTATAAGTTAAAAATGTTGAATAATTAAATGATTAAATTAAAATTTTGAAACATAACTTAAATTTGAAAATTTGGACTTTGGCTTTTAAATGACATTTAAGTTATATAAATAAAAAATTTAATGGTTTAAAATGTAAATTTATGAAATTTGATTTAAATAGATTTTAAAATTTTTTAAAATAAAGGAATTATGATTTTTCTATGAGTTAAAAATGTAATTAATGAATGGTTAAGTTGGATTTTTGAAATATAACTTAAGTTCGAAAATTTGGAATTTGGTTAAAAATGATATTTAAGTTATATAAATAAAATGGAATTTAAATTTAATTTGGAAAACGGTTACTATGATAATTTGATTTAAATGATTTAGTAAAGTATTATTAATATTTCTACATGGTTAAATACATGAACGCTTAAAAGTGAAATTTTAAAATATAACTTAACTTGGAAATGTGAAATTGGGGTTTTAATTAAAGATTTAAGTTAATTAATTTTTTTTGGAAATTTAGTTAAATTTGTGAAATGGTAATTTAAAGTTTAAGTGTTATGTTTATTTGTGGAAAAGTGAAGAAAATGAAATTATACACTTGAATTTGTTAAGTGAAATTATTGAAAATTTGGATTTTTCTATAAAGGTTACTTTATAAAATCATAAGTTGAAAGAATATTTTATTGAACATTTTTGAATGTAAAAATATGATTGTTATAATGTTTAAAGTGTTTAAAATGAAGTTTATTAATTGCTGGAAATACACTAAAATCTGGAAATCGCTTTTGATAGCATTCAGAAGTGCTATGGTTTCTGGAAATGAACTAAAAGAGCTATTATAGCATTTCTGAAATGCTGTAGTTGCTGTAGTTGAACTAATAGGCTAAAAACTTAACTCAGGTCTATTATAGCATTTCTGTAAATGCTGTAGTGGGCTGCTGTTTTTGCTGAAATAAATTAAAATCCTTATTTTGAAACCTGAGCTATTACAGCATTTCTGGAAGTGCCGTCTTTGCTGTTTTGAACTAAAATTTAACTAAAACTGAGTTTTAACAGCAGTTTTTAAGTGCTGTCTTTGCTGTTTTGAACTATAATTTAACTAAAATTGAGTTTTAACAGCAGTTTTTAAGTGCTGTCTTTGCTAAATTAAAATGTTTTCAAGCAGTTTTTTCTAAATGCTGCGAAAGGCTGAAATTTTCAATGTTTATGGTTTTTACCTAAGTAAATGAGCTTAGAATGGTTTGAAACTTTGGAAATTGAATACTTGACTTGAAAGAATAATAACTTCACTTTTAAATGAATAAATTTGATTGGAAAGTAAATCGTTTTAATGGTGATTTGAAAGGATAATAAATAAATGTTATTTTGAATTTAGAAGGTATTTAAAGTTGAATATTTGGATTTTAACTTATATGATGACTTGAAAATAAAGTTTTTGAAAATGACTTGAAAATGAAGTTTTGAAAGGATATGATATTTTAACGTATTAAAATGATTTGAAAGGATATGACAATGTAATATATTGAAATGGTTGGAAATGACTTGATATTTATTTTGAAAAATATTTGAATTTGAAAGATATGGTATGTTGATATATTGAAATGGTTTGAAAATGATTTAATCTTTATTTTAGTAAAGATTTGAATTGAAATGATATTTTATTTTGAAGTATAAAATATTATTTTGAAGTTATAATCACGGGTTATAATAACGATTGGTTGGCAAAGAGACCGGGATCGGATATGTGCATACTCTCTGTCGATACCGAAAACCACTTTGACAACCGTGTACGCGGTGGAGATTCCAGAATGAAGTAGGATGGTGGCGACGTTCTTGAGGTATGTTACGTGGACCCAATTCCCGTGAGTTGGTATAAGGTGGCTAAAACAGGAGCGATCTCGGGCCAAAAGGGGTAGCTCCTCTGGTCGGACACATTTCTTCGATACCATTCTATTGCTTTTGTGATTGTTTGGACGCCCCTCCGATTTTGGAAATGTGTTCCGAGGTGGGAGTATGTGGCTGCTGCGTTACCACCAGCCCGTGTGTGTAATTGGTATATCTACCCTGGCATTGCCTTGTGTGCCATGTCACCTACCCTATCGAGCCTTTACTACGAGTTTGGTTTTCTCCCGTAGCCCATGCGTATCTTCTCGTAGTCTTTCGATCAGGAGATATGCAGATATTGGATGGACTACTGGGACTATTACGTGTCTGGGGCTATATGGGTAACCCCGTGATGCTATTTTAAAGTAAGTTTATTTTACTATAGACATTATTATAATAGCGTAATATTACTACATAGTAAATAGTTTGACGGATCCTTAGAGGATGGGCGGTCTCAAGCATCCTTTAAATTACTTGTACGTTTACTACAGTTCACTTGAGTTGATTTACATTGTATAAGTATGTATGTCCTGACTCGGGTGTTTGTATTTTTATTTACGCTCGGGTCAGCCTGAGTATTCACAGATTGGGATTCCACTTTTCTGGAGATTTGGAATCACTGGAGATTATCTGATGTCTAGTTTTATCTATTTCACTTCCAGTTATCCTGTTGATCACAGTATTGTATTCATTTTGTACTTGGTTATCATCTTGAGACTTCTTTTGTACTTTATTTCTTCTGTTGTATCTTATGTAACTCTGATATATTTACATAGTAGCTTCATGAACTACTATTTCTTTTACTTCCGCTACACTATTATCACTCTGTGTCTGTGATCTGTGATTTTTATTTGCTGTATATTCTGAGATTTGCCAAATTTTATTTACAACGTGGTATTTTGAGCAATTCAAGTCCGATATGTGCGGATGCGAATGGTTGAAAATACCGGGTGTTACAGTGGCATTAATCAGTTTTTACTCAGAAAAGCAGGTTCCGCCTCTAATAGAAGAACCTTTTGACTTAAAGCATCCGCCTTCAATCGAGTCGAAACCCCACTAAGGCGACGCTAATACACAAGGTATCACTTAAACGATACGTAGTGGATTGGAGGAAGGCGGAAGGCATATGGTGTCGAAAGCATTGCTTCCAATAGGGTCGATACCTTTATTTGTTTTAAAAAGTGAAGCGCATGTCTTTGTTTTATTAAAGCCTTCGAAGTAGTCGAAGCACATGATTTCGAAAGAGGTTTTCTAGTGGCTTTCGAAGGGGTTGTCATTTTATGTTTTAAAGAATAAGCTTTCGAATGGATTTTTTACTTATATAAAAATAATGCTTTCGAAAGAAGGGGTTTCGACCTTGTCGAAGCTCTACTGCCGTTCTTTTGCATTTTGAGTATATTTAAGTCATCAATGCCTTCGAATAGTGATTCTGTTTTAAAGATGTTTTAAGCCACTTCCTAAATGCTTTTGAAATGTCCAAGGGGTTCGAAGGCAATGGCTTCGAAAGGGGATTTCGATGCTATCCTTCAATGTTTTGTTTAAATGATTTGAGGCTTTCGAAAGGGATGATGCCAACGCCATCAAGTTTTTCCCCTATACTTTTTTATGAAAAAAAGGGTTTCGAATGAGATACTTTCGTTTATATTCACTTTGACCCAATTGATATTTTAAGTATAAACCCAATGGTTTCGAAAAGAGTGACTTTCAATGGTTTCGGAAGGGATACTTCTTCAAAAGTGGTACTTTCATGGGTTTAGAAAGGGGGTACTTACAGTGGTTTCGAAGCTATGCTTCTAAGAGTTAATAAGTAATATTTTATTACGTTTGAAAGGTTTCGAAAGAGAAGTTTTAAAGTGTTTCGAAAGATAGGGGTCTAATGTTTTGAAAAGAGATTTATATGCTTTCGAAGGAGGTCATCCAATGAGGTCGAAAGCAAGGATTTGATGGTTTCGAAAGCTTTAGTTTTCAAAACAAATAACACAATCTCGTTTTTGAAAGAAAACCATAGCATGAATAAATAAAGTGTTTTGAAAAGAAGTTTTCTTTGATTAAAGGTTTGAAGGAATTAACCAAGTTGTTGTGTTTGCTACTTCATATATGTATATATTCACATTGTAATGGACCCAATAACTATATTTTGGGGAAGGGCAGAATGACCTAGTAGTGAATACAAATTAAGTTAACTCCTGAATGAGTAGAATTGCATCCAGGAGGTCGGGAAGACCAGAATATAGAATGCTGAAATTTTAAAGTGAGATATTGGCAGGGGCCAATAGATTCTCAATAAGCCCATGAAATCCACGTATAAGAAAAGTATTGGCAGGGGCAAATAGATTCATAGTAAGCCCATGAAAACTATGTATAATTGCCAGGGGCCATTAAGTTTTCCCCCAATAGTTTTATATTATAAAGGATGGTTTCGAAAGATATATTTTCGTTTATATTCACTTTGACCCAAATGATATTTTAAGTATAAAACCAGTGGTTCCGAAAAAGGGACTTTCAATGGTTTCGGAAGGGATACTTCCCATGGTTTCAAAAGGGGCACTTTCATAGGTTTCGAAAGGGGTACTTTCAACGGTTTCGAAGTTATGCTTTTAAGAGTTAATAAGCAATACTTTATTACATTCGAAAGTTTCGAAAGGGATTTGATGGTCGAAAGTAAGGATTTGATGGTTTCGAAAGCCTTAGTTTTCAAAGCAAATAACCTAATCTCATTTTTGAAAGAAAACTATAGCATAAATAAATAAAGTGTTTTGAAAAGGAGTTTTTGAAGAATTTTTCTTTGATTAAATGGTTAAAGGAATTAACTAAGTTATTGTGTTTGCTTCTTCATATGTATACGTTCACATTGTAATGGACCTATAACTGTATTTTGGGGAAGTGTAGAATGACCAGCAAGGCTGACCTAGTAGTGAATATAAATTAAGTTAACTCTTGAATGAGTAGAATTGCATCCAGAATGTTAGAAAGACCAGAATATAGGATACTAAAATATTAAAGGGAGATATTGGCAAGGGCAAATAGGTTCTCATTAAGTCCATGAAAAATGTGTATAGGAAAAGATATTGGTAGGGGCCAACGGGTTCATAGTAAGCCCATGAAAACTATGTATTATTGAAGATGTCAGAAAGACGGTTCATAGTTAGCCCATGAAAACTATGATTTAATATTAGCAGGGGCTAATAGGTTTATTGTGAACCCATGAAAACTTGGATAAGAAGAAAAGATATCGGAGTAACCGATAGGTTCCTAGTCAACCCATGAAAACTAGGATAAGTAAAGGTATTGGAGTTACCAATAGGTTCATAGTGATCCTACGAAAACTATGTAATTGGCAGAGAGTCCTTAAACATTTTACCGGTTATTAGTCAGCCTATGAAAACTATCAGGTTAATAGTAATCCTAGAAACTATAATTGAGACAGATGGCCAAAATGAATAGGAATGGGTAATCCAAAATTGATTCATTTTTTTGCATATCATCATATTATAATGTTTTGAATTGTTTTAACCATTGTGGATGCAGAAGCACAATATATGCTTTTATAAAGGTTTTAAGATACTTGTGAGGGAAAAACCTGTTTCGTTAAGAGCCGTGGTCTCATTAGATATCTAAATGGTTTGATATGGTAGATTACTATTCATACCGGGCTTTATGTATGGCTCGAAGTTTATGTTTTTCCCTTAATCTCTCGGATACTCAATTGATTTTGAATAGTTTTAGAGTTGAGCTTTTCAGGTACATCATTAGATGAATAAACATTTCAGAGACATGTAGAAGGCATGATAGCTATCTTGAGTTCTCTTTTATTTTGATTCTGCTGTGTTGTTTGTAATAGCAAATTTGTTAAATTGCCTGTATATACTCTAATCATCCAAGGAGGCATCTTCATATGTCACTCTTGACGTACGTTGTAATAAATATATTTTCTCTGAACGTGGTTAACGATTGTGAGATTATGTAATTAAATGAAAATGTTTTGAAATGGAATGTGATTTTGTTTGATGTTTTAATTTTTTTTCCATATTCATATGTTTCTATGTATCAATGTATCTAACACCGTCGTATCTGATCACCGATGATTAATAAATATGGATGACTGCAACATTTATAACTGTTATTTTTAGGCCTTCAAGTAGGAGGATGTTACAAGTTGGTATCAGAGCCAGGTTTATGAAACTTTAAAAGAAAATTAAACCTAAAAGCTTTCTGAAACATAATCCAATGAATCAAAAATATGATCAGGGTTTGGGTTAATGCTATATCTATTTGATATATATATGTGTATATATATAAGTGCGTATTCCCCTCTTTCTTAAACTGTTCTTCTGTATCTTACTAAGGTCGTATGCAGATTTAGGAGAAATAAGATATGGAAGCAATAAACGAAAGAGGAAATCTCGTTGAAGGAAGCACCACAATTAATGGAAATGCTTAACCTAATACCAGGAGGAACCATGGTCGATAGGCTAATGCTATCCAAAATGCTAAAGCCAATTTGGATGTTGGAAATCCACCAGTAGATATGGGGCGATGTATCAGTTCTTCGCCAATGTGATGCAAGCAGAAGTTGCTGGTAATATTGGAGGAACTAATCATGTGGCTCCAGTTGGGAATAACTATGGTATGTCGAGCAGAGACTACAGCAATCTTGGTGGGAAATGGAGGATTCCATAGAAGTAGAGAATTGGTTGTTGCATTGTGAGCGTATCTTTGCTGATTTGGTTTTAGATGATGATTAGAAGAGAATGTGGGCCTCTAGACAGTTGCAAGGGTTAGCACTTTATTGGTGGAATAATGTCACTATGGGAGTTCCGGAGGAAGAGTTGACGTAGGCAGAATTCAGAAGGAGATTTGAACAGAGGTTTTTATCTGAGGTGGCTAAGTCAGCATTGATGAGAAATTTTATGGATCTAGTCTAGGGAGAAATGTTAGTTATTGAGTATGCCACTAAGTTTGATGAGCTGTCTCGATATGGGTATGCTATTATCGACACAGACATCAGGAGAAATGAGAGGTTTATTCAAGATTTGAGGCCCGAGCTTGCTAGGGTGACCTGGACACATATCCGTGATCCTTGTAATGTGGTTGTGGAGATGGAAATTCACCATGAAGAAATGCTTGCTGTTTGTGCTAGAGAGAAGCCAAACCAGGGTCCTCAGGGAAAGAAGAGAAAGTTCATTAAGAAGAAGGAAGCTTAGAAGGGAGATGTTGCTAAGAAGGCAAATGCTGATTTAATTTGCTACAAATGCGACATGAAGCGTCATTATGCAAATGAGTGCTGGTCGGGCAAGGAGAAGAAGGCTGCAGACAGGAAAATGTGAAGTGCTTTAACTGTGATCAAGTTGGGCATTATAAGAACCAGTATCCAGGGCCAATCATAGCGGACAAGGGAAGTGTTTTTATTATTGGATCATCTGCTAAGACAACTGCAGTTTAAAAAGAAAAGAAAAGACTGTGATGGAAGGTACGTTTTTTATTTAGAGTATACCAATTAGGATAATATTTGATACCGGTGCATCACATTCCTTTATATCCCACTGTTTGGTTAATAGGTTATGCTTAGAACTAACATACCTTGTTACTTCGTTAAGGGTTGCGAATCTAATAGGAGGGTACACAACTCTGGGGAGTTAGAACTTGGTTTGTTAGGTCATTAGTTTGCATGCAGTTTTATGTTTTCGATTTCGTAGATTTCGAAATCATTTTGGCTATGGATTGGTTGAGAAGGTACGAGGCTAGGATATTTGCTAGGATAGGGAGATATAACTAAGACACCCTGATAGTCATAACCAAATTAGATTCTTAGCATAGAATTATGACTGGAGTAGTTGTGCTTTGTTGAGTGCAATGGAAGTGGGAGAAGAGCTAAGTTAGGTTCAAGTTGTAAGAGAGTTTGCAGATGTCTTTGAGTCAGTCACAGAACTACCACCGAAACGAGCTGTTGAGTTACGAATAAATCTTATGCCAGGAGCTGAACCTGTAAGTAGACTACCTAGCAGGATGACAGTGACTGAGATGAAGTAATTGAAGGTGCAACTAGTGGATTTAGAAGGAAGAAATTTTATAAGACCAAGCGGTTTGCCTTGGAAGCGGTCGCGGTGTTCGTGAAGAAACTGAATGGGTCGTTGACGATATGTATCGACTATCGTAAGCTGAATGAGAGGACGATAAAGAATAGGTATCATTTGCCAAGAATTAATGATCTATTTGATCAGTTGTATGGATCTAGAGTGTTTTCCGAGTTGGATTTGATGACATGTTTCCATCAGTTAAGAGTGGCAGAGGACAACATTCCTTTGATATCATTTCGGACTAGGTATCGCTCATATGAATGGTTAGTAATGTCATTCGGGTTAACAAATGTACCTTCTTTCTTTGTGGATTTGATAAACCGAGTCTTTCGGGAGTATTTGGATAGATTCGTGTTGGTGTTTATAGATGACATTTTGATATACTCTAAGGATGAAAGAGAGAATGAAGATCATCTTAGAGTCGTGCTTGAGACTCTAAGGCAGCATCGGCTAAAGGCGAAGTTTTTCAAGTGTCATTTTTCAAAGAAAGATGTTAAGTTTCTTGGTCACGTGGTTTCAAAAAGGGGTGATCAGTCGATCCAGATAAGATCGAGCCTGTTAACAATTGAAAGAGACCCGAGACAGTGACTGAGATTAGAAGTTTTCCTGGACTTACTTGTTACAACCGAAGATTCATTAAGGATTTCTTGCAAATAACAGCGTCTTTAACTAAGCTAACCAAGAAGGAGGTGAAGTATGTTTGGTCCGATAAATGTGAGGAATCATCCATTAAGTTAAGCATTTGTTGACCAATGCACCAATGTAGTTCCAAACGGAAACCAGGGTTGCTGGTGTCTGATGCATGTGGAACTGGTTGAGGGCTCTGTTGATGCAGAAGGGCAACGTGATTGCCTACGCTTCATGACAACTTAAACTGCATGAAGTGAGATATCCTACTCATAGTTTGGAGTTCGCTGCGGTGAACTTCGTATTGAAGATTTGGATTTGGGGGCATTATCTCTTAGGGGAGAGATTTGAGCTATACACAGATTATAGGTCTTTAAGATAATTGTTCTCTCAGAATGAGTTGAATATGAGATAGCAGAGGTGGCTGGAATTTTTGGCTGCTGGTATAGAGTATACACTAGGGAAAGGTAATAAAGTAGCAAATGCTCTTAGCAGAAAACATCAGAATCTGGTGTTGGCTATGTTGGTAGAGTGGAAGAATTTAGAAGCTTTGACTACTTGTAGTGTGCAGTTAAGGTCGGATGCTAGTTCTAGTCAGAGTACTTCCATGTTGTCCTATTTAGAAGTTTGATCAGTGTTGATCGAGAGAATTGCTTCTAAGCAGAAGGAGGATCCACTATTAGCTGAGAAGATCAGAAGGCTTAAGTTTGGAACTGAGATCGATGGTCTGAAGGAATTTTGTCTTGACCAGAGAGGATGGTTGAAAAAGAAGGGATGATTATGTGTTCCAGATGTTGAGGACTTGAAGAAAGAAGTTATTGGAGAATGTCATCGATGCAAGTTTACAATTCATCCTAGAGGGACCGTGATGTATCAAGATATGAAGAGGATCTTCTATTGGGAAGGTGTGAAGAGGGTTCGGGTTATGCAGTGTGTAAACTTTCAACAAGTGGAATCTGAACATCAGAAGCCAAGTGGGTTGCTTCAACCTTTAGAGATCTAGTTTGGAATTAGGATTCGATATCCACGAATTTTGTAGACGGGTTGCCAAGGTCAAACAGAGGTGGACAGGTTGAACAAAAGCTTGTGTATTGGACTTTGACGGATCTTTGGAGGATCACCTACATTTGGTTGAGTTTTCATATAATAATAGTTATCAGACTAGTATAGGAATGATGCCTTTTGAAGCTTTGTATGGAAGTCCATGTAAATCACCAGCATGTTGGTTAGAGGCCGGAGACAGATTGGGCTTAGGTCCAGATTTGGTTAGGGAGGCATTAGAGAAGATTGAGTTGATCCAAGAAAGAATGAAGAAAGCTCAATCCAGATAGAAGAGTTACGCAGAAAAGAGGTGTATAGACCTAGAGTTCTCAGTTGGAGATAGGGTTTTCATTAAGGTATTGCCTATGAATGGTGTGGTACAGTTTAGAAAGTCAAGGAAATTGGCATCAAGATATATTGGTCCATTCAAGATTATAGAGAGGATTGGAAAGATTGCATATAGAGCAGAGTTTCCGAGTAGTATGTCAGGTGTCCATAATGTATTTCACATGTCTCATCTCCGCAAGTATGTGCATGATTCAGAGACTACTATTCCTTTGACAGGGTTGGAAGATCTAATAGTAGAGCATAATTTGGCTTTTGTTAGACAATCAGTTCGGGTTGTAGTAGAAGATGAGAAAAGATTGGGAAACAACACAGTCAAGTTGGTGAAAGTTCAGTTAAGCGACAACGAGAAGGAATGTACTTAGGAGGAAGAGGACATGATTCGAGATACTTATCCCGATCTGCTTTGAGGGTATATCTATATTAGATTTATATAGATAATTGTTAATTAGGTGGACTAGCATGGTTGTTAGGATTCGTTACAGATGATTGCTATGTTTAGTCCTTATTGAATTTTGAGGACGAAATTATTTAAGGAGGGGAGCCTGTAACACCCCTAAATTTTAATACCATTATTCAGGAGATTTAATTAGATAAATTAAATAGAATAATGTAAATGTTAAATGACAAGGGATTGAGATTCGAATAAATATAATTAAGGTCGTGCACAGTTAACTAATTAAATGGGCTAAAGAATGGTTTTTAAGTTAATTAATTTACATAAGGGCATATTGGGAATTTGCCGCACATAACCCTTACCCTTATATATATATATATTCTCGTTCCCCATTCATGTTTCATTTTTTTCATTCATGATTCATAAACAAAAAGCAAAAGTTAAAGAGAGCTGACTATTAACAAGGAAAAGAGAAGAGAAATCAAAGTAAAGCTAAGGATTAAAGCTAAGGGAATAAATCTCAATCTCATTCTAATCTTCTTATCTTCAAGGTAAATAATAATTTATACTATCTCTATTTAGTTTTATAAACATATGTTTTTCGGATTTAAGATTAAATTCGTTTCTATGATGATTTGGAGGATCATATGCTTGAATTACAATTTATTTGATTTAAAAAAGAATGTTTAAATAAGAATATATGTGGTTTTAGGGCAAGATCAGATGATATTGATGTTTAAATGCCATGGAAAAATTTATATTATGTAAAACATGATTTTGGAGTTGGGTTTTAATTTTGATAATTTTTCAAGCCACGGAAAGATTATTATGAATTTTCAAAGGAAAATATGGTTAACTGAGTTTAGAAATTTATTTCAGAAATTATACTGGGAATTTGGGTCTGAGATTTTGATACGTCAGATAACATGATGAAAGTGAATTTTTATAATTTCTTAGGATTTTTCATAAGTGATTTTCTTTGCAAATTAAATTATTTTAGAGGGACTTATTTGCAATATTTGTTTTGCTTAGTGGAAGCGCTTATTTGCAAAATTAACCTTGATTTAGATCTAAAATTAAATGGTATTTATTTTAGTAAATAATTTGAAAAGTTGAGGCAACCAATTACAATTTACATGTGGCGGGTTAGTTAGATAAAAATATCTTTGAGTGGCATTAATCAGCTTTTACTTAGAAAAGCAGGTTCCGCCTCTAACGAAGTATCTTTCGACTCAGAGCTTCCACCTTCAATCGAGTCAAAACCCCACTAAGCCGAAACCAATATACAAATGTATCACTTAAACGGTACGTAGTGGATTGGAGGAAGGTGAAATGCATATGGTGTCAAAAGCATTGCTTCCAATGGAGTCGATACCATTATTTGTTTTAAAAGTTAAGCGCATGTCTTTGTTTTATAAAAGCCTTCGAAGGAGTCGAAGCACATGTTTACGAAAGAGGTTTTCTTAAGGCTTTCGAGGGGTTGTCATCTTATGTTTTAAAGAATAAACTTTCGAATAAGTTTCTTTACTTATAAAAATAATGCTTTCGAAAGAAGGGGTTTCGACTTAGTGAAGCCTTGTTGCCGCTCTTTTGCATTTCGAGTATATTGAAGTTATCAATGCCTTCAAAGGGTAGTTTTGTTTTGAAGATGTTTTAAGCCACTTCTTGAATGCTTTCGAAAAGGTCCAAGGGTTTCCAAGCCAATGACTTCGAAAGGGGGTTTCGATGTTATCCTTCAACGTTTTGTTTAAATGATTTGAAGCTTTCGAAAGGGATGGTGCCGGCGGCATTAAGTTTTTCCTTACTATTATATGATAAAGGATGGTTTCAAAAGAGATACTTTCGTTTATATTCACATTGACCCAAATAATATTTTAAGTAAAAAACCAGTGGTTTCGAAAGAGTGATTTTCAATGGTTTCGGAAGGGATACTTCCCATGGTTTCGAAAGGGGTACTTTCATAGGTTTCGAAAGGGGTACTTTCATAGGTTTCAAAGTTATGCTTCTAAGAGTTAATAAGTAATAATATATCACATTTGAAAGGTTTCGAAAGAAAAGTTTTAAAGTATTTCCAAATGCAGGGGCCTAATAGTTTGAAAATAGATTTATATGTTTTCGAAGGAGGTCATCCAATGAGGTCGAAAGCAAGGATTTGATGGTTTTGAAAGCCTTAGTTTTCAAAGCAAATAACCTAGTCTCATTTTAGAAAGAAAATTATAGCATAAATAAATAAAGTGTTTTGAAAATGAGTTTTTGAAGAATTTTTCTTTGATCAAAAGTTTAAAGGAATTAACCAAGTTGTTGTGTTTGCTTCTTCATATATGTATATGTTCACATTGTAATGAACCTATAACTGTATTTTGAGGAAGGGTAGAATGACCAGCAAGGTTGACCTACTAGTGAATATAAATTAAGTTAACTCCTTAATGAGTAGAATTGCATCCTTAATATTAGGAAGACCAGAATATATGATGCTAAAATATAAAAGAAAGATATTGGAAGGGGCCAATAAGTTCTCAGTAAGCCCATGAAAACTGTATATAGGAAAAGGTATTGGAAGGGGCCAATAGGTACATAGTAAGCCTATGAAAACCATGTATAATTGAAGATGTCAGAAAGACGGTTAATAGTTATCCCAAGAAAACTATGGTTTGATATTGGCAGGGGCTAATAGGTTTATTGTGAACCCATGAAAACTATATCCGGATTAAGATATTCATAGATGTAGATAGGTTCTTAGTCATCCCATGAAAACTAGGATAAGAAGAAAAGATATTAGAGTTACCAATAGGTTCCTAGTCAATCCATGAAAACTAGGATAAGAATAAAGGTATTGGAGTTACCAATAGGTTTATAGTGATCCCACGAAAACTATGTAATTGGACAGGGAGTCCTTAAACATTTTACCAGTTATTAGTCAGTCCATGAAAACTATTAGGTTAGTAATAATCGTTGAAACTATAACTGAGGCATATAGTCAACATGAATGGGAATGACTAATCCAGAATTTATTTGTTTGTTCTGCATATCATCATATCATAATGTATTGAATTATTTTAACCATTATGGATGCAGGAGCATAGTATATGGTTTTATAAACGTGTTAAGATACTAGTGAGGGCAAAACCTGTTCCGTTAAGCGCATGGTCTTACCAGATATCTAAATGGTCTGATATGGTAGATTATTGTTCATATCAGGCTTTATGTCTGACTCGAAATTTATGTTTTCCTCTTAAACTCTCGGGTACTCAACCGATTTAGAGTAGTTTGAGAGTCGAGTGTTTTAGGTCCCTCATTAGACGAACAAAGCTTTGGGAGATGTGTAGGAGGCATGATAACTATCTAGAGTTCTCTTTTACTTTGATTCCACCGTGTTGTTTGTAATGGCAAAGTTGTTAAATTGCCTATATATACTCTGATCATTCAAAGGGGCATCTTCATATGTCGCTCTTGACGTATGTTGTAATAAATATATTTTCTCTGAACGTGGTTAACGACTGTGGGATTATGTAATGAATTGGAAATGTTTTGAAAATGTGATTTTGTTTGATGTTTTTAATTTTTTCCATATTCATGTAATTCTGTATATCAATTTATCTAACACCACCATATTTGGTCATCGAGAGTTAATAAATAAGGATGTGTGCAACATCCATAGCCGTTAGTTTTAGGCCTCCAAGTAGGGGTATGTTACAGCCTCTTACTCATATAATTTGTAACACATGTTTAGAAATGTTTTTGATCCACTTTTCAACTTAAAAATTTATTTCTATTTTCTGATCTGATTCGAAACGAGTTTTAAATTGTTCAAATTTTATTTATATATATATATATATGTATATGTGTGTGTGTGTATATATATATCTGTGTGTGTGTGTGTTGAAATGTTTGTCTGACATGTAGTGCTTGAGTTGATGTTGTATATGGTATGTTTTTATTACATGTATGTTTGAATGGATGATCATAAGGGGATTAGGAAAAAATTGACACTATTTGAGATAGTTAGCAATACCGAGCTTTCTAGAAATTTTAATGAGTATTATTACTTAGTGAACAGTAACATTACTACCTTTACAAGGTTTATTGGAAAATTATATTATTATTTCGAACAAATGAAAGATATTTAGAGAAATAATAAAGAGATATATTTAGAAATATTTATTGATTTATATTATTATTTTCAAGCTAGAAAATAATATTATTTGTACATTTTAAAAGTGAAGTGTTATATTTCTAAAATAGCTACTGTTGTTTTACATCATTTTAATTAAGTGACAATGGTGACTGCCATTTTACTCCTTTCTTCTTTTTCGCTCATCTGAAAGGTCCCTTTCTCCTAACTTTTCATTGTCCTCTACCTCTTCTATCTCCGCTCGCATCACCTCATCTCTCCTCATGCCGAAAAAGAAGAAGCATAAGTTCAACATTTTGAGCCAGTTCTAGATTCTTGTGGTGATTCTTTGACACATTTCGGCATGCACTTCAACGCTTCTGTTTCCCATCTGGTTAGACTATGTGAATCTCCAACCGAAGCTCCTGGTGCGTCCGGTCCTGCTGTGTTCGAAAAGAATTCGATCTCCAATTCTGATGTCCAGTCGGACGGCAATGCAAATGCTAGTGTAATGGCTTCGTTTGCGCTATCATCGGCTGCAAACGTCCCTACCAATCCTTCTATGGCTGGAACCTTCTCGTCTTTGCTAGCAATTATCAAATCTCCTCAATTTACTACTCCTTATTTGAGTTGCATGGCCGACGTAATTGGTTAGATCCCCTTAACTTCACTGTTAGCTGCAACTAGTAATTTAGCTTAGTCTTAGAAATGTGTTAGTTTGGGAGATGAAAATGGAACTGGTAATAAAGATGGCGGAACAAATGATTATAGTTCCCCTAGAATGGTCTATAAGTCTATGGTTGTCGACAAGGACCCAAGATTTGTGGGTGCTGTAAATGTTGCATCACTTAGTTCTGTTTCTGTTGATGTGGGTTATGCAGCTGATGATGCACATGCTGTTTTGGTTGATAAACATGTGCCTATTCAGGCCGCTAAATGGTCCTCATTGTTCAATAAATTGTCGAGAAATGTTGGTGAATACAAACCTCATGACTTTGATATTGTCGAAAATGATGGTACATTGGTTCCTTCGGATGATGTGATCTAGGCTAGGGTTTCTTATTGGAAGGATTATCTTGTTAGTTTTTTATTGGACTCGGCCCTCCTTATTCCATAGTTAAAAAGCATTGTAGCAAAGTTCGGCGGATTAGTGGTGGTCTTTAGGTGCATATGGATATATCTATGTACTTCTTTAAATTCTCATGGCTAGAGGAGCTTCTTTGCGTCCTTATTTCAGAACCTATCTTTATTACAGGAAAGCCCTTTATTTTTGCTGCTTGGTGTCCTTTAGTTGACAGTGCTCTGGAGTAGGTATTGTCTATTCTATTTTGGACATATTTTTCGCATATTCATATGCTTTGCAACCGTTGTTAGGATTGAATTAGTCAGCTAATTCTATTGGTAAATTGAAATGCTTTGATGCTAATACATTTGCAAGAGAAAAATTAGTTTATGCTAAGGCGTTGATTGAACTTACTATGAATATGCCGCTTTTGAAGAAGATTAAAGTTTGATTATCTAATAGTTATGTTGTTGAGATTGTTGTTCGCTATGGTTGGAAACCTGATACTTGCTCGGCCTGTCAGTCCTTTGGGCGCATCTTGGAAGCTTGTTCTCGTTTGGGTACAGATGCTCCTCCAAAGCCCCTATCTGATTGGATCCCACTTCCGAAACATCCTGTTTTGAAGTGGGTTCCGAAGGTTCACTCTTCTCATGTGAATGTTTCTCAGCCTCCTGTTTCTATTGACGATGAGGTTGTTATTGTTGTTTCTTCTGGCAATTTTAAGGGTGTTGATATCGGTATTATCTAGTCTTCCGTGATGTCGTCCCCTCTAGTCACCTCTACATTTGTTGATTCCGCCACTCTAGTTATTGATACTGCAACTGCGGTCGATTCTATTTCTCCACCCATGCCATCTTCTACCACTCAGATTTATTAGGACGTGCAGGAAAGGACTTGGATCTATACGAAGACCTCTTTCAAATATATCCCTTTGGATGATACTTTTTATAGATTTGTGCCGGATGACCACATGGACCTCAGATGTCTTTATTACCATATTTCAGGTGATACGTTGGTTCTTGCATTGGATGGTCAACTAGCAAAAGGGAATGAGGTAATTTTAGCTGATGTCACTTGGGATAGTTCATTATTTTCTCTCCCGAGTTTGTGGACTTTGTCCCTGGTCTGGCTGTGTAGTTTCGAGCATTCGCTCGAATTTTTGGAGATGCCCCTATGGTGATAGCTCTAGTGTCTACGGATGATGATGGATGTTCCTCCTCTTCTGAGGAGGGTTAGTTTTATTGTCATTTATAGTAATTGTGGCATTCTGCCACTCTCCTGTGCTATATTTTCTTGTTTTTAGTAGCTAAGGTTCTTCTGCCTTACTCATGTACTTAAACCGTGTTTTATTACTTCGGTAATAAAACGTGGACGGTCCACTATAAAACCGGCTAGCTTTGCCAAAAACAACAGCTATTATTATTTTAGGTTGAAAGGAATAAAATGATCCATAAAGATGTTTTATGGAAAAGTCACCATGGGAAAAACAATAATATGCCTATTATTTTGTGAAAATAGTAATACAATGTTTTAAAGGTATGTAAAGTGAATTGATCTTGTTAATTAGGATAAATAACTATAAAATGACCTTCACATAAGTAAATAAATTATTATTATTTTAGAGTTTGTAAACAGTAAAAAATATATTATTCAAAAGTAGATTAATGATGTCAGAATAAGTAATGATGGAATGATTCTACTATGCTCCGAATGAAGTATTATCCTATGTTATTGTTCATTTATTGTGTGGTCAACATTTACCATTACGGGACATGCTATATGGGTAAATATTTACTATTTGTGAATGTATACCTTTTTTTATTATTTACCATGTGGGAGGCTATTTATTGGTATTTACCTGATGTTGGTGTGTCCGTGTGTGTGTGTGTATATTTCAAGGGATGTACACTTCATTAACTTTATAAATAAAGTGGCAATACATGGCCCAAAGACTAGTTAACCATCCAAACCACTATTATAGTTATAACGAATACAGTTTACTTCGCAAAAAGAAAAGCCTACATGCTTTTTAATACTTACAGGTTACACCGCCTCTAATGTCTGAACTTCTAAACTCTTCTCATAGAGTTTCTGCAGTGAATCTGGATCAGAAAAGTGGAAACTTTCACCTCAATACACTGAATAGATGGAGTCCAAGGAGGATCATATATGAAATTTTGGTCAGAGGATGATATATCCTATAAATACAGAAATTCTTTTTTGAAATCACTTTTAGTTTGTTTTTAAACATAAGATTTCTACATAATTTGTTAATGATTTCACAAATACCACGTTTACCCATGCAAATTTGGTTGAGAATTCTACTGTTCCTTTCACCCTAAATTAGCCAAATTGTGCATGTGGTTGCTATTTTTGCAAGTTCATACACTCTTGATTTGTTGTAAAAAATTTAAACTATATCTTGAATATGTGTTTCCATCTGAAGATAGCCATTCAATTAAGTTATAGGAAATTTTAGTTTTAGCCTTATCCGATGCCATACATATTTGCTAAAGTTGCATTCAAAGAAAAGGCGATCCTTATTTTCCACATCATTATCACATAAAACACAAATATTAGGATTGCATACCTTGAAAGATCAATATGCTCTTGAAATAGCTCTGTAATAACATAACTTCCTTTCGAACTTGCATTGCTTCTCTAGATAAAGTGAAACATTGTACTTTGTGTGCATGTGTGTTCTTATGTTTTCCAATACTTCTTCGAGAACAAAATTACCATGACTATTGAGTTTGCAATGTCGGTAATCTTTCTGATGGTTGCTGTTTATTCTGGTTTGATGAATTTCATTACTAATGCCTCTTGTTTATTGTTTAACACTTGGTTGCCATGTACCATTTTGAATTATGCCGCTAACTTTAAGCTGTCCACCCCCATAAAAGCCAAAGCACTGAAACCAAGCTTTTTTACTAGTTTAACACCATTTAGTCAAGAACGCACCATAAAATGGTATCAATACCATCCATGATTCTTCTATCAAATAGATTTAAAGCTTTATCCCTTATTCTCAACATGATTTTGACAATCCCAGACATTTGATTACTGATTTGTATATCCCACAAGTTATTTAGAACAATATATTTGTTAATGATCCACCTTGACCATAATGATTTTTCTGACAGTAATTTCCAAAATCTTTTCAGACAATATACTTCATTAATGTCTTCAATTTTTTGTAAACCAAGGCCCCATTCTTCCTTTTGTGATGTCACTAATTTCCAATGGACTTCGCTTTTTTTTTTTCAGCCTATAATTTTTTTTTTGCAAATAAGGTTTACTGAATCAATGGCAGTCTTTGGAATTTTAAAACGTTGCATCCAATAAGCAATTGTGGGATATATTACTGATTTTAAAAGAACTATCTTACCTGCCATACTAAGAAGTTTGCTCTCCAACCTTCAATTCTTTTCAAGATTTTATGAATTAGAATATTGAAGTTATTTTTTTCTAATGTGAGTAATTAAAAGTGGAATGCCTAGTTATTTGATAGGTAAATTAACCTTTTTAGATTTAAAATGCTAGGCATTTCCATTTTATTATTGTAATATTTGTTGAAGAATACCTGAGTTTTCTTGCTGTTGAGTTGAAGCCCTGTGTATTGTTCTAGTTTTCTACCATCAACAATGGCTTGAATGAAAATCAACAAGTCATCTGCATATATCATGTGAGTTATGAATGGACTATTTTTGGTTGCTGCTTGAATTTCCGTTGAATGCTCTTTCAAGTTCAGTAGATTTGTGAAGTATTCCATTATGATGGTAAAGTTGTAGGGAGACGGACGGTCTCCTTACCTTAAACCTCTATTAGAACCAAAAAAATAAAATAAAAAATTCCTTGAATCATTACTGGAAAAACAAGGGAATCAATAAATGTTTCGATGAATTTTTACCACTTTTCTGTAAAATCCATTTCCCTCATCATTTGGATGAACTTTCTGTAAAATCCATGGTCTGCTTTAACGCTCATCTTGTTTCCTCTGATGTTGAAATTTCTAATGTTTTCATAAGCAAGCACGATACCCTCTAAGATGTTTCTTTCTGGGATAAAGGTTGTTTGGCTACATGAGATGAGTTCCATCAATGCATATTTTAGTCTATAAGATAGGACTTTGACTATAACCTTATAGAGCATGTTGCACCAAGCAGTAGGCCTATATTGGACAATTGAAACTAGATTTTTCCCTTTGGGTATTAAAGTCAAGAATATATGATTACACTCTTTTATGATTTTGCCAGATTAAAAAGTGTTTTGAATGACAACAATTATACATGCTTTTAAACCCTATTAATGATATTTGTAAAATAGAGAATTGAACCCATCAGGCTCTGGAGTTTCGTTTCTTGTACCCAAAATGACATATTTAATTTCCTTAGTTGTAATTTTCTCATTTGGATAATTTCCCCTATTTTTTGAAACTTTATATTTGATTGTAATTTGTGGGAAAATATCTGCTTAATTTTCTTTGTTGAAAAAGTTTTTAAAGTAACAGACGGCTTCAGTAGTTACTAAAAGAGTTAGGGGTATAACCTAGGGGTAATTATGTAATTTGTTACACATCTTACTCGATAATCAATCTTGTTCAAAATAAAAGGTATTTTCATTCTATTATATACTTGATATATATGTTATATTAATTAATTAGTTAAAAGTATATGTGACGACCCGTAATTTTTGAATATTTGAAATTGAAATATTTAATTGATTTTAAATATTTAAAAGTTAATTATTAACTTGAATTTCAAATACCACTACTTATTGGATAATTTAATTATTAAATTAAATAATTTGAAGTTGGGTAAAAGGTTGAATCTGGAGTTTTAAGCCGGTTAATAATAATTTGAAGGCTTATAAACTTCATATTGATAATATTGAAGGTGATAGAACTTTTAAATTTGAATTTAAAAAGTGTTTATTCAGTTTTGAAAATATATCGTTTAAATCGATATTTGAAAATAGCCTTCCAAGGCACAGTCTTGGAATTCGACGAAACCAGTTCCACGGGATCCGTAATATTGCATAATTATCGGATTTCAAATTTCGTAGCGCTTGGGGTTGTTGTGTGAGCGTACGATATTTAAACGCACTGAAATATATATTTGCATAGTTTAGTCAAACCTCGGCTGAAATATTTCACTTCAGCACTTTTCCCCCTCATTTCAAAACACTGTAGTCCTTCTGATTCACGCCACTTCTTTTTCCTAGCACGTCCCTTCTTTCACGTCTCAGCCGAACAAAAGAAAAATATAATAAAACAGTTCGTACCTCTGAAAAACAATGGACATCTCCTCTTAACAGTTTCAAAGCCATTATATTTCTCAACGAAAATAATAAAATCCTCTCTGAAAAAGAAAAAAATGGCCGCTTCTTTTTCTATACAAATCGAAATCAAATTTCACTTCTCCCTCTGTTCGATAATGGCGGAGCGCATATCTAGCCTTGTCGAACGAAGAAAAAAGAAGAAGAAGAGAGAATCGTTTGAGCTTTTAATCGCAAGCATGTTCCCTTCTTCCCAAGTCAAGACCCATTCATTTCGAATCACACTCCGATCCTGAGCCAAAACCGACGTCGAATCACTCCTCGATGCAACCGTCCCGATCTGGAGCTTCAGACCCGAATCAATCTCGAGCTATACTCGATTCCAGGCGATTCGCGTTGTCGCGTGGAAGGAGGTAGATCGATGACAGCGTAGTCTGGGTGGCCGCGATGTTCTCGAGGTCCTTGGAGTCGACGAGCTAGGGTTCCTGGAGGAGTTGCGCGTGTTGATCGATGTTCGGCAGGAGCCTGTGGCGAGTCACGTAGATTGCGGCCGACTATCAAGGTGATTAAGAGTAGGTCAATTAATATATTTTTAAGTGATTAGTTTAAATTTGGGGATTAGTTTTTTTTATCAGAATTTTTTTTACGGTAGGATATTCAAAACAATTTGGGTTTGAATCTAATATATACATATGTTGGACTTTGAAAAAGAAAACATAGGAAATGGTATAAAGATTTGATTTTTATCTATATAGATAATTCTTACAAATATAGTAAGTTTCAAAAGTAAAATAAATATACTCTTACATATTCTCATTTGCTAGTTTACTTTTAAGAATAATGTATTTTGGGATTAATTTGTTCATCTAACTTCTTTAAATTTATTTTAGTTGATAAAGAATTCTATTTAAGGAAAATAATTAGTTAAAATAAATTATTAGTTAATTTAATTTAATTTCTCAAGTGGAAATTAATTATTCAAATTGTTGGAATATTAATAAAATCGTATAATTGTCATACAAGGTCTCAAATCGAGTCGAGAGGGAAGTGGATTACGACAATAAAAGCAAAGGTGAGTTAATCTCACTCAGCTGAATTAAAATTAAATTTAAATGATTAAATTTAAATAGTTGTTTGAATGGTTGAATTGATTGATGTGCTATAGTATGGTATATTTTGGAATTGGCATATTATATTGTGCTAACATCTTTGGATGCAGGGAAAACAAGTTGGAGGGATCAAACAAGATTCCTCAAAATTATTTAGAATTGTTCGATATTCTGTGTTATGGATATTTGATATTCTGTGATGAATATTATTGATAATTGGAAATATTGATTGCTATGATTTTTCTGGAATATTTCGGTGCACTGAGTTATCGAAATATATAGAATTGGATTTTTGAAAAGAAAAGAAAAATTAAATTTTAGGTAAAATAATTATAGCAAATTTTAAATAAATAAAGAATGAAAAAAAAGAATGGAAGTGATTAAAATACTAATGAATAACTCCAAGTATGGAGGATAAAAGGATTTGAATAAGCAGAAACTAATAAATAGTAAACTTAAGTTATATCAATTAAAAGAATAAAGAATTATTTTAAATTTCAAAGTTTAAATTTATTTAAAAGGATTAAGAAGTAATTTGGGGAACCTAAAATTGGAATTTTCAGTTAAAAGTATTTTAAATCATAAGTAAGGAATGAAATCTGAAATTAAAGGATTTTGGAATAAATGAAGTAAGTTGGAAATCAATTTGGAAATTGATTTAAGTGTTTGAAATTTGATATTTGGAAGAATAAATTCAAGGTGGGAATTTATTTAGAGAAAATAAGAAAATTTGTTTAAAGATAAATAGTGATTTATTTTTAAAAGGATGTGAAGAGAAGTATATTTTCCTGGATAGCCAAGTATGTTTTCAAAATAAACTTTAAAAATATAAGATAAAAGTTTAATGCTAAGCATATTTTAGAAAATTTATTATTTCTGAATTTTTAAAATTTAAAAGTGAATATTTTCAAATCTATTATTGTAGTAATTATTTAAAGGTGACTTAGTGTTTTGTTTTAAAAAGTGAAAACCTAGTTTTATTTTATAATGTAACCTTATTTTCAAATATTCGTATAGTATGTGTTTTAATAAATTATTGAAGTATTTTAACTTAAATGTTTTAAAGTATATTTCAAAGTAAAGTGTCTTAAATTATTTTAAAAATCTAGTTTTGTGCTTGGGGATTTCAGTGGAGATAGAAAATATTTGGGAAAGTTTATTCTGAAAAGGAAGATAGTTTGAAACTGTTTCAAAAAGGTTTGAAAAGTGAAAATATATCTTGTGAAGATATTTTTGGGATAAGTAAATAATTTGGGAAATTATTTATTGGTTGATGGTTGTTTGTGAATATTAATTGATAGTTAAATCACGGACTATCAATATTGGCCAAATGCGCTGATCGTTTCGAAGAGACCGGGATCGAGATTTATTTCTCGAAAACCACTTCGATCTGGTTTGTATGTTTCGTGTAAACGAGTTTGGATTCGCAGATGGAGCAGTGAAGTGCAAGGGCTAGTCGCTACTAATCCTAAGGATATTTCCAAAATGAATGTAGTAGGAATAGTGCCTTCGGTTCCGTTCGAACCCGGGACGGACTTGTATGGATGAATGCTTGCGAAACATCATCAGGTGGACGATGGGAATTCTAAGGGATATGTTCTATAAAGGTAACGCTTAGCCTCAGGCCTCATCAAATGGGAATGACTGAAAATCAGGGGTTGTGCAGCATGGCAAGGTGGGTAGCACCCAAGCAGCATGAGGTCATTCCTTTCTAGATGTCCCTTTTATTTCGGCTTAGTGGGCGGTTGCTGATCCCAACCGCGGGGTGATCTCTCTCGGGATCATCCAGTAAGGGGTAGTCCCGGTCTTGTGTTGCACGGGAGCGGGCGTACTCCTTGGTACTGTGATCTAGGCCACGTACTGTGACAGGTGGTACCCCATTGCCTAGTCATTAGTTGGAAATCCATTCTCCCTACGAGCCTTGTACGAGTTTTGTTTGTATTACCACTCTGTGGCTAGTAGCTGGAATTTAATAGATGTAACAATTTCTGCT
Source organism: Allium cepa (assembly GCA_030765085.1). NCBI lineage: Eukaryota > Viridiplantae > Streptophyta > Magnoliopsida > Asparagales > Amaryllidaceae > Allium > Allium cepa. Next base: position 339,162,061 of record CM060929.1, on the reverse strand, counting down.
ATTTTATAAGTAATTGTATATAGACCCTATTATAATATCAGAGGATTTCTATAAAAATTGTTTTAGCTATCGTAAGGTAAAAACCCGACATGTTTATTCGTGGCGTGGTCTTACGAGATGCTTTTGTTTTTAAAAGATTTTCGAAACTTTAATAATCAATTAGTGTGATTTTCTCACGCTGGTATTCCAGACTGACTCGGGTGTTATTTAACTGTAATGCTCGGGTCAGACCGAGTATTATAGGATACAGGGTATGATGCTGTGGAACTCAGGAGACGAGCTGGATGACGATACATACTTCCGTACTTATTTATATATATATTCCGCTGTGTTGAGTTGTTGTGTATCCATTTGTATGTTATTGTTATTGAACTGTGATTGATGTACTCTGATGATGATGTAATATATATGAACAGAGATATTTGATTTTTAAGTAAAGATTGTTTATTATCTATTATATTTTATTCTGCTGCGATGGTTAGATTCTGTTGTTGATTTCTATTTTCTTCTTTTACCTCTTCTTCTTTAACCCTAATGGTTCGTATTTCTGTGCAACTTGAGTTGATTTTAGTTAGAATAGTGATGACTCAAGGGGTACGGATTTGCGGGCTGTTACAGTATATTTAATAGAAACTTCATGAATGGTAAGTTTTGTGATAGAAGTTTCAAAGTGCTATAATTGTAAGTAATTTATCATAATAAAAACAAATATACCATTTTGAATGTTCCTATTCAAGATGCATCGAGACTGGAGATCGATGTATGCGTTGAGATTAGAATACATAATACTCTCCAAAAATTGGATAGTGTATTACTCATAAGCGTCGGGGCACCTACGACTTACGTACTGATGACTATTGGATAACTATGAAACGACTCAAATCGACGTAACTGATTTACACAGTTCTCTCGACTTGGGAATACCGTCGATCTTCAATATGAAAGTTCCGCTTTGATTATAGTCAAATCATGGCACGACGTCCATCGAATGACTTTAGTTGGGTTGAGTGGAAGTATTGGAAGTGAAACGTTATTCAAAAAAGCATTTGTCTTCTCAGTTTTATGAGGTTAGTACACGGTCAACTGAAGTTAACTAAAAGTTAAAACCTTTGACCAGAGCATTTTGGTTAATAATAATTATTATTATTGAATCAAGGACTTTCTGTTTGGACGATAGAGTTGAATGTGGACGATATTGAAATTTTGACCATTATCAATTCCATAAGTTCAAAGTGATATAGTTTTGATAGAAAGAATTGGTGTAAATAAAAATCACAAATATGAAACGCTTAATAAAGTAAAATTGGATTTTACCGAAACCAAGTAAGCAACAAATATGGCCAAAATGTTACACCACTTGCTAAGTAACGTGCGAACGTTAATATTCATAGCTTGATGTTAATCGCTGACCGAATTTACACCTAACAAGTCACACAACCGAAACGATGAATTATTCTTTGACCACATGATTTAATTAATTTATAATTGTTATAAATTTAGATAAATTAATTTATATTTATGAATATTTATTGTGAAATTTGATTATGACTTGATGAATAAATATTATTAAATATATTTATAATAATTATAAACATATCAGTTGACCTATGATAAGTGATTAAATTGGATATATAATTGTACAATATTTTATCTAAACTCTAATTGGTTTAAAATACCATGAAGAGGGCTGGAAAATTCAGCCATAATGAAGGTTAATGTGGCCATAATATGGTGCAACATAGGCTTTGATATGAAGGGCTAAGATGGAAGAGAATTGGTATGAGATGATGTAGGATCTTGATCCTAAAATATCTCTTAATTTTCATTTATATAAGCATCTCTATCCTCAACCTTTAGAGGAATTTTGGAAGTCTCCAACCTAATATATTGCTGGTTGAATTCCTCTCCTCAATCTCCCTAATTTATCAAGTGCTAATTAATTCAAACCGATTGATATTCGATAGCTGAAGGTCAATGGTTCAAGGACTAACAATCTGCTAAATCGAAAAAGGTTTCAAAATGGAGGGTTTAATCTTTTCAAGGTGTTCTTCAAGGCTTTGGGACTAAGATATGATTTTATACTTAATAATTATTATAATTTTTTATCATATATGTATATTTATATTATATTGTTAGTTAGGTGACAATTCAGATATGCAATGAATTATGTCACAAATTAGTTTGGTTATATGCATGTATATATTTATGCTAGATAAAAATAATATTTTTAATCATATCTGTCAGGTCAGTGCAGCCATATAAAATAGCATAATTATTATATTTTATTACATTAATACATATTATTTAATCACATATACATACATACATACATAAATACACACGCATACATCTTATATTTAGTTGCAACATTATATCATTGTTAAAATTAGTCATATAATTTTACTTTTAATGTATTATGGTGATGTTAGTTTTCGACAGTAAAAAATATTTTTTACTATTTAAATAAATTTACTCAATAATAAATTATATTAGTTCGAAAATGTCATGAAAAATTATTTATAAATTTTCTAAGTTATACTATCAAACGATAAGCTTTCGGCCAAAAAATAAAAAATAAAAACTATTTTTTATTATTTTTAAAATTTCATTATTTAAAACGACTATCAATAATAATATTAAGCCGTAAAAGATGTGGAAAAATTCTTCAAGCTATAAAATATAGTATGATTTTTTGGAATCTTAAAATTAGAAATAAAAATTTCAAAATTAAATTTTATTAATTTTGAATGAATATGTAATTGAAAATGCATTTTAAAATTTGAAATAAAAATATATATTTTTGTGCTATGCGCATGACCTAGAAATAATTCTTTTAATATTAGTATTAATTGACATATATATATATATATATCTATATATTATTAATATATATTTGTGTGTAAGTATTATTATTTTATTGTTATATATAGGTATGCACATATTATTCACTACTTATAAAATATAAATGTATATTTTAATATTTAAAATAATTTATATATTTTTAAATTAATATACTATAATAATATATATAATATTAATATTTTATTTGTAATATAATATATATACAAATATTTATAAATATATTTTAAATATTATATATATACAATTATTTGAACTAACTTAACATAGACACATATATATAATTTGTAATAATTATATAAAATAATATCTTATGTATATGCATATATTTGGACAATAGATACTTGCATATTGAATGAGCTAACGTGTTTGTTGCAATGTAAATCCCAACATTTATACACGAGCATGTTATACTGTGCACATGTTGATATGTTAAACATGCACACACATATACATGTGTATACGATACACACAAATATATATATATATATATATATATATATATATATATATTAAATCAAACTAAATAATTTATAAATTTAAATAATATAAAAGATTTTATTCAAGTAATATTTAGAAATGTTCCAAAAGAATTAGACTTTGTAGGCCTACTAAAGATCCAATAAGGGAATTTTTGAAATTTCACCCATAACTTTCATTGCAAGCTGACTTAGTTCCAACAATGGTGTTAGAGCTTAATAGTGTAACAACCCGCATATTTAACGATTATATGTTTAAATGTTTTATTTAAATACAGCGTCGTTAGTCGGATTTTGGTCCGAAATGTTACTTTTTGCAAATGGCCAAATTGGGACTCGAAACAAATTCCATTGAGTTTAAAATGGCGTTTGCGATCTTTTTGAGTATAAGCTTTGATATGTTTGGAGTAAGTTGAATTTTGCTAAATTTTCTAGTTGGGTTTTGGGTTTTGGTTTAGCCAATTTGTTAGTTTAATAACCTAACTCAGTCCCTCTCTTCCCCCTTCACTCATTTTCACCTCCAAACTTAAGCTAAAACTGAAAATGGGGGAAGAGAATGGGAATTAGAAATTCCAAGCCCTAGTTTCTTCTTGCAACTTGAATTCTTGCTCCAAAATCAAAGAGAAGCTATTGGTAAGCCTCTTCTTCATCTTCTCCAACTCTTCTCCTCTTCAATTTCAGAAAGTTTCCTAAACCTAATTTGGGAAATATGTGTTTTATTCTTAGATTGAAGCTTGTAGAGTTAAAGTGAAGAGTAGTTAGTCTCCTTCTTGTGTTTGAGCTTCTTCTTCTTTGTTTTGGGTAAAGGTGAGTTTTGAACTCACATTTACTTCTCTTGATATTATTGATGTAAGGTGAGATTTTTATCTCACATCTATGCTTATATCTATCTTTGATTGTTGGGTATGAATTCCTAACACTTGTTCATGTGCGCTTGCTTTTGGTTTGGATTGAATTGGTGAATATCCAATTTTTTAGTGTTTTGGGTTCAATTCTTTAAAGATCCTAACTTTGATGTTTGAACATGTTTTTAGTGGCGAATCGGAGAGCTAATGGAGCTGGGGTATCTATTGGCTAAGGCTCCTTAGGTCCATTGCTCGACCGGTTGCGTTTTGGAAGAGTTTGCACTTGGATGAAATAGGGCAGGAATTGCAGAATTTGCAGTTCGGCCGACCGAACCCCCTGGGCCGGTCGACCGAGCTGGATCCCGAAACATTTCTGGCCTATTTCGGTCGGCCGACTCAGGAAGTCCGGTCGACCGACCTGCTCCCATTTTTCTATTTTGCTCATTTTGATTGATTTTTCAAATTTTATCGATTCAAGTTGGTTCTTAGTGGTTGTTATTGCATCTTTGGCTTTGATAACTTATTTTTGACTTCATACACGGATTTTCAAAAATAATCCCTTCAAACTGTATTAAAAGTTTCCTTCTCCAATTCATAAATTCTATTTAAAACGCACACACACAATTTCGCACTTCGAGCGGAGTGGGAGGGAGATTAAATGGTTAGGTAAAACACGGACCATGAATCCATGCGTTTGTCTTTCCGATTAATCCCCGCCCTATTCGATTGATTGTTTTGACCTTTGTGTCTGGTTTACCAATGAGATGAGGTAAACTTTGTACTGCTTTGAGTGTGAAATTAACTAACGGATAGTAAACCGTTTAGTGCGAACAAGTGGTTATGGGACTCACGTTACCAATTTTCGGATTCCTTTTTGAGAGTTATGACACATTCTGCCAGTTAGTGGTGTCCAGTACTGGGCCTCCAGACCTTCACCACTACGGTTTGTTGCCTTTGGGATAGTGTCTTCGGACTGTCTCCTTCAGGTTTGTTGCCTTCGGGTATGTTGCCTCCGGGTATGTTGCCTTCGGGTTTGTACCTTCGGGTTTGTGCTTTCGGCTTTATTGCCCTAATAATGTCGCTTTCGGAGTTGGTATTTATGAGCCGCTCGGGTGATATTTGGGTTTGGAGTCTTCGGGCTCATGGATCCTTGTTTATACAGTACTGAGCTCGAGCAATCTTTTGTTTTCATTGATATGTATATTCTCTAGGTATCGCTCTTCGGTGTTGGTCTTTTTGAGCCGCACGATATATAGCGATTACCTTGTGGAACTTGTGTTACCTTCATTGGTATTTGTTATTTGCCTTTATGGCTTGTTTTGGGATATTCCTATCCTTTGTTTCTCTGAGTTGCCGATGATACGAGGCTTGTTATGATATGATTCATCTTTTTGTTAGATGATTGTGTTATCTCTTTTAGAGATGCTTGTTATACTTTGTGACCTTGCAGGTTATTATTGTTCAGTTTATCTAACCGATTTGTTTAGCTAGACTGACCCGTGTATTTTATACTCAGGTCAGACCGAGATGTTTCAGGTTAGGTGCTTTTGGACTTAGCCTATTTTGCTTCCGCATGGACTATTCAGCTTGTTCCTTTTTGTTAAAGCTTTTTGTGTAGTCCTTTTTGTTGTAATTCTGATATATGTATTCTTTTTGAATTCTTCTGTATATTATGGTTTGCTATACCACTTGACGTGTATCAGTTTGTAAACTCTGTTATGTATCAATATATGTGTATATGATGATCTACTGTTCTGTGATGTTTATTACATTTGAGTTGTTATATTTTGTTCTGATAGATCCTCCAACCACCTATGGTTTTGTTTTAAGTATTCATTGGATATGTCGACCTGGTGTGTATGATTATTGTCGATGTATTCAACAGATAGTTAAAGCAAGGCTATATATGGTCGCTCCTAACCAGCCTTATTCTCCGTGTTAGTTGACGACATTACTCTGTAGTGTCCTTGGCTAACGTGGGTATAGAGGTGGGGCGTCACAGCGTGGTATTAGAGCAAGGTTCAGAACAAAATATGATAAACACATAATAGATGCACATATTCTGGTACATCAAAGTGTAAAAGTGATACAAATCTTTGAATCATCTTGCCTCTATTCCTTTCGTGCCTTTGGTGTAGATAGAAATTTGGAATACGTCTAGCAATGCATTTAAATTCCGTAGTATTCCATATTGAATCATCTACCATGTGAATAATCTTGTTCTTATCTTAACTTTCAGCATATGGCTGGAAGAGGCAGGGGATGACGTTCGGATGCTGGACAATCCAGTGGCTCACATCCGGATGGCCTTTATATGTCTGCCGATCAGTTTTTGGAGTTGTTTAGGAGCACTCAGCCTCTAGTTCCTCCTCGAGTATCTCCACCTCGCAAGTCTGCCTTTGCACGTCTATGCAGTGATTTTTCTCATCTTGGACGAAAGCCGTTTAAGGGCTCCGAGTCCGTTCTTGAAGTCCAAGCTTGGTTTCGCACGTGCGAGCGGATTTTCTCTCGCATGGATCTTTCTGACCATGATAGAGTTCGTGTAACTTCTAGCTTATTACAAGAGTGTTCCCTTGATTGGTATGAGCTTCTTGTAGCCGAAATTGATGAGTCTACTCTTTCTTGGACTCAGTTTCGGGAGCGATTTGAACTCAAGTTCGTTCCTGAATCTGAAAAAGTTTTATTGAACCGTCGCTTCCTCGAGTTGAAGCAAGGGAAATCTTCTGTTTCTAAGTATGTTGCATCATTCGAGGGTTTATCTAAGTATGATCTTGAATTCATTAGCACTTCTTATAAGAAGAATCTGAAGTTTGTCTCTGGTCTTAAGAAATATCTTAAGAAGTCTTTGTTGCTCCAGCTTAAGCTTTCTTTTGAGGAGTTGGTGGATTCTGCGCTTCATCTTGAGACCGTCGAGAAGGAGTGTGATAGTGATGTTGATGTTGAGGTTTCTAAGAACCCCAACAAGAGGCAGTTTCCATTTTAGAAGAAGTCTTTTCCTTATAAGAAGAAGAAGACTGGTAGTCCTAGCTCTAAGTCTCAATCTTCTGGAACATCTTTCATTCGGAAGTGTTTCAATTGAGGTTCTCCTGATCATATTATTCGAGCTTGTCCTAAGCCACTCTTCTGCCGTTATTGCAAGAAGGAAGGTCATCATGTTTCCACTTGCCCTACTGTTCCGGTTGGTGCCAAGTCTAGCAAGCTTTATGCTGCTAAGGCTTCTGAAGGTCCTTCTCAGCCCAAAGGTATATCTCCATCTATTTTGGAAGATTCTATCTTATTTCATGATCATAGTATTCGAGTTCTTTTCGATACGGGTGCTTCACATTCCTTTGTATCGAAGAAGCTCGTTGATGATTTATCCTTGGATATTTCTTGTTTGGTTACTTCTTTAAGGATTGCGAATCCTATTGGGGGATCCGCGACCCTTAGCATGCTTTGTGATGATGTTGAGATTGTTTTATGTGGTTTTTGTTTTCGTGCAAATCTGAACGTTATTTCTTGTCTGGGATTTGATATGATTTTGGGAATGGACTGGCTAGTGAGATATGATGCCAGGATTATTTGTTCGGAGAGAATTTTGTATCTTCGACATCCGGATTCGCCTACTCAGTTATCTCTTGTTCTTCGGGATGTGGATAATTCTGAAATGGCTTTATATTCTCTTGACTCGCGAGATGATGATGACATATCTCGTATTCCTATTGCTTGCGACTTTTCTGATGTTTTTAAACCTGTCTCGGGTTTGCCACCCAAGCGGACAATTGAGTTCTGCATTGATCTCATTTCAGGCGCGCAGCCAGTTAGTTGTCCTCCCACGAGGATGTCTACAAAGGAAAATGTGGAACTCAAGAAGCAGCTTTTAGAGCTTGAGTCCAAGCAGTTGATTCAGTCCAGTTTTTCTCCGTGGGGATCCGCGGTCGTCTTCGTGAAGAAATCCGATGGAGCTCTTAGGCTTTGCATTGACTATCGCAAGCTTAACGAGTTAACCATTAGGAATAGGTATCCATTGCCTAGGATCAATGATATGTTCGATCTATTGAGTGGTGCTAAGGTATTTTCTCAGCTTGACCTTGCCGTGGGTTTTCATCAGTTACGAGTCGCAGAGGATAGCATACCTCTTACCGCTTTCCGCACTCGTTATGGTTCTTTTGAGTGGCTCGTTATGCCGTTCGAGTTGACGAACGCTCCTGCTTTCTTTGTTGATCTCATGAATCGAGTATTCCGGGAATATCTCGATAAATTCGCCCTGGTGTTCATTGATGATATCCTTATTTATTCTAAGTCTGATGCTGAGCATGCTAATCACTTGAGAATTGTCTTGAGTACCCTCCGTCACCATCAGCTTAGAGCCAAATTCTCCAAATGCCATTTTTGGGAGAATAGGGTTAAGTTCTTAGGCCATGTTGTATCTTCCGATGGCATTTCTGTCGATCCCTCAAAGATCGAAGCCATCCAGAATTGGAAGAGGCCTGAGAATGTTCATGGGATTCGTAATTTCCTTGGATTGGCGGGTTATTACCGTCGGTTCATTAAGGATTTTTCTCGTGTTGTTGTAACGACCCGGATTTTGGACGGTTAATTTGAGATATTTAAATGGGTTTAAATATTGATTTGAACTATAAATTGATTTGAATATGAAAAGTTTGGTTTTATTTAATATAAAAGTGATTCAGAATTTAAATATAATCATTAATTGAACAAATTAATTAATTATTAAAGGGATACTTAGATATTGGGTAAAATATAAAGAATTTGGAGTTGTAAGCTTGTTAAAATATTTTAACGGCTTATAAAATTTATATTGATAATACTGGAAACAATAAATGGATTAAAATTGAATTTAACTGTCGTTTGTTTAAGTTTAAATTTACATCGTTTAAATTGACATTTAAAAATAACCTTCCGAGACATAGTCTCGGAATTCGACGAAACCTATGCCATTGGATCCGTAATATTGAATTATTACCGGATTTCAAATTTCGTAATTTTTGGAGTGATTGTGTGATCGTATGAGAGGTAATCGATTCGAAAACAATTAATTATTTATTTAAATATCCTACATCAAATCATAGCCGTATTTTTACCTTCAGCTTCTCAAAGACGCTTCCTTCACCTCTTGAATACACGATGCTTCTTGTTTTAACCTTCGTTCAAAAAAAAAAAATCATGGCCGATACTCCTTATTCCTTCTTCTTCCTTTATCAACCCGTTCTCTCCTCTTATTCGTCAAATGAAAATCAAAATCGCGAAACATAAACCCCTTCTCCTTGATTATAATTGTCGAACCCTCTGCCCTATTCTTTTTCAAAGCTCAATAGCCGATTCATCGGCAATAAAAAAAAGAGGGAAAAACCCTAAATCAATTCGCGTTCGATTTCGCGCGTGCATATATGACTCGCGACATGTCGATTGATGGTGGAGTTTCTCATGTCGAGCTTCGCAAGGTCGCGGCGCTCACGCGCGAATGTTGGTGAGGCGTATCGGGGTTTGGGGGATGCCGTGTTTTTGTTGCCAGATCGCGAGTGATGGCCGCGCGCGCGAAGAGGAGGCGCAGCGGCGACGGCGTTTCAGCATGGGCTCGGGTCGTTGTGAGGCGGCGGCCGCGTGCGCAGAGATTCGAGGGAGAGGTGGCGACGATGGGGGACACTGCGAAGTCGAGGCAGTCTCGGGTTGTTGTGTTGTGAGGTATAATTTTATATATTTAGTCTGATAGTTTAAATTTTAAAATTTGAGGATTAAATGTAAATTTACAGTAAATTAGGGTTTAATTCTGGGAAATATATATATATATATATATATATATATATATATATTTACTGTTAAATAGTTTAGATCTTCGGGATTTATTCTAGTTTAATTTTAAATTATATGTATATATATATGATTTTTAGGAGTAAATATGAATTTTAAACTACTTGAAGTCTATATAAAACTTTGATTTGAAATCTATTTACTTATTTTTATAAATTTATATATATGTAGTTTCCAAGAATAATAATAAAGAAAAAAATATAATAATAATAACAACAGGAATTTTAAAGGTTTGAAGTTATATTTTGAAGATCTACAACTTATTTTTATAAGTAATATACAGCTTCAAAAATAATAATAACTATATGGATTTGAAGAATACTTTGTTTAATAAACTTATTTAATCTATTTTAATTACTAAAAGATTTTTGAAGGGAGAATTAGTTTAAAAATTTATTTATTTGCTTAAATTTCACCACCAGTTAAAATTAAATAATTAGAGTTAAAGAATAAATTTATTTAAACGGTAATTAATTGTTCGACCTGTTCAAATATTAATAAAATCAAATGAATTTTATTCAAGGTCAAAAACATGGAAACGAGTCGGGATTGAGAAGGATTGCAACTTAAAAGCAAAGGTGAGATTTTCTCACTCATTTGGATGCCCCAAATTAAATTTAAATGTTAAATTTAAATTATTTGGATGTGTTTGGCTGATTGATAATAATTTTTTCACTAGTTAATATCATAACCCATATATTGTAATATCCATTTGAAAGTGGAATTGATATGTTACTGTGCTAACATTTGTGGATGCAGGGAAACGGGTTGGAGAGATCCAACAGGATTCCTCAAAGATATTTATTTGTTATATATATATATATTGTTGCCATATGACCAGATGAATGATATTGATATGGATTTGCATGCGAATTAAATTTATATGGAAATTGGAATTTACTATAAACAATTTAGTTGAAGAAAGTTGAATAAATTTAAATTAAAAGAATATTTCTTTAGGATTTGAATTTACTCCTATTGAGATTAAAGTAAAATTTAAAAGAATAATTATTACTTTGGTTGAACTTAAATTTAGTTAAAGTTGAGTTTGGAAAAAATTAAATTATGTACAAATACATAAAGAAAATATTATGATCGATGAATAGATTTGAAGTAAAGCAAAACTATATTAAGAAATAAAATAAGAGAACTATATCAAGAAATAAAATAAGGGAATTCTATTAAGAAATGAAATGGAATTTTATTAAGGAACAATATGGAATTGAATTGGAGAATAAAATTTTAAAAATAGGATTTTTGAATAAATTGTTTTCATAAATAAATAAAAGGGAAAACTGAGTTATAACTTTATAAACGGAGTTTATAAATGAGATAGAAAGTATTAGTGAATATGTAATGAGATAAGTCATGGTAAGGACTTGATTTGTGTTATGGAAAATTGGTTTTGGAAGGAAATAGTTGAATATTTCTAGAAGTAAGAAGTGAGAATATGGTCAAGAGGAAATTATGGATGGATATTGGGTTTTCTAAAATTTATAAACTTATTTATTAAAAGGAGTATTTTAAATTACTACACTATATAAATTTCTTGTAAACTATTACTTGAATTTAAAATGTTTCGAATTAGTTATTTTTAAAGGATAGGCAAATATTTATAATAAACTTCAATTTTCTAAAACCAGTTTTACAATTTATCATTAACTGGATATGAACTCTAATTTTTATGTTAAATATTTCTTTTAAACCGTGAATTGTATAAAAACTATACTTCTTATTTTATAAATCTAAATATTTTCAAATGCTTTTAAAAATCCAATTAATAATCGTCTTGTGATGATAAGTGAGTATTTGAATGAGATAAGATTTAGGAGAAATCTTATAAAGTGGAGAAATTGAGTATGAAAATTTATAAGCAAAAGTATAATTTGATTTTTGAGAAAGGGATGAGAAAATAAGAAATATTCTCAAAGGTAAAATCAAATTGAGTGTGTATAAGAAATCAGTTAAGTGATTTCATGGAAATAAAGGACTTTGAAAATTTATTTCAAATGGGTTAAAATGGAAATTATATCTGAATGATATTTGAGATAAATAATTTGTGGAAATTATTTGATGGTTGCTTGTGTGTGATTAGTTGATAGTTAAATAACCGACTATCAATATCGGACAATACGCTGATCGTTTCGAAGAGTTTGGGATCAGATTTAATTATCCGAAAACCACTTCGATCCGGTTTGAACGATTACGAATGAAGACCGTGAAGAGTTGAAGACGGTGATTCGGTTTGTCCAAACCCAGGACAACTTGTATGGATTGAATGCTTTCAGAACATCGTCAGGTGGACGATGAGCATTCTAAGTGATGCGTTCTTGAAAGGTAACGCTTAACCTCAAGCCTCATCAACCGAGAATGGCTAAAACAGGGGAGGTGCAGCAAGGTTAGGTGGATCATGCCCAAGCAGGACAAGATTTTCCCCTGTCTAGATGTCCCTTTTATTCGGCTTAGTGGGTGGTTGGTCGCGCCAACCACGGGGTTATCTTGTTCGGGACTGTTCAGTAAGGAATGGTTTCGGCCTTGTGTTGCCAGGGGAGCGGGAGTACTCCTCGGTACTCTGATCTAGGCCAGGTACTGTGACGGGCGGTACCCCAGTAGCCCAGCCATTGATGGAAATCCATTCTCCCTACGAGCCTTGTACGAATTTTTTTGTGTGTTACCCACTCTGTGGCTAGTAGATGGAATTTAATGAATGTAACAATTTCGGCTATTTTATAAGTATTTGTAAATAGACCCTATTATAATATCAGAGGATTTCTATAAAAATTGTTTTAGCTATCGTAAGGTAAAAACCCGACATGTTTATTTGATGCGTGGTCTTACGAGATGCTTTTGTTTCAAAGGATTTTGAAAACTTTAATAATCCAATTGAGTGTGATTTTATCACGCTGGTATTCCAGATTGACTCGGGTGTTGTTTTATATGATGCTCGGGTCAGACCGAGTTTAACAGGATTCAGATTACATGTTGGAGCTCAGGAGACGAGCTGGTGACAGAGCGTATTTCCGTATTTGTTTATTATTTCCGCAGTGTATGATCATATAGTAGTTGTCTCTGTATGACTGATTGATGTACTCTGATGATGGTATGTATGTATATGTATACAGTACAGATTTCTTGTATTTAAAACTGTATTCTATATATTATATTTTATTCCGATGCGATGTGAGATTCTGATGTTGTTTTTGTTCTTCTTCTTCTACCTCTTCTTCTTTTACCCGAAGACTCGTACATTTGTGCCACTTTGAACTGAACTGTGGTGGAATTTTGTTAGTTCAAAGGGATACAGATTTGCGGGCCGTCACACTTGGTATCAGAGCAGAAAGGTTAAGCGAGAACCTTGGCTCTGGTGGAGAATTACTTATTAGAAATAGAGTCAATGGTACTCTAGAATGAGTTTGAGAGTATATATAGATATGAACGCGTATTTGTTTGTGAATATAAAATGATTTTATATTGCGTTGATTGATTTATTGAGTGGTATATGAACCTTCGTCGGCACAGCCTCGAAAACTGTATCGAAGGGGTTTCTAAACACTTAAATAGAGCAATTCGACACAATATTGATTTTCAAAAGTAGGTGAATGAAATAATTTCATCCAAAATATATTTTGATATAAAAAGAATATTTTTCTGAAATTATTATAACTTGGATGTTTGGATGCTATATTTTAGCCAAATGAGATGATTAAATTTAAAATAGTTATCTAATTAAGGAAAACATTAGATGTTGAATTTTGGAATTACAATTTAAAGCAAAAAGTTAAAGATGGAAATTTAACTTGGATTAAAATTTAAAACTTGAAATTTAATTAATGATTTGGAAGGGATACATTAGTAGATTTTTAATGAAGTTGAGAAATAAAACTTAAAGTGGATTGAAATTAATTCGAGTTATGTGAATGGTAATAAATTGAATTAAACTGAAAATAAAATTCAGTTGTATTTGAATTAAGTTGTAATTTGAATTAAAAATGGAATTTAGTGATGAAACCCGAGTTATAAATAGAAATCCCATTGAAATGGTAAGTAAAATTTAATATGACTCTCAATTATGAATTGGATTAAAGTAAAGATAGTTTGAATTTACAAATAAATCCAAATCAAGCATGGATGGAATAAATTGGCCTTGGATATTCTCTTAACAAATTTAGATTGGTTAATTAAAATCACATAGGATTTGATCTAGATGAGTATCAAATCAATTGCAATGAACTTAAGTATGAAGTTGCAATAAATTAACTTAAAATTTAAAATTTATGGAAAGGTGATTTCGAAGGAAGTGAAAGATTCATTGAATAAATAGATTGGTAAAGTACCTTAAACTTTAGATGTGAATGGATAGTAGATAGCCAATTTAATTGGATTGAGAACTTTGATTGAACTGGAATTAACTTAAGCTAAGTTAATGTTTGAATTTGAATGAAGATGAATTAAATTGAAATATAGATGGTATTGTAATAAAACTCTCGCTTGGGTAAAATTCATAATAATGGAATGAGGTTGAATTTAATGTATAAGCTGAGTTAAATGAAATTTGAATTTGAATAAATAAGACTTCGATGGCTTATAAAAGAATTGAGAAGCGTTGAAATAAAATATATACTTGGCTAAGTAAAAATGTATAAACCTGAATTAAAATAAAATGGAAATGTGGTTAACTGTAAATGAATGGAAGTGAGAAGATAAATAAGAAGTGGGACTTATAAAATTAAGATGGAATAAATAAGTCAAATAGAATTGTTTGAATCTGGAAAATGAATAGAAATCCAAACTTGAATTATAAAATAGAATTGAACCAAATAAATTTAAATGGAGAGATTTTTGAAGCTAAAAAGTCAAGTATTGAATTATAAATTGGGAGTAAGCTAATTTGGGATAAATTAGTAACCTGAATATGTGAATAAACTTTGAATTGGTTAAATAAAGGTTGAATGGTAAATTAATAGAAGTGGAGAGTGAATAAAGTGAATGGGGGAAGAGCCCTTGAATTATAAATATAAAATTCAACTTGGATTGGTTGGTAAATAAAATGAAATTGGATTAAATATAAATGGTTAGAAGTGCAAACAAAATTCAATTGTGTATAAATAAAGTGAAAGTGGTCATGTAATAAGTTAAATAAGTTCGAGAATGAATCGAACATGGAAATTGAAATTTTTAGATGAAATAATTAATTGAGTTAAGAAGTAAATGAAAGAGATTTGAATAAAATCAAATTAACTTTGGGGAAAGAATTTATGGGCAAATGAAATAAATTTAAGTTATGAACGTTAAATAATTTGAAGTAACTTAACTTAGGTTTAAAAATTCAATGAAGCATGACTTATTTAAATTTGGGACATGATTGTTAAATTTTAAGCATTGAAGTTGTCGAGCTTAATAAGAATGGTTTTGAATGCAATCAATGCAAAGATATGGTTTATAAATTAATTAGAATGGAATGAAATTTCATATAACTTGAGTTGGCATCAATTTTAAAACAGATATAAAATTAAAGAAATTGTTTGTTGGAATGAATATTGTCAAATTTGCATGAAATAATTGTTGTTGTCGTGAACATGATTAAATAAAGCTCTATGGAATAACAGAAGTAAATAAACTTGATTATGAATAAATTGCCATGAATACAAAATAGTTTGGATTAAGAATGAGTTGAATAAAAGAATGATGTGAAAATCATTCTGAATAAGGTATGACATTATAAATTGAGTAAAAGCAATTGGATTTAATTGGAACCTTATCAATTATTTATAAAACTGGATTCGCGTCTAATTGTTCATAAAATATGGTTTTGAATTGATAAGAAACAGAAATTGATTTTTGAAATCAATTAAATGGAGAATAGGTTTGTTTGGGCATAATTATGGATTAAAGTTAAGTAGATGCGTTGAACCTCACTTAAAGTTGAATGCAAACGGCGTTTGTGTCAGTTATAAACAAATGGAACTAGTTTAGAACTATATAAATTTGTTATGAAGTTACTTATATAGCATTGCTTATGTTATTGATGTGTTGTAGTTGCTTAAATGAATGCAATGTTATAAATTTCATACATATGTTACTTATGAGTTTAAATTGAGTAAGTACAGGTACCAGAAGACTGTATAGCGAGATTTTGGACGCACAAATGCTAAATTAAATAAGCCGCTTGCTTAAAATGCTAAATAAGGTACGCCTACGCAATACAAACTAGGAAATATGAACTGTTTTTGGTTTTTCCGACCGTATGGGTCGATGTATATATTTATATCTTTTGTCAAATTGCAAAAGCTCCTCCGTACAAAGGGGACTCTGCCAAAAAATTTCAGAAATTTTGGGAGTTAGAATTTTTTTGGAAATTTTAGAAAATTGTGTTAACGACAAACGTTTTCAAATTGGAAATGGAAATAAATTAGTGAATGAAACTAATTTGGCATAATGACATGAATTTGATATAAATGAAAAATAAAATTTAAATATTCGGAAATTAAAGATAAATTGAATTCATATAGAAATGGGAGAATCAATTGAATAGGAATAGATACAAATTAAAGTGGTAAGATGAAAATAAATATAAGAAATACATAAGATGCTTATACTAACTTAAGTAAGAAATTATGCATTCTCATTGGGAATTGATATTGCATAAACAATCTAAAATAATATTTGAATGAATAGATATTGACATTTGAAAGAAAGTCGATACAATGTTTTGTATATTGTGATTGGATATATTGCTATGTAAGATATGCAGGTAATATAAAGGTAAAGAGAATTGATTTTGATTTCAGAAGATAAATAAGAAATGCTCGACAAAAAGGTATGTGTTTGAATTTCTATATGGAAATTGATTGGGATTTTGATTGAGCCGCTTGCCTTTTTGTTTTCTTTTGGGTTTTTGAGAGGCCGTAGAGCCATTTTGTAGTTGTACCGAGCTAGCCGAGCAAAGGAGACGCTGGCAAAAAATTTCGGGAATTTAGGGTGTTAGAAAAATTTTAAGAAAATTTTGATAATGCAAAATTTGGTTGTAAAGTGAAACTTGAATGGTTAAACAAATAGTATAGTTTGAAACTAGGGACAAGTTTAGGAAGTTAATAAGAAGGAGAATGCGTCTTTTATTAAAAGGATGTTGAATTGTTGATTGTAAGGTAATAGTATCGGGTATTGGACCATTTTTCCTAATTAGTAATTTCGGGGACGAAATTCTTTTAAGGGGGGAGGAATGTAACGACACGGATTTTGGACGGTTAATTTGAGATATTTAAATGGGTTTAAATATTGATTTGAACTATAAATTGATTTGAATACAAAAAGTTTGGTTTTATTTAATATAAAAGTGATTCAGAATTTAAATATAATCATTAATTGAACAAATTAATTAATTATTAAAGGGATACTTAGATATTGGGTAAAATATAAAGAATTTAGAGTTGTAAGCTTGTTAAAATATTTTAACGGCTTATAAAATTTATACTGATAATACTGGAAATAATAAATGGATTAAAATTGAATTTAACTGTCGTTTGTTTAAGTTTACATTTACATCGTTTAAATTGACATTTAAAAATAACCTTCCGAGACATAGTCACGGAATTCGACGAAACCTGTGTCGTTGGATCCGTAATATTGAATTATTACCGGATTTCAAAAATTTCGTAATTTTTGGAGTCGTATGATCGTATGAGAGGTAATCGATTCGAAAACAATTAATTATTTATTTAAATATCCTATATCAAATCATAGCCGTATTTTTACCTTCAGCTTCTCAAAGACGCTTCCTTCACCTCTTGAATACACGATGCTTCTTGTTTTTACCTTCGTTCAAAAAAAAAATCATGGCCGATACTCCTTATTCCTTCTTCTTCCTTTATCAACCCGTTCTCTCCTCTTATTCGTCAAATGAAAATCAAAATCGCGAAACATAAACCCCTCCTCCTTGATTATAATTGTCGAACCCTCTGCCCTATTCTTTTTCAAAGCTCAATAGCCGATTCATCGGCAATAAAAAAAAGAGGGGAAAACCCTAAATCAAATTGCGTTCGATTTCGCGCGTGCATATATGACTCGCGACATGTCGATTGATGGTGGAGTTTCTCATGTCGAGCTTCGCAAGGTCGCGGCGCTCACGCGCGAATGTTAGTGAGGCGTATCGGGGTTTGGGGGATGCCGTGTTTTTGTTGCCAGATCGTGAGTGATGGCCGCGCACGCGAAGAGGAGGCGCAGCGGCGGCGGCGTTTCAGCATGGGCTCGGGTCGTTGTGAGGCAGCGGCCGCGTGCGCAGGGATTCGAGGGAGAGGTGGCGACGATGGGGGACGCTGCGAAGTCGAGGCAGTCTCGGGTTGTTGCGTTGTGAGGTATAATTTTATATATTTAGTCTGATAGTTTAAATTTTAAAATTTGAGGATTAAATGTAAATTTACAGTAAATTAGGGTTTAATTCTGGGAAATATATGTATATATATATATTTACTTTTAAATAGTTTAGATCTTCGGGATTTATTCTAGTTTAATTTTAAATTATATGTGTATATATATATATATGATTTTTAGGAGTAAATATGAATTTTAAACTACTTGAAGTCTATATAAAACTTTGATTTGAAATCTATTTACTTATTTTTATAAATTTATATATATGTAGTTTCAAAGGATAATAATAAAGAAAAAAATATAATAATAATAATAACAGGAATTTTAAAGGTTTGAAGTTATATTTTTAAGATCTACAACTTATTTTTATAAGTAATATACAGCTTCAAAAATAATAATAAGTATATGAACTGGAAGAATAGTTTGTTTAATAAACTTATTTAATCTATTTTAATTACTAAAAGATTTTTGAAGGGAGAATTAGTTTAAAAATTTATTTATTTGCTTAAATTTCACCACCAGTTAAAATTAAATAATTAGAGTCAAAGGATAAATTTATTTAAACGGTAATTAATTGTTCGACCTGTTCAAATATTAATAAAATCATATAATTGTTATTCAAGGTCAAAAACATGGAAACGAGTCGGGATTGGGAAGGATTGCAACTTAAAAGCAAAGGTGAGATTTTCTCACTCATTTGGATGCCCCAAATTAAATTTAAATGTTAAATTTAAATTATTTGGATGTGTTTGGCTGATTGATAATAATTTATTCACTGGTTAATATCATAACCCATATACTGTAATATCCATTTGAAAGTGGAATTGATATGTTACTATGCTAACATTTGTGGATGCAGGGAAACATGTTGGAGGGATCCAATAGGATTCATCAAAGATATTTATTTGTTATATATATATATTGTTGCCATATGACCGGATGAATGATATTGATATGGATTTGCATGCGAATTAAATTTATATGGAAATTGGAATTTACTATAAACAATTTAGTTGAAGAAAGTTGAATAAATTTAAATTAAAAGAATATTTCTCTAGGATTTGAATTTACTCCTATTGAGACTAAAGTAAAATTTAAAAGAATAATTATTACTTTGGTTGAACTTAAATTTAGTTAAAGTTGAGTTTGGAAAAAATTAAATTATGTACAAATACATAAAGAAAATATTGTGATCGATGAATAGATTTGAAGTAAAGCAAAACTATATTAAGAAATAAAATAAGAGAACTATATCAAGAAATAAAATAAGGGAATTCTATTAAGAAATGAAATGGAATTTTATTAAGGAACAATATGGAATTGAATTGGAGAATAAAATTTTAAAAATAGGATTTTTGAATAAATTGTTTTCATAAATAAATAAAAGGGAAAACTGAGTTATAACTTTATAAACGGAGTTTATAAATGAGATAGAAAGTATTAGTGAATATGTAATGAGATAAGTCATGGTAAGGACTTGATTTGTGTTATGGAAAATTGGTTTTGGAAGGAAATAGTTGAATATTTCTAGAAGTAAGAAGTGAGAATATGGTCAAGAGGAAATTATGGATGGATATTGGGTTTTCTAAAATTTATAAACTTATTTATTAAAAGGAGTATTTTAAATTACTACACTATATAAATTTCTTGTAAACTATTACTTGAATTTAAAATGTTTCGAATTAGTTATTTTTAAAGGATAGGCAAATATTTATAATAAACTTCAATTTTCTAAAACCAGTTTTACAATTTATCATTAACTGGATATGAACTCTAATTTTTATGTTAAATATTTCTTTTAAACCGTGAATTGTATAAAAACTATACTTCTTATTTTATAAATCTAAATATTTTCAAATGCTTTTAAAAATCCAATTAATAATCGTCTTGTGATGATAAGTGAGTATTTGAATGAGATAAGATTTAGGAGAAATCTTATAAAGTGGAGAAATTGAGTATGAAAATTTATAAGCAAAAGTATAATTTGATTTTTGAGAAAGGGATGAGAAAATAAGAAATATTCTCAAAGGTAAAATCAAATTGAGTGTGTATAAGAAATCAGTTAAGTGATTTCATGGAAATAAAGGACTTTGAAAATTTATTTCAAATGGGTTAAAATGGAAATTATATCTGAATGATATTTGAGATAAATAATTTGTGGAAATTATTTGATGGTTGCTTGTGTGTGATTAGTTGATAGTTAAATAACCGACTATCAATATCGGACAATACGCTGATCGTTTCGAAGAGTTTGGGATCAGATTTAATTATCCGAAAACCACTTCGATCCGGTTTGAACGATTACGAATGAAGACGGTGATTCGGTTTGTCCAAACCTAGGGCAACTTGTATGGATTGAATGCTTTCAGAACATCGTCGGGTGGACGATGAGCATTCTAAGTGATGCGTTCTTGAAAGGTAACGCTTAACCTCAAGCCTCATCAACCGGGAATGGCTAAAACAGGGAAGGTGCAGCAAGGTTAGGTGGGTCATGCCCAAGCAGGACAAGATTTTCCCCTGTCTAGATGTCCCTTTTATTCGGCTTAGTGGGTGGTTGGTCGCGCCAACCACGGGGTTATCTTGTTCGGGACTGTTCAGTAAGGAATGGTTCCGGCCTTGTGTTGCAGGGGAGCGGGCGTACTCCTCGGTACTCTGATTTAGGCCAGGTACTGTGACGGGCGGTACCCCAGTAGCCCAGCCATTGATGGAAATCCATTCTCCCTACGAGCCTTGCATGAGTTTTGTTTGTATTACCCACTCTGTGGCTAGTAGCTGGAATTTAATGAATGTAACAATTTCGGCTATTTTATAAGTATTTGTAAACAGACCCTATTATAATATTAGAGGATTTCTATAGAAATTGTTTTAGCTATCGTAAGGTAAAAACCCGACATGTTTATTTGTGGCGTGGTCTTACGAGATGCTTTTGTTTCAAAGGATTTTGAAAACTTTAATAATCCAATTGAGTGTGATTTTCTCACGCTAGTATTCCAGACTGACTCGGGTGTTGTTGTATATGATGCTCGGGTCAGACCGAGTTTAACAGGATTCAGATTACATGTTGGAGATCAGGAGACGAGCTGGTGACAGAGCGTATTTCCGTATTTGTTTATTATTTCCGTAGTGTATGATCATATAGTAGTTGTCTCTGTATGACTGATTGATGTACTCTGATGATGGTATGTATGTATATGTATACAGTACAGATTTCTTGTATTTAAAACTATATTCTATATATTATATTTTATTCCGCTGCGATGTGAGATTCTGATGTTGTTTTTGTTCTTCTTCTTCTACCTCTTCTTCTTTTACCCGAAGACTCGTACATTTGTGCCACTTTGAACTGAACTGTGGTGGAATTTTGTTAGTTCAAAGGGATACAGATTTGAGGGCCGTCATAGTTGTGCTTCCTCTCACCAGCTTACTCGGAAAGGCATTCGTTTTATTTGGTCCGACAAGTGTGAAGCTTTCTTTCTGTCATGAAAGGAACTTCTCACTAATGCTCCTATTCTTGTGGTTCCCGAAGGGAATCATGATCTTGTTGTCTACACCGATGCTTGTGGTAGTGGTCTCGGTGCTGTTCTTATGCAGAAGGATCGGGTAGTTGCTTATGCTTCGAGGCAATTGCGTCCGAATGAAGTTCGCTATGCCACTCATGATCTTGAGTTAGCCGCCATTGTCTTTGCCTTGAAGATTTGGCGACACTATTTATTGGGCGAGTGCTTCATTCTCTATACCGATCATAAATCTTTGAAGTATTTGTTCACTCAGAAGGAACTCAATATGAGACAACAACGTTGGCTCGAGTTTCTTGCTTCCTATGACTTTGATATCCAGTATACCCCTGGAAAGGGAAATCGTGTTGCTGATGCGCTTAGTCGCAAACATTCGGCTGTTATTTCTATGATGCTTGTCGAATGGGATATTCTTGAGACTCTATCTTTTTGTGAAATTCGTGTTCGAGGTTCATCTTCTGATTCTCCTATTCTATTATTTAGTTTGGGAGCTCGACCCATTTTGTTGGATCGCATTGTCGATGCTCAGCGGCGTGATCCTGATTTGTTGCATCTTATTCAGCTTTGTGAGTCTGGATCCTGTGATGAGGCGTTGCGAGATTTCAGCATTGATTCTCATGGGAGTCTTCGCAAGAAGAACCGTCTTTTTGTGCCTTCTGATTTTGCGCTTAGGCATGATATTCTTGATGATTGTCACCGTTCTAAGTATACCATTCATCCTGGTATTAGTAAGATGTATGCCGATATGCATCGTCTTTATTATTGGGAAGGCATGAAACGCGATGTGGCGAGTTATGTGAGTAATTGCATAACTTGTCAGCGTATTAAGGCCGAACATCAGCGTCCTTCGGGTCTTCTTCAGCCCCTAGAGATTCCATTGTGGAAATGGGATCAGATTTCTATGGATTTCATTGACAGCCTACCTCGTTCGAGATCAGGCCATTCTAGTATCTGGGTTATTGTTGATCGCCTACTAAGTCTACTCATTTTATTCCTATAAAGTCTAATATGACTGCTTCGCATTTGGCTAAGTTGTATGTCAAGGAAATCGTGAGACTTCACGGTGTTCCTAGTTCTATTGTGAGTGATCGTGATCCCTTATTCACAAGTTATTTTTGGAAGAGTCCCCAAGCAGGATGAGGTCATTCATGTCTAGATGTCCCTTTTATTTTGGCTTAGTGGGCGGTTACTGATCCCAACCGCGGGGTGATCTCACTAGGGATCATCCAGTAAGGGGTAGTCCCGGTCTTGTGTTGCAGGGGAGCGGGCGTACTCCTCGGTACTGTGATCTAGGCCACGTAATGTGATAGGTGGTACCCCATTGCCTAGTCATTAGTTGGAAATCCATTCTCCCTACGAGCCTTGTACGAGTTTTGTTTGTATTACCACTCTGTGGCTAGTAGCTGGAATTTAATAGATGTAACAATTTCGGCTATTTTATAAGTAATTGTATATAGACCCTATTATAATATCAGAGGATTTCAATAAAAATTGTTTTAGCTATCGTAAGGTAAAAACCCGACATGTTTATTCGTGGCGTGGTCTTACGAGATGCTTTTGTTTTTAAAAGATTTTCGAAACTTTAATAATCAATTGAGTGTGATTTTCTCACGCTGGTATTCCAGACTGACTCGGGTGTTATTTAACTGTAATGCACGGGTCAGACCGAGTATTATAGGATACAGGGTATGATGCTGTGGAACTCAGGAGACGAGCTGGATGACGATACGTACTTCCGTACTTATTTATATATATATTCCGCTGTGTTGAGTTGTTGTGTATCCATTTGTATGTTATTGTTACTGAACTGTGATTGATGTACTCTGATGATGATGTAATATATATGAACAGAGATATTTGATTTTTAAGTAAAGATTGTTTATTATCTATTATATTTTATTCCGCTGCGATGGTTAGATTCTGTTGTTGATTTCTATTTTCTTCTTTTACCTCTTCTTCTTTAACCTTAATGGTTCGTATTTCTGTGCAACTTGAGTTGATTTTAGTTAGAATAGTGATGACTCATGGGGTACGGATTTGCGGGTTGTTACAGTATATTTAATAGAAACTTCATGAATGGTAAGTTTTGTGATAGAAGTTTCAAAGTGCTATAATTGTAAGTAATTTATCATAATAAAAACAAATATACCATTTTGAATGTTCCTATTCAAGATGCATCGAAACTGGAGATCAATGTATGCGTTGAGATTAGAATACATAATACTCTCCAAAAATTGGATAGTGTATTACTCATAACCGCCGGGGCACCTATGACTTACGTACTGATGACTATTGGATAACTATGAAACGACTCACTCGATAGTTTTCAGTTGGTTAATATAACTAAGGTCGAACAGAAAATATCGACGTAACTGATTTACACAGTTCTCTCGACTTGGGAATACCGTCGATCTTCAATATGAAAGTTCCGCTTTGATTATAGTCAAATCATGGAACGACGTCCATCGAATGACTTTAGTTGGGTTGAGTAGAAGTATTGGAAGTGAAACGTTATTCAAGAAAGCATTTGTCTTCTCAGATTTATGAGGTTAGTACACGGTCAACTGAAGTTAACTAAAAGTTAAAACCTTTGACCAGAGCATTTTGGTTAATAATAATAATAATTATTATTGAATCAAGGACTTTCTGTTTGGACGATAGAGTTGAATGTGAACGATATTGAAATTTTGACCATTATCAATTCCATAAGTTCAAAGTGATATAGTTTTGATAGAAAGAATTGGTGTAAATAAAAATCACAAATATGAAACGCTTAATAAAGTAAAATTGGATTTTATCGAAACCAAGTAAGCGACAAATATGGCCAAAATGTTACACCACTTGCTAAGTAACGTGCGAACGTTAATATTCATAGCTTGATGTTAATCGCTGACCGAATTTACACCTAACAAGTCACACAACCGAAACGATGAATTATTCTTTGACCACATGATTTAATTAATTTATAATTGTTATAAATTTAGATAAATTAATTTATATTTATGAATATTTATTGTGAAATTTGATTATGACTTGATGAATAAATATTATTAAATATATTTATAATAGTTATAAACATATCAGTTGACCTATGATAAGTGATTAAATTGGATATATAATTGTACAATATTTTATCTAAACTCTAATTGGTTTAAAATACCATGAAGAGGGCTGGAAAATTCAGCCATAATGAAGGTTAATGTGGCCATAATATGGTGCAACATAGGCTTTGATATGAAGGGCTAAGATGGAAGAGAATTGGTATGAGATGATGTAGGATCTTGATCCTAAAATATCTCTTAATTTTCATTTATATAAGCATCTCTATCTTCAACCTTTAGAGGAATTTTGGAAGTCTCCAACCTAATATATTGCTGGTTGAATTCCTCTCCTCAATCTCCCTAATTTATCAAGTGCTAATTAATTCAAACCGATTGATATTCGATAGCTGAAGGTCAATGGTTCAAGGACTAACAATCTGCTAAATCGAAAAAGGTTTCAAAATGGAGGGTTTGATCTTTTCAAGGTGTTCTTCAAGGCTTTGGGACAAAGATATGATTTTATACTTAATAATTATTATAATTTTTTATCATATATGTATATTTATATTATATTGTTAGTTAGGTGACAATTCAGATATGTAATGAATTATGTCACAAATTAGTTTGGTTATATGCATGTATATATTTATGCTAGATAAAAATAATATTTTTAATCATATCTGTCAGGTCAATGCAGCCATATAAAATAGCATCATTATTATATTTTATTACATTAATACATATTATTTAATCACATATACATACATACATACATACATAAATACACACGCATACATCTTATATTTAGTTGCAACATTATTTCATTGTTAAAATTAGTCATATAATTTTACTTTTAATGTATTATGGTGATGTTAATTTTCGACAGTAAAAAATATTTTTTACCATTTAAATCAATTTACTCAATAATAAATTATATTAGTTCGAAAATGTCATGAAAAATTATTTTTAAATTTTCTAAAGTTATACTATCAAACGATAAGCTTTCGGCCAAAAAATAAAAAATAAAAACTATTTTTTATTATTTTTAAAATTTCATTATTTAAAATAACTATAATTAAATAAACTATTAAAAATAATATTAAGCCGTAAAAGATGTGGAAAAATTCTTCAAGCTATAAAATATAGTATGATTTTTTGGAATTTTAAAATTAGAAATAAAAATTTCAAAATTAAATTTTATTAATTTTGAATGAATATGTAATTGAAAATGCATTTAAAATTTGAAATAAAAATATATATTTTTGTGCTATGCGCATGACCTAGAAATATTTTTTTTAATATTAGTATTAATTGACATATATATATATATATTATAAATATATATTTGTGTGTAAGTATTATTATTTTATTGTTATATATAGGTATACACATATTATTCACTACTTATAAAATATAAATGTATATTTTAATATTTAAAATAATTTATATATTTTTAAATTAATATACTATAATAATATATATAATATTAATATTTTATTTGTAATATAATATATATACAAATATTTATAAATATATTTTAAATATTATATATATACAATTATTTGAACTAACTTAACATAGACACATATATATAATTTGTAATAATTATAAAAAATAATATCTTATGTATATGCATATATTTGGACAGTAGATACTTGCATATTGAATGAGCTAACGTGTTTGTTGCAATGTAAATCCCAACATTTATACACGGGCATGTTATACTGTGCACATGTTGATACATTAAACATGCACACACATATACATATGTATACGATACACACAAAGATATATATATATATATATATATATATATATATATATATATATATATATATTAAATCAAACTAAATAATTTATAAATTTAAAAAATATAAAAGATTTTATTCAAGGAATATTTAGAAATGTTCCAAAAGAATTAGACTTTGTAGGCCTACTAAAGATCCAATAAGGGAATTTTTTGAAATTTCACCCATAACATTCATTGCAAGCTGACTTAGTTCCAACAATGGTGTTAGAGCTTAATAGTGTAACAACCCGCATATTTAACGATTATATATTTAAATGTTTTATTTAAATATAGCGTCGTTAGTCGGATTTTGGCCCGAAATGTTACTTTTTGCAAATGGCCGAATTGGGACTCGAAACAAATTCCATTGAGTTTAAAATGGTGTTTGCGATCTTTTTGAGTATAAGCTTTGATATGTTTGGAGTAAGTTGAATTTTGCTAAATTTTCTAGTTGGGTTTTGGGTTTTGGTTCAGCCAATTTGTTAGTTTAATAACCTAACTCGGTCCCTCTCTTCCCCATTCACTCATTTTCACCTCCAAACTTAAGCTAAAACTGAAAATGGGGGAAGAGAATGGGAATTAGAAATTCCAAGCCCTAGTTTCTTCTTGCAACTTGAATTCTTGCTCCAAAATCAAAGAGAAGCTATTGGTAAGCCTCTTCTTCATCTTCTCCAACTCTTCTCCTCTTCAATTTCAGAAAGTTTCCTAAACCTAATTTGGAAAATATGTGTTTTATTCTTAGATTGAAGCTTGTAGAGTTAAAGTGAAGAGTAGTTAGTGTCCTTCTTGTGTTTGAGCTTCTTCTTCTTTGTTTTGGGTAAAGGTGAGTTTTGAATTCACATCTACTTCTCTTGATATTATTGATGTAAGGTGAGATTTTTATCTCACATCTATGCTTATATCTATCTTTGATTGTTGGGTATGAATACATAACACTTGTTCATGTGCGCTTGCTTTTGGTTTGGATTGAATTGGTGAATATCCAAATTTTTAGTGTTTTGGGTTCAATTCTTTAAAGATCCTAACTTTGATGTTTGAACATGTTTTTAGTAGCGAATCGGAGAGCTAATGGAGCTGGGGTATCTATTGGCTAAGGCTCCTTAGGTCCATTGCTCGACCGGTTGCGTTTTGGAAGAGTTTGCACTTGGATGAAATAGGGCAGGAATTGCAGAATTTGCAGTTCGGCCGACCGAACCCCCTGGGCCGGTCGACCGAGCTGGAGCCCGAAACATTTCTGGCCTATTTCGGTCGGCCGACTCAGGAAGTCCGGTCGACCGACCTGCTCCCATTTTTCTGTTTTGCCTAATTTTGCTCATTTTGATTGATTTTCCAAATTTTATCGATTCAAGTTGGTTCTTAGTGGTTGTTATTGCATCTTTGGCTTTGATAACTTATTTTTGACTTCATACACGGATTTTCAAAAATAATCCCTTCAAACTGTATTAAAAGTTTCCTTCTCTAATTCATAAATTCTATTTAAAACGCACACACACAATTTCGCACTTCGAGCGGAGTGGGAGGGAGATTAAATGGTTAGGTAAAACACGGACCATGAATCCATGCGTTTGTCTTTCCGATTAATCCCCGCCCTATTCGATTGATTGTTTTGACCTTTGTGTCTGGTTTACCAATGAGATGAGGTAAACTTTGTACTGCTTTGAGTGTGAAATTAACTAACGGATAGTAAACCGTTTAGTGCGAACGAGTGGTTATGGGACTCACGTTACCACTCTTCGGATTCCTTTTTGAGAGTTATGACACATTCTGCCAGTTAGTGGTGTCCAGTACTGGGCGTTCGGACCTTCACCACTACGGTTTGTTGCCTTTGGGATAGTGTCTTCGGACTGTCTCCTTCAGGTTTGTTGCCTTCGGGTATGTTGCCTCCGGGTATGTTGCCTTCGGGTTTGTACCTTCTGGTTTGTGCCTTCGGCTTTGTTGCCCTAATAATGTCGCTTTCGGAGTTGGTCTTTATGAGCCGCTCGGGTGATATTTGGGTTTGGAGTCTTCGGGCTCATGGATCCTTGTTTATACAGTACTGAGCTCGAGCAATCTTTTGTTTTTATTGATATGTATATTCCCTAGGTATCGCTCTTCGGTGTTGGTCTTTTTGAGCCGCACGATATATAGCGATTACCTTATGGAACTTGTGTTACCTTCATTGGTATTTGTTATTTGCCTTTATGGCTTGTTTTGGGATATTCCTATCCTTTGTTTCTCTGAGTTGCCGATGATACAAGGCTTGTTATGATATGATTCATCTTTTTGTTAGATGATTGTGTTATCTCTTTTAGAGATATTTGTTATACTTTGTGACCTTGCAGGTTATTGTTGTTCAGTTTATCTAACCGATTTGTTTAGCTAGACTGACCCGTGTATTTTATACTCGGGTCAGACCGAGATGTTTCAGGTTAGGTGCTTTTGGACTTAGCCTATTTTGCTTCCGCATGGACTATTCAGCTTGTTCCTTTTTGTTAAAGCTTTTTGTGTAGTCCTTTTTGTTGTAACTCTGATATATGTATTCTTTTTGAATTCGTCTGTATATTGTGGTTTGCTATACCACTTGACGTGTATCAGTTTGTAAACTCTGTTATGTATCAATATATGTGTATATGATGATCTACTGTTCTGTGATGTTTATTACATTTGAGTTGTTATATTCTGTTCTGATAGATCCTCCAACCACCTATGGTTTTGTTTTAAGTATTCATTGGATTTGTCGACCTGGTGTGTATGATTATTGTCGATGTATTCAATAGATAGTTAAAGCAAGGCTATAGATGGTCGCTCCTAACCAGCCTTATTCTTCATGTTAGTTGACGGCATTACTCTGTAGTGTCCTTGGCTAACGTGGGTATATAGGTGGGGCGTCACAAATAGCCTATGTGGTCTAAATTAGTCATGTTAGGGTTAACTAATTAGAGTCTATCCATATAGTAGGGTGTCTAGAAAATTAGTGTCAAAGGTTGGGTTTGGATAATAAGTACTCTGCCTTACCTGGCTACTAGCTTGGCTTGAAATGATAAGGTAAGCCAAAAAGATTATCCCTAATAGAAAAGATCCAATTTGAATTGGGCATTGGCCTATTTTCAATTTTTTTTGAAATTTAAAATATAATATTTAAATTTAAAATAAGGAAAATATTATAATTGTTATAATATAAATTTTCAATTTGTTTTGAAAATTGAAAATATAAGATTTTAAAATTTAAAAGTCAAATTTAAAATAAAATATATGCATATTTTAAATGTTACGACATAATGAAAATTCACAAAATGTTTGAAAATTAAATTCGAAATTTATAAATAAGATTAATAAAATATATTAATTAAACAAGTTTATTAATAAATATATGCATGTATTGTATGTTATGGTAAATATTGTTTTAAAATGTTTAATTAACATAAGTATACATGTATGTATATAAATAAATTTCAAAATTAATATAAATTTAATTAAAATTGTTTAATTAAATAATTTAATTAAAATGTTTATTAATTAAATAATATGCATATATATAATATATGTATTGTACTATAAAGGTTATAACAAATATTATATAAGTAATCAAAATGTTATTAAGTATATAATAAATATTTAATATAAATGTTATATTAAATCAATATAAAATTAATTAAACTTTTAATTAATTAAAATTAATTAAATAAGATTTAATTAAAATTATGTTATACATTAGACTTTATCTAAGTAATATGAAATATAAAAGTTATATAATAATAAAATTTATATAATATGAATGTATAAATTAAGGGTGGAATATTAAGAAACCCAAATTAGACTTAAGGAATAAATACATATGTATAATACGTATACTATAATTTCTGATGTGTTTCAACACTTCAATCATGAGGGTATTTCATAAGATATACATTATTGCATAAGTTAGTATCACTCAATATAATATATGGAAGATTATGAATCTTTAACATAAACTTGTCCTATATTGTTTATATAGTAATAGATTACTTGCATGTTTTTTAGCTGTTTAGGTTTCATCAAGATAAGGATGTTATGTGTAGTACTATTAATATATTAAATAGATGAGGTAAGATAACCGCACGTGTTTGTTGATCTTTCCTCAAGGTATATGCATTATATTTAGGTCATCGCGAAATGATAGGTCTGAGTGAATGATTCCACTTTACATGTTGATCTTTCTTTTAAGTAAAGGTGGGATTAAGATAAGGTACAATGGATTAGGAGTTGTATGTGATAAACTCGATAAGAAGTTATCCCTCGTATGCGAACCTATGATTTGTTGAGATTTTCTCAAGATCAGAATCGTAAGGCATACAAGTCCTAACACTAACTAGTGAAGTCGAAAGACTTCTTTGTTTCGCTTAGGGTTTGGTGAAACATAATGTTACGATCCATAATAATTAAAAATATTAAATTAATTAAGATTTTGCAATTTAATATTGTAAGAAATTAAAATTTTGTGATTTATTAGTGAGAAAATAACTAGAATATGATTCAATAAGATTGTTTGAATGTTTGTGACAACTATTTTATTCAAATTTCAATCAATTAAAATAAGCATAAAGTTAATTTGGTTATAAATTGCAAATAAGGAAATAAATTGGTAATCAAATGAACTAATGAAATTAAATATTATAATTAATATGGTAAAGGATGATAATGGTAAAATATGAATGTAATAAAATGCAAACTAATATTAATTATATTCAAAGGATAATAGTTGATTCAGTAATAAGAGTTAGAATAAAAATAAAAGAATGTGATTGAAATTAAAATATAATTGACTGGAATTTTATTATAGTTGCAATTAAACTCTGAAATTTATGTACTGTCTAAATAGTGGATATAACATGGAAATTTTATTTCATAGGTTATTGATTTCTGTGTAATCAGAAATGATGAAAATCGTTAACTGTTAAATTTGAGTATAAAAGTGATTAAATTAATTATCCATAACAGTAAATTATTGTAGGATTTCAAGTTTCATAGCTATCGGACTTGTCGTTTGATCGTGCGGGCTCAAAACGCATAGAAATCAATTAAAAGGATTTAAATGAATATAATCTGGTTTTAATAACTAACTTCTATATATGATGGAATTAGAGTTTAAAACTAATTCCATTGAGTTTAAAATTATTGAAAACATATATTTGGATATATGGGATGACCTACTTTCGTTTTGGGAACGAGACGGGCTCTTCGAGTCGTCGTTATCGTTTCGACCCAATTCGATCTATCCTTTCGTTATGATCTACCTTTGCCCATATATAGGCTGATATAAGCCCTAATAGCCTTTTTTTATTTCTTATTTCTTTACGTACTGTCATCTTCAATCTATCTGCTTCTTCCTCCTTCCAAATGGCTGCAAAACCCTAATTTCAAATTCAAATCAAAATTCAAACTCCGCAAACTATTTCATATTTTATATTATTGGAAAGCTCTTGAAGAGCACAGTCTACATCTTCAATTCGTTTTTCGATACAATACACTGTTTGGTCGGGAATTGGCATTTAATTCTAGGGAGTCCATTTTAGGGTTTCACAAATCTCGGAATTGGATCCTGTCTCTAGTAGGGTGGGTAGGCGCTGGCAAGGGGAGTTCATCGGAGTTGTTCATGTGGTAAATCAATGGTCAGATCATCACAAAAAATTCAATTAGGGTTTCAAATAAACTGGTGGCGGCTAGATCTATGGGCGTCGATCGATGACGTGGGAGGGGTCGTGGTGGTCCCAGTAATCGCGGCGTGGTCTGGGCATTCGCGTGGTATAGCTGGACTTGGTCGTGACTAGCTGTATGGCATGTGGCATTGAGTCAATGCTGGGGGCTGTAGGTTGATACTAGGGTTCGTTAACGAAGAGAGGTAGGTGATCGTGTTTTGTTTTATTAATTAATTTATATTCTAAATTCAAATGTTCTAACATGCATAAATTTTTCATACGAGCTCGGATCCACCCAGCGTTTACTCCGTTGCGATCTATTGAAATTTCGAATATTATGAAACAGGTTTGGCTGCATTCCGAGACTGTTAGATTTTTGGGCTATTTTTGGATTTTAAATCATCGATAAATCAAATGTGAGTGTTTTAACCCACTAAATCATCCTATGTTAGTTAAATTAAATTTATGATGCGATTAGAAGTTGATTGATTGTTGTTTGGTATATTTAATTTGTCATTCCAGTTAAATATGAATTTTATTGAATTTAATTGCCATTTAAATTAATATTGAATTTAATTGCAAGTTAAATCTCTAATAATTATAACCAGTTTATTTGTTGTGATTTATTGATTGATTTGAATGAAGATTGTGATGGATGTTTAATTGTCGATATTTGGATGATTGGATATTATATTTATTTTATATGTTGTTATCACATTGCAAGTTCCCATAGTTTGCTGTTAGGAAAATCACTATAGGTTGAAATGATACATACCCGAATGGACTTATAGATTAGGGAAAATCGTTATGCGTTGAAATGATAAACTCGAGTGATATTATAGATTTTGAATTTTATTCGGGATTGCGGGTTGATTGTACCCGTAAATTTAGATTTATTGCGGATTGAAATGATATATATCCATATCACTTGACCATGGTAGAAAATTATATACGAACACCGTATTGGTTGAATTACATGATTATAAATCCTTAATTTTGAATCCAGTTAAATGATATTTTGAAATAAAATATGATTTATATGAACTGATTTGTTTTCAAAATCCAAGCTTTAAAAGGATGAAATTGAAATTGGTTTAAATGAATTGTTTACAGAATTTAAATTGAAATTTTGAAAGTTGAATTTTTAAATATAAATGGAATTTACCAAATTGATTACGGTAAACGTTTGAATTTTTAAAGTTTGAAATCTATTGAATTTGAAGTGGTTTAAATTTGTAGTTCAAACATGGATTAGAAATTGATATAGATTGAAATTGTATTTATGAGAATTTGATTTAAAAGATTAAAATTGAGTTGTTGATTTGAAATCTGGATGTGGTCAAGATTGTTGAAATGGAAGAAATAGTTTAATTTGGTATTATTTTCAAATTAATTATTTTAATATAAACTGTTTATAATTCTATTATTTTAAAATTTATTATTTAGATTTTCTAACTATTTACTATATAAACCATTCCAATAATCAAACAATTTTGTACTAAACTAATTTTAACTGTTTTAAAATCCTTAAACTATTTAAACTATTTTAAACTAATAAAACTATTTTTAACTATTGTAACTATTATAAACTATTTTTTTATACATTAACTATTTTTAGTATGTAACCTATTTCAATATATAAACTATTTCTAATGTATAAACCATTTTAATGTATACCTATTTTTAAAATATAAACTATTTTTAATGCATAATTATCTCAATATATAAACTACTTTCAATATTCAATTTGTTAAGTTGGAACTATTACGATTTAGATTTAATTGATTCAAATGCGAATATTTCGATATGATGTTTTAACGTATTTTTGTGGTTCGATTTTGAAATGCATATGATTTTGAAAGTAAATATGATTTCGAAAGTGATATGATTTCGAAAGTGAATATGATTTTGAAAGTGATAGGATTTTTCAGTGAATATGATATTTTGATATCAAATATGAATCAGTTTTGGAAACGTAGAAGAACCAACCATGTGAAATGAGAGTTTGGTTGTTAAAGAGATCGGGATCAGATATTTTCATACTCTCTACCAATGCCGAAAACCACTTTAACAACTATGAACGTGGTGAAGAATACAAAATAAAGTAGGACGGTTTGGCGAACGCTACTATATGAGGTATGAACGCAGCCCCGACCCCCTCAGGTCAATTTGATTTGACTAAAACATGAGCTATACCTAGGCCAAGTGGGGTCGCACCCCCAATCGGACATGCTTCCTCAATAACATATTTATTACTTTGTGAATGATTCGGTGGCCACCTCTCGATTTGATTATGGGAGTGTGTTCCGAGATAGGTGGTACTAGCTGCTATGCGTTACCATCAGTCCGATTCTGCAAATGGTAGAATTCTACCCTGGCATT
The DNA here is from genome assembly GCA_030765085.1 of Allium cepa. Classification (NCBI taxonomy): domain Eukaryota; kingdom Viridiplantae; phylum Streptophyta; class Magnoliopsida; order Asparagales; family Amaryllidaceae; genus Allium; species Allium cepa. Next base: position 339,127,319 of record CM060929.1, on the reverse strand, counting down.
GCCTCACGTTCCTTGTCATATGCCTTATCACGCCCACTATGAGTTTGATTTGTGTCGTACTTATGGAGTGCTCTCTGATAGCCCACCAGTTTACGGTGGAGTTTACAGTACTGTATAGACTACGCCATTCATATAAAAATGTGTTAAGGGGGATATAAGTAACGCCTTAATGCTATTTTAATATTTTATTTTACTGTAGTCATATTATAATAGCATATTGTATTATGTATGTAAATAGTTTAAAGGATCCTTAGGAGATGGAATCCCGAACATCTCCTAAGTTATTCCATGCACGTCTGGATAGGAGATGTAAAATCCCATAAACATCTCTGAAGCCGTTACACTCATATTTATTTACTATTAATTTAACTTACATTAGATCTTTTAGTTTTGACTCGAGTGTTTTGTCTTTTCATTATGCTCGGGTCAGCGGAGCTTTTCATTATGCTCGGGTCAGCTGAGCTTTTCAGTGTTGAAGACTTTATTTCTGGAGGACGAAGATGGAGATTTGTACGCTATTTATTTTATAGAAGACTTTATTTCTGGAGGACGAAGATGGAGATTTGTACGCTATTTATTATATATATATATATATATTCCATTACACCATGTTGTTCCACTGCATTATCTATGTATTCATGTTGTATGTATAACTTTAATATATATTGTAAAAGTGTAATCAAATATTATTTGTAAAACAGCTTCATGAACTATTTATTTGATTATTATATTATGTCAATTCATTGTGAGATTCTGAGTTTTGTTTTTCATTCTTTTCACTTATTTTTCTTATTTAACCCATGAAAATCCTTCCTTTTTGAATGGTTTGAGTTTGACACGTGTGGTTTATTGTCGATTTAAATCGTCCAAAAAGGTGGGCCGTTACATTTGGTATCAGAGCTATGGTTTAATGATAACCTTAGCTTTGTGGTGTCTGACTCATTAGAGATAGAGTGGTAATACCTTAGAATGAGTATTTCTGAGTGTGTATATATATGAGAGAGCGTACTTGTTGGTGTTATAAAATGTTTTTATATTGTGTTAATTCGTTCTATTTAGTGTTTTCTGGTCCTTACATAGGACGCTATGGCATCGATAGGGATTTCTAAACACTTAATAGGGCATGCCGACACAATATTATTTTTGAAATATGGGTAAATGAAATAATTTTACCTAGTATTATATTTTGTATATAAAAGAATAATTTTTATAAATGCACACGGTTGTATTTGATATATTTGTTTATTAAGAAGTGAATTTTTATAAATATTGGTTGTAAAATAAAATTTATAAATGAAGTAAATAAGAATTGGAAATTTGAGAACTTAAGTTTCAGGGTTTTGAAATTGGGTTTTCAAAGATTTTTGGAATATAATATTAGTATTATTTAGAAGTATTTTTGGATAAATATTTCAATGAGATTTGAAAGAAATGTTTTGAAAGAATTTTAAAGGAAATAAATTATGTACTTCCCTCTTCTACCGTTGGAAAATAATTTCGATGATGACAGCGCAGCATCATCGACGTTCATTTTCGAGTCTCAAAGTGGGTGAGGCCACTTTGTAGCTTTGCTACGCATTTGGTTCGATAAATAGATTTTGATTTAAAATTTCTAAATATGATTTGAAATATATAAATATATATTATTTCAAAATGATTTTAAAGGAAACCCGGAATTTAGTTCTGAAAAGTTTCTGATAATCAGTAGTTTTCAGTTATTGTAATAAAACGAAATCTTAACTATTTTAATAAATGGAACTTCTAAAATGAAAAAAAAGATGCTAAGTGATTAATGAAATATATAAGAAATGGAAATTTGTTACTAGTAAATCAAAAGATATGGAAATTTAGAAGATGTAATTATTAAACATTTTGTTAACTAAAATGAATAAGATAGACTTGCGTAACATTTAATTACATTCTTAAAACATATATATAACTTACCAAAAATGTTTAAAATGTTTTGATGTTAGATAGAAATATGTAATAGAATATTATACAAGTAAAACTTAAATAACGAAAGTGTTCAAATGGAATTATTTCTATAAATGAGAATTTTGATGTTACAAAAATGTTATAAAATTGAATTAAAAATTTGAAATGCTAGTAATCAAATTTAAAAGAAAAAGTGAATATTATAATAAGTAAATGATTAGAACTTCATAAAATGTTGAACTGGTTTAGAAATAGATTTAATATTCAATAATATTATATATGAAAGAAGTAAATGTGAAAAAAATGTATAGGGAAACTTAGATATGAATTTATTCACTAATGAATATTTATCTTAACTAGAAATCAAGTTATGTAGTTAAATGAATGTAAATATATAAATGATGATTCTATATGAATGTATGAAAATTAAAATAAATGGAAAGTAAATAATGTGAAAAGTAAATAATGTGAAAAGAAAGCAACAGAATAAACTTAAAAACAATATTGAAATGTTGTGTTGTTTGGCTTATGGGATGTTTGAGAAGTGATACTTTAAATTGTTTAGGATGTACAAATAATCTGTTAAGTTATTATCTAAGGCTGTTGAGCGTAGGATACACTTGATACTTTATTTATCACCCTTGAATGATGAGAAGTTCTAAACCTGAATAAACCATTAGTTTTGGTTGCTATGGATGTGTGATGGATACTATGGTTGCATATAATGGTTGTACTGTTTTGTTTGCAAGTGACCGTTGTTATGTTATGTTGTTTGCGCTATTAATTTAAAACAACTAATATATTTCTCTTGTATATAGTTCTCACTCTTTGGATTATGTAAAATATAGTTTATGGAAGCATTAGCTACTGCTTTTGGTTTCATAAATAATTTTGTTTGCCCGACGAATAGGTACGTTTTTGGATTACGGTTTTATAGCGATGTTTTATTGTTTTCCCATGGTTAGGGATGTTTATTATGGAAAAATTATATATATATATATATATATATTAAAATTATTCATATTATTATTTTTCCGAACCTATCCGTAGATGGAGACTCTACCGAATTTTTTTGTGAAAGTGAGAATATTTTCAACCTTTTATTAAACTTGTTTATGAAAGGTTGATTAGTTATAAATTGATTGATATATTTTATTTAAAATACCTAATTATGTGAGTTTAAAGTGTTTATAAATTGATTGTTTCGAACAAAATTATATCAAGTTTCTTAATTCTTTCTTTTCCCTTTTCGAGGACGAAAAGTTTTGAGTGGGAGAGAGTGTAACGACCCGTAATTTTCAAAAATTAGAAATGTTAAATTAATTAAGATTTTATATTTTAATATTGTGAGAAATTAAAATTTTATAATTTATTAATGAGAAATTAACTAGAATATGATTTAATAAGATTGTTAGAATGTTTGTGACAACTATTTTATTCAAATTTCAATAAGTTGAAATAAATATAAAGTTAATTTGGTTATAAATTACAAATAAGGAACTAAATTGGTAATCAAATGAATTAATGAAATTTAAATATTATAATTAGTATGGCAAAGGATGATAATGTTAAAATATGAATGTAATAAAATGCATACTAATGTTAATTATATTCATAGGATAATAGTTGATTCAATAATAAGAGTTAGAAGCAAAATTAAAGAATATAATTGAAATTAAAATATAATTAACTGGAATTTTATTATAATTGCAATTGAACTCTGAAATTTATGTAATATCTAAATAGTGGATTTAACATGGAAATTTTATTTTATTGGTTATTGATTTCTGCGTGACAGAAATGATGAAAATCGTTAACTATTAATTTGGGTATAAAAGTGATTAAATTAATTTAATAATAATCCATTCAATTAATGTGAAAATTAGCCATTTTGGCCACTATCTCGGATTCAACGGAACCAGTTTCATCGGATCCATAAAAGTAAATTATTATAGGATTTCAAGTTTCGTAGCGATCAGACTTGCCGTTTGATCGTGTGGGCTCGAAACACGTAGAAATCGATTAAAAGGATTTAAGTGAATATAATCTGATTTTAATAGCCAACTTCTGTATACGATAGAATTAGGGTTTGAAACTAGTTCCACTGAGTTTAAAATTATCGAAAACATATATTTGGATATGTGGATTACCTACTTTCGTTTCGGGAACGAAACGGGTTTTTTGGGTCATCGTTATAGTTTCGATCCAATTCGGTCTATCCATCCGTTCTTATCTACCTTTGACCATATACAGGCTAATATAAACCCTAGCAGCCTTTTTTATTTCTCTTCTCTATACGTACTGTCATCTTCAATCTATCTATTTCTTCCTCCTTCCAAATGGCTGATAACCCTAATTTCAATTTCAAATTCAAATCGAAATTCAAACTCCTCAAACTATGTCATATTTTATTCATTAGAAAGTTCTTGTAGAGCGCAATCTGGAGCTTTAATTCATTTTTGGATCCGATACACTGTTTGGCCGAGAATTGGTATTTAATTCCTAAGCGTCCCTTTTAGGGCTTCACAAATGTTGAAATTAAACCTCTTCGTTGATAGGGTGGGTAGGCGCTGGCGAGGGGAGTTCATCGAAGTTGTTCGTGTGGTAAATCAATTGTTAGATCATCATGAAAAATTCGATTAGGGTTGCGAATAAACTAGCGGCGGCTGGATTATATGGGCGTCGATCGGCGACGTGGGAGGGGTCGCGGAAGTCCATGTAGTCGCGGTGTGTTTTAGGAATTCGCGTGGTGTAGCTAGACTTGGTCACAACTGGTTGTATAGCGTGCGGCGTTGAGTCAATGCTGGCGGCTGTAGGTTGGTACCAGGGTTCGTGAACAAAGAGAGGTAGGTGATCGTGTTTTGTTTTATTATTTAATTATTTTATATTCTAAATTCAAATGTTCTAACATGCATAACTTTTTCATACGAGCTCAAATCCATACACGGTTTTCTCCCTTGCGATCGTATTGAAATTTTAGATGTTTAAGAACTGGTTTGAATGCATTCTAAGACTGTTAGATTTTTTGGCTATTTTTGGTTTTAAATCGTCGACGAATCAAAGGTGAGTGTTTAAACCCATTCACAACTATTGAATCAACCTATGTTAATTAAATTAAATTTATAATGTGATTAGAAGTTGATTGATTTCTGTTTGGTATATTTAAATTGTCATTTCAATTAAATCTGAATTTTATTGAATTTGATTGCCATTTAAATTAATATCTAATTTAATTGCCAGTTAAATCCCTGATAATTATAACCAGTTTATTTGTTGTAATATTGGTTGATTTGAATGATGATTGTGATGAATGTTTATTTGTTGATATTCGGACGATTGGATATTATATTATTTTTATATGTTGTTGTCACACTGCGAGTTCACTTAGTTTGCTATTAGGAAAATCACTATGGGTTGAAATGATACATAACCGAATGGACTTATAAATTAGGGAAAATCATTATGGGTTGAAATGATAAACTCAAGCGATTTTATGGATTTTGAATTTTATTCGAGATTGCGGGTTGAAATGATATAAACCCGTAAATTTAAATTTATTGCGGGTTGAAATGATATATATCCGTATCACTTGATCATAGAGTAGAAAATTATATACGGACGCCGGATTGGTTAAAATAAACGATTTTAAATCCTTAATTTTGAATCATGTTAAATGATATTTTGAAATAAAATTTGATTTGTATGAACTGAATTGTTTACAAAATTCAAGCTTTAAAAGTTTGATTGAAATTTGTTTAAATAAATTGTTTACAGAATTTAAATTGAAATTTTAAAGTTGAATTTTGAAATACAAATGAAATTTATCAAAATTAAATTTAATAAAATTGAGTTATTGTAAATGTTTGAATATTTAAATTTCTATAGAATTTAAATTGAAATTTTAAAGTTGAATTTTGAAATATAAATGAAATTTATCAAAATTGAGTTATTGTAAACGTTTGAATATTTAAACTTTGAAATATATTGAATTTGAAGCGGTTTAAATTTGTAGTTGAAACACGGATTTGAAATCGATGTATATTGAAATGGTTTTAATGAGAATTTGAATTGTTGGTTTGAAATTTGGATATGGTCCAGTTTTGTTGAAATCGAAGAAATAGTTTGATTTGATATTATTTTCAAATTAATTATTTTAATATAAACTGTTTATAAATTTATTATTTTAAAATTTAGATTATTTAGATTTTCAAACTATTTACTATATAAACCATTCCAATAATCAAACCATTTTGTACTAAACTATTTTAATTGTTTTAAAATCCTTAAACTATTTAAACTATTAAACTATTTAAACTAATAAAAATGTTTTAAACTATTTTTAACTATTGTTACTATTATAAACTATTTTTGAAACATTAACCATTTTTAATATATAACTTATTTCAATATATATACTATTTCTAATATATAAACCATTTTAATCTATACCTATTTAAACTATTTTTAATGCATAACCATCTCAATATATAAACTACTTTCAATAATATATTTTACTGTAGACATATTATACTAGCGTATTGTATTATGTATGTAAATAGTTTAACGGATCCTTAGGAGATGGAATACTGAACATCTCCTAAGTTATTGCACGCACGTTAGACATTGGATATGAGATGTAAAATCTCATAAACATCTTTGAAGCCGTTACACTCATATTTATTTACTGTTGATTTAAATTATATAAGATCTTTTAGTTCTGACTCGAGTGTTTTGCCTTTTCATTACGCATGGGTCAGCCTGAGCTTTCCAATGTCAGTGACTTTATTTCTGGAGACGAAGATGGAGATTTGTATGCTATTTATTTTTTATATACATTCCACTACATCATGTTGTTCCGCTGCATTATTTATTCGTGTCGTATGTATAACTCTGATCTATATTGTAAAAGTGTAATCAATGTTATTTGTAAAACAGCTTCATGAACTATTTATTTGATTATTATATTTTATCATTCCACTGTAAGATTCTGAGTTTTGATTTTCATTCTTTTCTCTTCTTTTTCTTATTTACCCCATAACAATCCTTCCTTTTGAATGGTTTGAGTTTGACATATGTGGTTTACTGTCGATTGAAACTGTCCAAAAAGGTGGGTCGTTACACATAAAAAACAAGTGGAAGCCTTCTTAGAAAAATGAAATAATAATATTTAACCTTTCTAATATTGTGAGAACACATGCTATATAATGTTATAATAATCCACATTGATAAATTTGTACATTTAATATGGTTGATAAAACATTTATCGATTAAGATATACAAATGAACTGAACTGAAGATTGACAACTAGGAATATAACATATATTAATAAATGCTTCTTGCACCTTAACGTTTCAATACCCATGCAAGTGCCTGATTTTATGACTGCAAAATACGTTTTTAATTTGGTCCAGACCGTGTATTGCATTATGAGTTTTGAACTCTAAAAGCAATACAAGACTATGGATATTTGATCTATATACTATCACAAATAAGTGTTATATGGGAAACGGTCAAAATTCATAATGTACGATACTTAGACGAAGTTAGTTCATTAAAATAAGTAAATAAACGATAGTGCAAGATAATGTATTCAATTTAGTTGATTATAACAAAGATCATATTGTGTTAATGTAACATTAGACCAAAACTACAAAATAGATCTAAGAACCCGACCGCTGAAACGTCAGTTTGATTAGTTTACGCAAAGTGCAATATATTTGATGTCCTTAAATGTTAAGGATTAACGAGTGCACTTTTGTAAAGATTTCGTTAGAAATTAAAGCAAAGGATTTCTTTTGAATGGTTCGGCCATTTAGAAAAAAACAAATGTACAAGAGTAGATGTGATTTAAGATACAAATAGTGTAAACAGAGTGAATGGTCACTTTTGCTTCATAAAGAAACATCATAAACAAGAATTGTAAAACAATAATTGATACATTATATTGGAATAAGAAATACGATTTCTATTCAAATTTTATTTTCATATAAAAAGTTATTTCTTTAAGATTTATTTCTTTGATTTCAAATATTTGATCAAAGAACTCTCTATTGTAAAATAGTTGTAGTATATGAAATGAAATTTTTATATTAAGTGAATAGTGGACCTCTGAATTTAGTGCGTATTAGATTAATGGCAGAAATAGTGGAAGCATGTTATGTAGCACTCATTGATTGCATCAAGTTATAAAAATTGTTTTCGTAAAACATACCAAACACTATTTACGAAATAATGACTATTTTTCAGCATCGACTGAAAAATAGATATAGTTATATTTCCGTGTGAATATTATGAATATTCCTTTTGAAATAAAACTATAATGTGGTATTTGTTCCTATAACAAAAATGTACTTGAAAAACTGAAGTATCTAAAATTCTTTACAATTATTTTGGAATTATAGACTAAGACGTATTATTGAGAAATAATTTTTATTATACGATTATGAATTATGTGATACTGGTTAATTATATCTCAAAATATTTTAGGCTATGCACCCATTTAGTGCGAGCGTCATAGGAGTTGATGAACTCTTTAGATTGATACATATAGATGTATGCAATCGTAAGTCTATTAATGCCAAAACGGTTCCACGTACTTTGTCATATTCACCAATGAGTTATCATATATATGAAAATATGTATTTGAGGCGCATGTATAAGTCTATAGTAAGCTAATAGAATATAAAATGAAATTAACTATTATAACAAGCAACATAAATGATTCGGTTTGATCGAATAGGTGAGCATATTGAAAATAGTTTCGTATGTGCCTAATATGAATAAATATTACGTTTTAAAGGTCACTCCTTCCTATAATCCATAATGATGTATTGATGAGGTGTAACTGAACTTTGTTGGACAAAGCACGACTAATGATGATTGAAGTTGAGTTAAAATTCTTTTTATAGGATGTATACTTAAGAGTAGTACACAAGGTTAAAATTAATATCGTCCAAAGAATAGTATAAAAACCATATAAGATAAGGATTTATAGGAAACTCCTACAAATGCTAGGCCAAGGAGTTGGTAGGTTGTGTGAGTCATAAGATTGCATGTAATGATTGTGTGTAAGGATCTTGTATGAATGTACCCAATAGAATTTAGGAAACAAAAGTCATTAGATGACTAATTTATGCTATGAACATAAAAATATTATGAACTAATGCAAAATAAATTTTATATAAGGCAATTCATAAATGTTTATGAGTGCCTATTCAAATTCATAGCAAAGGAATATCTTTAATAAATTATTGGTATTAGAATGGATGTGGATACGATCCAAAGATAAAACTAATTATAAGAGATGAAATAAAATTGACTGAACCTGAATGAATACAGATACATTAAAATGTTAGTGAGTGTTCTTGTATATTACAGAGAAACTGTGAGTTTCTTATCAATGTCAAGAATGAATAATCCTCGGTTGTTTAATTAAACAATTAAGAGTGTTGACTCGATGATATGGTACGATGCGAAAATCCAAAAGAGATTCCAAGTACACTATCAAATTATGGTTTTGATAGTTGTATCTTAGGAGATATGATCCATTGGCCGCAAAGGTGTTTATAAGAGAAAGACAAATGTATGTGGAACATAGTTAGTTGCATTGACAAAAATATTACCGTGAATTTCAATTGTTTAAATTAAGGTAACAGATTCACCCTTTGATGTGCTCAAGTTGGTTCGGATTTTACTCACAAAATTATCGCCTAGTATGACTTTATGTTTTGGTATATATGCGATGAAACAGAAAATTCTAAATGCAGATTTAGACTACACTGTTTGCACATAACAACCAAAATGTCTCGAAGTGAATGGGAGTGATATTGAGTTTGTGGGTTTTTCGAATACAATCCGAGATCAGATACAAAAGTATCATTCTGAAAAGCATCAAAATTGAACAAGCATTTTGATAGATGTATCAAATAGTTTGATTATCAGTCAAAATGAAAAGGATGCGCATGTTTATAAGAAAGAAAGTTAAAAGGTATATAGATATTTCTAAATAGGTAAACAACATATTACTGATTTTTAACGATGTATTTGTGTTAAATCAGTTTTAGTTATTTTAATACTCGATGTTGAATTTGTAAATATGTCTTTTATAGCAAGTATAAATGCCACTAGGAATTTTCCAAATGATATGCAAAAAAACCTTATTAAAATGTTTAATACGGGACATGTAAGATGGATTCCTTGTGCTTTGGCGATAAGAATCATCATACATGTTATGTTGTCTACGATATATGAAGCAAATATCAAATCCAAATAGATTTCACTAAATGGTTGTTTGAGATGTTCTTATATATTTATGAAATATTAGAGAATTATTTACGAAAACTATAAACTCCTTATAAAGGAGTATTCAGACTCAAATTTCATAAGTGATATTAAGTATAATATGTCAATAACAAATTCAAGTTAAGAATTTTTAAGTTGGAAATGTTCTAAATGAAAGACTCTGGTTGATTCAATGAAAAAGGTTAAGCACATTGCCTTGTATAGAACCAAAATAAAGAAATTATATAAATATAAATACATAAATTTAGCACTAAGTCAAGCATGATTCCAAATGTAGAGAATCCCATAATATTTTTATATGATAACAATGTTATGATATAGTTCATAACACAACTTAGAGCTTAATGGAAGTCAAGAGACATACTCTGAATTTTTCAACATAATAAAGGTAGTTTATAGGAAAGAGTTGATTGACATAGTAGATAACTAAAACATACCACATACCCTGTAACATCCTGATATTTTCAACCATTCGCATCCACACATGCCGGATTTTAATTGCTCAAAATAACAGACTGTTAATTTATATTTGGCAAAACTCGGCATATACAATAAATAAATCACAGAGTCACAGACACAGAGTAATATTCAACATGCAATGGAAAGAAAATGAATAGTAGTTCATGAAGCTACTATATATATATATATATATATCGGAGTTAAATAAGATACAATATAAGTTTCAAATATAGTAGTCAAATAGAAGATCAGAATACATCATTGTAATCAAATGAATAACTGCAAGCTGAAAAGATGTTGATGGATCTCCAAACGAAGCTCTAACTCCAAAGGCGAGTCTCAAAAGCTGTATCACTCAGTCTGACCCGAACGTAAAGCAAAACACAAAACACTCGAGTCGGAATTAACATTCTTATATCAATAAATCTAACTCAAGTGAAATAACCACTGAAATACAAGCAATTCAAAGGATGTCTGGGATAACCATCCTCTAAGACTCCATTAAACTATCTACCATGTAGTAATATACGCTATTAAAATAATGTCTAAAGTAAAGTTAACTATTAAAATAGCATTAAGGCATTATATCCCCCTTAACATATTTTATATATTCCCGTAGTCTATACAGTACCGTAATCTCACCCGTACTGGGCGTCGTCAGAGGGCACTCCATAGGTGTGGTACAAAACAAACTCGTATAAGGGGCGCTAGGATAGGTGACATGGCACAACAAGGCAATGCTAGGGTAGATATACCAATTACGCATCCGGGCTTGTGGTAATGCATAGCAGCCACTACCACCCACCTCGGAACACAATCCCAAATTAAAAAAATCAAGTGTGGCCACTAAATCAATCTCAAAGTCATAATATAGTATCAAAGGAATGTGTCCGATCGGAGGAATGACCTCACTTGGCACGAGAATCACTCCTGTTTTAGCCACCTTATGCAAACTCACGGGAGTTGGGTCCACGTATATACCTCAACAGGATGTCGCCACCATCCTACTTAATTCTAGAATCTCCACCACGTACACATTTGTTAAAGTAGTTTTCGAAGTTGGCAGAGAATATAACAACTTCCGATCCCGGTCTCTTTAACAACGAAGCGTTATTATAACACCGCGGTCATTTCAAAACAGTTTAAACTTTAAAGCCAAAATATCATTTCAAAACCATATCAATACGATATCATTTCCATTTCAAAACTAAATACGATATCATTTCCATTTCAAATATATCCATTTTGAAAAGTCATAGCACTTTCAAAGTTATAACACTTTTGAAACCAAACACTTGAAATTATAATACTCCCAAAACATAATACCTTAAAATTCATAACTTTGAAAACATAACTTCCACCACTTAAACAGTTTAGATATTAAAATAGTATATATAATAAAATAGTTTATAAAGTAAAATAATTTATATAAAAGAGTTATAAGTTAAAACAGTTTATAATAAAATAGTTAGTATATTAAAATAGTTTATATTAAAAATAGTTTATATTAAAAATAGTTTATAAAGTAAAATATAAAATAGTTTTAAATATAATTTAAAAACACTTTATATAATAAAATAGTTTTTCTCAAATTTAACAAATCAATTCCAAATCAACTCGAATTCCAAAATTCAAATTTAATCAAATCTCAAGTCATCAATTTCAATTTATTTCAGTTTTTAAATAAACCATTTCAAATTACATCGATTTCAAATACTGATTTGAACCAAATAAACTATTTAAATTTCAATATATTTCATAGTTTAAATATTCAACATTTTCAAAACTAAATTTTGATAATTCTATTTATATCTCAAATTAACTTCATAAATATTTAGTTTTGAAATATTCACTTAATAAAATCCAACAACATTTAAATAAAACTTCAAATTACAAATAGACTAAATATTTCCTTTAATTTATTTAAACTTGAAATATTCATTTAATAACCTTGAACAAAAATCAAGTTATAAAATCAAATCCATTAGAAATCTCAAATTCAACAAGTTCCAAATCGATTTTAACTAAATATAATTCTCAGTTAAATACAATTTCAAATCAGTTCCAAATCTATCTTCTCAACCTTAATTTATTAAAATCATTATAAACTCTATATTAAAATATAATTTAAATAAATACTTAACCATATTATATTTTAATAAAATCAAACTTATTATTAAACTCATTTTATATTAAAACAAATTTATACATAGCTTAAAATCAAGAATTTAACTATATATAAAATAACATTTATATAATATCTAAAATCAATATTTATATAAAACCATATTTCTTTTCAATACCATAGAAATCATTTCAAAATATTTATATATAGACCAATGGTGTGTGTATATAATTTTCTATCCTATGGTCAAGTGATATGAATATTTATCATTTCAATCCGCAATTTAAATATATATGGTTATATATCATTTCAACCCGCAATTCCAAATTCAATTCGATGAAAATCCCTTGGGTTTATCATTCAACCCATAACGATTTTCTCCTATTCTACAGATCGTTCGGGTATGTATCTTTTTAACCCATAGGGAATTCTATACTAACAGGAAACGTGTAGAGTGGTAACAGATATGATAGTAATATAACAGGCATATATCATCAATATAAATAATAAATAATGGTGTCAGATATCACAGGTGAACAGATAGCATATATACAGCAATTTAAGTAACTAACAGCAGCATATTTCAATTATTTTTTCAATTGAAATAAAATTTAACGCATATAAGAACATTACTCGTGAGTGATTGCTCACCTTTTGAGGCTAGGTAGACTTTGACAAAGAAATAGGTTACAGATGCAAGCATGAATGTCGAAACAAAGCATGATGATCCGAATTCAACGAACACACTGATAAATATAAGTCAACGAGAATGAGTCAAATTAGCTCGATGCCATTGGAATATATATATATATATATATATATATATATATATATACACTGTTATTATTATTATCATATATTTTTCCAAAACCAATATTCAATTTTAACTACATATTTAGAATGACATATGTATATCACAAGTATATTTACAAATTAAAACATATACTATCTCAAAAATAAACTTAGAGATATATCTTATAAAAAAATATCAACACTGATATAAATATATATAGTCAAAGATAGGGAAATCAACATAATTGAATATATAATAATGTAACCTATGTATAAAATAGACTTATATACAGATCTAATATCAAACTAGTACAAAAGTCTACACACTTTTGAACATCTATAAACAGACATATAAACACAAAGATATATATATATCTAATATTCAGATACTATAGCTTATATATACTATATAATAAAACTAACAATATTTAATATAAAATCAGTATTTATAAAATCGACATCATTATACAAACAGGTAATATAAACAAATGGGTACAGCTAACCTTCATAGACTTTATATTCAAAATATGCGTATAGGTATAATATATATATATATATATATGTGTGTGTGTGTGTGTGTGTGTGTACGGTTATATGACCAACATATATATAAAACTTCTTTTATAATATATAATCTCACTGAAACAATTATAGCACTGCCTTCATATACTAGGCTAATTCATTTATACATAAACTTACATAACTTATATATACACAAAGAAGTTTGATAGAATTTTTCTCTACAAAGGTACATATATACACAGCCTTATGTCATGAAATATATGTACAAATTTTTTTATAAACAAATATATTTCAATATTCAAAAAAATATCAATATAATTAATAGCATAATATATACTTAAATATATATGTAAATTTGCTATAGGAGATCACGTATATAATACATGTATGTCTCAGTAAACACTTATATGTTGTATTAATTATATATAATACTCCTTATATTACTATCTTATATAATATGTACAAACATCATCATTGTAAACACAAGTCTAGTCTATGTATAGAAACCAGTATAAAAAAAGCAAACTTATTAAAAAAATTATAAACAGTCTTATGTACTATGTAATATATATAAATATATATACCTCTATAATACACGGTGATAACTGCATAGATTCTCGGCTAGGAAAAAGAAAACCCAGGAGCAATCATGGGCTCGGCAAGGAGTAAGGATGTTCGGCGAGGAGATGAAATGTTGTGGTCAGTGTTGATTTCCACGAGGCCAAGCAGAGGACGAACGAGCGAAGGCTAGAAGAAAAGGCGGGACGAGGCAGTGGCTTCGACTATGTGGTGGCCACGACGTGGGTTAGTGTCTCAAGAGGAGGAGGAGGAAAGAATTAGTGGGATTCGGCAACACGTGGTGATGGTGAAGGACTTGGGTCTGCTGCCGTGATCTTCGGCAAGGTGGAGATAGGGGATTGGTTGATCGGATCTGGAGCTTATGTGGGTTGTGGGAGGATATGGAAGAGAAGCTCTGGTTTGATGATGCTTAGCAGAGGAAAGAAAAAAAAACAAGCTACTGACAATAATATAAGTATACGAATCGGTATTATAATATTTATTCTCAAAGCAAACTAAAAGGGAAAATACGAACCGATAGAGAGGTGGAATAGAAAAACTTGTTGATGAATTCAGAGAAACATTTATGGCTAGAGGCTGTTGGTATTATAAGATGAGCAATGAATGGTCACAGAAACAAATAGACCCGAACGATTAACGATACGGCCGACTAGTTCGTGGATTCCACTGCGTAATGTACTTCAAAACATAGAACTAAATATACCGTAGAGATCAGCATGACGAGACGATCAAAATGTTATACAAATATCGGTCGTACGATCATCCTATCAAAAATCGATATCGATACCAAAATGCTGCAAATCTGCCAGAAATAAGATAAACAGAGCAATAAAAGTCCAAATTTGGAGAAAAGAATTATAACGTCTCACTAAGAAGACGATTTACAAATTTTATATATAAAAATATTTAGGTTTGGAAAATATTTTATTACCATCAAATTCTAACTGATTTGAAATTGAAATAAAATCACACAAGGAAATAAACTTACAATATTATCACATGAAAATTTACCATTTGTTATGTTAAAGCAGAAGTATTCCAAATATCAATTTTTTTATTTAAAAATTCAATTGTTTAAAATTTTCACCAAAATTTAGTTAAATACATTATTAAAACAGTTAAAATTTTCGTGTCGTTACACTCTCCCCCACTCAAAACTTTTCGTCCCCGAAAAGGAAGAAGGTAGGAGAATAGAAAAACAACCAGAAAGAAATAGATTTGAAATATAAAATAAAACAATTAATTTAAAATCATATATATTTAAATTTAAATTAATTTATATTCAACGATTGATTTTAAATTCAAAGTATTTCATCAAGTTGATTTAATTTCAATTTATAAATTCCTTTAACAAATTTTATTTCACTTATCTCGTTTATTCAATACCCTATTATTCAATTTATTTCTATTAACATTTTTATAATTAAAATTTAAGTGAATAACATTTATTATAACCACTCAAAATATTTTTTATAAAATCAATTTATATTGTTTATTATCTAATTATATATTCAACTTCTGAATGATTAAGGTAAATTATATTAAAATGTAATTAGGTATTATACAAGTAAATTTTTCCAATTCAATTATTTCCAGTTAAATATTTATTCAAGAGTTTAAGAGTTAAATTTCTGGTTTTAATTCAAACCATTTAGATATAAGTATATTATATTTCAAATAAAATTTAACACCATATACCATATATATAAAAATCAAATCATACTTCATAAATTCAAACAAAGTGTAGCATGGCTACAGAATGGTCTCTCCACTTTGAAACTCAAAAATGAATGTCAATGATGCGGCCGTCATCACCGAAATTATTTTCCAACGACAGAAGAGGAGAGTACCGATTTAAACATTTAAAAATTCTTTGAAAACCATTTCTATTCGAAAATACTTTAATAATATACATTTAAACTTTAAAACCGAAGTTTGAAATCACCGAAAATTTATTCTCAACTGCTTAACTTAAATTCATTTAGATTCCAAGTCAAATTATAAACCATATTTTATAAATTCATTTATTTATATTATGCAATAGGCAATGGGTTAGAAAACAATACATAAAATCAAATATTATCATTTCTGTTAACTAATTCATTTATCTTTTTAATTTGAGAAAAAATTATACTAATATATAAAGTATAATCATAGAATTTATTGTGTCAGTTTGCTCTGTTCAAGTGTTTTGGAAATCCTACCGATAGCGTTGATCGGACGAATCGATCGAAATCCCAAATCAACATTAACAACTCAAACAATACAATATATTAAACATTTAATATTAATATAAATAAACTCCCTCGCTCGATGATTTTAGAATGGGTTTCAAAACAAGGATAGAGATCCAAATATAGAGGGATCCTAACCAAAAGAATTTAACTAGAAGATAGGCTCGACAGGGGGATAAATGAATTCCAAAGATAGAGAAAATGGATAGACTTATATAAATCGCGGGCAACCTTAACTGGGTCAACCTTGACTTCAAAATAAGATCGAGGTAGAATTCTGGAGCAAATTGACATTCAATCGCCAGATACAGAATTCGGGTATAGCAAAAGATAGTAGCATCGTAAATTGAGGATACAGAATTTTCGATAAATCAATGTCGTTATAAAGGAGTTTTACCCCTTTACAATTCATACAGTGGACTAGAATCAAGGAAGCACGAATAAGGGGAGACAAGAATGGATTTTGGAACCAAAGGGAATGTTCCAAAGTTCAAAGGAAACCGAGTCAAAGAGGAAGTGATTCAAGTTTGAACGAAGATGATTCTGTAATTGAATTTACTGTATATGCTAAGTTTTGCCTAAAACCAGAGCTCCGATACCACATGTAATATAGCGATATTTTCAACCATTTACATCCACACATGCCGGATTTGAATTGCTCGAAATACCAGATTGTTAATTTATATTTGGTGAAAATCAGCAAATAAAATAAATATATCACAGAGTCACAGACACAGAGTAATATACAATATGCAGCTGAAATAAAATGAATAGTAGTTCATGAAGCTAATATATATATATATATATATATATATATATATCAGAGTTAAATAAGATACAATAGAAGTTTCAAATATAGTAGTAAAATACAATATCAAAATACGTCAATGGAATCAACTGATTCAAGATGAAAAGATATGGATGGATCTCCAAACGAAGCTCCAACTCCAAAGGTGAATCTCAAAAGCTGTATCACTCAGTCTGACCCGAGCGTAAAGCAAAACACTCCAGTCGGGATTAATATTCTTATATCAATAAATCCAACTCAAGTGTAATAACCAATGAAATACAATCAACTCAAAGGATGTTTGGAATAACTATCCTCTAAGGATCCATTAAACTATCTAATATAATATACACTACTGTAATAATGTCTAAAGTAAAGTAAACTATTAAAATAGCGTTAAGACGTTACCCATATCCCCATTAACACATTTTATATATTATCATAGTCTATACAGCACCGTAATCTCCCTCGTACTGGGCATCGTCAGAGGGCACTCCATAGGTACGGTACAAAAACTCGTATAAAGCACGCTACAGTAAGTGACATGGCACAACAAGGCAATGCCAGGGTAGATATACCAATTACGCATCCGGGCAGGTGATAACGCATAGCAGCCACTACTGCCTAGCTCGGAATACACTCCCAAATCAAAAAAAAATCAAGTGTTGCCACCAAATCAATCTCAAAGTCATAATATAGCGTCGAAGGAATGTGTCCGATCGGAGGAATGACCTCACTTGGGCCAAGAATCGCTCCTGTTTTAGCCACTTTATGTCAACTCACGGGAGTTGGGTCTATGTATATACCTCAATAGTACGACGCCACGATCCTACTTCATTATGGAATCTTCACCGCGTACACAGTTGTTAAAGTGGTTTTCGGAGTTGGCAGAGAGAATGCCAACTTATGATCCCTGTCTCTTTAACAACCAAACGTTATTATAACACCGCGGTCATTTCAAAATAGTTTATACTTCAAAGTCAAAATATCATTTCCATTTCAAAACCATATCAGTACGATATCATTTCCGTTTCAAAACCAAATAGGACATCATTTCCATTTCAAATATATCCATTTTCAAAAGACGTAGCACTTTCAAAAATATAACACTTTCGAAACCAAACACTAGAAATTATAATACTTTCAAAACATAATACATTGAAATTCATAACTCTTAAAACATAAATTCCACCACTTAAACAGTTTAGATATTAAAATAATATATATAATAAAATAGTTTATAAAGTAAAATAGTTTATATAAAAGAGTTATACGTTAAAACAGTTTATAATAAAATAGTTAGTATATTAAAATAGTTTATATTAAAAATAGTTTATATTAAAAATGATTTATAAAGAAAAATATAAAATAGTTTTAAATATGATTTAAAAATACTTTATATCACAAAATAGTTTTCCTCAAATTTCACAAATCAATTCCAAATCAACTCGAATTTCAAAATTCAAATTTAATCAAATCTCAAATCATCAATTTCAATTTATTTCAGTTTCTAAATGAACCTTCTCAAATTACATCGATTCCAAATACAGATTTGAACCACAAAATAAACTATTTTCAAAACTCAATATATTTCAAAGTTTAAATATTCAACATTCTCAAAACTAAATTTTGATAATTCCATTTATATCTCAAATTAACTTCATAAATATTTAGTTTTGAAATATTCACTTAATAAAATCCAACAGCATTTAAATAAAACTTGAAATTACAAATAGACTAAATATTTCTTTTAATTTATTTAAACTTGAAATATTCATTTAATCACCTTGAATCAAAATCAAGTTATAAAATCATATCCTTTAGAAATCTTAAATTCAATAAGTTCCAAATTGATTTTAACTAAATATAATTCTCAATTAAATACAATTTCAAATAAATTCTAAATCTATCTTCTCAACCTTAATTTATTAAAATCATTATAAACTCTATATTAAAATATAATTTAATAAATACTTAACCATATTATATTTTAATAAAATCAAACTTTATTATTAAACTCATTTTATATTAAAATAAATTTATACAACTTAAAATCAAGAATTTAACTATATATAAAATAACATTTATATAATATCTAAAATCAATATTTATATAAAACCATATATTTCTTTGTAAAACCACAGAAATAATTTCAAAATATTTATATATAGACCAACGGTGTCTGTATATAACTTTCTATCCTATGGTCAAGTGATACGGATATTTATCATTTCAATCCGCAATTTAATATATACGGGTATATATCATTTCAACAGGCAATCCCAAATTCAATTCAATGAAAATCGCTTAGGTTTATCATTTCAACCCATAACGATTTTTTTCTATTCCACAGATCGTTCGGGTATGTATCATTTCAACCCATAGGAGATTCTATACTAACAGGAAACTTGTAGAATGATAACATATATGATAGTAATATAACTGGCATATATCATCAATATAAATAATAAATAATGGTGTCAGATGTCACCGGTGAACAAACAAAATATATATAGCAATTTAAGTAACTAACAGTAGCATATTTGAATTGTTGTTTCAATTGAAATCAAATTTAATGAATACAAGAACGTTAATCGTGAGTGATTGCTCACCTTTCGAGGCTAGATAGACTTTGAAAAAGAAATGGTTACAGATCCAAACACGAATGTCGAAACAAACCATGATGATCCGAATTCGATGAACACGCTGATAAATATAAGTCGATGAGAATGAGTCAAATTAGCTCGATGCAATTGGAATATATATATATATATATACTTTTATTATTATTATCATATTTTTTTCTAAAACCAATATTCAATTTGAACTACATATTTAGAATGACATATTATATCACAAGTATTTTTAAAAATTAAAACATATACTATCTCAAAAATAAACTTAGAGATATATCTTATAAAAAAATATATCAACACTGATATAAATATATATAGTCAAAGATAGGGAAACCAACATAATGCTATATATATAATAATGCAACCTATGTATAAAATAGACTTATGTATAGATATAAAATCAAACTAGTACAAAAATCTACACACTTTTGAACATCTATAAACTGACACATAAATACAAAGATATATATCTAATATTCAGATACTATAGCTTATATATACTGTACATTAAAACTAACAATATTTAATATAAAATCAGTATTTATAAAATCGACATCATTATACAAACAGGTAATATAAACATATGTGTATAGCTAAGCTTCATAGACTTTATATTCAAAATATGTGTATAGATCTGTATAATATGTGTATATATATATATTTACTGTTATATGACCAACATATATATAAAACTTCTTTTATAATATATATTCTCACTATAACAATTATAGCACTGCCTTCATATACTAGGCTAATCATTTGTACATAAACTTACATAACTCATATATACATGAAGAAGTTTGATAGATTTATTCTCTACAAAGTTACATATATACCCAACCTTGCATCACGGTCTATATATACAGAATTTTTTTATAAACAAATATATTTCAATATTCATAAAAAATCAATATAACTAATATAGCATAATATATACTTACATATATATGTAAACTTGCTATAGGAGATCATGTATATAATACATGTATGTCTCAGTAAACACTTATATGCTGTACCAATTATATATAATACTACTTATATCACTATCTTATATAGCATGTACAAACATCATCACTGTAAACAAAAGTATAGTCTTTGTATAGAAACCAATATAAAATAAAGGAAATCTTATTAAAAAAAATTATAAACAGTCTTATGTACTATGGTATATATAGAAATATATATACCTCTATAATACACGGTGATAATTGCATAGATTCTCAGCTAGGATAAAGAAAACCCAAGAGCAAGCACGGGCTCGGTAAGGAGTAAGGACGTTCGGCGAGGAGATGAAATGTTGTGGTCGGTGTTGATTGCCACGAGGCCAAGCAGAGGACGAATGAGCGAAGGCCAGAAGAAAAGGCAGGACGAAGCCGTGGCTTCGACTATGTGGTGGCCACGGCATGGGTTAGTGGCTCAAGAGGAGAAGGAGGAAAGAAGTTGTGGGGTTTGGCTACACGTGGTGATGGTGAAGGACCGGGTCTACTGCCGTGATCTTCGACAAGGCGGAGATAGGGGATTGGTTGATCTGATCTGGAGCTTACGTGGGTTATGGGAGGATATGGAAGAGAAGCTCAGGTTTGATGATGGTTAACAGAGAAAAGAAAAAAAAGCTATAGACCATAATATAAATATACGAATCAGTATGATAATATTTATTCTCAAAGCAAACTGAAAGGAAAAAAAATGAACCGATAGAGAGCTAGAATAGCAAAACTTGTTAATGAATTCAAAGAAACATTTATGGTTAGAGGCTGTTGGTATTATAAGGTGAGAAATGAATGGTCACCGAAATAAATAGACCCGAACGGTTAACGATACGGCTGACTGGTTCGCGGATTATGCTGCGTACCGTACTTAAAAAACACAGAATTGAATATACCGCAGATATTAGCACGACGAGACGATCAAGACGGTATACAAATATTAGTGGTACGATCATCCTATCAAAAATAAATATCGGTACCAAAATGCTGCAAATCTGCCAGAAGTAAGATAAACGGAGCAACAGAAGTCCAAATTTGAAAAAATGAATTATGACGTCTCACTCAGAAGATGATTTACAAATTTTCTATAGAAAAATATTCAGGTTTGAAAAATAATTTATTACCATCAAATTCTAACTGATTTGAAATTGAAATAAAATTGCACAAGGAAATAAGCTTTTAATATTATCAGATGAAAATTTACCGTTTGTTATGTTAAAGCAGACATATTCCAAATATCAAATTTTTTTAAAATTCAAATGTTTGTAATTTCACAAAAATTCAGTTAAATACGTTATTAAAACAGTTAAAATTTTCGGGTCATTACATACCCATTCATTAAGAGACTGACCCAATTGGTTTTGAGAAAACCGATTAGAGAAGTTCGAATAAGATTCCATAATTGACCACAAGTGCAAGCGAGAGATTGATAAAATTAAGGGTATACCCTAGGGTTAATTATGTAATTTGTTACACATATCTAACTTGATATTCAATCTTTTTCAAGATAAAAGGTATTTTCTTTTTATTATACACTTGATATAATATGTTGTATTAATTAATTACTTAGTTAAAAGTATAATTAGTAGAAAATTGATAAATGATATGTTTTGTGATTATAGTTACAAAGTGTATGTAGCCTTGAGTAATTTATCACAATATAAAAAATTATACCATTTTAAATGTTTCTAGTCAAGAGCATCGAGACTAGATATCGATGTATGCATTGAGACAACAGTACGTAACACTCTCCTAATGATGGACAGTGTATTACTCATGACTACGGTGTAACTTCCCCAACTCTATATCCATACTATCCACGAGTATTACTAAGTAATACTATCAGATAATACGGAGAATGAGACGATATGGGGTACACACATGAATATTTCTTGAGCTAACACCGGTACATATTTAAACATCAAATATAACTCACTAACAAACATATATTGTATCAATATAAAGCAATAAATGTCTGTCCCTCTAGGACAGAACAATACAAAATATACAATAAACATCAGAGATCACAGAGTCAATCGCAACAATAATATATAATATATTATACCCGTTCAATATACATCATAATATACGCACACAAGATACTACATGATACATGATATTAATCCATAACACAAATTATCTAGTCTCCTTTATGCCCACAATACAAGCCGGTCTCATCATCCTTCTACCTAAAATGACTCAGACTAACCCGAGTAATATATAAACAATAAACGAGTCGAACTATATCTAAATCAAAGGTCAATATACATATGAAACTCGGGATATGCTGGGTATAAATATAATAATGCTATCTCAAAACAACCCAAAATATCATATATCGTAAAATACTATAAAAACCTAACATAAAGATGTCATCGCCCATATAAATCGAAAATATTGAAACAATATCAAATGGTTGAATCATCCACATCTAGAAATCATTATCAGAAAACCAGAAATCATCAATAACGAGATAACCTCAAGTATAGTTAGGCTGTAATAAAGTAATTCTCAAATATATCTCTCAATCCCACATTATAAAGCATTATCATCAAAATCCCAGGAATCAATAAAAGTTTTTGACTAGCCATGGCAATGCCCAAGTATAATCTATAATAAGTTGGTCGTCTGCCTAAATAGTATAGGCCATCTGCCAAGAATGGATAGCTATTTGCCCATCAATCACATAAAGATAAGATGCGAGGATTTACAATATCCTAGATATAGTTTTAGGTAGGAATATAAATAGTATATGTCTATCTACCTACACACCGGAACTAGAAGGAGACTAACAGCACGTCTGTCTACTCTAGGAGCCTCACATGTGTCCGTTTGACATTGCTCCTACATTCATTGGTTACCACTCTCATGGTATCGGGATATTATCCACCTCATGTCATAAAAACTTTGTAGGACTATGCTCTGCATCAATCACGACCGGTACATTGCCTATATAGGTAACTGGCTATTGGTCTAGGTAACACAGGGGCAAATGCACACAGCCAAGGCACATAGATATGCCGACACACGGTAAGAGGCCGACAAATGGCAAGAGGCCGACAGACGGCAAGATGCCGACACTCGGCAAGAGGCCGACACATGGCCAAATATATAAAATGACGTCACAAATCCAAGGCGTAACCGCCGCGATCAGGCTGTAAGGGTGGATATTGGCCAACCTGGTTCACTTCCAAAACAGAACGAAAGTTAAACAGGGTAGATAATAGTGTCTACACTCAATAGATAACACATAGCCACTTGGAAATTCCAACACATGGCTCTATATGTTGTTGCCACACTACTTGATGATATTGCCTACACTCGGCTATAAATATTGCTGCCACACAGCTTGATAATATTGCTGACATACGACTATCTATGTGATTGTTGACACATAACAATACAAAAACTCACCGCAGAGAGTCTCCACAAATCCTCGTCACGTGAGTGTCATCTAGTTACAATGAATAACTGAATAAATATAATAACGGCGACCAATACCGCTGCAAGATACTCAAACATATTTTATAAATATAGAAACTATTTCATAATGTTCTATAACTAATAATATTTAAAAACAAATCACCAAAATAATTCTTTTCATTCCAAAAGATAATTTATAATCCAAAACCTTCTTATTATATAAATATTTTCACAGTAACAACAAATCAATTTCAAACCACCAAAAACTATACATATGAAAAGGGATTTATATTATAATGCTATTATTGATCCGAAAAATGGACCAACACCCTAGTTTGAATTTGAAAGAACCAGCTATGTTATGACAGAGCAATATCACAGATAATAGATATAGAAAAAGAACAGTAAAAGAAAAAAGATAAAAAATTTATAGTGATTCGGCTGTTAATGAAGCCTACGTCCACTTAATAGTTTTATTATAGACTGATTGTTGTTACTAGAGATGTTTGATTACAAGGCTTTGATTATATTTAGTTAGATTGAATCCTCAGAGTATGAATCCACTGGAGAATCATTGTAAAACCCTTTGGAGATTGTTCTAAGGGAGGTGGAGAGTGAAGAATGTTTTCGGCAGAGCTTAAGCAAACAGTATGGAGAAGATCTAGTTTATGTTGTAGTTAGAATGATATTTATATGAATCGAAGAGCTTCTAGGCCAAGCCACTTCATCATCAGCTTGCAGGTAGGTAGGAAATGACCTAGGGAGTGGCTCGCAATACCAGACAAGAACATGGGTCGCGGGCGACCCATAGACTTGGCTCGTTTGCGAGCCATTGTCTTGGCCTCTTTTTGTAGTATTCCTTAGCTAGCTCGTTTGAAGGTTTGAGGAGAGGCGGGATTGCTGATGATTCAAGCACTTAGGATCTTTCTAGAGTTTGGAATCGAGGATGTTTCCATAGTCTTTTATCATAGTCGTTTCATTTTGATAGTAGTTCACTAGCTGTTTGCATTCAACTGCTGATTGGGTTGTAAGAAGGCTGGTCCCTTGGGTTAATCGACCTCGGTTGTTGTCTCAGCAGTATAACTTGACTATCGTTCACTCATTGCCTTAGCATATCTGGTTAGGTTCTAAGCCATCCTGATGTTACGAGATTGTTCCGCTTTCTAGTGGGTCCTGTTGGGTTAAAAACCCGGGCAACAGCTCTTAAAACCATTCAACAATATTTCAAAATTGGTTTGTCTTCGAAAAGAAGCTCATATGCTCAAAAATCCCTTTTCGAAATATCTCTTAAATCCTATTTATTAAACAAGCACTTTACAAGATAGTTTCCTTTTCGAAAATATTATTATAACCTTAATTTATACTCTTAAAAGTCCATACATTCAATTATTCTTAGAAATCTCTATTTTCATTTTTCTAAACAACTTTTATTTCCAAAACGATTTGGTATAGATAATTTTATTCCTCATACGCTTATACTAGTGTGTAACCCGTGCGTTGCACACGGTAATGTTGTAATAGAAATTGTCAAATATACATAGTTAAATAGTCGACGTACAATGTAATATGCTATGTTAAACATATATTTTTTGATTTTAGCATGTTAAAATATTATACTTTCATAGTAAAATATATTCCAAATTTATTTTCGAATAGTTAAAAATAACCATATATTCATTATTTTCATATTCTAACTATTTAAAATGATAGATTTTGTTTCAAATTAGTTTTACGATAATATTTCTAAAGTTTAAGGAAATTATATGTTAAACATATTATTTTATTGATTTTTATGTTTAAAAATGTATATATATATACACACTATTGTTATTTCCAAAATTTTATATTTCAAAATATTTTATGTAATTTTAAAATAAGTGTACTTTATATTTTGAAATTAAGAAATTATACGTTAAATATGACCGATATACCGATGCATGTGAAATAATTTTTAGTGTTTATGTATACGATAAATTTCAAAGAAAAATATAGATGTAATATGTTCATTTTTGAAGTAATATTTAGTATATTCATGATCCTGTGTGTTTTGATGCGCATGCGCACCCGCACATGTGCGGTGCGCATGCGCGTCATGATGAGTTTTAGATGTCAAATTGCATATCTGTATTGATAAGAATTTTAAATGTAACATGAGATATTAAGGAAAAAACTATTTTTTTTAATTTACTAAAATTGTGGATAATAATAATAATAAAGTAATAGAATGTATCTCATGCATTGCACACGCTAATTTTGTAAAAACATGGTACTCATACTTTAAATGTTGTTAAAATAAAATTTTATTATGCAATGTTCGATATATCAATCATAAATTAAACGTTTTATTATTGTTTATACCTATAATTTTTGTTAAGTAATTCAGATATTTTTGTATTTGAAAGAAATATCTATCATATGCTACTACTAATACGGTATATAAATTGAAATTGTCATTTTGTTTATAAATTATCAAAAAATCTAATGAGTATTAATTACTTGAATTTATTTATATAGTATAGATTTATAGTGTTTGGTTAATTTAAATACATAGATTAAAATGTAGAATAATAAAATAAAATTGATGAAAACTTCGTAAATGACTGTAGAAATTATAAAATCTCGGTATATATGGATATAAAATCATGGAAAAAATTAACATAATATTTTGGATAACTATAAAATGATAATTTATATGGATTCAAAAAAAAACGAAGAGAATTAATGAGTAGGGGTGAAAATTTTATAATTATTGTGATGATTTGTGATCTTTAAACTTCAATCATTTAAATATTAATTTATTAAAATAAATAATTACACATTGAAGTTGTTCGTATTGTTTTTTATGTGATCCATGTTTATACTGTTTTATTACAATGAGCATGATATTTTATTGGCATGGTTATCTATATTATTTATTAGACAAATTAATAAATAATGGTTAATTATTATTTTTTAAATAATTTAGAATGAAATTATTTAATTAATTTAAATATACGGACTTAAATGTAAATTATACATGAAGATTGAGGACTTTGAAAATAATTGTAGAAAGCAGAAAATGTAGATTATTGAATGTAAAATAATAATGTAAAATTAATAAAATCTTATAAACAATTCAAAACTAATGCATTGTATTAGGTATTTAAAATAAAATTTAAACAAATATCTAGAGAAAATTAAGGAGAGGTGAGAGTTAAAATTAATGTGAGAGCTAGAATTTCTTCTGCTTTACTATTATTTAATAGATTTAAATACATAGATTAAAATGTAGAATAATAAAATAAAATTGATGAAAACTTCGTAAATGACTGTAGAAATTAATAAAT
This sequence comes from Allium cepa, assembly GCA_030765085.1. NCBI lineage: Eukaryota > Viridiplantae > Streptophyta > Magnoliopsida > Asparagales > Amaryllidaceae > Allium > Allium cepa. The sequence continues at coordinate 339,099,214 of CM060929.1, read as the reverse complement.
CTCGGTATATATGGATATAAAATCATGGAAAAAATTAGCATAATATTTTGGATAACTATAAAATGATAATTTATATGGATTCAAAAAAAAAAACGAAGAGAATTAATGAGTAGGGGTGAAAATTTTATAATTATTGTGATGATTTGTGATCTTTAAACTTCAATCATTTAAATATTAATTTATTAAAATAAATAATTACACATTGAAGTTGTTCGTATTGTTTTTTACAGGAAATTATTGTCAAGGACAAAATTTCACGGCTTTTTAACCTCAAGGACAGAGCTTCAATATTTTATCTTGAAGGACAACTTTCTGTAGGTATCAGTTTTTAGTTATTGATAGCAGTTTTTAGGTATCAGTTTGTAGTTATCGGCAGCAGTTTTTAGGTATCAGTTTTAGCATGGTAGCAGTTTTGTTGTCCTTATGAATAATTTTGAAAAATGTTTGTCCTTATGAATAATTTTTAGAAAAATGTTTGTCCTTGTGGTAAAAATATTGAGGTCGTGTCCTTGAGGCAAAAAATATACAAATTTTTGTCCTTTAAAATAATTCCCCCTTGTTTTTTATGTGATCCATGTTTATACTGTTTTATTACAATGAGCATGATATTTTATTGGCATGGTTATCTATATTATTTATTATACAAATTAATAAATAATGGTTAATTATTATTTTTTAAATAATTTATAATGAAGTTATTTAATTAATTTAAATATACGGACTTAAATGTAAATTATACATGAAGATTGAGGACTTTGAAAATAATTGTAGAAAGCAGAAAATGTAGATTTTTGAATGTAAAATAATAGTGTAAAATTAATAAAATCTTATCAACAATTCAAAACTAATGCATTGTATTAGGTATTTAAAATAAAATTTAAACAAATAACTAGAGAAAACTAAGGAGAGGTGAGAGAAATGCTAAAATTAATGTGGGAGCTAGAATTTCTTCTGCTTTACTATTATTTAATAGATTTATTTTATAAATATAATTGAAATAAATTTTATAACACTATAATTAATTTCCCGAAGACTTCAAAATATTTTAAAACAAGAAAACCAATAAACATCTAAAATAAAACCATGGAGCGAAATTCTCCAAAATCAACTTCAATCACTAATATAAATTTTTATCACATGGTCTAGTCGATTTAAATTAAATTTCAGCCTCCAAAACGCTATACATACGATTTAAATCAATTACACAAATTAAATGTAAATGGACGACATCTCCTTTTCATTTTGGACATCCAACAAACACAAATCTAGTATTATACAATAAATTGAATATCCCAATCGATAATTCATCCGAGCAATCCAATTAACAAACACAATCGATCAAAAGCCAAACAAACATCATAAACAAAGAAATTCAACCAATATCGGAATTATATGCATATATATCGCAGATAATAAAATCTAGATATAGATTATGAGTTAAAAAAATTATCGAAATGACACTAAAATTCTCAAATAAGCACTGTCAACATCTTGCATAGCCAGGAACCCACTCGAAAATCACCGAGTCGTCCTGAACTGACACGCGCTAGAATCGTTGCCTAATTCAAGTTGCAACCACGTGAACGCAGCCACCATTACCACTCAATAGCCTTCATTCCTTCATCGTCGGTCTCAGGTCACTACCAGAACACGCGACCCCTCCAGATTGCGCAAATACCAAGACATGGCTCTCTTCTCAAACGCAAGCTCGCACGACACAACCAACACCGTGTGGCAAGTCACATCTTGACTAGGATGCGATTCTTCCTTCCCCCAATGGCGAATGCCTTCCTATAGGATGTCGTCTCCATGATCTCGCCTATACCTAGGTCGTGATCGTGCTTTTTTCGTGGTTTAGAATTTAGGGTTAAAAAATTAAGGGATATGGGCTAATTTTAATAAAGGGTTCGGGTCTGGGTTAATGTTGAAGCGGGGATAATTTTCCAGAAGTGCGTAGAGGAGGAAATGGGTTTCGGCTTCTTGTTTTCGGGATTTAGCTAAAATCGATTAATTTTTCTTTCCTTTTTCTTTTATAAACTTTTAATCAATTTATGTAAATTTATTACAATCTAATTTAAGTTAATATACACTTCAAAATATTTCATACTAATTAAAACAATTTATTCAATTTTATTAAATTTTTCGCAAAGAAGTTATTAATGTAATTCTATGCATTGAATCAAAATCTTAAATAAAATTTAATTAAACAAAATTTATTTCAAAACATTTATTATAAATTATTGAATCCAAACAATTCATTTTCAATTCTAGTTTTAATCGTAATTAAGTTAAACAACTCATACCCTGACTTTTCTCGTATCTAACACTCTTCCATTATACTCAACTACTCAATCCTCTATATGGCTCTTTCACAAACTTCTCTTATCATATGCTATAAATTCATTCGACAACTTTCTATTTTTCGAATATGATAAAAATATTGTGAAATTTTCCAAGTGTCGGATTTTTCAAAATATTTCGACAGAGTCTCCTTTATACGGAGAGCGTTCCAAAAATTCAAAACACAATACAATTACATGATATATATTTCTAAAGAGACATCCAAAACGGAGAATCCTGAAACACAGGGAAATAAGACAATTTCACAATACATATTGATATACCATAAAATCATACCTTTCAATTAGCATTTAACCGAGCTATTTCTTTTTCACGTAACACTACATCAAAATAGTCATTTGGCAACATTTTTTTTTTTTTGCATTTGGCGACACTTATATGGGTTGCATTTTAGTCTCGCTAATAAGTGTCGCTATCTGATACAAGTGTTACTGAAAATAAAAATTTACACTTTTAAATACGGCGACACTTATTTTCGTTGTAAGCCTTGGTTTGATTGGAGTTAATTGAAATATACTAGGGCAAAATTGTAATTGAATAACATATCACGCTTAACCCTAGCCACGCTTATCCCTGGCCGCATTTTCCCCAAATCGTTTCCCTCTCTGACGTTCATTCTCCAATTCGCAGCTCCACTTTTGGCGACGGCAGGCTCTGACGTTCATTCTCCAATTCACAGGCTCCACCTTTAGCGACGGCAGGCTCCACTTTTGGCGACGGCAGGCTCCAGTTCGCAATCGACTACGACAAGGCTTCAAGTTAATACTTTTTTCGACTAGGGCAATTTGATTTGTTGTTGTTTTCCTTGTCATTTCATCATCTTCTGATCGATTGTAGATCTATTTTTTAGTGACCACGGAGATCTCTTCGTATTGATATAACAAATCCAATTACTCCTTTGAATGTTGCAAAGTCTGCGATGACTGAACATATATTTGCTCTTCATATAAAATAATATTTGGATTCCCTACAAAACCCTGTTAATTCATGACAATTCAATGCTTGCATTCTTGAGGTTCTTTGTATCTTTAATTATAAATGCTGGAATATGCATTGTTGAGTTACGTTTCCTGCCATAGTATTCAGTTATATAATATTCACGGTTCAGTTATATATAAAAATTAATGTATTTGCATGTTACATAGAACTCTATCCTCTCAAAGCAATTTGTTTACCAATAAAAGTGGAACTAATATTTGGATTCTCTACAAAACCCTGTTAATTCATGACAATTTAATGCTTGCATTCTTGAGGTTCTTTGTATCTTTAATTATAAATGCTGGAATATGCATTGTTGAGTTACGTTTCCTGCCATGGTATTCAGTTATATAATATTCACAGTTCAGTTATATATAAAAATTAATGTATTTGCATGTTTCATAGAACTCTATCCTCTCAAAGCAATTTGTTTACCAATAAAAGTGGAACTAATTATAGCTAGATATTGATTTTGCTATGGTTGATATCAGTATAAGTAACCATGAAGTCTATTGGTTATGATCCGTCTAATAATGAGAATTATGTCAAGGATCCAAGATGGTATATGTGTCTATATTTGTGTATATATGTTTACAGTTTAACATTGGCTATGATACTGCACATTCATAGCAGAAAGATTTATTCATAAATTTTAGTAACATACATTTTCAAATTTGACAAAGTTGAGAGAGTTGCTGTTGGTTCTATAATACCATTACTTCACATTAACCTGTAAGCTCCAAACAAGGATAGCTTTTGCCCAACTTTAAGTCTACTCAGCTTTTGTCCAGACGAAATGAGTTTTTCAAACTGACCACAAACCATATTTGAATTCGTCTAACCTATAAGAAACATAGGGTTGGGCCCATATGAGTTAAGCGAATATTGGTACATTTGGCATCAGCAAGGAGTATGGAAAACAAACCAGCTTGAACTTGATGATTAGTTTATTCATTTTACGTAGTGATAGCATACTTCAATCAATGAAAGATTAGAAAAAGATTAGTTTAAACAGCTAGTTTCATTTACTTCATTTGACTAATGTTTACTCCAGGCATTGTACATAGTAATATATAACATAGTTCAATGAATGACAGATACATCAGAAATGGTTTATAAAATGTAATTACGTTATTGTGTTTGTAATGGGAAGTAGGATGACCGACCTTCAAAGTTGTTGTAACGGAACTTTAAAATGAATTGAACACTATATTTTTGGTTAACAGGTTCAAAAGGTAAAACTTGAAATTTATGTCTAACTCAAGTTCAAGAGAGTGGATTAAAAGTCCATACAGAAATACTGAAGAATATAAGCAAGGCGTTCGAGACTTTATTAGTTTCGTGAAGAATCACTCATCCCCCGATGTCGAAATATGCACTTGCCCTTGTATCAAGTGCAAGAACTCTAAAAAGCTCTCATTGGAAAGCGTTGAGAAACATTTAATCATTCATGGTATGATTAAAACATATAATAGATGGTTTTTCCATGGAGAGATGAACAAGAATAACACGGGGGTGAATCATACGCAAAATATTATTCCAGATTCTCATATCCAAGATCAAATTCAAACCGACAATTGTGTAGAAGGAGCTCTTAGAAATCTCATAGACGATGCTTTTGGAGTGCATAATATGCCCCAAACTAGCCGTGAAGAGGATGTTCAAGAGATAAATATAGACAATTCTCATTCGTACCACGGAGAAAAGCACAAAAAATATACAAACAAAGCGAACGAAAAACTTTATTCTTCTTGTGAAGATGGGCTTACAACATTAGGCGTAATTGTTGAGCTTCATAACCTTAAAAAAGAATTTAATTGGTCGGGAAACAGTATGACTGAGTTGTTGAAGCGATTAAAACGTTGGCTTCCAAAGGAAAATAATTTACCTGACAAGTATCCGACAATGAAGAAAATATTAAAGGATCTGGGAATGGAGGTGAAGTGCATACATGCTTGTGAAAATGATTGCATATTATTTTGGAAAGAAAATGTTGATGCGAAAGAATGTCCTCAATGCCATACACCAAGGTATAAAACTAAAAAAACAGTGTTAGGGGAGGTCAAATTAACGAAAGACCCAAGAAAAGTTTTAAGATACTTTCCTATTATTCCGAGATTAAGTAGGTTATATACTATACCATGGATAGCTCGTAAAATGCAATGGCACAAGAAAGCCACACCCTCTTGGAATTCCATGCGACATCCTATGGATTCAGCTGAATGGAGATCAATTAAAAGTCGATGGCCAGAATTTGCTAATGAAGGACGTAATGTGTGGCTTGGTATTGCTACCGATGGGTTTAACCCAAATGGCGTTCTCTCCAATAGTTATAGTTGTTGGCCTGTTTATATGATACCTTATAACCTACCCCCTTCGTTGTGTATGAAATCACAATTTCAAATGTTGACTCTTTTAATTCCTGGACCAAGAGCACCAAGTAAGGACATTGATACATACTTGGAACCTCTTATATATGATTTAAAACATCTTTGGGACGAAGGAGTGTCTGTTTTTGATGCGGATAAACAAGAAATTTTCAATATGAAAGCAATATTATTATGGGGAATTCATGATTTACCAGCATTTGGTAACTTATCTGGTTGTGTGACACACGATTATAAAGCGTGCCCTGTCTGTACTATCGAGACGGAATCAGAGCACATCGGCAACAAGATCGTCTATCCAAAATATAGAAGGTTTTTGAAGGATGACCATCCATATAGAGCATTAAAACACGGATGGTATAAGGATATTGAATATAAAGAGCCTCCGACTCGGCTAAGGGGCTCGTCTCTTTTAGAAAAGCTTGATCGTATCAAATATATTCGTGGAAAACTACCACAAAGCAGAAAGAGAATGATTTCTGAAGCATATGATAATGTAGATTGTCTTGTTGATGATGAAGAAAGACCGACATGGTATAAGAAGTCAATTTTGTTTGACTTGGATTATTGGAGCAGTCATAAAGTTCGTCATACTATTGATGTTATGCATACCGAGAGAAATGTTGCTGAACATCTCATCAACTTTATGTTTGATAAAGGAAAACAATCTTCTAAATATGCATGGGATAAGATTCACAAGCTACAATGTTGTCAAGTCCTCAAAGATGCAAAACTTCCATCATGTCTTGCAACAAAGTTACATGGTCTTATAGGTCTTCAACCACCTAGTTTGCAAATTAAGAAGACATATGATTATCATATTATTATTCAATATTTGCTCCCTATCATGGTTCAACATGCATATCCAAAGTGTCATGAGTTAATACGAGCACTTCTACAAATAAGCTTGTACTTCAACATAATATGTTCGAAAGTTCTAGTTCGAGAACATGTACAAGCGGCCAAAGATATGATTGCTGAAGCATTATGTGTGTTGGCACACTATCTTCCAATGCACTTTTTTGATATAAGTATCCATTTGATGGTACATTTAGCAAATCAAGCTCTACTCTGTGGACCATCAAATTATATATGGATGTATCCATTTGAAAGGTAAATATTGTTTTTGCATTCGAATTATTTTACCTAACTACTTTGAAGTAACTAACTGTAAATATGCATATTAATTTTTGTGTCCTAGGGCTATGAAGGATTGTAAAAACATACCTAGTAATAAAAGGTATATTGAAGGATCAATTTCTGAAGCATACCTTGTTTCAGAATCAGTTCGATACGCAATGGAATATATGCCAAACCCACGTGATGGAAATCATAGCTCTAAACAGGAATCCTTTTTAGATGAGAATGGTGATGATATATATGAGCGTTCCATCGTTAAAGGTAAACCGTTAAAATTATCTAGAGTGCAACGATCACAGATTCGACGATGGTTACTTTTTAGAATTGATATACCAGAACGAGATGAATACTATAGGTTATCTATTTTCACCTTTTTTTCAAATACTTATAGCACAATATATAAATAATATATATTTATTTATTTACCATGATATTCAATATGTAGCGCATACCGCTTATCTTTAGAAGACGGTCTTCGTGGTAAAAGGAAACCAATCACAAAAGCAGAAGTAATAGTTCAATCTGAATTTGTTGATTGGCTACACAAGAAGGTATGCTATATTTATCTGAAAGTAATGTGTTTCTTTTTATCTAATCTTATTCTATTAATTTTGTTAATTTTAACAGCTTGTGGAAAAAAAATGCATGAACACAATATTATGGTTGTATGTCAGTGGTCCAAAGTGGGATGTCAGAACTTATCTTAAGTATAGAGTGAATGGCTATACGTTCTCTCCTCGACATTATGACGACACCATTTCAACGCAAAATAGTGGTGTCTGCATGGATGCGATCACTACATTTTTTGCAAGTTCAAAAGATCTAAATCCTACGGATGATAATACTACTTGGTATGGTATTATTAGAGAGATCATGGAAGTTGATTACTATGATTTTCAACATGTGGTGTTCTATTGCGACTGGGTGAATGTTGGAGATAAGACAAATGGTTGTAAGGTTTGCCCTGATACAAATTTGTTGATGGTAAACTTAATGAAGCTCAAGAATATCGATGGAGAATATGATGAACCTGCTTTTCTCGCGTCCGAAGCAAGTCAAGTATTTTACATAAAGAGCACACAAAATTCCGATTGGTCCATTGTTCGACGCTCTCCTAAACGCATGATGGATAACATAGATGATTATGAAATACCAACCACGTATCAATCTATTTTGAAAGAACAACCAAACTTAGAACCATTATTGAAATGTATTCAATAGAAATCAACTTGTTGATTGGAACTATATTGCATGTATTTTGCTTATTTTGATCCATGTATTAACTCTTATTGATGTATCGTACAATCGTGTTGTGTTGTGAAATGTATGGTTTTCTTTTATTGATCGTGTTGTGTTGTGAAATGTATTAACTTTTATCCATGTATTTTGTTTGTCTTTTTTATATAGATTTTTCATCAAAATGACAAACGAATATAGCGCAAATGCAAATTTAAGTACTGAGACTGTTGAACCCACCTCCAAAGGTAAAAAGTACTTTATAACAGTTAGCGTTGAGGGTGCGAAGGGGAATGATGCAGATAAATGGAGTTCACGCTGTGGTGCTTTGATTCGTTGTCATATACCTATTGGCTACAAAGAATGGAGGGCGGTAGATGGCTTCTATAAGGATAAACTATGGGAAGGACTTTTGGTACTAGTCTTATTTATATTTTTATTATCATCAATTTCACCATCAAGTTGTCATGATTTCTTTATTTTTTTCCTATTTTGTGATAGGAAGAATTTGACATGGATGTAGATCCTACCATAGCTCGACCATTATTAGAGAAACATTTTCCACCGTTTTATAGATCATTGAAGTCAACATTACGAAACAAACTTCTTAAAGTTGATAAAACTATGATTCCTAAACGTGTTGCTATTGATAGATGCCCAAAGGATATAGATAAAGTGTGGTGGGAAAAATTCCTTGATATTGAGTATACGAATGTAAAGATGGAGCAGTGTAAGGCAAATGCAAAAAATAGAGCAAAAAACTTGATCACTCATACTCTAGAAAGGAAACCTTACCATAGAGTGCATGATGAAATGGTATTAAAATTATCTTTTGTATATAGTTTATAAAATGTTATATTAATTATGTGTTGTCAACTTTGATCTTTCTTGTAGGTAGTAGCAAATCCAGAAGCAGATATTTCACGAACAACGGTTTAGAAGGCTGGATATAAAAGAAAATCAGGAGAAATACTACCATGTGCTGCGGAAAAATATGTAAGTGTCGGTTTTTGTGTGTTAATTTCAAAAAAAAACGTTTGTTTGTTATTTGATTTTTGTGTGCTTATTTTCTTTTTGTTTGCATTTCATCGACATATTTAAAAAAATTATTTCATTTACTGTTCATTTCAAGTGTGCATTTGAAAAATGTTCATTGTTCTTCACATTTTTTCACAATCACTATTGAAACTGTTCATTGTTCACATTCACAGTCATTGTTCAATTGTGAAAACTGCTCATATATTCACATATTTCTACATATTTCTTCACATTCATTGTTCTTCACATTCACATTCACATTCCCTGTTTACAAGTTCAAGCATTTGTTGTTCACTATTGAATTGTTCCTTGTTTACAAATACATTCACTACTGCACTCTGTTAATCCTCTGCTTGCTTCCTTCACCTCTGTCCCAGTCACCATCCACCTGCTCTTCCCCTCCTACTACACTCTGTTAAACCATCTGCAACCAGAGATCAAGGTGGCAATTCCTAAATAATAGAACTAAAGGTGGTAAAAATGCAAATACTGGTGATATAATAGATCATATTTAAAAATCAATATATAATTCAATTTTAATATTTAAAACTCTTTAAATATTCACAATTAAAGTATTCTTCATAAAAAAACTTTGCTCTTTAAATATTCACAATTAAAGTTTTCTTTTGTCAGTTTTAGTTTTGTACTTGGCATTTGACTTTGGTTTCTTGATTATGCTGCTTGTGCCCTAACTGTGCAGTGATTAACTTGGTGCTTGATAAATATAAGGGTTCACCAAATTATATACCTGATTATCCCAAATATTATTATCGGCTCATTGTCATATTATGATGGTAGATGATGTGTATTTATTCGAAGCACCTCTAGTTTATCCAATGTAGTTTGGGTCTTCTTCATGATAAGTCTTTGCATATTTCTTTGTTTTTCCTGGGTTTTAGACAGACTGTTTACTGATGCACTTAGAGAGAGATGCTGTAATTTAGTGATTAAATGTTAGGTTCGGAATATATTACACGATATGAAGGAGATATTTAAGATGATAAATTAATTGATACCATGTTATTTCTCCTAAGTCTTAACCATTATCACTACTTTGACCTCCTTTCTTGATTCTTCCTTCCATGTTTACTAATGCAATTTTACAATGCTTTTTGAGCTAAGAGTCATGGAAGTTTACTAGTCAAAAAAGGTCCGAACCCAAGAATCAAAACTTTCATTTTGCTAATGAATTTTATCCTTTCAAGCACATGTACAACAGCAAATTTCGTTGCCTTGGCATGAATGAGATATCAGAGACCATAAACTAATTTATATCATGTTATTTCTTTGCATTATAGCTGAACAGACCCTTTGCGCATTGTAGCAGTGCAGTTCATTGGCTCAGTTTCGAAACTGAGTCGAAACGACTCAGTTTCGAAACTGAGCCGGGCTCAGTTTGAAACTGAGTCGTTTCGAAACTGAGCCGGGCTCAGTTTGAAACTGAGTCGTTTCGAAACTGAGCCGTTTCGACTCAGTTTCGAAACTGAGCCGAAACGACTCAGTTTTGAAACTGAGCCAAAAACTGAGCCGGGCTCAGTTTCGAACGGAGCCCGGGCTCAATTTCGAACGGAGCCCTGGCTTAGTTTTGAAACTGAACCGGGGCGTAGTTTGAGCCCAGTTACATTATTAATTATCAACTTAATTTAATGTTCAATTTAATTTTTATAATGGAACTGCAAATTCAATTTAACGTGATATTAAATGCAGGCACTTCTAGAGAAAGTGGAAAAAAAGAGGAAGTTGGATGATAGTTCTAAGGGTGGAGTCGAAGATCTTGAAGATGACCCAATTGCGGAAATTTTTGGCTCCGACACGAAGAAAAATAATCGTCGAGCAATTACTTCTACTTCTTCTTTAAAACAAGTGAAGATGGCTCGAGCTGTAAAAGCTGTAACTGAAAAGAAGCAAGCCGTGGATTTGTCTATTTGGAAATTTGAGATAGAAAGGAAAGTAGCTAATCAAGTTAATAATGCCATCAGTTCAATTACTTCAACTTTTATGAAATTTATGCCTAGTTTGCAAGAAAAATATGTTGCAAGTCCTACGACTCCACAAACAGAAGGTGCTTCTAATTTAGGAGATTCTCATACAAACAATAATGTAGTTGTTACTCCAACAGTGTCAAATAATGATATTCGGTCATCTACAATGGAAAAGACATATGTAATGCTATTGTCACAAGATTTAGAGAAGAAAGTAGCTAAAGGTTATGTTGGAACACAAACTATTTGTCATTTTAGGAAGGTGATACCGAATGTAGAGAAAGTAATTTGGGTGGTTGATGTTCTTGAACCGGATGCACCAATTTATGATGGTCCTCAAAATGGAATGTACAAGTTATGTGATTTTTCAGATGGAGGTTTCATTATATGGCCGGAGTTTCGTATTCCGTATTTGTAGAATTCACTATGAAATTTACGTTGTCTTTTGTATTCCAATCCGACATTATTAATACAACATATTTTGTATTCCAATTTGATTATGTATTGAATTAACCAACTTAATTATGTATTGTACTTGTTATGAAGTAGTTGACATTGTTATGAAGTAGTTGACTACGAAATTTATGTTGTTATTTGATCATGAATATTGTAAATTTTGGGTTCCTATTGATGTAGTAAAATAATGCATATCATGTTAGTTATTAATTGTTTATTAATGTTAAAATAATTGGCTATATTGAGAATGAAAATATTTCAGCGTTATAAGCGTTGGCAATTAAAATTTACCAACGCTTATAAGCGTCAGCATAGAAAATTAAACAATGTTGGATGGTTAATTTGCCAACGTTTATAAGTGTTGCTAAATAATATACACCAACGTTTATAAGCGTTGGCGAATACAACTTTCCAACGCTTATTAGCGTTGGGAAACTAAACTCCCTAACGCTTATAACCGTTGGCAATAAATTGCGACGCCCCTACAGCAACGCTAATAAGCGTTGCTCAAACTGTTTGCGACAGTTATACTCGTCGGGAATCACCTGTTTTGGTGTGGTGTAAGCAAAAGCAAGTCAACATCGCCAAAAATATCCAAAGAAGCATCTTTGGTACCTATCTCAACTCAACTTTGAATATTAGCTTCATAGAAAGAAGTGTTGTAAATATGCACTTGCATGATGTAAAAAATGCAAACTTCATATTTTAAGCATATTCTGATAAGTTTTTAAATTACAAAACAACTAAATCAAGTTATGCTTTCTGAAAGAAAATTTTTATGTGCTGTGTTAGCTTTTCAAAACAACTTTCGGATTGTAAAAATATGGGGTACAACTCAAGTTATCAAGGAATTTCCAACCATGTATATAGTTGTTTTTTTAAAACTGTGCTCGGGCCACTTACAAAAACTGTGTTTTTATCTATGAAAACTTTAAAATTTTACAAAACGCTTAAAACAAAAGTTATTTCTTAGGTTCTTAGCTTTCCATAATGTGCAAGATCATTGAAATCAGACAAACTATTTAAATGTTACGGTCAAATGAATTATGCGCTGTTTGAGGGGTTTATATTTTTCGAAGAGCAACACCCATTATTTTCAATTATAGTTTTAATCATAACTAAGTTCACCAGATTTGTTTGTCGCTTTATTTCTCATGTTAAGCAACTAAGTGAGAGAATAAAATGATAGTATTTGAGGATCATCCGCCGTTGTTTTTAATAGTCTAAAGGGAAAAATAGAACAATTTTATTAGCATAAAAAAATGTTTCTAATATGAAAGTTAGATGTAACACACTTTAGTTACAATTGTGAAACCTATTCTTATTTACATGTCTTTGCCAAATCAAATCAAAATTTTTGCTTTCTGACACATTTGTATCAGCTGGCGATGGATATTGTGAAAGAGAGTGTGGATTAAGAATCTTAAGGCTAATTTAATACTAGAGGGAGGGTGAATAGTGTTTAATAGATTCTAAGACTTATATTAACTAATTTAAAATTATGACACAAACAAATGCAAAATTTAATCACAGAACAATTACAGAATCAAACTTAGACGCAAAAAGTAAATAAAAACAGTAAAGGAAAAGAATACACTGGATTTTGTTCTGGTTCGGAGTTACCCTATATTCAGTCCTGTACCAAGGCAAAATACCTCATACAGATTTTTATTATACCTATGTCGAGATTACATTCCTCAATTTCTAAAGGCCTTGAGGTACCCTCCTATCTCACAAGTCCGGGGCAAACTCTCCTGATTTATGGGCCACAAGATTACCCAATTGATTTCCAGGCACAACCACACCTTATAAAGAGCTCGATAAACTTTTGATTATAAATCGATCATATAACTCTGAATAACACTTTGATCTTCAAGAGAGGGCAGAGAATCAAACAAGAATGAGATTCTAATCTGATTCACTCAAGAATTCGGCAGAATTTCGACACGATCTTAAAAATGTGAAAATTATAGAATATGGATTTATGGAGAAGAAGAAGTGAAGAAAATATAAAAATAGATAATTAAAAAATTCGTTTGTGAAGACTATTTATAAAGCACCAACGGTCATAACCATTCGTGAAGAGATTTAAACGAATAGACATTTCTTTTGAAAATTGAAACTTTTGAATTCAATGGCCACCATGTCGACATGAGGTATCCCATGATGTCGACATCCCTATGTAAAAAGAAATGTAAAATTTGTTTTTGAAAATAAAGTTTAAAACAAGAGTTTATTTTAAAACAAATAATATTTTAAGGCTAAAACATCTTTTTGAAAAATCTTTTGAAAAGATAATTTTAAGGCTAAAATATTTTGAAAAGCAGTTTTGAAAATCATTTTTGAAAAACCATTTTGAAGTAGTTTTGCAAGCTTCTTCCTATAGAATATCTCATCACATCAGGACTCGAGAACTTGTACAAAAGCAGAATGTTCGTGGGTTTGTAAGTCACTTGTCGTAGGTTTGTAAGCTACTTGTCGTGGGTTTGTAAGCCACTAAGAAGGTAGAAATGGGTTTCATCCCAAATGAAATTCGAAGTGAAGATTTCCATGCTATTATGAAGTTTTAACAAAAACTAGACATATATCTTGAAATCTTGATCTCGATACTCTAGAGTCTTCAATCTTGAGTCTTTATTCTTTACACTGCTCAGTCTTCAGTAATCAATACCTGCATATATATATATATATATATATATATATATATATATATATCCTGCATATACATATCTATATAGACAATAATGCTAGTATATATTTTATAATAAGATAAGTTAAAAAGGTTGTCATCAAAACCAACATCTCAGTTCCTAGATATTGGTTGGTACTATGTCACACAAGTCCATTAGTCAACCTTTAGAAGCTCTAAATTATTTTTGCGCCTTTAAAGTTTTAGAGCTTATAGTAAATGATTTTCAAATATGCACATATGTCTGCCATTTTATTCCTGTGTTCTAATTTTATTCACATATAAATCAGTCTTTTTTTCCATCTTACAATTCATTTAGCCAACCAGTTGTTATGGATTATGAATTGATCCATTATCGTGGAACTTAGTATGAACTACTTAAAAAATCAAACTGATCTGAAATGGTTTTAGTATGAATGAAATAACTCATATATTATTCAAAACATATATTACTAAAGTAGATGATAATTGTTGAAATTTTCAACACCCCCTCGCATCTTCACTATGGGCACACTTTATTTAATGTAGAAGAGGCAAGACCACTGAACGAAACTCTATTATGCCGGCATCATGATTGGATATCCCTACACCCCTTTGGAGCATATATATTTTCAGGGCAACGTTTTTTGTAACAAAAGGAATCTCTTATTGTTACATACTACCAATCACATATATATTCTTATTTCTTTTAGGATATTTTACGATGTGAGACTAATCATAATCCAATTGATGCACTCACTTTAATACAATGCGAGTCACACCTAATAAATATCCACCTAGGAGAGCATTTTCTCAATCCAACTTAAAGTTTACAAAGTTCTCGAACACTTGGATAAGTTCGCTAACACCTCTCAATAGTTTAGATTAGTTCGCCACCTCCAAACAGTTGGGCCAAGCTGTTTTAACAAAGAACATTTTTTTCATAATTGGAGCAGACCGCATTTTGACATATAACTCCACCTTTAATGAGAATCCCAGGCTCAAGGCACACACAAGAGCAATTTTAGGTCAATGCTGCATCATGTCGGTCCCCTCTACCATCGGCTCTAATAACGCGTGGAAATTTTCGGCACCCCTTGTATCTTCTACTATGCACGCACTTCATTTAGTGTAGAAGAGGTTAGACCACTGAACAAAGCTCTTTTAGTCCCAACATTATGAATGGATATCCTTATATCCACTTGGAGCACATATATTTTCATGGAAAAATTTATTGTAACATAAAAAACCCCTTGTTGTTATATACCACCAATCTCATATATATATGTCATCTTTTTTAAGATATCTTGCGATATGAGACTAATCATAATCCAATCTACACATTCACTTTAATACAATGCTATCCAAATCTAACAGATCTCCACCTTGGCATGCATTTTCTCAATTCAACTTGAAGTTATATATCGGCTCTGATAACATGTTGGAATTTTTGGCACCCCCTCGCAACTCTGCTATGCATGCACTTCATTTAATAAAGAAGAGATAAGACCACTGAAAGAAGCTCTTTTGGTGCCATGTCATGATTGGATATCCCTACATCCTCTTTAGAGCACATATATTTTTATGGCAACATTTATCGTAACAGAAAGAATCCCTTATTGTTACATGCTACCAATCTCATGTATATTCTCATTTCCTTTGGCATATTTTGCAATGTGAGACTAATCATAATCCAATCTGTGCACCTACTTTAATATAATGTGAGCCATATTAACAACAATAGCCCATTATTAATTGCTGCTTATTGTACTGGTTAACAAATAGTCGATTTATCAACTTGTAATTTGGTCATGGTTTTGATTTTGAACTGGCAAATGGACTTTGATTTGTAGTGATTTTGCTCTTACCTAGCTAGTGCCACACAAAGGAGAGTATGTTTGGATAAACTATTTTTGCTAATTTGACACACACAAAACAAACACATGCACACACCTACATACACGTATGTGTGTATGAGTGAATAATAAAAAAAATTATTGTCACCGATTTAAAATATAAAAAAATAATGAATAAAAAATGAATTGTGAAATCCAGCTCGCAAGATTTCAACCGGCAAGGTTATGATGCAAGAAAGGGTGACTATAAAATCAGGAACTAACGTACGGAAAACAGTGCAAGTAAAGTGATTGTTGAATATACAGGTTTAACACTGGCAATATTAACCCAAAAAATGGATCAACATCTAAGAGTACTATGTAAAAGCACCAGCTCTATTAGGATAGGGCAAAGATAATAGAAAATAGTGATAAAGTAAAGAAATATGAGAGAGAAACATGGATTTTATAGTGGTTCGGCTATTAACTTAGCCTGCGTCCACTTTATAACTTTGCTTATTGGTTTGATCTTGTTTCTATGAGATTAAAAGGGCTTTGAGAGAGAAAGAATCATAAGTACAGGGGTTAGACAAGTAGTAAGTCCTATAATTGCCTAGAGGAGCTACCCTGGTGATTGTTGTGAAGAGGAAAGAGTTGAAGAAGAGATAAAAAATTGCGTAGTGATGGCAGAATCCCGATCTTTTCTTGGTTGCTCTATGGTTTGTATTTATAGGGGTAGTAGTCCTATTCAATCAGAAGCTTGCTTCCAGAGAAGTCCAAGGATCGGCCTAAGATAGCACAAGAAATGTCATGATGAAATGAGTTAATGGCAAACTCGGTACCGAGTCAAAGCCTTACCTTGGTGCCGAGTTTAATCCTTAGCAAATCTTTGACTAAATCTTCTTGTTTTGAACTCCTTGGTAAGTTTAGATTCCCTCTATTTAATTTGATAGATTATTAATGGGTTTTTATTATCATTCTTCCATGACTTGGATTCTCCTGTCGTTTGGACCGTCACGTCTTCATTCTTGATGATGGGCTCTCTAGAACTCTACGAAGCTTCATTAATATACATAAGAAGACTAGTGGATCACTTGGAAAAGTATGAAGATGCCATGACATGACATGGCATTTAGAGTCAGTACCGAGTTAAGGGTCTAACTTGGGTCGAGTTAAGGACTTAGCCTATTTTGGCTCCATACTTTCTTGATCTCTTCCTTTATTCCTTTTGAGTGTCTTTGCTTAATTTTAGGTCATCTTGTTCTTGTTCAATGCATTAACTCCTATTGATTTCTGCTTGGTTAAAAAGCCAAACAACATTTGCCCCTTAGAATATGCTTTTATTGAAAACAAGGTGTGCTCTGGATTGAGACAACCCCTTAGCTGATATTTTGTAAACTCCAACTTGATTGTTTGAGCGTGGTCTCGAGACGTTGCTTTCATTTAGTTGATTGTTCGTTAACCGTTTATTTTAGTTACAGTTGAAATTCCATTCCTTTTCATTGGCGATGCAATCTACACTGGTGATTACTCGTGCTATAGATTAGTATAAAACCTCTTTCGTGATGATTTCGAGTTGATGACAATCTCGAAGGCAGATTGTTGAATTTTGGATTGTTTTTGGTCGGTGGTGAAGCTGAGTTTTGCCTCGGTCAAATGCATGTTGTCGCAAAGTTAAATCTTATTCTTTGACTTCAACTGCCTCTTTTTGAGAATTTGGCTAAGTTCTCATCTCTATTTGAATTCTAATGCGACAATTTATTCCAAAATCACATGTAGTAGTTGATTCCATTGTTTTGCTTTTTCCATTTCTGCACTTCCTGAAAAGAAAAGTTTTTCACGTTGCTCCGGACAGCGGCTCCATTATCGATTTCTCATCAATAACGGGTAAGTCCCAAAAAGATAATATTAAAGTATGACGCGACTCTTTTCTCTAGTTCAAGCGAGCTATCTACGCAGGATGGTCCGTTTGTGGCGTTCGGGATACTGGACTCACTTTGCATATATAACACATTGCACTTACCCTGGTCAATCCTCGAAATCTGATTGGTCAATATACGTCAATTTCTCTTGGATTTCGGACGCTTTTTATATGGGAATATTATTCAAAATAAAACATACCTAACATTGTTGAACATCGAGTTTTGTTGTTTAGAATAACTTTCTGGTCATCCCGTCTTTAGTTTGGCGAAGAATCTTCAACTCCTCCAAAAGCTAGATCCTTCACAGCTTAGGCTTTGCGTTTATTTGTCATACCAGGACGATTGATTACGGCTGAATTGTAAGGCACATTTGCTATTGTAAAGCTGTTGCAAAATCCGCTCCTCTTGTAAATGAGTACACGGCCTTAAGAGACTTCTTCTATAACTGCACCCATAAGGGATGTTTATTTCTAAATTCACTCATAACTTCAATAAGGGGATTTCTTTTTTTCTAAATTCATTCATAATTTCCACTGTGGGTTGGTCCAGTTCCAACAGCTACCTCCTCGACGTGCTTAACAGATGTGCCATCTTCAATTAACAGACGTTGCAAGTCATCTCCAGATTTTCACATGATTAAATTAGCATGAAAGTATTTATTATTTTTATCTCCAAAATTAAGCCAATTGCATTTAGCTTTTCGTTCCAAATCTACGGCTTGTTTCTTCAATAAACTTTCCAGTTCCTTTTGAGCTTTTAAATACTCAGTTTCATTCTCTTTTGCGTGATCACTGTCATATTTATTCATTAGGTTGCTACATTTTCCCCTGCTTTATTTTATGCCGTTTTCCAAATTTTGTTGGTTTGCAGCCCATATTCTTAAATTGTATTTGATTTTCTTTTGCATTCTCAACACATTGTACATGCTGTATTGATTTTGTGGCAGTATCATGATTGGGTTAGCAATGTTTTTATAATCTTGATCATAGATTCAATGATTTCTAAACTTGAATGGCTTTGGGTAAGAGAAATGAAAAGTATGATTCGAAGTGAGTCGAATAGGATTATAGTCACCTGTACCTGCTTGAACAATATTTAGAGTTTGAAATTAGTTTGTATTGAAGAGGGCTCCATCAATTTTTGTGGCGAATTCTTGTTTGGACCAGATCTCTAAGAGTGTTTAAGGCCCGCAACATTCATTTTTGATAGCCCAGTGCATAAAACAAAATCACTCGGCTCCATTATTTCTATTGGACTCTGTGAGTTGCCTCCTTTTTTATATCAATCTAACACAGTTAAAATCACCAAACACCATCTCATTCTACATCTTTTAGCATGTGTTTTAGTTGGAGGTGGAGGTGGGATTTGGAGCTCATTATTCAATGTACTTTCAGTTGTTTGCTCAACCACATTTTCCTCAGCATTGTTCAACTGATCAGAGACCTGCAGATTAAAAAAATACAAAGTTAGATTCGAATTGGCTACATCTTGAGTACTAGAATGGTCTGAAGTGTTTAGTGATGAGATAGCTGTGTCTAATGTAGGATCTTTGAAAGACTCAAAAGAGAAGGTTGTCCCTGAGTGAAGCAGCCAGGGACGCTGGTAAGGCTTTGCTCGACATTTGATGACCTGACATGTCGCAACTGCTTTATGATAATGCTTCAGATCCTGTGTGACTAGCTACATTTGTATTCTGAGAGAGTATTTTGTCTTACTTCGTGTTATCTTTATTTGTATAATTGTACTATGGACTTTTTAAGTCCTCTGAACTATTACCAATTTGTATATCTATGTGATTGGGCTGTAGTCTCAAGTCCTCTGATTTGTTAATAATTTGACTGCGACTAGGCTTTTATGCTTCTGCAAAGTTGTTTATAACTTCATATACTGAGTGTACCCTATGCAATGTCTTCGTTCTCAGTTGAGATATTATGTTGAATTTTGAATTCTCATGCATTAACTTCTGGTTTTCCTCCATGATAATTTCTTCTGGATTTGTGTTGACATCCTCCGCTGCTTTCTCTGAACTTTTATTGTTTCCAACTGCGTGAGCTTCTCTTTCCTCTTCAGATAAATGAATCGGGTCATTCACGTTAGATGTTTTTAAGTTTGTCTTGCTTTTTTTGGAGCCCACTTGCCTTCAAATTTGATAGAGCATTGTTCACTGTGTCCAAAGCAAACACAATTTTTACATGCTGGAGGTTTGAACTCGTATTCGACCTTCTGTAAAAAGGCTCTTTTGTATTTCTCCTTTAAAATCATAATCCACTTCTACTTCTACAAATATTCTCGCATATGACAGCCTCTTCCTATTATTTGTGAACTAATCCAAGATACTAGGTTTTCTAATTACATTAGCATTTCACTCAAAGATTTTACGTTCCTATAAGTGAAATTTAGATCGGTAGTTTCATCCAAATCTGAAAATGGTCAGCAAAACCTTATCATATTTAATTTTAGTACTCCACTTATGCATTATGATTAGCTTACCGTCTATAAGACAAGGACAACCTTCTAGCACTCTTCTACAATCCTCCTCCTTTTCCAATTGCATCAAATAAAACCCATTCTCTCTTAAACGGGTTTCAAAACCTCCCTTTGACATCCATGGTCAAGTGATAAACGCTTTGAAGTGGACATAACAAGTTTTGCTACCTACAAGATAAATCAAGATAGAATTTACCCAGATTTTGTCTGCCTCTTCTAACTCGTCTCCTTTAATCATTGCCATTTGTTTGTTGTTAACTATTTCTGACTAACAATAAGAAAGGGATTCGTCTCTAGTTTCATTTTTCACCATATCACACCAAGATGTTGGTCGAGCATTACGGTCCATTATAAAGTTGTTTGATTTTGGCTTTGGACGTGTAACAGCCCTAAAAAAATTAGTTTTGTGTTGACGGATAGAAACCCAAAAGATGATCACTTCTTATCTGGGTTGTAAATGGACCAAGTTGAGTCAAGTGAAGTTTGTACACGAGTATGTCAATATATATACTGGCATAGGCATTTGTAATAAGTGTAAAGAAAATTTGAAATAAAATTGCATTACTTTTCATTGTTATTCTATTGCCATCTCATAGATAATTTTCTTCTTCAATTTTACCTCCAGTTCGACTATCTGCTCATATCCATATGCTTTAATCTAGTTGATTTGCAATGTTCAGTTAAGTGCAATTTCCTGTTCTTAGTTAGCAGATTATCTTCATTTCTTTTCTTTTAGTTCAGTTTTCCATTTCATTTTCTTGTTTCTTACATTTTTAGATCTGTCACTTAGCTAATTTCTTTTAATTCAATTTGTCTGATATAATCTCTTCAAATTTCTGTCTATGTTCGTTCATTTTTTTTGCAAAATAGTCTCTGTTCTTGAATTAACTGTTTACCAATCCGGTTACTTTTCTTGATTTTAATTGATAATCTTGTTCATTTGATTTTACCTTTAGTAATCTATAGCTTGCAAGTTTTCAATTTTTTGTTGCTAAATTTTACAGTTTAAACATCTGATCTAGATTCTTTTAGACTACCATTTGAATATTTTCTTGCAAAAAAAATTATCTTGTTCAAATTCTGTGTGAAATTGTAAGGCTCTGCAATTGGTTCTTTACAAATAATGATGCTTCTTGTTCCATTTTTTATGCAAATATATATGATTTAATGATCACGCCTTCTTCGAGAAAATCTGTATCTTCCCTGATAATTCCTTCGAGTCAGACTTTAAATTTTCAGTACTTGATTTTCTTATAACCTATCACCATTGTTATTCATTTTTTTCACTCTTGAGTGTACAATACATCTATGTACGTGCACAAGAAGCAATACTTGCTTCTTCTTCCAGAACTCATCACCATTACTCCAGTTTTCTCCTTCAGCAGCCATGGCCAAGAGCACCGATCAACCAGGGTCTTCCAATTTGGTATCAAAGCCTCAAGATGAGTATATTTCCAACCCTCTTCTTCCAAAAGATCTAGGCGATCAATCTATCAAAAATTTGGAGCAGTTAAATCAAGATTTGAATACAAATTATGATGGTATATGCAATACACTCATCACTTTAGTTCAAGATGTTCAGGGAATCAAGAATCAGTACTTCCATCCTTTTCCACAACAGCCTATACCACCACTACATTCCTCAAATTACCCAAACTCTTACCCTATGCAAGTCCCCACGTACCCTCAGCCAGTACTGCAGCCACATCCTCCAAGAATGTCTGCAAACCCACCAAGAAATCATCAAAACTCCCTAAACTATCCTTAAGAACCTCCACTGCCCTAGGGATATAGACCACCTTACCAAAATCACTACTACCGTGATCCAAGAAATACACCAATGACCACCAGCAAGCTTGATTTTCCTATGTTTGATAATGAGGAGAGAGTGATTGATTGGATCAGACAGACGGAGCAATACTTCAGATTTCATCAAACAGATGAAAGATTTTGGGGGGATATGTGTTCCTTTTATCTCAATAAGGAGCAAATGCGATGGTATATCTGGTATACAAGGAATGTGCAAAATCACGGGCTATGGCAAGTATTCAAGGAAGAAATTATACTTAAATTTAATCATGAGGAGATGAAGATGTCATATGAAGCATTAGCAGGATCGTTTCATCTTATGCCCAAGATTTTCAACTGATCAAGAATCAGACTGCTGTTGTACCACGACAACCTAGAATTTCTGCAACTGCCCCAAGAGATCATCAGGAACTCCTTCCTAATCCACGTATTGCGAATTCTTCACTTATTATTCTAGTAGCCTCACCTCTTAATCTAAGGAATCACTTACTAAACCCAAGAATAGCTGCTCATAATACTCTTAACATCCATTGGACCCAAGAAAAACTAAAGAAATTATTGGATGGATTTAAAGAGGAGATTAGAGATGAAGTATTGGCTTGCAAACCTTTGGATTTCAGAGAAGCAATTTCTTTAGCTAGATTCTTTGAAGCCGAATGGCTCAACAATCAGAAGAATAAAAAGCTAACTGCAAATGATGAAGCAGCAATGCCCAATTCAATTCTTATTAGCAGTGCATCAACAAAAATATATTCAGATGCCCAATTCTTATCGACAAAAAATGCAAGGCAAAAGCAACCTTATAAACTTGGCAGAAAGCAATGATCCAACAACTTAAAAGTTGCTCAAAAGGAGAAGAGATGAACTATATTCTGGTTGTAATGAAGAATCTAATCCGAAGCGAAAAAACGAGGAAGACAACAGTGAAGATACTAATGATAAAGTTGATGCTTCTAAATTGAATTTGAGAATAATGGAAGGATCTAGTAAAAACAAAGATGTAGTCAAGTCTGTTAATTTGAAGGGGATGGGGAATAGGAGAACAATGCAGGACATTGAAAATCTAATTGGCATTCATTATCCAATTGTCACCGCAAAGCGACAATTAAATGACAAGAATCCAGTGGTACCAGGCGGTCCATTACTCAGAAATATGCAGCTGCATTAGAAAGCAAATCACAATCTTATGATCAAGTAGAACAGATATCTGATAGTGCTTATACAAGAGAAGAAGCTCTTTCAATGGAAAATCTAACAGCGAACAATTTGGAGTTCAATTCTTCTATGCCAACTCCTTGTGTTTTCTTACAGAGATTTCTTAAGGCAGTAGAGTTTGATGAAAAGTTGAAACAACTTTCTCATTATATGATTGAGCTTTGCCTTGTGGGGGTATGAAATGCTCAAGTTCAAACCTTCTCTACTTGCGTCTTCTATAGTATTTACTGCTAAATGTTGTTTCCAAGAATTTAAAAGTTGGTCAAATGCTTGTTTTAGATACACCACCTACCCTCACGATCAACTCATCAAGTGCTCTCATATGGTGGTAAAGCTTCATCAGAAGTCTGGGCAACACAAGCTGAAATCAATTCATGATGTAACCAATTTAATGATAAATGTGATGACCGATAATCAATGTGCATTTGAATGGCATATGTGTTGTAGAAAGCATTATAATGAAGTGACTATTTTCATATTCGATCCCGGTGGTGATTCATTAGCCGGTGTGGTGAAGTTGAAGTGTTCTTATTTGACCGAGGAACTGTGTGAAGTTATCCAATACATACAACTTTGGGGAACATTGGCCTGCTATACTATCACAGCAGCTATAAGCATAATGGCAGTTGACCTATCGAATTGGCCGAAAAGCTGCATGTAAAGTGTCATGGATAATGACTGGTTGATCACCGGACCGTGAGGACAAGGTCGTTTTTGAAGGGGAGAGGAGTTGTAACAGCCCTAAAATGATTAGCTTTGTGCTGGCAGGCCGAAACCCAAAAGATGATCACTTCTTATCTGGGTTGTAAATTGGCCAAGTTGAGTCAAGTGAAGTTTGTACACGAGTATGTCCATATATGTACTGGCATAGGCATTTGTAAAAGTGTGAAGAAAATCTAAAATAAAATTGCATTACTTTTCATTGTTATTTTATTGCCATCTAATAGATAATTGTCTTCTTCAATTTTACCTCCAGTTCAACTATCTGCTCATATCCATATGCTTTAATCTAGTTGATTTGCAATGTTTTGTTAAGTGCAATTTCCTGTTCTTAGTTCGTAGATTATCTCCATTTATTTTCTTTTAGTTTA
Source organism: Allium cepa (assembly GCA_030765085.1). NCBI lineage: Eukaryota > Viridiplantae > Streptophyta > Magnoliopsida > Asparagales > Amaryllidaceae > Allium > Allium cepa. The sequence goes on along the minus strand of CM060929.1, from coordinate 339,074,609 downwards.
GTTTTCCATTTCATTTTCTTATTTCTTACATTTTTAGATCTGTCACTTAGCTAATTTCTTTTAATTCAATTTGTATGATATAATCTCTCCAAATTTCTGTCTATGTTCGCTCTTTATTTTTTTGCAAAATAATCTTTGTTCTTGAATTAGCTATTTACCAATCTGGTTACTTTTCTTGATTTTAATTGATAATCTTGTTCATTTGATTTTATCTTTAGTAATCTGTAGCTTGCAAGCTTTCAATTTTTTATTACTAAATTTTACAATTTAAACATCTGATCTAGATTCTTTTAGACTACCATTTGAATATTTTCTTGCAAAAACAAATTATCTTGTTAAAATTTTGTGTGAAAGTGTAAGGCTCTTCAATTGGTTCTTTACTAACAATGATGCTTCTTGTTCTAGTTTTTGTGCAAATATACATGATTTAATGATCATGCCTTCTTCGAGAAAATCTGTATCTTCCCTGATAATTCCTTCGAGTCAGACTTTAAATTTTCAGTACTTGATTTTCTTATAGCCTGTCACCATTGTTATTCATTTTCTTTTCAGTCTTAAGTGCACAATACATCTGTGTACATGCACAAGAAGAAATACTTGCTTCTTTTTCCAGAATTCATCACTATTACTCCTGTTTTCTCCTTCAGCAGCCATGGCCAAGAGCACCGATCAACCAGGGCCTTCCAAGACATAGCTTGAATTGATACACAAATCTCTAAGCCTTCACCTGACCAAAACTGCTGTTTGGATCTCCCACCTTTACAGATCTACTATCACCTTTGTTTCCCATGCTACCACCACCAGAAACAGTCCCAATCTTCTTCTGCCTCCTCCACACAACTTCCTAACCCTCCTTATCTCCCCCTAAATCCGAGCTGTGCTGGTTTGGCAATAATGGTTGATTTGAAATAGAGAAATTAGTGGAAACGTTATCAAAAGAATTATTTGGATTAGTTGAATTTTAGGGTTAGCCGCCGTTATTTGGATTAGAGATCTTTATATACACATCATAGAAAACGAACCGAAATTTATTCCCTTTAAATATGTATATTTAATGGGAGCATCTATTTGGACACAATATTAAGCACGCTCAACGACACAAAACATTAGCTGTCGATGTACTTAATCTAAGCCGTCATTTACGTACTGCTCAAATGGACACGTCATCTCTTCTTCCTCCAATTTTTCACGCTTAGAATTTTATCCTAGTTTTTTAACGTTTTTTTACCACTTTCTGAATGTCCCTTCTCCTCCATTTTTCACGCACTCTGCCTTCCATCCGTATTCTTTTCCTCTCTCACTTAAACACGTCGACTTCATAATTCACATCTGCTGTAATTTCTCTCAGCTGTAACGGATTCTCAACTACGGTTTTGTAATTTTTGAATTCCTAAATTTATGTACTTGGTAATGTAATTTGGGGTACCGACTAATATATCTTGATTTTATAAATCAAATTAATATTTATTATGATGATTTTTTGACTTAGGATAACTAGTTTATATTTTGAATCAATATTTTTCTTCATCTAATTGCAGTAATGCAGTGCAATTGTTGGATTGTAGATCATATGAGTTAATTTTAGATAGAATATGTCACATAGTTAGTATGAACTGTTCTTAAATTGGGATCCACAAAATTCTCATTCCTCGTTCATTATACTGTAACACTTCAGCACTACAATTTTTCATTTTTCTGAAACTGTATTCAATAATTTCACATTTCCTATTTACTTGACATATAATATTTGTGTGACTTTTAGTGGCAAGTATGGATGATCTGATCAATCATAGTGTATCAGAGGAATCAACCAATGACGAAACCTGTAGACGGGAAAAAAGAATAAATGGTTACGACATCACTGGTTCATCTTCATCACAAAACAGAAGTATTGCTATTTTTAGAGAATTGTATATTGGGATGTGTTTGATAGTCCAGACGAGGCGAAAAACCATTACATTGAATACGGCCGATAAAAAGGTTTTGCTATCCGTGTTCGGTCATCAAATAAGACCATTTCTCACGATGACAAAATAACTTCGGTAAGTTTAGTTTGTTCCCGTTCAGGGACGCTTCATAAAAATAATAATGTAATTGGAATAGATAATATGTCTAGAAGCACCAACACCATCAAATGTGGATGTCAAGCAAAGATGCGAATTCTTTACAGCGAGTTGACAAATAAATGGTCGGTAACAAAGTTTAATGATGTCATAATCATTCATTTGTATCTCCTATAAAAAGAGTCCAACTACGAACTAATAGGAATATGCCATCTGCTGCAAAAGGCTTAACTGAAGTATTCCAACAACAAAATTTACTAACAGCAAAAGTTCCTGCAATTTTCGGTGGTGTGAATGCGAGATTTAACCAAAAGGATTGCTATAACCATTTAAAGTCAACTAGACTTAAAGATTTGAAAATAGGTGATGCACAATATGTGTCGAATTACTCTCAAATGAGACAAAGAGAGAATCCACAATTTTTTTTACGCATTTCAACTTAATGGACAAGGACGTGCTACTAATTTTTTCTAGGTAGATGCACGATCACGTATGTCTTACCAACATTTTGGAGATATGATTACATTTGACACCACATTTAGAACGAATAAATATTCAATGCCATTTGCTCCATTTACTAGTGTAAATCATTATCAAATAACACAGTCTGGATGTGCTCTTTTATGTGATGAAACCGAACCTACATTTTATTGGTTATTTACAACCTGGCTTGAAGCAATGGGAGGTTGTCATCCAATCTCAATAATAACTGATCAACATTATGCAATGGGTGTAGCTATTCAAAAGGTATTTCCAAACACTCGACATCGTTTATGTCTTTGGCATGTCAAAAAAAAAATTGGAGAGAACTTACCTCATATGTATTGCAAAAAATCCCCTTTCAAGAAAGATCTTAAAAATTGTTTAAATTTCACATATTCAATACCAGAATTTGAAGATCGATGGAAATCATGGAAATTAATAATAGAGAAATATGAATTGCAAAATAATCATTGGATGCAAAAAAAAAGTTGAACAACGTGAGTCTTGGGTGCTCGTGTTTCATCGTTCGACCTTTTATGCCGGGTTGAACACTACAGGTCGTAGTGAAGGGATTAATAGTTTTTAATGCATTTGTCTCAACCAATACAAATCTTAAGGAATTTGTTATTAGATATGATGAAGCATTGCAAAAAATAATCCAAAGAGAAGTCGATGAGAATTTTATTTCCGAGCATAAAAATAGAAGTATTGATGAAAATAATTTGATTTTAAAACATGCTGCAAGCTTATACACTCGAACTATATTTGATAAATTTTGTGAACAACTAAAAGATTCCATTCTTTTTAGAGCAATTGAGAATGGAAATATTGAAGAAATGGCATCGTATATTGTGTCTTCTAAAGTTGGTGAATATGAGAATTTTGTTGTGATAATTAATATATGCACATACAAAGGCTATTGTCAGTGCCAATTATTTGAGTTCAAAGGAATACCATGCAGGCATATATTACAAGTTCTCATCAAACTCGAAGTAGATGAGATACCTTCTCATTTCATTTTAAAGGTGGAAAAAAGGAGCCAACTCTTTTAGGATTATGGTTGATTCTATGAACGAAGGTTAATTCAATTCTAGCGTAGCATTTCGACTTAGTCATATATGTCGAAGAGCAACCCAACTTTCATGCATTGCAACGAAATCTGAAAAATTGTACAAAATGGTGATGAATGGAGTAGAAGAAATTTTCATGAGAGTTTTTGATGAAAAAACTAAGCTTGATGAACAAAAGGCTGAAGATGATGATCCAAAGTATCTAATAACCAACGATCAAACTCCTTTAGTTATTCAAGATCCTCATATTTCACAAGTGAAAGGAAGACCAAGGGATGATAAAAGATTTTTTCAAAGTGGTGGTAAAGAAAAGATTAAAAGCCCTATCGAGTTGTCCGCTAACAAGAAAAGGAGAAAATGCAAAACATGTGGAACAGAGGGTCATGATAGTAGAAATTGCCCTCTAAACTTTGGAAGGACGGGTATTAAAGTAACTGTACAATATTACTTTTGTACTGTTCACAAGTGAAATATATAATGTGTAGTGTAAGTAGATATATTGGTAGCATGTAACTATAATATTTTTAATATTTTACTATGGTGTATAGGTCAGCAATTGACAATCATTGAGAAGAAACCAGGCTGAATAATGATTGGACCGGGTCCTATATGTCAATATCTTCGCTGCTTGAATTCCAAGAATAATTAAATAAATGTGCAAACTCCATTAAAGATGCAAAGTTCTTGATCATTAAATTGTTCTCTGTTTGTGCAGCTGTAAAGGTCCTGGGCATTGAATTGTTTTCTCTATGCATATGATTCTTAATCTGATAAGTTGTTGCATTTATAGTGGATGTTGTGTTTTCTTTCAAATGATGCATGAATGAGTGAATGATAGTTGATGTTTTGGTTCTTATAGTCTTTATTTCTTTCATACATTTCTATTTTGTTTCTATGCTATATCATACAAAGACATACACATTGTACCGAACATCTAGTTTTTTAAAATCAAGTCTTATTACACATGTTTTAATTGTTTAATCAGTTGTACAACTTAGGGAACTTTCAGGCATTAAGCTGAATCATCTTCTCCATCAAATATTAGTTGAGAAAGGTGATACTGTTAGCTTTGAAATTCATGAGGAAAAGATTCATTATGTTTCCAACTTTATGAACATCATTTTTGTCTAACGATGATGTATCTATCAAATAAGTGTCATTCTCCTTTTCATATTCATCCACCGATAAATAATGTGTCAACCCTATATATCAAAATGTAGTAAAGACTTGACAAGTCATCATCAATGCTCAGGGTAGCTTTTCAAGTTCTACTGTATATTTGGTTTAATCTAAAGCAGCATTTCAAGTTCTTTCATTTAGAAGCAAAATTAAGTACTGAAGCATTTCAGTTTTTGGTTCAAAAAACATTTATTACAAGCATTTCAAGGATGCTGTCTCCCTTACAACGTCGTAGGTGTAACATTGTTTCAAGAAAAAGTACTTAGCTGTTGAAATAATACGCGTGCAAGGGATATTTTTTGCAAGCTCTAATCAAATGAAACATAAGGGGTTATAGGTTGGAAATGAGGTATCCAGATATAGTACGCAGCAGAGAGAAATTGCTGCAGATGTGAATTATGAAGTCAACGTGTTTGAGTGGGAAAGGAAAAGCATACGGATGGAAGGCAGAGTGTGTGAAAAATTGAGGAAAAGGGACGTTCAGAAAGTGGTAAAAAAACGTTTAAAAATTGGGATAAAATTCCGAGCGTGAAAAATTGGTGGAAGAAGAGATGACGTGTCCATTTGAGCAATAAGTAAATGACGGCTTGGATAAAGCACATCCGACGGCTGCTGTTTTGTGTCATTGAGCGTGTTTAATTTTGTGTTCGAATAGACGCTCGATATTTAATATACTATTAACTAATTAATTTATGGATTTTATTACTCAAATATACCTTTTTAATAAAAATTTATGATGAAATAGTTTTGTTTACAAAAATATTTAGTCCAAAAGAAAGCAGAAAATATGATCGGAAAGATTTTTTAAAATTTTCAGTTCATCATCTAAAAGTTGTTTAAGATATAGTGAACACCTTAGTGTACATGTACACTTGCATATTCATATAACACATATATTGTTAATGGGGTAAATGGTAAGTAATTGGTTTACATAAATAAGGATAAGGAGGTGGGACTATTTTTCTAAAAATCAAATTTAAAAATAAAAGGAATAAAAAGCCACATTAAAAAGAACGTCAAGGTACAAGTAAGAGCTTAATAGGAGGAAAGCTTGTCGCTTGTGTGTGCAACAAGGGATGAGGGGGATATGTCATGAAATGAGTCGAGGTAGTGTACCTAAGGACATTTAGGTAATTTTCTCAATTCATTTTCCAATAAACCCCTTTTAAAATTCTCTCTCACTTCTCATTTCATTTCCTTCTTTTCTAAAACTCGTCTCCAGCCTTAATTTTTTTTTCAAATTATATTAATGGCTTCCAAAAATATTTTAGAAGCTTAAAAGTCATTTCTTTCCTTTCTTTTATGCTATAAAGTCCATAAAAACACCTTCTTTCTCTTTCTATACCTCCACTTAGCCAAAACTAACCCAATTCTCCCCTATACGACCAAGGCCGAGCCTAACTTCATACTCCATAGGCCAAAATCAAGTTTTTATTAAGAGAGATCCTAGATCTAAGGCCATTTAAAGCCTCAGTCATAATTTAGGAAAGACTTGACTTTATTATGTTGTCCATTGTTGCTGTAAATTATTGGTTAATTTGATGGATTGTTTATGTTGTTTGGTGTATATAAGTATGCTTATATGCAATATTAAGTTAGACTTGAAATTCGAAGTCTAAATGTTGTGAATGTTTGGAAGATGTGATCTTGTTTATGGCTTATGGGTGCATGTGTTGTATATACAAAGAAAGTTAGCAACTTGGCTTGTTAAAGTGACTTAATATCCCTTAAATTAAATCATGTTTTTACTGGTTTAATTTACTAAAAATATTTCAAAGTTTCAAACTTTATTTAGTTTCTAAAACCTCTTACCATGTTTTATAAAGTAAGTAAATTTTTTAAGAGTTAAAGTTGAAATGTTAACTTAGAAACTAATTTTAAGTTATCGTATTCATAACGATAGTCGCTATGGATGCAATTCGAGAAATTGAACTCTTTTCTAAAACTAAAGCGATTTATCTTAAATATTTTTGGAAGGTATTTTCAAAACATACTTTAAGTATAAAAGTTAATTATGCTCTAATCAAGTACGGGTTTGAAATATTAATTAATTAAGGACAAATAATATTTAACTAGCAATTAAGTGAAAGTAATTAGTACTTAAGTATTAAATTACTAAGTTAATTATGACTAGATAATTAAGAGAGTTTTAATTAATTATCAATTAAGTAATTAAATGTTATTTAATTAAGTTTAATTAATTATTATTTAATTAGGGTTTATTTATTTATTAATTACTAATCAGGTAGGTCTTAATTAATTAATTAAGATTTAATTAGGTTTAAATTACGATTTAATTAGTAACTAAATCTAGATTTAATTTTTATATAAAAAAGCTTTATTTAAAACTCTATCTGTTTTATTTAAAAGCGGCTTTTTTTATAAGTAAATGAGTTTTAAAAACGAGGGTTTCTCTTTGTCTGTGCCATTAAGTAGCCAAATAAATAAGAATAAGTTATAACAAAACATTGACATGTTTTATTGGAAGTAAGCCATCTTATGTTTAACACTAAAAGTCGACGAATAAAACTTTTTCTATCTATGAGATGTAGAACTTGTTTTCTAGGCTAGGGATAGATAAGTCGAAAGGTCGGAAACATGATAAATGCAAGGGAGTTCATTTCGATGAATGAGTCATGATAAATCAAGTGTATGGAAGATATTTCCATATGCAAATCTTTACACCCCAGGTAGTGAATTGTCCACTACCGATAACTTGACCATTCTAAATTATCGAATGTTGGTTCGAAGAGATTGGGATTGGATAGTTTGTGTGATCTGAAAACCACTTCAAACCAATGTAAGCATCCGAATTGGAAAAAATAGAATCGAAGATGATGATTTTTGAAGTGCAAGGGCTACTTGCTACTAATCCTAAGGGTGATTCCAAAATGAATGTAGTAGAAGTAGTGCTTTCAGTTTTTTCATATCCTGAATGACTTGTATGGATGAATGCTAACATTGCATTGTCACCTAGAAGGAACGGTTAGCATTCCAAGCGGGAATTGCTAAAGGAAAGGTAAAGCTTAGCCTCAAGCCTCACAACCAAAAATGACTAAAACATGGGATATGACGTAAGGCAAAGTGGGTCGCTCCCAATAGGGTATAATCACCATCCGATTTGGATCGATATTCTCATATTTTTGTATGCTAGTGACCAGGGTATGGTTGTTGATCACAACTGGGGTGGTGATATATTCGGTACTATCCAGCAAGGGATAGGCTAGTCTTGCTATGTAAAGGTTGATAGGTTTGACCTTGGCATATTTTATCTAGAGGTGTACTATGATGAGAGGTACCCCTGCTATCGATGGAATCTAACTTCCAATAAGTGCCTTTGGACTTAGTTGTATACTTATTATGCTGGAATTTAATTAATGTAACAATTTCAGCTATGAATCTATATTTAATTTCAAATCCTTAGGCATTATTATAATAGCACTGGTGTTTGTACCAAAATTGGACACAACACTCTTCGAACGTGTTTGAAGAGATTAAAATAAAGAATTTAAATGTAAACAGAGGCTAATCTAACAAACACGCCAAAATCAGCTAACAGAAATGAAAAAAGACAGAGGTTTATAGTGGTTCAACATTGTAACCTACGCCTAATTTGGAAGATTTGTTGTTTTATTAGTGTTTACTAACTGATTGCAACATGGAATAACTCAAACACTCAAGTTACAATGGATCACTGATGGCATTATGGTGTAATGGCGTCAAAAGTCCATTTTTTGAAGGTATAGGGCTGTTATTTATAGGCGTACTCTGGAAATATCTGGCTTGGATCTTGAAATACCTCTTCTCCCACATTGGGCCCACTTGATCGATAAGAGGTCATTTGGGATCGATCATTACCTTATTCGTATTGATCAAAACAACATCCATTTGCTGAAGATCGATTAGAGGCAATGTGGAGGTGGTAATAAGTTCCTGTGAAAATTTGATAGCATTTGGACCTGTAGATTTTGAGCTATGATCGATCCAAGTTTGACTTTGCAATGGCTGAACTGTGCATATTGATTGGTTTGCGTAAATAGCATTTCGTATAGATGTTATGCGTATCGATCAGATTGTTCAGTGGTGACGTGGAGCGATGGTTCAGAAGAGATCCACATTTCATGCCGCACGACTGTTTCCTCCACTTGACCGTGCCTTTTTCGTATCGATCTGGAGTAACTTCTTTCGTATCGATGACTTAAAGGTCGCTTGGTATCGATCGAAAATGATGATATTCGTATCGATCTGTCATGTGTTCTTCGTATCGATCAGTGGCTGATCGATACGAAATGTGAGAATAGGAGGATTGATATGAAGCATGTAGAAATGAGATCGATACAAAATGATGACTTCCCGTGGATACGAATAAGGTCAACTCCGATGGACATGAAGCAGCATAGATACGAAGGAGGTTGGCCTATGATGGATACGAATTGAGGCCTTCCCTCTAGATTTTAATCGATTCATAACTTGAGTATACGAGCTTCGATTGACTTGAAATTTGGAACATTGGATTTCATAGCTTTACTTGTCGTGTCATGTTAATTGTAGCTTGATTCGGGCTCGAACCAAATTTGCTAGTATCTATAGTGAACCTATGTACAACCGATCTTCGAGATGGATTGTTCTTGGTTTCTTGTCAATTTCTTGGTGTCATGGCCATGCCAAAAGGCGGGATAACATTTTCCACCAAAATACATCTTGTGTGAACATGACACGCTTTGGAAAGATGTAATCTCCATTCTGAAGAGTCCTATCTGATTCACCGAATAGTTGTTGTCTTTTCATTAAGAGATGTAACCTTTGATTGATTTCCAGTAATATAAATGCTGAATTGTTGACTGCCAATGATCATGTAGTGTTTCGTTGTAACTGAGTGCCGAGTGCTAGCAATTTGTTGTTCACTGTTTTGATTTCCATCAGGTGAGCATTCAATTCCTGGAAATTTTGAAAATTGAATGTTACTTAGTCATACATGCACGTATGTTAACTTGACTCATGTTCACGTTTGAATGTTCAAGGGTCATTGTCAAGTCTTTTAGTTTTGATTTGGATCGAGCTTCGTGTCGATCCTCTCCTAGACCGATGTGAAATTCGAGTTGTAACAACGTTCTAGTGGTTGTTTTAAGTTCTACCTTCGTGTCGATCCTCTCCTGGATCGATTTGAGAAGTTGGGATTTGAATTTCGTATCGATGGCTATTGATACGAAGCATCTCCAAAACCACCACGATGGATACCAGTTCTTGTGATCTTCAAGGGGATGGATATGAAATTGTTACTTCGTATCGATGGATTTGAATAGTTCAAATAAGCTTTTGTTATATTTTTCGTATCGATGGGTGACCGATGGGTATGAACAGCCAAGCTCTGGATCGATCTGAATTGATGGTTACGAACTAGCATTTTCATATCGATGGAAGTTGTGACCGCTCCTGGTTTGTTTGCTCATTCGCTTTCGTATCGATTTTACTTTAACCACCTCGACCGGTTCATGTTCCTGGGAGACGAATCATTTTTCCCCTTGATTTTGCATCCATATAAATTCATTTTGCGCTTACCCAAACTTTCGCTTGCTATCATTTTCACACTTTGCCTTCGTATCGATAGAAAGCTAGAGAAAGTGAAAACTGCCTTTATCTCCGAACCAAATAACCACTAATCTCTCGAACTAAATCTTTAAATTAGGTAATTAGTTGAAATAATTCATCTTAGAACGATAAGACTTGGATTTTCTGCCAATACGTAAAAGTCTGCGATCGATTCGGTGATGCTAATGCCGAAGTTGGGTCGGAGCATGGTTGAGGAAGGAAGAAATGGTATGTTATCTGCTTGGAGAAGAAGAAGAAGAGATGATGGACGTGAAGGACGTACCCGTATTGAATGTGGATGAAGAAGAAGTTCGTATCAATCCAGACATAATGGAATTTCGTGTCGATGGAAGGAATTGTTTCATATCGATTGATGATGGGCATTCGTATCGATCCAGAGCGATCGATACATAATCTTGGACCTTGCGATCGATACAAAGGTACTTCTGTCGATCGGTACAAAATGGAGGGTTTAGGATCGATACGAACTGACCTTTGAGCGATTGATACGAAATGCTGCTACCCATGATCGATACGAATTATGCTCCTAGTGATCGATCCAAGTTCAAACTTATGCCATGCATAATTGAATGATGGATACAAACTTTTTCGCAAGATCGAATATTTGACTCTGACGAGCTTCTGCCTTGCACGATTGGACTTAAAAGTTTCACTGCATATTTAACTACCTTTCGAAGCTCTTCGATGGAACTATAACTTGACAAACTTAACAAACTCGAACATGGAACGTTCTCCGAAATCAGGTTGGCATGGTTGTGATGGTTAGCAATGATGGTCACTCTGTTTGAATCTCGAAGTCTTGTCGTTCTAACACCCTTTAAGTTTTATAGAATTTTAAGTATTATGTAGCACTGCTCTGCGCAACACATTTAGGCACTTCGCACTAGGGGGAAACGGGTTTCTCGCCGTCTTACAATGGGTTTTTTTTTACCGATTTCAATAGCTATGGAACCCGAAAGTTCTGAGCCGTAGGATGTCCAAAGTCCTGCTCTTCTAGTAATCGAAATGTCAGCCATTGCAGCTGAAGTAATAAGTCCCGCTCCAGATGAGATGCCGGGTGCCGCTTTTATTATGAACCCGTAGGATTCTGTCTGCTCTAAAATCTTTAAAGACATGCTAGGCAGGATTTGTCTTAGGCACAGGCTTTCTATGGAAGACCTCTTGGTACCGGGTATGGAAGATAGAGCCCACAATTCTCTAGAAGGGTATACGGCTTGTAATTGGTTCATGTGCGTAGCTGGAATACTTCCTCCCTTCAATCAATTTATTCAGGAAGTGCTGCTTTTCTTAAAGATTGCTCCGTTCCAGTTGCATCCGAATGGGTATGCTTTTCTCAATAACCTATTCATCATCTTCATGGAGCATCTATTTCGCCCTCCAACTGTGGAAAAATTCAAATATCTGTTCATCATAAAAAGTCATGAAGAAAACTCTTCTTTCACTTTTATGGAAGTGGTAAGAAATTGCCAGGTAGTTGCGGGAGCTTAGAGCAAGCTAAGCTAGTTTAAGACAGAATGGTTTATTGTTCGATGTCCATCGGGATTCGCCAGACGGTGGTTAGTCAGATGTAAGTGCTCCAACCTCTTTGTAGATTAACAGTACGATATCAATTGGTGCCTAGTTTAACACTTTGCTTCTTATACAGCTTTGATTCCCTAACTCGAAGGGGCTCAGTTTAAAGAAATTGTAAGGGTTCTTCAAGCAGTGCTGGCAGCGCATAGAGAAATCGACGAAGTCCTCATAGATGAAAATTTGATTGCCGTGGGGCTGATAGATAGAGACCAAAGCATCGGATCAATGGAAGTTCTCACAATGGCTCCCACGAGGCATGGAGGGAGAAGAGCTCCTGGTGTTTACAGAATAGGGCGGTGGTGAGAATGTGCCCACTAGAGACGAGCCCACTGCTGGAGCCTTTCAAAGTCTTCGATCTTTAGAGATGAAAAGAAGAGGCAAGTCTATTGCCTAGAAAGTCACAAGATGCAAAATTGTCGTGCTATCTTCGCCCGTTATAACTGGAGTAAGCGCGGAGACTTCTCCTCCATGAATGGAGATCTCTTTTGAGGGACTGCAAGACAATTCCATTCCATATGACTTATCTTTACATCAAGATATCGGACCAGAGGGGCTTCAGAGTGCTTTAGATATAGGGGAGCCAATTCCTTCGAGCACTACTGCGACAACCATTTGGTTGGGGGGTTTGCACATGCACACACACACTTCGTGGCTCCACGCAACCTTTAATCACATGTTTATCAACCCCTGGAGACTAACTTCGTCTCTCCTTTTGCATTTCACAGATACAATGTCGAAGTGGGGATCTATGCTCGGCAGTCTTCGTGCTATGCACCATTCTTCTAGCTCATATTATGAGTCTTACAGGCGTGAATCCAAAAGAGAACGTGATCGCAGCCGCTCCGGTCAAGAACAAGAGCATTATGAAAGGGAAAGGGAGAGGAAGAGAGAGAGGGAGAGGCAATATAGGCGCTGCTCCTGGTCGTGTTCTCCACCACTTAGAGGTCCTTCGCAACCCTCCGGCTCCAGAAAACAAAGTGCTGAAACTTCATGTCATATAGTTCCTCCCCAAACTTTGAGGCCTAGTGAGCAGCGTCGTAGATCTGATGCACAAACTCCTATTGTCACCACATCGACTGCTATAGAGCACATAGGAGAAGGGGCCATCGGAAGAGCTAAGTTAAAAATGGATTTTCCAAATATCTGCTTTAATGGCTTTCATTTCCCCCAAACTTAAAGCGAATCCCTAATGAGGAAAAACAAATGGTACATGATTATGTATATGATGTCTACAATCAGTACCAAGAATGGGTGAAGACGACAGAGAAAGCTTCGACGGTGGCCTTTGATCGGGTGAAAACAATCGAAAAACTAGAGAAGGATCTTGCCTAGAAGGACCGTATAGCACAGGTGCTTACCAATGAAAATGAAACTTTAAGGAACTCGAAAACTGAGGCCAATAAGAGAGCCGACGAGACGAATATGTCTATGGAAAAATATGGCAGGAGCACTTGGCTTTGGTGGAAGAGATAGGCCACAGGACCACCACTGTCGCGGTAGAAAGGGATGCTGGGCTTAAGGAACATGAGGAGCTAAAGGTGAAGTTTACTGAGGCCGTCAAAGAAAAAGATGACGCTAAAAAAGCTACCCAAGAAGCATGTGAGCAGACAATGGCTCTTAGGGGTGAAAGGGATGCAGTAGTTTTAAAGGCACGAGAGGCTGAAGCCAGAGTTGAAACTGAGGTAAAAGCGGTGGAGGCCAGCATGGAAAGTGATATTGAGGATCTCCTGGTCACTTATAATACCAATGTCTTAAAACACCGCAATACCCATTCCATCTATACAATGCATGGCGCCGCCGGGTAGAGGACGAGATGGCAGACTGCAACACTTCAACTATCGACGACTTCGAGCTTGAAAATCGGATATTAGTTGGAGATGAGCCAAAGGTTCTTCATGACGCCATTTTCATTCTCAAAAAGGAGAAACTAGCTGCTCGGTACTCGAACGTTAGAGAAGTGTCCGGAGTTGAACACCATGAAGTTAGCTCTGAAATGCCTACAAAAACATAGACTAAGCTTACTTCTACAGTTGATCCTCTGGCTATTCCGACGTACAACCCTAACAGGCCATACATATCTTTGGTACTCAAACATGCCTCTGAAGGCGCATCGGCTCAGCATGTGAGCCAATTTGAGGAAGGTACTCTAACACTTTTTCCATTTTCCTAAGTGCAGTATTATTGTCGCAAGACATCACTAATATCTTCTTTTATCTTTATTCAGCTATAGATGTTGCACTAGCCATTTCTTCTACAACCCTAGAATTGCATCATGAGTAGGAGGCCATTATGACGGAGGCGACGACTATAACAGCCGCTACATCAACTAGGGAGGTTCACAAGAGCAGTTTCGTTCTTGACGAACAAATGATGGAAGAACTTCTCGGCCACCAAAGTGACCCAATCACTGATTTACCTTCCAATATAGGTGAGCATGTGTTTATAACTAGCTCATCGGGCCTGACTAGTATCATTCCAGTGAGCATTAGCGCACAAAGGGCTGATGAGATAATGGCAGAAATCATAGCCGAAATAGGGCAAGACCAGCGAGCTAGTAGTGTTAGAGGTGGTATGGCGGGTCCTGGCCCAGTCCCTATGCGTATGATTTCTCCTGGTGGCACAATCGTCGATACTGGCATGCTTCCTTCGTCTTCCTACATTGAAAGTTCCACCATTCCTCTGGCTCCACATTCAAAAAGATCCCGATCCCTATGTGTTCGGAGGAAGAGACCACTGTAATTCCCTCGAAGATCAACTAGCAAAAGTAGGCCCGGAAGGCAAAGGCTCGAAGAGGCATCCGAACGGCAGTTCTATTGGGTCAACACCGAGGAAGAACAAGAAGTCGAAAGAGTAGACATGTCCTTCTATTCCTTCTTTTGGTAGATAGATAGGATAGGATTTCATTTTGCTTTTTGCAGGCCATGTATAGATGCAAGTTCGTCCCACGCTTATAGGAATTCTTGGAATAAGTTTTTGTACTCGTCTTTTTCCAAAGAATAATAGAAATAAAATTTCCCTTTGTCTTCAGCATAACTCTTTGTTTATTTAAGTGTTTCAGCGCTTGAATTTCCTTAAATGTACTTGTGTGGCTTTAGTCTCCGGATCGGACTTGAGTTCGGTTTTTAAGTCCTAAAGTCATGGCTTCGGGTCATAACCATTGTTTAGTCGAGTCCCAATGTCGCACTGCTCCAGTTAGCTGCTTGTACTTTAGCTATGCCTTCGGTTTTGGGGAGAATTGAAGTAGTTGGTCGGCTGTCACCTTCATTAAATTTGATTTTAACTTAGTTGGAACATAGTTAAAGTGAATGAGTTTGAGTGGTCGGATCACACTCGCTAATTTGTTGGTATTCGCATCCACACTCTGGGGATTAAAATTATATGCCGGTAGTCAGTCATCCCTGCTTAATGTTTAAAGTTATATCCACGCTTCGAGGATTTAAGTTATTTTACGGACAGTCAGTCATACCCGTTTTATATTTATACTCCAGTCCACGCTCCGGGAACTTAGAGTTATCTCGTGGATGATCGGTTCACATCCAATATGTGTGTACTCCAGTCCACACTCCGGGGACTTAGAGTTATCTCGTGGATGATCGGTTCACATCCAATATGTGTGCACTCTAGTCCGCGCTTTGGGGAGATCGAGTTGGTCGATGGAGGGTCAGTCACACCCATTTGGTGTTTTACTCTGGCTCGCGCTCTAAGGACCAGAGTCAGTTGATGGGTGGTCAATCACAACCATTTCAATGTTTATACTCCAGTTCACACTCTGGGAATCGGGATTTAGTTGAAAGACGGTTGATCACATCTGTTCAAGTATTAGGATCTCGTTCGCACTCTGGGAATGAGGAGTTGATCAGGGTTGTGGACGGTCAGATCATATCCACCCTGAGTAGGAAAGTGAAGTCGTAGACGGATGGTTCCATCCTCCTCGAGCTTGCAATAATGGAAGGCGAGGTCGTGGATGGGAGATCTGTCCTCCTTAGGTTTAGATTGATTTCTGGCGAAACCATGGGTGGACGGATCCACCCTCCTCGAGCCTATGTTTTGGAGTTCGTACCCCGGTTCACACTCCGGGAGCCGAAGTTCGATAGAGGATTGTCGTGTATCAATCCTTTTGGCTTTAGCATGCTTGCCCACCTCCAAGCCGGGGTTTCACTTAGCGAGTGACCAATCGATTCACAGTCACTCCCTATTTGAATAAGTTCCACCGTGAGATTGAGCTTATCTCTTTGTGTATCGTGATGGTCGCATGACGCATTTCAAGAATCGCCACTCTGGCTTGATGAACTTGCATTTTATTGCTCAAATAAGAAATTACAGCAAAGTCAGTTGCCTTATTACAAGTTCAAATTTCAAAATGCATAAAAAAATTCAAAGGAAAAGCAGGCTAAATAAATAAATAAAGCATGTTATGTGTATTAGCGACAGAGACTCTCGCTGTTTCATGCTCTTGGTAAAGTGAGACCATCAACAGTTGATAGTTTGAAAGTGTCGTCTCCAAGTCTTCGTTTGATAACATACGGTCCTTTCCATGTCGGTTTCGGGTGTGAAGGCACCGGATAGATTCTCTTGAGTACGAGATTGCCAAGTTTAAAGGTTCTGGGTCGGATCTTAGCATTATACAATCGGATGACTTGACTATGGTATGAGGTTGGCCTCAAATCATCCTTTTCACGCTTCTCATGCAATAAATCCAAAGATTCGACAAGTAAAATGGCATTTGTATTTGGATCATAATATGTCACATGATGAGAAGGTACTTTCAAATCAATTTGAATAACAGCTTCAGAGCCATTAGAAAGTGAAAATGGAGTGTGGTTGTACGCGGACTTGTGGGTAGTTCGATATGCCCATAGGGCCATCGGAAGTTCACTGACCCATCTGCCTCCAGCCTTCTCCAGTCGTTTCTTCATGATGGACTTAATAACTTTATTAATAGCTTCAACCTTTCCACTTTCTCGAGGGTGAGCAACTATCGAGAATTTCTTATGGATGTGGAAATGTTGGTAGAAATTCTTAAAGTCGACACTATCGAATTGGGCTCTATTGTCAGTGATAATTGTATGCGGGAGGCCAAAATGATAGATAATGTTGCGTACAACAAAATTGATTACTTTCTTCATCGTGATAGTAGCAAGGGGCTCGGCTTCCGCCCATTTAGTAAAGTAGTCAACTGCAACGATGGCGTACTTCGCATCACATTTAGCCAGAGGTAAAGACCCAATTATATCGAGGCCCCATATGGCGAATGGCCATGGACTGATCATTTAGGTGATTTTAGTAGGTGGGGCTCTTAGAATTCTGGCATGCTTCTGGCATTCTCATATTTCTTGGCATGGTTCGATGCGTCTCGGTTCACTATCAGCCAGTAATATCTGTATCGGATTATCTTCTTAGCAAGGGCTTGCCCTCCAGTGTGATCGCCACATTCTCCCTCATCCACATCATGTAACACTCGTTTGATTTCATCGTGGGCGATACACCGAAGTAAAGGAACATAGTACACCCTCCTATACATGACTTCATTCTGGATAATGAATCGCGAAGCTTTTCGGAGAACTTGTCTTTTCTCACATCTGTGCTCAAGTAAAGCTCCATGCTCAAGGTGATTTTTGAATGGGGTTATCCATGAATCCTTCTCGGGCATTGTCTCATGCACCCAGTCTGTCTCTACTTGATTGATACTCAGAGTGTTAAGTGTCTCAACGGGGATGAATCCCATCTACTGTGCTTTATCGGTGTTGACTAGCTTTGCTAATGAATCAGTTTTCTAATTGTGCTCTTAGGGTATGCAGTAGATGTTATAGTAGTCGAACTGATTCAAAACTTCCTGAACCCGAGCATGATAAGCAGCTAACCTCCAGCCTTTAGCTTGATATTCTCCCTAAACCTGGCGTACGACCAGCTGTGAGTCACAATGAACCTCAACAGTAATAATCCCCAAGTCTTGGGCAAGTCTGAGTCCCACGAGTAAAGCTTCATATTGCTAGTTGCGCGAAAGTCAAACTTCAAAGCATATCATATGGATCGACCTTCTGGATTTTCAAGTACTATTCCACTGCCTGAGCAAATGTCGTTTGATGCACTATCAATGTATAGCTTCCATATGTACTTGGAAGATTCAGTGGTTTTGGGCAAGTCCTCCAGTATAGTGAATTTAGCTATAAAGTTCAGGAGAAATTGTCCTTGAATGGTCCGCCTCGGTGTATAAGCAATTTCAAATTGACTCAACTCGATGTTCCACTTAAGCAATCTACCAGACATCTCAGGTCATGTAAGGACCTGTCGTAATGGCTGGTCAGTGTAGAATATGATCGGATGAGCCTGGAAGTAAGGATGGAGCTTTCTCGAGGCAACGACGAGGCAATATGCCAGCTTTTCCAACTTCGTCTAGTTTCTCTCTACCCCAGTTAATCGCTTGCTAATGTAGTAGACCAGTCGCTAAATCTGATCCTCTTCCTAAATCAATGCATCATTGATCGCATTCGTCGAAACTGCCAAATAGATATACAATCTTTCATGATCAACCGGCTTTGACAAAATGGGTGGCATCACCAGATGTTGAACCAGTGCTTGGAATGCGCCTTCACACTCCTCCGTCCACTCGAAATTCTGCTTTCTTTTTCTGACCAGATCGAAGAAGGCAATGCACTTGTCTATGGATTTGAAGATGAGTCTACTCAAGGCTGCCACCTTCCTGTTGAGGCTCTGCACTTGCTTTATAGTTCTGGGAGTCTTGAGATTCCGAATCACCAAGATTTTCTTAGGATTGGCTTCAATTCCTCGAGCATTAACAATGAATCCAAGGAATTCCTTCTTACATAGCATCCATCTTCACTTCAATGGATTGAGCTTCATTTGGTACTATTGATATTGAACATCGTTTATAAGTCTTTAACATGATTGATGGATAGCCACGACTTCACGAGCATATTGTCTACATACACCTCCATGGTTCTCACGATCTGGTTAGCGAACATTTGGTTGACGAGTCTTTCATAGGTTGCCCAAGCGTTCTTGAGTCCAAACAGCGTCACTTTATAGCAATACAGTCCTAGATCGACGATGAAGCTTGTATGCTCTTGATCAGGTAGATGCATTGGTATTTGATTGTAGTCGGAATACACGTCCATAAAAGATAAGAGCTCATGTCCGGCCGTTGAGTCCACAAATTGATCGATCCTGGGAAGTGGAAAGCTGTCTTAGGGGCAGCTTTATTCAAATCTAAGTAGTCCACATAATTTTTGCATTTCCTGACAAGCACTAGATTGGACACCCATTTTGGGTATAGAGCATCTCGAATAAACCCGTTCTATTTGAGTTTGTCTACCTCTTCCTTCAGGGCGGCAGATCTCTCTGGATCCATACCGCGTCTTTTTTGCTTGACCAGGGGATGCCGCGGGTCAATATTCAATGTATGGCTTGCAATGTCCGACGAGATCCCACACATATCAGAATGAATCCATGCAAACATGTCGAGGTTTTCCCAGAGAAATTCGACCAATTCCTCTCTCATCTGGTGGCCAAGTTGAGATCCAACCTTTATCATTCTGGATTCATCATTATCATCAATGGGAACATCAATTGTCAACTCTGACGGAGAAGCCTAACTGTCTTTGACTTCCTCTTCATTATCATTATCTCATGGATAAAGATCTTTCAGGAATTGATTGTGGCGCCCGGGACTAGGCCTAGGCATTGGTTGCCAATTTTCAGAAAAACGAACGCAGAGTGATTCCTCTATGTCCTTGCCCTTCTCTTTTCGCTGCGCCTCCCAGAGCTTAGCAACATAACAGGCGCGTCGAGCCGTTGATCTGCTTGAACAACTCTAACCCCATTTTCTATAAGGAACTTAAGAGTCAAACACCATGGGGCAATAGCTTCCCTGAATTTAGCAAGGTCGGTCGGCCAAAGAAAGCATTATACAGAGAATTAATATCTAACACAACAAACTATAACATCCGAACTCTCCGGCGATCTTCGATTCCTAACTCGACTAGCCAGTCCACCATCCCAATGGGTATCGTCGCACTTCCATTAAAGCCATGTATGCAAGATTGGCACGACTTTAGATCCTTTGCCTCCATTCTCATCTAGTCATAAGCCCGTTTAAAAAGAATATTCGTAGAGCTTCCTTTATCTATCAAGATCCGCTTCATCTAAGCTGGACCTATTTGAGCTGATATGGCTAGTGGATCGATAGTAGGGACTTCAACTCTATCAGCATCTCTGTTTCGAAAAACAATGTCATCTACCACCATTTTCTATTGTTTCACTGAATCCCCATCATCAATATTACTTCAATACTCGAAGTCCACATGCCTAATCGAACTGGCATACGACTCCATTTCCTTCCAGCTCTGATCAGCTGGATGAGGACCACCACTAGCTGTATTTATTACCAACTTCTCACCAGTACACGTGAGTTCCTCTAGTCCAGCCCGGTTTTGACCTTGATTCGGATTTGATGGGCCCGCACCTTCGGCCTGCGGCGCCCGAACGAACTGTTCCAACTTCCTCTCTCTGATTAACTTCTCAATAATGTCTGGTACATGATGACACTCATTAGTATTGTGGCCATAGCAATTGTGGAATCTATAGAACTTTCCAGTTTGAATCTGCTTCTTAGATGACTGCTTTGGAGCGGTTTCTTATACTGGCCCGTAATACAAGTTAGTAAACAAACATTCTCTAGGGATGTACTAAAAGGGGTATATCGGTCAAACATGGGAGCTCTGGGTCTCGGTCCACGATTTTGGTCTCGCTTCTTACCTTTACCTTCATTGCCTTTCTGCTGGCTCTGCTTGTTCTTTATATCCAATTGCACATTACCGGAACTCTAACCAGTCTGTTTCACAGTAACATTGCTTTGAATGGCTTTGACAATGGGCCCTGCATCGTCCTACTTCCTAGATATTCTAGCATTTTCTCTCCTTGGAAACTGAGCCGCCTTAACATAGAAACGGTCCAACGACGCGGGGGGTTTCCCAGCCAATCAACTACCAAACATGGAATCTGGATCGATTCCTTTAGTCAGTGCCATTTAGATAGAATTGTCATTTGGGTTGCTAACCTCAACACATGCATCATAAAACCTTTCTAGATAATGTTTGAGTGTCTCTCTCGGAACTTGGGTAACACTGGACAAGATGTTGACATCCATTAGCCTTGTAACATGCATACAGAATTGTCCGACCAACTTCGTAGCCAACTGATCGAAACTGGAAATAGATCTGGGTAGTAAACAAGTGAACCACATTGTTGCAGTACGTCCTAAGGAAATAGCGAAACTCCTGTACTTAACCGCATCATCAGCTAGTGCGACATTCATGAGCCATTCGTAATTTAATATGTGCTTAATAGGATCTAAACTTCCTTCATACATGGGTAGGATAGGCATCCTGAACCGATGAGGTGGCTCAGCATAAAGGATGTCGTTTGTGAACGGAGTATGATTTTGGGAGATTCTCCAATCGTCAATAGTAAGGCTTTGACTTTCACGGATCATATGGCGGATCATGGTTGGAATGTCAGGCATTAGACATTCGGGGCCAAGGCGTGGTTGGCTTCCACATTGCGGGGACGGTTCAAGCGCGGTCGACAATTCGTTCCTTGCCTCCTTGGCTCCGAGTCTTCAGTAGCATAGGGTTCTGGAGCACGAACATGTTGACGAAGGGTTGGATCTGCTCGGTTCCGAATCTCAGAATCCAAATCTATGGCCGAGATAGTTGTATGGATGTCGACGGTGTGATAAGGAAGCACCCCTCCTTAGGAGGAGGGCCCGGCTTGATGTCCTGTAGAAGAACCAGCCTCGGCTTGTCCGAGGTTTAGAACATGCTGATGCTCAGAGGCTTGCGCATAGTTTCCATCCAACCATTGGCGTGTAGGTCTATGATTGTAATCAGAGGAAGCCGAGATTTTGTAGATGAACAGGAAGCACGATCCCTTCTAGATCTCCTTCGTCTTTCCTTGTTCAGTTGGTTTGCAAGCTTTGTGTTGGCAGGATCTGCTAGGTGAGCTGTTAAGGGCTCTGGGTTAACTCTTGCATCATAATATGGAACTCCTCCCTAGTCACATGGCCTTATAAATCTAGAGCTCCGACAGATGCTTGAGCTGTTGTGTTCAACTGCATGAGATTCTGTCTATCCCTTCCTTCTGGATCTGTAGCAATTGAAGCGGTTCTGGTGGTAACCATGGTGAGTGATGTAGCTCTTTCCTAGATCTGGTGAAATCTGAATAGAATAGAAGGAGCTACTCGATGATAGATCTTGATCTTCTTGTTAGATTTCAGTAATCCAACAATGGTAGTAGATCCAATGGCAATAGATCCATTGAGCAGGATAAAAACTGGGTTTGCTCAGTGAAAGTACCAAAGTGATTGTACCAAAATTAGGTACAACGCTCTTCAGACGTATTTGATGAGATTAAAATGAAGAATTTAAATGTAAACAGAGGCTAATCTAACAAATATGCCAAATCAGCAAACAGAAATGTAAAACGACAGAGATTTATAGTGGTCGGTGTTGTAGCCTACGTTCACTTTGGAAGATTTGTTGTTTTATTGATGTTTGCTAACTGATTACAATAGAGAATAACTCAAACACTCAAGTTACAATGGATCTCCAGTAGAGTAAGACGTAATGGTGTCAAAAGTCCATTTTCTGAAGGTATAGGGCCGTTATTTATAGGCGTAGCCTAGAAATATCTAGCTTAGATCTAGGAATATCTCTTCTTCCACGTGGGCGGGCCTACTTGATCGATCCCAGGTCATTTGGGATCGATCCTTGATCGATCACTACCATATTCTTATTGATCAAAATGATATCCATTTGAGCTGAGATTGATCAAAGACAATGTGGAGGTGCTAAGTAAGCTCTTGTGAAAATTTGTAGCATTTGGGTTTGTAGATTTTAAGCTATAATCGATCCAAGTTTGACTTTGCAATGGGTTGAACAGTGCGTATCGATCGATTCGTGTCCATAGCAATTCGTATCGATGCTATGCGTATCGATCAGATCATTCAGTGGTGACGTGGAGCGATGGTTTGAAATCCACATTTCATGCCGCATTACCGGTTCCTCCACTTTACTATGCCTTGTTCATATCGACGATTTAGAGGTTGCTTCGTATCGATCAAAAATGATGGTATTCGTATCGATCCGTCATGTGTTCTTCGTATCGATTAATTGCTGATCGATACGAAATGCATGAATGGGAAGATCGATACGAAGCGTGTAGAATTGAGATCGATACGAAATGATTACTTCCCACGGATATGAATAAGGTCGACTCAGATGAACACGAAGCAACATGGATACGAATGAGGTTGGCCTATGATGGATACGAATTGAGGCCTCCCCTCTTGGTTTTGATCGATCCATAACTTGAACATACGAACTCCGATTGACTTGAAATTTGAAATGTTGGCTTTCATAGCTTTACTTGCCGTGTCATGTTAATTCTAGCTTGATCCGGACTCAAACTAAGTTTTCTCTTATTCATAGTGAACCTGTATACAGCCGATCTTTGGGACGGATTATCCTTGATTTCTAGTTAAGTTCTTAGTGTCACGGCCTTGATAAAAGGCGGGATAACAACTAAATTTTATATAGAAAGTATTTTGGTTATCATAAGGTAAAAATTTATCCTTGTTTATGTGCGGTGTGGTCTTATGAGATACCTTTGATTTTAAAGAGTTTTTAAAGTAATGTTCGGTTGTTTAGAGTTTACTCACACCAGACCTATGTCTAACCAGAAGTTTTATTTTCTTGCCCTATAACTCTTGGGCGCTTAAATTAATATGAGTATCCAAGTAGCCTAGGTTTCTCATGGATGCATTTTAGAGGAGCTTGGAGCATGTGGCTTCATTAATATCTAGTTATTTACTGCAATTTCGTAGTGTAGTGTATATTTTGTATAAACAAATGTAAGGACAGGCAGTTATAGTTGTCCCTGGCTGAAATTTGTACAATTATGACCTTGATTTATTATTATGATGGAGGCGACTATATATGATTTCATGTTGACTATTATATGTTGTTTTGTTGCATTATGAGATCTTGGATTTTTTTTTCTTATTTTTTTTATTTTTCTTTAACTCAACGGCTCATCTTTCGGAGTAACAGAAGCCAGATCGTTACATGTGGTATCAGAGCTTAGGTTAAGTGAATACTTAGGCCTTACGTTGGGGTCAACTCTGATAATGCATATTTGTAACTTTTATTCTTATATATATATACATATATATATATATATATATATATAAATACCTGTTAATTAGGCCAGATTTGATAGGTTTGATTAGTACTCTTTCTTTAAGATTTATCGCGTCCAAGTATTCAAAAGTTATCTCGTTATATCCAAGTAATTAGAAATGAGGAATAGGAATAGACGAGGTAAAGGAGCTTGCAACACCATGACCACTAATGATCGAGCTTCGAATACTAGAAGAGTAGGAATTGTTCAAGCGGCATCACCAGTGCAGCCCCGGGTGAATTTTGCAACCATATGCAAGGATTATACAAATCTAGATGGGAAACCATTTAAGGGAACGAAATCCATCATAGAAGTTCAGGCTTGGCTCCATTCATATGAAAAGATTTTCAAGGGTCTTGATCTTTCGGATGAGCAGAAGATGTTCTTAACATCATGGCAATTGCAGGAAGGAGCAGTATCTTTGTAGGACTACGTTGCAGCTGATGTATCGAAAGTTGGTTTCTCTTGGGCCATATTTAAAGAAGCGTTTGAGGATCAGTTCGAGCCCGCAGTTGGAAAAACTCGAATGTAGAGAAATTTATTGGATCTCAAGCAAGAAGACCTATTAATGGTAGAATATGAGACAAAGTTTAACAAGTTATCTCATTTTAGATCAGAGTTAATCCTACCCCAGTGAAGAATAAGATGTTTTGTTACGGGGATGAGAAAAGGTTTCTAGGAAAAGATGCTACTCATCTTAAGGGTTCTTTCATGGATTTAGTAGACATGGCTCTGAGGTTTGAGGTTATGGAAAAGAAGAAGCCAGTAGAAATTCCAAGAAATAGTAACAGCAATTCAAAAAAGGAAGTTCAATCCAAACTAGAAGAAGTAGGGAAAGGAAAGCCTGAAGGAGACTAGGGAAGCATGTTCAAAAATGTGGAGTGCTTTCAGTGCAAACAGAAGCGCAATCTAGCAAGGTATTGCACGAATTTTGAAGTGTCCAAACACCATGGAGAACTCATCTCTCCAATGGTTTAAAATACGCTTTGCTACAATTGTCAGTAACCTGGTAAAATGGTGAAAGATTACCTACTTATGAAGAAGAACAGTGGATCAAAATGTATTCTATTAAGGATGAGCCATCATCTTTAGCAAATATGAGAGGGGAGGGAGTCCTTGAAGGTACTTCAATGATCAATAGAATTTTTATTAGAGTATTGTTTGATACCGGGGCTTCACATAGTTTCATTCCTAAAGAATTACTAGACAGAATGCAATTTTGCCCATTCTGTAGAGTCCCATATTTATGTGTCAAACCCTATAGGAGGTACCACCAATCCGTGCTTGATCTGCAAGGGTGTGCAAATTTCTTACCTCGCTCACCATTTTCCTTGTAACCCATTTGTCTTGGATTTTAAGGGGTTTGATATTATACTCGGTATGGATTGGTTGTCGAAGTATGAAGCTATTTTAGATTGTTTTAGAAGAATGGTATCTTTGAAAACCAAGTTGAGAATTTGTTAGAGTGTCGTGTGATCATCCAGATAACCATATGAGAAGTTTTCTTTATGCCTTACAATCATCCCAAGAAGAGTTAGGGTTGATAGAAGAAGTTAAGTATTTTCCTAATGTGTTTAACGAAGTAAATAGTCTGCCCCTGCACCAAGAGATAGAGTTTTGCACTGATTTAATTTCTGTTCTAAGACCCATTGTTCAACCTATATGGAAAATGGCTCTAAGGGAGAGTGAGGAACTAGTAGATCAGGCCAATGACTTGTTGAGAAGAGGACTGATTAGACCAAATCGTTCGAGTTGAGGATCAGTTGTGGTTTCTGTAACTAAGTCAGATGGTTACTTAAGGCGATGTGTGGATTATTGAGAGTCGAATAAGCATACCATTCGGAATAAGTGCCATTTACCTCGCATTGACGACCTTTTTAATCAGTTTCATAGAGCTAGAGTATTTTCCCAGATGGACTTAGCTATATGATTTTACTAGTTGAGAGTGGCGAAGATAGTATACACTTAACTGTGCTTAGAAGAACAGATTTTGTCTTTGAGTTGTTGTTTATGCCTTTTGGGCTAACTAATGCACCTGCATATTTCATAGACCTTATGAATTGCGTTTTCGAGGATGTTCTCAATAAGTTCATGTTAGTTTTTATCGATGATATCTTTATTTACTCTAAGTCTGAGGGAGAATAACACTATTTGGAAGTAACATTAGAAATGTTAAGGAAACGTGTTCTAAAGAAGAAATTTTCTAAGTGCCATTTTTGGCAGTCAGAAATGAGGTACTTAGGACATATTGTGTTGGAGGATGGCATCTTAATGGACCTAGCCAAAGTGGCAGGTGTTCAAGTGTGGAAACAACTGCAGACTACTATCGAAGTTCGAAGTTTCTTAGGCCTGGCCGGATTTTATAGGAAGTTCATTCAGGATTATTCAAAGATTATCTCACATTTGACTAAGTTGACTAAGAAGAATGAGAAGTTTTTGTGGACTACAAATTGTGAGAAGTCTTTTTTGAGTTTAAGAGGTCGATCAATGATTCCAATTTTAGCCATTCTAGATGGAAGTGGAGGATTGACTGTTTATATTGATGCTTATATAGTAGAGTTGGAAGCAGTTCCAATGCAACAAAGGAAGGGTATTACGTATAGCAGGCAGTTGAAGCCGCATGAGAAGAATTATACCACATATGATATGAAATTATTAGTGACCGTGTTTGCTCTGAATATGTGGAGACGTTACTTGTTGGGTGAGAAGTTTTAATTCTTCATGGACCATAAGTCCCTAAAGTATCTTTTCGCTCAGAAGGATCTAAACTTGAGGCAACAACGTTGGTTAGAATTTCTAATGGTCTACGATTTGGATATCTTTTATAAGCCAGGAAAGACAAATGTGGTAGCGGACGCTTTGAGCAGGAATGTAGTTTTAGCTCTCTTGGAGCTTATCTTGACTCTTCTGGAAAGGATAGTGAGCAAGCAAAGGGAAGACAAGTTCTTATTGAAAATTATTAAGGATGTTGAGGAAGGACAGTGTTCAATTTTTGAAATTGATAGTCATGGATTCTTATGTATGAACGGGAGGGTCTATGTGCCTAAAGCCGTCGGTCTTAGGTAGGAGATTCTATCAGAATGTCATCATTCTAAGTTGAGTATCCATCCATGTGTTTTTAAGATGAATATAGATATGAAGCGGGTGTTCCGGTGCAAGGGGATGAAGAGATATCTTTATCTTTTGTAAGTAGGTGTGTGAATTGTCAATAGATCAAGGGCGACCACCAAAGAACTACTAGGCTACTTCAACCATTGGAAATCCTAAATTGGTAATAGGAGTATATATCCATGGATTTTATTAATGGATTGCCTCGATCGAGGAAAGGGAATGAAGGAGTGTGGGTCATTGTGGATCAGCTAACTAAGAGTGGTCATTTTATCCCGGTAAACCCGATAAGGACTTCTACGTCATTGGCAAAGATTTATATGAGGGAGATCGTATGATTGCATGGAGTCTAATGAGCAAAGTAAGTGATCGAGATACTATCTTTAAAAACTAGTAATGGGAAGCGTTATAGGTAGCTTTGGGAACAATGCTAGTAAGTCTAAGCACTTTCTACCATCCTCAAACCGATGGTAAGGCTGAGAGGGTGAACTGAATCATGGAGGATCTATTGAGAGCATACATCTTGGACTTGGGAGGATCTTGAAAATATCATCTGCACTTGGCAGAATTCTTCAACAATAATAGTTATCAAGCTAGCATTAGCATGGTGCCGTTGAAGCTCTATATGGGCGGCCACACAAGTCACCACCATGTTGGGTAGACATCGGGGATCGTCTAGTGCTTGGACTGGATATGATTCAAGAGGCTATAAAGAAGGTTGCAGTGATTAAAAGGAGGATGAAGGAAGCCCAATTTTTACATAAGAGTTATGCATATAAGAGGTGAAGGGATTTAGAATTTTCTTTTAGAGACTTTGTATTTGTAATGATTTTGTGGATTAAAGGAACTGTAAGATTTGGGAGAGTGGGAAAGTTAGCACCAAGGTATGTCTGACCTTTCCATATTCTTGAAAGGATTGGGTTGCTTGCTTATAGAGTGGAGTTCTCAGAGAGGTTGTCAAGGATCCATAATGTTTCCATGTATCCCATCTAACGAAGATGTGCTTGACCATCGCTGATTGTAGAGCTGTCTATGTAGGATGAATTGGACATAAAACCGAACCTAGTTGTGATTAGGCATCAAATCCATATTGTGTATCAGATGGCTGTGTAATAAGTTAGTGAGTTTGGTTAAGATCCAGTGGAGTGAAGATCCCAAACATTGTACTTAGGAGATAGAGGAACGTATGAGGGGAAGGTTATCTTGAGTTTTTGCTAGGATAGTTGTTTGCTATTTGTATGGCTTATGTATGAGCTATTGTGATGTATTTTCTTAGTGTATAACTTTTCTATAAGTTCTATGATATATAAATGGGACATTTCACTAGAAGGACAAACTTTGCAGTCCAATTAGTTTGTAGGACACACATCTACAGAAATTAATTTCAAGGCCAGAGTCAGTAGAATAATTACTTTTAAGGACAAAGTCAGCAATCTAATTACTTTTAAGGACATAATTTCATAGGTTTTTAGGCCTTAGAAACTAATTATTTTTCATTTTGTCCTTAAAAGTAATTATTTCAGTTGTGTGTACTAGAAACTAATTGCACTTGCTAAAGAGGCCCTTGTGGCTAATTTCCACTATATAAGTTATGTCATTTTGTGTTAGTTTGAGTTATCTTCTTATGAATACTGGGGTTAGCTTGTTGCTTATGTATGCAACATGGTATGAGGTGGATGTGGTGATGTGTCATTAAAGGAGGGGAGGGTGGTGTATTAAAGGGCATTAAGGTAATTTTTCAAATTCATTTTTCAGAAAACCAATTTCAAAATTCTCTCACACATCTCATTCTATTTCCTTCTTTTCTAAAATCCATCTCCTTCCTTAAAGGCTTTTCAAAGTCGTTTAATGACTTTCTATACCTTCACTTAGCCAAAACTAACCCACACCTCCCCTTTAAAACCAAGGTCGAGCCTATAGCCTCCCTAGGCCAAGCCTAACATCCTTCTCCATAGGCCAAAATCAAGTTTGCATTAGGAGAGATCCAAAATATAAGGCCATTTCAAGCCCTAGTCATAATTTCGTTTGTTATCATAGGTTTGATGAGCAAAATTCATTACGTTTTGGGAAAGACTTGACCTTTATCATGTTGTCCATTGTTATTGTCAATTATTGGTTGATTTGATGGATTATTTATGTTGTTTGGTTATATACATGCATTCTTGTATGTGATATTGAGTTAGACTTGAATTTCGAAGTCTAAATGTTGTGATTGGTTGAAAAGATGTGATCTTGTTTATGGCTTGTGATTGTGGCATGTAAATTAATGTTAGGATCATAAGCATGTGTGGTATATGCTAAGAAAGTTAACATCTTGACTTGTTAAAGTTACTTGAGTTCCCTTAAACTAAATCATGTTTTTACTAGTTTAGTTTACTAAAAATATTTCAAAGTTTCAAACTTTATTTTAGTTTACAAAACCTCTCACTATATTTTATAAAGTAAGTAAATTTTTTAAAGTTAAAATTTAAATGTTTACTTAGAAACTAATTTTGAGTTATGGTATCCATAGCGATAGTCGTTATGGATGCAGTTCGAGAAAACGAACTCTTTTCTAAACGTAAAGTGATTTATCTTAAAATATTTTTGGAAAGTAATTTCAAAACATACTTTAAGTGTAAAAGTTAATTATAATTTAATTAAGTATAAGTTTTAAATATTAATTTATTAATTAAGGATAATTAGTATTTAAATGGTAATTAAGTAAAAGTAATTAGTACTTAAGTATTAACTTAATAAGTTAATTATGATTAAATAATTCAGAGAGTTTTAATTAATTATTAATTAAGTAAAGAGTTAATTAAGTATTAAATTTTACTTAATTAAGTTTAATTATTTAATTTATTATTATGTACTTAGGATTTGTTTGTTTATTAATTACTAATCAAGTAGGGTTTAATTAATCAATTAATTAAGGTTTAGTTAAGTTTTAATTAGGTTTAATTAAAAATTTAATTAGTAGTTAAATTTGATTTAATTTTTATTTAAAAATGGTTTATTTAAAGCTCTGTCTGTTTTATTTTAAAAGCAGCTTTCTTTTATAAGTAGATGAGTTTTAAAAAAAAGGACTCTCTTTGTCTATTTCATTAAGTAGCCAAACAAATAAGAATAAGTTATAATTAAAAATAGACACGTTTTATTGGAAGTAAGCCGTTTTATATTTAACACTGAAAGCTGAAGAGTAAAACTTTCCTCTATCTGTGAGATCTAGAACTTGTTTTTTTGGGTAAGGATAGAGAAGTCGAAAGGCCAGAAACATGATCAATGCAAATGAGTCCATTTCGATGAATGAGTCATGATAAATTAAGTATATGGAAGATATTTTCATATGAAAATCTTTACACCTCAGATAGTGAATTGTCCACTATCAATAACTTGACCCATTTTAAATTATCAAATGTTGGTTCGAAAAAAATGGGATCAGATAGCATGCGCTATCCAAAAACCACTTCAAACCAACACAAGCTTTCGAATTGGAAACAACTAGATCAAATACAAGGATCTTTGAAAGTGCAAGGGATACTTGCTATTAATCCTAAAGGTGATTCCAAAATTGATGTAGTAGAAGTAGTGCTTTCAGTTTGTTCATATCTTGAATGACTTGTATGGACGAATCTTAACATTGCGTTGTCACCTAGAAGGCTGTGTTAGCGTTTAAAGTAGGAATTGCTAAAGAAAAGGTAAAGCGTAACTTCAAGCCCACAACTTGGAATGAATAAAATAGGGTATATACAACAAGGCTAAGTAGGTCACTCCCGTTAGGGTATAGTCACCACCTGATCTGGATCAATATTCTCAGATTTTGTATGCTAGTGACCCTGGTAAGGTTGTTGATCACAACTGGAGTGGTGATATATTTGGTACTATCCAACAAGGGATAGGCCGGTCTTGCTATGAAGGGGTCGATAGGTTCGATCTTGGTACATTTTATCTAGAGGTGTATTGTGACAGGCAGTACCCCACTAGCCCTGTTATTGGTGGAACCTAACTTCCAATAAGTGCCTTCGGACTTAGTTGTATACATATTATGCCAGAATTTAATTAATGTAATAATTTCGACTATGATTCTATATTTACTTTCAAAACCTTAGACATTATTATAATATCACCGGAATTTTTTATAGAAAGTGTTTTGGATATTGTAAGGTAAAAACCTGTATGTATCTATGTGCGACGTGGTCATAGGAGATACCTTTAATTTTAGAGTTTCTAAAGTAATAATTAAGTTATTTGGAGTTTACTCGCACTAGACCAATGTCTGATCTGGAGTTTTATTTTCTTTCCCTAAAACTTTTGGGTACTCAAATTTGTGTAAGTAGGCAAGCAGTCTAGGTTTCTCAAAGATGCATTTTGGAGGAGCTTGGAGCAGGTGGCTTCATCAATATCTAGTTATTTACTATAATTTCACTATGTATGTCTATATTTTGTATCAGAAAGTGTGGGGACATGCTGTTATCACTTTCCCTGGCTGAAATTTGTACTGCTACGACTCTAATGTATTATTACGATGGAAGTGACTGTGTATGATCTTATGTTGACTATTATATGTTATCCCATTGCATTGTGAGATCTTGTGTTTTTGTTTCCTTCTTTTCTTTGTTTTTTAATAGCTCATGTTTCAAAGTAAGAAGGCAGATTGTTACATATGTGTATGTGTATAGTTTCTAATGGTTACCATTTGTTAACACATGTGATTGTTGGTTTTCACTATGAGTCGTTATTGCCTTTTAATGCATGGATAATGTTGTTGTTATACATTGACTGATGTGTTTACCTCTATGTTGAGCATTATTGTTTGTTCTACACCTTTAATTTTCATTGTTAGAAATAGGTTTTAGATGACTTTTGGTTTTGCATGCATGTTGAACTATTGTTCCCCATTTTGTATTATCATACCGTGGTTGATATGATGGATGTGCTTATACCACTATGTGGCTATGCTAACAATAAATGTTATCTTATGTTAACATTTGTTATTGCAAGAGAAGAGCAGATCAAAGTATGGAAGTAGAACCACGTGAGCTTGATCCCAAATGGATACATAGGCAATCTTTCTTGACGTAAGACCATCGGATCCCTTGAGGTTGGTCAGGTGCATAGCGTCATAGTCCAAACTAGTTGAAACTCTTCCCCTTTTTATTTTCTTTTCACATTAGTATATACGTTCTTCCACCGGTTCATAGATAAAGGCAAGGAAAACAGAAGAAGGTGAGTTTGTTATTTATCTCTATAAATTATATGAATTTCATATGCTTCTTTGAAGCTATTCATATAATTTATCTCTATAAATTATAAATTATATGAACTTGTTATTTATTTCTATAAATTAACAAGTATAAAGTGTCATACATTAACATATAGTTGTAAAATTATTTAACAAATGTAGGTATATAAAATTATGGAAATACACGAGTAAATCCTTATTTACTAAGATTGAAATATTTTACTAAATAAATATAACTCTTTCCATTGGAAAAGAAAAGGCACTACATATATGTACATATATTCAGATAAATACATGCCTATTTATATAAGAGAATCAGTGGTGAGTAGGTAAGTTAATGTCCATGTAACTTCCCATGGGATGGGAAAAGTCACACAAGCCTCTACAAACATAGAGTTTCTCTTTCTATTCAAATATACACATATATAAAAATTATTATATATATATATTACTTTCTCTACTAATCTATACCAATTCTATTTCTTTAGAATTCTCTTGCAAACTATTTTGAAAAACAAAAAAGGCCTTCGTTGCATTCACCTCCGGAAGCATACTATGTATTTCTCTGTTGGATTCATCAAACAAGATTTCAATAATAATTTATTATTATATGTATATGTGTTAATATTATATGTATTTATGTACGTATGTATATATGTATGTATAACATTATGTAAAAAATTGGTCGGTAATAAAATACAACTATTTTATTGGGTTAAACATCTTTACCATTTAAATTGTTTAAATTATGTGTTTGTTGTATCCTATTCGAAGATTACATACATTTAATATCCTATTTGAATTGTGAATGCACCTTACCATGTTGATCTTATTATTATTCAATTGCATACTCATAAAAAAAATTATTTTGATATATAATAATCAACAATTGTTTAAATGAGATAAATTAGTGCCCAACTATAAATTTGAGATATAAGTTGTATATATTCAAGGTATATATATTTAATAGGAGTGTTTTCGATGTCACCACATATTATACATATGTACATACATGCATGTGTATATGTGTGTGTGTGTGTGTATAACATTAAGGATATCGATGTCTTATATTATTGCATAGGTTATACTAGTTTATGTAAATTAAAAGATACATGAATGGTAAGTTGTGTGTAACTTTAGTGGATGAGAAAATTCATATAAATCTCTATAAAATAAAGAACTTCTCCTACTAGTCATGTAAGATGAAAAATTGCCCACATATGTATATAATGTCATATAAATATACATGAAGTATATATACAATCATATGCATGCATTATATAGGACCATATATTGCATATGTTATTTCATATGCATATGTATGTATATTTAAGGTCTAAATCTCAATACCCTAATATAGTATGTTTGTATGTGTATTTTATACACATACACACACATGTGTGTGTATGTTTGTATGGGGGGAATATGCATCCCACTCTTATTTATCCTTCCTAATATCCCCCATTGTCTATCC
Source organism: Allium cepa (assembly GCA_030765085.1). Taxonomy (NCBI): domain Eukaryota; kingdom Viridiplantae; phylum Streptophyta; class Magnoliopsida; order Asparagales; family Amaryllidaceae; genus Allium; species Allium cepa. The sequence goes on along the minus strand of CM060929.1, from coordinate 339,040,568 downwards.
CTCATTGTCTTTTGTGTAATTTTCGGATCGAAGTGGTTTTTGTGAATATTTTATGTTCATCAACAAGATCATCTATGCAAAAGTTGGATTCATTTTACCACTTTTAACTTATTCAAAAGCGCAATTAATAAGGGCCATTAAAAATATTTATTTCAATAGTTGATTTGAAATATTATTTAGGTTACAAATCCCGAAATGATTTTAGATTTTACTCAAATGATCTTGCTAATCAATAGCCCACAAAAATTCACTTTGATCCGTAAATGTTTTAAATGGGAAAGAAAAGGAAGGATTATAGGGGTAAGTAAGAAGGGGAAATGTATCCTTCCTCATATATATTATATTTATGTTAGTATCTATATTGATATATTGCATGTGAATAATTATTAAAATTTGACTAATCAGTTCAAACAATATCTTGAATAATTAATAAATTAAAAATTAAAATGTGAAATTTGTAGTTCAAATCCTAACCAAGACACAATTTTAAATAAATTCAAACAAAAATTTCAAATTTAAATAGAAAGAATGTTTAAATTACAATATTTAATTTTAAATTAATACTTTGTTTTTGAAATTCCCCTTTAAATCTATTGGTCCTAGCCCTATAATACAAAAATATTTATGAGAAAGGGTACTCATAAAGTAATTAATTACAAAGTTCCACTCAAGCCAAGGAGAATGTTGATCCCCATCAATCGTGGATGGTGGCGACCTCAGTTGAAATGCTCGAGTTACCATGAGAGAGGTGCTTGGTGTAGGTACTAAGTAAATAAGTAGAGAGAGGAGTGCTCAATTACGTAGTCTTCAACAATTGAAGGGGTCTATTACAATCAGTTATTGCAAGTTGTATCCTCGATTAACAAATGTTCAAGGAAAAAATACCATTGCTCACTGAGTTAGAGCTAGATGCTCATGAACTGGGTACATATTTTACTTTTTCATATAGCAGAGAAGAGTGCTTATAGTGTTGGGTTCTCAATAACTGTGACCATTCAATGGCAAGATGAATGCCAATAGAGAGGCATGCTCAATGTGTTTTGTGTTGAGGATAAGTGTTTAGAATTGGATTTACGAGGGAAAGAGAGGATAGCTCTATAAGGTCCAAGGTCTTTGATTTGCTTGATTGAATGTTAATAAATTATTTGGATTTAAGTCTACTTAAGGTGGATTGGACTGAGGATCTCTATATATTTTGAATATATGAACCTTGGAATGCTTTACTTACATGTATGAATGTAATAACCGAGTGCATGAATTTAGCATAAAATAATGAGGTAAAATCTTAGGATGGAAGAATTCGTATGATGCAAACACTTATTTTTGCATATTATTTGTGTTTCTTTGGTGTAGAAGTACCCTATATTCACCTTTATTTTTGGCCAGTATATTTTTCCTAATTGAGATACTTGGTACACTCAAATGAGTAAATCGAGTAGCAAAGACAACTATTTAGGCGAGCAACAATCTCTAAGGAAAGAAAACATAATTTTACAAGAGTTGGAATTAGGTTTCGGGACTTATTCCATTGCATCCAACTTGTTGTTTATAGTTAGAAAACATATATAACTTGCTGGATTTGGTTAAATAGACTAGAAATGAGAAGAACTCAAATCCAGTGACATTTTCGTAATATATTAAATCCAAGATTTTAGCCTAGATATTATGTTTTTAAGCCTATAAATAGATCTCAAACCTTGTTCCTTTTTTCTCGACTAATCTTGCCTCCATTTTTGACACCCTAATCGCCAAATTAATTATAAATTCTTCAAATCAATCCTAATCTACTTAATAAAATCAAAAATTAAATGAATTAATATATGAAATCAATCAACACAAAGAGAACAATAGAATAAATTGAAATTATCGAGAAATTTAGCATTTTAAAGGCATGAAATTTTTAGAAGAGAAGGAGAATCTACGTCAAATCGGAGAAGGTGCATGGCTAATCGGTGAGTGGGATTTATCGTATTTACGTGTGTGTGTGTGTGTGTGTGTGTGTGTGTGTGTCTATGTGTATGCATTAGTAAAACATGATAACTCATTTTTTATGATTTTAACCAAATTATAATGATGTAATTAATAATTAAAAACTAATATTTTGATATACACCTGATAAGGATGTTGTATGTCGTGGCTAGATGAAAAAACAACTAATTTTAATCTATTATAATTAGCGAAAGTTTAAGCACCTTTCAATTTAAAGGTGTGAAATACAAAATTATCTAAAATTAGAAATATTATAGTCAAAATTATAATTCTTAACTACATGAATCCACTAATTGTGTTCATTCACCGATTAGACGTATAAATTGATTGAAAAACAAGATGGAAGTTCGATGAACATGGATCGATCATTTCGATCCAATGGTAAGCGATAATGCTACGGCAATTCGATGGTCTAGATTTGTAGAGGAGGCCGAGAAGGTCTTCTATATGATCATCGATCAACATGGATCGAGGCACTGTGGTCGGAAAATACCATAAAGGCTGTGGTGGCTGTATTGGTTTTGGTACGTCGGAGTTGATGACGATGGCAGGGTTGGAAGTGATTTGCGGCGAGGAGCAAGATGACAAAGTCGAACCTACGAATCGATAATCATGGTGGCGGTGGTAGAGCAAAAAAGAGGCGGTTGGAAGTTGTTTAACGTGAGATCGGGGTGGAAGCATTGTTGTAGCAAATGTCATTGAATTATAATATTAATAATAATTAAATTAATAGTTACAAAAATGCCTTTAACTTCAAACGTTCATAACTCTCACATATGACTTTCGTTTTGCGCACGATTTATTGCATTGGGACGTGGCGAGGCTTCATATGTTTTGGTATATTGCTATATTTTGAGGTACTTTATAAAATTATCTTAGTTAGATAGGTTTCATATATGGTTTTTTACTTTCGGGCTTGATCCAGTAGCTTCATAAATGGTGGGGCAAGCATGAGTTTTGGGTTTGATCCTGACGTTGACTGTTAGGCAAATGTCTAGCTTGGACATGACCTTAATTGTTACATGCGATACGGGCTACATGAGTCGAGACTTCAAGCTCAATGGTGTGGTATAAGGTAGGCATTAGGTGCACTTTGTTAAGGCCTGTAGTGTCTAGCGAAGACAAGTTGGGACATTGAACCTAATAGTATCGGAGTTGGAGGTACATGATTTGGGACTTTGAGCTCAAATAGTGTACTTATAATTTTTTGATAGCGGACTGAGACGCATAGATCTTCAGTAGCGAGTCATAAATGATTTAGCAATAGTAGGCTAGGATATGTAGATCTTCAGTAGCGAGCTGCATATATTCTTGGCATGCGAGTTGGAGCTTTAGGCTCGATCATTTCCATATGACTAGATATGAATTAAATTCTAATGAGACCTTATTCTATATTGTTACTATAGCATTATATTATGTTTAGCTGACTTTTTGTGTGTAGATGACACAGGTTAAGGTATGGTTTTCAAGCATACATTTCGTTTTACTAGCTAATTAGTATTATACACTTATATGATGTGTTTCATTCACTAGATATATGTATGACCCCCCTTTGTCACTTTTTTCTAGTTATACTTTAATAGTCGATAGGGAGGACTGGTGGGGGCTTGAGTTGTGACTGTGTAATGGAGACACATATTCATTCATTAGCTATCTACTATTTCTATTTCATTTATTTCCAGATATTATCTTATTTCCATTTAAATTATGGAAAGAGATGTAATTAGGATTTATTTGATTCTTTATTGCTATATTTTCTTAGGATTATGCTATCACATTTTATTTCTTCTGTTGTGTGTTTCAGAAAGTGTGGAACGTTAAAGATAGCGTTGTGATCAGTTATACATTTTATTTAAAACAATCTGCCTTCAACGAAATTCACGATGACAATGCCACTTGTAGATGTGGGTTGGAACGTCATAGATGGTGGATTGTTACATCTACCGAAGGTGATTTGATGTGCATTAAATGGATGTGGTTTATTAATATATTTTTCCATTCAATTTCGATATACGACACATATCAGAGATATTCTAGTTATGATAAGGACCAAGCAAGGTTGTACCGAGGCGTTCAGAGATGGGGACCTATATTAAACTAGGGTTTGTGTTAGGCAAAAATAGAGGGTCGTTTCATTAATCATCAATGATATATGTCTACTATAGCATATGCATCTGAGCAACTAAGAAGAACTAATGTTTATACCATCATTGTGGTTTGAAGTTTAAACATTCTTTTCTACAAATTGATGCTCAAATACTCGACCACCTTAGAGAAGAATATATAAAATAACACTAAACAAAATATATCCTAATCTACTCACAAAAACAATTACAAGAGCAGGTTTGTTCATCAACCGAGTAGTTGAATTAGTGGTTTTCGAAGAAACACTAATATTAAAATATTTCAAAAGTTAATGATTCAACAACTCTTAATGGAGACACAACACATTGTACACATGCTTTTTTTCTAACATTGGATAAATGATGCGAATGAGATTCGATCTCAAGATCTCCATATCAACTATCTATGTCTTATTAATGTACTTTAGGTCATTGGCAATCGTTTATTTTTAGTCTTTGGCAACTAAATAGTTTGTGAGTGCAAGTGATAAACATGAATCTGCCAACATCCACTTAACATATTAATTGAGACATTTGAATCACATTATGTAAGGTTTATTAATCGTGTTACTCTAGGATTTCTTTCTAGAAAAAGAAATATAAACTAACAAGTGAAGGACAATTTTCATCTGCTATTCTCAATTCGCAAATGCAATTGTCAATTATAAATCTTGCAATTTGAAACATTTAGTTCAATGATTAATATATTTTTGCAACATTTTTTATGTACGATTCAAGATTAAATAATTCCATCAAATTTGAATCAAATGATAGCTGAAAGCAAATGTTTAGATTATTTTCTTCATTCGTTCCCGAATGAATTTAGAATGTGAGCGGGTTTCAAAAAATTGTATTATTATTAATTTATTTATTTATTTTTTGAACTGTGAAGAGATGTAAACGAAGTGTTATGCTGGCGGTGATGTAGGCATTTCAAATGTGTAACAAAATCCATTTTTGTAACCATTTCATGATCTAAAAGAATTAAAGTGTTACAAATGAAATGGCATATGGTAAACAAGGTTGAAGTGGCCAATGTGGTAATTGAGATCATGAGAGAAGATCCGTAGGAAATAATGTTGAAGTAGTTTGTTTGACCATTATGTTTGTCTTTTTTCGAGTTTAGTTTGATTATGTTGAAACTTCTCTCTTTGTTGGTGCAACATTTTAATATATTATGCGAACTTGTTTTAAAATATGTGAAGTTGTTACTTCAGGGCTATGGCGATAGGAATGCTAATATGAGGAGCTAACTCATAGTTGGGCATATTGAAAAACAAAAAATAGTTTACTTAGACCCATCCATAAGATGTGCATAATAGAGGATATAGACTTATGCATTTGAAATATGTTTAGTTGCAGGTGCGTTCGTAGCGGAGACTTCTAGGTGTAATCATAATTGTGCATACTTCCAAATGGTTAGAGCATTCCCAACCAGGTCATGGTTGGGAAGCAACCGAACCCCAATGGGGGTCGATTGTTGCCTTCTTGGCTGCTTTGGCGAACCGAAAGGTTGCCAAAGCAACCCAGAGGGTTGCTTCTTAGCCGGTCAAAATAAGGCCGGCAAAGCTATGCCGACCTTATTTTGGTCGACTAAGCCAACAGCTACATTGTAGTCGTTGGCACTTAGCCAGGTATATAGTAGTCGACTAAGTGCCAATGGCCATATTATAGCCATTAGCACAACCGGCTAAGTCCAACGACTATACAACTAACCGTTGTTTATTCCTATGTACTTTCTAAATTTCAAAATTTTATTTACCCCATTTCAATTATAAATTTTTCTCTTCTCAACACATTTTCTTCAAACAAAATCAATAATGTTGAAAAATTGCACAGGTAAATCTCAGAAATCTTCATCTCCAAGATTTCTATCTCAACAAAAGCCAGATAATCAGAATTCAGCTCAATTCAATCAGCTCATGTATAATTCTCAATACGGTCGGAATCAATTTCATTCTCAACAAGCATCAAATTCATGTCATTCTCAACAAAATCAAAATATCTACCATTCTCAACAAGGTTCGAACCAGTACCAATATTCTCAAAATGCAAATTATTCGCAGAATATTTTGCTTCAACAAAACATTAACTACGATCAAAACTACGTATCTCCTAATAACCAACAACGGTCGGTATTGCCTTATCATTCACAAAATATATCGAGAAATGTCAATAATCAATTTGGAGGCAAATGATTCAAAAATCAAGAAACCGAATTCGTGTCAGTGAAATAACCAAAGAAAAAGACTTCTACAGGAGTTATAATTTGTCTTCTGGTCAAACTTGGAGAAATCAACCATCGAGAATCAACTTTTCTGAATCTGTTAACGTTGAATCGAAAGGCCAAAAAAATGGTTAAATGGTCCTCGGACGAGCAAGCTGAATTAGCATTCTGCTGGGTTGAATGTTCCAAAGAAAATAAAAAGGGTACGAGTCAAAGTGAAACTTCTTTTTGGACTTCTATACGCAATTTATTCAACCTTCGAACTCCAAATAGTCTCCCAAGAATGGCAGATTCGTTAAAGCATTATGGAAAAGAATAAATATCGCTTGTCAGCGTTGGAAAGAAATAATGGTTGGTTTGCATTCTAAACAATAAATCGGGGCAAACGACACGGACCTGGTAATGATTTTAAATTTGGACCTCAAGATATCAAGTTTTATGTTTAATTTGTCTAATAGCACTTCATCATCTACAGCTCAATCAAGCAAATGCAGTGTATATGTCTGAACATAATAATCAACCATTCAACTTGCACCATTGCTACGACATACTCGAAAAAGAGGAAAAATAGAGTCGAGTGTGAAAAGAACATTCAGTAATGCGCTTTCTTCCTCAAAAGATTAGCGATGAATCCAGCTCTGGTAGTTCTGATTCACATGAGGAGACCCCCTTCACAACTAGTTCAGACGATCGACCTCCAGGAAGGTTCTAGGGCAAGAAACAAACAGCTCTCGATTACAGCGCACAATGGAGAGCATATGGCCACCGCTAAAGATGCAAATAAACTATACCTGAAAACAATAGAAATAAAGAGAATTGAAAGGGCAATGGAAAAACAACAGCGGCACGATGAAAAAACAGAAGTTAAGAAATGATAAGCTATAGTTAAGAAAATAAGAACTAGCTAGACAGCAAAGAGCTGATGATATAGCTCTTTCAACTTTCAACTCAAATGAACTCAATCCAGTTCAAAGGATGCATATGGAGAAGCAACTTGAGGAGTACCATAGACATCAAGGGGGGATGTAAGTGTTGGGTGTAATGTCAATGTTAGTGTTGTTGTTAATGTGATTGTCGCTGTATTAGTTCAGTTAATGGTTAGGCTATTATGCTCAATTTTGTTATTATTACTACTGTTATCTTTTAATACTCTTAATACGTCAACAACAACTTATTAAAGTAGATATGACAAATTCAAACGTAAACATCAATACAAAACTCAACAACCACTTATTACAATAGATAAGCACCATCTAACATTACTTCTACTAATGATTTTCTATATGTTCCAGTAGTGTTCCACTGATTCTTCTCTTAGATCAAGATGAGCTTGTGGATCTGAATGCCTTATATTCTTTGCAAGTATTCGGCAAAGTATTTGGATCCTTATAAGCTTTTTTTTGGAAGTGCTACAGAAATGTCTAGATAGTTTCTTAGTTGAAGCTCGTACCCACCACGTTCTTCTTCGATAATCATACTATGTAAAATTATATAGCAGTGTATGATATCAGATAATACTGTCGGATCATGGTAGTATACCTCTTTTCTTAATATACGAAACCTACCTCGAAGCACTTTAAATGCTCGCTCAACATCTTTCCTCAGGCTTTCTTGTTGTTTGGTGAACCTGGCTTCTTTGCATTATTTGGTCTTCTGTCAGCTTGCCCAAGTGTTTTCCATTTTGGGTAGATTCCATCTACCAGATAATAACCCATTGAATGATTTTTATCTCTAATTTTGTAATTGCATGGAGGTGAGATGTCATTACATAAGTCATTAAATAAATATGATTATCGTAGAACATTAATAACATTCAGTGAACCTGGTGTTCGGAAAAAAGCATTCCATATGTGCAAATCGAACGAAGCAACAGCTTCCATGACCAGAGCTACTTTTTTGCAGTGTCCTGTATATTGGTCCTGTAATGCAATTGGATAGTTTTTCCACCTCCAATTCATACAATCTAAGCTACCTAACATACCAAGAAATCCATGTTAAGATCCCATTGCCAACAATCTGTCAATGACTTGTGGTGTTGGGGATCGCAGATATTCTTTATCAAATATACAAATAACAGTTTTGCAAAACTCTTTCATACATAATATTAACGTTGAGTCTCCAATCCATACTTTGTCGTCTTGCAAATCTCCGTAAGTTCCATATGATATCATGCGAAGTGCAGCCGCAACCTTTTGCAGGGGAGAAATACCAAGTTCATTGATTCCATTTCTTCCGTGGGTGAAAAAATATTTGTTTTCGTTAGTTTTTCAAGAACCCGATTAAAGATATTCTTCGACATATGAAATCTTCGTCTAAAATCCACGTCGCCATACACGAGGTTTGACAAAAATAATCCTTGATCAATTAATTATGACTGCTAGCATAGTCACGTCCATAATGTAAGTCTTTTCTGCCCATAACGTTACCTCCTTGGGATGGTGTAGAGCTTTCAGCAATTTCATGGGCCATTAAAACACTCGTTTCGGTAGCAAACATTCTTTGTCAAGTAATACAATGTCCAATAAAATCGACGGAAGAAGATGCGATGACGAGGATAAGAAGCACCACAAACTTTTTAGAGAACTCCTTTAATATAAGTAGAAGAACGACTTTTTTAGTTTGGAATATTAAACGAGTATGTTATTCGATATCCTGGCTTCTATATATAAGTTATTGATGTTTGTAGGATACCGAAATGCTGGCAGGTAATGTGATGGGTCACGTCAACTTCAACATACACTGCCATAAAGCTGGTCATATTGATTAAAGATGTTTGTTGTAGACTAAAGCTGAGCGTGTTCATGATGAATGGTCTTGTCTGAAACAGAGATAAAGCAGACCGGAGCCACTACTCATGCTGGGTAAAGTGGTTGATGTTGATTAAAGCTGCCGGCGATCAGGAGGTGGGTCTTTTCTAAATCAGAGATAAGGCAGACAGACGCAATGCTCATACTGATAAAGCTGCTTGATGTTGATTAAAGCTGTCGGTGGTCAGTAGATCGAGTCTTGTCTGAAACAGAGATAAAGCAGATGGACCCAATGCTCATACTGATTGAAGATGCTTGATGTTGATTAAAGCTGCTGGTGGTCAGTAGGTCGGGTCTTGTCTGAAACAGAGATAAAGCAGACGGACCCACTGCTCATATTGGTTAAAGTGGTTGATGTTGATTAAATTGTCGGTGGTCAGGAGGTGGGTCTTTTCTGAATCAAAGATAAAGCAGACGGACCCAATGCTCACACTGATTAAAGATGCTTGATGTTGATTAAACTTGTCGGTGGTAAGTAGGTCTGGTCTTGTCTGAAATAGAGATAAAGCAGTAGGACCCACTGGTCATGCTGATTAAAGTGGTTGATGTTGATTAAAGCTGCCGATGGTCAGGAGGTAGGGTCTTGTCTGAAATAGAGATAAAGCAGATGGACCCATAGCTCATATTGATTAAAGATGCTTGATGTTGGTTAAAGCTGCCAGTTGTCAAGAGGTCGATATTGTATCCACGTTGCAATGCTTTACACGGCCAATGTATTTTGGCATATAAATATCGATTTGCTTGTCATGCTTCTCTTCATTATTATCGTAGCTTGAGTATATAAAAATGGTAGACTACAATCATTTTTCGTTGCCATCCTCGTATTCATACGAGGGTCCATTACAGCATAATAGCCCACCAAATACATCCTCCCTGCAACCACCTACCGAGTGGTATATTGAAATGGAGGAAAGACATAATGACGATGTAAGACAGCACGAGATGCAAGTGTAGGATGACATGCGGCTAGAAAATAGAAGACGTCAAAGAGAAGAGAAGCGTGGCCATAATGGAAATAGAGAACAAAGGAATGAAATACGACACCAAATACCTCGCACAAATCAAGAGGTTAACTCTCATGAGACCTGCTGTAACTATGGTGTTTCTATTCCATATGCTATTGTAAGTAGCGAAACAGACATAGGTTGGCAGCGCTACAGATGCCGTAATTCTCCCGATGGCTGTGGCCTGCGGCAAAGGCTCGACGATCCTCTTCCTCATCGTTCAGTTGTTTATACTTACAAACTTGAAAACCAAATTCAGATGCTTCAAAGGACGTTGGATTCAATAAACTTCTCAGGTGATCGAAGGCAAAAAAAAATTTAAAAATCGGTTGTTTTTTTTGTTGTTGTGTTATTCTTTTTCTATGTTGTTGCCGTGTTTTACAGTTTGTTGTCTTATTTGTTTTCTATGAAAGCAGTTATTTGTTGTCTTCGTAAGTTAAGTATTGTTGTTAATGATTTCCAAATGTTTATATGCTGTTATTATGTTAAGTGCGTCGTAGATTATGAGAACACAAACTTTACTTTAATTTGAAAGTACATATAAGTTACAGATAGTACAAACAACAAGCTGACGGTAACTAACTTAACAAACATACTTAACCAACCATATGTCATTCAAATTATCTAATATATCTAACCCAGAGATTGTATGCAGCATGTCTAACAAAATCTGCGTGATATTCCCACAAATAACAAGAATTATACGTGGCTCGTGTTAACTGAAATAAATATTCTTCTTTCGCTGCTTTTATAACGAGTCTATATCTTCGACAAGCCCTTGTAAACGTTACAAAAATGCTATGAGTTTCAAAAATTCTTCTAATTAATCTACAATCGGGATGACTGTTAAAACTCTCGTTTAGAGTGATCCAAAAATCTTGCCCCATCTCCTCTTCCATGTGTCTATGGTCAGTTTCTATGTATGATTCGATTAGAACTAAATAATCATTTGCATTCCAGTTTTCATTTGACATTGAAGATTAACGACGAAGTTGAGAATAAATGAAGATGTTATGAATTTTCAATATAGAAATTTGGCTTAAATAGAAATGTCATGATTCGCGTCTCGTGAATCAGGTGCCTTATAATCAACCACGTGACGAGCATCCACAAATGAGATAAATCATGTTACGGAAGTACTCATAGTACCGGTACTGTAAAACCTCCCGAAAACCTATAATTGACATGGATCTACCTCTTATGACGCACGATGATCCAAAGAGCGATACAAATACGCTAATATCGGAGCCCCTCAATCATATGTGACTGGACTATTAAACGACAATTCCGCTACAACTGCAACGCATCCGGCCAGCAGCGTGTTTGATGCATTTATGAAGAATAAGTTCCACATCATGTACATAATAAAAAATCGAGCAATCTCCAAGGGGTTCTCTGAACTACCATCCTGTATCAATTCCGTTATTGCTTGTTTAATGTATGAGCATCTAATCTACAGTCCAAATGACAGTCCGTCATGTAAATCAAGATGTGGAAGTACACTGGATAAACGGTGAAAGTGCCGGTACTCATCATAAGGTAAGGTCTTCTCTTGACCAATGCCTAAACCGGTAAGCATAGTAAAGTCTAATGGGGCAAAACCTAGCTCTCCAAAACTAAAGTGGAAGGTATGAGTGATCTTTCACCAATAGACGGCTAAAGCACCGCATAACCGAACATCCAAATTCAATAGATTATCGATACCTAGTAAAGCAATTTATGATTATTGAAAGCCCTAAACATCATTAAATAAATAAGCAGTAATTACGTAAATACATACTCGAAAAATCTCCAAATCCTCTCTCATAGCAAAGCATGAATAATGCCGTCGGCATCATAAGATCGTATCATCGTATAAAGGCGTATTACGCTAACCCAAGATCCACGGATGCGCTCACGACGAGCCTAAGTTAAAAAGTGTTGCGTATTTAATTTTTATTATACAATTTGAACTAATAAAATAAATTGCAGGTAGATAACTTACAGAATTATCAACACACGTGCTAACGTGTACATCGTCGTCTGTGGGTATGCGGAAATTTACCAAATCTTTGTCCGGTCCCAAATTTTGGTCGATGTGGGGGTACAGAACCACATTTGCTGTATTTCTGCCCGCACGTGTTCGCCTAACCACCATGCTTCGTCGACCTTCAGTGGCCGTCAGTGGTATGGATACACTGCCTTCGGCAAGGGCATTTTTCAAGGCCGATGGAATATTTCCTGTGCTACGACTGCCACTGCCTCGGAGTCTCCATAACGCTCTTCTCATTTTTTTTATAAATAAAGTTGAAAGTCGGTTGCTGGAAGAAGGGAAAATGGTGGAACGAATGGAATAAAAAAGGAGAAATGGAAAAGGAGAAGGGGTAACCGGCTTTTCTATAGCTGTTTACCCTCCTCACATTTCATCCCGACTAAATTTTAATATGCTAAATGAAAGCACACATTTGTGTTTCTTGCAACCGATTAGGGATGGGTTAAGGATTGATTGTCTTAAATTGACCCCTCCCACCGCACAGGTTGGGAATGCTCTTAAAATCAACTAATGTGACGGCCAATGCGGTTAAAACTATCATGTTGTTTTAGCTTATATTGCGTGAAAAGTAGTAGCAATTGAAATGAACCGTTTTTTTTTTTTTAAATGTAAAGAAGCAAGCTTTAATTGTAAACTCTGCTAAACAAAGTAGGTACCGAACTTAAAAATGAAACATTTGGACTGGAATATCCATTCATACGTTCTCCGTGTATACAGAAGTTCTGATCAAGACAGGTGTGGGACATTGAAAATACTATATTGTCCTTTATCATATTCCAAAAGACCTGGAAATTATACTATCTACGTGTAATGGACTCATTAGTCAATACCATGTACTACGAAAAAATATAAATTAATTAATATAACATTTTTCTCAAAACCCCTCGTCAAACCCCAAAATTACATATCACAACTTCCCGTCCTCCAGATCGGAATCTTCCTTCTTCTCTCCAATCGGATCCGCTTCTGCATCCAACTCAGACCCGCTCACAGCCATCGAATCATCACCAGTTCTAAAAACCGCATGCAGCAAAACGATCGGTCCACCCACACCCGCCGCAACAGCCACCCTCGTCGCAGCGCCTGTCACCACTATCTCCACCATCATCGCGCCGACGAACATACCCACGATTAATCTCCGATCCAGCACTTTTCGAACGAGCTTCCATCCACCAGGTACCATCTTCATCAAAACCTCGTAAAAAATCGCGACTTTAGAGCCGGCCATTAAGAAAAGCATGGTGGGTTTGTGATGCGAGTACAGTGAAACAAGAAGAGAAACCCATAGCAGTACAATGTAGTGGAGCTTGAAATGCGAAGAGTTGTGCTTGATGCGTGGGTAGATTTGAGATTTTGATGGGATGGAGAAGGACTGGGGGCGTATGAATTTAAAAATTGCTCGACGAGTCGATCGAAATCGGGCTTTTAGGGTTTGGAGAATTTGGGGGAAATTCGGCATTCTTTCTAAACTTGATTTTCCTCCAAGGAATGAGATCTGAGGTTTGATTTGGGGAAAAATAGCGTTTTCGTTATGTTTACGCGTGAAAGAAGAAATTACCTGTTTAAAGAAGAAAAGTAGTACCTGAGGAAGGTATCTTATGTGGGGCAGGCTTGCTAGGAAAACTTGGGATATTCTAGATTTCATTTGATTTTTATCAAAATTAAAATGACTAATATTAATATATTACTTAAATGATTTTAAAGGTAAATTGAAAAGAAAACCAGTAAACCAGTTATGATGACCTTTTTCATTACTATTTTTATAAAAATTGAAATATAATTCTGGTTACTTGTTTATTTTCCAAGACCTGTAATTAACTTTGTCTATTTGTACACACTTGAGCTCTTTCGATCGACATCTTTAAATGATCAATTTTGATCATTTTTGATCATTACTTTAGGTTCTGATCATCATGAATGTTGTTACATCATGAGAGCAATCAAGTTCATGTTGAGATCATTACTTAAGGATATTCTTCACTATCATCAGACGTGCTAAATCAATCAGGAGGCACCGGATTTTAGGGTGTAGTACAACATTTGACATGAAAAGAAAATTAATGAAAATATGAATGTTGTTCTACAACAATAATAAATTATGATCATTGTTATTGTTATTGTTGTTATTTTCATTATTATTTAGTGCAACGTTCTCCATGCATTGACGTTGCGGAAACAGAAAATTGCACTTATTTTGTGTTGTTTTACAATAACAAATGTTGGTAGCATATGTATTTATACGCTGCAATTCAAATAGTTTTTCAAAAATTATTCTACATGAATGGTAACGAACGACGTATATTTGCACGAGAATTTTTTAGACGTATAAGTGATAATTTTTGATTTTATCGGATTTAATATTTGGCATTTACATAACATTCATAAAATATTTGATTCGAAATTGATTGTAAAGAAATATGCAATTTTTTTAACATACCTTTCAGAAAGTAGAAAAATCTTTTTTACACAATTGTTATTGCATTGTTTCTTTTCACGATTATAGGGGTTCAAATCCCATGACTGTGGGGTATCAAAGCCAGTATGTAACAACCTGCAAGTTTAACGATTGGATATTTAAATAATTAATTTAAATATTTAATCCTTAATTGACAAAACACCCTTTACATACTCGATTTTTGAAAATAGATAAAATAGGAACTCGAGCTATCCGTCGTTGAAACCGCAATTTCGTCGCGAGAAGAATGAATATAAACTTGATTATGTTTGGAGTCAACTGGTTTTTGAGGTGAGTAGTATTTTCATTTGGATGGAATTTAGGCTATGCCCATTAACTTTCCCATGGGTTAACTTAAATATAGCCAACTCTTCATTTATTTTCATTTCAATGTTACTTTTGCTCTTACCCTCCTAATCTTTTCCTAATCACTTTTTAATCCCCTAAACCTAAATCACCAAATCATGCCTACACAAAATTCTATAAATCCCAGAAAAATCACCATAATTCATCTCATCAAATTCCTCACATGATCCATCAAAAAATTAGCTTGAAGTTGAGTTTGGAGTTTCATCCAGGATTTCAAGAGAGCAAAAGTTTGGATTTTGTGATTTAGAGCTTGATTTGATGGAAGAGAAGGTGAATGGGATGATTCTCTTACCTCTTTTATACTTTATAGATTATTTTTTTAATGATTATGAAGCGATATGAAGTGATTTAGAGACTGTTATGTTATGGATTAGAATTGTATCCATGTTGTAAACATGATTATATCATCTCATTATTATTTAGAAACCTTTATTATCGATTTTGGAAAAGATAGTAAGCTATGAACTGGGTTTGGGCTTAATTGGATGACTTTATGTGACACTATGTCTAATTTGTGACTAATTAAATGATATAATGATGTCCACGTTGTTGATTAGTAAAAATTAAGTCATTTGAATGAGTTTTCGAAAAGATAGTAATCTAATTAAGTGAGTTATAAGCTCTACGTTTATTATTAAAGTGATTTGAGGCTTAATGAAGCTTAATTAGTACTTACAAGTATTGTTTAAGAGAAGGAATGATTTTATAAGTGTAGTGATTTTTTTTATATTTGAGCGGAAGCGGTTTATTTGTTCAGAATCTAGTATTGCCTATTTAGATATCAATGACACTTAAAAAGAATTATGCAGTCTCACAGAAAAAATAACAGAAATAGAAGACAGGAAGATTTAACGTGGTTCGGATATGAATATCCTACGTCCACGGAGACCCAACAACTTTTTATTTCACTAAAGAAGAGAGTACAAAAGAAAGAGGGAAGAATAATGGTGGATACTACACTTGCTTGTTCATATGAAGATAAAGTTCCTTCATTTATATAGACTTGATAACGAAGGGTTGCTTGGAGATTAAGGAAATCAATTTCCTGATTACGCAGATATCTTTCCAATTTGCGTGATTTGATTTTAGTATAAATAGATGGCGTAATCTTCGTTTCCATATCTTTTCTTTATTCTCCATGCCTAATAATTTATTTCTTCATATAGCAGACTAATTAATTGATTTGTTAATTAATTAGTTTCCTTTAAAATATCCTTCCATATATCAGCTAAATTAATTGATTTGATTGAATCAATTAATTAATTTCTTTCCCTTTTAATGAATATTTGAATCATCCAAATTCAACACTCCACCTTGATTCAAATATAACAATCTCTCTTCATCACCTTATCATCAAATAATCAACATATAAGTTGTTGGGTCTAGCGCCCCATGGCGCTCAAGTAACAGGTATCAAACTGATCAAGTTTGAGCAATGCTCAAACTTGTCCTTAGGAAGTGACTTTGTCATCATATCTGAAGGATTATCCAAAGTACTCACCTTCAACAATTTGATCTTTCTTCGTTCTTCCTCAAGCATAAGAAAGAAACCTCTAACATCAATGTGCTTCGTCCGTGAACTATAAGCTTGATTTTCTACAAGATGAATCGCACTCTAACTGTCTGAAAATAGCTCTACTGTCTGCTGCACCATTGAAAGATCATCCAACAACTGAAGTAAGTACAATCCTTCCTTTGTTGCTTCCACAATCGATATCAACTCTGCTTCGGTAGTCGATAAAGCTACGATAGATTGCAGCTTTGATCTCCATGAAATCGAGCCTATGCCAAGTGTAAAAACATAGCCCGACACTGACTTCCTAGCATCTCTATCCCCAGCGTAATCAGAATCACAGTATCCTCTAAGAAAGATGTCACCATCCACTCCACCATATAACAAGCCCATCGAAGAAGTGCCTCGAAGATATCTAAGAATCCACTTTACAGCTTGTCAATGCTCTTTGCCTGGGTTAGACATATATCGACTCACAACACCCACTGCATGGGCCAAATCTGGTCTTGTGCACACCATCGCATACATAAGACCACCAACAGCACTAGAATAAGATATATCAGCCATATACCTTTTGTCTTCTTCCGATGAGGGAGATAAGTCTTTTGACAACTTAAAATGAGAGCCTAATGGAGTGCCAACCGGTTTAGCTTTCTCCATTCCAAATCGAGCGAGGACCTTCTCGATGTACTGAGCTTGAGTGAGCCTTAACTCTCTCCGCTTCCTATCCCTGCTTATCTCCATACCCAATATTCTTTGTGCCTTTCCCAAATCCTTCATGTCAAACTCTCTACTGAGCTCCGCTTTCAACTCCTTAATTCTGGCCATACTCCGAGATGCAATCAGCATGTCATCAACATATAACAACAAATAAATCATATCACCATCACATCTCCTGAAATAAACACACTGGTCTTTGAAACTTCTGGAGTATCCCTATGAAAGCATAAACTTATCAAACCTCTTATACCATAGTCTAGGAGACTGCTTCAGTCCATATAGAGATTTGTTGAGTTTGCAAACATAGTCTGGCCTGCTACTGTCAATGAACCCTTCCGGCTGCTTTAAATAAATTTCCTCATCCATATCACCATGCAAGAATGCAGTTTTGACATCTAGTTGCTCTAATTCCATATCATAATGAGCAACCAATGCCAAAAGAATACGAATAGAAGTATGCCTAACCACTGGAGCAAAGATATCATGATACTCTACCCCTTTTTTCTGAACATACCCCTTTGCGACTAACCTTGCCTTGTATCTGAGATTACCGTTTTCGCCGTCTTTCACTCTATAGATCCACTTGCATCCAATAGCTCTCTTGTCGGTGGGAAGAGGCACCAAATCCCAAGTATGATTTCTCTGCAATGATTCAATCTCTTCCTCCATAGCAACTAACCAACTGGAACCGTTAACTGATGCGATAGCTTCTCTATAATCACAGGGCTCATCATGGACAACATTCAAAGCATATGTTGCCATATCATCGAAGTTAATATCTTCGATGCTCAATCCAACAAACTCATCAAGCCACTTAGGCTTTCTTCTTTGTCTGACAGGCCTAGATTCCGAATGAGCTCCACCTTGAGTTTGATCCTCTGTACCAACATCGATATTATCCTCATCAACCACGGTGTCATCGGAAACACCATTTGAACGTCTATGGAAAGAATCAACAGATGACTTGCTTTGTGTCTGGTATTCTTCACATGTCCTCTCATTGTCATCCGATGAGAAAGGCTCCACCTTCAACATAGCCTTCTCATCAAAAGTCACATGCCTGCTCATAACGATCTTCTTGCTAATAGGACACCACAACCTATATCCCTTCACTCCTCTTCTATAACCTAGAAAAATACACTTGCGAGCTCTAGGTTCCAGCTTCCCTTTGCTCTCGTGCACATAAGCTGGGCAACCAAACACTCTAAGAAATGAATAGCTAACAGGTTCTCCTTTCCATACTTCTTCAGGGATCTTCATATCTATGGCAGTGGAAGGTGTGCGGTTGATGAGAAAAGCCGCCATAGATAAAGCTTCAGCCCAAAATCCCTTCTTCAATTTAGCAGTCAGTCTAAGGCACCTTGTTCTCTCCAATAATGTCCGATTCATCCTTTCTACAACTCCATTGGACTGAGGGTCGCCTGGTGTGGTATAATGCCTCTTAATGCCTTCAGACTCACAATAATCGATGAATTCCTGTGATACAAATTCACCGCCATTATCTGAACGGAGAACTTTCAATTTCTTCCCTGACTGCTTCTCAACCATAGATTTCCACTTCCGAAACTTGGCAAAGGTTTCACTCTTTGACTGAAGAAAGTATACCCATACTTTACGAGAGAAATCATCTATAAATGAAACAAAATATCTGGCTCCACCTAAAGACGGACAAGGGGAGGGACCCCAGACATCTGTATGAACATACTCCAAGACAGCTTTTGCTTTATGCTCTCCTGTACCAAAAGAAATCTTCGTCTGCTTTCCAAGAACACATCCTTCACAAAAACCAAGTTTTGAATGATGAACTCCATCAATCAATCCTCGTTTTCTTAACTCATCCATGCTGCGCTCACCGATGTGACCCATCCGTAAGTGCCATAATCTGGAAGAATCCGAATCAACAGATGTAATAGAAGCCGATTCACCAATTACAGTAGTGCCCTTTAGTAGATAAAGATTTCCTGCCCTCACACCTCTCATAACAATCATGGAACCCTTCGATATCTTCATTTTCTCTCCTTCCACTACAATCTTCAAGCCAAGTCTACTTAACGCCCCAACAGAAATCAAGCTCCTCCTCAAATCAGGTACATGTCTAACATCGGTGATCGTACGAATAACACCATCAAACATCCTAATCATCACGCTACCAACACCCACCATACGGAAAGAAGCATCATTGCCCATCAGAACTTCTCCTCCATCAATTTCATGGTAAGTGGAAAAGCAGTTCCTATCAGGTGTCATATGATAGGATGCGCCAGAATCAATCAGCCATAAGTTGCTCTTCCCAGAAGAGCCAGAAGCTGTAAATACATCGGTGTCACTTTCTGTATCTGATTTCTCTGCTGTAGAAGCTGAAGCTTGCTTTGGATCTTTTCTTCTACCTTCAAGCTTGGGACATTGTGCTATGAAGTGCCCTGGTTTTTTACAATAATGACAAGTCAAATTCTTAGGCCCCCTAGACTGAGACCGTGAATAATTCCGTCCTCCACCTTTCTTCGTCCTGCTTTGGCCTCTACCTCTCTGAACAGATAAGCCTTCAGTATCACTATCCAAGCTAGTGCTCACCAATCTACCTCTTAATACTTCATTATGAAGACCAGCCTTTACATCAGATAGGCTAATTTTACTGCAGCCATAAATCATGGAATTAACAAAAGCAGTATACTCCTTAGGCAAGGAACATAAGAGGATCACAGCTTGAGCCTCATCAGTAATATCAACTTCCGCTGCCTTCAGGTTCATAATCAAAGTCGTCAAAGCATCTACATGATCCATGAGATCAGCTCCAGGCTTCATCTTGAACGAATAAAGTTGTTGCTGAAGAATAATCCGATTAGTGAGAGACTTGTCTTGATATGCATCTGATAATGCATCCCATAGTTCTTTCGCCGTCTTCTTTTGAGAGAATTCTCTAAGAACTTCATCTGAAAGGCTCAACCGAATTGTTGTAAGAGCTTCATCTTCCATCTCTTCCAAATCAGCTGCATCAATATCTTTCAATTTCTCAGGCGCAGAAACAACCTTGTAAGTCTTCTCCTTCTTCAATACAGCCTCCATCTTCATCTTCCAAGTACCAAAATCTCCTTTTCCGTCAAAACGTGTTACTCCATAATTGACACCAGATCTGCCAACAGACTTACTAGAAGTAGCCATTAATATCCAAACAGAAACAATAACACTAGCTCCGATACCAAACTGTAGTGATTTTTTTTTTATTTGAGCGGAAGCGGTTTATTTGTTCAGAATCTAGTATTGCCTATTTAGATATCAATGACACTTAAAAAGAATTATGCAGTCTCACAGAAAAAATAACAGAAATAGAAGACAGGAAGATTTAACGTGGTTCGGATATGAATATCCTACGTCCACGGAGATCCAACAACTTTTTATTTCACTAAAGAAGAGAGTACAAAAGAAAGAGGGAAGAATAATGGTGGATACTACACTTGCTTGTTCATATGAAGATAAAGTTCCTTCATTTATATAGACTTGATAACGAAGGGTTGCTTGGAGATTAAGCAAATCAATTTCCTGATTACGCAGATATCTTTCCAATTTGCGTGATTTGATTTTAGTATAAATAGATGGCGTAATCTTCGTTTCCATATCTTTCCTTTATTCTCCATGTCTAATAATTTATTTCTTCATATAGCAGACTAATTAATTGATTTGCTAATTAATTAGTTTCCTTTAAAATATCCTTCCATATATCAGCTAAATTAATTGATTTGATTGAATCAATTAATTAATTTCTTTCCCTTTTAATGAATATTTGAATCATCCAAATTCAACAATAAGTAGATGGAGTATTTTATAAAATAAATTTAGCAAGCTAATAAGTGAATTATGAGCTCTACACTTATTGTTAAAGTGATTAGAGACCTAATGGAGCTTATTTATTATATATAAACATCATTTAAGTGAAGAAATAATTTTAAAAGTGAAAGATAGATTTTATAAAATAGAATGAGATATTATAAAATAAAATAATACGATATTTTATAAAATAGAATGTGATTTTATAGATTAGTATAAATGATATATTTTATAAAATAGAATTAGATTTTATAAACTAGTATAAAAGAGATATTTTATAAAAGTAGATTTTATAAACTAGTATAAAATAGATATTTTATAAAAGTACGAGATTTTATAAAATAGTTTGAAAGAATTATTTTATAAAAGGGTTATAAGGTTTTATAAAAAAAACTATGAGGTGAATACCTAATTTTAATGAAGAAACTAAGTATTAGAAAGGCTTAAAATGATTCTTAAGCTAGTATTTTATTTTATAAAATAATGAAATGGTTTTATAAAATAGTAGAAAAAGATATTAAGCTTTTATAGAAGATTGATAAATAAATTAAGATTTAATTTTTAGATAATCAAACTATTTATTTAAATATCATGTATGTATATGGGTAAGTATACGTATACATGAGTTTGAAGTTATATAATAATAAATACAATCCTTATATTGTAATTAGAACGGTCGATAATGGTTGTGCATGTGTGAATATAAATTTAATTGTGTGATTAATTATATATTTGTGTGGGAATATCCATATGTGTATATAAGCAAGTTACGAACAATCTTATGTAGCCATAGTGATTATCTGGTGCGCTAAATTGCATTGGAGAATATCGGGTCGATTAACCCCTCCGATGAAGCTCGAAACATGATTTGTGAAGTTTATCATGTTTGTATCATTGTGCGGATGTACATGCACATATAGGTGCATCGACACATATGTGAGCACCACGTGAAGTGAGATGGTCAATCGATTTCATTTTGGTGTGGTAGATGAGGCCGGGTCATTGAAACCGTCCCATGGGACTCTACGCGCAAAAGAGTGTATTTCTATCAAAATTAGTTATTTGAATATATAAGGAACCACCTTAAAATTATCAACAAATAGACTCAAGAAGAGGTCTGATGTGATGGAAGCAAGCTAGAGGAGCTAAGTGATTAATCGGGTGAAGCGATATAGGAAACAACGCGTGAATCAATGATCATTGTGGAATGGGAGGTGCCTACCTAGGTTTACTTCTTGATGCATGCTACCATAGATCTACCGGTGAGGACCTATCCCAAGCAATGAGGCCTAGGCAGGGAGTAGTTTTGGGGAGTTATTTCCTCGGTTTAGGCGCGGTTCGACATGGGGCTTTGGTGTGACTTCGGGAAGACCATGGGCTATGTGGAAAAGTGGAATGCAGGGTGAAGCTCGAGATCCGAAGGCTAATGTAAAGTGTTACGTATGCGATCATTAATGGTTAGATACGAAATCGGTGCAGTGATTGGTTGCACGGTCACATCTAGCAAGCATGTACGATTAAGCGGAGTTAATCATGCCTATTGGTTTTGATCTTGGGTTAGATATGCTTTAATGGATGATATTGGTCTTGTATTGGTGACATACGTCATACTGGTCTTATATTAGTGACCATATGTCATATTGGCCTTTTGTTAGTGGCCATATGTATTATTGGCCTTATATTAGTGGGCATCCGTGTAGATAAGCAATGACAAGATATCGGTCTTTGTTTGTGATAGGCGTATCTGATTATGTGATAATATATTTAACTAATATATATATATATATATATATATATATGCATCATCGGTGTTCCTTTATGGTCCCGATAGTGTATTATAAGGGAAATGCCCATCGTCCTCTTTTATAGAGGCGTTATCACTATTTTGTTTCGAAATCCATGATAACTAAGGGTGAGATGATGACAATCGTCTATGAGTGGATTTTTTATCACTTATGCTCTACGTGGGGTATGGTGAGATCCACATGTATTTTAGATATCTAGAGTAGATCATATATCACTTATGCTCGATGTAGGATAAGGTTAGATCTACATGAGTTCGATCAAAGTTGGATGCAGCTCGGGGTCTATGTTACAACTTGGTACCAACTCTATATATTTTGGACCCTCGACGTGAATCATTAGATCACGATAATTTGAATTATAGATGGATGCCTAACGCAGACTCGGGTTTTAGACATCTAGAGTAGATCATATATCACTTATGCTCGATGTGGGGTATGGTGAGATCTACGTGAGTTTTATAACACTAGATGTGACTTGGGGTCTATGGTATAATTTGGTGTTGGCTCTATTTATTTAGACACGAGTCTTGGGCGGATTCCACCCCTCGGCAATGAAGATTATTATATTCTTAGTTTATCATTTATCGATATATTATGTGTGTTATATTAGTTAGTTGGACTTATATTATGATATTTATATCACCCCTGCATTTGTATATTGGATTGCCTTATCATGGTATACTGTTATGTATCAGTCACAATACATTAGTTGTGCTGATTCATTGATTACAAGAGAAAGGCGGGTTATGGTATGATTTTCTATCTTTTGGGACAAGTTTACATTACTTATTTATTAGCAGTTCGGATTATCCCTAAGCCATGTTTATGGAGAGAAACAACTGTGCTTTAGTAGTTCCTGTTTTATTTATGTATATAGTTTTCATATATAGTATTCTGAGATAGTTCCACTAGCATCAAGTTTTATGTCGAACCCACGTTTTGTCTTTGTCTATTTATCTATTAGGTTCTTTTGGATGTACATTATCAAAGTGGTACAACTGGAGCATGTTGGAGGCATGATACCAATATTTTGGATATATACTTGATACTATAGTAGTACCGACATATATGTTATTTATGATAGAGTTAGGGATATTCCCTAATGGTAATCATGTAATTTGTTACATATATCTAACTCGATAACCCGTCTTGTTCGAAATAAAAGGCTTTCTATTATATACTTGACATAATGTGTTATATTAACTGATTAATTTAATTAAAAGTATATTTAATAAAAAAAATATGAATGGTATTTTTTGTGATAGTAGTAACAAAGTGTTGTAAATATGAGTAATTTATCACAATATAATTAAACATATCGTTTTAAATATGCTTAGTCAAGATGTATCAAGATTGAATATCAATACATCAGTTAAGACTAGAGTATGTAACGCTCTCCAAATACTGAGCAATATATTATTCATGGCTGTTGGGAGGCATCAAGAGATTATGTAATGATAGTTATTGGATAACTATGGAATGACTCATTCGGTGGTTTCTGATAGTTAATATAACTATGGTCAAACATAAAATATTGATGTGGCTAAATTACATAGTTCTTTTAACTTAAGAATATTGTTTATCTTCAATGTGAAAGCTCCGATTTGATTGTAGTTAAATCATGGCATGACATATGTCGAAGGACTATAGTTAGATCGAGTGGAAGCATTGGAGGTGAAACACCATTCATGAGAGAATTTGCCTCCTCATTTATATGAGGTTGGTATCATGATCAACTGAATTCAACTCAAAGTCAAAGTCTGTAGTCAAAGCAGTTCAGTTTATAATAATTTTTATTATTGAACCAAGGACTTTATGTTTAGACTATAGAGTTGAATATGGATGATACTAGAATTTTGACCATTACCAAACTCCGTAAGTCCATAGTGATATAATTTCGATGAAGAGAATTGGTGTAAAAATAGTCATAATCAAATAATGCTTAAATAAGTAAAAGTGGATTTTATTAAAAAGATGTGTAAGCAATGCATTCAGCTAAATTTCCACACCACTAGCTAGCTAAGATGACATGTGAATATTAATATTCGTTCAATATTAATCGCTGATTGAATTTGCATTATAAGTCGCACAACCATGAAGATGAATACCCGAATAAACCACATGACTTAATTAATCTATAATCATTGTAAATTGATTAAATTAATTAAATTAATTGATGTTTCTAAAATATTGGTTTTTATTCCTATTTGGTTTGTTTGTATATCATTAGCATTAATAAAGTGCGTAAATAAAAGTTATAAATACGCATATCAATATAGGATATCGATAGATTGTTTAAATGAAATAAATGCTGAATGTGTTTGAGATCATTTGAGGCCCATGTTGCCCTCATGTTTGGTCGGCCACATAAGAGAGAGAGAGAGAGGATAAGTTTTCAAAAGAATTAATAAAGGAAAAAGGATAATACAAAGAACTAATAAAGGGAAAAGAAGTCCACGGCTCTATAACGGCTGGCAAGGTTTCCTAGCTCCCCTGTAGAGAGAAAGGGTTTGATCCTTGGCAGCCGCATTTTAGCGGCTTGTTATTTGCGGGGCATGAAATAATCTCTTAAATGAGAATAAAATATCAAGATCAAAAAGTGCCTTTGTGAGAGCTTGAGTTAAAAGGGGGTAGGGCGGTGGCAGACTTTCTTACATCCCTAACCTACAAAAGTGGTTTGAATATAATGCAAAGAAGGAAAAAAGTCTCTCTTTAATTGGGCAGTGATTACCTTCTTTATTTAATTCTTTTCATAAGCTTTTGTCATTTATTTTTTTCCTTTCAGTAAATTTTCAGTTCTTTCCTTCCTCTCTTATGGCTGAAATTTTGAGAGCTCCCATGTCCAAAATATCCGGAAACGAATACAAATCATAATAAAAATGGTTTATCTCTCTTGACCTATGCAAATTCTGGAGGCTGTTTTCTGAATCTAGAAACTTTGATTCATTATTCAAGGTGTGATTTATTGGCTACATCCAAAGGTAATTTTCTTGTTTAAATTCACCTATATATTTATATGATTGATATAATTAGATTTTCTATAATTCACCTCATGTTTTAATTATCATCTTGCCATATGTAATTTAAATCTCCCTTATGTCTACTTTGATTAAAACATGTTTATTATATTGTTTTGATTTAGACCTATGTTGTTCATCGTCTCCCTTTAATATATATATTCATGATAAATTGATGTGTTCTGAATCCCCTGTTACTTTTGATCACTTGTCTATTCTTTGTATTATTTAGATCGGTAAATTCTTATTATAGATTTGCACATGTCTACTTTGTCTAATTTCTTTTATTTTGTTTTGGAAATCTGTGAAGTTAAAAGCTAATTTTTTTGAGATTTTTTAATATAATTATATAACATTTACATACGCAAATGCAAATGATTTGTATATGTTAAATTATCTACTATTTTGAAATTAATATTTAATTTCATATGGTAAATAGTTTAACTTAATTATTTCAACCTTTGTTAAAAAAATTGATTTAAGATTAATGAATGAACTTTACTGCAAATTCTAATTCATTGAAGTTTCTGTATTTAAAGTCTCATGTAAATCTAAATGATTGTTTCATTTCTAAACTAAAAGTTTAATAAAAACTGTTGACTTTAAAATCAAAACTTATATGTATAAATATATGTATATATATATACATATATTATATGCTACAATGTTTGCAATATATATTTTGTTTAGATCTAAATTATTAAACTGTAAGAACCGTGTCTATGAAAATATACATGTTTAGTTTAATTCAAATTTTTAAGAGGGTTTTATGCAATAATGTAACCTTTTGTTGTCAAATCTTTCTTTAATTGAACTCAATCCCATTAATATTATTTTGGATTTCAAATTATTTAAAATAACTAATAGATTTTCACTATATATAATACATATGCATGTTTGTATATGTTTATAATTATTATGGACGTATGCATATATTTCATTAATCAAAAACTTGGATAATAAAGGCGTGTATAAATTTGGTTGATAAATTATAAATGTCATGTAATGCATTGATTATTACAATTAAAAAAAGGAGAGAAATGAAAGGTTTATCTCTTTTCATATATTGTCATATCTTCTCTATATTAATTGCATAAGGTACGTAAAGATAAAAAAAATTAACTTTCCGAATGGGAATTTTTAATTTATGTAAATATTCAAATTCGCTTCAAATATTATAAGTAATAATAAAATCAATTATTGATAAAATGATTTTATTTTTAATGACATATTTTTAAATAATTTTATAGGTTTTTTTCATAATTTTTAATTTGAAAAATATTTATACTGTCGTTTGATGTATTTTTCGGTAAACGAGGGTATTTTTGAAATTTCATAGAATAGGATAAATATATTATTTTATTGCTATTTTGTGATTGTGTCGTATTGTTATGCATGATCGTATTTTTATTTCTGTCATGTACGGTTTATACTCGAATGAAATACATTGTAGTGAAGTGTTGAAAATTTTAAAATAAACACAACCCCATACATAAGACTTTAGATTATTTTGACTCTTCCCCATTTCGCATTTCCCATAAACACTTTAACCCTAGCCTCCTCTGTCTAAAATCAAAATCAAATCATTCACTCAACAATAAATTACAATATTGGATCAGCTGAACTCGTGGGATAAAGAACTTCGAACTATGTAGAGATAGTGGCGTGCGGTGATGGTTGTTCGTGTTCGACATGAAGGTGATGAATTAGGGTTTGGATTTTGAGGTAATTGAGGTGGAATTTGGCAAAGTAGAGGATACCATTGTGTTTCTCGTGTGAAGGAGCACCATTTCCCAAAATTTGGAGGCATGCGACTTGGCGTGGTAAATTGCATCATTTTAGGGTCGAGGGGAGCAAGGAGCAGGTTACGGTTTATTGGGGGATGTCGAGCTTGGAGTTGATTTGTAAGATGGAGAGCTTTTGTGAAGTGAAGTTCGTCAATAAAGTCGGATTACGATTTCATGGAGTATTGTGTGAGATAAGGTGTATGTGCACGAATTTGGGGTAAGTGTGCGTGTACGAGGATACGAGAACGAGGGAGAAGAAGGATTAGTGGAAGGTGATTAAGTTAATAAAGTAATCAAAGTTGAATAATTATATATTAACTAATTCAAAAACTTATAAATTGAATAACTTCTGCATGTGAAGTCCAATTGAGATGTGGTCTTTTGCGTTGCACTCGTATAAGCATTATCTACACACTGGAATTGGTTTCATCAAGTTAGAGCAAGTAGAATTTTGAGTCGATGTTCGATTTTAGATAGAACGAAAACACTTATGCATCAACTGGAATTTCGATGAGTTATTTCACCTTAGAACGAATACTGTATGATATATAGTAGATATAAATTATTTTTGCGCTTGAATGATTGGTTGGTTTGGTTTTGGTTTAATTTATGCTTTGAAAAGTGGGATGATATATAAAATGAAATACATGGAATTTTATAGAGGAATCCTGATTCCTTGTTACTATTAATTTTAATATTAGTTATATACTTATTGTACAAATGTTGAATGTCAAAATTTGGTAGTTTCGCCATATTAGATATGACTTTAATATGTTGAAAAGTTGAACTCTTTTAGTTGTAAAACTATGAAAATACTTGTTAAGTGCTATGGCGGCTCTAGGCCTCATTATAGTATTTTGAAATACTATGGATTACTGCTTGATTTGAAAATGGTTTTGATCTAGGAAAATGATTTTAGAGATAATTTTGGAATTTTCTATGGTATTTTAGAAATGGCTTTTAAACTTCTTTATTTTATTTCAACCTTTTTATTAATCTTTTCTAGTTTATACAATTTTTTTTAAAGTATTTCGGTAATTATTTATTGAATAGGAAACTTCATAAAGTAATGAATGTTATTTTAAAGGAAAATAAAGGGGATTTATCCTTTGTAATAAAGTAACTCTGTTTTAAAAGAAAATAGGAATATTTTGGAATAAATATTAGTGAAACGTTTTGTATAAATTGTTGTATAATAAAAGAGATTTATAAATGGTATTGTACAAATAAACGAGATTCATAAATAGTATTTTATACATAAAAGAGAGATTTATAAACGATATATTATAAATAAATGAATAAATTTATAAATGATATTTTATACAAAGCGAAATGATTTTTTTTTAATAATTTGTTATAAGAAATCACATTTATGGATTTATAGTAATATATGGAATGATCTTTTTATGGAAAGTATTTTGTTCTATCTTGAAACTAAAGGTTTGTGATAAGTAAATAAGACTTATAAAAGGAGTTTGCAAACAAATTTGGAGATTTATAAAAGGAGTTTATAAACAAATTTGGAGGTTTATAAAAGGAGTTCATAAAAGAATTTGGAGCTTAATAAAAAAAGTTTTATAACTATATTTGGAGATTTAAAAAAGAAGTTTTACAAATAGAAAGGAGATTTATAAAAGGAGTTTTATAAATATGAAAGAGATTTATTAAAAGGAGTTTTATAAAAGGAACGAGATTTGATTTCCATAAATGATCATTTTAAATTATGGTGGTATAGAAAGTATTATTTCATACTTAACACCAAATTTTAAGATAGGGAAACTCATCCTATCTTGAAAATTAAGAATGTATGTCATGGTAAGGATAGTATACTAACTTGTCTGACTTCATTATCAATCGAGAGATAACATAAATTTGAAATCGGAAAGTGATGGTAATTATATTTGGTCTAGTTTATATACGATCCATTTACTTAGACTAAAAGAAAAGCATTTTGGGTTTATTATGATTGATGTTCTAAATGGCGTTTGTCTTAACCTAAATAAATATAGTTTTGAAGTGAAACCTTTCATAAGTGTTTTGCGAATATACTTATACCATTGAGATAAGTATACGGTTACATTTTTGAAGTACTAAAACTGTGGTGTTTGTGAAAATACTTACACCATTGATATAAGTATATGGTTACATTTTTAAAGTATTGAAAGTGTGGTGTTTTGTGAATGTACTTATACCAACGAGTTACATATATGGATGTATAAATGAATAATGAATGAGTAGCATACATATGTATATTTTTATAAAAGGTTTTTTAATACAAGAATTTACAAAGTGGTTTTAATGAATGAAAAGTTTAATTAAAGAGGATCAGGGGTTGCTTAGGTACTTAACCATGCTTGAATTCCATATGAATTTAAATGTTTGATTGGATTATTTGTTTATTTGATAGTTAAATAACCGACTATCAAATCTTGGTCAGTTTTGAAACAATCGATTGTTGCTTCGGAGAGATCGGGATTGGATATGTTATCCAAAAACCACTTCGAACAAGCATAAACATCTAAATTAGAAACATCTTGAAGATGACCAAAGATGGAGTTCTTTAAAGTGCAAGGGCTACTTGCTACTAATCCTAAGAATGATTCCAAAATAGATGTAGTAGATTTAATGCCTTTGTTCTGTTCAGTCCAAGGATAACTTATATGGATGATGCTGGCATTGCACTGTTGCCTGGAGGGAAGTGTTAGCATTCCAAGTGGGATTTGCTAAAGGTAAAATGTAAACTCAAGCCTCACAACTGAAAATAACTAAAACATGGTCAATATGGTAGGGCTATGTGATTCGCTACCATTGGTGTATGGTCGTTACTTTTATCTAGATTGATATTTATGGATTATTTATGCTTGTGGCCACAGAAATGGTTTGACAAGTCAATAGGAGGGGTGGTGATCATATTGGGTACATCTCGGAAGGGGTATGTCGGTTCTTTGTTGGTAGAGGTGCAAGGTTGCAGCCGCAGTACATTTTACTGGAGGTGTATTGCATGGAGGGTAGTCCCTTACCTTGTTATTGTTGGAATCCATTTTCCAATACGTGCCTTACGAACTTAATTGTACACTAAATATGTTGTAATGATACAGAATTTTATCACTTTGAATTTTAGAATATTTAATTAATTTTTAATTTTTAATTAGTGGTTGTAAATATAAAAAAGAAATCAATTTAATGCTAAAATGAATTTATAGGATTTTACCATATCTTTTAATTTGGAAATTATTTAAAATTTCATTTGACATATTTTATAATCGGTATGTTTATTATTGTTTTGTGATCGGGTCACATTATTGTGCATGATCGTATTTTTATTCCGTCATTCACGGTCTATAAGCGAATGGGATATTGTGTAGCATGGTACCACAAATCTTCTTTTCAAAGATTTTCCCAGATCAAATCAAATTTAATACTTTCCTTAATGGTGATTTGTATGTTAATGTAATGGAGGGGATGGGTTGCCTGAATTTTGGTTAACTTTTGGGTTTTGGTTAGCTTGGATTTGAAGTAATATTTTGGTTATATGTATATCACCTCATATCAAAACATCCCTTTTCACTTCATTTTCCACTTTTCCATCTTTCTTTCTTCTTCTTGCTTCTTATTGTCATTGTTTAATTTTTTTCACTTCTATGTGAAATGGAAAAACAAAGAAAAATGAAGAAGGGACGAGGATTGGTGAAGGTAGCATTCGTTTCATGGTTATTTGCTCCATATCGCTGAAAACGTGCACATGTGAATGTTGGTGCATTGGAAATCAAACGGGGGTTGGGATTGGGGAAAATGACTGTAGATCTCGGGTATGGGTTAGGATTGAAGAGCGGGCCTTGGACTTTGGTGAGAAATGTTTTAATTTAATTTGTTTAGGTTTTGTTAACTTAGTATTAATTTTGAAAAGATATAACTCACTCATATTAAATCCGTTTGACCCGTG
Source organism: Allium cepa (assembly GCA_030765085.1). Taxonomy (NCBI): domain Eukaryota; kingdom Viridiplantae; phylum Streptophyta; class Magnoliopsida; order Asparagales; family Amaryllidaceae; genus Allium; species Allium cepa. The sequence continues at coordinate 339,008,955 of CM060929.1, read as the reverse complement.
TATCTTTGCATTAGCCTCATAGCTACATCTAGAACACTTTATTATTAATAGTTGGTAGTTTTGTTGTAGTATAATTTAATGATAAGTTGATAGGGTAGAATAGATTTACATTGTTTTGGATAATAACGTAGTTAATTAATTATACTTCATTATTCAGACATATGTTTAGAAGAATAAAACATCGTTCTACTATATTTAAATTAAGTAGATTATTTGGACATCTGTTTAGCAGAATAAACTGCCGTTTTGCTATATTAAAATTTAGTAGATTATTTGAACATCTGCTTAATAGAATAAATCTCTGTTCTACTATTATATTAATTTAGACATTTAATTAGATGCCAGTTGATTTATATTGGATATATTTTCTAAGTATTGGAAGTGTAGTGTTTTGTTAATATACTTATACCGTTGGGATAAGTATATGAATATATTTTCTAAGTACTGAAAATGTAATGTTTTGTTAATATAGTTATACTATTAGGATAAATATTTGGATATATTTTCTATGTATTGGAAGTGTAGTGCTTTGTGAATATACTTATACCGTTGAGATAAACATATGGATGTTTATCCACATATTGTAAGAGTATAAATGAATAACGATTGGGTAATATATATGTATATTTTTGTAAAAGTTTTTAAATCAAGTAATTATAAAGTGATTTTAATTAATGAAATGATTAATTAAAGAGGCTAGGGGTTTCCATAGGAAATTAAATCTATGTTTATTGTTGTTTGTTTGATAGTTAAATAATCATTTATCATATCTTAGCCAAAATATAACTCTAGAAAAATCTAGGAGAAACACGGGGGTTATATGACATAGTTATCTTATATGACATTATACTATGTGTATAAATCTCGTATTGTTCTCACAGGACAAATGATAAGGAAATCCGTCTGCTTAAACGGTTAGGAGGTGATCTCTGCTCTTATGTATTGTCTCATTATTTCCAAAAGAACCGAACTTGATTTTATCGGAACTATCGATTTGGTTGTGGAATGACTAATAAGAAGAGATGTGTATGTATATAAGATGACTTGAAACCATAACCACTCTAAAACCATATACACATTCTACACTTTGGAAATGATTCGAGACTAGTCCGAGATAATGGAATCGAAGACGGAGTTTTTTGAACAACAAGGGTTACTTGCTACTAATCGTGAGGGTGATTCCAAAATGGACATAGTAAAAGTAGCGCCTTCGGTTTGTTTATATCCTAAACAACTTGTGTGGATGAATGCAACATTGCATTGTTTCTTGGATGTTAGAATTTCAAGTGGGAAGTGCTAGGAGGAAAAGGTAAAACGTGACCTCACAAGCCACATAACGTGGTAATAGCTAAATAGAGAAGATGTAGCAGAGCTTTGTGGTTCGCTACCATTAGGAGCATCATTCCTTGATCTATATTGGGATTTATGGATTTGGTATATGCGCACCGGGCGATGATGGGGCAATGTTTGAAGCCTCGGTGCCCAAGGGATGATGTAATCTGGTATGCCATATTAAAGGGGTAGCCGACTCTGCATTGGTAGAGGTGCATGGTTTGTCGTATCGGTACATTTTATCTAGAGGTGGAATGTAAGGAAGGTAGGCCCTTACCGTGTCATTGTTGGAATCCATCCTCTAATACATTCCATATAATTTTAGTTGTAGAACTAGTACTGTTGAAGTTAATAATGGGTAACCATTCCAGATATGTTATATATTTATTTTAAACCTGTAGACATTATTATATTATCACTTGATTTCCTATAAAAAGGTTTGGTTATCGTAAGGTAAAAACCAATATGTGTTTATATACGAAGTGGACTTAAGAGACACCTTTATTTCTAAAATATTTTTATAACATTAAGTTATCCAAATGTTTTGAGTTTTATTAAGTTGGTTTACCAGACTTATCTGTGCGTTATTTTCTTATAATGCTCGGGTAGCCCGAGCATATTTCCAAATTTAGTGATGGCTGCTTTGGAGCTTCAGGTGATGAGATGAATACTTCTAAGACGTATTCTCATATATTTTTTATTTCCATTGTACTTTCTTATTTGTATTTACCAGCAATCGTAAGGGTATGTTGTTATAATTATCCCAGAAGATGATAGGTTAGTTACTCTAATTTATGTATGTATATCACAATTTTCTTTTGTAAAGATCATTGGTATATTATATATTACCAATCACACTGTGAGGTTATGTTCTATCTTTTTTTATTTCACAACAATAATCTTCCTTTCCGCTGCTTGGATGTTCGGTACGTGAATAACATGGAAGTATTAGTGTCGACTTCTGAGGATCGAAAAGGCGGGTCGTTACAAGTGGTATCAGAACTGAAGATTAAGCAAGACCCTTGGCCGGTGGGGTAAACTCATTAGAGATAGGGTTAGTAAAACCCTAGAATGAGTTTGAGCATATATATATATATATATATATATATATATATATGAGAGTGCATATTTGTTAGTGCTATAGAAATGATTTATATTGTGTTGATTAGTCTGTTGAGTGGTTTATAGATTCTGGTCAATACAGTATCTAACAGATTGATAGGGATCTCTAAACACTTGAACAAGGCAAACTGATGTAGTATTGTTTTGAAACCGGTAAATAAAATAATTTTACTTAGTAATATATTTTTTATTTACAAAATAATAATTTTCAAAAATTAATGTAGTTATTTTTTATGTGCTTGTTTGTTAGGAAATGATTATATTCAATTATTATCATTTAGGATTTGATTTGTCATGGTCTTCCAATTTTATGGCATTGACAATGGTTTGTTGATTTATCAGTAGCTTTCGTTTCTAAAAACCTATTATGGTATATAGAAATCATGAGGATATTTAAATGAACATCTTATGAATTAAGTTTCACGGTTTGACTATAAGAATTCGGTGATAATTTCGGGTTAAAATTGGGTTTTAATAAAAGGAGTTTATTAAAAGAAAGCTAGAATTTTATGAAATAAATATTTGAGAATGATATTATAAAGAATTATTTTATGAAATTTGGATTTATAAAAATGCGTTTTATAAATAAGAGGATTTTTAAGGATTCAAATCCCAGAGTCTTGAATTTTTTTAATTGTTTTATGGAAAAAGCAGTAATAGTTTTACTAGGAAATACTTTCAAGTATAAATATTTTGGAGTGAAATTTAAGTAAGGAGTATTTTCTTTAGATTGGTTCGGGGAATGAGTCTTGATTTGTTTTGTGATGATTTAAACAATCATCTACGCGACGATCAGATGTTTACCTAGGCGAACGTTGTAGTGCACTTAGTAAATTATTCTATTTATTATTGTACAATCGAAACGAGTTCTAATCCAAACTAACCCAAAGCATGTTGGAAATTAATTTTTGTTAAAACTATTTGTTTGGAAATATATAGAGTTGTTTCAAAAGGGAATTTTGGAAAACGAGAAGTATTTCATGTTAACGAGGTCGAGTGGCTCGAAAATAACAAAAAATGGGAAAGAGATGTGTTCGGATGGTAAAAACTTCTCTTAATATTATCCTTCAGGTAAGGGAATGTATGACACTATTTAATATACCTAATTCCTTCTTATAATTTTAGGGTTACTCAGGCTATAAATGTGTATTTTTCTATGGGTTAAAGTGCATAATATCATTGCAAAAATGGATTTAAAGTACAAGTCAGGTATCTAGTTCTCAAGTTAAATTCAAAATAAAAAGGATCGAATCAGATAGCTGTATATACCCTTAGGATGTAGTAGGATATTATACAAGTTTTAAACTTAAGTTATGTTTTATGAAAATGCTTTCATGAATAGTTATGGAAAGTAAAAGGAATAAGTTTTGGTGTTAACTTGTTCCATCTTCGTCTGTTTGAGATGAAATTTCGGGATCGAAATTCTTCAAAGGAAGTGAGAATGTAATGGCTAAAAAATTTATCCCTTTTTATTTTTTGGAATATTTAACTAATTTTAAATATTCAGTTAATGGTTTTAAATAAAAAAATAAAACAATTTAGTAATGAGATGAATTTATAGGATTTTTTTCTTAATTTTTATTTGGAAATGATTTAAATTTTCATTTGACGTATTTTACGGCGAATCTTGTTTTTTCAAAATTTAACAGAATTTGAAAAACCCAGTATACTTTATTATTGTTTTGTGATTGGGTCACGTTATTATGCATGATCTTACTTTTATTTCTGTCGTTTCTGGTCTATACGCGAATGATATATTGTGTAGCAGAGTACCGCAAATCTTATTTTTAAAGATTTTCCCAAATAAAATCAAATTCAAAATTTTAAACCTTGCCTTTGTGGTGGTTTGTATGTTGATGTGATGGAGGGATGGGTAGCTTGAATTTTGGGTAGACTTGTGGGGCATGTTTAGCTTGGATTTGAAGTAATGTTTTGGTTATAAATATATCACCTCATCTCAACTCATACCTCTTCACTTCATTTTCCATTTCTCCACCTTTCTCTCTTCTTCTTGCTGCCATTTTTTCATTTTTCACTTCTCTGTGAAATCGAAAAACAAAGAAAAATACAGGAGATAAAAAAATACAGAGAGCGTGCAGAGGAGAAAAATCATGAACGCATGAATATATATTCTTTATCTTTTCTTTGCTTCCAAAGAATGAAAAATTCCAATTCCCTACTTTAAAAATCGATGTCTTCCGATCAATCCACCTTTGGCTATAAATCCCAAGTGCAAAGTTATGGAGAATCATCCCAAGTATTTTTTTAGAAATTGGTTGCTTAAGATTTCGTCAAGACATGAGAGAGATATTGCTTAATTAAAGTAAGCGTGAAAGTTTGCTTTAAACTTAAAAAAAAATCAAATTCCCTTGATCCACTTACTATTAGACGATGTTTGTTCCACCATTGGCTTCGTAGGGGCAATGTAGTATTTTTTGTAAAGTATTAATGGAGTTTTGTGACGGTCATTGGCGATCATTTGAAACTAGGGTTAAGGTTTAATGGCGATGGAGGCAGAGTTAGGTGGTTTGGAGGGTACTGTTATGTTTGTCGTGAGGAGGAACTTCGGTGGTGAAGTTTTGGTGAAGTGCGGTTTTCTTTTAAGGTTCTGCGACATGTGTTGTAGTAAAGTTGAGAGAGTTGTTGCATTTTTATTAGGGGTGCAGTCTTGGAGTTGGTAGGTTTGACAAGTCAAGCACGCGGAGAGAGGTGGGTTGGTGAAGGTGGTGTTCGTTTTCATGGTTGTTTGCTCTGTATCGTCGAAAACGTCATGCATGCATATTGGTACACTAGAATTCAATGGGGGCTGGGATTTGGGAAGATGACTGTAGATTTTGCGTATGGATTAGGGTTGAAGAGTGAGCCTTGGGCTTTGGTGAGAAATATTTTAATTTAATTTGTTTAAGCTTTATTAACTAAATGTTAACTTGAAAAGCTATAACTCGCTCGTTTTAAATCCGTTTGACCCGTGGATATTTGCATTAGACTTGTAATGACATCTAGAACCTTTGGTATTAATAGTTGGAAGTTTGTTGTTGTATAATTTAATGATAAATTTATAGTGGTAGAATAGAATTACATTGTTTTGAATAATAAAGTAGTTAAATAATTATACGTTATTATTTGGACATCTGTTTAGTAGAATAAAACACCGTTCTACTATATATAAACTGAGTAAATTATTTGGATATATGTTTAGCAGAATAAAACACCATTCTGCAATATTTAAATTGAGTAGATTATTTGGACATCTTTTTAGCAAATTAAATCCTCGTTCTGCTATTATATTAATTTAGATATTTATTTATATACCAGTTGAATTATACTGGATATATTTTCTAAGTATTGGAAGTGTGATGTTTTGTTAATATAGTTACACCATTGGGATAAGTATATGAATATATTTTCTAAGTATTGGAAGTGTAGTGTTTGTTAATATACTTATACTATTGGGATAAGTATATGGATATATTTTCAAAATATTAAAAGTGTAGTGTTTTATGAATATACTTATACCGTTGAGATAAGTATATAGATGTTTGTCCAAATATTGAAATAAATAAATTGTGATTGGGTAGTATACATATGTATATTTTTGTAAAAGTATTAAAATCAAGTATTTATGAAGTTATTTTAATCAATGAAAGGATTAATTAAAGAGGCTTAGAGGTTTCCATGGGAAACTAAATCTATGTTGATTATTGATTTGATAGTTAAATAACCAACTACCAAATCTTAGCGAAAATATAACTCTGGAAATATCTAGAAGAAACAGTTATCATTGATGAGGCTATACTATGCTATAAAATCTTATTTTGTTCTCGTAGGACAAATGATAAGGAAATCTGTTCGCTTAAACTGTTAGGAGGTGGTCTCTACTTTTATGTATTGTCTGCTTTTTTCCAAAAGAATTGGGGTTGAATTTACTGAAACTATCGATTTGGTTTTGGAGCAACCGATAAGTGGGAAAGTGTACTTATATAAGATGACTCAAAACCATAACCACTCCAAAACCATATAAGCATTCTATGCTTTGGAAGAGATTCGAGACTGGTTCGAGATAATGAAATCGAAGGTGGAGTTTTTTGAAGTGAAAGGGCTACTTGCTACTAATCTTGAGGGTGATTCCAAAATGTATGTAGTAGAAGTAGTGCCTTCCGTTTTTTGATATCTTGAACAATTTGTATGGATAAATGCCAACAGTACATTGTTTCTTTGAGGGCAGTGTTTGCATTTCAAGTGGGAAGTGCTAGGAGAAAAGGTAAAATGTGACCTCACAAGCCTCATAATCCGGTAATGGCTAAAGCAGGGGAGACGTAGCACAGTTATATAGTTCTTTACCATTAGGAGCATCATTCCTCGATCTAGATCCGAATTTATGGATTTGGTATGTGTGTTGTAACGAACCACCTTTCTAACCTTTAGGAACGACACTTAAGACATCCTCGGTGTTCGTGTTCCGCTGCCCAAGCATTGGAAAGATGAATCGTCGTGGGGGAGAAATAAAGAACAGAATAGAAAATTTCACAAAGAAACTGTAAAGTAAACCATCACAATCAATAATGAAAAATAACTAGTGTGGCTAACACGGTTAGCTATTACTTTTGATCGTGTAATATGGAATATAATTAAATCTAAATGCGAAAACAGATGATAATAGCAAAGTAAATAAAAAATAAGTGAAATAAAATAAGCACACTAGGAACTTTTATACTGGTTCGAACTTCCCGTTCTACGTCAAGTCCCAAACTCCTTATGGAATTTCAACTACAACAACCCTCACTTAACCCCGAGGAACAGGTTTACACTGCCTGAGCAATCGAACAAGACTTCACCCGCCTAAGCAACCAAATAGGACTTCGATACAAACAACAAAGGTATCTGACTGTAATGTGTTCTTAAATAACACTGATAAGTCAATTGAGTACAATCTTCCTATAATCTTCTCCTTAATCATATATAGTGATGTGCTTTGGGAATTATGGAAGATAAAGTGATCAAAGATCAAAGTATGTAAGTGATTTGAGTGCAATTTGAAAGTTTGAGAATAGATGAGAATTCAAGAGTGCTAAAAGTAAATTCGGTAATTTGTTTGTTGAATTCTGTAATCTATTTATAGTATATAAAGAGTTGCATCTTTAAATGAAAAGTTATATTGAAAAGAACGGATGCAACTGTTGATTTAAAAGAATGTTTCTCTTGGTGAAGAGAAGTGTCTTTTCAAGAAAACAACAGTTGGGGATATTCAAACGTCTGAATAAAAAAATTCAGACTTTTGAATTAGATTGAAACGCAAACAGCAAAGAAATAGTTCATTTCTGACCTTATTCAGATGTTTGAATATGTTTGTTCAGACATCTAAATATTGTGAGAACAATATTTTTATTTTAGTACTCAAATGTTTGAATGTATGGTTTCAGACGTCTGAGTTTGCTCTTTTGTGCATGTATGAGCATGTGTGTGCATGTGTGTATATATATTTCTTTTAACGAGAGATTTTAACAAATTTTTTAAGTAAAGTACAGACTCTAGACACATAATATACAACTTTAAACATCTGTAGATGAATCTGATATAAATCTCCTGTAAAGATGGTTAGTATACATATATCATTTTATATAGGTTGTTATAATCAAAATCAAGATTCTAACATTCTCCCCCTTTTTGATGATGACAACTATATAAAATTAATAAACTTGTAAATTATTGTTGCTCCCCCGTCAATGTGCACAATTTAAATTTCTCTCCCTTTGTCATCGAAAAAAAGAAAGAACATTAATGACAATAGATAATTCATTCCATTAAGGCAAACAAAGTAGTAGATAATAATACATAAAGAGATATTGTTTAAGAAATTTCTCATACAACTAGACAATAATGTTGATCAGCAAAACATAAGAAAATTTCTTATACAACTAGACTAAGATAATTAAAATTGGCTTGAAAGAGATGGATCATTGTGATTAGAACTTGAGCTTGAGGAAGATCATTCAAATGGAGATGGAATGTAGGCTTGAGTGGATGAAGAACCGAAACAAGAAAGTCGATCCCATATTTTATAGAGAAAGCCTTTGATAGAGTTGAATTTTCTTTTCGTCTTATTCTCAAGTTCCTTTATGTCCCGATGAATCTTTGATTGATTTCGGGAGAGAGTGATAATGGCTTGTCTTGAAGAAGTATCCGGGCCAATTTCTTGGATGGTTTCATCGTCCTCCTCTTCTTCTTCGTGTTGAGTATGAGAAGAAGAAGCAATACTAGTGTCTCGAGGTTGAGGAACACCTTGTTGAATATTTTGTGACCATTGTCGAAAGGAAATAATTTGTTGAGAAGGAGGCCGTATAGGAAGACCCATCAACCCTAAAGTTTTAGCGCCTAACTCACTAATACTTGTAAAATCGGAGTCAAGCATTGGTACACCGATGTTTAGGAGAATGCGCATAATATAGGCACCATAATGAATGGTTCCATGCTTCCTTCGGATTGTGAAGTCTTGGAATTCATCTAAAATAATTTTTCCCCAATTCACTTGTTGATTGGAGTAGATAGAATAAAGTGCATGGAAGTTTTCTTTATACACTTTTTCATAGCTACCCGTCCTTGGTTGGAGAGAGCGAATAAAAGCACGATGAATTAGCCTAGCTTGTGGCCTTAAGAAGGTAGATTTTAAATTGCCCATATTTATAAGTTGATCGGATAAAAATTGATGTGAAACTTCATCCCGATGTTCCATATCAACTTCAATTTCATTAATATCAATTCCTTGATAAGGGAAATTTAAAATATGACCTAGTCGTTGTAAAGGTAAGAAGATTCTTACGCCACAAACTAACGACCAAACACATTCTTGACGGGTTTGAGGATTTTGATGATCCAAATTTAACTTAGCAAGAAAAAGTTTAATCATAAGTTGATTAATCTTAACATTGTTAGGAGTATACCTAATCAAGCTATCGAAGTGAAATTGCTCCGCTAACTCTCTAATATGATAAGATGCGAAATCCGAAATTTCATGGATACTCCTTCGAAGATGTTGGAGTTCTTCATATAAATAAATCGAGAAACAGCAACATCGTTCCATAGTCATTGGCAGATTTGATCTTCGGATGGTCCGGATGCTGATTCTCTAGTTCTCTTTGATCTTGGTGCCATTGAAGACTTGAAGAAAGGTTAAAAGCTTTGAGGAAGATAAAAAATGGGGCTAGGGTTCTGAAGTAAGAAGGAAAGAAGTGAAAAAGGTATTATATAGAGGGTGAAAAGGCAGGGGTAAAAAGGTAATAAAAAATATAAGAAAGTTGTAAAAATTTGCTTAGAAGAGATTCAGACGTCTGAGTCACTTGATTCAGACGTATGAATTGAGTTGAATTGCAACCTACAAGGAATTAGTTGAAAAATGGTCTAATTCAGATGTCTGTTATATTTGATTCAAACGTCTGAATCTGGGGTAAAAGAATTCTATTATGAATATTCAGACGTCTGTTTATACTAATTCAAACATCTGAATTTTGTACAGAAGCACATATAGCCCTTTTTGAGAATAAAAACAATATATATTATTGAATAATTTTTAAATATTACAGATTTTAGAATAAACAGAATCAAATAAACATATGATATAAACAACAAGAGATGATTAAATAGATTTTGAAGAAGAGGATGGAGTATGATATGATTCTTCTTCAACTTTGGTGTTCTCTGCAAATGATCGAAGTGGAGACTATCTGTTACCATGTTCCCAAGAATTTGGAGTTGTCGGTGGACGTTGTGGTGATGGTTCCCAAGGATTGCGACGACTTGGAGAACGAGCTGAAGACAGTTGATGAACAGTATCTTTTGATGACGAACCACAGAACTTTAACGCTACTTGTTCCAGAAAGCTAAGCCGTTTGGCATTAACTTTTTGCTCATAGTATAATCACATTGTAAGTCTAATGTTTCTTTCTGATAGTGATGAATATCATCGATTTTTTCTTTTGTGGATGGTGATCCAAAAAAGAGAGACCGTCTTGTTCTTTTAGATGGAGGAGTATATCCAGTATGAGTTGAGGGAGGGACAATCGGAACCGGTTCATATATTAGAGTAGGAGTTGGTAGATTGTTCGATTCCGAGGAAGGAGAGTTGTAAAATAGCCTAGATGACTCAGAGTTATTGTTGAATGACATGATTAAACATAAATATTTGAAGAAAAAGGAAGTTGAATAAATTCTTGGTGAAAAGAATTAAAAAATGCAAATAATATATAGGTAGAAACTAGTTAAATTTAGATGAGATAATGTATGGTTAAAAGAAAAATGGCCATAGGAAAAAGAGGAGAGAATGGACGGTACATAAGAGTTCAACAATAACCTCATATTTCATAAAATAATGGATAGTGAAGTGGTAGTGTAGAGGACTACCAAGTATGAGGTCTTGAGTTTGAGTGCTAGATGACACCTTTTTTTTTCTTTTGAAAGAAGCTATGAATAAAATACATACATACATACATACATACATACATACATACATACATACATACATACATACATACATACATATATATATATATATATATATATATATATATTAAAAACTCAAACTTATAAATCTTTAAAAGAGACGATTCCAAGTTCTCGTCTTAAATTGATGAAAGTATTTTCATTTAGTGGTTTTGTAAAGATATCTGCCAATTGTTTGTCAGAGGATACAAATTCTAGATTGTTTAAATCTTTTTCAATATTATCACGAAGAAAATGATGATGAATGTCAATATGTTTTGTTTGTGAATGATTTACGGTATTTTTAGATAAATTTATAGTGCTAGAATTATCACAATAGATAGTTGATTTACTTAAATTAAAACCAAAATCTTATAATGTTTGTTGCATATAGATAACTTGAGCACATGCCAAAGCGGCAGAAATGTGCTCTGGTTCACATGTCGATAACGAAACACAATTTTGTTTCTTACTGAACCAAGATACAAGAGATCGTCCAATGAAGTGACAAGTCCCACTTGTACATTTTCTATCTGTCCGGCTTCCTCCAAAATCAGCATCACTATATGACACTAATTCAAAAGGACATTCCTTTGGATAGAATAATCCAAAGTCCCTGGTTTTATTAAGATACCGTAGTATGCGTTTCACTGCTCGTAAGTGTGATTCTTTGGGATCTGCTTGAAATCATGCACACAAACAAACACTCATCATTATGTCAGGTCTACTAGTTGTTAAATATAGTAACGATCCAATCATACTTCGATATAATTTTTGGTCAATACTTTTACCACTTTCATCTTTATCAAGACGTATGGTTGTACTCATAGGAGTTGGTTTGGTAGAAGTATTTTTCATACCAAAGCGTTTAATTAAATTGTTACAATATTTTTCTTGATTTATAAAAGTACCATCTTCTAATTGTTTTATTTGTAAGTAAAGAAAATAATTTAGCCCATATGTGGCATTTCAATTTTTCTAGCCATTAAATTAGAAAAATCTTGACATAATTTTTCATTTGTAGATCCAAAAATAATATCATCAACATATATTTGAACAAGTAAAATATCCTGCTTGTTTCTTTTAATAAAAAGAGTTTGATTAACCTTCCCAATTTCAAAACCAGAATCTATTAAATATCTTTTAAGACGATCGTACCAAGCACGGGGTGCTTGTTTCAAACCGTATAAGGCCTTTTTAAGTTATAGACATGGTCAGGAAATTGTTCGTGTACGAATAAGGGAGGTTGTTCAACATAAATTTTTTCTTTTATAAAACCGTTTAAGAAAGCACTTTTAAATTTATTTGATATAATTTAAAGTTATGAAAACATGCATATGCTAATAAGATTCGTATTGCTCCTAGTCTAGCGATTGGAGCAGATGTTTCTTCATAGTCAATTCCTTCTTCTTGATTATATCCTTGAGCAACTAATCAACTTTATTTCTAGTGATATTTCCTTGTTCATCTGCTTTATTTTTGAAGTCACGTTTTGTACCAATAATTGATTGGTCACTAGGCCGTGGAACTAAATCCCAAATGTCATTTCTTTCGAATTGGTTTAGCTCTTCTTGCATAGCGATTAACCAATTTTCATCAGTAAATGCTTCTTTAATATTTTTAGGTTCAATATTAGAGAGGAAATATAACGACCCTGACTCGACCTTCGAAAATCGGCACCGAATACGACACTCGTATTCAAATGCCGCAGATCCAAACGTCGAGCCTGGTTCGCCGGAGCTTATAACACATTAAGTAAATAACACAGCGGAAGAAATGAATAACATATATCAATATACAACATGAATGATACAACAGAATGATACAATAGATATCAACATACATCAGAGATATGATACAAGATAATAGCAGCGGAAAGAAAAGATAATACTAGCAGCGGAACAAAGCTCAAATATGGTCTTCAAGAAAGAACTCCAGTATCAGTAATCTCCATCTCCAAAGCACCAATCCAGAAATAGCTCGAACTCCAAATCAAGATGAAGAGAAGCAACTCAATCCAAATGCGATTGCCAAATCCTAAGGCTGAAAGCTGTCGCATCTACACCTACCATTGATTTCTGAAAACCCCAACTCTAGACTGCCCGTGTGGGAAATAGTGGGCACCCAGAGTTTAGGAAAGGAACAATAAACTCCAGGTCAGTCATGGGACTGGTATGAGCAAACAAAAACATTTGGTCTTTAAAACAAACAAAAGAATTTAAATTTGAAATCCGCAATGCTTTTTAGAAAATGAAACTACCATAAGGCCTCCCGCCACACACACAATGCAAACGCAGACTTGGAGGAGATTTCTCCTTATGATAGTCAAATATGCTTACTACGCAAAAATCAAATCATTTTTGATATTATTATTAGTGCATAGTGTAGAAAACAATTTCGAAAGTAGAATATAAATCCTAGCCAACATAGACATTCCGAACTATGCCTACTATAGCTACCATCCAAACAGTGGTGACCACCATAAGTGAATGGCAGGTAATACAACTAAAACCGTACAAGGCACGTATTGGATGAATGGATTTCCAACAAATGGTCAGGCTAAGGAACTTCCTACTGTCTATGGGATCGCCTCTGGCGGGACGTCCCGAGAACTAACGTTACGGTTAGATCTCTGCCAACACAAGGCCGGGTTACCTCTGTAACTAGGTAACTACTACACGAATATGTCATCCCCCGGTCCTTTGGGACCTTTATCCGAGCGCTCGCAACAACAACCACAAAGTATCACAAAGTAATAGATCTGCAGTATCCACATAGGTAGGTATCTGGGCTCCATACCATGATACCACCCTTTACCAGAAGGGAATGACACACCCTAAAGGGCGCGACCCTCATAACCTTGCCGCATCTTTCCTGTTTCGACCATTTCCGGGGAGTGAGGTCCTGATGCAGTCTCGTCCACAAAGCTACGCTTTGTGCAACAAAGCCATGCTTTGGGTCAACAGATGGCCAAAGCAATGATCACAAAGATAAATGATCAAACAAATGATCATATCACAAATGATCAACCAATGATCATCACACAGCAGCACTCAGCATGCCACATTACCAAATTGGGAATATCACTGATAAATATCAACTACATAACCTCTGAGCTCGTACGTCTCAGAGAAGGGTGTTAAACTAAGAGAATCAATTCTCCGCCACCAAGCAGAAATGTATTTGATAGAGATCAGTTAACATCTCAAAGTGTAATGTCGGACATACAACCATACAAGTCTGTTCCGGGTTCGAACAGAACCGAAGGCACTTCCGAAGAAGCCCTTGCAAATCCGGGTATCCACAATCCCGATCGGACTTCCCATCACTAAGGAGAACTCTATACCGGAGCAACTCAGTGCAGAGTCAATCGACAGGTTATCCTATCGTTCTCACAAATACCCGGTCTTCACCACCGGTCTTCAAAAGCTATCCATAACGTCGTATCACTATTCGGGATGGGCTATATGACACAAGGTCCTCTCCCGGCTAAACCGAATAGTGAGCGCCATATTTTAAAACATATGGATATGGGATTTTTAGCTAAGTCACAACTTATAAAAATCCAAAACTTTTCTTTCAAATGGTTAAACAAATTACCATTTTAAATCTTTAAATAAAAAGATTAATTTCACAAAGTTTCACCAAATTTCACAAAGATCTATTCATAGATTTCAAAACAATTCCCATTTCAATTGGATTAACCCAATTAAATCTTTAAATTAAAGATTTATAGCTTTCAAAACACATTTCCAAAAATTTATCTAAAACTTGGAAAACAATTTTCCTTTTAGACTTGAAAATTCTTTTAACACAACTTGAAAGTCCATTTCTTGTGAGAAAGCAAATCTAATTTATACAAGTTGAAATCTTGAGTTGAATTTAAATTTCAAAACATCACCTTGAAAAATGGTTTAAAACCCCATATAAATCCATTTATAAGTTGGATAACTTTTTAAACCCTAGTTCCCAAATTATAGAATTCAATTCAATTATTGAATTCAAATTTAACTCAAATTATTTAAAATTTCAAAACTCAATCGAGTTATTCAAAATAAGTTTTATTTTTGAAATTCATTTTTTTTTTCAAAAGCTTCGATTCTAATTCCAAAACTATTTTGGATTCAAAAATTCAAATTTTTAAACAATTTCAAAATCTGTGACTTAACCCATTTCCACGTGCAATCCATATTTGTGTGTGTATAAGTGTGGTCCAGGGGTTCAACACAATAGTGCACAACATCATCATCACCGATTCAATCATATCGATAAGCGATATAACCCATAACGCTTATCTTTATTCATAAATTCATAGATAAGATGAATTTATCAATCACAAAGGTTCACTCATATGATTCGATGTGGGTTTCGGGTAACCAATTGGAATCCGACTCCCTGTCGCATCGAAATCCAAATGTCCTTTTATGGGTCAAGGGGTTTCACACACATATAGGAACAAATCACAAATCACAGTCCATCACAAAGCAATCACAACATCACAACAAAATATCAATCCAATACAGAACAATTTGATGATAGTTAATCAACTCTAATTAGGGTGGATATGATTAAGTGTGTTAACCACACAATTTATTTCATAAAATTTAAATCAACGATTAATTGTTCTTAACTATAAATTGGTTCGATCCTAATTAACTTTATCAACTAACTTTTCTTAATTAATTATCTTAATTCATAAATCCTTAATTTAAAATTAAGTAGATCTTAATTACTTTCACCCTTTAATTAAGTCAACTTTTAATTATAAAGCAATCACAAATTTTTAATTGTTTAAAATCTTTATTTAATCATTATAAAGAATTTTATCTTTAAGTTAAAATTTAAATAATTGATTTACTCCTAAGTATTTTATCAAGTTAAATTTTTAAACAATTTTATTTTTAAACTCTAAGTTTTAAAATACTTCAAAACAAGTTTAAATCATGTTTCAAAACTTTTTTTGCTGTTTCTAAGTTTGACCCGAGGCTTACTTCGGGTTCTACCCGAGGAATCCACCCCATTGCTTCGAGTTTTTCCCAAATTTACCCGTGTTGACCCGTGAGAGAAACTTTATTCACAAATTTGTTTAAGTTTTAGATTCAACCCGATACCGCATCAAAACGACTCGAGCTCGTCCTCGAGTCCTCCCTCAATTTCCCCACGCTGTGCTTCGAGCAACTCCCCCTTCTTCTCCAACCATCATACTGACACCCACTGCTCCACGTGCACGTGCACGGCTACCATCGCCGCCGCAGGTCGAAGCTTCGGCCACCAATACGTCGCTCTCCATCCCCCAAGACGCCACGCACACCAAGATTTGGAAAAAAGTTTGAAAACATGAATCGCGACATTCGACCCAAAACCATCAGGGAACGTCATCATCAAATCGCCTCGCGCCGCCTCCCCAGTCCACTATCGGCCACCAAATTTGGACCATGGCATCGCCATCACGCGACGCATCGATCTGCACCGTCGCCACGAAGTCCGGTCGTGTATGGATGGTGCAGCAACTCCATTTCGACCGTGAACAGAAAATGGGTCTTAAACCCTATTTTGCTTTCGAATTAAAGATTTGTGAATTTATAAATTGCTCTAGTATTTTTCTGATGATTTAGAACATTGAATCATGCTGCCACAAAGATCTCGAGGGCCAAAATTCCTTAGATCAACAGAATTTGATGAAGTTTCCTTTTACAGATCATCCTAGATAATACAGTGAAAAGCTAATGAGAAATTTTGATTCCAGTTTCAAAAATTATCATTTCCCAAGGGGATTCAAGTAATATTTCTGAAATACAAATCGGTGATATTCGAATTTATTGCTTATTGGGTTGTTACTGAGTTTAACATTTTCCAGTGAAGATAATCCCAGTCCCTTTGCTTCGATTTGTTACTGAATTAAAGTACAGGTTAAGCAACATTTTCAACTTGTTTAAAAAATCTTTTCCCAAAGCAAAAAGAAGGTAGAAGAAGTTGTAGTTGTAGACAGTTTACTCTGTGAACCAGAGGTTTGAGCATGACCATGCTTACAGTTTTTTCCATTAAAAGAAAACTACAAAATTTGCTTTGATTTAACTCTAAAGCACAGTGTAAGTTTTGAACTACACTTTAATTTGTCTTGCAAAAGAGTATGGGAGAGAGGATTCTAAGTTCCCTGTAACTAAATGTTATAGAAAACAGGAATAGGAAACAAATGTTTTCCAGGAAATTCAAACACAAGCATACCATTCATTTAATTCAAAGCCATGGCATCCATACACATAAACATAGGCAACCACATTCACACATAATGATCATCAGCATCAGGTTAGGATCAAATGTTTTTCACTGTAAACCCCAAAGTGTTACAGGAAACAGATAGCAAAAAGAAAAAAGGAAGAAATCATGTTTCCAGGCAAAGAAAATTCAAGCATGGCACCCATTCACAAGCTAAAACTAACCACATTCATGCAAGCATTTAAACACAAGAAAAGAAAAAAAAAAAAAAAAATGAAGAAGGCATGGGTTCACTCACATTTTTCCCAGAAGATAAGAATGCTTCCTGACAGCTAATTCAAAACAGAGATGAGTGAAGGCATGCAAGTTTCTTTATTTTTTTTCTCCTACTTTAATCCCTTTAAATTTAGATCTGCAAATCATAATTACAGATCTTTGTTTATCCTTTGTTATGCTCATTTACTCAAATCATTAATAACAGTAATTTTTATTTTATTACTTACTGTTTGAATGTATAAAATAGAGAAGCCCCTTTTTTTTTCTTTTCTGCAGTTTGAATACTAGAAATGGTTTTGTCTTTGATCTTCAATCTTCCTGCAACTCAGATTTGATGCAATTGCTAAAGTCTTTTGTTTTATTTATTCATTTCATAAATAAACAAAGTTTTAAATTTTCTTACTCACAGTATTGTTTTAAATGCAACAGAGAATAGGGTCTGCTGTTGCAAACCAAAAATTCATCTTGACTTGAACTTTATTTCATCCCTACAACTGATATACAAGGTTGTTCAAAACTTTGTCTTATTTACTAATTTCAACATTAAAATCAAATTCTTTTAAAAAGGAAATTTACTTGCCTTTGAAATTGTTTCTAGAAAGCTTTGCATTTGATTTCCAGTAACTGCAAACTTGCATTTGCTTCCAGATTTTAGAACTGCATAAGGATGTTGGTTTAAATCTTGATTACTTTGCTGAATTTTAATTTGCTCGGGTTATGGCTTTGAACCCAGACTTGCTTTTCCCAGATTGCTATTTCTTCTTATTTTTTTTTCCTGATTTTTTTCTTTCTTGCTTGAGTGTTGAGATTTGAAATGCAAAATCTTTTATTACTGTAGTTTCAGATTTTGGTGAGAGGTTATTTTATGATTGTGCATAGGAAAATGAAGAGTTTTGTAATTTTTTAATCTTAATATTATATTTTATCAAATATACTTGATGCCACTTGTTAAAAACAATCTCAAGCTCTAGATTTTGTTGATTTTCTTACTCTACTACATCTCACATGTGTATATATTTCTCTTTACTCCCTTGTGTATATTTACATTTTAAACTTTTAGTTCTTGTTTTTATATCTATTTTGTTTATTATTTTCAACTTACATCAATTTGAAGAAAGGAATGATTTTTTAAAACTCATTTTATTAATAAGTGATTTATTACTAAGAAAGGTAATAAAATTGGAATTTTCCCATATATAGTTTATTACTTATTTTATTTGTTTGAGACCTTTCAATTTATTTCCAAATTGCATTTCCAAAGTTTAAAATATATTATAAATTTATATTGACAATTTTAGGGTGTTATTTTATTTTATTTTATTTTAAATATTCTATCTTAAAATATATTCATATGAAAAAAAATACATCTTTATTAATTTTGAAAATTTAATCACAATTTATATTTTTAATCTTAAATTTATAAACTTTATTTATCATTATTTTTTTTTATCAATTCATGAATTCTATTTTTAATGTTTAATATACAAATCATATTCAACTCCTTAGTTTAATTATTTTATAGATTCTATTTTTAAATCTTTAAATTTAGCTCACATATTAATATAAATATATTTTATACATCTTATTTTTAAATTCAATATTTGTTTATAAAATACTTATTCATAAATCTTAAACCAATCCTACTTTATAAGCTAAATTTTTTTTTATTCTAGAAATTATCCAATTAATTCATAAATAAATTAGCAATTTATCTTCAAAAATTAATTTAATTGCCAATTTAAACTTGACAAATTTCAGGAATGTTACAGATTTTCCCCCCTTAAAAGAATTTCGTCCTCGAAATTGCAAAGAAGACGACAAAGAATAGATAATAGATAAAGAAATGATTGAACAGATCAGATCGAAATATTTATTCTGCATTTGGTCTACCCAAATCAGAATATCAATAATATGAGAACGAAGTCATACAATATTACACAAATATTTGGGTCCACCGGTCTACGAATGTGCAAGGGCATTGATTAGTTCGAAGGGATAACTAATCGTTCGTAGAATATATCGGTCCCCAAAGAATATATAGATAGATCAAATCTTCATATTAGTTAACAAATTTACTTAATTTAAAATTTCCAATTTATTTAATTTTTCAATTTCAAATTCATTAGAGTTTAGATCGA
This sequence comes from Allium cepa, assembly GCA_030765085.1. Taxonomy (NCBI): domain Eukaryota; kingdom Viridiplantae; phylum Streptophyta; class Magnoliopsida; order Asparagales; family Amaryllidaceae; genus Allium; species Allium cepa. The sequence goes on along the minus strand of CM060929.1, from coordinate 338,989,399 downwards.
AAAGCTGATAAGAAATCGATGAAGATACAAAGTAAGAATTTTTTACAACGATTCGTAGGGCCACCATCGCATCGAAACTTCTTTCTGCAGCTGCTACGAAGCAATCAAAAAGAATTCGAAATCGAATCAAAGGAGATTGATAGAGAAAAGATATTCCCACTGTTGTAGGGTATTGACCATTTGTAGTGGTACTCCCCTGTCCCCTATCTCGTTCTCTTCACGCACTCATACTCACTATCAGTGGACAGTAAGAGAATTTACTGAGGCGTTCGAACAGATATCTTAGGGATATACTCATTCTAGGGTTTACTTCACCCTATCTCTAATGAGTTACTTAATGTGTTATACTCCTGAGCTAAGGTTTTAACCATCAGCTCTGATACCACTTATAACGACCCTGACTCGACCTTCGAAAATCGGCACCGAATACGACACTCGTATTCAAATGCCGCAGATCCAAACGTCGAGCCTGGTTCGCCGGAGCTTATAACACATTAAGTAAATAACACAGCGGAAGAAATGAATAACATATATCAATATACAACATGAATGATACAACAGAATGATACAATAGATATCAACATACATCAGAGATATGATACAAGATAATAGCAGCGGAAAGAAAAGATAATACTAGCAGCGGAACAAAGCTCAAATATGGTCTTCAAGAAAGAACTCCAGTATCAGTAATCTCCATCTCCAAAGCACCAATCCAGAAATAGCTCGAACTCCAAATCAAGATGAAGAGAAGCAACTCAATCCAAATGCGATTGCCAAATCCTAAGGCTGAAAGCTGTCGCATCTACACCTACCATTGATTTCTGAAAACCCCAACTCTAGACTGCCCGTGTGGGAAATAGTGGGCACCCAGAGTTTAGGAAAGGAACAATAAACTCCAGGTCAGTCATGGGACTGGTATGAGCAAACAAAAACATTTGGTCTTTAAAACAAACAAAAGAATTTAAATTTGAAATCCGCAATGCTTTTTAGAAAATGAAACTACCATAAGGCCTCCCGCCACACACACAATGCAAACGCAGACTTGGAGGAGATTTCTCCTTATGATAGTCAAATATGCTTACTACGCAAAAATCAAATCATTTTTGATATTATTATTAGTGCATAGTGTAGAAAACAATTTCGAAAGTAGAATATAAATCCTAGCCAACATAGACATTCCGAACTATGCCTACTATAGCTACCATCCAAACAGTGGTGACCACCATAAGTGAATGGCAGGTAATACAACTAAAACCGTACAAGGCACGTATTGGATGAATGGATTTCCAACAAATGGTCAGGCTAAGGAACTTCCTACTGTCTATGGGATCGCCTCTGGCGGGACGTCCCGAGAACTAACGTTACGGTTAGATCTCTGCCAACACAAGGCCGGGTTACCTCTGTAACTAGGTAACTACTACACGAATATGTCATCCCCCGGTCCTTTGGGACCTTTATCCGAGCGCTCGCAACAACAACCACAAAGTATCACAAAGTAATAGATCTGCAGTATCCACATAGGTAGGTATCTGGGCTCCATACCATGATACCACCCTTTACCAGAAGGGAATGACACACCCTAAAGGGCGCGACCCTCATAACCTTGCCGCATCTTTCCTGTTTCGACCATTTCCGGGGAGTGAGGTCCTGATGCAGTCTCGTCCACAAAGCTACGCTTTGTGCAACAAAGCCATGCTTTGGGTCAACAGATGGCCAAAGCAATGATCACAAAGATAAATGATCAAACAAATGATCATATCACAAATGATCAACCAATGATCATCACACAGCAGCACTCAGCATGCCACATTACCAAATTGGGAATATCACTGATAAATATCAACTACATAACCTCTGAGCTCGTACGTCTCAGAGAAGGGTGTTAAACTAAGAGAATCAATTCTCCGCCACCAAGCAGAAATGTATTTGATAGAGATCAGTTAACATCTCAAAGTGTAATGTCGGACATACAACCATACAAGTCTGTTCCGGGTTCGAACAGAACCGAAGGCACTTCCGAAGAAGCCCTTGCAAATCCGGGTATCCACAATCCCGATCGGACTTCCCATCACTAAGGAGAACTCTATACCGGAGCAACTCAGTGCAGAGTCAATCGACAGGTTATCCTATCGTTCTCACAAATACCCGGTCTTCACCACCGGTCTTCAAAAGCTATCCATAACGTCGTATCACTATTCGGGATGGGCTATATGACACAAGGTCCTCTCCCGGCTAAACCGAATAGTGAGCGCCATATTTTAAAACATATGGATATGGGATTTTTAGCTAAGTCACAACTTATAAAAATCCAAAACTTTTCTTTCAAATGGTTAAACAAATTACCATTTTAAATCTTTAAATAAAAAGATTAATTTCACAAAGTTTCACCAAATTTCACAAAGATCTATTCATAGATTTCAAAACAATTCCCATTTCAATTGGATTAACCCAATTAAATCTTTAAATTAAAGATTTATAGCTTTCAAAACACATTTCCAAAAATTTATCTAAAACTTGGAAAACAATTTTCCTTTTAGACTTGAAAATTCTTTTAACACAACTTGAAAGTCCATTTCTTGTGAGAAAGCAAATCTAATTTATACAAGTTGAAATCTTGAGTTGAATTTAAATTTCAAAACATCACCTTGAAAAATGGTTTAAAACCCCATATAAATCCATTTATAAGTTGGATAACTTTTTAAACCCTAGTTCCCAAATTATAGAATTCAATTCAATTATTGAATTCAAATTTAACTCAAATTATTTAAAATTTCAAAACTCAATCGAGTTATTCAAAATAAGTTTTATTTTTGAAATTCATTTTTTTTTTCAAAAGCTTCGATTCTAATTCCAAAACTATTTTGGATTCAAAAATTCAAATTTTTAAACAATTTCAAAATCTGTGACTTAACCCATTTCCACGTGCAATCCATATTTGTGTGTGTATAAGTGTGGTCCAGGGGTTCAACACAATAGTGCACAACATCATCATCACCGATTCAATCATATCGATAAGCGATATAACCCATAACGCTTATCTTTATTCATAAATTCATAGATAAGATGAATTTATCAATCACAAAGGTTCACTCATATGATTCGATGTGGGTTTCGGGTAACCAATTGGAATCCGACTCCCTGTCGCATCGAAATCCAAATGTCCTTTTATGGGTCAAGGGGTTTCACACACATATAGGAACAAATCACAAATCACAGTCCATCACAAAGCAATCACAACATCACAACAAAATATCAATCCAATACAGAACAATTTGATGATAGTTAATCAACTCTAATTAGGGTGGATATGATTAAGTGTGTTAACCACACAATTTATTTCATAAAATTTAAATCAACGATTAATTGTTCTTAACTATAAATTGGTTCGATCCTAATTAACTTTATCAACTAACTTTTCTTAATTAATTATCTTAATTCATAAATCCTTAATTTAAAATTAAGTAGATCTTAATTACTTTCACCCTTTAATTAAGTCAACTTTTAATTATAAAGCAATCACAAATTTTTAATTGTTTAAAATCTTTATTTAATCATTATAAAGAATTTTATCTTTAAGTTAAAATTTAAATAATTGATTTACTCCTAAGTATTTTATCAAGTTAAATTTTTAAACAATTTTATTTTTAAACTCTAAGTTTTAAAATACTTCAAAACAAGTTTAAATCATGTTTCAAAACTTTTTTTGCTGTTTCTAAGTTTGACCCGAGGCTTACTTCGGGTTCTACCCGAGGAATCCACCCCATTGCTTCGAGTTTTTCCCAAATTTACCCGTGTTGACCCGTGAGAGAAACTTTATTCACAAATTTGTTTAAGTTTTAGATTCAACCCGATACCGCATCAAAACGACTCGAGCTCGTCCTCGAGTCCTCCCTCAATTTCCCCACGCTGTGCTTCGAGCAACTCCCCCTTCTTCTCCAACCATCATACTGACACCCACTGCTCCACGTGCACGTGCACGGCTACCATCGCCGCCGCAGGTCGAAGCTTCGGCCACCAATACGTCGCTCTCCATCCCCCAAGACGCCACGCACACCAAGATTTGGAAAAAAGTTTGAAAACATGAATCGCGACATTCGACCCAAAACCATCAGGGAACGTCATCATCAAATCGCCTCGCGCCGCCTCCCCAGTCCACTATCGGCCACCAAATTTGGACCATGGCATCGCCATCACGCGACGCATCGATCTGCACCGTCGCCACGAAGTCCGGTCGTGTATGGATGGTGCAGCAACTCCATTTCGACCGTGAACAGAAAATGGGTCTTAAACCCTATTTTGCTTTCGAATTAAAGATTTGTGAATTTATAAATTGCTCTAGTATTTTTCTGATGATTTAGAACATTGAATCATGCTGCCACAAAGATCTCGAGGGCCAAAATTCCTTAGATCAACAGAATTTGATGAAGTTTCCTTTTACAGATCATCCTAGATAATACAGTGAAAAGCTAATGAGAAATTTTGATTCCAGTTTCAAAAATTATCATTTCCCAAGGGGATTCAAGTAATATTTCTGAAATACAAATCGGTGATATTCGAATTTATTGCTTATTGGGTTGTTACTGAGTTTAACATTTTCCAGTGAAGATAATCCCAGTCCCTTTGCTTCGATTTGTTACTGAATTAAAGTACAGGTTAAGCAACATTTTCAACTTGTTTAAAAAATCTTTTCCCAAAGCAAAAAGAAGGTAGAAGAAGTTGTAGTTGTAGACAGTTTACTCTGTGAACCAGAGGTTTGAGCATGACCATGCTTACAGTTTTTTCCATTAAAAGAAAACTACAAAATTTGCTTTGATTTAACTCTAAAGCACAGTGTAAGTTTTGAACTACACTTTAATTTGTCTTGCAAAAGAGTATGGGAGAGAGGATTCTAAGTTCCCTGTAACTAAATGTTATAGAAAACAGGAATAGGAAACAAATGTTTTCCAGGAAATTCAAACACAAGCATACCATTCATTTAATTCAAAGCCATGGCATCCATACACATAAACATAGGCAACCACATTCACACATAATGATCATCAGCATCAGGTTAGGATCAAATGTTTTTCACTGTAAACCCCAAAGTGTTACAGGAAACAGATAGCAAAAAGAAAAAAGGAAGAAATCATGTTTCCAGGCAAAGAAAATTCAAGCATGGCACCCATTCACAAGCTAAAACTAACCACATTCATGCAAGCATTTAAACACAAGAAAAGAAAAAAAAAAAAAAAAATGAAGAAGGCATGGGTTCACTCACATTTTTCCCAGAAGATAAGAATGCTTCCTGACAGCTAATTCAAAACAGAGATGAGTGAAGGCATGCAAGTTTCTTTATTTTTTTTCTCCTACTTTAATCCCTTTAAATTTAGATCTGCAAATCATAATTACAGATCTTTGTTTATCCTTTGTTATGCTCATTTACTCAAATCATTAATAACAGTAATTTTTATTTTATTACTTACTGTTTGAATGTATAAAATAGAGAAGCCCCTTTTTTTTTCTTTTCTGCAGTTTGAATACTAGAAATGGTTTTGTCTTTGATCTTCAATCTTCCTGCAACTCAGATTTGATGCAATTGCTAAAGTCTTTTGTTTTATTTATTCATTTCATAAATAAACAAAGTTTTAAATTTTCTTACTCACAGTATTGTTTTAAATGCAACAGAGAATAGGGTCTGCTGTTGCAAACCAAAAATTCATCTTGACTTGAACTTTATTTCATCCCTACAACTGATATACAAGGTTGTTCAAAACTTTGTCTTATTTACTAATTTCAACATTAAAATCAAATTCTTTTAAAAAGGAAATTTACTTGCCTTTGAAATTGTTTCTAGAAAGCTTTGCATTTGATTTCCAGTAACTGCAAACTTGCATTTGCTTCCAGATTTTAGAACTGCATAAGGATGTTGGTTTAAATCTTGATTACTTTGCTGAATTTTAATTTGCTCGGGTTATGGCTTTGAACCCAGACTTGCTTTTCCCAGATTGCTATTTCTTCTTATTTTTTTTTCCTGATTTTTTTCTTTCTTGCTTGAGTGTTGAGATTTGAAATGCAAAATCTTTTATTACTGTAGTTTCAGATTTTGGTGAGAGGTTATTTTATGATTGTGCATAGGAAAATGAAGAGTTTTGTAATTTTTTAATCTTAATATTATATTTTATCAAATATACTTGATGCCACTTGTTAAAAACAATCTCAAGCTCTAGATTTTGTTGATTTTCTTACTCTACTACATCTCACATGTGTATATATTTCTCTTTACTCCCTTGTGTATATTTACATTTTAAACTTTTAGTTCTTGTTTTTATATCTATTTTGTTTATTATTTTCAACTTACATCAATTTGAAGAAAGGAATGATTTTTTAAAACTCATTTTATTAATAAGTGATTTATTACTAAGAAAGGTAATAAAATTGGAATTTTCCCATATATAGTTTATTACTTATTTTATTTGTTTGAGACCTTTCAATTTATTTCCAAATTGCATTTCCAAAGTTTAAAATATATTATAAATTTATATTGACAATTTTAGGGTGTTATTTTATTTTATTTTATTTTAAATATTCTATCTTAAAATATATTCATATGAAAAAAAATACATCTTTATTAATTTTGAAAATTTAATCACAATTTATATTTTTAATCTTAAATTTATAAACTTTATTTATCATTATTTTTTTTTATCAATTCATGAATTCTATTTTTAATGTTTAATATACAAATCATATTCAACTCCTTAGTTTAATTATTTTATAGATTCTATTTTTAAATCTTTAAATTTAGCTCACATATTAATATAAATATATTTTATACATCTTATTTTTAAATTCAATATTTGTTTATAAAATACTTATTCATAAATCTTAAACCAATCCTACTTTATAAGCTAAATTTTTTTTTATTCTAGAAATTATCCAATTAATTCATAAATAAATTAGCAATTTATCTTCAAAAATTAATTTAATTGCCAATTTAAACTTGACAAATTTCAGGAATGTTACAGGAAAGCTACATGACCTATTTGATTTAATCGACTTCTTGTTCTAACAGATGAATTAAGTTCTCCAATTACATTATCAGAAGGATGATCCCTTAATAATCTAGGTGGAGATATTGTTTCATTGTTATTGTTATTATTTTCAAAATTTGAAATTTCTGTGTTTGTGATATTATCAGGGAATTCTTCATCATCTCTTATACTTGGGATTTGTTTAAATTTTCATCGAAAGATACATGAAGTGTTTCTTCGATGATATTTGTTCTTTTATTATAAATTTGATAAGCTTTGCTTCGATCCGAATATCCTAAAACGATTCCTTCATTGGATTTTGGATCGAATTTACCAAGCTGATATTTTGTGTTTGAAACAAAACATTTTGAACGCAAACTTTAAAATAAGAAATATTTGGTTTTCGTCCATTAAGAAGTTCATAAGGAGTATTCTTAGTTAATGATCGAATAGAAACACGATTCAAAACATAACAAGCTGTTGCAATTGCTTCAGCCCAGAAATGTTTCGGTAACGTACTTCCATTTAACAAAGTCCTAGCACATTCTTGTAAGGTTCTATTTTTACGTTCTACAACTCCATGTTGTTGTGGAGTTCTAGGAAACGAAAAATTATGGAATATTCCTTTTTTCTTACAAAAATGTTCAAAGGCTTCGTTTTCGAATTCACCTTCATGATCACTTCTTATGTTTTTGATTTTCAAACCTTTAAAATTTTGAATTCTTTTGACAAAAGTTTTGAAATTATCAAAGGTATCACTTTTATTTTTCATAAAAATAGTCCAAGTATATCTAGAAAAATCATCAACAAATACAAACACATATCTACTATGGTCAATGGATTGTACTTGTGTTGGTCCAAATAAATCATATGTAGTAATTTAAATGGTTGTAAAGTTGAAATAACCTTTTTAGATTTAAAAGACGTCTTAATTAACTTTCCTAACTGACATGCATCACAAATATGATCAATTTTAAAATTCATTTTTGGTAGACCTTTTACTAAATCATTTTTAGAAAGCTTGTTAATAGTTTTGAAGTTAATATGACAGAATCGTTTGTGCCATAACCAAGTATCATTTTCTTTAGCTATTAAACACATATCTGAATTATGATTTATTTTCATATTCAGAACATAGATATTTCTGTCTTTATTTCCTTCAAAGATAAGATTTTGATTTTGATCAAAAATGCTACATTTGTTTTCAGAAAAAGTTATTTTGAATCCTTTGTCACACAATTGGCTGATACTAAGTAAATTATGTTTTAAATTTTTGACAAGTAAAACATTTGGAATAAGAGGAAAATTTGAATGCCATTATTACTCACATCGCCTTTGCCGATGATATAACCTTTGGAGTTGTAGCCAAAAGTGACGGAGCCTCCATCTGAGTAAGTAATATTCGATAGCATATCTTTATCTCCTGTCATATGTTTTGAACAACCACTGTCCTGTATGCATTTTCCTCTTTTCTTGAGTGGGACCTACAAAAAAATATGAGATAACATTGATACCCACTTTTTCAATACGGTCCTAAGAGTTAAATCTTAGGAAACCAAACCCAAGAGGGCTCAGTATCCTATTTAAAAATGTAATCTTTATTTTTATGAACAGTTTCTAAAAAAGTGTTTATATATTTGTTCGTAATCAAATTGTAGTTTGTTTTAGGAACCCAGACATTTATGCTTTTTGGATAAGAATTCTTTTTGTCTGTACTGTAGGAGGATTAATATTTATCCTAATTTTCTTTCTAGGTGAAACTGTTGTATTCTTAACATATCCTAATACTTTTCTACTAGAAACAGATTGAGAGCTATCAATAATTTTAGATAAAGTTTCTCTTCCTTTATTAAAGTTTGAAACATTTTTGGTGATGCTTTCTAAATAAGTTTTGAGACTACTATTATCCAACTCTATCAATTTTACCTGAGTTTTGAGTTCATGATTTTCAGAAACAAGAGCGTCATTCTTTTTTTCTTGAGTTTCGATTTCTTGACTCAAAAGAGTGAATTGAGAACTAATATTAGAGAATGATTCTTGTAATTTTTCAAGTTCTTCCACTAGTATTTTCTTCTCATCTTTGAGCTTATCTCTTTCAAATTCCACTTTTTTCTGAAGTTCACGAGTCTCCTTATGTTTTCTTTTAAGTTTTTTTTTAGAGTATCAACTAGCTCTGAGTTGATCTCTATCATATCATCAAAAGTAAAATCACTAACCTCGTTTTCATTGGCCATAAAGCAAACATTAGCTTGCTCGTTTCACTGTCACTGCTGCTATCTGATGAAGAGGAATCTGAATCATCCCATGTAACAGAGAATGCTTTATTTTTCTTATCTTTTCTGCCCTTATTGAAGTATTTTTCTTTAGTTCTGGACATTCTTTTTGCATATGACCATTCTTATGACAGTTAAAACATTCAAGAACTGAAGATGATGGTTTGTTTTGAGAGTTTCGTTTTTCGTTGATTCTGTTGTTTTTTCGGAATTTCATGAACTTTGTGAAATTTTTGGCAATAAATGCAAGATCTTCTTCATCTGAATCTTCATCTTTTTCTTCTTCAGCATGAAAAGCTATGTTCCTTTTGTCTTGTGCTTATACTCGTTTTGCCTACAAATTCACTTCATAGGACATTAGATTTCCTATTAACTCTTCAGGTTTTATGGTAGAGAGGTCATTAGCTTCTTCTATAACAAAGACATTTCCTTCCCATTCATCCGTTAAAGAGTTTAGGATTTCTGATACAATATCAAAATCAGTGTACTTTTCTCCTAATCCTAATAGTGAATGGTAGATATCTTGAAATCTAGAGTATATATCATTGATGGATTCATCTTGTTTCATTCTAAAGTTTTGAAACTGATTTTTGAGCATGGAGATTTTTCTTTGTTTAACTTTGTTAGTTCCTTCATGAGTGATTGTAAGTGTTCTCCATATTTCATAAGCAGTTTGACACATACTAACACGATTAAATTCATTTCTATCTAGTGCACAGATTAACATGTTCATAGCTTTAGCATTGGCAGTAGCATCTAATTTTTGTGTGTTTGAGCAAGCGGAGTATTCTCCAGTAGGAAGAGTGTATTCATTTTGTGTAATATTCCATGATTCAAAGCTATTTGATTCTATATAGATTCTCATACGAGTTGCCCAATAATTATAGTTCTGACCATTGAAAAATAGAGGTCGTGCGGTGGATTGAACTTCAATAAAATGAGTGTTAGTGACAGTGTTGGTTATAGTGTTGGTGTTGTTTTCCATATTAGCAAAATATCAGATAACTGTGTAACGGTTATATGATGCCTTGCTCTGATACCAATTGAAAAATAACTAGTGTGGCTAACACGGTTAGCTATTACTTAGGAACGTGTAATATGGAATATAATTAAATCTAAATGCGAAAACAGATGATAATAGCAAAGTAAATAAAAAATAAGCAAAATAAAACAAGCACACCAGGAATTTTTATACGGTTCGAACTTTCCGTTCTAAGTCCAGTCCCATTCTCCTTTTGGAATTTCAACTGCAACAACCCTCACTTAACCCGGAGGGACATGTTTACACTGCCTGAGCAATCGAACAGGACTTCACCTGCCTAAGAAACCGAATAGGACTTCAATACAAACAATAATGGTATATGACTGTAGTGTGTTCTTAAATAACACTGCTAAGTCAATTGAGTACAATCTTCCTATAATCTTCTCCTTAATGATATATAGTGATGTGCTTTGAGAATTGTGGAAGATAAAGTGATCAAAGATCAAAGTATGTAAGTGATTTGAGTGCAATTTGAAAGTTTGAGAATAGATGAAGCAAGAGTGCTAAAAGTAAATTCGGTAATTTGTTTGTTGAATTCTGTAATCTATTTATAGTATATAAAGAGTTGCATCTTTAAATGAAAAGTTATATTGAAAAGAACGGATGCAACTGTTGATTTAAAAGAATGTTTCTCTTGGTGAAGAGAAGTGTCATTTCAAGAAAATAGCAGTTGGGGATATTCAGACGTTTGAATAAAAAAGTTCAGACTTCTAAATTAGATTGAAACGCAAACAGCAAAGAAATAGTTCATTTATGACCTTATTCAGACGTCTGAGTTTGCTCTTTTGTTCATGTATGAGAATGTGTGTGCATGTGTGTGTGTGTGTGTGTGTGTGTGTGTATCTTTTAAGGAGAGATTTTAACAAAATTTCTAAGTAAAGTACAGACTCTAGACACATAATATACAACTTTAAACATCTGTAGATGAATCTGCAATAATTCTCCTGCAAAGATGGTTAGTATACATATACCATTTTATATAGGTTGTTATAATCAAAATCAAGATTCTAACAAATAATGCATCAGGTTACTTTTTAATAGGGAGTTGTCAGATTTACACAAAGTACTACAAATCAGCTGAGGTAATTATAACAACCTACATTTACATATGCTAAAAACAAAATACGCCTACACGAACAAGATAATACATCGGAATAGATGACTAAGAAGATGAAATCCTCCTGCTTGGACGCTATCTTCAAAAGAGTCCAACAAAAAATTTGCTACTCTCAGACTACTCAAATAAAATGACTACCAAAGAATTTTAGGAAAACAAACAACTCGGATCAGATGATATGTCCGGTATGAGTAAATCCTTTAAATAATAAGTGTGAAATTAAACATAAACATATGTGACCATGCCGCTGTACACCGAACGGGTTTACTCTTACATAAATCAACATCCAAACGTAATGAATGGATAAATAATCAAGCACCACGAAGAGTGGATGACTCTTTCGGATGTAAATAAGGAAATAAATGTAACGGCTTGGGATTTTGAACCGTCTAAATTGACAATCATCCACTCATGTTAGACTTGAATTGATCAAAATAACAGATTGTTAATTTATATTTAGAAAAAACTTAGCATATACAGTAGATAAATCAATGATAGAATCACATACATAGAGTATTACAACAATAATCAGCGGAATAAATAAATAGTAGTTCATGAAGCTACTATACAAACATCAGAGTCTGAAACAAATACAATGGAAATCTCAAATATAGAGTAGTCTTAAATACAGACAAGATTGATCATAAGTAATTGGAAATAACAGAAAGCTGAACAGAGATAAGACAAATCTTCAAGCAAAGCTCCAACTCCAAAGGTGAGTCTCAAGTGCTGTAGCACTCAGTCTAACCCGAGCACAAAGCAAAACATAAAACACTCAAATCAGGATTAACATTATTATACCGGTAAATTTAACTCAAGTGAAATGTCAAGTGAAATGCAAAGTAACTTAAAGGATTTTCGTGATTCCCATCCTCTAGGAATCCGTTTAACTATCTACAACAATACGCTATATAGATAATGTCTATAGTAAAGTAAACTATTAAAATAGCATTAAGGCGTTACCCATATCCCTCTTAGCACATTTTATATATTCTCATAGTCTATACAGTACCGTAAGCACCACCAAACCGGTGATTTACTCAGAGGGCACTCCATAGGTACAGTACAAACCAAACTCATAGAAGGTGCGATAAGGCATATGACAAGGCATGTGAGGCAATGCCTAGGGTAGGATTCTACCGTTTTGTGGACCGAACTGGTAGTAATGCATAACAGCTACTACCGCTCCCTCGAGACACATTCCCAAATCAAAGGTGCACCCAAATCAAATCACAAAGTAATAGAGTGGTATCGAAGAAATGTGCCTGAACAGAGGTGCGACCTCACTTGGCCCGATATGGCTCCTATTTTAGCCACATCAAGCTAACTCACGGGAGTCAGGGCTATGTTATACAGAATCATCGCCAAACCATCCTACTTCGTTCTAGAATCTCCACCACGTATACAATTGTTAATGTGGTTTTCGGCATCGGTGGAGAGTATGATAATATCTGATTCCGGTCGCTTTAACAACCAAACGGTTATTTCACACCATGGTCATTTTATAACATCACTTTTATAATCATTTTAGACATTTCTACTTCATATCAAATATCATATTCTTTTCCGAAATCACATCACCTTTGAAATCATATTTATAAAATAGTTTAAACCATCATATCAAAATATTAGCATTTAAATCCATTATATCTAAATCATAACAGTTCCAACTTAAACAGTTTAAATAGTGAATATAGTTTATATATATATATATATATATATTAAAATAGTTGTAAGTTAAAAATAGTTTATATTTAAATAGGTTATAGATTAAAATAGTTTATATATCAAAATAATTTATATATCAAAATAGTTTATATAATAAAAATATTTTATATCGAAAAAGTTCCAACATAGAATTGTTTCTTCCAATTTCACAAATCAACTAAAATCAACTTTAGTTCCAAAATTCAATTTAAATCAATCTCAGTTCCAAAATTATAGTTTAATTCAAACTCTTAATAAAACCGTTTTTAATTTATATTTAAACCACTTCCCATTCAATAGGTTTTAAAGTTAAATATTCAAACAATTTACAATAACTTAATTTGATAAATTTCATTTATTTTTCAAAATTCAACTTTAGTTTTATTTAAATCTGAAATATTCACTTAATCATTTTCAATAACATTTAAATAAATCTCAAACTACAAATTTAAATCAAAATTTAATATTAAAATATCAATTTTATTTAAATTTAAAATATTCATTTAATCGCCTTTAATCAAAAATCAAGTTACAAGTTATAAAATCATATATTTAAAATCTCAAAATCAATCAGTCTAAATCAATTCTTATCAAATTAAATTACAAATCAATTTTAATTTATCTTCCCAACTTTAATTTATTAATGTTATTACAAAATCCATTAATAAAATATAATTTTAAATAGATACTTAAACATAATAAATATTAATTAAGTTAATTTTTTATTAAATTGAATCTTATTTATATATTTTTAAAATAATAGAGTTATAAGCAAAATCTTAAAAATTATATTTTCAAAATATATCGAAAAATTTTAGATTTCCAAAACATAAAATTAAAATAAAATAAAATTTACACATATATAAAAATAAAATTTATATATTATATTTTAAAAATCAATATTTATTGAAACCCGTATATTTCCTTTCAAAACTTTGGAAATCATTTTCAAAATGTAGACAATGGTGTATGTATATAATTTTATATACTATGGTCAAGTAATATGGAAATTTATCACTTCAATCCGCAATTTAAGTAACTAGGGTATATATCATTTCAAGCCGTAATCCCAAATAAAAAATTAATGATAATCGCTTGGGTTTATCATTGTTTAACAGTAAATTTTCTATCAAATTAGAGAACTACCATAACAAATAGACTATAGTATCTTGAAATATAGGATTTGGCTAGTATCTTGAAAATTTATGTCATTTACTCGTCAAAATTTCCAACAGAAATCAAGTTATCATAATAAATAGACTATAGTTTAACTCGTTGTTTTGGTTAATAACACAGTGTAACTATGAAATGGATCCTTAGTTGATTATCAAAGTTTATCAAAGTGGTATTTTCATTTCTTTTCAATAACAAATCAAATAAGTAAAAATAGTGCTAGGATTTCAATTGCTTATTCTTTCGTTATATGCAAGAAAAATTACACACCTAGCTTAGGTAAACTGAGGCTGGATATACCACCCATGCACTGCCTTACGGGCTTATGTGAGGGAAGTACAGAGCATGGCGAGTGCACGCACTTTCGTGCATACTCCTATCGACCGTAGGTGGTTTTTGTTAAGTCTGTTCTTTTTTTTAGTTTTTTTACATGTGTTCCATACATGCCTAACCGTGAGGACTTTTAAATGAGTATGAAAGCACATAATCAAAGATTCCAAGTAATTCACCTATGCATAACCGTGAGGACTTTTAAATGAGTATGAAAGCACATAATCAAAGATTCCAAGTAATTCACCTATGCATAACCGTGAGGACTTTTAAATGAGAGTGAATACTTTGGATGTTGTTAATTTTTTATTTTTTTATATTTTTTAAGAGAGAGAGTTTTGTAAAATCTTCTTAGCACCATTCAACGTAGAAGATAAAAATGTTATATCATTTACTTTAGTCTTACCACTTTTTTAAACAAAGATTTTCAATTAGAACATACTTCATAATTAACACATGTGAACCTTCCTATATACTAGTTAAACCATTGTTATTTATAATCAAACTTCATTTTTATTTCTGTTAAGATAAATAAATTTTCAAAAAATTTCAATTTTATTAACCAAAACTTATACTTATCTCAAAGTGTTTCTTCAAAAATAAATCAAAATGCTAAAAAGAAAATGTTTTTGAGATTTAGAAATTTTGGGATTTTTTTTAAGAAAATGAAAATTCAAAAATGCCATGGAACTAAAATAAAAATAAAAATGAGACTCCCCCCACACTTAATTTTGACTATGTTCTCATAGCTAATGAATGAGTGTAACGGGAAAACTATGTACATATTTACAAAAGATGGTTCACATTCTTACTAGATGTAGCTTGGCTCATGAGGGATCATGAGCTCCTCCTCTTGGTTATTTGGCAATTCCAAGAAAGGTTTCAAACGATGACCATTGACTTTGAAAACCGATCCATCTTTGGGGTTTTCTATTTCCACAGCTACATATGGAAAAACAGTTCGTACCGCAAATGGTTCGGTCCCTCTTGATTTAAGTTTGCCAGGGATAAATGAAGTCTTGAGTCATATAAAAGAATTTTTTGGTTAGACGAAAATGTTTTCCTTAGGATTGACTTTTCATGAAATTTTTTGGTTCTTTCTTTGTAATTTTCTCAATTTCATACGCGTCGTTCCTAAATTCTTCTACTTCGTTGAGTTGTAGTTTTCGCTTTTCGCCAGCTTTTTCAAGATCAAAGCTTAAGTTCTTTATTGCCCACAACGCTTTGTGTTCAATTTCAACGGGTAAATGGCAAGCTTTATCGTAAATTAAACGAAATGGGGACATCCCAGGGTTAGTTTTAAAAGCTGTATGGTAAGCCAAAGCGCATCGTTCAATTTCTTAGACCAATCTTTCGATTTTTATTAACAGTTTCTCCAAGATTTGTTTTATTTGTCGATTTGAAACTTCAACTTGACCACAAATCTGAGGATGATGTGGAGTGGATAACTTGTGGTTATCGAGTATTTTTTCATTAAAGTTTCAAAAGAACAGTTGCAAAAATGGGTTCCGTTATCACTGATTATTGTGCGAGGTGTGCCGAACCTCGAAAAGATGTTTTCTTTGAGAAATTTCACAACAATTCTATGGTCGTTGGTTTTGCAAGGAACGGCTTCGACCCATTTTTAAACGTAATCGACAGGGAGAAGGATATACAAGTTTCCAAAAGAATTAGGAAAAGGTCCCATAAAGTCGATACCCCATACATCAATGATTTCGGTCATAAGAATGGGTTTAGAGGCATCATATCTCGTCGAGAAATTCGTCCTAGCATTTGACATCGATCGCAAGTTTTACAAAATTCAAATGAGTCTTTGAAAAGAGAAGGCCAATAGAAACCACACTGAAGCACTTTTTCCGTAGTTTTTCGAGGATCAAAATGTCCACCACATGCTTGATCGTGGCAAAACAAAAGAACACTCGTTATCTCATTATCCAGAATGCAATGTCGGATGATTTGGTCAGGACAATATTTGGACAAGTATGGATCGTCCCAATAGAAATACTTCACTTGGGACATGAATTTGCATTTGTCATGTTTGGACCATGATGGAGTTTCTTTAGTGACTAAGTAGTTCACTATATCAGCGTACCACGGGTCGATAAAAACTGAAAGAAGTTGTTCATCGGGGAAGTTTTCATTGATGGGCAAAGAAGATCGCGCATTCGGAAGACGAGACAAGTGATCAGCTATGACATTATCGAATCCTTTTGTGTCCTTGATCGTAAGATCAAGTTCTTGAAGTAAAAGAATCCAACAAATCAAACATGATTTAGCATTCTTTTTAGCGAAGAGATATCAAAGCTTAGAATGGTCAGTGTAGACCGTAATGTGTGAACCTATCAAGTAAGGTCAAAACTTTTCGAGCGCGAAAACGACAGCCTGAATTTCTTTTTCGGTTGTTGTATAGTTGAGTTGAGCGTCGTTCAAAGTCATACTCGAGTAGTAAATGACGTGAAAGATCTTGTTGATGTGTTGTCCTAGGACAGCACCAACGTCAAAGTTCGAAGCATCACACATTATTTCGAAAGGAAGATCCGAATTAGGTGCGCAAATGATTGAGGTAGAAATGAGTTCGTTCTTAAGATGTTCAAAAGAAGAGATACAACTAGAGTTAATATCGAAAGGAACGTATTTTCCAAGAATGTCGTCAGAGGACGAGCGATTTTGCTAAAGTCTTTCACAAAACGTCGGTAAAAGCCAACGTGTCGTAGAAACGATCGAATGTCGTTCACAGATTTGGGAATGGGTAGATTTGCAACGACATCGATTTTTGCTTTGTCTACCTCAATGCCTTTATTTGAGATGATATGTCCAAGGACTATGCCTTGTTTGACCATAAGTGGCATTTTTCAAAGTCAAATGTTTTTCTTTACATCGATTCAGAACCAAGTCGAGGTGATGTAAACATTGAGAAGAAGAATCGCCAAAGATAGATAAATCGTCCATAAAAACTTCTAGAAAGCGTTCAATCATGCGGAAAAAATACCAACCATGGAAAATCGCAGGAGCGTTACAAAGTCCGAATGGCATACGTCGATAAGCAAAGGTACCGAATGGACATGTGAAAGTTGTTTTCTCTTTATCTTTGAGAGCGATTGGAATTTTGTTATAGTAAGAATAACCATCAAGGAAGCAGTAAAATTCACGGTCGGCTAAATGTTCGAGCATTTGGTTAATGAAAGGAAGAGGAAAGTGATCTTTACATGTTGCGGCATTTAGTTTTTTTATAGTCAATGCAAACATGCCAACCCATTTGAGTACGAGTTGGAATAAGCTCTTTGAATCGTTCTTGACAACGATTAGCCCAGACTTTTTGGGTACGACGTGAATTGGGCTAACCCATGAACTATCAGAGATTGGGTAAATGATTACATTGTCGAGAAGTTTAAGAATTTCATCACGCACCGCATGTTTTATTTTTGTATTAATCCTTCGTTGTGTGTCACGAACAGGCTCGGCATGATTGATTAAATGGATGCGATGTTGAACAAGAGCAGGACTAATCCCCTTTATATCGGAAATCGACCATCCAATTGCTTCTCTATTTTTCGAAAGAATAGAGAGTAACGAGGTTTCTTGATAAAGAGAGAGAGAGTTGCGGAAATTATGATAGGCAACATTTTGACTTCACCTAAGTATGCATACTGTCGATCGGGAAGTGGTTTGAGGTCCAACAGTAGGAGTTTTACAATCAAAGTGTTAGGTTGAGATTCGGACTCAACTTGAAGCGATTCAAAGGGAAGAGTGCATTCAATCTCGTTGCAAATCTCGGGAAACAAATCTTCGTACTAGGCTTCACGTTCATCGTTAAGGTCAAGTGTCTCATTTTCGAAGTTTTCGTGAATGACACTAACTTCCAACGTTCCTTCACGAGTTTCATTCGATTAGCTTTCAAGATTGAAAATGTTAAGATCCAAAGTCATGTTTCCAAAAGAGTTTTTCATCGACCCGTTACGACAATTGATTAAGGAATTTGAGGTTGCTAAGAATGGTCGGCCTAAAATCAATGGAATTTGACTCGAGGGATTTTTCACGGGTTGTGTTTCGAGAACGATAAAGTCATCAGGAAATATTAATTTCCCTACCCGAATGAGCACATCTTCGATTTATCCCACGGGCTTCTTAATCGAGCGATCGGCAAATTGAAGCGTGACTTTTGTGGGTTTGAGCTCATCTAAGCCTATTTATTCGTAAACGGAGTATGGAATCAAATTGACACTCGCATCTAAGTCTATCAAGCATTTGTTAATTGTCATGTCTCCCATTGTACATGAAATCGTAGGCAACCAGGATCTTTGTATTTGACGAGCATGGAATGGGACAAGACTTCACTCAAACTGGCGGCTAAGAAGGCTATTTTAGGAACTTGAGTGTGTCTCTTTTGGGTACACAAGTCCTTAAGAAATTTCACATAAGTGGGGACTTGCTGAACGATGTCAAAAAGCGGAATGTTAACTTTGACTTGTTTAAAAATTTACAACATCTTTTCCATTTGGTCTGAGTGTTTCTTAGGTCGAAGATGACGTGGAAATGGAATACGATACTCGGTAGGCGGGTCTACTCGAGTAGAAGAAGAAGAATTTTGATTAGCATTCGATTCAACGTTTGGCTCCATGTTCTGTTCAAATTCGTTTGTTGTTTAAGAGGTGCTGGCAGAGGTTTTCGCTAAATCGTTTGGATTAACGACTTGATTATCGATCTGTTTACCGGAACGGAGAGTTTTGATAGCATTCAATTGGGTGACATTGCTATCTTGAACAACATGGGCTTGATTTGAATTTACGTTTTGATTTCTGGGATTTGGAAGTGGCTGGCGTGGGAATGTTCCATGTTCGTGTTCACTTACAAATGACTCATTTGCAGTTCGAGTTTTGCAATCAATTGGTTTGTGTTTTGAATATATGAAGTCAATAAATTTTGCAAATTGCTGTTTGATTGAAGGCTTCGAGTAGTTGCCTTAGCCAACATTCCAAGAGTTTTCTCAATTGAACTTAAACGTTTATCGTCTTGAGGAGGATGGGTAGAATTTGGCTGAAAATTGTAGGATCTAGATTAACCCTAGAGGGGGGGGGGGTGAATAGGGTTATAGCAAATTTTCTCGATTTAAACACAGAAATAAACTGCAGAAATAAATATGCTGAAAAGTAAATCACATACAAAATTTACCCAGCTTCGGCAACCCCTGCCTACTGCTGCATTCACAGATTTCTATTAGAATTAAACAGTATCACGCTTACAAACGCTCTACTAGACTCGCAGACATTTGCTCCCGCTCACAAACACTCTACTAGACTCGCAAACATTTGCTCCCGCTCACAAACACTCTACTAGACTCGCACACCCTGCTCCCGCCTATAGAGTTTCGTTTACTCGCAAACTCTGCTCCCGCCTACAATAGAACTTTGCTTACTCGCAAACTCTGCTCCCGCCTACAATAGAACTTTGCAAACTCGCACACCCTGCTCACTGAACTAATTCTAAATAGACAATCTGACACTACCTAAACCCTAGGTGGTGATTTACAACTCCTTTGACTTGAAAAGAAAAACAACTTCAAAAATACAACCAGGAGCAAAAATTAAAATACGAACTTTGGACACGTGATTTTTGCTCAAAATAAAAACTAAAAACCCCTATTATAAAATTAAAAACTAAAACCCCCTTTTAATAATAAGGCCGGCCCCTTTATCTTTCAACCCGATCCACTGTCTTCTCTTATTCTTTGACCCGATCCACTCTTTTGCTCAGTGAAGAAAAAAATGCGGCCGATTCTCTTTGCCACTAATTTAGGGCTTCTATCTTTGATTCAAAATTGGGGCTTTCTGATGTTCGGTGCTCTGACTTGCGTTGCTCTTGCTCACGCTCGTTCTCTGATGATTTATGCTTGTTGCTCGCTCGATCGAGTTGTTGATGATTTCGGTATGTAGTTTCTTTTGTTGCTCGTTTGATTGCTTGCTTCGATTGAACTCGATTTTAACTCGATGCCGATGATGTGAATTGGGATTCAGTATTTATATGAATTCGTGGCACTTGAATTCCTTCGTATCAATTTGATACTTTCCTAATTCTCAATTGCTTGTTGCGCACGTCTTTCCTGATTTTGTGACACCTTGATACACACGGCTTTCCTGATATTTTTTAACTTGATAATCACGGTTTTGAATTGAGAGCGTTCGATCCTTCTTGTATAAAAAGGAAGAAACTTTCCCTTTTTAATTTGCGTTGACCTTTTCAAAGAATACAAATTTGAGTTGATCTGATGCATTTCTGTAACTTGCTTCTTTCACTTCGCTGTTTTGATTCCGTGACCATAACTGCTCTGGATTGTATAACTTGAATTTGTGATTCCATGTATCACTGCACTTCAAGTTTGTGAATTTTTCTGTACTCTTGAACTTTGTTCTCTGGCCATCTTCTCTATCACTTGGTACTGCCATGTATTTGCATAGTACCATAGCTTCTTTGTTGCACTCGAGTTAGTTCAAACATGAACTTGTTGTTTGGTTCACTGTGTCACTTAGGTGTACTTCATGTTAGATCGAATTGCACTTATTTGCTTGTACTTGTGTTCTTTATTCATTGGGCTGGCTGTTGCCAAGTTGATATGCTTGTGATGCTTTGTCTCTGGCATTGACATTGACATTTGTGTATATGACCTGGCCAGTTGAATCATTAACTGTTCATACTTGTGATCTTCATTTGGGTTATTGATCGTGTATATTCTCGAGTTGGTTGTGCACTGTTGATTAGTTGATCTGAATTATTTGACTTGTACATGCTGTAGTGTCTGGTCTTTTCATTCATGTTGCAACTGTTCCACTGCAGTTTCATTATGACTGCGACTCCATGACTTGATCTTTGTTGAACTGGTTTTGTTTGGTCAATGCATTTACCTCAAATGTTTCACTCTGATATATATATGCATTTGCCACTGAACTTGATTCATGCAGTCTTCATTAGCTCGTGTGCTTCCAGTGTTGCCACTGTGTTTCATTTGCATAGCTGAACTTGAGTTGTCTGCTCTATGTTGTCACTTGATCTTGTTGCTGTTGCTATGCAGTTGCTATGCCTTGCTGATCTCTGTTGCTTACTGTTACTTACTTTGTGCATTGCCTTACTGACTCGATTCATTTCATGTTTGTTGCCACTTTACCTTGTATCACTGCTTCCATTTTGACTTGGTCTTGAGTTGTTTAATGAAGAGGTTGAACTTTGGTATGCTTATGTTGGCACTTTTGAATGTTTACAGTCTGTGTAGTTGCTGTTTTCCCTTTTTTTTTATTTTGATGTTGCCACTATCTTCTTTGTACTAGCACACTTGCGCTTGTTGACTGCTTCATGTAGTTGATCTTGTCTCCAGTTTTGATCAATGCTCGGTCATGTTGCATATTGGACATTTGTGTACTTGACTGTTGCTTGATTTTCCTGTTGAGACCTCTGCACTATGCCTTGTAATTGTGGTCTGCCTTGAGTTGAATCCTGTGTGTTATTTGGGTTTGACCTTGTGTTGAATTGTTAGCAGTGCTTTTGTTTGATTTGTGCACACGAGTTGGCGAGGCAGTGCACACGTGTATGAATGTACACGTGTGTATTGCAGCCACTTATGGTTACCTGTCCCTGTAATATCTATATGCACGACTTTGTGATGAATTCAAGTGTAAGTTATGATGAACAACCCAAATAACTGAGGCAAATCATATTTTCAAAAATTATTTATTTCATTTTATATTGCAAAAATATTTCTTTTTCAATTTTACTGCGTTAGTGAATATTTTTGCAGATTGCTCAGATACTGGATTCAAACTGGAATGCAGTTGAAGACAAAATACGAGTGTGAGTGATATGTAGTGAGGTTATCAATGTAAAAATATTTGTGATGTAATCGTGATGTAATCAAAAATGTATATGTATAGTGAGAGCATGAATTTGTACTATTCAAGATTGTAATAAATATTTGTTTGAATAAAATTTCTGTTTGAATTCAAAATCTGTTTAACTTGTTCTGTTTGAATTCAAATTCAAATTCTGTGTAATTTATTTTATTCAACAAATATTTATTTAATCTAAAAAAACAAAATAGTACATTACCAAATACATTTAAATGAATATATATGTTTATTATCATCAAACAAAAACATATAAGCGCATATTCAACAATCTCCCCCTTTTGATGATAACAAACATATATTTAAGATTTTGACCGTGTTAAATGTATTTGACCAATTATATACTATAATTGCTCCCTCTATTTAAATGCTTCCTCTCTACATGATGCTCCCCCTACATATATGCATACAAATAGAAATATATTCAAATGAGCCTAGATGCATATGGGAAAATTATTTGACCTTTGCTTGATTCTATTTGACAAAATCTTAACTTTTCTCTCCCCCTTTTGTTATCAGCAAAAGAATAATAGTGTGAGAGAAAAATAGAGATAAAGTAATCGATATTAATCCAACATTGAACTCAAATTGAATATAAATATTAAGCTTCAATAAGAATCAAACAAAAACCATAACTACCCTTGTTAGGCGCATATTCCACTTTTAGAAATGATAGATATGATGTTCTCATATAAAATCATACAGTTGAATCTTCTTGTGGTACATTTATATAGGAATTTGAATATCTACTAATCATGCATAACCGTCAGGACTTTTAAATGAGATTAGTAGTATTCCAATTTAATTTTAAAAATGAAATCAAGTATCTTCTAACCACGCATGACCGTGAGGACTTTTAAATGGGATTAGAATCAACTTGTCTATTTAAGCAATTAATTTTGATATGCGTTCCATACATGCATAACCGTAAGGACTTTTAAATGAGCATGGAAGCACATAATCAAAAATCCAAGTAATTCACCCATGCATAACCGTGAGGACTTTTAAATGAGAGTGAATACTCTGGATATTTATTTATTTATTTATTTATTTTTAAATGTGACATGAAAAACAAATGATTCCAGATTATAGTACCACATATCGACAAACTATATTGAATATTTGATAAATCATGGTCGATAGAAATAATGATAGATATAGAAATGGTCATGGAATCTTTACCCAACAAAAAGTTTTATAATTCTTGTTTAAATTCCTAAAGAAATTTTCCAAATATACTCTCTTGAGTAATGTATGTTAAATATCAACACTCATCACCTTTTCAATCATTATTTATCCTTTTGATAATTAGCAGGGAGTCGGATTAGTCAAAATTTGTCATTTAAAATCAAATAAAAATGACTAATCTGAAAATATGGTCAAACAATTATTTTCTCGAAGGGGTTATATGAGAAAAAAAATTCTGCTAAATGAAAATTATTTAAAGTGAACAATATGCAAAAAATTTCTTTGAAAAATGATGCAGCAAATGAATGTTTCACAATAAATCACGTTCAACTCGTAAGTTTTCTATCAACTAGATTACCAGTATGAACTGCATCTGAATTTCTTTTTCAATCCAAAATATCACTAACTGGATTTGGTAAACCAGACATGAAGTGTGCATCAAAAATTTCAAACCCAATTTTAGCAACAATTTAAATGACATTCTTTGGATTTTGAATTGAAGCCATGTTCACACTCAAACAAATATCATGGTGTTAATTTCAGTAACCATAGGATAAACAATTATATTCATGAGTAATCAACAGTCAATTAACATCATAATTATTTCAAAAACAATTGAAGTTTCAACAATTTCTTAAAATCCTTTTTAACACCTTTCACATGAAATTTGAAATCGTGCAAATTTGCAAGCAGTGACCAAAATGTCAAAACAAATATATCTACGTGTAGCATGAGTAATCAAAGATCAATAAAATACCATCATTTGACCAAACAAATTTATATGGATTAGTTCACAGTTGAAAATCTGATTGGTCATCATTTAAGCACAAATCAAGGTCATAAATAAGAACAATTCAAAAGAAAAATCATATCAATAAGTCAGAATTAAAGACATCATCACATCATTATCACAATTTTGGCCGATTTAATTCAGAATATGATGCAGATTATCACAATTAGTATATCGATCAAATAAGTATACCTTCACCTGTTTTACCTTTACGATAATTTTTCGTGATTGCCCATTGTGATTCTGTCACCTTTATACTAGGCTAAGGAACTTTGTTATGTTGCCCGTTGTGTTTCTGGAACAGCCAAAATCCAGAGAACACCATTGTTGTTCCTTAGCCTGCCATCACACCTACACGATGAAAGATTTTTTTGACCTATTTCTAGGTCCATGATTGTTAGTGGCAGAAGCATTATGAATAAACAAACCCTTGTAATCCAAACTTGTTTAGTCCTTTTATTCTTATTCCAATAGACATGAAATTTGGTTGTAGAATTCTTAGGAACCCAAACTTGTATAAATTTTGTGTTCTTGTTCCTATGACTACAATTTTCAACACGATGTCCAATTATTTCACATCTATCAAAGATATTCCTACCTTTTGCATTATCCTCAACTTGTGTTTTCCCAAAACCTAGTCCTTTTCTGTTGTTAGAAAAAATTTGATTTCCCAATAGCATGTTGAAAGATTTTTCGCCTCTTGAAAAGTTATTCAAAGATTTATCAAGATTTAGTGACGTGTTTTCAGTGACAAGTGAGGTGTATCGATTTATAAAATCCTTTTTCTTAGTGTCAATGGTTTCCTTAAGATTCAAGTTTTCTTTTTCAAGATTCTCAAAGCTATTCTTAAGTCTTGTCAATTCTGAATCTAAAATTTTACATTTTTCACATTCTAGGTTTTGAATATTTTCAATTTCAGTTTTTAACCTAAAATTTTCACGAGCAAGTTCTCTCCTATCAGATTTCAGTTTTTCAAGTTTAGATTCAAGAGCATCAACTACTTTAGTGAGATCAAGACACATAAAAACAAGATCTCTATAGGAATACTCACCTTCCTCACTAGATTCCTCTGAGCTTGAATATGAATCTGATTTCGCCATAAGACACAAGTTAGCCTCCTCTGAGCTGCTATCCGAAACTTCTTCTCCTTCTTCATCATCCCAAGTCGCTGCAAATACCTTCTTCGTCTTTTTCTTTCCTTTGTTGTTTTTGAGAAGTGGGCATTTTTTTATGAAGTGTCCGGGCTTCTTGCAGTTAAAGCACGTCGGTTCATTATCGGAATTGTCAGAATCTTTTGGCCTATTACGATTTGTTTTCTTCTTGCGTGGCTTGAATCTCGACCATTTTCTAAGATTATTGACAGCCATTGCAAGCTCTTCAATTGGATCTTCTCCTTCTTCATCGCTTTCTTCTTTGCTCTTTAAGGCAATCGTCTTCTTCTTTGGTTCGGAGTTGTTGCACTCTTCCTTTGCTTTTAGCTCAAGCTCGTATGTCATCAAGTTACCAATCAACTCCTCCATGCTTAATTTACTCAAACCTTTCGATTCTTGGATTGCCGTGACTTTTGCCTCAAAGTTCATCGGTAAGACTCGTAGTATCTTCCGCACAAGATCTACCTCAGTGAACACCTTCCCAAGCGCTCTAGCGTTGTACACCAAAGTTGAAAAGCATCCAAACATGTCCTTTATGCTCTCGCCTTTGTCCATCACAAAGTTTTCGTATTCATTGCTGAATAGTGCTAGACGAGACTCCTTGACTTGAGAAGTTCCTTCGTGTGTCACCTCCAAAGTGTGCTAAATTTCCTGTGCTGTTGTACAATGAGAAATTCTATTAAATTCATTTTTATCAAGAGCACATATTAAAGCATTCATGGCTTTAGCATTTGTCGTTTTCAATCTCTTATCGTTAGCATCCCACCTATCCTTAGGTTTAGGAATCTCAGTATCACCAACGATTATAGTGGGAGATTTATAGCCAGTTTCAATAATATCCCAAACATCATAATCAACGGAACTAAGGTAAATACTCATCCTAACTTTCCAATAAGCATAATCATTCCCGTTAAACATGGGTGGCCTAACAATAGATTGCCCCTCAGAAAAAGCATTATTTTGTAGGCTCATGACTCTAGAGTTAAATAAAAAATAAAATATACCGGGCTCTGATACCACTTGTAGGATCTAGATTAACCATAGAGGGGGGGGGGTGAATAGGGTTATAGCAAATTTTCTCGATTTAAACACAGAAATAAACTGCAGAAATAAATATGCTGAAAAGTAAATCACACACAAAATTTACCCAGCTTCGGCAACCCCTGCCTACTGCTGCATTCACAGATTTCTATTAGAATTAAACAGTATCACGCTTACAAACGCTCCACTAGACTCGCAGACATTTGCTCCCGCTCACAAACACTCTACTAGACTCGCAAACATTTGCTCCCGCTCACAAACACTCTACTAGACTCGCACACCCTGCTCCCGCCTATAGAGTTTCGTTTACTCGCAAACTCTGCTCCCGCCTACAATAGAACTTTGCTTACTCGCAAACTCTGCTCCCGCCTACAATAGAACTTTGCAAACTCGCACACCCTGCTCACTGAACTAATTCTAAATAGACAATCTGACACTACCTAAACCCTAGGTGGTGATTTACAACTCCTTTGACTTGAAAAGAAAAACAACTTCAAAAATACAACCAGGAGCAAAAATTAAAATACGAACTTTGGACACGTGATTTTTGCTCAAAATAAAAACTAAAAACCCCTATTATAAAATTAAAAACTAAAACCCCCTTTTAATAATAAGGCCGGCCCCTTTATCTTTCAACCCGATCCACTGTCTTCTCTTATTCTTTGACCCGATCCACTCTTTTGCTCAGTGAAGAAAAAAATGCGGCCGATTCTCTTTGCCACTAATTTAGGGCTTCTATCTTTGATTCAAAATTGGGGCTTTCTGATGTTCGGTGCTCTGACTTGCGTTGCTCTTGCTCACGCTCGTTCTCTGATGATTTATGCTTGTTGCTCGCTCGATCGAGTTGTTGATGATTTCGGTATGTAGTTTCTTTTGTTGCTCGTTTGATTGCTTGCTTCGATTGAACTCGATTTTAACTCGATGTCGATGATGTGAATTGGGATTCAGTATTTATATGAATTCGTGACACTTGAATTCCTTCGTATCAATTTGATACTTTCTTAATTCTCAATTGCCTGTTGCGCACGTCTTTCCTGATTTTGTGACACCTTGATACACACGGCTTTCCTGATATTTTTTAACTTGATAATCACGGTTTTGAATTGAGAGCGTTCGATCCTTCTTGTATAAAAAGGCAGAAACTTTCCCTTTTTAATTTGCGTTGACTTTTTCAAAGAATACAAATTTGAGTTGATCTGATGCATTTCTGTAACTTGCTTCTTTCACTTCGCTGTTTTGATTCCGTGACCATAACTGCTCTGGATTGTATAACTTGAATTTGTGATTCCATGTATCACTGCACTTCAAGTTTGTGAATTTTTCTGTACTCTTGAACTTTGTTCTCTGGCCATCTTCTCTATCACTTGGTACTGCCATGTATTTGCATAGTACCATAGCTTCTTTGTTGCACTCGAGTTAGTTCAAACATGAACTTGTTGTTTGGTTCACTGTGTCACTTAGGTGTACTTCATGTTAGATCGAATTGCACTTATTTGCTTGTACTTGTGTTCTTTATTCATTGGGCTGGCTGTTGCCAAGTTGATATGCTTGTGATGCTTTGTCTCTGGCATTGACATTGACATTTGTGTATATGACCTGGCCAGTTGAATCATTAACTGTTCATACTTGTGATCTTCATTTGGGTTATTGATCGTGTATATTCTCGAGTTGGTTGTGCACTGTTGATTAGTTGATCTGAATTATTTGACTTGTACATGCTGTAGTGTCTGGTCTTTTCATTCATGTTGCAACTGTTCCACTGCAGTTTCATTATGACTGTGATTCCATGACTTGATCTTTGTTGAACTGGTTTTGTTTGGTCAATGCATTTACCTCAAATGTTTCACTCTGATATATATATGCATTTGCCACTGAACTTGATTCATGCAGTCTTCATTAGCTCGTGTGCTTCCCGTGTTGCCACTGTGTTTCATTTGCATAGCTGAACTTGAGTTGTCTGCTCTATGTTGTCACTTGATCTTGTTGCTGTTGCTATGCAGTTGCTATGCCTTGCTGATCTCTGTTGCTTACTGTTACTTACTTTGTGCATTGCCTTACTGACTCGATTCATTTCATGTTTGTTGCCACTTTACCTTGTATCACTGCTACCATTTTGACTTGGTCTTGAGTTGTTTAATGAAGAGGTTGAACTTTGGTATGCTTATGTTGGCACTTTTGAATGTTTACAGTCTGTGTAGTTGCTGTTTTCCCTTTTTTTTTATTTTGATGTTGCCACTGTCTTCTTTGTACTAGCACACTTGCTCTTGTTGACTGCTTCATGTAGTTGATCTTGTCTCCAGTTTTGATCAATGCTCGGTAATGTTGCATATTGGACATTTGTGTACTTGACTGTTGCTTGATTTTCCTGTTGAGACCTCTGCACTGTGCCTTGTAATTGTGGTCTGTCTTGAGTTGAATCCTGTGTGTTATTTGGGTTTGACCTTATGCTGAATTGTTAGCAGTGCTTTTGTTTGATTTGTGCACACGAGTTGGCGAGGCAGTGCACACGTGTATGAATGTACACGTGTGTATTGCAGCCACTTATGGTTACCTGTCCCTGTAATATCTATATGCACGACTTTGTGATGAATTCAAGTGTAAATTATGACGAACAACCCAAATAACTGAGGCAAATCATATTTTCAAAAATTATTTATTTCATTTTATATTGCAAAAATATTTCTTTTTCAATTTTACTGCGTTAGTGAATATTTTTGCAGATTGCTCAGATGCTGGATTCAAACTGGAATGCAGTTGAAGACAAAATACGAGTGTGAGTGATATGTAGTGAGGTTATCAATGTAAAAATATTTGTGATGTAATCGTGATGTAATCAAAAATGTATATGTATAGTGAGAGCATGAATTTGTACTATTCAAGATTGTAATAAATATTTGTTTGAATAAAATTTCTATTTGAATTCAAAATCTGTTTAACTTGTTCTGTTTGAATTCAAATTCAAATTCTGTGTAATTTATTTTATTCAACAAATATTTATTTAATCTAAAAAAACAAAATAGTACATTATCAAATACATTTAAATGAATATATATGTTTATTATCATCAAACAAAAACATATAAGCGCATATTCAACAAAAATTTGATTGTTGCGGTTGATTATGGGACGGACCCGCAAAGTTTGGTTGAAAACTGTTGGGCTGAAAGGGAGGGTTCGAAGCATTATTCGAAAATGCTTGAAAATTGGGACAAATCGCATTCGTGTTAGGATTGTTTTGGTTCCATGCAAAATTCATATGATTTCTCCAACCAGGGTTGTACGTTGGAGAAAATGGGTCGTTTTTCGCTTTATTGAAAGCATTGATTTGTTCGACAGAATTGATACATTGATCGACTATATGATTAGGATTGTTGCATTTATAGCACACTGGTTGGGAAGCTTGATTCATTTGATTTGATGAGAAAACATTATCGGATTTTTTAATCATCGCGTCGATCTTAGCTTCCAAAGCAAAAGAAGATCCATTCGAGTTTGCACTCGATCATGAATAAATTGATTTTCGTTCAAATGTTCCCATTGGGACGACTTTTCAGTGAGGTTTTCAAGAAATTGCCAAGCATCGTCGTGATGTTGGGCAAGAAAGTTGCCTTGGCACATTGATTCGAGCATGGTTCGTGAGCTGTTTTCGAGTCCATCGTATAAGATTTGGCAAATCGTCCATTTTTCAAAGTTATGATGTGGACATTTTATCAAAAGCACTTTGAATCTTTCAAAATATTTTTCGAATGGTTCTCCCTTGAATTGATGAAAATTTACAATTTCGTTTCGAATTCTATTCGTTTTTTCCAAAGGGTATAACTTTTTCAAGAAAGCTTTTACAAATTCTTCCCAAGTTTTAATTGAATTCGATGGTAAGTTGTACAACCATTTTTCAGCGTAGTCCGTAAGAGCAAATGAGATTAATCGAAGTTTGATTCCATCATTAGAAAGTTGTTGGAGTTTAATGGTTGTACAAACTTGTTCGAATTTAGTCAAGAAAATGTATGGGTCATCTTGCTCGAAATTGCCATATTTTGGAAGTGTAGCAATATGGTTCGAGTGAATTTCAAAATGGCTACCGGTAGGGGCGGGTAACGTGATGCAAGATGGAATATAAACTCTATCGAGAAAGATTCTATCCATAAGAGTTCGAGGGGCGTTTTCATTCGCCATTTCAGAAGGATCGTCTATTCGAGTTAAACGGTTTGTAGAAGGGTCGCGAGTCCAATGATTCGTTGTTGTGTCACGAGTCCAAGCACTCATGCACAAGTGAAAAGTCGAGAAGAGAAAGGATTTAGAATCGAGTTTGGAGAATGAGAAAAGATTTGAAAACTTGTTTTTGTTTTTTTAACAAGGAAGAAAACTATTTAACAAGTGAGATTTATTTTCAAAAGAAAAGTTTGATTTTTTTGTTTTGTTTTTGGTTTTTTTCAATTTTTTGTATGTTTTTGTTTTTGTATATTTTTTTTGAATTTTCAAATATCTACCAAAAGGATTTTTTTAGAAAATGAAAATTGAGTTTTGTTTTTGAGTTTTCAATTTTTTTTCTTTTTGAAAAGATTATATATATATATATATATATATATATATATATTGATTGAAAATTTTCAAAGGAAAGAAAAAAAGATTTTTTTTGAATGAAAAATCAAGTTAAAATTTACAATTTTTTTTTTATTTTGGATTTTTTAATTATTTTAAATATGCATGAACTAATGCAACTAAATGAATACAAAGGATTTAATTACAGTTTTCTGTCCTTAGTAGCTCCTAACCCAAAATTGTATAATCACACTTTGTCTTAAATCAACAAAAATATTTCTCTACCAAGTAATGGACATGTGTTATCGTTGCACCACAAATCACCGTAGCAATGCGGTCGAATGTTTAAGTACCTTTATAGGAACAACCAGTATAATATTTACGAATCACCGTAATTTTTATAACTGGCTATTACTCTGCCGTAGTCTAGACACCAAGAAATAAAATTGTTCAAAGAAAACAATTGTGAAGATACAATTAAGTCCTAAATGAGCCCGTGACACCCTTGGGTCCAACGTCTAACCTTTATTGTTAGTCAAATTGTACGATGAAATATTTTTGTGGGCTAAAGATAGGGTGATGAAATCCCTCACCTTATGTGATTGGAGTATTGCCCTTAGAAAAGAAAATAAGATGAGATGAATGCAAAATAGAAATTAAACGTGAATTTATAATGCAACTAGAATGATATTTGTTTTTGTTTTTGGATTTTGAATTTTTTTTAAATGCAAATGCAAGCAACCAACAATACAATTCAAATAAAAAACAAGAGAAAAGGGGCACAATATCAGAGTGTGCAGATTATTAGCAATTTTTTTTAGCGACGATTTTTTAGCGAGCAAGCGTTTTTTTTTTAGCAAGCGGAGATGAGCAGTTTTAGCAAGCAATTTTTCCTTCTATCTCTACTTTTGCAACCTGAAAATTAAAATCAAGATAAACACAATTTTTTTTATAGAATTAGAACAAACTAAATTAAAACGAAAAAAACAAATTTAAAATTCAATTTTTTTAAATCAAAAATAATAATAATTGAGCAGCTCTTTTTTTATGTTATAAGGTTTGACTAAAAAAAATTAAAACAAACAAATTAAAACAAAGCAAAGAAATAAAAAAAAACTATATTCACATCCTATACCTCATGGCCCTGATACCCGGCCCAAAAAAATTAAATAAAAAACAAAATTAACAAGAAAACTCAAATTTCTCGACCAAACATCAAATTCTCGACAAGTATCAGCGAACTCAATCAGAAAACTCAAATTCGCAAATTCAAATTCACAATCAGAAAACTCAACCTTCAAATTAGCAAAAAGTACTCAAATTCCTGTCTTACTTGCGCTGTGATTGTGGACCATTCGGGTTTAGGAGCGCTCGATAGTTGGTGGAGTTCGTGACAGAAGACAGTGAGGCGATTTGGTGGTCGAGAACGGAGATGAGTTGTGTGGTTTTTTCTCGATGAAGACGAGGTTGAAGATAGGAGGAGGAGCAGTCGAGGTTTCTAGTAGTTTCTGGTTGCGGTTCGAAAGGATTTGGGTGATTTACGATAGGATTATTGATAGCAGCTACTGCTGGTTGGAGACGGAAGTGATTTGGTAAGTGGTTCGGAGGTAGTGACGTCGTGATTGGTACTCGTTTGGAAGTGGGATTATTTGGTGGTGATGAACTGCAGTTGGCTTGAGTAGCAGCAGACAGATGGATGGAATAGTGCAGTGACTGATTAAACTCGAGGTGAGGAGGCGGTTGCGAGCACACCTGTAGTGACGAGGTGAATGAGTAATTGTAGCTTTTTTTTGTTCTGTTTTTTTTTGGAGTGATACTTGCTGTGGTTAGTATGGCAGCGAGGCAAAGGAGGACATGATGTTGACAGTGGAGTTTTGTTGAAGAGTGAAGTGTGGGATGATCGAGGCAGTTAGTGATGTTTGAAAGGCAGTGGATGCTTGATGTTGGCTGAGGAGTGTGGGAGGTGACTGTTTGTGGTCAGGAGAGATGGTATTTGGCAGCAAGCAAATGAAAAGTGGAGATGTCTTGATGGTCAGGGAGGAAGTAATTGGCTGACAATGTTTGTTGAAATGAAGTAATGTAGATGTGGTGATTGAAGTGGATGTTAACTGAAGTGTAGTGGGGTGTTTCAGGTAGTTTAGAATTGTTGAGGTATTGTGGTGATAGTGCACAGAAATGTGCATAGTGCACAGTCAGTTGCAGGTTGTATGTTGTGGCTCTGGTGGTTGTGAAGAGTGGTTCATGAAGGTGGTGGCTCAATTGTGTTGTCTGGTGAAGTTTGTTTGGGTGGTTGACTGTAGCAGTTTGAAGTGTTGTTTTGGGGGAAATTTGCAGTGGTGGTTGTGTAATGAATTGGAGTTTGAGAAGTGGTTGAAGTAGATGTAATGTATTGTAGCAGTTGCCAATGGAGGCAGTGGTATTGTTGAAAGCAGTTTTTTGTTAGAAGAATGGCAGTTATGGGGAGGTTTTGCAGTGTAACAGTTGATTGTAGTGTATGAGGAGTATGGGTTGTTTGAAATGTGTATTGGCTGTAATGGTTGCTTGACAGTTTTGACGACTGGGAGTTGGTGGAGATTTCAAGCAGGGAAGTTGTGTTGAGGCAGAGGGCAGGGTGAATGCAGAAGTGAAGACCTGGGTTGAGAAGTATGTTGGAGGTGATAGGCAGTTCAGAGATGAATGTGAATGGAGTGTGGTGAGAGGAGAATGTTTGGATGTTTTGGTTTGTGGAGTTAGGCTGCAGAGCAGTTTTGTTTGAGAGGCACAGTTTTGTGCAGTGCACAGAGGTGAACAATGAAAACAGAGAGCAGCAACTCAAAACAGTGTTTTTTTAAATTGTAACTTGTGAATGCAACTATGAAATGTAAATTGTAAAATGCAAATTGTAAATGAAATGGAAATAAAATATTTTGTTTTCGTTTTGAAATTGTAAATGTTTTTTTAGAAATGCAATTGGAAAATGAAACAAGAAAACAAGAAATGCACACAAACAAAAATCACATAATACATTTTTTTTTCTTTTTAAATGCAAACACACAAAAATAATTCGAAGAATAGAAAAATACATCAAAACACACTCCTCGGCAGCGACGCCAAAAACTTGTTTAACGGTAAATTTTCTATCAAATTAGAAAACTGCCGACAAATTTTCAAATTAAATTTTGCCACAAGCGCAGGACGTACACTTGTAGTACGCGGCGCGGTGAATACGGGTCGACCCGCAGGGAGTTGTTAGAGTTTTAAAAATCTATTCAATCAAATTAGACCAAATGTGTAACATGTCTGATTTCTCGATGCCCGAAAGTCGACATCGATACGTCCACTGTATCAATTGTCGCACAGTCGAGTACCCAAAAACCGAACCGTTAGGTTTAAAAAAGAAGAAGATAGGAGAAGAAACATAAACAATAAACAGAATCTCACATTTCGCAGCGGAACAATATACAATAGATAAATAATCTTTAAAACAAAAGGGCTTTATATGTTATTACAATACAACATCAGAGTACAGCAACAACACACAACACACAACACTGGCAGTTATAAATGACTTGCCTATATAGAAATTTGTCTCATACAAACCCGAACGCAGCAGATACTACATAGTATAGATAATACGTCTCGCCATCAGCTTGTCTTTTGAGCTCCACAGCAACTCCTGAATTCCAGAATGACCTGATAACCTGACTCTAGGCTGCCCATGTGAAAATTGGTGGGCACCCAGAGCTTAGAAATGGAACAATAAACTCCAAGTCAGTCGTGGTACTGGTATGAGATCTAAAAAAACAGTTATTTTCACAAAGAAAATAAAAGAAAATCCGCTATGCTTTTGAAAAATAAAACTACCATAAGGCATCCCGCCACACACACAATGCAAACGCAGAATTGGAGGAGATTTCTCCTTATGATAGTCAAACATGCTTAATACGCAAAATCCTATTTAATATTATCATTAGTGCATAGTGCAGAAAACATTTCAAAAGTATAATATTAATCTTAACCAGCATACAACCATTATTATATGCCTACTATAACTACCATGTTCAATAGCAGGTTACCACCACATTTCATGGCAGGTTATACAACTAAAACCGTACATGACGCGTATTGTTTTATTGGATTTCCAACGAATGATCAGGCTAAGGAACTTCCTACTATCACATGGGTACGCCTCTGGAGGGACGTCCCGAGAACTTAATCAGCTCTTTGCCAATACAAATGCGGGTTACCTCTGTAACTAGGTAACTACTACACGAGTATGCCATCCTCTGGTCCTTTAGGACCTTTATTAGAGGATCCTCTACACCAATAACCACAAAGAAAAATATTTGTAGTAACCACAAAGGTTAAATATCAGGACTCCATACCTGACACCACCCTTTCCCAGAAGGAAATGACATACCCCAAAGGGTGCGACCCTCATAACCTTGCCGCATCTTTCCTGTTTCGACCATTTCCGGAGTGTGAGGTCCTATGAGGTCTCGACCACAAAGCTACATTTTTTACAAAGTCATGATTTGATCAACAAATGATCAGCAGCACTTCGTATGTGACATTACCAGTTTGGGAATATATCACTAGTAACCATCAACTACGTAACCTCTGAGCTCGTATGTCTCAGAGAAGGGTGTTAAGCTAAGAGAATAAATTCTCCGCCACCAACAGAAATATATTTGATGGAAATCAGCTTTACATCTCAAAGTGTAATGTCAGACACACATCCATACAAGTTCGTTCCGGGATCGAACGGAACCGAAGGCACTTCAAAGAAGCCCCTTGCAAATCTGGACATTAACTAATCACGTCCGGAATCCCCATCACAGAGGTGATAAAATCTCTATACCGGAGCAACCTGGTGCAGAGACATTCCATAGGTATTCCTTTCGCTTTCGAAAATACCCGGTCTTCAACACCGTCTTCAAATGCAATCTCATTTCGTCGTATCGTTATTTGGAATGAGTTTTATGACACAAGATCCTCTCCCGGCTAATCCGAATAATGAGCGCTTATTTTTTTAAAATAAGCGTTACATTCAGATTTCAACAAATTACAATAATTTTCACTTTGATCTTCTTAAACAAAAGATTCATCACAATCACAAAGGTTCGATGTGGTTTTCGGATATCCAGTTAGAATCCGACCCCCGGTCGCATCGAAATTCAAATGTCATTTAAAGGTCAATATTGATAGTCGGTTATTTAACTATCAATAAATATTCACAACAAACACCAAGATTTAAAAAAATTTCCCAATTATTTATTTTCAAAATATCTTTGCAAGATATATTTCACACTTCAACCATTTGAAAACAAATTTCAAATTACTTTTCACAGTTCAATACTTTGAAAACAAATTTTGGATCACTTTTCCTTATGTGGAATACATTTCCAAATATTTATCTGTTTCCACTGAAAATCTGCCGAGTTCAAATAACTTAAAATACTTATCTAAAATATGCTTGGAATTATTTAAAATAAAAATATTTTAAAATACTCGCTTAAATATTAGTTATGAAAATTATCATACTAATATCTCATATAAAAATTCAAGTCCAAACTAATTTTTTTAAAATAAAATTAGTAGATAGGATATAACTATTTTAATAATCGTTTCCAAAAACAAATACCAATTTTAATCTTTAAAATAATCCCTTCTATAAGCAATTAAATAAATCCATACTTTAAAGATTTGAAACCAGTTAAGAAAATAGTTCATTCAATGTATCATTTCTAAACCATCCTTAAAAAAATTTAGTTTATATTTATAGGCTACTTCGAAATCATACTCAGCTTTCCAGGCAAAAATACATTTTTCATTTCAAAATAGTTCATTCAAATCAATTAATAAATCTTTCTTGATTTATTTTAAATTTACGTTCCGAATCCGTAAATTCCTTTCACACTTTTAAAAATAACCAAATGTTTATTTTTAAAATAAATTTCCCTTTCTTTTATGAATTCCCATTGTGAATTTAAACTTTTAAATATCCATTGATATATGATTTTCAAATCGATTTCCAAAATTGATTTCTAAATTTATTTCAACATCAAATTTATTATCTTTTGAAACAAATTCCTTCTTTTAAATTTATTCAATTTTCTAAAATTAATTTACTACAAATTTTCTACTAAATTTCAAAAATCAAATTTTTATTTATTTCTGGTATCCTACGATACCAAAAATATATTCGGCTAAATTATATCCTTCAACAATTTCGATCATCAATATAATCATCCACAAATTATCAATCATCACATCACACATATGAAATAATATTCATACAAAATTTGAGGAATCCAGTTGGATCCCTCCAACCTGTTTCCCTGCATCCACAGACGTTAGCACAACAATTAAATACCAATTCCACTTCAAGGTGGAATATCGCGGTATATGAGATTTATAAAATATCATCCGCTATTATGCGGCGCACGGGGCCTCAACTAATATACTGATAATGATTAATCATCCAAACACACAATCAACCATTTAAATTTAACTATCACAATTCAACAATCACTCAATAACTGAAAATTTTAATTATTATAACTTGAGTGAGAAGATATCACCTTTAATAATGCATGCAACCCTTTTCCAATCTGGACTTGTTTCTCCATTTTAGACCTTGTATCAAACAATTTTATGATTTTATTAATACTCAAACTGATCAAATAATTTATTTCCTTTTTTAATAAATTTAATTAATCAGTGATTTTTATTTTAAACAAATCATTAAAATTCAAACTAGTTTTCCTTTTATATTCTTTAGTAATCAAAATATTTGTATAAGTTAATTTAAACCAGTTATTTACCATAATTCATTATATTGAATATCTAAAACTAAATCTGAAATTTGCATATGTATATTTATTTTTATTTTTGAACTTCATATATATATATATATATATATAAACAATTCTTTATAAAAATCCAATCTTTATAAAAAAAATCCTTATTTCCTTGCCAAAACTTATCTATATACAATTTTCCATTTATCTTAGTATCTTAAACATGTAAGTATATATATATATGTGTATATATGTATGTATGTATGTTTATTTTTTTACTGGTATTATTTTCTTTTTCTTTTTGTAAACGGTAAAAACAAGATTTACTTTACTGTTTAATATTTCTCTTTTGCATATACACATATATCAAATTTAAATCAAAGAAAATAACTCAGGAATACCTCGTTATCTACCGAACCCAGACCTCCATCCCCAAGCCGTCGATCCTCTCTGCCCTCCACGTTCATCATCGCGTGAATTTCCCAAATTAAACGAAACCCTAGCTCCTTTGATGTCGCATCGCATCGCACCGCCGTGCCACTTAGTTGTCGCGAACGAAATCGCCGCAACCTCGACTCCATTCGCGACTTGCCGCCCTGTGGCCTTGTATGCCATCGCACGAACCCCAAATCACCTTGATAAAAATCACGACCGATACCCTTAATCGCGAGCTCACGAATCACCGCCGATCGACACGACCTCCCATTCGCACGCGTGGGCGCGCGCGTGCGGTTCCCCTTTCTTTTTTTTCTACTTTTGATTTTATCCGGATCTTGATTTATTTGAGGAACGACCATCGTTTACTGCTCGAACGAAAGATCGTTATATACTTTTTCTGTTAGCTCGGCCATAACTTGAATCGATCGAAATTCGACTGAGGACTGAAGGGAAGAGGGATTCATATTGAATTGTAGGCCATTTTTTTTCTTTTCGTTGATTTGAGAATGCTGAAGGAAAGAAGATGCATGGTCGGCTAGGTTGGCTGATGGGATATAATAGGGTTTGACTTAGGAATTGATAATATCATTTAATTCCAAAATGTCTCGTTTAACATATCTCAAATTCCAAACCCCTACTGAGGTATGATGTCAGGCGTTTATATAGTTTTATCCGCATTCCGAACACAATGGAAAAGGTTTCGAATCCAAATTCGATCGTATGGAGAAGATAGCTTTTGAACGAGTTAAAATACCGAACATTCGATCTAAATTTAGCGCGTTTGCTTATCGTACGGCCAATTGATCACTCCAAACACTTTGAAAATTGAAATTCAATAATAATTCAATATTACGGATCCAATGGAACTGGTTTCGTCGAATTCCGAGACTGTGCCTCGGAAGGCTATTTTTAAATATCAATTTAAATGATAAAAACTCAGAACTGAACAAAACGTTTTCAAATTCAATTCTGAAGCTTCCATTATCTTCAGTATTATTCATACAAATTTTCTAAGCCTTGAAAATATTTTTTATCAGCTTAAAACTGAAGATTCAAATTTCTATCCAACTTCAATAAATTAAATCCAATAATTAAATTGCCAAATTCATAGTTAATTTTTTTTGAAATTCCAGTTTAAAAACAACTTCCAATATTTAAAATCAATTAAATATTTCATTTTCAAATGTTCAAAAATTCTGGATCGTCACATCCTCCCCCCTTAAAAGAATTTCGTCCCGAAATTACTAGTTAAGAAGAACGATCCTTAACCCATTTGCTATCTTTCCAATACTAAACAGTTTTATCAACTTACCAAACAAATCTTTTTATTTAAGACCATCATTAATTCAACCAACTTTCCAACTTCAATTATAAGTTCCAAACAACATTGTTTTCTTTAACAATTCAAATTTAAATTTAAATTCAAATTTTAAACTTCCAAAATTTCTCAAAAAAATTTCTAACTCTCTAAATTTTTGAAAAATTTCGCCACCGTCTCCTTTGCGTGGCTAGCTCGGTACGACTACAAAATGGCACCACAGGCCCTCAGGTTCAAAAAGAAAACAAAACGCCAAGTGGTAGACAAGAAAATCATCAAATTTCATACTGAAATTTAAATACGTACCTTTTTGTCGAGCAATTCAATTTTATCTTCAGAAATCAAAATCAATTTTCCTTTCTCTTTATAATACCTGTATATCCTACTTAGCAATAATATCCATTCTTAGCCTTTAAAATCATTTTATACATTTTCTTACAGAAGTTTTCATATCTACTTCTATTCAATTAGTTTTTCCATTACCATATGAATTCAATTTATCTTCAACCTTGAATATTGAATTTTTATCTTTGATTATAACTGATTCATATTATTATTTTAAATTAGTTTCATTCACTAATTTACTTCAATTTCCAATTTGAAATCGTTTGTCGCTAACAAAAAATTTTCCAACTTTTTTTCTATCTTCCAAAATTTTCGAATTTTTTTGGCAGAGTCCCTACGGAGGAGCTTTTGCAATTTGACAAAAGATATAAATATATATATATCGACCCACCCGGTCAGAAAAAACAAAAAACAGTCATATTTCCTATTTTTATTGCGTAGGCGTACCTTATTTAGCATTTTTAAGTGAGCGGCTTATTTAATTAGCATTTTGCGCAATCAAATCCAGCCCAACAACTTCCCTGAACCTATACTTACTCAAATAAAACATGTCAGTGTCATATATATGAAGTTTAACAACATTTCACTTATTGCAATAGTTAAACACATGAACTCTAACAGCAATGCACACCAAACACTTTCCGTAAGCAATTTATATAGTTTTAGTACTAATTCAACTGTTTTCAATTAATTCATATACCATTTTCATTCAATTTGAAGGGTTTACAACCCACTTGCTTACATTCAATTCATTTTTAATTTTAAACAAACCCATATTCTTCCAATTGATTAAAAATTCAATTTTTTTTTTATTCACCTCTGTTAATATATTTACTTTCGTTTACAATTATTGAATTTCGATTCATTTCAAATCATATTCAATTTCGTCATTCCTTTAATTAGTTTTATTTACTAATTTTATTTCAATATTTCACTTTGTGTAATACAAACCAAATTCAATTCCGATTCCAGTTCTATTACTTTACAAATTCGAAATGAATTTCAACATTCAATCCATTTTCATGCACTTGCAATTGCAAATTCATTCATTCATTCACAATTTATTTTCCATCTTAATAATTTTATTCCAATCATTTTGGTCATTAGGCTTCTAAAATTCACCTTTATTCAAATTAACTAGTTTCAGTTTAATCTGAATTTTCTAAGTTTTCAAACTTGCTTATTATTCCATATCTATTTTAAATAGGATTCCAGAGTTTTAAACATTTTCTTAAATCATTTTAAAGTCAATTTTATATCCAAAACCCTTTGTATTTCTAAAACAAACTCAACTTTGGCAAACAATTTTCAATTTAAATTCATTTGGCAGCAATTCCACTCTTGGAAACTCGAAAATGAACACCGATGATGTCGCGATCATCACCGGAATTATTTTCCAGTGACCGAAAAGAGTTTAGAGCTTTTCATCCCTTCAAAACATTTTTTCAAACCCTTGAA
Organism: Allium cepa; assembly: GCA_030765085.1. Classification (NCBI taxonomy): domain Eukaryota; kingdom Viridiplantae; phylum Streptophyta; class Magnoliopsida; order Asparagales; family Amaryllidaceae; genus Allium; species Allium cepa. Next base: position 338,947,809 of record CM060929.1, on the reverse strand, counting down.
ATTATTTTCAAACCAAAAGGGATTTAAACTTTTCCAAATTTCAAAACATTTTCAAATTTTTCTCTGGAATTCTATTTCAAATTATAAATCACATTTACAATTTACATTCTCAAATTTCATTTGTATATGGATTTATTTCTCAGCCTTTGAGTTACGATTTCAATTTCTTATTCAAATGATAATAATATTATCACTTCCTAACAATCAAGCAACCGGATACTCTAATAATTTACAAAGATTATTTCCTTTATCTACGAAAATAGTTTTGGGTAAAATATTTCATTCACCCTATTTTAAAACAATATCGTGTCGAATTGTTCTGTTCGAGTGTTTAGAGATCCCTATCGATAGAGTTGTATAGACTATACCGACCAGAATCCATATACCACTCAACAAACCAATCATCACAATATAAAACAATTTTTATTCACTAACAAATACACGCTCATATCTATTACTACACTCACACTCAATTTAGAGTACTGCCGACTCTATCTCTAATGAGTAACACCTAACAGAGCCAGGGTTGTCGCTTAACCAAATGCTCTGATACCACATTGTAACATGTCCGATTTCTCGACGCCCGAAAGTCGACATCAATACGTCCACTGTATCAAATGCCGCATAGTCGAGTACCCAAAAACCGAACCGTTAGATTTAAAGAAGAAGAAGATAGGAGAAGAAACAGAAACAATAAACAGAATCTCACATTTCGCAGTGGAACAATATACAATAGATAAATAATCTTTAAAACAAAAGGGTTGCATATGTTATTACAATACAACATCAGAGTACAACAACACACAACACACAACACTGGCAGTTAAAAATGACTTGCCTACATAGAAATTTGTCTCACACAAACCCGAACGCAGCAGATACTACATAGTATAGATAATACGTCTCGCCATCTAGCTTGCCTTTTGAGCTCCACAACAACTCTTGAATTCCAGAATGACCTGATAACCTGACTCTAGGCTACCCGTGTGGAAATTGGTGGGCACCCAGAGTTTAGAAAGGGAACAATAAACCCTAGGCCATTCGTGGGACTGGTGTGAGATCTAAAAAAACAGTTATTTTCACAAAGAAAATAAAATGAAATCCGCTATACTTTTGGAAAATAAAACTACCATAAGGCCACCCGCCACACACACAATGCAAATGCAGAACTGGAGGAGATTTCTCCTTATGATAGTCAAACATACTTAATACGCAAAATCCTTTTTAATATTATCATTAGTGCATAGTGCAGAAAACATTTCGAAATTATAATATTAATCTTAGCCAGCATACAACCATTATTGTATGCCTACTATAGCTACCATGTTCAATAGCAGGTTACCACCACATTACATGGCAGGTTATACAACTAAAACCGTACAGGGCGCGTATTATTTTATTGGACTTCTAACAACTGGTCGGGTAAGGAAATTCCTACTACCACATGGGTACGCCTCTGGAGGGACGTCCCAAGAACTTAAGCAGCTCTCTGCCAACACAAGGTCGGGTTACCTCTGTAACTAGGTAACTACTGCACGAGTATGCCATCCCCTGGTCCTTTGGGACCTTTATCGAGGATCCTCTACACCAACAACCACAAAGAAAAGTATTTGCAGTAACCACAAAGGTTAAATATCAGGGCTTCATACCTGACACCACCCTTTTCCAGAAGGAAATGACATATCCTAAAGGGCGCGACCCTCAAAACCTTGCCGCATCTTTCCTGTTTCGACCATTTCCGGGGTGTGAGGTCCGATGAGGTCTCGACCACAAAGCTACACTTTTCAAAAAGTCATGCTTTGATCAACAAATGATCAGCATCACTTCGCATGTCACATTACCAGTTTGGGAATATATCACTCGTAACCATCAACTACATAACCTCTGAGCTCGTACGTCTCAGAGAAGGGTGTTAAGCTAAGAGAATAAATTCTCCGTCACCAACAGAAATGTATTTGATGGAAACCAGCTTTACATCTCAAAGTGTAATGTCAGACACACATCCATACAAGTCCGTTCCGAGATCGAACGGAACCGAAGGCACTTCAAAGAAGCCCCTTGCAAATCCGTATATTCAGTAATCACGTCCGGAATCCCCATCACAAAGATGATAAAATTTCTATACCGGAGCAACCCGGTGCAGAGACATTTGACAGGTAATCCTTTCGCTTTCGAAAATACTCGGTCTTCAACACCGTCTTCAAATGCAATCCCATTTCGTCGTATCATTATTCGGAATGGGCTTTATGACACAAGGTCCTCTCCCGGCTAATCCGAATAACGAGCGTTTATTTTTTAAAAATAAGTGTTACATTCAGATTTCAACAAATTACAACAATTTTCACTTTGATCTTCTTAAACAAAAGATCCATCACAATCACAAAGGTTTGAAGTGGTTTTCGGATATCCACTTGGAATCCGACCCCCGGGTGCATCGAAATTCAAATGTCATTTAAAGGTCAATATTGATAGTCGGTTATTTAACTATCAATAAATATTCACAACAAACACCAAGATTTAAAAAAAATTCCCCATTATTTATTTTCAAAATATCTTTGCAAGATATATTTCACACTTCAACCATTTGAAAACAAATTTCAAATTACTTTTCACAGTTCAATACTTTGAAAACAAATTTCGGATCACTTTTCCTTACGTGGAATACATTTTCAAATATTTATTTGTTTCCACTGAAAATCTGCCGAGTTCAAATAACTTAAAATACTTATCCAAAATATACATGGAATTATTTAAAATAAAACTATTTTAAAATACTCGCTTAAATATTAGTTATGAAAATTATCATACTAATATCTCATATAAAAATTCAATTCCAAACTAATTTTTTTAAAATAAAATTAGTATATATGATATAACTATTTAAATAATCGTTTTCTAAAACAAATATCAATTTTAATCTTTAAAATAATCCCTTCTATAAGTAATTAAATAAATCCATACTTTAAAGATTTGAAACCAGTTAAGAAAATAGTTTATTCAAAGTATCATTTCTAAACCATCCTTAAAAAATTTCAGTTTATATTTATAGGCTACTTCGAAATCATACTCAGCTTTCCAGGGAAAAATACATTTTTCATTTCAAAACGGTTCATTCAAATCAATTAACAAATCTTTCTTCATTTATTTTAAATTTACGTTTCGAATCCGTAAATTCCTTTCACACTTTTAAAAATAACCAAATGTTTATTTTTAAAACAAATTTCCCTTTCTTTTATGAATTCCCATTGTGAATTTAAACTTCTAAATATCCATTGATATATGATTTTCAAATCGATTTCCAAAATTGATTTCTAAATTTATTTCAACATCAAATTTATTATCTTTTGAAACAAATTCCTTCTTTTAAATTTATTCAATTTTCTAAAATTAGTTTACTACAAATTTTCTACTAAATTTCAAAAATCAAATATCTATTTATTTCTGGTATCCTACGATACCAAAAATATATTCGGCTAAATTATAACCTTCAACAATTTCGATCATCAATATAATCATCCACAAATTATCAATCAATCACATCACACATATGAAATAATATTCATACAAAATTTGAGGAATCCAGTTGGATCCCTCCAACCTGTTTCCCTGCATCCACAGACGTTAGCATAACAATTAAATACCAATTGCACTTCAAGATAGAATATCGCGGTATATGAGATTTATAAAATATCATCCACTATTATACGGCGCATAGGGTCTCAACTAATATACTGATAATGATTAATCATCCAAACACACAATCAACCATTTAAATTTAAGTATCACAATTCAACAATCAATCAAGAACTAAAAATTTTAATTATTGTAACTTGAGTGAGAAGATCTCACCTTTAATAATGCATGCAACCCTTTTCCAATCCGGACTTGCTTCTCCATTTTAGACCTTGTATGAAACAATTATATGATTTCATTAATACTCAAACTGATCAAATAATTTATCTCCTTTTTAATAAATTTAATTAATGAATGATTTTTATTTTAAACAAAACATTAAAATTCAAACTAGTTTTCCGTTTATATTCTTTAGTCATCAAAATATTTGTATAAGTTAATTTAAACCAGTTATTTACCATAATTCATTATATTGAATATCTAAAACTAAATCTGAAATTTGCATATGTATATTTATTTTTATTTTTGAACTTCATATATATATATATATATATATATATATATATATATATATATATATATATATTTATAAAAACTATTCTTTATAAAATCCAATCTTTATAAAAAAAATCCTTATTTCCTTGCCAAAATCTTATCTATATACAATTTTCCATTTATCTAAGTATCTTAAACATGTAAGTATATATATATATATATGTATGTTTATTTTTTTACTGGTATTATTATTATTTTTTGTAAACAATAAAAACAAGATTTACTTTACTGTTTAATATTTCTCTTTTGCATATATACACATATCAAATTTAAATCAAAGAAAATAACTCAGGAATACCTCGTTGTCTACCGAACCCAGACCTCCATCCCCAAGCCGTCGATCCTCTCTGCCCTCCACGTTCATCATCGCATGAATTTCCCTAGTTGAACGAAACACTAGCTCCTTTGATGTCGCATCGTCGTGCCACTTAGTTTTCGTGAACGAGATCGCCGCAACCTCGACTCCATTCGCGACCTGCCGCCCCGTGGCCTCGTATGTCGTCGCACGAACCCTAAATCACCTCGATAAAAATCACGACCGATACCTTTAATCGCGAGCTCGCGAATCGCCGTCGATTGACACGACCTCTCATTCACACGCGCGAGCGCGCACATGCGCTTCCCCTTTTTTTTTCTACTTCTGATTTTAATATGATCTTGATTTCTTTGAGGAACGACCATCGTTTACTGCTCGAACGAAAGATCGTTATATACTTTTTCTGTTAGCTCGGCCATAACTTGAATCGAACGAAATTCGACCGAGGACTGAAGGGAAGAGGCATTCATATTGAATTGTAGGCCATTTTTGTCTTTTCGTTGATTTGAGAATGTTGAAGGAAAGAAGATGCGTGGTCGGCTAAGTTGGCTGATGGGATATAATATGGTTTGACTTAGGAATTGATAATATTATTTAATTCCAAAATACCTCGTTTAACATATCTCAAATTCCGAACCCCTATTGAGGTATGATGTCAGGCGTTTATAAGGTTTTATCCGCATTAGGAACACAATGGAAAAGGTTTCGAATCCAGACTCGATCGTATGGAGAAGATAGCTTTTTGAACAAGTTAAAATATCGAACATTCGATTTAAATTTAGCACGTTTGCTTATCGTACGGCCAAATGATCACTCCAAATACTTTGAAAATTGAAATCCGATAATAATTCAATATTACGGATCCAATGGAACTGGTTTCGTCGAATTCCGAGACTGTGCCTCGGAAGGATATTTTTAAATATCAATTTAAACGATAAAAATTCAGAACTGAACAAAACGTTTTCAAACCCAATTCTGAAGCTTCCATTATCTTCAGTATTATTCATATAAATTTTCTAAGCCTTGAAAATATTTTTTATCAGCTTAAAACTGAAGATTCAAATTTCTATCCAACTTTAATAAATTAAATCCAATAATTAAATTGCCAAATTCATAGTTAATTTTTTTTGAAATTCCAGTTTAAAAACAACTTCCAATATTTAAAATCAATTAAATATTTCATTTTCAAATGTTCAAAAAATCTGGGTCGTCACAAAATGGAGGAGAAATTGTTGACTAGAACTAAAATGAAGCTAAAACTAGAATCAAAATTTGATTTAAAAACTATTGAACTAGAGAACAATTTAGAGGCAAATCTACTTTCATATTTTTGTAAATCAACAAACAAACAATTTATGATCTGTAGCTTTGATTTAAGTGAAATATTGTTGTATTTATCATAAGTATGGTTTGTTTATGTTATGAATTAACATAATTCAAACCATCAAACTATAATACAACAAAAAACCCACTTATAATTCACATGAAAATGAAGCTAAAGCAAAAGCTATTTAAATATAATCTATTTACTATTGTAACTAGTAATATAGGTCATCAAATTTCATTTTTACTTTAATTTCATAATCAAAAATGGATTAGCAAATGATGATGCAACTTGCATTTATGTTGAATAAGAATAGCTCATTTGCATAGCAATATAAGCTATCAAACCCACTTGTATAAACTTGCATCAAAATCCACTTCATGAAGCATAAACCAAATGAGATCATAAATGATAAAATGTTGAAATTACATAATATTTGAGAGCTTTATTACTCCTAAATTGAAGAGGTTTAGCTACTCATTTGTGGCATTGAAGCAATACAAGTAAATTTCAACATTAAGAAGGAAAAGAAATAAAACTAAGCAAAAGAGATTAGCGACCAACTACTTGCATAAAATTAAAGCTACACTACTTACATGAATGTAAATCTAAGCTATGAAAGTAAATAGAAAGAGAGCATAGAAATAAACACTAACAAATAAATAAAGAAAAGCATGTAGAAAAGAGAGAAGAAAGAGGCTTTGAAGCCATTTTTATTTCACTTTGATATTTATTTACAACTAGCTAATTTCCCAAGAAACTAAATGAAAGAGTGGAAGATGATTTGTTCATGTACATAAGAGGCTATTTATATACATGCATAAAATCCTAATTCTATTTTTAGGGAGCTTTCTAAATTGCCCTTTAGGAAGTGTGGTCACTAAGTAGCCATTATCCATTAATTAATCCATCATTTGTTGTGCATGAAGTTTTAACCTCCACTTAGTTGTCCATTAGACCCTAATTGTACATTTAGGTAAGTGCGTGGGGTCCTTCATGTTCATGGCTTGAATTATTTCCCTCTTCTTTTCTTTGTATTAATTTTTGCATGCATATATCTTCATATAAGCCTCTTCCATATGCATCCAAATTCCTATAAAATTTATCAAAAAATGTCCAAGTAAAAATTCTTACATTGATACATGCACAAAAATGACTGTTTTGCCCCTGAATGAAGATGAAAATATGATGGTTTGAAAATAATTGAATTTTGGTTTTAAACATGTTAAAATGCCCAAATATGAAGTTTATTTAAATAAAAAGAGATAAAATATGGATGTAAATATATGCACATTTACGTGCACATTAATCATTTCAACCCATAACGACCGATTTTCCCTTAATCTATAAGATCGTTCGGGTATGTATCATTTCAACCAATAGGGATTTCTAAACTAACAAGGAACTTGTAGAATGAGAACAAATATGATAATAACATAACATATCAACAATAGGCATATATCATCAGTAACAAATTTAAATATAATATATACAACAGGTTATGGTATCATATGTCATTGGTAAACAATGACAGATAATGACATATCATATTTAACAATTAAATAACTTAACAATTCCAATTTAACAGCATATTTCAATTGTCATTTCAAATGAATTAAATTTACTAAATATAAGAATGTTAATCGTGAGTGATTGCTCACTTTTCGAGCCTAGAGAACAACGACGGCGAAGAAGATGACACGGACACGCAAACGGATACTGATACGGACACTTCACAACAACATTCAGAAACTTCTGTGACAAGTTCAATGGTGGCAGGCAAAGCCTAGAATTCAGTAAAATCAAATATAGATATAGAATATATATATATATATATATATATATATATATATATATATATATCTTTTTAAAACAATGTTTTACTTAAAGCACATTTTCAAAAATTACATGTACATATATTTCAAAATCATCATTTCTTAGTATACAAATATTTAAGATCAAAGTATATATAATTTCTATCTTAAAACCAGTACTTTAAACTCATAAAATAAAACATATACTTAAAACCTATAACACATATTATACTCGAAACCAAAAATCAATATATATAAACATATATAATCACTAAGAAATACTGACACATATTAAATTTAAAAATAAAACCCTTATATTATATTTGAAAGTCAAAATCCATGTATACTTATATATATATAAACTGATATATGAACTTACATATGTATATGATACAGCATTAGAGAATAGCATCCAACCTATTGCTGCTGCTAGGCCTAAAAGAAGTATCAAAATACCAAACCGTTATAAGGATTTGTAGCATGGAAAAGGACAGGCCACGTTTATAACAAATTTCTTTTATATAACACTGTTTGTTACAAAGTATTGGCTGAGAATGATTAACGAATTATAGTTGGACAATTGTACAATATTTGTTACAAAATAATATCTGTACCGGCCCATATATGGATATGTAATGAATGCAAAAGGAAGGCAAGAATTTATGTTATTTTCTTCATTTTTATGCTTCTTCTTCCTCAACTTTTCTCTCCCTCTTCTTAATTTACTTTTCTTCTGCAAATAAAAAACAAACTGAGAGCTTGTGCCTATCAAAGTGGTGCTTTCACTCCTGACATCACCTCCTTTCCCACACAAACACCATGACTTGTTTAAATGAACTTGCTGCCCAACTCCTCAATCAGCAGACATCCATCGAATCCATCAACAATAACCTCTCCGTTTAACAACAATCACTAACCACTCAAGAAACCTCCATCACCAACCAGCAACAATATATTGCCGACATCAAAATACATCTCACCGCTCAACAACAGTCCATCCAACAACTTTCCCACACTCTAGCCGAAATCAACTCCAAACTATCTTCTAACCCACCATCACCACAATACACTCCACTTCAGCGACCAACACCTCCTCTCCTCCTTACAACACCCCTATAACTAACCCATCATTATAACTAAATACCTATCCGCTCACCTAAATATGAACTAACACACTTCGACGGTTCGAATCTCTTTGATTGGATTTTCCAAGGGGAATGTTTTTTTACTTACTACTCCACTCCCGACGAGCAACAAATTTAACACTCAAGCTTTTACACGAAGGGTCAAGATTTAACATGGTTCCAATGGATGTATAAAAATAAATAATTATATCCTCATGGCAGCCACTTACAAAAGCTATTGAAAATCGTTTCGGTCCATCCCTCTTCATAAACCCGCAAGCCTCACTATTTAAACTTCGACAAACAACGTCCTTTGACGACAATCAAGCTAATTTTAAAACTCTTTCAAACTAAATAACCGATCTTCCCCCCGACGCTATACTAAATTGTTTCCTATTCGATTTATAGCCGCAAATCAAAAACGAAGTTATGCCACTTCAACCCTACACCCTCATTGATGTTATCACCTTAGCTAATTTGATGGAGATCGAAATGATGGAAACTAAACAACATCCCGGCCGAAACAACTAGACCCGAAACCAGAATCCTCCGCTCCCATCACTCCCACCCATACCCAGTCCTACCCCAAATTCACCCACAAATTATTCAATTCGCAAATTTACACAAAGAAAAATCCAAACTCGAAAGGCACAAGGGCTCTATTTTCATTGCGATGCAAAGTATTATTCTGGCCATAAATGCACCATAAAACATGCGCTATTACTCTTACCTAAGGAAGAGATCAACCTACAAGATCTGGAACACTTCGTTCCTCCATACGAAGAAGAGCCAGCGATTTCCTTTGACGCATTAATCGGGTCCACACACCCACGCTCGATTCGACTTGCTGCCAACAGCAACGGCAAACCCCTCTACATCCTAGTCGATTCTGATTCCATATACAATTTTATCCATCCGAGGGTTGCATGTTTACTGGGACTTCACGTCGAGAGAACCATTGATTTTCACGTCGTAGTTGGCAACGGAGATCGGTTGCAGTGCCAGGCGTTTGTAGTTGCGTGCCAATCTAGATCGACGCCCATGATTTTATCGTTGATTTTTCCTTTTACAAATCTAAAGCACTGATGTAGTGTTTGGAATCCAATGGATTATAAATGAATGACAATGTCATTTTCTCACAAGCAGCAATCAGTTGTTTTAGTGGGCCACGATTCAACTTCAAACACAGCAGAGATTTATTTTAATCAATTGAAATGTATGCATTCTACAGCTTCTATTTCCTATTATTTCCAATTACAAATTATTTCAGACCCAAGCCCATTAACCATAGAAAGCCCAAATCACATCCATCGACAAATACAAACTATACTCCAACGCTACCACAAACTCTTCCACAAACCGACCAACCTTCCACAGTACCGAACCCACTATTATCATATCAACCTCCAACCAAACTCATAACCCGTTAACATCAAATCTTATCACTATCCATATTTCTAAAAAAACAAAATTGAACCTCAAATCTGTGATATGCTTCAGTCCAAAATAATTCAACCTTTCACAAAGCGATTCTTTTCACCTGTCTTCCTTGTCAAAAAAAGATGGCTCGCGACATTTTTGTGTTGATTATCGAGCCTTAAATGCTATCACCATTAAAGATCGATTTCCTATCCCAATCGTTGATGAATTACTTGACAAGTTACATGACAAGTTACATGGAGCTACATATTTTTCAAAACTAGACTTTCGAAGTGGCTACTATCAGATTCGAGTATAACCATCTGACATTCACAAAACTGCATTTCGGATGCATGAAGGCCAATTTGAGTTTATTGTCATTCCCTTTGGATTAACCAATGCCCCCTCCATATTTTAGGCTACAATGAACAACATTTTTAGTCCTTATCTTTAAAAAATTATGTTGGTATTTTTCGATATCCTCGTCTATAACACTTCTTGGGACTCTCACGTGGACTACCTTCAAACAACCCTAAATTTCCTCACCAAGCATCAATTCTATGAATATTCTTGCAAATGTGATTTTGGGCTGACAATATTATCTTATTTGTGTCATATAATCTCAAACCAAGGAGCCCAAGTTGACCCATCAAAAATTGCAACAATAATTAATTGGCCCCCTCCAACTAATCTCATGGCAGTTCGTGGGTTTTTAATCCTTACAGGATATTATCGGCGTTTTATAAAGGGGTATGCTGACATTGCCTCACCAATGACCAATTTATTAAAAAAGATCAAACTATTCATATGGAATGAGCAGGCACATGCTTCATTTATCCTTCTCAAACAAGCTGTTACTTCTACACCCATTCCGACCCTCACGAATTTCTCAAAACAATTTGATGTCCAAACCGATGCATCTAACTTCGCATGCGGTGTTGTCCTCGCCCAAACCATCACCCAATCGCCTTCCGCAACCAGAAACTATCCTCCTACCTACAGTCTGCATCCTGCAAAATGTACGTGTTAACGTCGACCGTTCAGAAGTGGCGCCACTTAGGTCGGTGTTTCACAATCACCACCGATCATCAGAGTCTATGCCAAATCTTGACTCAAACGATCCAAACTCCAGATCAGTAGAAGTGGGTTTCAAAATTATTGGGATTTGATTATTAAATATAAACTCGGTTCGGAGAATTGTACAGCCGATGGTCTATCTCGCTGGACGTCTGAAGCAACAATGGTTGCGCTTTCTTCTCCGACGATGCCCTTTATTGCATGCATATGAGATGCTCAACAAAATGATCCACTGGCACAACAGTTCCTCACAAATTCCCAGACTTCTTTAGAAGAACGTCCATAGTTCCTTCTCCGTGACGACCTACTATTTCGAGGTAAACGACTTTATATTCCATATGAGACAACATTACAACATGATATCATTTATGCTTTCCACTCTTCTAAATTGGGCGGACATTCGGTAATCGGGGCAACACTGTCATGGGTTTCTAGCAGTTTTTATTGGCCTAACATGTCTCAATCTACTCATGATTTTGTTGCCGCATGCTCTGTTCTTTTTATAAACGAAACCGAAAACAGTCCACAAAAAGGCCTTCTCCAACCCCTATCTATTCCCTATCAAATTTTCAAAAGACATTTCGATGGACTTCATTACACACCTCCCTCCATCCTCCAGCAAAACGTGTATATGGGTGATAGTTGATCGCCTTTCCAAATATAAGCATTTTTATGCACTTCCCACTTCCATCACCGCAACACAATTGGCTTCCTACTTTATATCCAAGAATACTTTCTTTATAAGCCAATTTGAATATATATTTTCACATCCATAGCACAACACTCAAGTTGAGTAGCGCTTATCACCCATAAAGCGATGACCAAACGAAAGTCATTAACCGTTGCTTGGAAACTTACTTGCATGCCATTAGTGGTGACTTACCATCGAAATGGACATATTGTCTTGCTTGGGCAGAATATTGGTACAACACATGCTTCCATTCACGATTGGCATGGCACCTTATCAAGCGGTGTATGGTCGAACTCCACCAATAATTTCATATTACGTTACTGGTATCTCCCATATGTAAGATGTCGATGCATGGGCATTAGACCGAGACCACTTGCTAGCTACTCTCAAAGATAACTTGAAATGAGCAAAGCATAGATAAAGAGTTTAGCGGATCGACTTCGGCAAGACAAAGAATTCTCAGTCGGCTCATGGGTTTATGTCAAGCTACAATCATATCGCCAATTAACCCTTCGCCCAAGTCACCACAAGCTATCAAAAAAATATTTTTACCCCTTTCAAATCGAAGAACATATCAGACCCGTCGCTTATAAGTTGCTACTACTACACAACACCGGAATTCATCCTGTGTTTTACATTTCCGTGCTTAAGCTTTGTCAGAACCCACAAAATATTTCTCCACTGCCAATACCACCAAATCTCATTTCAGCAACTAACCAGCCCGACCGGTCATTCTTCTATGGGGAGACAATGATACAGCATTAGAAAATATCAACCAACCTACTACTGCTACTAAGCCTAAAAGAAGTATCAAAATACCAAACCGTTATAAGGATTAGTAGCATGGAAAAGGACAGGCCACGTTTATAACCAATTCCTTTTATATAGCACTGTTTGTTACAATGTATTGGCCGAGAATGATTAACGAATTATAATAGGACAGTTGTACAATTGTCACAAAAAATATCTATACTGGCCTATAAATGGATATTTAATGAATGCAAAAGGTAGGCTAGAATTTATGTTATTTTCTTTATTTTTATGCTTCTTCTTCCTCAACTTTTCTCTTCCTCTTCTCAATTTACTTTTCTTTTGCAAATAACAAATAAATAAAGAGCTTGTGCCTATCAGTATAATAGTGGAAAAGAAGGAAAATAGCTAGGAATGACAGAAGAAAACATAGGAAGTCTCGGCAAAGAAAATGAACAAAGCTACAGAAATTTTCATGCAAACCCATATATATATATATATATATATATATTTGAAAAGAAAAATAAAGGAGAAGGCTTTGCAGTTCAGCTAGTTTGTGGCCGGATCTGGTGGCTGATGGTTATGGTCGAAGCAAGCGGACAAGATAGAGAGAGGACAGGGACGGGAGAACTGCTCGGCTAGAGAAGTGGAAGGATTCGTCAGGTGGGGTTTGCGGATTATGGCAATGGGGCGGTCGAGCTAAGTGGATGCCACTGTGAAGTGGAGGGACGCGGATGGTCGTAGGTGGTTGCGAAGCTGGTTAGGGAAGGACAAGGTGCATCGGAGGCGGCTAAAGGAAGAAGAGGGGCAGAGGACTGGAAGGGATGGCCGAGACCTGGTCGGGCAAGGGCGCATGGGGATGCTGGCGTTATGTGGGTGATGCGATGAAGGTGGAGAGAGATTTGTGGTGTCGGTTGATGGTAGGTGAGTCGAAGTGGGCAGTGGGAGGTTGCGGCGAGGACTGTCGCAATGGGAAGCAGTGTGCTCGGCGCTGGTTCAAGGCACGAAGTTGTGGTAGTGGTGGGCGATGCTGTTCGGGTAGGTGGTGATTGTCAGGGCGTGTGGATCTGGAGAGGAGGCGTTTTGGCTGTCGGTGTGGTGTGCGGCGGTCATGGGGATAAGCTAGGTGACGTGCAGATTATAGATCCAACATGTAAACAACTCCAGAAAATATAAGCTTCATCTCATGTTTTTAAAACATGGAATAGGAAGAGAACCAACATGAGGAAAGGGAAAACAAAGAAAGAGAACGTACAGGAAGACATCATCAGGCATGAATTTATAAGCTTTATATATAATACTAGTGCGAACCCATGCTTCGCATATGAAACACACTCAATCTCTTATCATCATAACATGTTTAAATGATTTACATGGTTCACTGATTAAGAAATAGTGATCTTTTTTATCAATTTTCAAATAAGTTTGCATTTCGTCTAAAACTTGTGTATAAACCTTTGAAAACAGTAATGCAGATAGTACTGGTGCTTGATAAACAATTGCAAAATATCGAGCAAAAATGATTTCAAAGATAAAATTTCCACACATACACATATAAATTTATTGTGTGCATCAGCTATTGCTCCATACATCAGCTGTATTATATGTAACTTCATTTGGTGAGATACCTTTATCAATCATTTCCTTTAATACTTGATGTCGTTGATTCCATTTGCTGCTTCGATAATAACTATCTATAAGAGCAATGCAGGTAACAACATTTGGTTTACACTTGACCAATGATCCAAAAATTCCAAAAACGACGTTGCATGATTCATGAGAACGCAAGTGTTGACGATGATCGCATAACTGACAATGTCTAGGAACACAGCATCATATTATTGTAGAATGATAAGATTAGAGGATAAAGAGATATATTTCTGTTTTGAACGATTCTTGTAAAAAAAATATGCTAAATCTAAAGCATACATATTTTATGTCTGAAGTGTGGGAACTAACGACCATTATTCAACAATATTTATTTTAGTGTGAAAAATATCATTATATTTCTTTTACAGTCAAAGCAAATTCAATATAATAAGAAGCATATAATTGTATTTAATGTTTTTGAGCTTTCTTGTTCCATTTCTAATTCCATCAAACATCATTGCTATATTTTGGTAATGTTGGATTTCACCAAACTTGACTGCAATTTGTAAAAGTAGAATCAGAGGCTGGAAATTTTCAAAACAATCGACAACATAGATTAGTTAAAAGAAATAAAGTCAAACAGATTTAATAAATTTAATAATATGAATAATCCGAAAAACTATGAGTTTAAAAAATTTATTTTTTGCTATCAACAATGGATATCATTGGAAAGCATATCAAATTTGAGATTTCATAGTGAAATCGATTCTTAAATCCAATTAATATAGAAAAAGTTATCACATTTCAAAGTTTAGAATAGAAAGAAATTAAAAACGTGTCTGTTCATTTTTCAAAATATAAAGGAGGCTCGTGTGCTCTTGAAATCTAACTCAATAATAATATTATAGTATAGACTAGTGCGAACCCGTACTTTGCATACAGACGACACTCAACCTCTTGTCATCATAGCATGTTTAAATGATTTATATGGTTCGTTGATTAAGAAATAGTGATCTTTTTTTATCAATTTTCAAATAAGTTTGCATTTTTTCTTAAACTTGTGTATAAATCTTTGAAAACAGTCATGCAGATTGCACTGGTGCTTGATAAACAATTGCAAAATATCGAGAAAAAATGATTTCAAAGATAAAATTTCCACACAATACACATAAATTATACACATATAAATTTATTGTGTGCATCAGCTGTTGCTCCATGTATCGGCTGTATTATAAGTAACTTCATTTGGTGAGATACCTTTATCAATCACTTCCTTTAATACTTGATGTCGTTGATTCCATTTGCTGCTTCGATAATAACTATCTATAAGAGCAGTGCAGGTAATAACATTTGGTTTACACTTGACCATTGATCCAAAAATGCCAAAAGTAACGTTGACATGATTCATGAGAACGCAAGTGTTGATGATGATCCCATAACTGACCATGTCTAGGAATAGATTATGCAGCATCATATTATTGTAGAATGATAAGATTAGAGGATAAAGAGATTTATTTCTGTTTCGAATGATTCTTGTGAAAAATATGTTAAATCTAAAGCATACATATTTTTATGTCAGAAGTGTTGGAACTAACAACCATTATTCAACAATATTTATTTTAATGAGAAATATATCATTGTATTTCTTTTACAGTCAAAGCAAATTCAATATAATAAGAAGCATATGATTGTATTTAATCCTTTTGAGCTTTTTGGTTCCATTTCTAATTCCATCTAACATTGTTCCTGTATTTGGTAATGTTGGATTTCACCAGACTTGACTGCAATTTGTGAAACTAGAATCAAAGGCTGGAAATTTTCAAAACAATCAATGACATAGATTAGTTAAAAGAAATAAAGTCAAACAGGTTTAATTACATTAATAAAATGAATAATCCGAAAAACTATGATTTTAAAAAATTTATTTTTAGCTATCAACAATAGGTATCATTAGAAAGCATATGAAATTTGAGATTTTATAGTGAAATCGATTCTTAAATCCAATTATTTCAAAGTTTGGAATAGAGAGAAATTAAAAAGGTGACTGTTTATTTTCCAAAATATGAAGGAGGCCTGTGTGCTCTTGAAATCTAACTCAATAATAATATTATAGTATAGATTAATATTTTCTTTCAAAACCGATGTCAGAGCCGAGAAAATGGAAGTGGAAGGATGAACCCACACGCACATTAAAACCGAGGAATAATAAAAGCCAAAAATGAATTTCACAAATTATAAATGCAAATGGCTCTTTGATTTACACGCTGAACAACAAAAGCACACAAGGAAAACCAAAAGTTTAAAACAAGTACCGATACGGCTAATCGTTTTGTCGATTTCGCCACGTACCATACATCGAAATGCACAAATGAATATACTACAGAGATCAGCACGATAAGACGAACAAAATGGTATACAGATATCAGCGATACGACCATCCTATTAAAAGTCGACATTTCACTGCTAAACTGCTGTAAATTCGTCGAAAATAAAAAAATGAGACTAGAGAAGTCCAAATTTGACGAAATGAAATACGACGTCACATTCAAAAAATGATTTACATTTTTGTTGTATAAAAATATTCAAAATTTGAATTTATTTTATTTTCATCAAATTAACTGATTTAAATTTAAATAAATTTGCATAACAAAATAAACTTTCATATTTTCTGATGAAAATCTGCCATTTGCTATGTTTAAATTGATGCATATCAAATATCCAAATTTTCATCTCAAAATTTAATTATATAATTTCAAGCAAAATTTCAGTTAATTACGTTATAAAACCATTAAAATTTACGGGTCATTACACTCTTCCCCACTCAAACTTTTTCATCCTCGAAAAGGGACGAAATAGAAGAATAGAAGCAACTAAAAAGATGGATAGATTCAAAATACAAAGGACCAGATACAACAATTAATTCAAAACTATATAAATTTCATTTTTTGGACATTTTATTACCAACATTTATATTTCATATTATTCAATTACATATTTTTATATACATTTTAACTTTTGAATTTTTAGGTAAGTTATATATGTTTAGAATGCAATTGAATATTATACAAATAAATTTTATCCTAGTTCAACCGTTTCAAGTTGTTTAAATTCCATTTCTCAGTTAAACACTCCGATTATTCAAAAAAATTGCTTTATTTCAATAATTGAAAACTATCACTTAACATAAAATTGAAGAGTAAAATTTTCGGTTTCGCTTCAAAACATTTTGAAATAAAAAAAATACATACATACATACACACGCATATATATATATATATATATATATATTATACATCATATCGTACTCAAGAAACTTAAACCAAATCCATTTTCCAAAACGAAATGTAGCATGCTACTAACTGGTCTTTTCACTTTGAAACTCGAAAATAAATGTCGATGATGCTGTAGTCGTTCTCGAAATAATTTTCCAGCGACAATAAGACGAGAGTACTGACTTACTTCTCTTACAATTTTTTTTGAAACAATTCCCATTCAAAAATACTTTCAAATATATATTTTTCAAAACTTTGAAAACCAAATTTTGAAAGGCACCAGAAATTTAAACCCTCAAATCTTTAATTTAAATTCATTTCATTTTCAAATCCAATTTATAAACCATATTTAAAATTTCAATTTCTTATAATAGACAACAATATTTAATGGTTTACAAACAATAGATGATAATCGCATATTATCATTTCTAACAACTAATTCATTAACCATCAAATTTCAGAACATTATCCTTTTATACATATAAAAGATAATCATACATAACATTATGTCGTTTACCAATTTCGAAAAGAATATTATGTCAGTTTGCTCTATTCAAGTGTTTTGGAATTCCTATCGATAGCGTTGGCAAGACGGATCGATCAAAACCCAAAATTCAAACTTAACAACTCAAAAAACACAATATAAAACATTGTTATATTAATTACAAATATGGTCTCTCATAGCATGATTCAAGAATGGGTTATAGAACAAGGACAGAGATTCAAATTTAAAGGGAACCAAATTCAAGATAATTTTAACAACGAAGATAAGCTCGGAAGGAATATAAGATAATCAAATTTCGAAAGAGGAAACATGGAAAGACTTATATTAATCGTGACGACTTTAACTGCGTCAACCGAGACATAGATATGACAGGAATACCATCAACAAGAACCAGAACGAACTCGTTAGGAACATCGTGGAAAATGTGATTCATTGAGATCGACGAAGAAGGGAGGAGCATTTATTAAATCCATGGGGATGACTAACAATTTATTGAAACCATTCATCCAGGAGGAAGGACAATAGGTCGAGCTCCAGGAACAAGATCGACGTGGAATTCAATTTCCCATTTGAGAGGTAGAGAAGTGACTTTACCAAAGACATCCGGAAAGAGTTGGACAATAGGGGTTGAGTCAAGATCACTAGGCTGATAATCAAGCGGAAAGATAAAGCTACTTGCTAAATCCCAAAGCAGTCGACATCCGTCCACATGAGAATTTCCCAAGTCGTCTACTGGAGAAATGGTTCGGGATTTACAATAGATTACAGCATCAAAACTGAAGTCTCCGGTGGATCGATGCCTATTGTAATGGAGTTTTACCCATTTACAAACCAAACTAAGGTTGGCAGGACTGTCGATGAGATTTGTCACACAACGATGAAGTTTCCAATTGAGGTAGCAAGATGTTCTCAAATTCATTACAGAGATAAACCGAAGTGGAGCTATAGGATGCTCCAGAATCAGAAGAACACGAACAGGAAAGACAAGTATGAATTTCGGAACAAAGGGAGAGTTCCAAAATCCGAAGGAAATCCTAATCCAGGAGGGTCCTAACAAAGAATTTCAAGCTCGAACGAATATGATTTTATAATCGATTCTACTCATTCTAGGGTATTACTACCTTATCTCTAATGAGTTTTTTACTCTATATGCTAAGTTTGCCTAAACCAGGCTCTGATACCAACTGTAACGAACTCTGGATTTTGAACCATTTAAATCGACAATCATCCACTCATGTCAGACTTGAATTTCTCAAAAAACAGATTAATTTATATTTGGCAAAAACTTAGCATATATATTAGTTAAATTAATCGCAGAATCACATATACAGAGTATTACAACAATAAGCAGTAGAATAAATAAATAGTAGTTCAGGAAGCTACTATATAAACATCAGAGTTTGAAACAAATACAATGGAAATCTCAAATAAAGAGTAGTCTTAAATACAAAGGTAACCGACAAGACTGATCACAAGCAACTGGAAATGACAAAAAGCTGAACAGAGATAAGTAGATCTTCAAGCAAAGCTCCAAACTCCAAAGGTGAGTCTCAAATGCTGTAGCACTCAGTCTGACCCGAATATAAAGCAAAACACAAAACACGAATCAGGATAAACATTTTTATACCGACAAAATTTAACTCAAGTGAAATGTCAAGTGAAATACAAAGTAACTTAAAGGATGTGGGATTCCCATCCTTTAAGGATCCGTTAAACTATCTGCATACATATTACAATACGCTACATAGATAATGTCTATAGTAAAGTAAACTATTAAAATAGCGTCAAGGCATTACCCATATCCCCCTTAACACTTTTTATATACTCCCACAGTCTATACAGTACCGTATGATCCACCAAACCAGTGGTTTACTCAGAGGGCACTCCATAGATACGATACAAACCAAACTCGTGGAAGGCGTGATAAGGCAAGTGACAAGGTGCGTGAGGCAATACCCAGGGTAGGATTCTACCATTTTGTGGATCCAGACCGGTGGTAACGCATGGCAGTTACTACCGCCCACCTCGAGACACGCTCCTAAATCAAAGGTGCATCCAAATCAAATCACAAAGTAATAGAATGGTATCGAAGAAATGTGCCCAATCGGAGGTGCGACCTTACATGGCCTGGCATGGCTCCTGTTTTAGCCACATCAAGCTGACTCACATGAGTCAGAGCAGAGTTAATACCTCATACAAAATCGTTGCTAAACCATCCTACTTCGTTCTGGAATATCCACCACGTATACAGTTGTTAAAGTGGTTTTTAGTATTGGCAGAGAGTATGACAACATCCGATCCCAGTCTCTTTAACAACCAAACGCTTGTTCACACCATGGTCATTTTATAAATACGCTTTTATAATCATTTTAAAAAGTTCCTACTTCATATCAAAATATCATATTCTTTTCAACAATCATATCGCTTTCGAAATATTTTCACTTTCGAAATGTCATCACCTTCGAAATCATATTTACAAAATAGTTTAAACCATCATATCAAAATATTTGCATTTAAATCCATTATATCTAAATAATAACAGTTCTAACTTAAAAAGTTTAAATAGTAAAAATAGTTTATATATATCAAAATAGTTGTAAGTTAAAAATAGTTTATATTTGAATAGGTTATAGATAAAATAGTTTATATATTAAAATAGTTTATATAATAAAAATAGTTTATATCGAAAATAGTTCTGATTAGAATTTTTCTTCCAATTTCACAAATCAATTCAAATTAACTTCAGTTCCAAAATTCAATTTAAATAAATCTCAGTTCAACAATTACAATTCAATTCAAATTCTTAATAAAACCATTTTTAATTTATATCGATTTCAAATTTAAACCACTTCCCATTCAATATGTTTCAAAGTTAAATATTCAAACAATTTACAATAACTTAATTTGAAAATTTTCATTTATAATTCAAAATTCAACTTTAGTTTTATATAAATCTGAAATATTCACTTAATCATTTTTAACAACATTTAAATAAAATCTCAAATTACAAATTTAAATCAAAATTAAATATTAAAATTTCAATTTTATTTAAATTTAAAATATTCATTTAATCACCTTTAATCAAAAATCAAATTATCAAGTTACAAGTCATATCTTTAAAATCCAAAATCAATAAGTCCAAATCAATTCTTATTTAAATTCAATTCTTATCAAATTAAATTGCAAATCAATTTTAATTTATCTTCCCAACATTAATTGATTAAAGTTATCACAAAATCCATTTGTAAAATATAATAAAAATTACTTAAACTTAATATATATATATTATATTAATTAAATTAAATTTTTATTAAATTGAATCTAATTTTATATATTTTTAAAATAATAAAGTTATATGAAAAATCTTAAGAATTATATTTTCAAAACAAACTTATAAATTTAAAATTTTCAAAACATAAAATTTAAAAAATAAATAAATTTACATACATATAAAAATAACATTATATATTATATTTCAAAAACCAATATTTATTAAAACCCATATATTTCCTTTAAAAACTTTGGAAATCATTTTCAAAATATAAACCAACGGTGTCCGTATATAATTTTCTATCATATGGTTAAGCAATACGGAAATTTATCATTTCAATCCGCAATTTAAATATCTACGTGTATATATCATTTCAACCCGCAATCCAAAATTAAAAATCAATGAAAATCGCTTGGGTTTATCATTTCAACCCATAACGATTTTCCCTTAATCGATAAGATCGTTCGGGTATGTATCATTTCAACCCAAAGAGATTTTAAACTAACAAGGAACTTGTAGAGTGAGAACAAATATTATAATAACATAGCATATCAATAATAGGCATATATCATCAGTAAGAAATTTAAATATAATATATACAATAGGTTATGGTGTCATATGTCATAGATAAAAAATGGCAGATAATGGCATATCATATTTAATAATTAAATAACTTAACAATTCAAATTAAACTACATATTTCAATCGTCATTTTGAGCGAATTAAAAATATAAGAATGTTAATCATGAGTGATTTCTCACCTTTCGAGCCTAAAGAACAACAATGGCGAAGAAGATGACACAGACATGCACACTGATACAGACACTTCACAACAACTCTCAGAAACTGCTGTGACAAGTTCGACGGTGGCAAGTAAAGCCCGGAATTCAATAAAATCAAATATAGATATAGAATATATATTTCTCTTTTTAAAACAATGTTTTACTTAAAACACATTTTCAAAAGTTACATATACGTATATTTCAACATCATCATTTCTTACCATATATATATAAATCAAAGCATATATAATTTATATCTTAAAACCAGTACATAAAATCAACGCTTTAAACTCATAAAATAAAACATATACTTTAAACGGGTAAATAGGCATAAGGAAGAAGTTGTGAAAAAATTTAGTCTCAGAGACAACAAGTTTATTTTTTAGTTTGAAGGACACTTTTTAGTGTAAACTGAAAATGATAGTTACAACTATCATTCTGTGAATTACACTAAAAAGTGTCCTTCAGCCTAAAAAACAAACTTTTTGTCCCTGAAACTAAATTTTTCTCTGACTTTTTCCTTCAGCCTAAAAACCCCTACTTTAAAACCCATAACACATATTATATTCAAAACCGAAAATCAATATATACAGACATATATAATCACTAAGCAATACTGGCACATATTAATATTTAAAAATAAAACCCCTATATTATATTTGAAAGTCAAAATCCATGTATACTTATATATATATATATATATATATATATATAAACTAATATATATATATATATATATATATAAACTAATATATAAACTGATATATAAACTTACATATGTATAATAATAGAAAAGAAGGAAAATTGCTAGGCATGACAGAGGTAAACAAAGTCACGGCAAAGAAAATGAACAAAGCTATATAAACTTTCATCCAAACCTATATATTGTTTATATATATACACTTTTTATTTTTATTTAAAAAGAAAAACAAAGGAGTAGGCTTTGCTGTTCGGCATTGTTTGTGGCCGGATCTGGTGGCCGATGGTTATGGTCAGAGTACACAGGCAAGTTAGAGAGAGGACGGGGAGGGGAGAATTGCTTGGCTGGAGGAGTGGAAGGATCTATCAGGTGGGGTTGTGGGATATGGCAGTAGGGCGGTCAGGCTAACCGGCTGTCGTTGTGAAGTGGAGGGATGCAGATGGTCACAGGTGGTTGCGATGCCGGTCAGGGGAGGATGCGGTGCATTAGAGGCGGCTAAAGGAAGAAGAGGGGCGGAAGATCGAAGGGGATGGCCAAGATCTGGTGGGGCAGGGGTGCATGGGGCTGCTAGTGTTATGTGGGTGATATGATGCAGGTGGAGAGAGATTTGCGGTGTCGGTTGATGGTAGGTGAGTCGAAGTGGGTAGTAGGAGGTTATGGCGAGGGCTGTCACGATGGGAAGTATTGTGCTCGGCGCTGGTTCAAGGCATGGAGCTGTGGTAGCGATGAGCGATGGTGTTCAGGTAGATGGTGATTGTCAGGGCGTGCGGATCTGGAGAGGAGCTGTTGTGGCTGTCAGTGTGGTGTGCAGTGGTCATGGGGATCAGTTAGGTGATGTACAGATTATAGATTCAATATGTAAACAACTCCAGGAAAATATAAGCTTCATCTCATTTTAAAAAAACATGGAATAGGAAGAGAACCAATGGGAAGAAAGGGAAAACAATGGAAGAGAATGTACAGGAAGACATTAGCAGGCATGAATTTATAAGCTTTATATATAATATTAATGTTCTCTTTCAAAAGAATGTCAGAGCCAGAAAATGGAAGTGGAAGGACGAGCCCACAAGCACATTGAAATTGAGGAATAATAAAAGCCAAAACTGAATTTTGTGAATTATAAAGCAAATGGCTCTTTGGATTGCACGGTGAACAATGAAAGGACGCAAGGAAAACCAAAAGTTTGAACAGGTACCGATACGGCAAATCGTCTTGTCGCTTTCGCCACATACGAGACACCAGAATGCACAAACTAATATACTATGAAGATCAGCACGAACGGACGAACCGAATAGATACCAACGATACAACCATCCTACCAAAAGTCCATATTTCACTGATAAACTGCTGCAAATTCGTCGAAAATAAGATAAACGGGGCTAGAGAAGTCCAAATTTAATGAAACGAAATACGACGTCTCATTCAGAAAATGATTAGCATTTTTATTATATAATAATATTCAGATTTCAAAAATATTTTATTTTCATCAAATTAACTGATTTAAATTTGAATAAAATTATACAACAAAATAAACTTTTATATTTTCTGAACAACATCAGCCATTTGCTATGTTTAAATTGACGCATACCAAATATCCTAATTTTCATTTGATAATTTAATTATTTAATTTCAAGCAAAATTTCAGTTAGTTACATTATAAAACCGTTAAAATTTACGGGTAGTAACAATAAATTTGAAGGTTCGAATCAAATAAGAAAAGGAAAATCTCCAATAAATGACTAGAAAGATGCACCACCTTGAAGTATACCTCTAGTAATATACTTCTAAGAAGCTCATATACTCTGTGACACTTCTCAGACAATATTAAGTCGGACCCAGCCAAACCTTAGCGTGTATCTGAATATTTCACATCTAGTAGTGCTACTGAATCCAATCTAGATAAGTTGTGAAAGTACCCTAATGAGAACCATCATTAGACAAAATGTTTAATGAATTTTAAGTATCGTTAACAAAGTAATTAATTAAATTTAAACACATCATTAATAATGTAATTAAATTTAAACTCATCATTAACAAGTTACTTAACTAACCTTAATCCTTATTAATTAATTAATTAATATATTTAAAAAAAATTATTTAAATAATTAATTAAACCTGAAATTATCCTTATTTAATAATTTTATTAACTTGTAAACAAAACCGAAGCTCGAGAAATAAATCAAAAAATTTCGATAAGGATATGTTTATCGAAAGTGCCGATATAACAATAGTCGCTATACGGACATTTCGACAACCAATTTCATGTCACGTTACTTACGTCTACACATCACATAACCATAAGCAAAGCATAACACAAGGTACTTTACTATTATAAAAATAAGTAGAGAAAATTACCTTGCACATAATTAACTATCACCACTAATTTTTCATATTACTAACTAACTAACAAGGTGTCCACTTTTAAACTACTAACCAACTACCAAGATGCCATCTTTTTAAAGAATAACCCAAACCAATAACCAAACACATTATCATACATAACCAGTAGCAAAAATCAACTAATAATTTGAGTTATATATTAAAGTTAAAATCTTTGGTTTGAAAAGTGAGATTTTACTTACTTAAGTGCTACGAAACGAAGTCGAATTATCGCAACTCCTTGCCTAACACTCGATCTTCCTTCTCCTACACCAAAGCTTGGATTTTTGAGCCCTTAGTGCGCTAGTTGAATTTGGCTAAGATGGGAATGGGCTCGGCCTAGGTGGAAATAGGGTCTTGTTTTTGAGGGGTTAAGTAATATAGAGTGAAAAGGAGCTAGTTTTAGTAATTTATTTAAGAAAAGAGTGGAAAAGAATGTATTTTTGGATTTTTAAACTTAAGATGCCATGGAAATTTTGGAAAGAAGCTTGAGATAAGAATGATGAAGTAGGAAATGAGATAAAATGAAATAGGAAATTAGTTTTTATATGAAATGTACTTAGCATATTACTAATATGCCTTTGAAGACACTACCCTCCATCTTTTGCATGCCACCTCACTTCGTGGTCTTCTCCTCCTTCATTTTAAGTGAAAATAGGTGGGTCCTACTTTATTTTCTTATGACATGCATTAAATGCTAAGTACTTTAGTGTATAAACATGTTTTATTATGTTTCAGAAGACATCTTTATGAAATATTCCATTTTGTCATGAAATGTTACAACACACACATATATATGTACTTAACTACATGCAAACATGTATATATATACATTCCCAAATTTATTCATATGAGCGTGTATATGATACACCAATGTGCAAACCATTTTTCGACAACTTTTCAGTGCCAAAAGTCGATAAATCGAAAAACGATTTCCGGTCATACCTATTTTTCTCCAAACTAAATATTTTGAAAAAATATTTCACCATTATTATTTATTATTTCAAAAAGTTTTATTTTAGTTATAAATCCATCAATTAATTATTTAAAAATATATTAAATATCCATATTTTAAAAAGGTTAAATTATGGGTTGTTACACTCTGCCCCCATAAAAGAATTTTGTCCTCGAAATTAGTATGCAAAAAACAATCTAAATGGTATATACTATACTAAGAAATTCATATAACAATGCAAAGCAACTATGCCATAAAAGAACATACATAATGCATTAACAACAAATAACTAACCTGACATTACATCAAGGTAACTTTCTCTGACATGATCCTCGGTCTTCCAAGTACAATCACGAGTGTCATCACTCCACTGAACCTTCATAAGCTTAACCACCTTGTTCCTCAATCTCCTTTTATCTTGGTATACAATATGGACTAGTTGTCTTGTAGACCTAGTTGTCGGATAAAGGTCAAATTCGATTCTATTTTTAAGTCTTCCTAAACAGACATCTTAATAATCATAGATGGATCATGAACATGCTTTCTCAGATGAGATACATGAAAGACATTATGAACTTCTGACAGTCTTTCAAGAAATTCTACTATATAGGCCAATGATCCAATTCTCTCGAGAATTCTAAATGGTCCAATGAATTTTCGTGCTAGCTTTCCTGCCCTTTTGAATCTTACAACTCCTTTCATCGAGGAAACTTTCACAAATACCAAATCCTCGACCACAAACTCTAATCCCTTCTCCGTTGATCTACACAATTTTTCTGTCGATCCTGGGCTTCTTTCATCCTTTCCTTGATCATATCCACTTTCTCTGATGCTTCTTGAATCATCTCTAGTCCAAGAAATAACCGTCTACAGTCTCAACCCAACATGAAGGTGAATTACATGGTTGCCAATACAAAGCTTCATAAAGCTCCATGCTAATGCTAGCTTGGTAACTGTTGTTATAGGAGAACCCTATGAGGTGAAGGTGATCTTGCCATGATCCTCACAAATCAAAAATGCATGCTCTGAAGAGGTCCTCCAAAATCTTACTTACCCTTTCGGTTTAATCTGTTTGTCTACAAGTGATAGGTTGTGCTCAAACTCAGCTCTTCCCTTAAAGTGGCTTGTAATGCTCCCCAAAAATGACCGGTGAAGATGGTATCTCAATCACTGTCTATACTTACTAGAATTCCATGCAGTCGAATGATCTTCCTCAAATAAATTCCTACCTAAGAAGTCGCAGTCCTTGTTGACTTCACCGGAATAAAGTGGGTACTCTTTGTTAATCGATCTACAATTACACAAATGCCTTCCTTACCTCTTTATGTTTTTTTGGGAACCCATCTACTAAGTCCATGGATACTTGCTCCCACTTCCAATTCGGCAACTCCAATGGTTGGAGCAACCCAATAGTCTTTTGCTGGTCACTCTTGAATTGTTGACAATTTGCACACCAGCTCACGAAGATCGAAATGTCTCTCTTCATCCCTTTTCACCAATAGGCCTTCTTTATATTCTAAAACGTTTTAGTTACCCATAGGTGGATAGATAACGTTGACCGATGGTGCTCTCTCAGCACATCCTGTCTAATTCCATTAACATCTGGCATACAAATCCGTCCATTCATTCTCAAAATGCCTCAAGAGTCTATTTGAAAACTAGAGATAGTTCCATCTTCAACATCCTTCTTAAGTCGAGCTTGAATAGGGTTTTCTTCTTGGAAATATACAATTCTCTCCACTAGTGTCGACTTAACTTCCAATTTGAATCGTTGCCATATTCCTACCCATAGCATCTGCAAAGGCTCCCAATCTTTACATCTAGGTCATAAGACACGAGAAACTCTAGCTATCTTTGCTGCCTTAAGTTCAAATCCTTGTAGGTAAAAAGACACTTTAATGACTTGAGATCCATATATAACTCAAAGTTTGCACTCAAAATATAGCGCCTCCTCACCTTCAGTGCGAAGACTACTTCCAAAAGCTCCAAATCGGAAGCAACATAATTTTTCTCATGAGGTTTCAAATGTCGACTTGCATGCGCTATTACATTCCATTCTACATCAAAACTGCTCCCAATCTGGTCCTACAGGAAACTGTGTAAACTGTTAATCCTTCATTCACATTTGGAATAGTCAAGATAGGAGTGCTTGTTAATTTCTCCTTTAACTCATTGAATGCTAGATCGCACTTGGGTGTCCAAATAAACTTTGCATCCTTCTTCGTTAGCTCTATTAGATTAGAAGCAATCTTTGAGAAATCTTTAATAAATCTTCTAAAAAAGCCTCCGATCCTAAGAAATTTCTCACATCACTCACATTTTCGGGTTTCTTCCAATTTTGAACCGCAACTACTTTAGCCAAGTCCATTGGTATGCCTTCTTCTGAAACTACGTGCCCTAGGAATCTAACTTCGGATTTCCAGAAATGGCACTTATAAAACTTTATTTTTAAAACATGACTTCTTAAAGTACTTAGAACAACTTTGAGATGGCGCTAATGCTCTTTGTTCGTTTTAGAATAAACAACGATGATATAATCAAGATTAGAACAAACTTGTTAAGAAAATACCGAAACACTCTATTCATCAAGTCCACGAAATAAGCGGGTGCGTTAGTCAATCCGTACGGTATAACTAACCACTCGTAAAAACTATTAGGGGCACGAAAAGCTGTTAAGGGTACACTTTCTTGTGCTAGCATTAATTGATGAAAACCAATGGCTAGATCCAACTAAGAAAATATCCAAGCTCCATGGAGCTGTTCAAACATGTCATCAATTCTAGGTAAAGGATACTTATTCTTGATATCCCTCTTATTTAATTCTTGATAATCCATACATAAATCTAAGAGAACCATCAGTCTTGGTAACGAACACTACCGGCGATCCCCAACTTGATGTGCTGCATTTGATCAAACCTTTCTACAATAAATCAAATGTTTGATTCTCCAATTCTCTTCTTTCCTTTGGAGCCAACCTTCAAGGAGGCTGTATAATAGGTTTGGTTCCTGCAATCAAATCAATGCAGAACTCTATTTCCCAATGAGGAGGATAACCTTGCACTTCTTAAAAATATCCTTGAAGTCCTAAATGATCGGTATATTCATTATCTCCTCTTTGGGTACTTCGAGGGAATATAAATATTTCCCACCAACCCCTTATGCTCTCCGCAACATATATCAACGCTTATACCTATTACATCTTTTTCTATGATCACTCTTCTAATAGAGTCCAAGACGGCTTTAAACGTAGATAACTATTCCATTCCTAATAGTACTCTAAAACCCATGAACCTGTGGACAAACAAGTCAGAAAAGAAAGGTCGACCTCGATAAGAAATAGGCACATTCAAACATAAGGTGTCTAGATTGGTCGCACCCCTAATTACGCTCGACATTCAAAGAGAATTATGGAGAAAAACATATTTAAGATTCAACTGGTTCATTAGGTCATATGAGATAAAACTATGGGGTGCACGGGTATCAAATAACACTTTAATAGGAATATCAGAAATGGATAGTATACCTTGCAACACCTGCTTTCCTTTTGGGTCCGTAGAAGTAGATGGTATTTCCTTAATAGCAAAAGCTTGTCCCTAAGGTCCATTCTTTGGAAAAGGGCACTGTTTCTTCATATGTCCATGTTGTTGCCATTGTAACAGAGTGGTCACTAGTCGAGTTCGGGCATTGATTTGCAAAGTGGCCTATTTGGTTGCACTTATAACAAAGGATCTTGGTTAAGTCTAACTACTTGCCCTAAGCTAGAGCTCCACCTCCAGGCTTCTTTCCCAACCACTTCTTCTTCCCTTTATGCTTGAAAAATGGCTTACTAGCAATTGGTATCACCGATAAAATTTGGGTATTAACTGCTGGCACTACTCCTTTCTGAACCCCTTGCTCAACATCAAGAGTTTCAAATCTCAAAGCCATATTGATTAGATTGGTAAAGGTACCGTTGAGATCGTTGATCATTTCCCGATAAAATTCTGGTCGCATTCCTTTCACCAACATTTCATTCTTTTTAAATGGCATATCAATCAATCCTAGTCCAAAGCGGGACAATGTATTAAACCTATGCTCATACTGCACCACTTTCATCTCACCCTATTTCAAGCCCATAAAATTTCTGAACAACTAAGTCCTTTCCACCTCTAGGATAAACTGAACTTCAAGAACCTCTTAGCTGCACCCAAGAGAAATCGGCTTCTGGTGTATTCTTGGTGACTGAATCCCACCAATCCATTACTGCATTCTGAAGCTTTCGCAATGCTAACTATCTCTTTTTAGCATCTCCCAACTAAAGATCCCCGGATATCCTCTCACAAGAGCGGAGCCATGTTTGACTCCTAAAATATCTTCAATTCCATAGAAAGGCTTACTATCTAAAGCATTGTAATTCTTGCACAAGGTCGCAAAGTTCTGAGGCGGATGAACTTGTATCACTGCTAATGTTACCGGCTCTACAACTGGCTCATTTCTAGGAGCTCTACCATTTGTACCCGTGCTGGTTCTAGATCCCCTCCCTCTTCTACCTCTTGTACTCATTTTCAAATAACCTGGATAAGTGACAGGTATCATTAAAATAAATAGATAGGGTCAAAGATGAAAAAAAAGAAAAATTGCAATAACGAGTCTAAAACCAGACTTTTAGGGGGAAAAGGAAATGCTCTCTGAAGATTAACTCATTTTAGGGCTCTACTTACTCTATCTCTAATACATTATACTCTAATCAGGCTAAAGTGTTCATTCAACCAAAGCTCCGATACCAACTGTAACGACCCACGTTTATGACCCTTAGGAATGCCACATAACACCTCCTCGGTGTTTGTATGTCATTGCCCAAGCATCAGAAAGATGAATCGTCGTTGGGAGAAATAAAGAACACAATGGAAAACCTCATAACAAAACAGTAACAAACCATCATAGTCAATATTACATCAGGTTACTCCTTTAGAGGGAGTTATCAGAGTTACAAGAAGTACTATAATTCAGCTTAGGCGGTTATAACAACCTGCCTTCACATATGCTGAAAACAAAATACACTTACAGAAACAAGATAATATGGTGGAATAGATAACTAAGAAGATGAAAACCTCCTGCTTAGATGTCGTCTCAAAAGAGCCCAACAAGAAACCTGCTACTCTCGGACTACAGAAATAAAATGAGTACATGAGGGTTTAGGGGAAACAAACAACTCAGGTCAAACGATATGTCTGGTTTGAGTAAAACCTTTTAAACAATAGATGTGAAACTAAATACAAACATGTAAGATCATGCCGCTGAACACGGAACGGGTTTACTCTTACATAAATCAACATCCAAATGTAAAGAATGGATAAATTATTAAGCACCATGAAGAGTGGATGACTCTCCCTAATGCAAATAAGGAATAAATTTGAAGGTTCAAATCAAATAAGAAAAGAAATATCTCTAACAAATGACTAGGAAAGTTCACCACCCTTGAAGTGTACCTCCATTAATAGAGAAGCTCATATACTCTATGATACTTTAGGCGATACCAAGCCGGACCCTGCCAAACCTTACCGAGTTCCAAATATTTCACGTTTAATAGTGCTATCGAATCCAATCTAAATGAGATGTGAAAGTACCCTAATGGGAGCAACTCCACATAGCTTGGCTTCCTCTTGTGCTTAGGATTCGGTCATTTCCGACAAAGAATATCAATGCTCGACGAAGCAATACATCATCTTAAAATGACGATAATAAAGAAGCTGAAGTAAACGATAGCTGAAAAACCAATATCGAGGATATAAAAAGATCGCATATGGACAAGTCCAAGCAGTGTTACCTCAAAGTCATGTCTCATGATTATTCTTAACTTTTGAAATAGCAAGTCTACTTCTTCGATATTTAGTGCTAATTATACAAATAAATCGTTTCCATATAAGTGAAACGCTTTACGAAAATTTATTCATTTTCATAAACAATTCAAACTTTTTCTTTAAAAAAAACACGAACTCGTGCTTGGGATTCACATTACAATAATTAATTAACTTTAAACTTCATTAATCAATTTCGATAACTGACTTCAAAATAACCTTTAATTAAAAAGGTTAATCACCTTTAAAGAAACACAATTAATTAAATTAATTTATTAGATTTAATCTCATTAATTACATTAATTAATTAAATTTAGACATCATTAATTAAACTAATTAAAATAAATAATATCATTAATCAATTTAATTAATTTTGAAACATAACCAAAGAAAAGATTAATTAAATTTAAATTAATTAATCAAATTTAAAAATCATTAGTTCATAGGAGTTAATTTATTTTTAATCATCATTAATTAAAATGATTAAATTTTTAATCATCATTAATTAAAATGATTAATTAATTTTAATCCATCATTATTAAATAATTAATTAATCTGAATCATCATTTGACAAAATGTTTAATAAATTTTAAGTATCATTAACAAAGTAATTAATTAAATTTAAACACATCATTAATAAGTGAATTAATTAAATTTAAACTCATCGCTAACAAGTTAATTAATTAATCTTAATCCTTATTAATTAATTAATTAATATATTCAAAAATATTTATTAAAGTAATTAATTAAATTTGAAATCATCTTTATTTAATAATTTTATTAACTTGTAAAACAAAACCATGCTCGAAAAATAAATCGTAAAATTTCGATAAGGATATGTTTGTCGAAGGTACCGATATAGCGACAGTCGCTATACGGACACTTCAACAACAAATTTCATGTCACTTTACTTACATCTATACATCACATAACCAAAAGCAAAGCATAATACAAGGTATTTTATTATTATAAAAATAAATAGAGAACATTATTTAGCATATAATAACTATCACCACTAATTTTTCCATATTACTAACTAACTGATAAGGTGTCCACTTTTAAGCTACTAACCAACTACCAAGATGCCATCTTTTTAAAGCATAACCCAAACTAATAACCAAGCACAATATCATACATAATGATAGCAAATAGAAACTGATTATATGAGCTATATATTAAAGTTAAAATCTTTTGTTTGAAAAGTGAGATTTTACTCACTTAAGTGCTACGAAACGTAGTCGAATTATCATAACTCCTTGCCTAACACTTGGTCTTCCTTCTCCTACACCAAACCTTGGATTTTTGGGTCCTCAGCGGGCTAGTTGAATTCGGCCAAGATGGGAATGGGCTCTATCTAGGATGAAATAGGGTCTTAGGGTCTTGCTTTTGAGGGGTTAAATAATTCAGAGTAGAAAGGAGCTAGTTTTCATCATTTATTCAAGAAAAGAGTGGAAAAAGAATGTGTTTTTGGATTTTTAAACTTAAGATGCCATGGAAATTTTGGAATGTAGCTTGAGATAAGAATGATGAAGTTGGAAAGAGATAAATGAAATAGGAAATTAAGAAATAAGTTTTAATATGAAATGTACATAGCATATTACTAAAATGCCCTTAGAGTCACCACCGTCCATCCTTTGCATACCACCTCACTTCGTTGTACCCTCCTCCTTCATTTTACATGAAAATAGGTGGGTCCCCCTTTATTTTCTTCAAACTTTCCATTAAATGCTAAATACATTAGTGTATAAACATGTTTTATTATGTTTTACAAAGCATCTTTATGGAATATTCCATTTTGTTTTTCATGAAATGTTACAACACACATATATGTATATGTAATCTACATGCATACATTTACATATACATGCCCTAATTTTTCGTATGAGTGTGCATATGATACACCAATGTGCACAAATTTTTTCGATAACTTTTCGACACCAAAAAGTCGATAATTCGAAAAACAAGTTCCAATCACGTTTTCTATTTTTCTTCGGACTGAATATTTTTGTAAAATACTTTGAAAAACTATTTCACCATCATTATTTATTATTTCGAAGAGTTTTATTTTAGTTTTAAATCCATTAATTAATTATTTAAAAATATATTAAATATCCATATTTTAAAGAGGTTAAATTACGGGTTGTTACACTCTCACCCCTTAAAAGAATTTTGTCATCAAAATCAATACACAAAATGACCATCCAATGGTATATACTATACTAAGAAATTCATATAACAATGTAAAGCAACTATGACATAAATGAACATCCATAGTACATTCAAAAAACAAATAACTAACCTGACATTACATCAGGGTAGCTTTCTCTGACGTGATACTTAGTCACCCAAGTACAATCGCGAGTGTTATCACTCCACTGAACCTTCCCAAGCTTAACCAACTTGTTCTTCAATCTCCTTTCATCTAGGTCTAATATATGAACTGTGTGTCAGACAACAGTAAAATTTGGTTATGTTTCTAAGTCTTCCTGAACAGACATCTCAACAATCAAAGATGGATCATGAACATGCTTTCTCAAATGAAATACATGAAACACATTATGAACTTCAGACAATCTTTTAGGAAATTCTACTCTACAGGCCAATGATCCAATTCGTTCAAGGATTCTAAACGGTCCAATGAATCTGTGTGCTAGCTTTCCTACCCTTTGAATCTTACAACTCCTTTCATCGGGGTAAATTTACAAATACCAAATCCCTAACTACAAACTCTCAGTCCCTTCTTCATTGATCGGCATAACTTTTCTGTCGATCCTAGGCTTCTTACATCCTATCCTTGATCACAACCACTTTCTTTGATGCTTCTCGAATCATCTCTGGTCCAAGAACTAAACGGTCTCCAATCTCAACCCAACATGAAGGTGAATTACATGGCCGCCCATACAAAGCTTCATATAGCGCCATGCCAATGCTAGCTTGGTAACTGTTGTTGTAGGAGAACTCTACCAGGAAGGTGACCTTCCCATGATCCTCCAAAATCCAAAATTCATGCTCTAAAGAGATCCTCCAAAATTTTATTTTCCCTTTCGGTTTATCCGTTTGTCTACGGGTGATAGGCTATGCTCAAATTCATCTATGTCCCTAATGTGGCTTGCAATGCACCCCAAAAATGACTAGTGAAGATGGGATCTTGATTACTGACTATACTTACTGGAATTCCATGCAATCGAATGACCTCCCTTAAATAAATTCCAACAAAGAAGCTACAGTCCTTGTTGACTTCACCGAAATAAAGTAGGCACTCTTAATCAATCTACAGTTATCCAAACGCCTTCATTACTTCTTCTTATTTTGGGAAACCCATCTATAAAGGCTGTGGATACTTGCTCCCACTTCCACTTCGGTATCTCGAATGGTTGGAGCTACCTAGAAATTTATGCTGGTCACACTTGACCTGTTGACAATTTGCATACCGGCTCACGAAGTTCAAAATGTATCTCTTCATCCCTTTCCACCAAAAGGTCTTCTTCATATTCTGAAACATTTTATTTCCCCTTGGGTGTATAGATAACCTTGAGCGATGGCACTCTCTCAGCACATTCTGTCTAACTCTATTAACATCTAGCGCATGAAGTCCATTCATTCTCAAAATACCTCGAGAGTCTATATGAAAACTAGAGATAGTTTCATCTTCAACATCCTTCTTAAGCGGAGCTAGAATAGGGTCTTCTTCTTGGAACTATACAATTCTCTCCACTAGTGTTGGCTTAACTTTCAAATTTGCAATCATTGCCACATTCCTACTCATTGCATCTGCAATGGCGTTTTCTTTCCCTAGGGTGTAAATTATCTCTAGGTCATAAGATGTAAGATACTCTAGCTATCTTTGCTGCCTTGAGTTCAAATTCTTTTTGGTACAAAGATACTTTAATGAATTTTGATCCATATATAACCTAAATTTTGCACCCAAAAGATAGTGTCTCCATACCTTCAATGCAAAGACTACTGCCAAAAGCTCCAAATCGGGCTTAGCATAATTTTTATCATGATGTTTCAACCATTGACTCACATACTATTACTTTACCATTTCGCATCAAAACTGCTCCTAATCCGGTCCTACAAGCATCCATGTAAACTGTTAATCCTTCATTCCCACCTGAATAGTCAAGACAAGAGCGCTTGTCATTTCTCCTTTAACTCATAGAATGCTTGATTGCACTTAGGTGTCCAAATGAACATTGCATCCTTCTGTGTCAGCTTTATTAGATGAGAAGCAATCTTTGAGAAATCTTTTATAAATTTTCTATTGAAACCTACCAATCCCAAGATACTTCCGACTTCAGTCACACTTTCAGGTTTCTTCCAATCTTGAACCGCAACTACTTTAGCCGGGTCCACTGATATGCCTTCTCTTGAAACAATGTGCCCTAGAAATCTAACTTCGGATTTTCAGAAATGGCACTTAGAAAACTTTTCTTTTAAAACACGACTAATTAAAGTACTTAGACCAACTTGTAGATGGTACTTATGCTCTTCCTCCATTTTAGAATAAACAAGGATGTAGTCAATGAAGATTATAACAAATTTGTTAAGAAAATCCTGAAACACTCTATTCATCATGTCCACGAAATAAGTGGGTGCGTTAGTCAATCCGAATGGCATGACTAACCACTCATAAAAACTATTAAGGGTATGCAATGCTGCTAAGGGAACACTTTTTTCTGCCACACTTAACTGGTGAAAACTAGTGGCAAGATCCGATAGAGGAAATATCCCACGTGGAGTTGGTCAAACATGTCATCAATCCTAGGTAAATGATACTTATGCTTGATAATCCACTTATTTAGTTCTCAGTAATCCATACATAGTCTAAGAGAACCACCGGCTTTGGTAACAAACACTACTGGCGATCACCAACTTGATATGCTACGTATGATCAAACCTTTCCGCAATAAATCAAACATCTGGTTCTCTAATTCTCTTCTTTCCGTTGGAGCCAACCTTCGAGGATGTTGTACAATAGGTTTCGTTCTTGGAATCAAATCAATATGGCATTCTGCTTCCCTATGAGGAGGTAAACCTTGCACTTCTTCACAAATATCCTTAAAGCCCAGAATGAATGGTATATTCCTTATCTCCTCTTTGGGTACTTCGAGGGAATACAAAAAAATTCTCATCAACCCCCTGGGCTCTCCGCAGCATATACTAATGCTTCTACCTATTACATCTTTTACTATAATCACCCTTCTAACACAGTCCAAGACAGCTTTAAACTTAGAAAACAAGTCCATTCCCAATAATACTTCAAAAACCCATGAACTCGAGGACAAGTAAGTCAGAAAAGAAAGGCCGATCTCAAGAAGAAATAGGCATATTCAAACATTGGGTGTCAAGATTGGTCGCACACCCGATTAGGTTCAACAAATAAAGAGAAACATGGAGAATAACATATTTAGGATTCAACTGGCTCATTAGGTCATATGAGATAAAACTATAAGATGCACCGGTATCAAATAACACTCTAACAGGAATATCAGAAATGGATAGTGTACCTTGCAACATCTGCTTTCCTTTGGGTCCGTAGTAGTAGATGGTATTTCCTTAATAGCAAAAGCATGTCCCTCAGATCCATTCTTCCGAAAATTACACTGGTTCTCCATATGCCCATGTTTGTTGCAATTGTAGCAGAGTGGTCCACTAGCCGAGGTCGGGCACTATTTGCAAAGTAGCCCATTTGGTTGCACTTATAACAAAGGATCTTAGTTAAGTCTAACTGCTTGCTCTGAGTTGGAGCTCCACCTCCAGGCTTCTTTCCCGACCACTTCTTCTTCCCTTTATGCTTGAAAACAGCTTACTAGCAACCGGTATCACCAATAAAGGTTGGGCATTAACTGCTGGCACTACGCCTTTCTGAACTCCTTGTTCAAGATCAAGAGTTTCGAGTCTCCAATCCATACTGATTAGATTGGTAAAGGTACCGTTGAGATGATTGGTCATTTTGATGAAATTTTGGTCGCATTCTTTTCACGAACATTTCATTCTTTTGAAATGGCGTATAAATCAATCCTGGTCCAAAGCGGGAGAATGCATTGAACCTATGCTTATACTGCGCCGCTGTCATCTCATCCTGTTTCAAATCCATAAAACTTCTGAACAACTGAGTCCTTTTCGCCTGTAGGATAAACTGAGCTTCAAGAACCTCTTTAAGGCACACCCAAGAGATATCTACTTCTGGTGCATTCATGGTGACTGTATCCCACCAATCCATTGTTGCTTTCTAAAGCTTTCTTGATGCCAACAATCTCTTTCTAGCATCTCCCACCTGTAGATCCTCGAATATCCTCTCACAAGAGCAGAGCCATGTCCGAACTCTTAAAATATCTTCAATTCCATAGAAAGGCTTACCACTAAAAGCAGTGTAATTCTTGCATAAGGTAGCAAAGTTCTAAGGCAGTTGAACTTGCACCACCGCTTCTACTACCGGCTCTATAACTAGCTCATTTCTAGGAGCTCTGCCATTTGTAGCCGTGCTGGTTCTAGATCCCCTCCCTCTTCTACCTTTTGTACTCATTTTCAAATAACCTAGATAAGTGGCAGGTACCATTAAAATACAAAGATAGGGTCAAAGACGAAAAAAGGGAAATCGCATAAACATGTCTAAAACCAGACTTTTAAGGGGGAAAAGGAACCGTTCTCCTAAGATTAACTCATTCTAGGGCTCTACGCACCCTGTTTCTTATACGTTGTACCCCAATCCGGCTAAGATGTT
Source organism: Allium cepa (assembly GCA_030765085.1). Lineage (NCBI taxonomy): Eukaryota > Viridiplantae > Streptophyta > Magnoliopsida > Asparagales > Amaryllidaceae > Allium > Allium cepa. The sequence continues at coordinate 338,909,088 of CM060929.1, read as the reverse complement.
TGCTTAACCGAAGATGTGACACCAACAGTAATGACCCGCCTTTTTGACCCTTGGGAACGATACTTAACACATCTTAGTGTTCATGTGCTGTTGTCCAAGCATTGGAAAGATAAATCATCACTGGGAGAAATAAAGAACGAAGTAGAAAACCTCACAAAAAACTGTAAAATAGACCATCATAGTCAATAATACATCAGGTTACTTCTTAACAGGGAGTAATCAGAGTTACACAAAGTACTATAAATCAGCTTAGGCAGTTATAAAAACCTGCCTATACATATGCTGAAAAAAATACACTTATCCAAACAAGATAATACAGCAGAATAGATAACTAAGAAGATGAAAGCCTCATGCTCGAACGCCGTCTTCAAAAGAGCCTAACAAGAAACCTGCTACTCTCAGACTACTCAAATAAAATGAGTACACTAGAGTTTAGGAGAAACAAACAACTCGGGTCAGACGATATGTCTGGTATAAATAAACCTTTTAAACAATATATGTGAAATTAAACACAGATATGTGAGACAATGCTGCTAAATACGTACTACAAGAAAAACTGTCTTTTATAGCGATATATAGCCGCTATTAAACAAAACTATCGCGATTTGATAAATGCTATACATCAATATGTTATAAAAATGAATTGCACATTTATAACGCAAAAAAACGCTATAAAAGAGCATGATTTCATAGCATAAAGTAGCCGCTATAAAATAGTTATTCTATAGCGCCTATTTCATGCTATACATCAACATGTTTATGGTATATTCTACATCCATTTACGGCATATGTATACCACTATAAAATGTGTAAATACAATAATACCTATTTCCTGCTGCCCTTTGAAAGTAACCTCATACGTTGCATTATCTTTTTCTAGCACTTATGTAATATTGTTATATCGCTTTTTAGGAGCTACGATTTATTTTACTATATATTTGATGCACCCACTATTACATTTTAATAATAACAATCAAAATGTTTAAATATATAACAATTTGAACAACGTATGAACGAAAAAATAAAATAATCAGCAAATGTAATGCATATTCATGATAACAAAATAAAGTAACAATTAACAAAAAATAAGTTTAGTACATGAGTTACCAAATTCAATACATATTCATGATAACAAAAGACAACTTAATTCAAAGTTAACGTCCGCAAGTGCCAAATGCATTACTAAGAACTTGAATTGCTCAAACTCTTTCCTCATGCATGTCTTTAGTCATTACTAGTACTTCCTGAAAATTCAGAACAATTTGAAAATAATTATATAAAACTCAACTGATATTTATGTAGATCGACCCTCAACTAGTTTTAGGTAAACTCAAAGGACTGGCTCTCAGAACACCATTCCTCCAACAAACTGCTAGGTAGAAAAAGCATCAGTTCTCGGCTTGAATTATGGCCGTGAATTCAAGAAACATTAAAATTTAGAGAACTTATCACTGACCTATAGTCTATAATGTATTATTAATGCAGTAATATTATAGAACCAAAACCAAGCAATCTACCATAGAAATGGCTCTCTATCGTTATGATTTGGCAGAAGAAAATGGTTGGAACAGGGAAAAAATTGTTTCATTTATGATGCATAAATAAAAGAAGATGGAACATCATTCAATTGCCTGGACCATGGTCCGAATGAGACTCTAAAATTTGTCATATAAATAGCTAATCAATTTGACTTCTCTAAAGCGTTATCATAGGTTGATGTATAGAGTTGTAATACGACTCAAATGAACTAAACTAAGAGGCAGGAAACATGCACGAAGGTTAGAAATGTACACAGTGACAAAGGAAAAAAATGCCAGGGTCCTTTTATGTTTTACGACATTGTGATAGAAAGTTTAAAATGCTCCAACATTGCTGGCTCAAATAGTGTGGAACCGTTGTAATTTCCTGTTCAATATCGGCACAATTGTTACAATTTTCTAATTCCAAACTAATATTTAAAATTATTCTTTAAATGTACGTCTTTAATTTTCTCACCTTTGAAAAGTTAGCTTAATTTGTAAGTTTATGATTATATATGGGCGTGATTAATCATCTCTTCCATTTCACTATTGATGATAATTGAGTTGAGGATTTCGTCAATCTTGACTAAACCTTTAAGCTATATTTCAAGTGTAGGGATTCAAAATTTTATTAACATGTGTAGGACATACATACAATTTAGTGCCAAATACATGGAAAGTCCTCTCTTTGCTTTTGAGCAAGCATGCATGTGCTCACATTTTCAAGGCTTTTCCTTGTATTCTGTTTTAGGTACAGTTAGTTGTTTTTTTCAACCTTTGATTACATTGACTAGAATGAAACATCTTGACAATGAAACAGTAATTTACTAAGTAGGTGCAAAATGTAGCAAATTTGACAGTAGGACCAGAAAGAAACAACTTAAGAATCAGTTTTGTTTTAGTGAAAATTATGCTCACGTCCCTAAAATCAAATTTAATAGCCCAAAATTCATTCCGTTTTAAACTTGCAAATCCGGTCCCTGTTTTTTTAACAATATTTTGGTTTCCTAATTACCCTCGTTTATTTCATGTCGACAATTCTCATGTGATTGTATTGGATCAAGATTTGAAATCTTCGTAGGGAAATCAGATTTAATTCGATCTACTGTTCGATTTTTTTTTCCGATTCATTATGGCTTCATCATCTTATAGGTAAACGCTGGATTTAATTTTCAATTGACTTTGTATTATTGTTTTTTGAGATTTTTTTAATAATTTAGCAATGTTTTTTGTATAGTTATGCATAGTAAGTATAATTTATATTAAGTAATTCGAATAATATGATGCTTATTGTTCAAAGAAATTTTATTTTTAATCTTTTATGTAAATGCAGAGCTGTATGCTGTTAAGTAAAATAACTGCAGACTCTGCTGCAATTATTGTAAATAATTGCGTTCATGGCTATATTTATCAAAATCTTTATTTATCTAAGTAAATGTGTATTTTCAGCAGCTATTGAGAATTATCGTAGAATTTTATGTGTTGATGATAAGAAGTTTGATCCTATTCGTTGTAATGTGATTGTATATGTTGTATTTTGATTTGTTAATAATGGCAGGTTTTCCTGCAATTAGTATAAATGAATTAAAGTGTTTTAATGGATTAAGAGGTTCAATTTTTGTATTATTATTTAAGCAGTTGTAGACTTCTCCGTAGTTATATAAAATAAGTGCAGAAATGGCTGCAAGTATTGTAAACAAATTGCAAATTATAAATTAGTGCAAAATTTGACGAGTGTTCATTGAAGTGGTTAAACGTATCATATATGCTCTTTTATCAGCAAATATTTTCAAATGAAAATGTAAGAATTTTTTAAGTAAATATTTGATTATTTTTATGGAGAGATTTTGATATTTGCAGATAAAGCTGCATTTATTCTTAAAAATTGCAGAATTTTTTTAAAATATTGAAGCCTTTTTTAAATATTATCAATTTCTTTCAGTGAGAAATGTAATAATGTATGTTGGAGTTTCAAGGGTTTTTGAATTGAAATAATTGCATATATGTGTTGAAGAATGTAAATTGTTTTAAGTGAATAATTGCTAATAAGTAAACAAGCATTCAAAATAATTACATTTTTTCTGTAATTATTCAAAATAATTGCAACATTTAAGTACATTTCTTAACTACATATGTTGTTTGCGGTTAAAGATTTCATATGTTAATTGCAGTTTTTAACTGCATATCATATATGCAGTTATAAAATGCACTTTAATGGTTCAATTTTAACTGCATTTCAATTATGGAGTTAAAAATTTATGGGTTTTTAACTGCATATTTGATATGCGGTTAACTACATTAATGTATGATATTTAAATAAATTATATCACCTAATTGCATTTTTAACCGCATATTTCATATGCTGTTAAAAGTTGCAATTGTTGAATGCAATTATCAACTGCATATCAAATATGCAGTTTAAAAATACATTTAAATGATGTTATTTTTAAGTGCATTTCATTTATGCAGTTAAATACATTAATGTATGATATTTAAACACATTTTTGTCTTACTTTTGGATGCACATGGTTTATTTAAATGAAATTTGTGTAAAATGCAGCTATAACTGCTTTATCATACCGAAGGAACAATTACAATTATGTTTTTTGTTCAAATATATAGCAATTTTAATATGCAAAAAAAATTAACTGCATATGTTATATGCGGTTAAAAATTACATTTAACAGGTGTTTTTTCACTGCATAACAGATATGCAGTTAAAAATGGTGCAATTTATAACGGCATAAGTGAAATGCAGTTAAAAATACAGTTATTCATAAATAATTACAAACATGTATGCAACTATTCATAATAATTGCATATATGTCTGCAAGTATAATAGAAATCTTATGACTTTTTAACAGCGTAAGTGAAATGCACTTAAAATTTGCATAATTTAATTGGATGTTTTAACTGCATATTTTATATGCAGTTAAAATTTGCATATAACAGCTGTAATTTTAAGATACATATCAAACATGCATTTAAAACGATGCAATCCATAACTTGATAAGTGAAATGCGTTTAAAAATGCAAATATTAATAGTAATCGCAAAGATGTATGCAACTATTCATAATAATTGCACATATTTCTGCAACTATTCAATAAAATTGCGTATAACTACAAATAATCAACATGTCTGCATATAGATGAGAAAATATTTGCTGAAATTTTTTTGCATTTTTATTTGTATAATTAGATGCTTCACTGTAATGTCAACAATATTTTTGCAGTGTTTTATGCATTTATTTTCAATATTTGCATATTTGACTGCAAAAATTGTACCACAATGCTAGTTTGCAATAATTGCATATTTGTTTGCAAATACTAAATATAGTCGCATATATGGCTGCACGTACTGCATATAATTGCATAGAAGGGTGCAGTTATATAAAATTTCTACTGTTGTAAAAAATTTGTAGAAAATTCTATTTAATTCAGAATATTGTATATTATTTTGGGAAAATATGTTTAAATTTTCATGTAACTATTTCGATGCATTAAATTACGCACAATATTGTTTTTATGTGAATGTTTTTGAGCTTTTCTAACAAATATCTGCAAATTTTATCAAATTCAATTATTAAATAGAATAAAGTTGAAATGATGAAATTTCTTAATAGATAACCTTCGATTTTCTGATTTGTGTTGTTTTCATCTTTTGAATCTCAACTTTCTTCAGTTCTGGACTCGATCCGAACATCGATTTTTGAAGTAGCAACTAATTTCGATCTATAATTCAGGTGATTAGGGTTTTCTTTTTTAAGATGTTAATCGATGAAAAGAATTTGAAGGGTTATAGGTTTTGTTTGGAGAAGAAGTAAGGATATGTAGGAAAATATTTTTGTCGCATTTAAAAATAAGGATGGGAAATTTATAATTAAAATGGAGGGATGTTTTGTGTATTTTCAAACCTATTAAGGATGTATGTCAAATGTTCCCTTTATTTTATTTCAAATTAAGAATATTTTTGTAACGGCGTATGTATATTAAGTAAAAAATGGTGTGTTTGATTTTAGTAAACTTTTTAGTATACGTATGATGATTTACGGTATATGAATAGAATTTGCAAACTAAGAAGATATTCTAATTTCATAAATGCTAACGGTCCTACATAAGTCTCAACTGATATTTATGTGGTGTGATAGAAATTCAATTGTTTAAAGATTATTTTCATAAACATTAGTTATATTATTATCATTATTATAAACTTAGTTGATTTTTATAAACTAACTTAATTTTTATAAAAATTAATTAATGAGGTTAATTTTTTATAATCGTAATAAATTTATTTTTATTTTGACTATTATTATATATATTTAGTTAATTTTTATAAAACTTAGTTAAGTTGGTTAATATTTTATAATGTATTATGATTGATCTTAGTTTAAGGGACTGGTTTCGATACCTTAAAATCTTCCTGGTTTTAAGGTACTATATGGCTTATTACAAACCTTGCCAGCCAAAGAGTGGTAGCCTACATCAAGTTCGTGAATACTTTTTAAGCCTTGTATATTGCAAATTCAAGTTCCTACATATTACTAAAACATAGTTTAAAAGTGATAATTGATGACCTATAGTTGCAAGCTTGATTGCCACTACAAACAAGAAACTTGAAGTTGCAAGCTTTTTTGGAACATGCAACTTGCAAATTACAAGAAATTTGTAGTTACAAGTTTGCTTGCAACTGCAAGCTTATAACTTGCAATGGTAACCGAGAATCCCGTTGAAATAAGGTTGTGCAAAAATATACCAGGGGACAATCAACACTACTGGTTGCAAATATTGAAATCAAGAACTAGTTAAGTCATGCTGATCGTACATGAAATATAAAGTACCTTGTGGAAAAGTTGCAAGGCCGTTTATGCATACATCTCCTCAGCTTCCACATCTGTTTAAATAATAAGATTTGTAAAATAGTTAAAATTACTTATACGCTATATCGTAAGAAAACATATACTAATTTCTTTGGCTTTTGCATAAATATTCTAAACTATGTTAGAATTTCATTCAATCAGGTTTTAGTTTAAAATAAAAAAGCACGCTACAGTACAATCCTAAGGATATGCATTTAATCTCTTCAAAAACTATAGACTTAAATTACGAAATAAAATAGCGTTGCATCGTTGATAATTAGAAATAGGGCTATCCATTCTCCAGTGGTTGCTATATTATGCAGGTCCTACAGCCTATAGACATAAACAGTCTAGTTGCTTTCCTTTATGGTTAGTGGTATTTGATATTTTTATTGCATTCAACATTAAATATCCATAAGCCAACCTCTAAGTTGCTTTAAATCATCTAGATGTAACAAAAATACTCACAGAAATGGAAATCTATGTTTATGAAAACATGTTGTAGAAAGTAAATTTTTTTTGGACCCAAATTAACCACCCGTTTGAATCGGTATCAGTAATGACTCTAGTTCCAGTAAACTTTGAAAAGAATAAAGTGTAGAGTTACTACTGACAATAGTTCTAACAAGTTAACCAAGTAATGTCCATCAGAAATTATACTGTTGGTCAACAAGAGTAAATAAGCTAAATATACCTTTTTGAGTAGATTCATTACCTTTGAAAATCATTTGAACCTCATACCTATCGAGTACATGATTTTCATAGATTCAATATATTGCTTGTAAGAAACAATGAAGTCAGATGGGCATTTTTTGTAGTAAGATTGATAGTGTGTAATAAGAACTATAGTTATAACCGAAGAAACTAGTATAATTTCCCTCTTCGCTCATACAAATAATTGAACTAATCAAACAAGGGACTGTATCAAGTGCATTATGACACTATACAAATATCATCAAAACTAATATCAGTTTTAATAGGTGAAGATCCATATTGATAAGTAGGTGGGGACAACTAAAATTTAACTATCAAAAGATATAAAATAAAAATTGATAGGTATGAGTAACAAAAACTTAACATTAATCATAGACTCGGTGTTCACAACAATTTGGAACAAAATGTGTATTGTGGGTTGTAGATAACTTTGAATTCTCTACATCTGTTTGACAGCCTGCCATGCATTTGCAAGGAATTCAAGATGCATATTTTTATTGGATACGCCTAAAGATGAAATATAAGAAAACATACCTTAAAAGGATAAAATCATCCACGACCATAAGTTTCTTTGCACTTGCAAACCCACCCCACCCACAGTGTAGCAGGTGCATTTTGGGAGTACCTATAAAAAAATTTGTTTATGAACTTTATTTTTTGCAAAATTAACATCTATATACACATTATAATAAAATAGGATGTAAGTAGTTTCAACAAATATATAGTGCATACCTATAATAATTTTTTTTGAGATGGTACTTATATACAACATGTCACTGGGGCAACATATTACAATTCACATGTCAATAATTGTTCGAATCACGCTACGCAAGTTTCGAACTTGTGAACTCTCACACCAAAGTCAAATCACTTAACGACTGGGACAATGGTGCATGTTCAAATGGTTAAGTGATTCGGCTTTGGTGCGAGAGGTCACAAGTTCGAAACTTGCATAGAATGATTCGAACGTTTATTGACATGTGATATGTTGTCCCAGTGACATGTTGTATATAAAGTACCATTTCAAATAATAATAATAATAATAAATTTTACTTCTGTAATTTGAAATATTGGCACTAAATGAATACCATTGAAATAAAATTAAACCTGTTTAATAGACTCAAAACTAAAAAAATTCCACAACTACATAACCAACAAAAGACAAATTAATCTAATCTTTAAAAAACAAAAACTAGAATTGAATGCTTACTTGGAAATAACATTGAATTTATGTTTGGCAGATGCCTCTGAACAAAGAAAGGCCTCCAAGACTAGTTGCTTCGACATTTGTGGCAGTTTCAAAGACACGTTCAACATCTATACATGACTGAATGGTGATTTATGGTTGAATATGTCTCTATTGAGAAAAAAAGTAGAAGTTTTTTGAGAAATTACTAGACAAATAACGGACAATGATTTGCCACCGTAATTTTGCATAGAAAAATGCATGTTATTAGAAATTAAACTTACTTTTGGATATTTGAAAATGATATGTAACATCAAACACCCTAATGTATGCATTTTATCACCTACAGGCCTTATCCAAGATGAGTTTTTCCTGAAGCGGTTTTCAAGAAACAATAAATGTGGAACAATGAATTTCTCGGAATCAGATCCAGAACACACTGTAGCAACGAGTGGGTTGCAACATTACAAAGCAAAAAAAAGATCAAGGCTAAATTATATTTAAGTAACAAAATTAGGTTTAAATTTACCATGAGGCCACATTTGTTAACCTCGTGATTTGATTTCAGAATTGGTTGTGTATTGGTTAAAATATAAATTGATTGCAGAACTAATTTAATTGACAATGCCTTTTGAATATTCAATGTGTATGCCTCTTTCATAGGTGGTTAAAATGGAAATTTTAATCTATGTTTTGATCTCAGTCCACTTGATATCTACTCATAAACTTGTAAGATATCTGAATGCTAATGTTCTTACTATATATGACCTACATCTTGTTACCAAACCCTCTACAAATTTATCTTCAAATTTGTTTGTAATACAGTCAGACCACTTATTCTCAAATTCATTTCACCAAACCTATGTGCTTATGTACTTGAAAGACGCATCATAGAAGATAATATTAGCCTATGACAAAGTTAAAAACTTCATAACTAGTGTGAAAAGTTGTCTATCGCGATTTATTTGCAAAAGAAAGACTTATGATACTGTCAATAGAGACTTCATCCTTTATTTATTATGTCATACGTGTTTCCCTTATAAATGGATTCTTTTTAATTGAAAAGCTGATCAACACCTTCATTATAATTTATGAAAGATTTCGTAATAGTTTATTTACTAGTAACAGAGGAATTAGATATGGTGACCTACTGTCACTCTTTTTGATTATATTATATAAAGAATTATAATCCTACGATCATGGGTTTACTGGAAACCAAGATACATATATCTTCCATATTTCAGTAGTAAAGGTTTCCAAAAATGTTACCAAAGGTACCTGAATCTATTTAAATCTAATTTCACTATGTTATTTTAGTAAGAAAGTTCATTTTTTATGTTAGCATCGCTTATTTATGTAGGAAAATTATGAAAAAACGATTAGTGAATTGGCTTTTTTTCAATCTATTATTGGTATATTTTCCTAAAAGGACATTTGCAGTAGATTTAAAAAAAAGTTTAATAAATCCGCAGTGTAATTTATTTATTATCACAAACATATTCTGCTTAATATTATGTTATGTATAACATGTATGTTACACGAACACAGTGGATCTTGTCGACATAAATATAGCTGTAAATATCTTAAATTTGAATAATACATATTGTGGTTATTTAAGAAATTATATAGTCCACGCCAATTAGAATGGTATTACTATCCAAAATTGAAGGAAATAAAATTGATAACTTTACCCATTTATACCAATGTCAAAATTTTAATGTAATTACATCCTTTTGAAATCAGTTTCCATGTAAAAATATATTGAGTTAAAATATAAAATTTTATGGCCTTTTCCAAAATTTCAAGCTTTTAGTTGACCCATTAATTTCTCCCCTTCCTTTTCTTCTCTGTTTATGCTTTATTCTTTTCATTTTTTCCTTTATTTCTTTTTAACTATTAGGTTTTTGGTTTTTATATAAAACCACGACTTTCTTTTAAAACCTATAGCACTTTAGATTTGACTCTTCATTCAAATATCAAACTGCATCATAAACAAAAAACACTGTAGATATAAGTATTGTCATCATTTGGTTGGATACTAGTCATTCATTTAGGCTTTTTTATGCCCATGTATTCAGGAACGTTAGTAACTTATTTCAGAAATTTTATAGTTATTGTAGCTAAATTTCTCATTTTCCAAAATGTGGTAATATTTTAGACCCCTTTTACTTAGTTTTCTGGTTCTCCATCATTTTCATAGTTTTCCATTAAACAAAAATATATTATAACTTATTTCAATAGACCAGCGAGTTTAGATAATATATATAGTACAAGTATAGGATTTATCAAAATAGTTTGCTCAATTGAATAGCATACTCAAATATATACCATATATTTCACGAACATTTATGGTACATGATATATTCAATAAAATAAAATAAAATGGAAAGAAGAAACTTAATACCTATTATGAAGTACATCCAATAAGTGTAAATGCAACTAGGAAATAAGCAACACTCACATGGAGTGAATTCATTAAATATGGTGCTGAACAATTTTGTATGAACAATTCAAAATTTAATTTTTCGGATCAGAAGTTACTACCTAGAAAAAAAGAAATTCCACTGCTGGTACATGTTGTTTATATATGACTTATATACACATTCGATAATTTTGAAACTGGTCAAGTTATTAATAGTGGACAAATCCACTATTTGGGGTGAGTATAGATTTGCATATGGAAAATAAGACATCTTGTACTTATCCCCACTTTTCGAGTTCACACGATACTATCTCTCAACAATGAAGTTGGAAAACTATCCTTGCCTCGACGTACATTCTTACTTTTTGGGATAGAAACGAGTTTCCATAACTCAGAATTTGGCATTAAGTATACAATGAAGTATCTTCCATACACTTAATTAATCATAACTCATTTGTCGAAATTAACTCTCTCATGCTTATTACGTTTCCGACATCTCGACATTTCGATCCCTCGTTTAGAAAATCTGGTTATAGATCCCACATATAGAGAAAAGTCTACTCATCATCTTTTAGTGCTAAATACAAGATGGCTTACTTTCCATAAAACATGTCAGCATTTTAACACTACTTATCGTATTTGTTTGGTTACTTAATGGCACAGAAAGAGAAATCACTTGTATTTAAAACATTTTTCAAAAGATAATTACTTTAAAACAAAACCGACCTTTGGAAATAAAGCGATTTAAAACTAAAATAGTTTATTTAAATGATAATTATATAATAATTAAACCTTTCATTTAAATAATGATTAATAATTAAACCTTTTATTTAAACAATCATTAAACAAACTTTAAACCTTTTACCTTTTATTTAAATAATAATTAAACCTTTTATTTAAATAATAATTTTTTGAAAATATTTTTAATATTTTAAAATTCATTTTTTATACTTATAATATATTTTAAAAGACTTTTCAAAAATGTCTAAAGTAGAAACTCTTTTTAGTTTATACAAAAATTATTGATTTACGAACTGTATCTATAACGACTATTGTTATATGGACAATAACCTTTAAAAGAATTATAAATCAAATAGCCTTTTTCAATCCTTTCCTTAAATAATTAAATCACTTTAATAATTTAGTATAAAAGAAGAGTTTTGAAAAAGTTTATAGAAACATTTCTGGGTAGCATGGAAGTAAACAAGTTTTACAATAACAGGAGATCTCGATGTCAATATATAATCAATTCAAGTGTGTTAACTTTCCAAACAACATACAATCATCCATATACATAAGCACATACATACATACATATAGACACACACACAAATGTATAAGACATACATAAAACAAGTGAAGCACATCCCTTGTAAATAATTACTTAAGCACATTCGACTACATTTCGAGTCATTCCAAATCATTACATATGTCATCCGCTTCAAGCGGGAACCAAACCAAACAATGTTATTTCAAACTTATAAAATAAGCAATCAATTTACTAATATTATCATCCAAATAATAAAGTAAGAACCTTCAGTTTTAAAAGTGAGACTTACTCAAATCAACATCAATACAAATCAAAGCTACTACAACTTTGCACCAACACCCGGATCTAACTTTTCTTTTTTAAAAACTTGATTTTTAAAACTTCAGGAGATGGAAATGGGCTTGGCCTAGGTGTATTTAGGCTCGACTATGGATTTGAGGGAGGAGTCTGGGTCTTGTTTTGAAAATTAAGATAAGTGGAGAAGAATGAAGACATCTTAAGCTACGTTTAAGGTTGAAAAGGTGAAAAAGAGGAGATTTTTAACTTGAGAATTTGGAAGAAGCCTTGGAAAGGAGGAAGGAAACTTAGAAAATAAGGAGATAAGTATTTGAAAATGAAGAAAGTAGAATAAAATAGGAAATGGAAAATTTTAAGTTTTTTATATAAACCGAAACATAGGAAATTACCTTATTACCCTTGGCCATTACCCTCCATAATATGATGTCACCTCACTCCACCTTCCTTACTCCACACGCCATCCATCCTCTCGCTCACTTCTCATCACTTAACACATTTACTTGACTTGATGTGCAATATTTTGTACCATTTTCCTTTTTATATTTTGAGAAGAAAAGTCAAAACATACTTTATTTACTTAAGCAAACATTTGAACTTATTAACTCAAATCATTTTCTTAACCCAAGCATATGTTATTTATATATGTGTGCATATATACAAACTCTAGTGTACAATACATATTTCGATTACTTTTAGACGATGAAAAGTCGAAAAATCTGAAAAAACGATTTCTGATCGCATTTTCGATTTTTTTCCGAATAATTATTTTTGCAAACCAAATTTTAAAACAACCCCATCATTATTAGTTACTATTTAAAAGAGGTCTATTTGATTTATAAAATTCATTAATTAATTATTTAAAAATATATCAAATATTAATATTTAAAGTGATCAAATTACAAGTCATTACACAAGAGGAAGGAAGTACTTTTAAGTTTATCTTCTCAAATGATTAATGAGTTTCAGTGAAAATATTCAAAAATAAATACGATGGAAGGTAAATGCCAGCAACACTAAACCAAATGATAATTCATAAAAAAATTACATTACTATTCAATCCTTATATTATATGTTTCTACCATCGCGTATGGATGAAAATCTAACTAAACCAAGTTAATCTATATCTTATTCATTAGTAAATTTGATGAATGGACATCCTAGATTTAGACATAAGTAAGTGTTTTTGAAATTACTAAAACATTGTACAAATTTAGGACTGGCTAGACGTGTGCAATTTTTATGTAATAAACTGCAATAAACTCCAAAATTAATCATAATTATTTTTTTAGTTAATCGAAGAAAATTTTAGGTTGAAAGCTCACCTATATACAATACAAAATTTTATTTGAAAATGTTGGAAATAAAATTCTTTAATGTATATATAATTTAGCATTACCGGGTTAATAAAATAAATAATAATAGTTATTTTTGAAATTTCTACAATTTATCATATAAAAAATTACTTCACACCAACAATAATAGTTTTATTTGTGAAAGTTATTAGGCATGTAGAATGAAAAAAAGAGGAAGAGAAGCAGGACATCATAGGAATATAAAGAACCCAAAACGTTAAAGCATCAACATGGTAAGAAGATTGCAATAGAAAAAACAAATTGAAGTTTGAGGTTCATACCTAGGATTTTCTACTATTGTCAGCCATTGTCTGTTAGCTACTGCTAATGGAAGAATTTCAAAGATGACAACATCAAGTAATGGTGTTGAGCAACAATCTCCAGTCGAGGTAAGCACTGATGATTCATCTATAGAATAAAGGAAGGTGAAATTGGTTGGGTTTTAGTATGATAGGAGGGAATAAGAAGATGAAACTGTTCCCAAAAGATGGAATCGCCTTTCAAAATCTGCGTACCGCTTTTAAGGAGAACAAATCACCTAAGGAGGAGAACAAATCGCCTATGGAGAAGAAGAAATCGCTTATGGAGGAGAACAAATCACCTATGGTTAATAAGAAATCGCCTATAGATAAGAAGAAAGTGATTACACTCCTACATTAGGTTTTCTAGAGTAGAATGAATCGATTACGGAGAAGAAGGAATCGCTTGTGGACAAGAAGAAAGTGATTACACTCCTAGATTAGGTTTTCTAGAGAGAAGCTTAATGCTTTGATGTGTTATGCTTTGTGTATGGGGTGGGTATTATAGAAAAGAGAGCGGGTAATTATTTTTTTGTGAATGGACATAGTGCAAAGAATGAGTAAAATTAAGGAGAGAGCAATGTTCTATTTCTAAATTAATAAGAAACTATTAATTTTCAAGTCTAAATGACATAAGCTCAATATGGGTTTATCCTATGTTTAACATATAAATTTTAATATATATAAATATATATACATTACTATAATAATAGCATTCTAAACCTAGAACATAAAAAACTTGCTCCAAGCGAAATAATATTCCAAATTTGGTTCAAAAAATGAAATTTCAACATTTGCATTTGTGTACTTCTAAAAAAATTGGTGTTTATATGGTAGTACATAGTTGCATTTCTATACTTTGTTACATATATAATATTAAGTAAATTAACAAAAAATATCACGGTAGCTAGGAAAATCCATATTTTCTAACTCTTATAATGTAATATGACATAAAAATAATACATAATATTTCATTAAAAACGATGACAATTAGATCAAATGATGTAAAAAAAGAAAAATCAATGAAACAAACCGTTAAAAATAAGTTATTATTATTAGAACTAGAATTGGTCCGTACTTCGTACACGGTATGTTTATATTATTGTAAACGAAAATCAAGGGCATTTTCGAAATTTCAAAAAGACGCCGAGTAAATTAATTCAACGAATTTTCTTTATTAGCAGTAGAGATAAGTTATTGTAGATGCTTGTAATACAATACATAACGAATTATTTTATAAAATAGGCACCTATAGATACGTAGACATCAAATATTGAAATGAAAGATAGAATGTTCTATGGTAAAATAATGATTTTATAAAACACAAGAAATAGATAAAGTTAACTTGTTTTATTATGAACTAAAATCAATAGAACCATTGTTTACATAGATATAAACTATTCATTTTTCCATAAAAATCATAAATAAAACTTGCATTTTTATTATGTGTATTAAATACCTTTGTTAGTTTCCTTAAAATTCTTTATAATAATTTATTGTATAGAAACACCTATCATATTTCTCTTTCCTCGACAAACCAGTATCACTTAATTCCTAACTCTACACTCAAACATATTTTTCATTTAATTTTCACATTTTTATTCAATAGTTTCTCACTTTTACTCATCTTTCTTTTCTCTGTTCATAGTTGCAAACATTCCATGATTTTTCATCGAAGATTCAATCAGAAATAGACATGAGCTCTTTCTAGAGTGTTAATCCAATATAAATACTGATGCTTTTAATATTATTCTTCTTCACATTAAATTATCAACACATTATTTCGTTTATAACATGATCAGTCAGTAAGGTTAAATATATGATCATGTTCCATAATATATTGATGTATAATGTTACCTTTCAAGCATAAGCAAAAATGTAAATATTATGACATTCATTCATTTCGAGTGTATATTGCCTACTGTAATATCAATTGGCGACTGAATGTAAAGAAAACATGTTAGGTAAATTATGCATATTATTTAATAAATTCATAAAAAATAAATTTTAAACCAAGCTTGTTTATAATAGTCTAAAAGTAGTTTTAAAATATGAAGTACCTTTACATTCTATCATTTTGAGAAAGAAGCATCTATGGCACAAAAACGATTTAGTTTACAAATAGTTAATGAAAATGTCGATCATTAAAGTGTTAAAAAAATATCGTATCCCTACATTATTCCAATGTATAAATATCTGAATATATGCCGCATGAGATTAAATTCATGTTTAGTTTCATGTGGAGTTGAGAGCAAAAATATATTATGATAAAGATATTTACACCAATATAGATGTTGTATACAATTTTGATACAAATAAATATGATTTCACCAGTTGACATTTCACTTTCGAAGCAAATATACAACTTAAGTATATAGATGTGTAATAAACTAATTTTTCGCTAATATAATAAAAATAAAGAAATAAATTATATAAAAATCATTTTAATTTATAGACGATTAGATCATATAGAAAAATTTCACATATAAATAAATATAAAACGGATATATTTATTATTACAAATAAATATAAATTTTATATACAAATAAATGAACATATATTTGTTGATACGTGCAATAAAAAGTTGAAGTAACTATGATAAATACATTTAGCTATGACAACCCCACCGCTATGCCCAGTTTAGCAAAAAACATTACAAGTAATGTCGTTTGCTAATCCGGAGAATATGGCTGGTTAAGGACAATCGAATATGAATATATCTTTATACTAACACTGACATATCTTATTTACCTTTTTGAGGATCAGAACTGAAATTTAGACACGTACAGTATCGGTACAAAATAATAAACACACCAATTAAAAATATTCAGAATGGTATAATATAGATAAATCAGAATCGGAATCACATATCATAGTGGAATAATATACATCATTATATACATAATAGAATGTGATTCTACAAAATATGAGTACTAGACCCACTAAATATATACATCATATCCAACATGTTATATCAGGTACAAAGTCGTTATTATATAATATAGATGACATAAACTTCTATCTGTCAATATATACAAGTATGAAGTAAACTAAAACTATCAAAATAGTCTATTTCAATGCTTGCCCAAAATCCAAAGGTCAATGGATCACTGTACCTATAAATCTCGGCTTGACCCAGTATTAAAATAATAAACGGGTCAGACTATATCTAAATCAAAAGGCGAGATACTAATATCGTAACTTTATGACCTAAAATAATAAGCCATGTACAATATGTCGAACAAACAGTCATAATAAGACATATTAATTAAGTTTACTACTTTATAAATTCATAAAAGACTTAACTCTAAAATAAGTCATCTCATAATACTTGCTACAAGATTTTATATATGATGTATATACTTATGTGGGTCTAGTACTGATATTTTGTAGACTCGCATTCTATTATGTATATGATGATGTATATTATTCTACTGTGATTTGTGACTCTGATTCTGATTTATCTATATTATATACTGTTCTGAATATTTTTAGTCGGTGTGTTTATTACTTTGTATTAATACTATACACATCTAAATTTCAATTCAGATGCTCAAAAAGGTAAATAAGACGTGTCAGTATTAGTATAAAGATATATTCACATTCCATCTCCCTTTACCAACCGTATTTTCCGGATTAGCAGATGATATTACTTGTAATGTTCTTTGCTAAACTGAGTATAGTGTTAGGGTTGTTACAAAGCTATGACAAACCCACTTATGAAAATTGTGTTCTTGCAATTTCGTATAAAAACACATGCAAACATTAACTCTCTTTGAGTTTTACTATATAGTTGAAATTCGACCAAAACTAAAGCAGTTAACATTAGAATCAAACTTATCGATGTTATAAATTTAAATAGATTCATTTATTAAATTCCATTTCTTTGCATATGAAAATTTATTGAAATTTTTTTAAGTGTTAAATGTTTCGAATAATTTCGGCAGAGTCTCCTTTGTATGCAGAGCCGTTTGCAATTTATATTCTATAATATTTTGGATTCAGTTCTGATACCAAGCTTCCATAAAATAGCCAGAAGCTAGGTACAATGAAGGCTAATAGTAGTTTATAGTTTGAAAGCAATTAATATAATTTTATCATGTAGAAAATTATTTCTAAAATATTTTATCAAAAAATTCACTTTCAAACTTCTCACCATTGTTAATCCATAAACTCATATTTAACGGCAAAAGAGTAAAAAGGATTTTTACTTAAAAATAGAATTTCCTTATTTAAAAATCCATATAAATATGTATAATTACTTATAAAATTTATATATATATATATATATTTCATAAAATATTATCAATCTTTAAACATTATTTTCAATTCATGTTAAAGAAAAATTCTTTATATGCATAAGAGTTATATATATAGAGAATGTCATTAATTGAATGTTTTGGAAATAAAACCAGTTAACAAACTAATTGTTTCAAGAGAAATTTTTTATTATGGATTTCTTTCGTTAAGGAAATTACGAGGGCGCAATTTCATTATGGAGAAGTCTGTAACAACCCTATTTGTTAATTACCAAATTAATTTTCAATTGTGATTTGTGAGATTTAAATTATGGAATTAAATTTAGCTTTGAGAATAGTTGATTTGATTTGTCTTAATTAATCTTAAGATAAAATTGATAATTTTATTAGTTGCAATTTCCAAATTAAAATGGATTTGCTGATTTAATAAATTGGAAATTCATTGAAAATCTTTTTGTAAACTTAATACTTATAATTGATAATATAAGATTGTTACCCTGGTGCCTTGGCCTGGCTACACAAAGGTAATTGCAGAGATCAGAATTGACTATTGATGGAAGAATGGCCATGAGACGACGTCTACATCACCAGAGTATGGTTTACAAGAAGCTATCTAGCCCTGGGTTAATAAAGTCGACCAATGGATGAAACATGATGTCAAGTGATTAGTAGGGTCGACCTTCATGGTTGATGAATTGAGGAATATATGGTATCCATTGGGTAGGCATTCCTTGTAATAGGGATCAGGTCGGTATAGCATGAAGGGCCGGCAAAAGCATTGAGTATATTATAGGGGACAAATAGACAAAGGATGAATTACTATACAGCTTGGGTCGGCGTTGCATAAAGTTGAAGGTCATTTGAGGGGATGGCATAAAGATGCGCTTCAGATCGACAATGCACCAGCTTCGGGTCAGCATTACAAGGGATCAGTTATCGGAGATAAGAGGTCGGCATATGGAAATGCTCTGGGTCAAAACTGTCTCCACTTGGGTCGGTACTCAGGTTGGTAGAGGAGAATTTGTTTGAGGGATCGGCGTAACACATGGTTGCGATAAGGTTGGCATAAAGAGCAAAGGCCTTCAGGCCGGCATATGTGATAGGTTCGGAAAAGATACGTGGTGAGGTAGTATATTGAGGACGGTCGGCATGATAGGGTCGGCATTTTTGGGTCAATATAATTAACATAGCATAATCAAGTTGAGCTTACCCTGTGATGGGCCCAAGTAACTATGGAGAAGTCTAGGCTCTGAGATGTTAGGCTGCCTCCATCTATAAATCTAGAGGCAGGGGTCATCATGGGGGATCTTTTTGGCAACCAAGGGAAAACTTTGCCATTTTTATACTCGGCTTCTCTTTGTTTTTAACTTGTGTTCAAGCTATTCCTTATGAATTGTATATGTAATCAAGTGATCGATAAAGCAATAAAGAGAGCATTCATAGTGGACGTAGGCAATCACTGTCGAACCACTATAAATCCTGTTATTTTTACTTTTTGTTGTTCTGTCTTGCAATATATAGTGTTATTCCTCATTTTACATTTAATTTCTTCATTTATCTCGCTACTCAAATCTATTCTCGGGTATTAGTGACCAATTTTGGTGCTAACATTTGGGTACTTTCACTGAGAACACAATTCTCCGGCTATTAGGATCGTCTTTGTTGCTACTGGATTGAAGAAATCCCCCAAAGGAGATCCAATCTTGTTCTCAAAAATTTGCATATACTATTCAGATCTTTCAAGATCCAAGCAAAGGACTCCAAGATGGTAAGGCGCACCAGATCTACCTCCCACAACATCGATGCTAACGAAACTGCTAGTGACCAACAAGGAGGGCCAAGCAACCAGCCAGCTAATGCGAATGTGAACCCTGTTGCGACCTAGAACCTTGCGAGTTTCGTTACCAAGGCCGAATTCAATGACCTGATGAGGGAGTAAATGGAAATCCGAAGATAGATAAATGAGAAAATCCAGGAAAATGCCAATCTGATGAACCAAATGCTCAACAGCAACGTCAAAATGCCAAAGGAAGTCAAACTTCATACTCAGAGTCTGATAGGTCAACTTCGTCAAACGGGCACCACAGGAGAAGGCGCCGTAGAGTTGAGACGATACGCACTGGAGAGATTGAGCAACATAGGGCAGACCACCACAGGCAACAAAATCGGGTATGTGTCGAACCCTTCCTAGGGGGTCGGTACCGATCCCTCAACCATGAGGATGGCTCCTTAACCACGCTTGGGGGGGGGGGGGGGGGTCATACTATCCTTGGAACTTAGGCACCGGATACACTAATGTCGACCAGTTACCTCCCTAGAATGATAGCAAATTGAATCCTCAAGACATGCGTCAGGAGGATAATAGGCCAAGAGGGCATGAGATGCCTCGGAAACACTGACCAGAACATTTACATAGGATGGAACTGACCTAGCACCCCCTATCCAGACTCTGGACTTATCCACAGTAATCAGGCAGTTAATGAGGCAAAACCAAGGCTTGAGTAACGATGATTGGGAATGCTACAGTAGTTTGTCAAGGATCCACAGGATGGCGGACAAGGAATGTATGATACCAGCCGATAACAAGCTCCGTGTTGGCCGAGGATCCCGCACAGGCCGGCGAGAGGTTGGTAATAAATGCAATAGTTGATGGACCGCATCTTGTAGATAGAAGTTGGCAGGAAATGGACCGTTATGCTAGTTCGATGAGACATCTGGACTTTGAATGTTGTTCGAACATGGAGGATGGAACTCCGACAAAGTAGTAGCGTATGATGATGGACGATATAGTCTTCAGAAGTAGAGTTGCAGGTAGAATGGAGGCCCCAACCATTGATCCAATGGTTATCTTTGTCATGATCGGACTTGCACTAGTGAGAAGGATATTGATTGATTGCGGAAGTTCTGTGAACATCATATTTAAGAAAGCTTATGATCAAATGAGAATGGAGTCTTGGGATTTGAAACCATCAAAAGTTCGTAAACACGGTTTCAACGGTGTCGCTACTGAAGTAGTAGGTTTTGTTGAATTACTGGTTGAGCTAGGAGAAGGTGAACGTAGGAGGGTGTAGACCCTACCGTTCATTATTTTGGATGTTTAATCAAAGTATAATGTTTTTCTGGGACGTCCGACCCTGGCTGAGTTTATGGCTGCTCTTGCCCCGTGGTGCGTGACTTTGAAATTTCCTACATATAATGGAGTCGGTGCTGTGCATGGCGATCAGGCAACTGGCTGTTCTTGTTATGTGGCTGAGCTGAGAGAAGCACAGTGAAAGGAAAAGGGAAATGGGTAAAAATCTGTCCGCATCCAAGTTATTAAAGATTGAAAAATAGCTTACCTAAGACTTAGCTTGGCACCAAATTCGTTTCTATTGAGATATAGATCAAAGAGACGATGAGGAGGAACCTAAGGAGGCCAAGGCAGCGCTGGATGAACTGACGATCGATATCACAGTCAACCACGACGATTCATCACGAGTGCTAATAATCGTATCACAACTTAGCCCTTCGATGTGAGAACTTACTAACTTTCTCCGAGCAAATCTTGATTTATTCACTTGGACTCATTCTGATATGTGTGGTATGTCACTTTCTATCACGAGCCACATGCTGAATATCGATCCAAAATATGTCCCTATAAAACAAACGAGACGAGGCATGGATCCGGAGAGATCTGCTGCCCTCAAGGAGGAGGTCGATAAACTTAAAGCCAATAGGTTTATTCATGACGCCCATTATCCTGAATGGATGTCTAACCCTGTACTGGTAAGAAAGGCAAATGGAAAATGGAGAACATGTGTTGATTATTTGGACCTGAACAAGGCATTCCCCAAGGATAGTTTTCCCTTGCCTAGAATCGATTAGTTGGTTGACTTGATGGCGGGACATGAATTGTTGTCATTTATGGATGCATACATGGAGTACAATCAACTCCTAATGCACATCCCAGATCAGAAGCACACCAGTTTTGTCACAGATGTTGGATTATCTGTTATGTAGTGATGCCATTTGGTTAAAGAGTGCAGTAGCAAACAGAGTTTTGTTAACCGATTCTTTAAAGATCACATCGGTAGGACGATGGAAGTCTATATGGATAATATGCTCGTGAAGTCACGGCAAGCAAACGACCACATTCGAGACATAGCAGAGATGTTCGATATCCTCATATTCTATGGCATGAAAATCAACCCAGTGAAATGCTCATTTGATGCTGCATTAGGAAAGTTTCTGGGCTTTACTGTCAACGCGCGAGGAATCAAAGTGAATCCAGAAAAGATTCAAACCATTCGGGACATACAAGCACCCAAAACTATTAAGCAAGTACAAAGCCTGGAACGGAAGGTCGCTGCTCTAAGTCGATTTATCTCCAGGGCAACCGATAAGTGCATCCCTTTCTTTGATTTGATAAAGAAAGGGAAGAGGAAATTCGAATGGAAGCAAGACTGTGAAGGCGTGTTCCGAGCTTTGGTGAATCATCTAGAGAGACCTCCTCTTTTGTCTAATCCCGTAGACCATGAGGAGCTATATACTTACTTAGCTGTATCGCCACATGCCATAAGTGATGCTCTGATTCGTAAGGAGGACCGAATCCAGAGACCGGTGTATTACATCAGCATACGATTAGCTGGGGCAGAAAGAAATTATCTGAAGATAGAGAAGTTGGCATACTGCTTGGTGATCGCGTCATGCAAACTTCGCTCGTACTCTAAGGCACATCCAATCAACATCTACACTGACCAACCTTTGCAATAGGTCCTGCAGCGGCCCGAGATATTTGGAAGATTGCTTAAATGGAACATAGAGCTCAGCCAGTTCGACGTCACCAATCTCCCTCGAAGAGCTATCCAAGACGAGCATTGGCAGATTTTATAGCATAGTTCACTATGCAAGATGAGTCGAGTGGAAGCGATGTGGTTCCTACCGTACGATGGAAACTATATGCCGAGGTAGCATCCTGTGATCATTGTTCTGGAGCTGGCATCATTCTTGTAACCCCCAAGAACCAATCGATCTGCTATGCTTTCAAGCTTGATTTCCCTACTACGAACAATGATGCCGAATATGAGGTGTTGATTGCTGGATTGAAGCTTGCTAAGAGCTCAGGGTGAAATCGATCGAAATCTTTTGTGACTCACAAATGATGGTGTACCAAGTGGAGGGGACTACCAGGAGAAGGGACAATGGCTTACCCCATACCTTATCTGAGTTCAGGAGTTGTTGGAAAACCTCGAATACTATGACATTTCGCATATCCTGTGCGAGCAGAACTGGGACTCATTGGCAAAGTTCGCAAGCACTGGCAATGCACAACAAATGGGCTTGGTTCTAGTCGAGACCCCACATACCTCGAGTATAAGTGCGATGGAAGTTGATCATGTGCCAGAAATGGAAACTGAATGGGAATCATGGATGTCCCCATTTAAAGAATATTTGTTGCGTGGAACCTTGCTTGAGAAAAGGAGATAAAAATAACAAGTCCTTCACAAGGTCTTATGGTATATTATGCGAGGTAGAATTGTGTATCGAAAGGGATTCTCCATCCTTTACTTAGGTGCATAACCCATGATGAGATAAAGATGGTCTTAAAAGAAGTCCATGAAGGAGAGTGTGGCGACCACATTGGGGGGCATATGCTAGCTAAAAAGATACTCCGCTATGGGTACTACTGGCCAAATGTGAATTGGGATGCCGCAAATTATGTGAGACGATGTGACAAATGCCAGATATATGTAAAAGTTCCAAGAGTGTCGTCAATAGAAATTACACAAATGGTTAGTCTATAGCCATTTGCGATATGGGGAATTAATATTTATCGGCTCATTGCCAATTTTCGAAGGTGGTCCGAGATATGCAATTGTCGCGGTTGACTACTTCACTAAGAGGGCCGAAGTAGAGCCATTGGCTGCGACCACAACCAAAAAAGTCATTAATTTTTTTGTGCGAAACATTGTATGCCATTTCAGTCTCCCACGGACTAATATAATTGAAAATGGAACTCAATTTTTATAGTGCTGAGTTCAGGGAATTTTGTCGAAAGTATTGTATTGAGAAAAGGTTTGTAGTGGTCGCTCACCCTTGGGCGAATGGGCAGGATGAAGCTGTAAACAAGATATTAAAGACATCTTAAAAAAACATTTGGAAAAGGCTAGAGCCAATTGGGTAGATGAATTTCCTACGGCCCTCTGGGCATAAAGGATCACTCACAAGTCCGCGATTGGCCATGCTCCATTCGCTTTGCCTATGGGGACAAAGCAGTTATACCCATGGAATTTAAAGTCCCTTCCTATCGGATAACTCACTACGATCCCAGAACAAATCAAGATCTCTTATTAGCGTCGTTGGACTTTATTGACAAAAAGCATGAAAAGGCTGATTTGAGAGTAGCTGCACATCGGTACCGAGTCGCCCGATACTATAATATGAAAGTTCGACCAAGAACCTTTGATGTTAGTGACCTAGTCCTGAAGTGAATCTTTTCGGTCCCATCATACATGAACCCTACAAGGGAAGGGTTGTACGTCATCGAACGGAGGCTTGAAGAAGGAACTTTCAAGCTAGCGACTGTTGATGGTGTAACGCTTCAAAAGCACGGAGTAGCGAACATCTGCGTTGCTATTTTACCTAGTTTGTCTCTTTTGCATTCGGTAATAGATGCTTTCAGTATTTGCTATGTGTCGATTTTTTTTGATATGTAATGAGACAAATTACCATGTCTCTATTTTTTATGATGATAAAAGCTTGAAGCTACTTTTCGATGAAATTACTATTATTTCATATTACGATGATTATGTGATGGAATTAATTAATACTAACATTTATGGTGTATGAACACATATATAGAACTAAAGATCGACTAGTTATATCGGCCCTCGATAAAAACGAACAGAGAGGATTGCTTGGTGAAGTTGGTTGGCCGGCGATCACTGCGAGTGAATTAGAATACAATTTTTGGAATGAAAAAAAATCTCTAAGTCCTCGGAGTGTGGACTAGAGTACTCTGAGTCCCCATAGCGCGGACTAGAGTATAAATGACTTGAAAAAATCTCCAACTCCCCAGAGTATGGATTAGAGTACTCTGAATCCCCGGGGTGCGAAGTAGAGTATAAACAACTTGAAAAAATCTCTAAGTCCCCAAAGTGCGGATTAAAAGTACTCTAAGTCCCCGAATCGTAGGCTAGAGTATAAACGACTTAAAAAACCTCTAGAAGTCCTCGATTGCGGACTAAATTATAAACGATATGAGAAAAAGTTTCTATGTCCTCAAGATGGACTGAAAAAGGCCAAACCAGCGGATGGACAAGAGAAATTTCAACCGTCCGTTATCCACAGACTCTGATCTAAGATCAATGGGAGATGCTCAAAATGTCAGTGATAGAATACGACCGTTGGTTACGATTCTAGCCTATTACCAGTGGCGACTTCCGATGAAGTCTGCGAAGGGGCTTTAAGATTAAGATAACAAGTTATCAGCAAAACCTGGAAAGATCATCACAAACACTTAGAGTAGAAAAGTTACTCTACTATTGGAATAGTAATTTATTCGATGATTGGCTAAAGAACAAAATTTTTATTAACTATTTCAAAAATCCCTCACAAACCGTCCAAAAGTTCGTGGCCCACGCCCGTACATGTGCTACTAAAAAAAGAAGGAAGGAAAAAAACTATGCAAGTCTAAATTATTTGGCTAAGAAAAATATTACAAGACCCTAACTATTTCTCCGTCTTCTTCTCCTTCTTTGGCTTTTCGAAAGTCGTTTCCATCAAACGTCTCTTTTGAAACCCCTTGCTGCCTTGGGAAGAGGTACTTGAGAAAGGAGGAAGAACCATGATGGGAATAGACCCACTAGGAGGGATGAATTGTAAAGGCCTATTAAGGGGATCGTCAACCTCCACCACATCGGGCTTGCCTTTAACTTCGAGCTTTGACTTCCCCTCTTTCTCAGTCCGCTCCTTCACACTGAACTTCACGGTGTACTCAAAAGCACCCATAACTATAACATTATTGTGCCTCTCTATGAGTGATGGGTCTTCGGGTATATCCTCATCTAACACCCCAATCACTAGAGCATCCGGCCTAGGAATATCTATGATGGATGGAGCCTCAGCATCTTTTACCTCCTGATCTGTGGCGACGTCGCTTCTTGGAGTTGACTTGGGACCAGGATGACCTACAAGGTTTAGTGGAAAGCAAATGTTAGATTACGACCATCGTTCACCGAGAACGACAACCTTAGGTTAGAAAGAGCTCAGGATAGTACCAGCGTCCGGTTGGCTTTCAGTGGTCATAATAAGTGCTCCTTTCAATGATTAGGGAGAGCAAATTTATGCCAAGTCCAGGCTTCTCCGGGTCATAACCGACATGTTACTTAAGAGGTTGGGAAGATGAAGTCCCAGCCCGTTGAATGGGAGAAGAAACTTAGGGCTCAATGCCGGATGATCCAATGATATCTCCTTTTTCCTTAAGTGTGTGGGAGCTCTGCCAAGCTGAAGCTTTGCAGGAGCCAAGTTGGATGGCTCATTTCCTTGAAGAACTTCTTATGCAAGTTCCCCTTTATCAAGCTCCGCCACATCCAGCTCCACTTTCTTCATCTTGACGAGAGTGTCCCAAGCTTTGGCAAGCGACTCAAGATAGCCTTCGCCCAAGAAAGTTAAATCGCGGTAGAGGAGAACTCTTGCGTTATATTCAACAATGAGCGAATCAAATAAGCACTTAATCTCCTCCCTATCCGACTCAATTGCAGCCTTAATTTGGGAATCAACTTCCACAAGCGCTGCTTTCTTACCCTCTTCACGAGCATCCTCTTTCAATGCTTCGGTTTGGGAAAGTTTCTCATTGAGCTTTGTTTTTAAGCTTCTCATCTCGACGACTCCTCACAATACTTTTGAGACTCCTCCCGCGCTTCGACTTTCTCTTCCCTCTACTTGGATATCAGTTTTTCCAACTCCTCCACATGGTGGGCTAGAATGTCTTTCTCCTTTTGTAAGGAGTCCTTTTCCATAGCAAAAGTGTCATTGCGTTGGAGTGCATCATTTAGTTCCTTTTTGTGGATAGCCTCTAAGCGACAAACTGCCTCCACCATCTCTTTTGCATTCTTTCGCACCTCCTTAAGTTGGGTTTTGAACAAGAGCAACTCGCTATCTTGATACTTTATGATGTCCTTGTCATGGACGGCCTCTAACTTAAGGCAGTCGATCTCATGTTGGAGTTCAATAAAAACCTTGGAGACTTTTTCAACTAAGTGTATGAACGCTTCATGTTGTATATATACATCATTCACGCATGCTAGTGAATTTTATTTGGCTGTCCTAGCGATGGAATGTATAGCCGGGATGAACTTTAGCCTATTGAAGCAAATCTTTGGAACGGAGGCTTTAAACTCGGCTAATTTCTCCGTCGTAGTCGGGTCGTGAGCAGGAACCAGAGGAATTTTTTTGACGAAATCAATGTTTTTTTACGATGATCACGGAACTGCCTAATGCTTAAGGAGATGGAATGCTGATCATGGGGAGCATCAGATTAAGAGCCTCGTTGTGTAGGCTTATCTCCACCGCGCACAGCAGGGTTAGTAGGGTCACTTTGATGCGAAGTGCATACTTGATATTTTCTTTTAGCGGATGAGGATGATTCTCGAGAATGGTAGTCTCTCTCCCATCCTTCCTCTTTCTCTTGACGTCTTCTAGACTCAGAATCTCGGCTTGAACGGTAGAAAATAGAGGAGCCACGAAGGCGATCGAAGCCATGTGAAGGAGACATTGCACCTGTAATAGGATCATCAGAACATGTTAGTAAATACTATGTCAAAAGTAAAGTGCAAGTTAATGGTGAGGTGTAAGTGCTTGTGTGTGTCCTCGTATATTCCCCTGACGGACCAATGATGTTTGCTTTACTCATAGGAGTTCTTTCTTCTTGGTTGGGAGGCTGCTTGCGTTCGACGCCTTTTTTTGGAGAGTTAAGCCCTTCGATGTTGGGGGCGGTGAAGTCGTAGTTCAACAAATCATCAGCAATAGAGAGGTCAGAAAGTCCCTTCAATGAGCTCTCCATTTGTTAAGAGGATGAAACTTTTTCGATTGGGGTTACGACGAATTTTGGGGTCTCCTCGGTCTTTTTTTTATTCTATACACCAAACTTTTTCTCCTTTTTAGGGACGGCTGCGATTGGCTTGTGTGTGGCACGGCTACTGGCGCTTGTCCAAGGCCTGCAGCTTCATTTTTTAGTTGTCCATATTCAGTCTACTTTATCTCCCCTTCTTCGGTGCCTTCTTGGATTCCTTCAGCAGAGGGCACTATGGGATCGTCACGTTCTCTCCTCGTCATGGCGATAACCTTTGGGATCACTCTACTCCCTAAAAGACCAATTCTGCGCCATCCTCTAAAAGCTCGAATATTGAGAGTAATTCGTCAATAATGAGGAGTTTGATCTCTCTATCCTCTACCGAGATAGCATGGATATCCTTAACTGCATCGGAATATCTAACACCTTCGGGCCGAGAGTGGGCATCTGAAAGAGTTAAAAGAATTCATGTGATTAAGAAGAAAGATGTGATTTAAATCTTTTAATTAAGGGCAGAGATGGGAATGGTACTTATGTCCTTCCAACCACCTTCTCATGAATCCGGGAGGACATCGCACGTAAAACCATTACTGCTTAAACAAGGAAAGCTTACTACATGCGCCCGTTTGGTCTTAACATTTGGGCAATGGCTCAGAAAGACGTATAAAGGACTGTCAGCTCATCTTTTCAAGTTATAACTATACCATATGTCCTTGGGAATAGGCAGACGGAATAGAACACTCATGAAAAGCAAGAAATTGCCGTGGATAAAGGCGTAGGGGGTGCAATTGAGTGGGAGCGATTCCCATATACTTCAACACTTCGTGGATAAAAGAGTTGAAAGGTTGCACACACACGGCCTAGCACATGAAATTATTACATGCGGTGTACCCAATTAGGTGCAAATGGGACCTATCTTGTCTTGAAGGGACCAGGACATCTTCGAAAGGAATCCCCTGGATGAAGCATAATTGAGGAAGGGCATCTTCACCGATTTTGAAGCACGTGAATCAGCCAGATTATTCAAAACGATGGCATCATCCACATCATTGGGAGCTAGGTCTATAACATCTGCAGGAAGAGTTGGGATACCAAAAAAAGGTCTCCCTGTGGATCTGATGTCTCTACAACATCTCTTTGCTGGCTTGGTTCGGGCTTGTCGGACAGAGTACTCGATTTCCTATCTGATCTAGAAGCTGGAGAACGCTTTGTATAACTTGATATTTGTGCTAACTATACTCAATAGACAATAAATAATTAGAAATAATAATTCGTCCCCCTGTGATGTGTGTGAACTGGTGCAATGGATTAAAAATAAATGCGAAAAATTTAAGACTTGATAAACGAAAGTAAGACATCAAAGTTTTGAGGTTTCGTCCGAAGAAACCATCATCACTGACGGTCTCGGACAACATGGAAGATGATCGGCGACAAAAGCTCTAAGTTCGGATGTTGACATTCGGAATTATGAGGTTCTATTGTTTGAATATGTTGGGCTAGCTTTGTACTTAACTCGTGTTAGGTGGAATAGGATTTGTTCGTTCAAGTTGGAGTTCATTAGTCCATGTGTGTTTGGTTATGATGTTATTAGTCACATTATGTTAGGGCAGTGAAGTATGCGTCAGATGCTTGAATGACTCGAATCAATGTGGTTTAAGTATGTCAACACCGATCCCAACCACTTATGTCGAGCCCTTTATCCAACCTATATACCGATCCCACCTTCCCTAGAGAAATACCGACCCCTTTTCCTTCCTCTAACACTACACCGAACCCTCTCTCCAACTCATATATACCAATCCCTCTCTCTCTCAAAACTATACCGAACCCTCTCTCTAACTCATATATGCTGAACCCTTCCTCTCCATCTCTGGGCTAAACCGACCACTCCCAACACTGGGCACATGACACTGATCCCTCTTCTTAAACCTAACTATGCCTATTCCATCTCCTACCCTATCAAGATAAACACATCGATCCCTATACCTACAATGACCCTGTTTCCTATGCTTCTTATGTCAAACCCTCATCTAGCCACAACACTCAAGTTTATACCAAGCTTTAACTGACAACATCAACTCGTGTCAAAGCCTCTTTTTCTAGCCTCTCCTCCTCTCTCTATCTCCCTTGTTTTCTCTTCCTCCTCTCCAACGCTTCTCGATGGAAACCCCATGTGCTTACGCGATTCTCAAATTGGATCAAATTCGAGAAATACGACCCATCAATCCAAAGTGAAATAAGGATTCTTACTTATATGGTTATTTCGGGTTGAATAGGGTATGTGTTAGGATTTGAGATTGAGGATTGAAAGGAAGTTGTTATGGGAAGAGAAGCTTGCTGTTGTGGTGTTGTGGTTCAACAAAGGAGAAGCTTGGTAGTTTAGGAAGAAAGTGAAACGTAGAGGAAATGGAAGTAAAAAGAGAAAACGATGGGGATGTTGAATTTTATATGTGAGAGTATTTGGGAATGTGAACCGGTCTCTTCCAAAGTGACCCAGTCACTGTAGCTGAAGGGGTCGGCCATTGAGTATGCCGACCCCAACCTATGTGGATCCATCCAGGGGTTGGCATACCAAATGCCAACCCATATAAAAAATAAATGAAAAATGAAAATGATAGCAAGTATATATATACATATATATATAATAACAAAATAAAATAAAATAGTAGGATGATGATCTATGTTTAAACAACAAATGGGAAAGAGGGATATGCTAGAATGGAAAATGATCGTGAGATTGAAAAGGTTCTTATGAATCCAACCTTTGAAAGGTTAAACCAGGAAAGCCCAAGGGATTCATACGACTAGATTTGCACGTTCAAATAGGATGAAACTTCGTCGAAGGTTGACGAAGAACAGTGATCAGCTAATGACTTGAACGAGCTTGCCTCTAGGAACCTAGATTTTTCACTATTTCAAAGTGCATCGTGTTATTCACAAGACGCACTTTTGGGGGAAAATGTTAACTGGTTCCTTAGCCTGGCTACACAAAGGTAATTATAGAGATCAGAATTGACCAGCGATAGAAGAATGGCTCTGAGACGACGTCTACATCACTAGAGTATTGTTTCCAAGCAGCTATGTCTAGTCCTGAGTTAATAAAGCCGATAAGTGGATGAAATAGGATGTCAAGTGATTAGTAGGGGCCGACCTGCGTGGTTGATGAACTGAGGAATATATGGTATCCATGGGGTCGGCATTCCATGTAATAGGGATCGGGTTGGCATAGCATGAAGGGTCGGCAAAAGCATGGAGCATATTGTAGGGCACGAATCGACAAAGAATGAAACACGGTATAGCTCGGGTCGACATTGCATATAATTGATGGTCACTTCGAGGGGTCGGCATATAGAGGCGCTTCGGATCGGCATTGCACCAGCTTCGGGTCGACATTAAAAGGGATCGACTATAGAAGATAAGAGGTTGGTGATGTGCACGTAAATGTGCATATATTTGCATCCATATTTTATCTCGTTTTATTTTAATAAACATCATATTTGGGCATTTTAACATGTTTAAAAATAAAATTCAATTATTTTCAAATCATCATATATTCATCTTCATTCAGGGGCAAAATGGTCATTTTTGTGCATGTGTCAATTTGAGAATTTTTATGATTTTTATAGGATATTTGATGCAGTTGGAAGAGGGATTCATGATGATATATGTATGCACAAGGAAATACAAAGGAACGAAGAGGAAATAATTCAAGTTCAAGATCATGGAGGGCCCCACCCACTTATCTAAATGTACAATTAGAAGCTAATGGACAACTTAGTGGAGGTTAAAACTTTATGCACATTAAATGATGGATTAATTAGTGGCTAATGGTTAGTGGGTGGCCACACTACCTCAAGGGCAGTTTGGGCATTCCCTAAAAATATGAAGTAGGATTTTATGCACGTATAAATAACCCTCGTATGTAAATGTAAATATCTTCTACTCTTTCATTTTAGTAGGAAATTAAGAAAGCAAGTTGTAATGGCAATGTTTCATGAAATGAAAATGACTTCAAAGCCTCTTTTTCTTTTCTTTTTTACATGCTTTTATTTGCTTTTATGTTAATGTTTATTTTTATGCTCTCTTTCTTTTAATGTTCCTAGCTTAGATTTACATTAATGCAAATAGTTAGTAGTTAATCCCTCTTTCTTCCTTTGCTTAGTTTTCAATTCTTTGATTTTTAATGTTGAAATATACAAGTGTTGATTTGATAACATAAATGAGTAGCTAAGACCCTTCAATTTAGGGGTGATGAAGCTCTCTAACTTTATGTAATTTTAACATTTTTGTGATTTATGTTCCCTTTAGCTTGTGCTTCATGATAGTGAATTTTGATGTAAGTTTATACAAGTGGGTTTGGTAACTTATATTGCTTATGCAAATGAGCTATTCTTATTCAACATAAACACAATTTACATCATCATTCGCCAACTAATTTTTTATTTTGAAATGAAAGTAAAAATGAAATTCGATGATTTATATTACTAATTACAATAGTAAATAGATCATACTTAAAATAGTTTTTTCTTTGGCTTCTTTTTCATGAGAATTGATAAGTGATTTATTTGTTGATTATAGTTTGATGGTTTGAGTTATGTTAATTAATAACATGAATAAACCATACTTATGATAAATATAACAATTATTTCACTTAATATCAAAGCTAGAGATCATAAATTATTTGTTTGTTGATTTACAAAAATATGCGAGTGGATTTGCCTCTAAATTGTTTTCTAATCTAATAGTTTTTAAATCACATTTCAATTCCAGCTTCAGCTTCATTTTTTTGTAGTTAAAAATTTTCGCTCACTTTGGTCTAATTTGATTGAATTGAAAATTTTAAATCTTAAAAATTCCCTTCGAAATGATCCGTACTCACCACGTACTAAAATTGTACGTCGTGCACTTACGGTTATTTTATTTTAAAATTTATCGGCAATTTTCTAATTGATAGAAAATTTGCCGTTAAACAGTCAGCATATGACAATGCTCTGAGTCAGCACTATTTCTACTTTGGGTCGGTACTAAGGTTGGCAAAGGAGAATCTATTTGAGTGATCGGCACAACACAAGGCTGCGGTCGGGTCGGCATAAAAAGCAACGGCCTTCAGTAGGCGTAAGTGAAGGGTTTAGCAAAGATATGTGGTATGGTGGTATATTAAGGATGATCGGCATGATGGGGTCGGTATAATTGGCATAGCATAATTGGGCTGAGCTTACCCTGTGATGGGCCCAAGTAACCAAAGAGGAGTCCAAGCTTTGAGATGTCAGGCATCCTCTATCTATAAATACAAGGCAAGAGTCATCATGGGGGATCTTTTTGGGAACAAAGGAAATACTCTGCCATTTTTTATATCCGGCTTCTCTTTGTTTTTAACTTGTATTCAAGCTATTCCTTGTGAATTGTATTTGTAATCAAGTGATCGATAAAGCAATAAAGAGAGCATTCATAGTGGACGTAGGCAATCAACGCCGAACCACTATAAATCTTATTGTTTTTACTTTTTGATGTTCTGTCTTGCAATATATAGTGTTATTCCTCATTTTGCATTTAACTTCTTCATTAATCTCGCTACTCAAATCTATTCTTGGGTGCTAGTGACAAATATGGGTGCTAACAAAGATTAAGTTTGGGAAAATATTGTAAATTTAATTAAGATTAAATTCTGTACGTTGAAAACATAAGAGAGAAGACTAGGGTTAGTTCCTTCTTCCTAGTATAATCGAAATCTTCCTCAGTAAATTAGAAATAAAACAATAGAAAAATCAAATGAAATCAAGATATGTAATCTAGGCTCTAGTCTCTCATCTTAATCAATTAATTTCAGTTTTAATTCAAGCCTCGAATTCATTTATGCTTTATTCTTCTACTAAGGTCTAGGGTTTTGAAATTCAAGAAAAACTGAAATGGAGCATTTTAGCTAATCTATCGTGGAATTAAGGTGAGTTAAACCTCAAAAGATCTATCCTAAATTTCTTATAACATGCCTTTGATTTTGTTGGAATGGTTGTGAATTTCTTTGGATAAGATTTGGTTGAGTGCTTTCTAATTGATTTACTAAGAATATAGTTAGAATACTGACCTTAGTTTCCTACTGTACTTTAGTTTTCTCATATTATTTCAATGATATGAATGTATGCAATGTGTGAAATTGGATGTGTAGATGATTGCTGAGAATATATTAGGAATGCGCTGAATTAAAACAGTGATAACTTACATGTTTCAAATCCTTTTGTGGTCAATCTTTTCAGGTTAAAAACTAGATTCAATGAGAAACTATTTTTTTTTGTTTAATTTCTGAGATTTCGCAATTTAGTTGACCTGAAATAGAATTGAAAATAAAAGTACAATTCTGGCTTTAGCAAAATTTCATATGTTTGAATCTGAAATTGATTTGGCCATATCTTTTTCGTTTCTGATTGAAATTTAATAATTTTAGATGTTCTGGAAAGCATAAACTTTGTGCTATAAGTTTATGTTTTAAGTTTAGTAAAATTATAAAGTTAAAATGGCATGAATTGCACTCTTTTGGCTGTCCTGAGAATAACGACAGAGATATTGAATTTTAAATCTGAGAATTGTTTTGGTCATAACTTTTGAATTATAAGTCCAAATTTGATTATCCTTTTCTTGTTTGAAAGCTTGGACTTTTATCTAAAATTTTCATATTTTGAGTTTTACAAAATTTTGAGGTTCACATAGTCAAAATCGTATTTCTTTGTCGCTGCCCTAAGAATAAACGACAGCAACAATGAATTTAAAACTTGAGAATTGTTTTGGCCATAACTTTTTAACCGTGAATCCAAATTGTGCAAAAAAAATTCTGGTGGAAATCTGAAACTTAAGAAAAAACTTTCATGTTATAAGTTTTTGAAAATTATGAGGAAAAGTGGGTCGAAATGGTGTTTCAAAGCTGAAAATCTTTTATGACTTGTGATTTGTTACTATGTTTGTGATGTTGTTTAAATGTGCTTTGGATGTTCGGTCGTGATCGTTTTGTTACATACATTTCCCTTGGTTTGTTAAGTTATAAATTGTGTTTAGAGATGATATGAAAATCATACCTTATGGAATTATTAGTCATTACAATCTTGTGATATGTAATAGTGAATTTCTTGTTCTTTATGAACTTTGAATCATTTTTTATTCAAAGCTTTGGAAATTTATAATTCTAAATATACCTATTTTGCAAACGTATATAAATGCTTTGTTTTGTATACGAATAATTTCGCAAAGAAAGTTTATTTAAGTTCTAAATATCAAACATGTTTTCTAAAGTAGTCTAATTACTTTTATAAATGATTTTATGGATTTGGAATTTCAAATTTTGGAAATATTAGTGTAGGAGGTTTTAACTAATTATTAGAATACTAAATTGGTTTTCAAAATGGATTTATGGATTCAAAAATAAATGAATCCTTTTATAAGTGGCTTTTAAAATATGGTGTGTAAATATTCTAATCTTATGGAATTTAAATAGTCAATGTGATTTTGGAACATGGAAAATCTTGTTTTGTAAAATACATACTCCTGAAACAATTTGGAAAAACGGAATATTTTGATAAGTGAAAAATTAAACAAATGTTTTGAGAACCTTAATTCTATAATTTGGGAAGTACTAACAATCGATTTAGTGTCATGGATTGGTTTAAATGCTTTCGAATAAGACTTCTCGAATATGGTATAACTCACTGAATAGAATGTTTGAGTGAAACTTACTAGCCCGTTAGTAAATATTTGAATTTCACCAGGTAATATAGAATGCCTTGATTAAATTCATGTGATTGCTACTAGGAAGTATTTTACACTTTAGAGTTGTATTCTCTTCTGATGTGCGACAACTGGTTGCTAGATCCTTAAGAGAACGTATTTCAGATTTTCCAGTGGTATCCGTAGTATTAGCTTTTAGTAAATACTTGGATTTTACCATACGGTATGGGACGTATTGGTTAAATTCTAGTGATTACAGATGGTGATAGTATTCGGCACTTTAGAGTTTACTCTCTTTTGGTGTGCGGCAAGTGGCTGCTAGATCCTTAAGAATTTTATTCTAAGATTTCTTTTCGAACATAATAATATGAAATAAATGTATATTTATCGAGTAATGATTTCTACGATCACCTTGATCGGTATGGACTATCCTTGAGATCATTATGTGATTCTGTGTTCTCGGTCTGAGTACGATCCTTTGTATCGAATCGATTCTAGTGATAACAATTTGTTTGTTTATTTGCCACTGGTTTTGAGTACAATCATTGCGATTGTTTTGGACGATCATTACGATCAGTTTGGATTAAGATCTCTTGGACTTTGTGACTATTCTGTGTTCGTGAAATAAATATATATTATTGTGTCTTGTGTTAGTGAAATAAATATACATACTCTTGTGTCTTGTGTTAGTGTGATATATATATATATATATATATATATATATATTCTTGTGTCTTGTGATGGATCTTAAGTTAATTTTGTTATTCTGTATTAGTGACTAATATGTTTTGGTGACTTAAATGTATAACCATGTGCCTTGTGATGAACTCTAAGTTAAATTAATTCACGTGACTCGTTATTTCATAGACCATCTGTACTTACTTATTTGTTCTTGTGTTATATCTTGCTCTCACCCTATTGGATATTTAGATATAGTCTAACCTGGGTGTTATTTTGCTCGGGTTAGGCTGAGACTTTATAGGTACAGGACAGGTTGATCTTTGAATGGTTATGCTAGTAAGGAGATAACATTTAGACTGTTAGTTTATCCCATTTAGGAATTTGGACATTGTATATAAAATGTATAATCGAGCTTAGAATATTGTAAAACTTGTATATTACGTGAGTTTAGTGTTTTATTTTGTAGCCTAACAATTTGTATATGTATATGAGATTATTATTCCGCTGTGATTTGTGACTGATGCTTATATGATATATTTTTCTGATTTTAAGAAATCAATGTGTCTATTACTTTGTATTAATACTGTACACGTCAAATTTCATTTCAGATATTAAGTAAAAAGGTATAAATGACGTGTTAGTGTTAGTATAAAGATATGTTCACATTGGATCGCTCTTAACAAGCCGTATTCTCCATATTAGCAGACGGCATTGATCGTATTGTTCTTTGCTAATATGGACATCACGCCGGGGTCGTACTATTTTATAAATTCGAATTTAAAAAAAATCGAGAATTAGTATGTTTAAATATTGCAACAAAAAGACCAAAATACAACTGTGTTTTTACAACGGTCATAAAATGCCCATTGTAATAAAGGTTTCTTGCAACGTTTTTTTTAAGAA
Source organism: Allium cepa (assembly GCA_030765085.1). Classification (NCBI taxonomy): domain Eukaryota; kingdom Viridiplantae; phylum Streptophyta; class Magnoliopsida; order Asparagales; family Amaryllidaceae; genus Allium; species Allium cepa. Next base: position 338,871,567 of record CM060929.1, on the reverse strand, counting down.
AGTTGTAATAAACTTATTTTCAACAACTCTTTTTTTGTAAGTTGTAATAGATGCCTATTACAACCTTTTTCTTTCGCTAGTTGTAATAGATGACAATATTCAAAAGTGCTTTTTTTATGCTAGATGTAATGGATACCTATTACAACCATTATAGGTTACCTATTATAATAAATAATAAATAAGTAATGAGTTATAATTAATAATTACAATTAAATAATAATAATTAACGGTTAATTAAAAAATTAACAATTAAACAGATAATTCCTAAATAATAATAATTAGAAACAAATATATAATTATTAATAACTACTATTAAATAATAATAATTAATTAATTTGAAATGTGAAACTATTAATAATAATCAATCAATAATTTATTAAATGAATAATTAATTAATATTAACTAAAATAAATAAATAATAATTAAAAATCAGTGTATAATAGTTAACAACTAATTTGAAATTTGAAATAATTCATACTAATAGTTAATGATTATTAATATATAATCTATAATTACTAATTATGATAAATAATCAATGATTATTTTTTATATTTAATAATTTATTATATTTAATTATTAATAATTTTTAAATTACAGTTAATAGTTCTAAATTACATCTAATAATTAATATTAAATAATTAATTTTTAATTTTTAATAATTAATATTTGGTATTTATTGCTTAATATATAATTAATTTATTATTTTAATAAATACTATTTAATAATTTATTATAGTTTAATATAATAATTAATATTTTATTGTAAATAATTAAAAATAATGATTAATTTACTATTCGTAATATGTTTAATTAATAACTTATATGTGTATAATTTACTGAAAATATTGTAATAATTAGTAATTTGAAATTATTGTTATTTTTTGTTTTGTTTTACTTATTCTTAGATAATATAATTGAATGAATTTATATTATTTATAAATTATGAATAATAATTATTTTTTAAAGTTTATTTTCTTTTATTACATAAACATTGTAAATAATTTACAATAATATTTATTTGTAACCATCACCATTGTCCAAGTGGTTAGATGCTTCGACTTTGGTGCGAGAGCTCACAGGTTCAAAACTTGTGTAGCATGATTCGAACATATATTGATATGTAGTATGTTATATATTACCTAAGACATGTAGTTCTAATATGTACTACCATCTAAGTACCCAATTTCAAAAGACATTTATTACTAATTAGAGACTGCCATCACAGTTTTCAAGACACGTTTCATCTATTAAATTTTGCAATTTAATGCTTTAATCTTCTTGAAAAAATAAAAGGAAACATGATTGCTCAAATGAAAATAATACAACGTTATATATTCAATGTTATATACATAATAAAAGGAAGTACGAGATGAGAATGGACGAGGAACAACAATACTAATAATCAAATATTCAATTTTATATATAATAAATATCAAAACTTATGCAACGTTAAAGTTGAGCTCATATTAAACTTAGGGTGTGTTTATGATAAATGAAAACGGGTATATGAGCGGAGTATTCGAGCGGGGTATTTAAGCAGGGATGATTGGCGAATGGGGAATGAGTTACGGCTACGAACGGGGCATTTGAGCAAGGCATTTGAGTTGTGATTTTTAATTTAAATGATTTATAGTCAAGCAATTATTATTATTTTAATAAATAATATGTGCCAATAATTTATAAAAATAAATAAATTATAAAATTAAAATTTTATAAATTACTCTGATTTAGTTCAAACCAATTCCATATTGTTGAGCATTTTGATATGATCGCAACGCAAAAATAGCGTCTCAAATGGAGCTCAACTGCACATGCTATTAATTTTAGAAATTTATAAAATATAAACTTTATTAATTATATTAATTAATATAACAAACGCACCAAATTTCACCATTTGACTGAACGAGGAAAATGATCTGTTAACGACACCTAAGGCACAATGATTGAAATTGAATAATTTGAATCCCCCCACAAAAAACAAAAACAAAGGTTGGGCTATTCAGACCCCTAAAAATGTAAATTTGCCCTGCTGATTTTAAAAAAAGAATTCAAGGACAAAAATATCCCTATTAATATTTTTGTTTAAATTCATGCTTTATTTTTTTCAAATTTTTTGTACGACATGTAAAACAACTACGTGGTGTCTCCAGGCTACCACGTAATGCCACTGCATGGTGCCCTAAAGGCACCACTTAAAGCAACTCCATGTAAGGGTATTTTTGAAGAATTTTCTTTAAAGGGGAACAACTCAACAAAACAAGAGTTATTTTTTTATTTTTCAGCATTTGAGGGGCAATTCAGCCTTTTATGTTGGAATAGAATTTGCCTAAAACAAAATGCTAAGCTGCAGCCATGTAAATTATTACCCAAAATTTCACAAAATATTTCCTTAAAGATCCGCTCCTCCAAATTCTCTCTAAACTTTATTCACAAAAATTAGACAAACCCCTAGGGGTGGGCGTGGGTTGGTTTGGTATGATTTGAAGCTCAGATCGCTTTCGCACTACAACAAACAGTTAATCAAAAATACAAATCATTATACTATTCTTTAAAAGATTGGTTTTGGCTCGATTAAATGTAATATAGTTCGGTTTTGATCCAGTCTGGTTTGTACCCATACTAAATATGAAATAAGAGAATTACTTTCATCAACAATCAATTTACGAAAGCAACATTGTGAAGATTTTGCACTTAAAGATTAAAACACATAATGTTATACTGAAATGAAAGATTAGTGTTTAATTATACGAATATTCCAAATTGACATTTAGAGTTTTTTAGTAGATTAACCAATCATCAACGTTAACCAATCCACACTCATTAAGTAAAATGACTAGAATAAGATTATAATTAGCATTTATCTAAAAAAAATTAGATGAAAAATATTATACTAAAACTATAACTTCTTCCTTTATGACAACGATTATTATTACACTACAAGGGGAGGGGGGATTTCCGACGGCTGAAAACCGTCGGCGGCCGTCGGAAGCCGTCGGCGGCCGTCGGAAAAAGCCGTCGGAAATGAAGGCGTCGGGGAGCAGTATTTCCGACGGCTACCGACGGGTGATGCCGTATACATTATCGACGGTTTCCGGCGGTTTCCGGCGGTTTCCGACGGCTTCCGACGGCCGTCGGAAACCGTCGGAAACCGTCGGAAATCAGGCCAATAAGCCGTCGGAACCCGTCGGAAACCGCCGGAAAATTTCGACCAATAAGCCGTCGAGAGCCGTCGGAAGCCGTCGGAAACCTGTTGTTTTTTTTTAAAATCTGCTGCAAATAGAGCCTTCCAACCACATTTCTCTTCCAAACACTACAATATCAATACTGCACAATCAAATAAACAATAATCCAACCAAACATGCAAACCAATACTCCAAAATATTCAATAGACACAGAAATAAACTAAATTAGAATAAAAATAAAATACAAAATATACATAACATTCCAACATTAACAATAATACTAACAATAACTGTTCTAATCATGCATATCCTGATACAGCTACAGAACCAAGTGTATTATACATAATTATACATATCAACAATTAATTGTTCCTTCTACCAAATCATTGTAAACTAAAACTAAACATACCTGCACGAACGAATTAGAAAGCAATGAATCAATCTGCCCCAGATCCAGAGCCAGCCGATGAAGGGAAGCGGCCACCAAACTGCTGCATGTACTCAAATAACTGTGCCGTCTGCATGGCCTGTTGGCGGTTCTGCTCCTCCAACTGCTGAACTCTAGTCTGTAATTCTTCTATACTTGCTAGCTCGCTCTGAGGTCTACTCCGCCGTCTCCTACTCTGACTACTGGACTGCAATAATTGAAAAATAAATAAAATCAAAGTTTATTGTTTTGAAAAGGTAAGAATATCATATTTTAAGTATTTTAAGAAAAATTAAATTATTTACCGCTAAATTGCCAAATCCGTATCGTCGACCATGCTCTGGTGGACTCATAACGGACTCAAAAATAATGTCCTCTTCATCGGTCGTCAGCTGCTCTCGACCCGTATCAGAAAGGAGTTTCTGTCGCTGCTCCATAAACATCTCCTGCATTGACAAATTAATAATATCATATCTTATTTCATAATAATTTGACAACTAAAACAATTACTAATACTGAATAAAATGAAATATGCTTACATGGCTTTTACTGGATTTATCGTCCTGCCATGTGTACGAAACAGTCCCGTCTGGATTAACATGCTCAACAGCATGCGTACGGGTGAACACGTCCATATAGCTGACAGGACCATGTGCCTCGGCTTCCTGAAGTTGATTGTTACATACAATTATTATACATTTAAAATCATATAGCATAAACTATTTACATTTATTATTCAGTAATTAAATTTACCAACTCCTGCCGATACTGCTGAAACGACTTCGATCCTCCGCGATGAGTAACGGGATTCTTATTTCTATTTGCAGAGTTTCTATCTGACTCTGCCTGTACATTCAAAATTTGATACATTATTTTTCAATCACGTTAAATTAATAATTGAAAAAAAATTAGTATACTTGCCTTCGCCTCGTCCGTCTCCCAGTAGCTCAACCAAGCTTGCCACACGCTCTCCCCCATCCACCGTGGTCTCTTCCCGGATTTCTTAACCTCAGATATCGTGTCTCTGTAGTTCTTTCGCATCTTCCTCATCCAGTATGCTCGTGCCAGCTGCATATCATCTGTCTGGATGTCTATCTCAGCCTGTGTTAAAAAAAGATTACACTTTAAACGATAAACGGTAGAAAAACGACAAAAACGAATTAAAAATGGAAAACATAAAAATTACACATACTAGGACATCCTGCCATATGCACTCTATGATGTGCGGAGGGATGGTATCCCACTTTGGCCAGCACGCACTCATCCTACTACGATATGCTGCTCTGGAGACGTCCAACACTACCTTAGTGGGTAGTAGCTCGAACCCCCTGTTTTTAAGTACGATACAGATAAGTACATACGTATAGTATAGAAAAAATAAGATGATGAATAAGATTTAATTTTTACCCATCTGCTTTGGGGGCTAACGTAACAACTGGACGGTGTGGCGCTTGCGATGGGCCACTGCCATCGCCTCCTGAAGAACGGGAAGATTCAAAATTGTGTTAAACACATTATCAAATACATTTTTCTCATTGTGCATCACATCTATGTTATGGCGAAGCAGAAGATGTTTCCAATACGGCAACTCCCAAAAAATAGTTTGTTTGCACCAGTTATGAACAACTGATTTGCCTTCAATTTCTGTTTGCTCCCCCGTTTCATATATCTTTGGATAGTCCTTAACAAGTTCATATATGTCTTCGCTTGACCATATCGTCGGTGGTTGTCTATTTTCTACTCTATTAGCTAAAAAGTTTTTCTTGTCTCCTCTGAAGGGATGATTTACATGGAGAAAATATCGATGACAGTCAAACCATGAAATTTTCTTACCATGAGGTAAAGAAAACGCTCGTGTTTCATCCATGCAATATGGACATGCTAGACGACCGGCAGTACTCCATCCCGAAAGCATTGCATAGGCAGGAAAATCACTTATAGTCCACAACAAAGAAGCAAACATACGAAAATTTTTCTTCTTTGACACATCGTATGTTTCTACTCCTTCGTTCCACAGTATTTTTAACTCCTCAATCAACGGTTGTAAATATACATCGATTCCTTGTGTCGGATCGTCGGGGCCAGGAACGACAACAGTAAGAAACATATATTGCGTTTTCATGCACATCCATGGAGGTAAATTATACGGTGTGACGATAATGGGCCAGGATGAATATTTAGAACCAAATTGAGAAAATGGAGAAAAACCGTCCGTACATAATCCTAATCTAACATTTCGACTCTCCGCTGCAAAATTTGGATACGTTTTATCGAAATGCTTCCATGCTTCTCCATCGGCCGGATGTGTCAACGTACCCTCTTCCTCCGTTCTCACGCTATGCCACCTCATATTAGACGCAGTTACAGAAGATGCGTATAATCTTTGAAGTCTTGGAGTTATGGGTAAGTAGTGCATACGCTTGTACGGAACTTCCTTACCCTTCTTTTTTCTTGGTTTGTATCTCTCCTGGTTACAAACTTTACAATTTCTAAGGTTTGCGTCTTCTTTCCAAAACAACATGCATCCTTTTAAACATGTATCTATTTTCTGATACGGTAAACCAAAAGCCGACATAAGTTTTTTAACTTCGTAGTGATTTTCACACATTAGATTATCGGGCGGCATATGTCTTTTTGCAGCTTGTACAACAGCCGTAAACCCAGCTTCAGTGATGTTGTATTTTGACTTCATCGCAATGTATTCTGCGATTACTGACAGCTGCGTGCCGCTTTTACAACCATCCCAAATAGGTTTTTTAGCTGCATCTAGTAAATCATAAATTTTCTTAGCTTCAATATTTGGTTCTTCAACATTTACATCATCGTCGTCAACTTCAACCATAGGAAACATTGATCGTGCTGCATCTTCGACCATATTTTCTATACGGGTCGTTGAAACTATTTCGTTAACGACACTTTCAGACTCTACAGAAGTATTTGCTACAACTTCTCCATGCCGATCCCAAACATAATATTCGGGTGTGAAACCGTGTTGGCACAAATGAACTTTCACAATATCTGGTAACAAAAACTTCAAATGTCTACACCTACTACACGGACAACGAATTTCTGGATCGTTTCCGTTATTACTTAAGGCGAATTCAACAAACACGTTTATACCGTTATAAAAATCTTCTTTTATTGAGCCCCTCATTCCTTTTCTTTGGTACATCCATCTCCTTCGATCAACAAAATAATCAATCATTTTTCCTATTTGACAAAATGAGAAGTTCAAAATTTAATATTTATTTTGAAGAATACACATTCGAAAAAGATTATTTTCATGTTCGTATAATATTTTGAATTTAAAGAACAACTTCACAAATTTAAAAATATTTTCAAATAGGGCACATTTCATTTTTTAACGTACGTAACGATTAAAAATATATAATTTTTTTTCATTGGTCAGACATCCTACCTCCCATTACAAACACAGTAAGCATTTACATTTCGTATATTACTTCGTCCCAAACGATTCAATAAAATTTCGGCAGCATTTCCCTTTTGTTCCCTGCATTGTACACAAATGCGTGTACGCAGGAAACAAAAAAGAAAAGTTAGGGCGAAATTTTATGAACCGTTTGAGACGAAGTAGTATACAAAATGTAAATTCTTACTGTGTTCATAACTTGTCCAATACAGGGACAAATCCGACAAACATTGTACCAGATGAATATAAATGGTCGTTTTTCGAAAAAAACGACTATTTATACAACGATCATGTACAACACTCGTCAGACGGGGCCAAAAACTCTCTAAGGGACATTTGTCGGTTAACATGCGCGCATTTTACTCAAAAATACAGTTTTACTCACTGTTCACATTTATATATTAATTTCACACATTTATTCGACGTATTACGCATCAACTTAGGGCTGGTTTAACATTTTGTCATTTTTCAATACACACAATTATAATTTAGAGTAATGCATTTTTTTTGTGTCATAAGTAAAAACGTGCACAATATAATACTCCTAGTTCATTCAATCATTTTATCTTATTCCAAATAACGTATACAATCGTCGAATCAAGGCATACACAACAAAATACATATACATGAACATGCACAAATTATACGTGTTTATCACAATTTCACGATAAAAGATGAAATTGGTATACCATGTGATGCTATAAACCGTTATTACGCTAGTGGAAACAATTGCAATCATTAATTCGCCCTAATTTATCAATTTATGCAAATCTATAATTAGGGTAAAAACTGAATTTTTCATAAAAATAAGAGATTATACCTGAGATTAAGAGTACTGAAGCTTGATTAGAGTGCGTTGGAAGATCCGGAAGCTAAAAATTAGGGATTGGAAGCTTAGGGGTTGAATTTGGGGGGTTTTTTGGGTTTTTTTCGTATGAAATGGAGGAGGAAGAAAGGGCTCGGCTGGCTGGTATAATCGCAAATTTGCGACGGCTTCCGACGGCCGCCGACGGCCCGTCGAAAGCCGTCGGAAAATGGCCGTCGGAAGCCGTCGGTCTTGGCTGTCGGTATTCTGCCTTTTTCTTGTAGTGTTAATATGAGCGAAAAATAGAATATACATTGTTAAATATAAAATGAGATAGGAGTTGCTTTTATTTATATCATAAGATTACCAGTGTAAATATTCGATTTGCTTTATTACGATCGATTCAATCATTCAAACCGCAACCGAACCGTATCGATACAGATCGGTACAGTTTGGAGTAATTCCTTTGGATAGAAATTGGATGTGCTTTTCCTCATCTTTTGTGTCGTCCATAAATCAGTCATTCTTGTCTCTCGTAGTCTCTCTATCCTTTTCAAACCAAAAAACAATGGTGAACAAGGAAAATAACAGCATGCCATTCACTCGCTTCCAAGCAAAGGAAATGTCATCAGCCTCCGTTCAATCCCACTTTTGCATTATGGTAAAATCTCAACCAGTTACGATTCTATCACGCAAAATGAAATTTCTCCATCACAAACGAACACGAGAGCTAAGAAGAATAAAGTGGTACTCACGAAAGCGACTTTGCCTCTCGCGGGCGTTGCTGTTGAGTCAGATATCAATGATCCGTAAATGTGTTCTCATTATGCTACTGAAATCCATTTGTACCTAAAATGATGGTGAGAAGAATAATAACTTACAAGTTCAATCAAAATTTGATTTTGACTGCATTTTTATGTGAGTTTTGTAAGAACTGAAGTGGGTATTGACAACGTTTTATATTTCTTTTAGGTGCACTCTAAAAGGCGGCCGGCCAGTTAATAGATTTATGGAGAAAGTTAAAAATGATCTCACCTAGTATGAGAGCAACATTAGTTAGTTGGCTTGTGGAAGCAGTTGAAGAATACAAGCTTCTACCTGATACACTTTATCTTACCATTTCATATATAGATCGATCTTTATCAACAGTTGCCAGTAAAAAGAGTATTAAAGCAAATAAATGAATGAGCTAAAGGTGTATACAAAGGTCACGGTATTAAAGTGAAGCGGGCATAATACTGAATGAAGACCCAAGAGCCCATCACCAAAATATATTCTCACATTTATAGCAAAGCGGGTGTAGCAACAGAATGTCCGAAGCCCGGTACAAGCCCGTATACCTTGTATTCTCATATAAAAGAAACATACTGTTGTAAATTTTATTATCTGATCAGATTGCAATAAAGAAAAATTCTTATCAAAGCACCACCACAGCCTAACATCTGTGTCATACCAGAAAGATCATTAGGTGACATTCATCATATTATACAATCATCTGGAACAGCCATTTTCTTGATCAAGTTCAACCGTTTCTTACCTTTGAGAATCTATAGTTTCATCAATCACCAACTGCAGATTCAGCACCTCTTTTCCCACCAAGCTGCCTTGCCAGAGATCACCTCTGGCTGTAACCTTTTTCACCATCAGAAAATCTTCATTTGGTCTCTTAGTTCTCAAATCTGGATGATCAAGATTCAAGAATGTCTTAAGATAACCACTTGTCATACACTAATGTGCCAGCAGTTCCAGATCCAACAAGATCCACCACACAGCAACCATCTCTTGTCGATGAAAGCCTGAAAACCATTGTAAGTCACAAAGTCTGCTTATTAAAAATCAACTGGATGAAAGTAATTACTTATTTTGGAAATATCAAGTTGAAACAGCAATTAGAGGATATGGTTTGGAAAACTTTATTCAAGGAACTACTCCAATACCAGCAAGATTCAACGAGGATGCAGAAGGAAAAAATGGTGGAAATTAAAGATTTCATAACTTTTTCAAGACAAAACAGTCTGCTTACTGCATGGCTGCTTTCCTCGATCAGTTCTAGACTATTATCTCAAGTAGTTGGATGTAAATCATCATATGAAATTCGGTCAATGATAGAGCAAAACTTTAATTCTCAATAAGTAGCAAAAATAATGCATTATAAAAGATAAATGCAGAAATTGAGGAAAGTTGGAATGAGTAGGAGAGATTATCTTACCAAAATGAAGATTTACTGTGATCTTCTTGAAATTGTTGGACACAAGATATCTGAAACTAAACATGTACTCTCAATCATGAAAGGTCTGGACGAAGAATATGAGGCAGTTATAGTTATGCTGTCATCAAAAGAAACAACACCCACACTATAGTTTGTCCATCTTCCCTACTTGCTCATGAGGGTAGATTGGATCAAAAGAAAACAATCAATGATGATATGTCAGTCAATTATACAACAAGAAATAGATACAACAGTCAAAATAATCAAAGAGGAGGTTAAAACTATCAAAGAGGAAGTCAGAATTTCAGATCAAGAGGCAGAGGAGGCAGATACAATAACAATAGTAATAACAGACAAAGGTGCCGTATTTGTGAAAAGTTTCGTCATGCAGCAAATAAATGTTACTTCAGATATGAAGCAAATTACATTCCTAATCAACAAGCATTAAGCAGCGACAAAAGAAATTTCAATCAAAGTGCAAATCTGGAAAACATTCAATTGGATTCAAGAAGTTGGCAAGACAATAAAAGAAATCACAATCAAGGAGAACTTGCAAAACCAGATACCATACAAGATGAAAGCCGGTACCCTGACTCAGGTGCAATGTAACATCCCACTTCCGGAGGCTCAAAACTAACTGCTTCGGATGATGCAGTCATCCATAGGTGTTATTTCTAAGTGACCAAAATTGAATCTTGAAACTACTGGCAACACAGAAACACAACAATATGAAAAAAAAATTAAAATTTAGCAAAACAGAATTTCTCATTTCCTATGAATTTCAATTTAAGCTTTAATTACATGACCTCAGACGTTAACCATACTCAGATCACATATACATGTACAAAATATGATAAGAGCGACATATGAAGATGACCCCTTATGATGATCAGAGAACTAATAAATATGAACTTTACAGTTCTTAGTACATCACAGCGGAATACACAAAATAGCTCCTATACAACTAGTACTGCCTCCTGCACATCTTCGGAAGCTTATTCGTCCAAAACTTGAAATCTTCCACTCTCACTACTCAAATTAATTTTGAGTACCCAAGAGTTTGTTGAGAAACACACACTTCGAGTCAAACAATAAGTCTGGTATGAATAATCTCATATCATCTCTTGTCATAAGTAGATATCTAATAAGACCACGCCGCTTAGCGGAACGAGTTTTACCCTCACTAGTATCTAAAAAACATGAAAATCATTTACTATGCCCCTGCACCCAAAATGATTAGCCTTAACATACTATGAAATAAAGCCATAAATCATATTTATTGGATATCTCATCCATCCATTTATTAGATATCTCATCTAAAAGCAATTTATCAGATTTCCCATCTAAAATCAATTTATTAGAGTTCCTCTCTAAAATCTTTAAAATGACTATCCATTATAATTTAATAGGACTATCCATCCCAAATCCATTCAAAATAAATGCAGATTATCCATCGTACATTATTTTATAAAAGATGGTGTGTGATATCCACCGCACACTCCATACTTTTCCTAGGATGACTACGATCCCTTGGGCGCCAAATGCAGAGGCTAACCACCTTTGGCAAAACATTATTTACTTTAGAAATTTGATGTAGGCTACCCACCACACGTTCTATGGTTTTCCTAGGTTAACCAAGAACCCATCACTTGGCCAAAAATACCATGATCCCCATGATTATTTATAAAACTTCACGATCCACATGATTAATTATTTTTCCCAAGTATACCACCTATTTAAACTATTCACATTGGTTGCCCCAATTAGATTAAATTAAATAAAAGCACATTAATAGCCACAATGTATATTTTCGAAAACATGTTTCTGTTTGTAACCCCGAACTATGTAACGAAAACATTAAACCCATCCTGGTGTCCCCAAGGTTTTATTACAGTTACTTATATAAGGATCCCCCTTACATATTCAAACAAATATAAGTATTTTATGTTATAACCCTTCGAAGTAACCCCTTCGTCCTAGTGAAGTATTACTCAAGAAAAAGGGCTAAAAACAGCCCTTTAAAACCATTCGAATGAAGTCCCATTCTAAAGCAAATAAACATGCAAATTTAGCCGCTTCGGAAATCTTTCGAAATCAAATCTTTCGAAATCAAAACCTTTCAAAATCAGAACCTTTTGCAAGCATTGAAGATAACCCCTTCAAAACCTTTCGAAATCAAACCTTTTGAAATTAAACCATTCAAAGTCAAAGTCTTTCAAAATCAAACCTTTAGAACTCAAAACCTTTCGATATTAAAACTTTCGAAATCATATGCCTTTCGAAATCAAAACTTTTTGAAATTAAAACCTTTTGAAATTATTGAATATTGCCCCTTCAAAACCCATCAAAATAAACCTTTCAAATCATTCAAAAAAATAAAGTGTTGGTGTTGGAACCAACCCTTCAAAATATACTTTTGGCCGTGTCAGAAGGTTTGCCCTTCGGCTTGCCGAAAGGTATTAAAAAACCTTTTTAGAAAATATTTTAAAAATAGTACTCTTGAAGGTTTAAGATTTCGAAGATCCCCTACTAAACCCCTTCTTGAATATATATATATATATATATATATATATATATATATATATATATAAAATTAGTCTTTTTATCAAATGATAGATTCGAAGGATCCCCTTCAACTTATTCGAAAACAATTTTTATTTCTATCCGAAAGCAAAAGAAGCAGCCTCCCCGTCCCTTCGCCCTTTTCTTCCCCTCGAACCTATGCCCACCATTCGACTTTGGGCGGTTTACCTTTCGTTTGAAATGAAAGGTACCTTTCAACTTCATTGAAAGGGTAAAAGTGGGCTTGTTGGAGTCGAAGGAAAAACTAAGCCCACTGAAGTTATGTTTTTATCTTATTTGTCTGAATTTGTTTGGCTGAGGAACCTTCTTCTGTACTTCCAAATAGTAAAAAGTATACAAAAGTCAACCTTTTTCTCAAAACACTGTACTTCTTCTCCAAACAATTTCCCTCCGGATTTAAATAAACGTGGAAGATATATTTCAATTTAGCCCTTAAGCTTAAATATTTAATTACCTTAGTAAATCACTAAGGAAAAATTCTCAAAAATCTACAAAAATTTGACAAATCATATGTTTCAACATTTTAAATTTTCAAAGCAAGTGAAGATCAAAACAACTCGGAATTTAACCAAAACCGAATGAAAACATGGTAATTAGCCCATTAGCATTTTGAAACACCTAATTCTTATCCAAACAAAGGTTTAAATGGTTATATTCTAACCAAAATCAAAAACATGAATCAGGTATAGCCCATAAACGATCCAAAAACAAAAAAAATGACATGATAAACATGATTATTCAACTTGATTAGTTGATTGGAGAATGACATAATTTCCTAACTTTAATTACTTAGCTTATTCTTCAATTTAAACTTTTCCTAGAGCTTTTTAATGGTCGGCCAAAGTGATGAGGAGTTAAGAATGAGAAAGTGGAAATTTATTCAAGTGGAGGAAGAGATGTATACAAAGAAATGTAACCCCATTTCCACGTTTACCCCTTAAGAAAATTCCTCCTTCTAAATTTAGTTAAGTCTTACTTTAGTTCACTCATTAAGACACAGCCATTGGATTTATTAATCTCAACTCCCCAATATTCACATTATTCTATTTAATTTATCCAATTAAATATCATGAGTAATGTTAACTAAAATTCGGGGTCATTACAGACTCCCTACTTAAAGAATTTCATCTCCAAAATTCAGTAAGGACAAAGCAACAAGCATAAATCTTATGTAAGCAATGCTAATATAACCTACTAGCCAAATTCTATATAAACCACAATATAGAACATACCATCTAAAACAGCCCAGGAAAAGTAGCCCTAATCCTGTCTTTTGTCTTTCAAGTACAGTCCTTCACGTTGTCGCTCCACTGAACTTTCACCACTTTGATTGTATTTTTCCTTAGCCTCTTCTGATCTTTTGCCACAACACGAACTAGTTTCCTCATAAAAGTCATATCCGGTTCCACCACTAAGTCCTCTAGTGCCGTCGGAGCGATAGTAGTTTCTGGATCATGAACTTAGAACTCTAGGTCTTTACTTAGAGCTCTAGGTCCTTGCACTTTTTATCTGTGTAACTCTTCTGCCTAGATTGAGCTTCCTTCATTCTTTCCCATATCAACTCGATCTTTTGCGTCGCCCCTCTCACCAAATTTGGACCAAGGACCAACCTGTCTCCGGTCTCTAACCAACATGCTGGTGATTTGCATGGCCTTCGATACAAAGCTTCAAAAAGCGCCATTCCCATAGTATTCTAATAACTACTATTATAGGAAAAATCCACTAGGTGCAAGTGATCTTCCCACGAACCACTAAAATCCAGCACCCAAGCTCTCAACAGATCTTCCATTACCTCGTTGTCTCTCTCTGTCTACCCATCCGTTTGAGGATGATATGCAGTACTCATCTTGAGCTTAGTGCCACACACTCTATAGACTCTTCCAGAACTTGCTAGTAAACAAAGCATCGCTATCGTTAACGATACTACTAAGAATTCCATGTAGTCTTACGGTGTTCTTCATGAACAACTTAGTCAAAACAGGTGTCGTCCTGGTTGACCTTACCGGAATGAAATGGGCACTTTTGGTCTATCCGTCCACTGTTACCCATATACTTTCATTGTCCCGGTTTGACCTTGGAAATCCATCAATAAAATCCATGGATATCGAGTCCCACTTCCAAACTGGAATATCCAAAGGCTGAAGAAAACCACTTGGCTTCTGATGTTTGGCTTTTACTTGCTGATAGTTCAAATATTGTTTTACCCATAAGCCAACATCCCTCTTCATTCCTTCCCAGAAGAAAGTTCTCTTCGTATCCTGATACATCTTAGTTCCCCCAGGATGAATCATAAACTTCGATCGATGACATTCCCCAAGAACTTCCTTCTTAAGATCTCCAACCTCCGAAACACATAACCATTCCTTCTTCCTTAACCAACCTTTGTGTTCAAGAATAAAATACTTTAAGTCATCAATCTTGGTTTTGGTTTCTAACCTTCTAATCCTCTCGGCTAACATTGGATCCTCTTTCTGCCTAGAAGCAATCCATTCGATCAGAACTGGTCGAACTTCCAAACAAGACATCATGGTGATATTCCAACTAGATCTAGCAGTCGACTTCAACAGCACACGGCAAGCAGCCAGTGCTTCCAAGCCTTTCCATTCCGCCAACATAGCTAACACCACATTTTAATGTTTCCTGCTAAGCACATTCGCCACCTTATTTCCTTTTCCCGGTGTATACTCGATGCTAAAATCATAAGCTGCAACAAACTCTAGCCATCTTTATTGTCTCGTGTTCAACTCCTTTTGAGAGAATAAATATTGTAGGGACTTATGATATGTAAATAGCTCATATCTTTCTCCTAAATGATAATGTCTCCACATCTTCAATGTGAAGAATACCGCTGCTGACTCCAAATCATGATTCGGGTATCTCACTTCACGCGGTTTAAGCTGTTTAGAAGCATAGGCAATAACTTTTCCATTTTGCATTAGCACAGCACCTAACCCGGTACCACATGCATCGGTGTAAACTACCAACCCCCGATTTCCATCAGGAACTGCTAACATGGGCGCACTGGTTAACAAATGTTTCAAACTAAGGATTGCCTCCTCACATTTGTTAGACCAAACAAACTTCACATTCTTCCTAGTTAGCATAGTCAAGGATGCCACTACCCGCGAGAAATTCTTGATGAACCATCGGTAGTAACCTATAAGTCCAAGAAAGCTTCTAGTCTCACTTACCATCTCTGGTCTTTTCCAATTATTAACAGCTTTGATTCTATCCGGATCAATTGCTAAACCTTCCTCGAAACTATATGACCAAGGAACTTCACTTCCTTCTTCCAAAAATGACACTTTGAGAACTTCGCTTGATGTTGCCTTTGCATCTCCAACACTATTCTAAGATCATCTGCATGATCCTTCTCATTCTTAGAGTATACCAAAATGTAATCAATGAAAACCAACAAGAACCTATCCAAGAACTCTTGGAAAACCCGGTTCATCAAACCCATAAAGAAATCTGGCGCATTAGTAAGTCTGAATGGCATAACCAACCGTTCGTAAGACCCATATCTAGTCCTAAACATCATCAAAGGAATACTGTGTTGTACCACCCATAGCTAAGGGAAACCTATCACCAAATCCGGCTGGGAAAACACTCTGGCTCCACTCAACTGATCAAATAAATCATCGATCCTCGTCGAAGGATAACTATTCTTGATCGTCCTCTCATTCAACTTATGATAGTCGATACACATCCTTAACGACCCATCTGGCTTCTTCACGAATACCGCAGCCGTTCCTTAGTGCGAACTGCTTGGTCAGATGAAATTCTTTCCTTCCAATTCCACTAGCTGCACTTTCAATTCATTCACCTCGGTAGGTGACATCTTGCTAGGTGGTCTACTTATGGGTTCAACTCCTGGTATGGATCTATCCAAAACTCGATTGCTCTTTTTGATGGCAAGCCTAAAACTGGTTCAAACACATCCGCATACTCTCTTGCTACATAAACCTGCTTCAACTCTGCTTTTGTTCTCATAGCACTCAATAACGCATAAGCGTTTGCATTCGAACTCCTTACTGAGTACATAATTTGATTATGGCTATTAGGTTGTTTTAATGATATTCCCCCCTCTTGGAAAAATATCCTAGCATCATATCTATTTAACCAATCCATACCTAATATCATCCTGAAACCCACTAAATCAAAAACATATAAACTGCATGCAAACATATGA
Organism: Allium cepa; assembly: GCA_030765085.1. Taxonomy (NCBI): domain Eukaryota; kingdom Viridiplantae; phylum Streptophyta; class Magnoliopsida; order Asparagales; family Amaryllidaceae; genus Allium; species Allium cepa. Next base: position 338,854,740 of record CM060929.1, on the reverse strand, counting down.
CCTAGCAAATTAAGTTCTAACCGGTCATATCTCATTCCCAGGGTTACATACCTTTTGTAGGATTCGCAACACTTAAAGGAATAATAAGGTATAAAGGTACGGGACATAAGCAATCTACCAAATATTGAGATAAAAATGAGTGCAATGCACGAGTATCAAATAGTATCCTAACCGGAGCACTATGAATTATAAGCATACCTTTCATCGTAGCTTTTCCTTTCTCAGCAGCCGTTGGTCTAGAGGATGATGGTTCTAACGCAAAGACCTTTCCCTTTTCAGCTTTAGGAGCCTCGGGACACTTGTCCTTGTAATGCCGATTTGGCTACAGTTGTAGCACTTCACATTCGGCCTCACTGCAACTGCTCTTCCATCACCCGAATGACACTTATTAGCATAATGCCCCTTCTTGTCACACTTGTAACAAACAATACCAGCCTTTCTCTTCTGAGCTGCTACCCCCGACTGGGTACCTTTCTTATTGAAGAACTTTCACTTTTTACCCTGAAGATTCTGAACCTCGGCTAGTTTCCTCTTTCCAAAAGTAGAAAGCACGTCTTCATTCCGAATAGCTATCTCAACAACAATATGACATGAATCTCGGAGATTTGGCATGGTTGCTCTGGCGATCTCAGGATTCAATCCCTGTAATGTCTCGCCTTTTCGCACGCTTTAAATTGACACACATGTCGATTCAAACCATAAGGAATGGCCGATTGTTGTGGGGTAAATAAGAAAAAGCAGGGAAAGAAAAAACAAATAGAATCTTGCAGCGGAACGATAAAATATAATAATCAAATATACAGTCCAAGAAGCTGTTTTATAAACATTTGATTATATTTATACAATACATATCAGAGTTGCAATACCAGTGAATAATAATCCAGCAGTGGAATAAAGTGTGTAGTGGAACAATATAATATATATAGTAATAATAATAATGAAATCTTCGTCTTCGTCCTCCATAAATAAAGTCTTCGGTTCCTGAAATGCTCGGACTGACCCGAGTGAATTGAAAAGACAAAACACTCGAGTCGGAACTAAAATAGCTTATGTGAGTCAAATAGACAGAAATAAATATGAGTGCAGTAACTTAAAAGATGCTCGGGATTCACATCTCCTAAGGATCCGTTAAACTATTTACTACGTAGTAATATTTCGCTATTATAATCGTGTCTAATAGTAAAATAAACTTATTTTTAAATAGCGTTAAGGAGTGACCCAATATTCCTCTTAACACAAATAATGCCAATAGTCTATACAGTACCGTAATACCTCCTGATCGGGAGGCTACCAGAGGATACTTCATAGTTACGACACAAATAGAAACTCGTACAAGGCACGCTAGGGTAGATGACACGGCACAACTAGGCAATGCCAGGGTAGATATACCAACTCCTATCCGGGCTGGTGGTAACGCATAGCCGCAGCTACCGCCCACCTCGAGCCACACCCCCAAATCAAAAATCAAAAGTGGCTACCGAATCAATCCAAAAATCAGAGTATAATATCGAAGGGATGTGTCCGATAAGAGGGGCTACCTCCTTGGCCCGAGAATCATTCATGTTTTAGCCACCTTATGCCAACTCACGGGAGTCGAGTCCACGTATATACCTTAATAGAACATCGCAACCATCCTACTTCATTCTGGAATCTCCACCGCGTACACGGTTGTTAAAGTGGTTTTCGGAGTTGGCAGAGAGTATGACAACTTCCGATCCTGGTCTCTTTAACAACCAATCGTTATTATAACACCGCGGTCTTTTCAAAATAGTTTATACTTTAAACCAGAATATAATATCCATTTCAAAACCGTATATTTACGATATCATTTCCGCTTTAAAAACCCAATCAATATGATACATTTTTATTTCAAAATATATCACTTTCCAAAAATCATAGCCCTTTAAATCTATATATCTAGAACCCTTAGCTTTGAAACATAACTTCAATTACTTAAATGGTTTAAATAATAAATTACTTTATATAATAAATAGCTTCTTTAATTTCACAAATAAATTCCAAATTCCGATTTGAACCTTCAAATAAACCATTTCAAATTCATTATACTTCAAAGCTTAAATATTCAATATTTCAAAACTAAATTTAATAATTCCATATAAATCAAATTCAATTACTATTATTTAGATTTGAAATGTTTACTTAATACATCCAATCTCATTTAAGTAAAACCTTTAAACTTCAAATAACAGGATATTCTTTTAATTTAATTAACTTGATAATATTCATATAAATCGACTTGATATTCTTTTAAGTCCTCTACCAAAATCAAGTTATAAAATCATACCTTTTAAAATCTCAAATTTATTTAAATTGCAAATCAATTTTATTCGAGGATAATGCTTAATACTTTAATTCAATCAAATTCATATTTATCTCTCACCCTTAATTTTCTTTAAGTCATTATAAACTCTATAAATAAAATTTAAATAAATATTCAACCGTATAATATCTTAATATAATCAACTTTTATTATTAAACTTCTTTTATACTTTTAACCAACTTTATACATAGCTTAAAACCAAGAAATAAATTTTATATATAAAATAACATTTATAAATATCCAAATCAATATCTCATAAACCGTATATTTCTTTACAAAACCATAAAAATCATTTTAAAATATTATATATATAGACCACGGTGTCTGTATTAAATTTTCTATCCTATGGTCAAGGGATACGGATATTTATCATTTCAATCCGCAATTTAAAATAAAAATGCGGTTATGTATCATTTCAAACTGCAATCCGGAATCAAAATATAACAAATAAAGAACTTGCAGATTGTAATGGTATAAAATAAAAATTCATTCATCCATCAACAGATCACACATCCATCACAATCATCATCCAAAACAATCAATATCAATATCAATAGATAACCGATAAAATATAACAGGTATTTAACTGGCAGTTATATTCAATAATAAATGAAATAACGATTTAATTTAAATAAATGCAATTAACTGAGATGATAATTAACATATACGAAACAATCATAAATAAATGCATAATCACAACAAAAATTAAATTTAACAAACATAAGAAAATTTAGAAGTTGTGAGTGGGTTAAAACACTCACCTTTTGAATTTAAATTGAATTTAAATCCAATTTAAACTCAAAAATTGAACAGCCTCGGAATTCATCCAAACCCAGGTCAAAATGTCTGGAATTCCAATACGAACCTAGCGGAGAAAATCGTGCGTGAATCAGAGTCCGTATGTGAAAATTAGGTGGTTCAGAACGATTGAAATCAAAATTAAATTAAAAACAAAACAAAATAAAAGTAAACAAATGAAATTACTCTTGCCGAGTCATCTTCCCACGCACATGAACCCTAGGTGTGTACGCGACATCACAGCCTAACACATCTGAACCCAATAGAGCCGCCATCAATCGTTTGAAAACGCCACCGCCTCGCTCGATCTGGACAACATCTGGAATCAACGGAGTGATTCTCCGCCTCGGCCGACCCTACTGGCCATTCGCCGCAAGCTCCGCCCCCTCCTAGCATGGTGCATCGCCGATGCCTAAATCAACCAATCTCGTCGAAAAAGAGCGACTTCTGGCCTAAGCAACCATGCTGATCTCCATGCCTCGACGTCCTCTACAGTGCAGCGCACCCCGATCGTCGTTTCGACGAAAATCCACCGCACGATCAAACCCCCACCAATGGACGACCGGAATTAAATCGTCGATTTCTGAACAGACGGTGATTCAAACAGGAAAACGAATTACTGATCTGTGATGCGTACATCGAGAGCTTCGATATATAATTTTTTCAAATTTTTCTAAGGAGTTTGAATTTTGGATTTGAATTTGACTTGTGTTTGGATCTAGAATTTTGTTTTCTGCCATTGAGGAGGAGAGATAGCTGAAATGTACGTACAGACAAAAGAGAAATAGGAGTAGGCCGGGGTTTATAACCGGGTATTCATAGACAAAGTTGAAAATAGAATAGATGGACCCGGTTTATAAACGCGCTGAACGATGAATGGCCTGAAAAGCCCGTTCTGACTCCGGAACGAAATTGGGTCAACCCGTATATCAAAATAGATGTTTTAAAATATTTTAAACGTGATGGAATAAGTTTCAAGTCCAAATTCCATCGTATGAAGAAGTTATGCTAAAATCAGTTTATTTCAAATTGATTTCAATCGATTTCAATTTCATTTATTCCAAGGCCTTTCGAGTCCGTACGATCAAACGACAAGTCCAATTGCTACGAATCTTGAAATCCTATAATAATTTACCGTTATGGATCCGATGAAATTAGTTTCGTCGAAATCCGAGTCAGTGGCAAAAATGTCTATTTTTACATTAATTAAATAAATTAAAATTAATTAATTAAATCAAATTTTCAATCTCAATTCTTAAAATTAATAATCTTATCATTTTTAAATTTCTTAAACAATTACAGAACTTAAACAAATTTAGATGTAAATCAAAGTTGATTAATTCATCACTTTCCGTGTTTAACTTAGATTCCACTGAATTCCAAAATTATGTATTAAATTACCAATAATTCCATTAATTGACTTTCATTATGCTATTCACTTCATTGCTATCAAATGGAAAAAATTTAACATTGGATACAGACTATTACATTAATATTCTTAAATTTCATCTAAACCTCAATTAACGCAATAATTAAATATTAAATTTCACTTAATTGCAATAAATCCAATTACTAATATAGTTCAAATCCAATAAATTGATAAATATTTATTCCCACTTTTATAATTTTCTTAATTTAGTCCAATGCTTACATTTTTTTTCATATATTCAATTTGTAGCTAAGTATACGTCTACATTAATTCCACTGGTTTGCATTTCGTTCAATTTATTAACAGTTACCATAATTGAGTTACCTTTGTTAGCATTAACGTCATATTAGATTATAATTTTACAATCTTAACAAATTCATAAATTGTCAGTTGCCAAATATACATTAATTACTATTAGATGTTCTCAATAAATTTATCTACTTGGTTTCAAACCTTTTTATTCATCAATTACTGCCGTATAAATAAACTTCCGTTTCTAATGAATTTACATTCACCTTTCCGTTATTATATTAATCATCATTAAAGTAGCCTTTAGTTACTTGTATGTTCATTCTTTCCAACTTATCACACCCTATTACACTATTTCACACACCAATTCAATAATTACATTTGCTTTCTCATATTCCACTTATAACCAGTCATACATTTAAATTATTTTATTTAATTTACCTTTTATATCCCATTATAAATTAATGCACACATTAATTAAGATTTTAAATCAAATTAATCATTTTATCTTGGTAACATTCTTTTATTACAATAAGAATATAATTAACATTTACATTGTTTCACTTCTTGAAATTACATCCAAGTTATTAACAATTAACTTACATTTATACTGTTACATTCAAGTTATTAAAAATTAACTTACCAATCTTATCCAAGTTATTATTTCCATTAATAATTCACTAAATTTTTATTTCCTTCAACATTAAGTAACCAAAATCTTCTTATATTAAGAAATTTAATTACCGAATTTTACGGGTAGTTACACTCTCCCCCACTCAAAACTTTTCGTCCCCGAAAAGGAAAAAGAAGGGAAAAGAAGAATTAAGAAATCAATATATCTTACTTAAAATATTAGATTTATGCACAAATAAATTTACAAAATTTAATAACTTAAATAAAATATCAATTTATAAATATTAAATCCCTTTATACTCAAATTAGTAAAGTTTGGAAAACATTTTCAAAAAAATTTCTAAGTCCAAAATTTACAGAAAATTTCGGCAGAGTCTCCTTTGTACGGAGAGGCTCGAAAGAAAATATAATATCAATATAACAATGTACAACATATATTTTTCAAAATAATGTATATCCCAACCCGAGAAAAATAATATAAAAACGTTGTAAACCTTAATCCGAAAAACGTACCTATTTGTTGGGCAATTTACGCTTATATTATGAAACCAAATGCAGTAGCAATTGCTTTCATAACCTGTATTTCACTTATATAATCCAAAAGGTTAACAATTATATAAAATGAAATATTATTTTTGTTTTATCCACTAACAAACAAAGCAATGTCAAACACAACAATCACTTGCAATCACATCATACAACCATCATACATAATCAACATAATCAATCATTCATTCATATCAAACAAAACAAATTGTTGTTCAGATTCAAAACTTTAAATTGTACATAATGAAAAATAAACTACCTAGTGCACCATTTACTCAACAGTCTTCGATGAAACTAAATAGATTCTTTATTCATCCACCCAATTTTAAGGTATCCTTACCCAAACAACCATAAACCAAAACAAGAACAAATCCAAACAAAAATTTAATTCATTCTTATTAATTTCATTTCATACTATTTGTTGTTTTGATTTCTTTTCTTCATACAATGATTTATCTTTTTAATTTACATTTATTTCTTGCAATTTTATTTAGAAATAACTTCAACTTATTTACTTAAGTTTAAATTTTTTTATTTATACTACATATCTTTCTATTATATTTAACTATAGTAACGTTTCCAATTGTACTTAAGTTTATAATAACTACAACATCAACTTCTTATTTATTGAAGAATTTCATTAATTACTTTCATTACCTCAAGTTTATTTCTGGTATAATATGTATTACAATTTCTTATTAACATTTCAATTTTTTATACCTTTTGGTAAGTTATATATATGCTTTTAAGAATGTAATTGAAAATTATACAAGTTTATCTCATTTCTTTTAATTAACTTAATGTACAATACTAATAGCCTTTATGTAGGATCGATTTCACCCTAGAGGGAGGATGAATAGGGTGATAGTATAAATTATAAAAATTAATCGCGGAAGCTTATAAAATATTCAATTCAGATCACAGAATAGCAGCACAGATATCGCAGAATATAAATAACAGAAAAAACAGAACAACGCAGAATTTACCCAGCTTCGGCAAAACCCTGCCTACGTGTTGCCTCCAAGGTTTCTACTAGAAATTAGACAGTCCATCGCTTACACACGTAAACTCGCTATACCCGCTATTGACTAATCTAACTCTACGCTCAAAACCTTGCCACAACTCAACCACCGAGTTGTGAATTCTCAAGCAACGCCACGTAGCTTGTCCCTTAGTCACACGACTAGAAAATTAAATGGTTTAAAATTTAAAACAAAATTAAAAAGCAATAGAAAATAAAAACCCTAATTAAAACACCCTTAAATAAAAAAACAGGCCCGCCCAATTATTCTTTCTCTATGTTTTTATCGGCCCCGTTCCTTTGTTTGTGATGGCGGCTCTTGTTTCTACGTTCATTCTTCTACGCAACTGAATTAGGGCTTGCGTCCTCGATCCAAATTAGGGCTTTGGAGAAGTCGAATGATTTGTTGGTTGATTGCAATCGTTGTTCCTCTGATTTGCTTCGGCAATCGACCGTATCTTCGATTTGAACACGACTTCTTATTTGATCGAGTTCGACTGCAAATTGGTATGTGATTTTTGCTTTATTGCTCTAAGTTAATATTCTTGAACTCAATACATTGCCGATGATGATTCGTGGTAATTATAGGGATTGAATTCCTAAATTTTCGTTCGTTCAGCTATATTTGAATTTGTCAACTGATTTCTCTGGCCGCTTGATTTTGTATTGATGATTGAGATGTCACTGACTTCTTCGATTCATATATACTCGTGTTACTTGGTTGACACGGTGTTGATTTTGATTATCATGATGACCACGGTATTTTGATTTCTGGTATTTTTACTTTGACTTGTTCAACATTGACATGGCGATTTCACTGTCACTTCGGCCTTGACACTGAGTGTTTACTTCAGCCATGAATTTGTTGCTGATTACTTTGACCATCACTGTTTTTCATCTCTGCGAGCTTCGTCTCTGGCCTTGTTTGATTTTCTTTTGTGTCTGGTCGACATTTGATGTTTGCAGCTTGTGATTGCCACTGTGTTGCATTGTTATTGATACATGGTTGTTCTATTGGTTCTTCTCATCCTGATGCCGAACTTTGTGGTCTGGTTTCACTTTGATTTTGTAGCATTCAAACTCGACAGCTCTGGCTCGATATTGATTTCCTTTCGTCTTTGGGTATTCGTAAAACATGTTTGCATTTGAACTTTTATGCTTGATTTTGTCTCGGTCTTGATTTGAAACTGTTTTTCTCTGGTGCACTATGTTGTAGCCTTGGTCCTTGTTCTCCTGCATGTAGTTGGTAGTTTGCATTCTCTTATGGTTTCAAACATGTGAGTTGATCATGATGCATTGAGTATATGTGTTCATTGTGATGACTGTGATGACATTCATGTTGCAGTGACATGTTTTCCTGTATTCATGTTCTTGCAGTCTTCACTTTCGGCCTATAGTATTCATAATGCATTTGCATGTTGTAAGTGTAAGTGTTCATTCATGTTTTGATTATGAATTCATTATAGTTCCAGTTGATCATTAGGTAGTTGTCACTGTATTGCATTAAGCTTGACATTGTTGTTTACTTCACTTGTGTATTGCCTTCACTGTCCACTTGAACTTGGAGTCTGCCTTGATCATCTTGTAACCTGGTCTGGTCTGGTGCACCTTGTTTGCTGTGACATTGTTCATGTCTGTTTATGTGCAGTTTACATTCATGTTGCCTCTGTGTTTGTTGTATCTTTGAGCACTTGATCATTTAAGCCTTTGTGCTTTGGTGCTGTGTTGAATTTGTGCAGTGTTGTACTTGTTGCCTTGTATCACTGGTTCATTCCACTGTTTCATGCATGCTCGACATTGTGACTTGTTTTGTTTGCATTTGGCCCTGTTGCTGTAGGTCTGGAGTTGTTTAATGAAGAGGTTGAACCTGTTAGTCGAGCTTGCATACTTCATGTAGCCTTGTGTTGAACCCAGTTTTACAGCTCGGGTTTGACCTTGTGCTCGTGTCGTGATTTTAAATATATTGCACGTGAGTTGAACCCGGCTTTGCATTTGGGTTTGACCTGTGCTCACCTGTCCCTGTAGCATTATCAAGTGTATATCGGTGTGCACGGCCTTGTGGCATATACAGTGATACACTATGTATGTCACAAGCTGTTCGCGTGTGACGAATTCAAATTTAAATGATGACGAACAACCCAAATAACTGAGGCAAATATTATTTTCAATATTCATATTTTATTTTATATTGCAAAAATATTTCCTTTTCAATTTTACTGCGTTAGTGTATATTTTTGCAGATTGCTCAGATGCTGAATTCAAACTGGAATAAAGTTGAAGATAAATACGAGTGTGAGTGATATGTAGTGAGGTTGTTAATGTAAATATGAAATTGTGTAAATATGAAATTGTGATGTATTGTAATCAAAGTTGTATATGTATAGTGAGAGCTTGAAATTGTACTATTCAAAATTGTAATAAATATTTGTTTGAATAAAATATTCATTTGAATTCAAAATCTGTGTTATTTATTTTATTCAGCAAATATTTTTTAATCTGTGAAAAATAAAATAGTACATTAACAAATACATTTAAACGAATGTATATATGTTTATTATCATCAAACAAAAATCATATAAGCGCATATTCAACAATCTCCCCCCTTTTGATGATAACAAACATATATTTAAGATTTTGAATATATTAAATGTATTTGACCATTGATATGCTCTAATTGCTCCTCCTATTTAAATGCTTCCTCTCTACACAAAGCTCCTCCTACAAATATGCATACAATTAAATAATATGCAAATGAGCCTAGATGCAAATAGAAAATTGTTTGACCATTGCTTGATTTTATTTGACAAAATCTTAACATTTCTCTCCCCCTTTTGTTATCAGCAAAAGAGTAATAGTGTTAGAGTAAATAGAGATAAAGTAATCGATATCAATCCAACATTAAAACTCAATTGAATATAAATATTAAATTTCAAAAAAAAGTCAAACAAAAATCATAAATATTTTGTTAGGCGCATATTCCACTTTTAGAATGATGGAAATGATGTCATCATATAAAACCATACAGTTGTGTCTATTTGTGGCATATTTATATCAGGAATTTGAATATCTACTAACCATGCATAACCGTTAGGACTTTTAAATGAGATTAGTAGTATTCCAATTTTATTTTTAAAAAAATGAATTCAAGTATCTTCTAACCACGCATAACCGTGAGGAATTTTAAATTGGATTAGAATCAACTTGTTTATTTTTAAAAAAAATCAACTTTTGATATGCGTTCCATACATGCATAACCGTGAGGACTTTTAAATGAGCATGGAAGCACATAACAAATTCCAAGTAATTCACCCATGCATAACCGTGAGGACTTTTAAATGAGAGTGAATACTTTGGTATTTATTATTATTATTATTACCCATTTTTGTTTAAAAAAAAATGTGAAAATGAAAAACGAACGATTCCTGTTTAAAGTACCACATATCGACAAACTATATAGAATTTTGATGAGTGATGGTCGTTATAAATATGATAGATATAGAGATGGTCATGGAATTTTTACCAACACAAAGTTTTATAATTCTTGTTTAAATTTCTAAAGAAATTTATTAATTATACCGTCTCGAGTTATAATATTTGATCAATATTAACACTCATCACTTTTTCAATCACTATTTTCCTTTTCGATAAACATTAGGGAGTCAGATTAGTCAAAATAGTCATTTAAAATCAAATTCAAAAATAATTATGAAATTAATTTTTCAAAAATGACTAATCTGAAACTATGGTCAAAAATGATTTTCTCCAGGGGGTTTTAAAAGAAAATTTTCTGCTATTTGAAAATTATTTGAAATGAAGAATATGCAGATATTTTCTTTGAAACACGATGCAGTTACTAAATGTCTCAACAAAAATCACGTTTCACTAGTAATTTTTCTATCAACGGATTACCAGTGTAATCTGCATCTGAATTTCTCTTTCACTCAAAATTATCATCAATTGAATTTTATAGACCAAAACATGAAGTGTGCACCAAAAATTTCAAATTCAATTTTAACAACAATTTAAATGACATTCTTTTGAATTTGAATTGAAGCCGTATAAATAATCGAAAACCGTGAATAAGGAGTTAGCCGTATTATAACCAAATGTATTATCCAACAAAACACTGTTTAATCCAAACTGATATATATGAAGTAATTCAAGGAATCTAAAGATTATTGTAGTGTTTTTGGCATAAGAATATAATTTGGCCAACTATGTTGAATAAGTCAGAATCATCATCTTTTCACCATCTCAATATTGGCTGATTTAATTTAGAATATGGTGCAGAATATCACATTTAATATATCGGTCAAATCATACCATTACCTGTTTTTACCTTTACGATATTTTTCGTCGTTGTCCATTGTGATTCTGTCACCTTTATACTAGGCTAAGGAACTTTGCTTCGTCGTCCGTTGTGTTTCTGGAACAGCCAAAAATCTAGAGAACACTATTGTTGTTCCTTAGCCTGCCACCACACCTACACGGGAAAAGATTTATGTGACCTATTTGTTTTTATAGGTCCATGGTTGTTAGTGGCAGAAAATTTTGAAAAACAATTTTGTAAAGACCCAAAACTATTTATAGTTGTTCCCTTCGGCACCCAAATTTGTTTTAACTTTGAGATTTTTTATATTTGTGCCTTTTGGAACCCAAATCGGTATAGTTTTCACATGTTTGGGTCTATACCAACAATTATTGTGACCGTGTCCAAATTTTCTACAAATTGTGCATATAGAATTAACTTGATTAATATTGCTTTCAACAATTTTTGAATTATTATATCCAAGTCCTTGTCTAACCGTATTAACAGTTTGCTTTCCTAATAGCATATTCAACGATTTTTCACTTTTTGAAAATTTATCTAAAGTCGTTGACAATTGTTGGACTTGTGTTTTTAGAGATTCATTTTCGTTTAACAACTGTGTGCACTTTTTAATAGAATTCTCTCTCCTAGTATTTTCATTCTCTTTTAAAATCAGAATTTCATTTTCAAGTGATTTTATATTGATTTCCAATTTTTTAATTTCTTCTTCGAATGTTGGACACTTATTACACTTAGGGATCCTACGTTGATAGTTCTTAACTAATTGATCAAGTTGTTCATTGCATTCTATCAAAGTATCCTTTTGAGATTCAAGTTTAGCATATTTTTCCCTAAGTCGTTCAAAACAGTCGTTTACTTCATGAAAATATATAAGCAACTCAGAATGGGTAAGTTTTGATACCTCACTTGGCTCGTCACCGTCACTGTCAGTTGTATCACCTCGAAGACACAACTCTGCCTTTTCGCTTTCACTGCCAGTGCTTTGATCATTCTCGTCTATTTCATCCCAAGTGGATGCAAAACTTTTCTTTTTCTGTTTCTTTCCATGGCTGGATTTAATTTGTGGACAATCGGGCTTGATATGGCCGGGCTTGTTGCAAAACTTATTTCTTTTCAAAATTTCTTTAAAACAATTCTTTCAAATTATATTGAAATATTTATATCACAAAAATACTTCTAATAATATTATTACTATATTCCAAAATCATTTGAAAGAGAGTTTCAAAACCCCGGAATTTAAATTCTAAAATTTCCAAATTTCCTTTTATTTTATTTTCAATCTCATTTCAACTATTATTTATAAATTTTATTACCTAACAACCAATATATTGAATCCAAATATAACCTTATTATAAATTTATTTTATATATAGAAAATATAATATGCAAAATTATTTCATTCACCTATATTAAAACCAAATATTATGTCGGTCTGTCCTATTAAGTGTTTAGAAATCCCTATTGATGTCATAGCGTCCCATGCACCAACCAGAATTTATAAATACAAAATGGAACAGATTAACATAATACTAAAACCTTTTTATAACAGTAACAAATATGCTCTCCCATATATATACACTCAGTGACCCACCATACGGTACTACTACCCTATTAGTAAAGAGTCAGACCCCACAAAGCTAAGGTTTATCGCTAAACCAAAGCTTTGATACCAGATGTAACGTCCCGCCTTTTCCCACGCTTTAAATCGACACACATGTCGATTCAAACCATAAGGAAGGGCGGATTGTTGTGGGGTAAATAAGAAAAAGCAGGGAAAGAAAAACAAATAGAATCTTGCAGCGGAACGATAAAATATAATAATCAAATATACAATTCATGAAGCTGTTTTATAAACATTTGATTATATTTATACAATACATATCAGAGTTGCAATACCAGTGAATAATAATCCATGCAGTGGAATAAAGTGTGTAGTGGAACAATATAATATATACAGTAATAATAATAATGAAATCTTCGTCTTCGTCCTCCATAAATAAAGTCTTCGGTTCCTGAAATGCTCGGACTGACCCGAGCGAATTGAAAAGACAAAACACTCGAGTCAGAACTAAAATAGCTTATATGAGTCAAATCAACAGAAATAAATATGAGTGCAGTAACTTAAAAGATGCTCGGGATTCACATCTCCTAAGGATCCGTTAAACTATTTACTATGTAGTAATATTTCGCTATTATAATAGTGTCTAATAGTAAAATAAACTTACTTTTAAATAGCGTTAAGGAGTGACCCAATATTCCCCTTAACACAAATAATGCCAATAGTCTATACAGTACCGTAATACCTCCTGATCGGGAGGCTACCAGAGGATACGCCATAGGTACGACACAAATAGAAACTCGTACAAGGCGCGCTAGGTTAGGTGACACGACACAACTAGGCAATGCCAGGGTAGATATACCAATTGCCATCCGGGCTGGTGGTAACGCATAGCTGTAGCTGCCGCCCACCTCGAGCCACATCCCCAAATCAAAAATCAAAAGTGGTCACTGAATCAATCCAAAAGTCAGAGTATAATATCGAAGGGATGTGTCCGATAAGAGGGGCTACCTCCTTGGCCCGAGAATCGCTCATGTTTTAGCCACCTTATGCCAACTCACGGGAGTCGGATCCACGTATATACCTTAATAGAACGTCGCCACCATCCTACTTCATTCTGGAAACTCCACCGCGTACACGGTTGCTAAAGTGGTTTTCGGAGTTGGCAGAGAGTATGACAACTTCCGATCCCGGTCTCTTTAACAACCAATCGTTATTATAACGCCATGGTCTTTTCAAAATATTTTACACTTTTAAAACCAGAATATAATATCCATTTCAAAACCGTATAATTACGATATCATTTTCGCTTTAAAAACCCAATCAATATGATATCATTTTTATTTCAAAATATATCACTTTCCAAAAATCATAGCCCTTTAAATCTATATATCTTGAAACCCATAGCCTTGAAACATAACTTTAATTACTTAAATGGTTTAAATATTAAATTACTTTATATAATAAAATAGCTTTTTTAATTTCACAAATAAATTCCAAATTTCGATTTGAACCTCCAAATAAACCATTTCAAATTAAATATACTTCAAAGCTTAAATATTCAATATTTCAAAACAAAATTTTATAATTCCATATAAATCAAATTCAATTACTATTATTTAGATTTGAAATATTTACTTAATAAATCCAATTTCATTTAAGTAAAACCTTTAAACTTCAAATAAAGGGATATTCCTTCAATTTAATTAACTTGATAATATTCATGTAAATCGACTTGATATTCTTTTAAGTCCTCTACCAAAATCAAGTTATAAAATCATACCTTTTAAAATCTCAAATTTATTTAAATTTCAAATTAATTTTATTCGAGGATAATGCTTAAATACTTTAATTCAATCAAATTCATATTTATCTCTCAACCTTAATTTTCTTTAAGTGATTATAAACTCTATAAATAAAATTTAAATAAATACTCAACCATATAATATCCTTATAAAATCAACTTTTATTATTAAACTTCTTTTATACTTTAAACCAACTTTATACATAGCTTAAAACCAAGAAATAAATTTTATATATAAAATAACATTTATAAATATCCAAATCAATATCTCATAAACCGTATATTTCTTTACAAAACCATAGAAATCATTTTAAAATATTATATATATAGACCACGGTGTCTGTATAAATTTTCTATCCTATGGTCAAGTGATACGGATATTTATCATTTCAATCCGCAATTTAAAAATAAAAATGCGGTTGTATATCATTTCAAACCGCAATCTCGAATCAAAATATAACAAATAAAGAACTTGGAGATTATAATGATATAAAATAAACATCCATTCATCCATCAACAGATCACACATTCATCACAATCATCATCTAAAACAATCAATATCAATAGATAACTGATAAAATATAACAGGTATTTAACTGGCAGTTATATTCAATAATAAATGAAATAACGATTTAATTTAAATAAATGCAATTAACTGAGATGATGATTAAAATATACGAAATGATCATAAATAAATGCATAATCACAACAAAAATTAAATTTAACAAACATAAGAAATTTTAGAAGTTGAGTGGGTTAAAACACTCACCTTTTGAATTTAAATTAAATTTAAATCCAATTTATACCCAAAAATTAAACAGCCTCAGAATTCGTCCAAACCTACGTCAAAATGTCCGGAATTCCAATACGAACCTAGCGTAGAAAACCGTGCCTGAATATGAGTCCGTATGTGAAAATTATGTGGTTCAGAACGATTGAAATCAAAATTAAATTAAAAACAAAACAAAATAAAAGTACACAAATGAACTTACTCTTGCCGAGTCATCTTCCCACGCACGTGAACCCTAGGTGTGTACGCGACATCACAGCCTAACGCATCTGAACCTAACAGAGCCGCCATCAATCGTTTGAAAACGCCACTGGCTCGCTCGATCTGGACAAGATCTGGAATCATCGGAGTAATTCTCCGCCTCAGCCGACCCTATTGGCCATTCGCCGCAAGCTCCGCCCCCTCCTAGCACGGTGTGTCGCCGATGCCTAAATCAACCAATCTCGGTGAAAACGAGCGACTTCAGGCCTAAGCAACTATGCTGATCTCCATGCCTCGACGTCCTCTACAGTGCAGCGCACCCCGATCGTCGTTTCGATGAAAATCCACCGTGCGATCAAACCCCCACCAATGGACGGCCGAAATTAAATCGTCGATTTCTGAACAGATGGTGATTCAAACAGGAAAACGAATTACGGATCTATGATGCGTACATCGAGAGCTTCGATATATAATTTTTTCAAATTTTTCTGAGGAGTATGAATTTTGGATTTGAATTTGACTTGCGTTTGGATCTAGAATTTTGTTTGTCTGCCATTGAGGAGAAGAGATAGATGAAATGTACGTAAAGACAAATGAAAAATAGGAGTAGGCTAGGGTTTATAACCGGGTATTTGTAGAAAAAGTTGAAAATAGAATAGATGGACCCGATTATAAACGCGTTGAACGATGAATGGCCCAAAAAGCCCGTATTGACTACAGAACGAAATTGGGTCAACCTGTATATCAAAATAGATGTTTTAAAATATTTTAAACGCGATGGAACAAGTTTCAAGTCCAAAATTCCATCGTATGAAGAAGTTATGCTAAAATCATATTTCAAATTGATTTCAATTGATTTCAATTCCATTGATTCCAAGGCCTTTCGAGTCCGTACGATCAAACGACAAGTCCGATTGCTACGAAACTTGAAATCTTACAATAATTTACCGTTACGGATCCGATGAAACTGGTTTCGTTGAAATCCGAGTCAGTGACCAAAATGTCTATTTTTACATTAATTAAATAAATTAAAATTAATTAATTAAATCAAATTTTCAATCTCAATTCTTAAAATTTATAATCTTATCATTTTTAAATTTCTTAAACAATTACAGAACTTAAACAAATTTAGATGTAAATAAAAGTTGATTAATTCATCACATTCCGTGTTTAACGTAGATTCCGTTGAATTCCAAAATTATGTATTAAATTACCAATAATTCCATTTAATTGACTTTCATTATGCTATTCACTTCATTGCTATCAAATGGAAAAAATTTAACATTGGATTCAGGATATTACATTAATGTTCTTAAATTTCATCTAAACCTCAATTAACGCAATAATTAAATATTAAATTTCACTTAATTGCAATAAATCCAATTATTAATAGGGTCAAATCCAATAAATTGATAAATATTTATTCCCACTTTTATAATTTAGCAAATTTCCCAATTTTGAATAACATTACATTTTTTCTAAATATTACCTAAATTGATATTAACGTAATATTACATTAGACTTATGCTAACTGATTTCCAATTTAAATTAACAAGCAACAAGAAAAGGTAACATACAATAGTCGTTACGCTAAATTCTAGTTACATTAATAAGCTTTTATTACTTACAAATAAATGTTACCATTTATTTTCATAGTACTTATTTCATCTAATATTTCATTTATTCGCTTATGCCATTTATAGTCAAGTATAACATATCTTCATAAATTGTCATTTCATTCAATCCGTTAAGTATTAATCTTAATTAGCACTGGTTATATCTTGATGCATTCTTTTATTACATAATTTATCACTTTTACAAAATAAAATAACATTTAAACTCATAAACGTAATACCAAATTTCATTTTAAATCCAATTGATTTCCAATCAACGATTATACATATTTCAAACAACTATTTTAATTACTCCAAGAACATTGGTTTTATTAAAGGACCATTTATTATAATTTAATTTCCTTAATTTAATCCAATGCTTACATTTTTTTCATATATTCAATCTGTAGCTAAATATACGTCTACATTAATTCCATTGGTTTGCATTTCGTTCAATTTATTAATAGTTACCTTAATTGAGTTACCTTAATTAACATTAACGTAATATTAGATTATAATTTTACAATCTTAACAATTTCATAAATTGTCAACTGCCAAATATACATTAATTACTATTAGATGTTCTCAATAAATTTATCAACTTGGTTTCAAACCTTTTTATTCATCAATTACTGCCTTATAAATAAACTTCCGTTTCTAATCAATTTACATTCATCTTTCCGTTATTATATTAATCATCATTAAAGTAACCTTTAATTACTTGTATGTTCATTCTTTCCAACTTATTACACCCTATTACACTATTTAACACACCAATTCAATAATTACATTTGCTTTCTCATATTCCACTTATAACCAAGTCATACATTTAAATTATTTTATTTTATTTACCTTTTATATCCCATTATAAATTAATGCACACATTAATTAAGATTTTAAATCAAATTAATCATTTTATTTTGGTAACATTCTTTTATTACAATAAGAATATAATTAACATTTACATTGTTTCACTTCTTGGAATTACATCCAAGTTATTAACAATTAACTTACATTTATACTGTTACATTCAAGTTATTAAAAATTAACTTACCAATCTTATCCAAGTTATTATTTCCATTAATAATTCACTAAATTTTTATTTCCTTCAACATTAAGTTACCAAAATCTTCTTAAATTAAGAAATTTAATTACCGAATTTTACGGGTCGTTACAATCCCCTAATAAACTTATCATTCCTCTGAATGACAATATCCATAGCAGCATATCCATAACGGGATAGCTCATCAAACTCTGTAGCATACTCAATCATCGGTCTATCCTCCCAGACTAAATCTGCAAATTTCCTGAGCAGTGCTGACTGGAAACCTCTGATAGAAATCTTTCTTCGAACCTCCTTCGAAATTCAGCCCAAGTCAGGTCTTCCTCTGGCTATCCCATGGTAACTTCATTCCACCAAAACAATGCTGCTCCCTACAATTGCCTTGAAGCAAGTCTCCTCTTCTACATATCCATCGAGCTAGGATCTGCACATATCCTTTCATAATGCAATAGCCAGTTCTCCACTCCTACTGCATCCTTGGTTCCCAAAAAAGACTTCCCTCCAAGACTAGTGTAATCCCTACTCATCTTGGCATAATTATTGCCAACTGGGGCTACTGGATTAGCTCCTCCATCATTCCCTACAGCCACTCCTACAGCTGCTCCAGCTTGCATCATATTCAAAAAGAACTGATACATCATCCATATATCAACAAGTGGAATCTCAGCACCAACATTGGCATTTACATCTGGATTTGCATTTTCCTGTCGACCCTGGTTGCTCCTAGTATTGGGTTAAACATTTCCATATATTGCGCTGTGTCTTCCACCTTGATTCGCTCTTCCATTTCCTACCTCCACATCTTACTTTCCTATAACCTGAAATTAAATCTTAGTAAGATACAGAAGAACGGTCTAAGAGAGTGGGTAATACATACTTAGGTATTTATAGTAAAGTACACATACGTTACTACAATGCTTACCCAAGCCTAACAATATTTTAGATTCATTAGATTATGCTTCAAAATCTTTTAAGGTATAAATTCTTTTTAAGTACATAAGCCATGCTCTGATAACAACTTGTAAAATCCCACTGCCGCTGCGGCTCAAACCTAACTGCTATGGATGCAGCAGTCATCCATAGGTGTTGTTTTCGACTGACCGAAATCGGAATCCTGAAACTATTGGCAACACAATAATACAAGAATATGAAAAAAAATTAAACTTCAACAAAACAAAATTTCTCGTTTCTTATGAATTTCAATTTAAGATTTAATTACATAGCCCCAAACGTTAACCACACTTAGATCACATATGCATGTACAAAATATGATAAAAGCGACATATGAAGATGTCCCCTTATGATGATCAGAGAACTAATAAATATGAACTTTACAGTTCTTAGTACATCATAGCAGAATACACAAAATGACATTTATATAGCTAATACTGCCTCTTGCGAGTCTCCCGAAGCTTATTCATCTAAAACCTGAAAGTCTCACACTCTTAGACTAATCAAATTAATTTTGAGTACCTACGATTTTGCGGAGAAATACGAACTTTGAGTCAGACAATAAGTCTAGTATGAATAATCCCCTATCATCTGTTATCATAAATAGATATCTAGTGAGACCACGCCGCTTAGCGGAATAGGTTTTTCCCTTACTAGTATCTTAAATAAACATGAAAATCATTTACAATGACCCTACACCCAAAATGATTAGTCTTAATATACTATGAAATAAAGCCATAAATCATATTTATTGGATATCTCATCCACCCATTTATTAGATATCCCATCTAAAAGCAATTTATTAGATTTCCCTTCTAAAGTCAATTTATTAGAATTCCCCTCTAAAATCTTTAAATTGACTATCTGTCATAATTTATAAGGACTATCCATCCCAAATTCATTCGAAATAAATGCAAATTATCCATCGTACATTGTTTTATAAAAGATGGTGTGGGCTATCCATCGTACACTCCATTGTTTTCCTAGGATGACTATGAACCCTTTGCTGCCAAATCTCGAGGCTAACCACCTCTGGCAAAACATTTTTTACTTTAGAAATTTGATGTGGGCTATCCACCACACATTTCATGGTTTTTCTAGGTTAATCAAGAACCCATCACTTAGCCAAAAATATCATGATCCTCATGATTACTTATAAAACTTCATGATCTCCATGATTAATTATTTTTTCCAGGTGTACACCTGTTTAACATATTCCTATTGGTACCCCCAATTAGGTTAAATTAAATAAAAACAATTTGTAGCCCCAATATATATTTTTGAAAGCATATTTCCATTCTAACCCCAAACTATGTAACAAAAACATTAAATCCAACCCAGTGTCCCCAAGGTTTTATAACATTCATTTTATATAAGGATCCCCCTTACATATTGAAACAATGGTATGTATTTTATGTTATAACCCTTTGAAGTAACCTCTTCGTCTTAGCAAAGTTTTACTTCAGAAAAACAGCAAAAATAGCCCTTTTAAACCCTTCGAATGAAGTTTCATTCGAAAGCAAATAAATATCTAAAGTTAACCCTTTCGGAAACCTTTCGGAATCAAAACCTTTCAAAATCAGAACCATTCGCAATAATTGAAGATAACCCCTTCAAAACCTTTCGAAATCAAACCTTTCAAAATCAAAACCTTTCAAAATCAAACCTTTCGAACTCAAAGCCTGTAGAAATTAATACCTTTTGAAATCAATACCTTTCGAAATTAAAACCTTTCAAAATTATTGAAGATAGCCCCTTCAAAACCCTTCGAAATAAACCTTTTGAAATCATTCAAAACAATGAAGTGTTGGTGTTGGAATCAACCCTTCGAAAGTATACCTCCGACCGTGTCGAAAGGTTTACCCTTCGGCTTGCCGAAAGGTATTGAAACAACAGTTGTCTTGAAGGTTTAAGCTTTTGAATATCCCCTTCGAAACTCCTTCTTTAATATACACAAAAAACTTGGTCTTTTGTAAAATGATTGAGTCAAAGGATCCCCCTTCAACTTATTCGAAAACAATTTTCTTTCTATTCGAAAGCAAAAGAAGCAGCCTCCCCATCCCTTTGCCCTTTTCTTCCCTTCAGCCCGTGCCTACCTTTCGACTTTGGACGGAAGGTAACTGTTTACCTTCCATTTTAGAAGAAAGGGTAAAAGCAGGCTTGTTGGAGTCGAAGGCAGATCTAGACCCACTGAAATGATGTTTTTATCTTATTTGTCTAATTTTGATTGGTCGAGGAACCTTCTCCTGTACTTCCACATAGTAAAAAAGTATACCAAAGTCAACCTTTTTCTCAAAACACTATACTTCTTCCCCAAAAACTTCTCAAAAACAATTTCCCTCCGGCTTTAAATAAACGTGGAAGACATTTTTCAATTTAGCTCTTAGACTTAAATAATTTTATTACCTTAGTCAATCACTAAGGAAAAATTCCTAAAAATCTCCAAAAATCTAAAAAATCATATACTTCAACATTTTTAAATTTCAAAGCATGTGAAGATCAAAACAACTCGGAATTTAACCAAACCCAAATGAAAACTTATTAATTATCCCATTAACATTTTAAAACACTTAAGTCTTATCCAAACAAAGGTTTAAATGGTTATACCCAAACCAAAATCACAAACATGAATCGGGTATAACTTATAACCGATCCAAGCACAAACAAACGAGATGATAGACATGATTATTCATCTTGATTAGTTGATTGGTGAATGAGATAATTTCCTAGCTTTGATTCCTTAGCTTATTCTTCAATTTAAACTCTTCCTAGAGCTTTTTAATGGCCGGTCGAAGTGATGAGGAGTTAAAAATGAGAAGTGGAAATTTATTCAAGTGGAGGAAGATATATATACAAAGAAATGTAGCCCTATTTTCAAGTTTACCCCTTAGGAAAATTGCTCCTTCCAAATTTAGTTAAGTCTTATTTTAGTTCATTCGTTAAGACACGGCCATTGGATTTATTATCAACTCCCTAATATTCACATTGTTATATTTAATTTATCCAATTAAATATTCGGAATAATGTTAATTAAAATTCAGGATTATTACATGCAACAAATCACGTGGATAAAAATCTTGAAAATTTGAATCTTGGGAATCAAGGAATACAAAGGCAATCAAACTATACACAAGGTAACGGTGAGTCAATCAATATCACTCATACCGATCTTGCATCCATAAAAGGTAAAAGACAATTATATCTCATAAATTTATTAAGAGTGCCACAAATAAAGAAAAGTCTGATGAGTGTTTCACAATTTGCTAATGACAATAATGTTTTCTTAGAGTTTCATCTAAAGTACTATTTGATCAGAGACATACTTACTAACAATATTATTTTTCAGGGTGAAGCTTGCAAAGGATTGTACAAGTTCAATCTAGTTGATTTAAGAAAATTTGAATGTGATAGAAACTACTACAATTTTTCTAGAATTAGACAAAAGAATGTAAATGACAGTATTTTTGATATGTGGCATCACAAACTAGGTCATCCAGTTGTTAATGTGGTAAAGAAAATTCTATCTAACAATAAAATTTCATTTGATAATATTTCTCTACCATATGTATGTACAAGTTGTGAAATGGGAAAAGGTTACAAAATTCCTTTTTCAGATTCTAACACTTCATATAGTGAACCATTAGAATTGATAGCCACTGGTGGGGTCCAGCACCTATCAATTCTGACTATGGTTTCAATTATTATATATCATAGTTGATGCGTACTCTAGGTACACATGGATATACTTCCTAAGATCAAAGTCAGAAACATTCAAGGTTGTGACGCATTTCATAGCTCAAGCTGAAAAACAAAAAAATCATTAAATCAAAAAAATTCAATCAGATGGAGGAACAGAATACAAACCACTTAGAGAGTATTTTCAAAGGAAAGCAATAATGCATAGAATAGTCTGTCCACATACTTCTGAGAAAAATGACATAGCTGAGAGAAAACACAAACACATAGTTGAGACTGGTCTCACACTTCTAGCCAAGTCATCACTACCACTGAAGTTCTAGCCTGATGCATTTAACACTGCTGTCTATTTAATAAACATAATTCCAACTAAAGTTCTGGAAGAAAACTCCAATTGAGAAATTAGTCAATACAAAGCCAGACTATAGAAGTTTAAAATCTTTTGAATGCTCATTCTTTCCATGGTTCGGACCATACAACGAATATAACCTACAGTTCAGATCATCACCGTGCACATTTCTTGGATATGCACAGGATCAAAAAGGATACGAGTGGTTAACCAACAATAGCAAGATAATCATATCCAGACATGTAAAATTTGATGAGAAAGTGTTTCCCTTTATTAGAAACTCAATAAAGACATCAGAAAAAGTATACGATCCCAAAATATCCATACCTACAATACTCTGCATCAGGAAGAAAGTTTTGAAAGTGACAGAGATCCAGGTCCACAACTCACTGTACCTGGTTCTAGACCAGGTCATGAACCCATAAGATCATCAGATAATTCAAGTCACCGTCATAATCAACCTCAAGAATCATATCAAGAGTTGGAAGAATCAAATTCATCCAATTCTCAACATGAAGATAGTCACAACAACTCAGATCATCAATCTCCACCTGCAAGAACTCAACACCACATGATTATAAGAGCAAAAACTGGTATCTTCAAACCTAAATTATATGCAGTAATCTTGGATATTAAAGAGCTAGCAACATACGATGAAGCAATGCAGAGTGAAAATTGAAAAGCAGCAATGCAAGAAGAACACAATGCACTCATCAGAAACAACATATGGGAACTTGTAACAAAGCCAGAACATCAAAACATAATAGGGTGCAGACGGACATATAGACTTAAAGGAATTCAAATGGAACTATACAAAAATACAAGGCCGGATTAGTAGCCAAAGGTTATGCTCAACAGGAAGACGTTGACTTTACAAAGACTTTCTCACTAGTTATCAACCCACAACAATAAGTATAGTACTGACAATTGCATTATATCACAATTGGAAAATTAGACAGCTAGATGTAAATAACGCATTTTTAAATTGAGAGCTGTAGGAAGAAGTATATATGGAATAGCCATGTGGATTTCGTCAAGCAAACAGTAAAGAAAAAATATGCAGGTTGAAGAAAGCAATATGTGGATTGAAGCAAGCTCCTATAGTGTGGTTTGATAAACTTAAATCAACACTAAGTGATTTGGGTTATCAATCAACAAAATTCATTTCTTCTTTATTTATAAATTTTTCCAATGAAATCATTATATATGTACTAAATTATGTCAATGATTTTATAATTACAGGGAACAATGGAAAAGAAACCAATAGTCTAATTCGACATCATGATGAATAATTTTCGATTAAGGATCTATGTGATGTAAATTATTTCCTAGGGATAAATGTCGAGAGAATAAGCAATTCAGAAATATATCTAAGCCAAAGAAAATACATATCAGTAGTCCTTGTTAGAGCAACAATGGATAAAGCTAATGCAGTGTCAACACCGATGATCAACAATTCAAATCTATCAAAGCATCATGGAGAACCAATTACAAATATAAAGCAATGCAGAAGTATAGTTGGAGCACTTCAGTACATCACAATAACCAGACTAGGAATATCATACAGTGTAAACAAAGTATGTCAGTTCATGCAAAACCCTCTGGATGAGCACTGGACGGCAGTAAAGAGAATTCTAAGGTACTTAAGAGGTTCACCGAACTATGGCTTAACACTAAAGGCATGCAACAACACAAACATAGTTGGTTATGCAGACTCAAATTGGGCCAAGGATTTGGATGATAGAAAATCAAAAGGTGGTTAATGTATATATTTAGATGAAAATCCAATTTCCTGGTGTTATAAAAACAATCGACAATTTCTAGATCCAGCACTGAAGCACAGTTTAGAAGTGTAGCTATTACTACAACAGAAGTAATGTGGATCAAATCTTTTACTCATGAGCTACATGTAACATCAACAAAGAAAGCAACAATTTGGTGTGATAGCTTAAGTACAGTATCATTAACTGCCAATCCAATTTTGCACTCAAAAACTAAAAACATGGAATTAGATCTATACTTTGTTCGTGACCAAGTACTAACAGGGAATTAAGCATTAATCACTTACCAATAGCTTACTAGATTGCTGACATTCTAACAAAAGCCCTATCGATAAAGAATTTTTCCAGAATGAAGCAAGCGCTCAGAGTTACTGAGCTAAACATCGATTCAGAAAGTAATAGGACTGCTCTAGAGAGGGTGAACCTGACATCAACTCAAGATAAACAGAACGGGGAAAAGGTCTTTTGCTCCATCAATCACAACAACTAATTTGAGAAGCAAGTGTCAAAGATCCATCTTTTAAGTGACTAGAGCCTTTGCCTATCATCAATCGACGCTGCTATTTTTCTTTTCCTTTTAGCGGCAATGAAAGGGGTTGAAAACCCTAGCCGCAATGACGAGGTAAGAAACCCTAGCCGTAATTGAGGGAAGGTATTAAAGCAAATAAATGAATGAGCTGAAGATATATACAAAGATCACGGTATTAGAGTGAAGCGGGCATAATACTAAATGAAGACCCAAGAGCCCATCACCAAATATATTCACACATTTATAGCAAAGCGGGTGTAGCAACAAAATGTAGACCGAAGCCCAGTACAAGCCCGTATATCTTGCATTCTCGTATAAAAGGAAACATAATGTTGTAAATTTTATTATCTGATCAGATTGCAATAAAGCAAAATTCTCATTTTACAGTTTTTCTATTAAAGAGTGAAACTGTAGCTTCTTGGTGTTTCTTCTATATTAGCTGTTTCCAAATATGAAAAAATTTCTTTGTTGAAGATTTTTGTTATATAACAGATGACATATACACCACGAATGAGGTAGTGAAAATGGAAGGTAACATGCTGAACTTTCTTAATTTTGAAATGGGCAATTTTACAATCAGAATGTTTCTAAAGCGGTATATGGTTGCTGGTTTAGATGATGGCAAGTACCCTGAGTTAAAGTTGGAGTTTTTGGCAAATTATATTGCTGAACTAAGCCTAGTTGATTATGAATGCACACAATTCTTGCCTTCTACTGTAGCAGCTGCTTTTGTATTTATTGCTAGATACACCATTGATCCTGATTCACATCCTTGGTGTGTGAAATTGCAAGAACAAACAAATCATAATCTTTCAGAGTTGAAGAGTTGCATTAAAATCTTAGATGAATTGTATTTGAACAAGCAAAATACACGTCTCACTGCGACTAGAGATTACGAGGATTCTAACGTTTTATTATTGGTTACTCCTTTGGAAATTCCGGTATCATATTTTGAGGATTCTGACGTTTTATTATTGGTTTACCAGCAAGAGATACTTCATAGCATCAGCAAAATACATAACTTGTGTAGGTTGACATAATGATGTATTAATGTATTTGATTGTACATGAATTTTTTTTCTTTACTATTAATCACTAATTTCTCTGTTATTAATACACAAGGGATGAAGGACTATCGGTTTAGCCAGACAACATTATTCCTTTTTATTTTCTGATCCCACAACATGCCATATTCCTCTTTGTTTTCTCCACTATCTCGTATCTCCTTCTCCTGCTTACAAAATCAAGAAACCCTCTCATTATGAGATTCTTATGCATCGTTAAGATCGTTAAAGCAATCTTACCATCAGTAGATTTTATGGCTTTATGATATTATTAGCTTTTGCTTTCTGTTACATATAAAACAATAATGTTGTATTGTATTTATAACATTTTTTCTTCTTTTTCAGAAGCAATTGTTATAAGATTCAATTTCAGTAATAAAAGGTGGTTATCATTCAGTTTCAGTTGTGATTATAAGGAACTTCATTAGGAATATTATACCTGAATGTGGACATGTTGAATTTGGATGATTCAAATATTCATTAAAAGGGAAAGAAATTAATTAATTGATTCAATCAAATCAATTAATTTAGCTGATACATGGAAGGATATTTTAAGGAAAATAATTAATTAGTAAATCAATTAATTAGTCTGCTATATGAAGAAATAAATTTTTAGGCATGGAGAATAAAGGAAAGATATGGAAACGAAGATTACACCATCTATTTATACTAAAATCAAATCACGCAAATTAGAAAGATATCTGCGTAATCAGAAAATTGATTTGCTTAATCTCCAAACAACCCTTCATTATCAAGTCTATATAAATGAAGGAACTTTATTTTCATATGAACAAGCAAGTGTAGTATCCACCATTATTCTTTCCTCTTTCTTTTGTACTCTCTTCTTTAGTGAAATAAAAAGTTGTTGGGTCTCCATGGACGTAGGATATTCATATCCGAACCACGTTAAATCTTCTTGTCTTTTATTTCTGTTATTTTTCTGTGAGACTGCATAATTCTTTTTAGGTGTCATTGATATCTAAATAGGAAATACTAGATTCTGAACAAATAAACCACTTCCGCTCAAAAAAAAATCACTACAGTTTGGTATCAGAGCTAGTGTTATTGTTTCTGTTTAGATATTAATGGCTACTTCTAGTAAGTCTGTTGGCAGATCTGGTGTCAATTATGGAGTAACACGTTTTGACGGAAAAGGAGATTTTGGTACTTGGAAGATGAAGATGGAGGCTGTATTGAAGAAGGAGAAGACTTACAAGGTTGTTTCTGCGCCTGAGAAATTGAAAGATATTGATGTAGCTGATTTGGAAGAGATGGAAGATGAAGCTCTTACAACAATTCAGTTGAGCCTTTCAGATGAAGTTCTTAGAGAATTCTCTCAAAAGAAGACAGCGAAAGAACTATGAGATGCATTATCGGATGCATATCAAGACAAGTCTCTCACTAATCGGATTATTCTTCAGCAACAACTTTATTCGTTCAAGATGAAGCCTGGAGCTGATCTCATGGAGCATGTAGATGCTTTGACGACTTTGATTATGAACCTGAAGGCGGCGGAAGTTGACATTACTGATGAGGCTCAAGCTGTGATCCTCTTATGTTCCTTGCCTAAGGAGTATACTGCTTTTGTTAATTCCATGATTTACGGCCGTAGTAAAATTAGCCTATCTGATGTAAAGGCTGGTCTTCATAATGAAGTATTAAGAGGTAGATTGGCGAGCACTAGCTTGGATAGTGATACTGAAGGCTTATCTGTTCAGAGAGGTAGAGGCCAAAGCAGGACGAAGAAAGGTGGAGGACGGAATTATTCACGGTCTCAGTCTAGGGGGCCTAAGAATTTGACTTGCCATTATTGTAAAAAACCAGGGCACTTCATAGCACAATGTCCCAAGCTTGAAGGTAGAAGAAAAGATCCAAAGCAAGCTTCAGCTTCTACAGCAGAGAAATCAGATACAGAAAGTGACACCGATGTATTTACAGCTTCTGGCTCTTCTGGGAAGAGCAACTTATGGCTGATTGATTCTGGCGCATCCTATCATATGACACCTGATAGGAACTGCTTTCCCACTTACCGTGAAATTGATGGAGGAGAAGTTCTGATGGGCAATGATGCTTCTTGCCGTATGGTGGGTGTTGGTAGCGTGATGATTAGGATGTTTGATGGTGTTATTCGTACGATCACCGATGTTAGACATGTACCTGATTTGAGGAGGAGCTTGATTTCTGTTGGGGCGTTAAGTAGACTTGGCTTGAAGATTGTAGTGGAAGGAGAGAAAATGAAGATATCGAAGGGTTCCATGATTGTTATGAGAGGTGTGAGGGCGGGAAATCTTTATCTACTAAAGGGCACTACTGTAATTGGTGAATCAGCTTCTGTTACATCTGTTGATTCGGATTCTTCCAGATTATGGCACTTACGGATGGGTCACATCGGTGAGCGCAGCATGGATGAGTTGAGAAAACGAGGATTGATTGATGGAGTTCATCATTCAAAACTTGGTTTTTGTGAAGGATGTGTTCTTGGAAAGCATACGAAGATTTCTTTTGGTACAGGAGAGCATAAAGCAAAAGCTGTCTTGGAGTATGTTCATACAGATGTCTGGGGTCCCTCCCCTTGTCCGTCTTTAGGTGGAGCCAGATATTTTGTTTCGTTTATAGATGATTTCTCTCGTAAAGTATGGGTATACTTTCTTCAGTCAAAGAGTGAAACCTTTGCCAAGTTTCGGAAGTGGAAATCTATGGTTGAGAAGCAGTCAGGGAAGAAATTGAAAGTTCTCCGTTCAGATAATGGCGGTGAATTTGTATCACAGGAATTCATCGATTATTGTGAGTCTGAAGGCATTAAGAGGCATTACACCACACCAGGTGACCCCCAGTCTAATAGAGTTGCAGAAAGGATGAATCAGACATTATTGGAGAGGACAAGATGCCTTAGACTGACTGCTAAATTGAAGAAGGGATTTTGGGCTGAAGCTTTATCTATGGCGGCTTTCCTCATCAACCGCACACCTTCCACTGCCATAAATATGAAGATCCCTGAAGAAGTATGGAAAGGAGAGCCTGTTAGCTATTCATTTTTCAGAGTGTTTGGTTGCCCAGCTTATGTGCATGCGAGCAAATGGAAGCTGGAACCTAGAGCTCGCAAGTGTATTTTTCTAGGTTATAGGAGAGGAGTGAAGGGAAATAGGTTGTGGTGTCCTATTAGCAAGAAGATCGTTATGAGCATGCATGTGACTTTTAATGAGAAGGCTATGTTGAAGGTGGAGCTTTCCTCATCGGATGACAATGAGAGGACATGTGAAGAATAGCAGACACAAAGCAAGTCATCTGTTGATTCTTTCCATAGACGTTCAAATGGTGTTTCCGATGACACCGTGGTTGATGAGGATAATATCGATGTTGGTACGAGGATCAAACTCAAGGTGGAGCTCATTCGGAACCTAGGCCTGTCAGATAAAGAAGAAAGCCTAAGTGGCTTGATGAGTTTGTTGGATTGAGCATCGAAGATATTAACTTCGATGATATGGCAACATATGCTTTGAATGTTGTCCATGATGAGCCTTGTGATTATAGAGAAGCTATCGCATCAGTTAATAGTTCCAGTTGGTTAGTTGCTATGGAGGAGGAGATTGAATCATTGCAGAGAAATCATACTTGGGATTTGGTGCCTCTTCCCACCGACAAGAGAGCTATTGGATGCAAGTGGATCTATAGAGTGAAAGACGGCGAAAATGGTAATCTCAGATACAAGGCAAGGTTAGTCGCAAAAGGGTATGTTCAGAAGAAAGGGGTAGAGTATCATGATATCTTTGCTCCAGTGGTTAGGCATACTTCTATTCGTATTCTTTTGGCATTGGTTGCTCATTATGATATGGAATTAGAGCAACTAGATGTCAAAACCGCATTCTTGCATGGTGATCTGGATGAGGAGATTTATTTAAAGCAG
Source organism: Allium cepa (assembly GCA_030765085.1). NCBI lineage: Eukaryota > Viridiplantae > Streptophyta > Magnoliopsida > Asparagales > Amaryllidaceae > Allium > Allium cepa. The sequence continues at coordinate 338,824,092 of CM060929.1, read as the reverse complement.
CCGGAAGGGTTCATTGACAGTAGCAGGCCAGACTATGTTTGCAAACTCAACAAATCTCTATATGGACTGAAGCAGTCTCCTAGACTATAGTATAAGAGGTTTGATAAGTTTATGCTTTCACAGGGATACTCCAGAAGTTTCAAAGACCAGTGTGTTTATTTCAGGAGATGTGATGGTGATATGATTTATTTGTTGTTATATGTTGATGATATGCTGATTGCATCTCGGAGTATGGTCAGAATTAAGGAGTTGAAATCGGAGCTCAGTAGAGAGTTTGACATGAAGGATTTGGGAAAGGCACAAAGAATATTAGGTATGGAGATAAGCAGGGATATGAAGTGAAGAGAGTTAAGGCTCACTCAAGCTCAGTACATCGAGAAGGTCCTCGCTCGATTTGGAATGGAGAAAGCTAAACCAGTTGGCACTCCGTTAGGCTCTCATTTTAAGTTGTCAAAAGACTTATCTCCCTCATCGGAAGAAGACAAAAGGTATATGGCTGCTATACCTTATTCTAGTGCTGTTGGTAGTTTTATGTATGCGATGGTGTGCACAAGACCAGATTTGGCCCATGCAGTGGGTGTTGTGAGTCGATATATGTCTAACCCAGGCAAAGAGCATGGCAAGCTGTGAAGTGGATTCTTAGATATCTTCGAGGCACTTCTTCGGTGGGCTTGTTATATGGTGGAGTGGATGGTGACATCTTTCTTAGAGGATACTGTGATTCTGATTACGCTGGGGATAGAGATGCTAGGAAGTCAGTGTCGGGCTATGTTTTTACACTTGGCATAGGCTCGATTTCATGGAGATCAAAGCTGCAATCTATCGTAGCTTTATCGACCACCGAAGCAGAGTTGATATCGATTGTGGAAGCAACAAAAGAAGGATTATACTTACTTCAGTTGTTGGATGATCTTTCAATGGTGCAGCGGACAGTAGAGCTATTTTCAGACAGTCAGAGTGCGATTCATCTTGTAGAAAATCAAGCTTATAGTTCACGGACGAAGCACATTGATGTTAGAGGTTTCTTTCTTATACTTGAGGAAGAACGAAGAAAGATCAAATTGTTGAAGGTGAGTACTTTGGATAATCCTTCAGATATGATGACAAAGTCACTTCCTAAGGATAAGTTTGAGCATTGCTCAAACTTGATCAGTTTGATACCTGTTACTTGAGCGCCATGGGGCGCTAGACCCAACAACTTATATGTTGATTATTTGATGATAAGGTGATGAAGAGAGATTGTTATATTTGAATCAAGGCGGAGTGTTGAATTTGGATGATTCAAATATTCATTAAAAGGGAAAGAAATTAATTAATTGATTCAATCAAATCAATTAATTTAGATGATATATGGAAGGATATTTTAAGGAAACTAATTAATTAGTAAATCAATTAATTAGTCTGCTATATGACGAAATAAATTATTAGGCACGGAGAATAAAGGAAAGATATGGAAACGAAGATTACGCCATCTATTTATACTAAAATCAAATCACGCAAATTGGAAAGATATCTGTGTAATCAGAAAATTAATTTTCTTAATCTCCAAGCAACCCTTCATTATCAAGTCTATATAAATGAAGGAACTTTATTTTCATATGAACAAGCAAGTGTAGTATCCACCATTATTCTTTCCTCTTTCTTTTGTACTCTCTTCTTTAGTGAAATAAAAAGTTGTTGGGTCTCCGCGGACGTAGGATATTAATATCCGAACCACGTTAAATCTTCTTGTCTTCTATTTCTGTTATTTTTCTGTGAGACTGCATAATTCTTTTTAAGTGTCATTGATATCTAAATAGGCAATACTAGATTCTGAACAAATAAACCGCTTCCGCTCAATTAAAAAAAATCATTACAGGACATTCTTGTTAGATCCTCGATTATTTGAAATTAATTTATACTGCAATCAGAAATTAATTAAATCGAGAGATTCTGATTGCCATACGTTGCCTATATTTGTTGTGGTCATGCGTATAACTTACTATCTTAATCTTGATGTCTTACTATCTCGATATTGATATCTACTAGACGTCTTCATGCAAATAACTTGCAAATGTCTGTCTTATGTATGCCATTGATTTGATAGTGGATACGGTGTTCTAAAAAACCATGTCAGACATGTATACATATTTTTGAGCTACAGTGCATTTACAGCAACTTAAACTTTCTATAGATTAAGTTTGTATTTTTTTTCTTTTTTTCTTTTTTTTTGGGCCAATGGTTTTGAGTATTTAACATTGAAGTCAAACCAGGAACACCTGTAACGTGCAATCCCCGTGAAGGAAATCGACTCTCTTAGGTAATACAGTTTAAAATAACTTTAATGAGCAAATTATTCATTTCAGTTGATTCAGTTTTACTTTTAATGCAAAATACCAATCCATTTAACTTGATGGCTGTCATATATTTGTTGTTTACACTTTAGTTCCTTTGATGGTTAGTAATTAATGGAAGAAACAAAATAGTTATTAAATAAATATTTAGATACACTACAAGAACGGCACCAGTTAGCGACGGCTTTTAGCCGTCGCCGGTCGTCGCTAGCCGACGCTAAAAGCCGTCTCTATATTTGTCGTCGCCCAATAGTGTAGCGACGGCTTTAGCGACGGCTCCGTCACCAAAATAGCGACGGCTAGCGACTGCATATGTGCCACGTGGAAATTTTTCCAACGTCTAAATGTCGTCGCTAGTCGTAGCTCGCCGTCGCTAACCTGCACCATTTAGCCGTCGCTAGCCGTCGCTAATTTTGGCCGTCGCTAGCCGTCGCAGAACTGGGTAAATTTTCAGTGCACATACACAGCCCATATACACCTCAACCAATCTGAACCAAACAACCACTATACACTATAGTCATCAAGTATAACCATCATATATCCATCATATAACATAACTACACATTCAAACAATATAAAATCCAACCAAATCTCATTTTCAAATCCAATAATCAGAATATGTAAATAGTAAACCGAAATTTCTACATAATATCCCGACATATATATACATAATATCCAACCAAATCCATCAACTAGAAGTCATCAAAATATGTGTACATAATATCCTGAAATATATATACACCATACCAACCAAAATGTGTATATACCAAACTATCAACAAACAAACATACCTACTCCTCGCCATCGCTGCCGTCCTCTCCAGGCATCCTCCCATGCTGTTGCAAATAGGCCGCAATCTGCTCATCCAGCTGTTGCTCAAAGAAACTCTTCCTCCAATCATTTATTTCTTCAACTGTCGCCCTCAACTGAGCAATCTCCGCCTCTTGCTGCGACCTCCTGTATGCACTCTGCATTCTCATGGCCTATAAAATAATTCATAATTATTTATATATTAGTGTGTATATATATAATATTATTAAAATTGTTAAACTATTCATATGCATGATTAAATTTACATATTAGTACATGTCAAAATTTACCTCCACATTTCCATAGCTATACCGTCGACTGGTCCGAGAAGGCGGGTCAATAATAGCATCCCAAATATGGTTCTCCTCCTCTAGCTCTTCCCGAACAATGGACTGTGCTACACGAGCCCGCTCTGCTTCGTACCTCTCCTGCGATTACAAACAATTGTTTTACACGATAAAAACCGAATTTCAAAATTTTGAAAATAAAATAAGACAAAATATTGTTGTTAACAGTAAATTAATTTACCATTGCGGATTGTGATTTGTCATCCGTCCACTCGTACGAAACATTGCCCTCTTCGTCGGTCCTTTCCAAGGCATGTGTGGTCTTGAACAGCTCGGCCATAGTGGGCTCGCGGTTGTATCTCGCGGCCTGAAAATATATAAATATTATTGCTAATCTGATTATAAAATATTGTAATAAAATGTAAACACAGTTTATAAATTTAATTACCAGCTCTCTCTTATGCTCCTGAAAGGATTTGGAGCCACCACGGTGCAATGCAGGATTTTTATTCATGTTTGTCCGGTTCCACGCAGATAGCTTCTACAAATTAAGATAAATTATCATGTATATATCTTGCGAGATTTATATTAGATTTAAATAACAAAGCAAACATATATTACTTACTTTTACTGTCGGACTGTCCCAAAGCTGAAGAAAATCATTCCATACACCCTCGCCCATCCAGTTTGGCTTTTTCCCTGAATTTTTGGCCTTGGACAGTGTATCCCTGTAATTTTTTCTCATTCGTTTGTTCAAGATACGATTTGCATATCGAACCCTCAACTCGGGCTTTTTGTCGAATCTTCTTCTTCAGATGATTCAAGTACCTATTAAGATATTTATTACATATTTAGATATACAAATTTGAAATTGACATGAACATTGCATATGTTAATTTACCTCTCAAATGGATACATCCATCCATATTGCACAGGACCTCGAAGAAGTGCTTCGGATGGAAGATGAATAGGTAAATGCTCCATTACGTTAAAGAAACCAGGCGAAAGTATTTTCTCCAGTTTGCATAGCAATATGGGTATTTCTACTTCAAGTTTACGTATACGGTCCACCTTTAATGTTGTCGAACATAGCTGTTTATAAAACAAACACAACTCTGTTATGACATTCCATACTTTTAAGGGCAACAGTTCTTTGAAAGCCTCGGGGGGTAAATATTCCATAATGATATGACAATCGTGACTTTTCATCCCACTCAATTTACTATTTTTGAAGTCAACACATCTACGATGATTGGAAGAAATCCCATCGGGGAATCTTAATTCTTCCACCCACTTTAGCACGACTTTTACTTGCTTATTGTCTAGCTCATAGCATTCTTTCGGTTTTTTATTATCATTAGGCTTCATATGAAGTTCCGGGCGCTTATAATAGTTTGCTATATCAAGCCTCGAATTCAAATCGTCCTAGGTTTTGCCCTTTACATTCAAAATTGTATTAAACAGATTATCAAACTCGTTCTTTTCGTTGTGCATCACGTCAATATTATGTCGGAGTAAGAGATCTTTCCAATATGGTAACTCCCAAAATATGCTTTGTTTGCACCAATTATGAATGGTTGACTTTCCTGGGATTTCAGTCTGGACTCCAGTTTCATGTATCTTTGGATAGTCTCTTACAATTTCGTATATTTCCTCGCCTGACCAAACCTTAGGTGGTTTCAGATTCTCTTCTCTGTTAGCTATGAAATTTTTCTTATCTCTTCTAAAACTATGATTGGGATGAAGAAAACACTGATGACAATCAAACCATGAAACTTTCTTCCCATATCGTAACGAAAATGCTCGTATTTCTTCCATACAATAAGGGCATGCTAGACGACCGGCCGTACTCCAACCAGAAACCATCCCGTATGCAGAAAAATCATTAATCGTCCATAACAAAGAAGCGAATAACCGGAAAAAAAATTCGTTGATACATCGTAAGTTTCGACTCCTTCATTCCACAGTTTCTTCAACTCTTCGATCAATGGTTGTAAATAAACATCAATTCCTTGAGTTGGATCATAAGGGCCGGCAACGACAGTGGTGAGAAACATATATGGTGTTTTCATACACATCCATGGAGGTAAATTATACGGAGTAACGATAATTGGCCAGGATGAATATTTACTACCAAACTGTGAAAATGGTGAAAATCCATCCGTACATAAACCAAGTCTGACATTACGACTTTCCGCAGCAAATGCGGGATAGGACTTATCGAAATGTTTCCATGCTTCACCGTCGGATGGATGTATCAAAGTTCCTTCTTACGCTGTTCTCACACTATGCCATCGCATATGACAGGCCGTAGCAGAAGACGCATATAATCTTTGAAGTCTGGGAGTGATGGGTAAATAATGCATTCTCTTGTACGGGACTTCTTTCCCTTTCTTCTTTCTTGGTTTGTACTTTCTTCGTTACATATTTTGCATTTTCTGAGGTCGACGTCGTCTTTCCAATACAACATGCAACCTTTCACACATGCATCTATCTTCTCGTACGGTAGACCGAAAGCGGACATCAATTTTTTACTTTATAATGACTATCGCACATCAAATTGTTGGGTGGCATGTATCGTTTTGCAGCTTGTACAACTGCTGTAAATGCAGCTTCCGTAAGGTTGAATTTTGATTTCATAGTTATGTAGTCGGCGGTTACTGAAAGTTCGGTTCCGCTTTTACATCCGTCCCACAACGTCCTCTTAGCAGAATCCAACAAACCGTATATTTTTTTTAGCTCCCGCAGTCGGTTCTTCTTCGACATTTTCATCTTCATCGACAGCTTCCGTTGTAGGAAACATTGATCGTGCTGCATCATCCACCATATTTTCTATCGGATTCGTCATCATATTACCGTCCTTTAAGACTTCAGTATTAGGTGTAGGTTCAACAAGTTCTCCATGACGATCCCAGAAATAATAATCAGGCACGAAACCATATTGATACAAATGTACTTCAACTATATCCGATTTCAAATGCTTCAAATGTTGGCACTTACAACACGGGCAAGAATTTCTGTATAGTTTCGGTTATTAGATTTAGCAAATCTAATAAATTCCTGTACACCGTTGTAGAAATGTTGCTTTATTGATCCTTTCTTTCCAGTTCTGACTTCATACATCCAAGTGCGGTCGAGAAAATAATTGAACATTTTTCCTGATTTAAAAATGTATGTTAGACAATTTAAATGATTAATTTACAACCATTCTCCATTGTAAAAAGTTCATTGTTCCAGGAAAATCAAAATATAAACTTCACTTTATTTTTTTATTTTTGGGTATTTTGATTTTCACTTCGATGGTTAGTCATCCTACTTCCCATTACAAACACAATAATGTAATTACATTTTATAAATCATTTCAGATTAAACGTTCAACAAAATTTCAGAAGCGCTTCCCTTATGTTCCCTGTATCGTACACAAATGCGTGTACACAGGGAACGTAAAGGAAGTGCTGTCGAAATTTTGTAACCGTTTAAAATGAATTGATTTATAATATGTAATTACTTTATTGTGTTTGTAACTTGTCCAATACAGGGACAAATCCGATAAATATTGTATCAGATGAATATAAATGTCTGTTCCGTTACAAAACGAACATCCATATAACGATCATATACAACACTTGCCAGACGGGGCCAAAGACAATCTAAGGGATAAAGAAATTTCTTTAAATTTTATCAAATATTATTGTTCTTTTCAAATTTTGACAATGTTTCAACTATTTATATTTTATTTCAAAAATTTGTGTATTTGAATTTTAGTTCAACATTCAATTAACAATTTTACTTCAATATTAATTTCTTTATTTTTTTTTAACGACATAGATTTTATGTGACTATTTGTTGTTGTTATATTCATTTCTTAATTTCTTTACAAAATCGATTTTAGTACAATATCAGTTGTTTTTAAAGTCATTTCCTAATTTTTTTCAAATAAATTATATATTTGCAGAATTTTTAATGTTCTCATATTCATTTTTTTATTTTTTGTACAAACTTTATTTTTTACAATATATACAACCTTTTGCATTTTGTCCGTCGCTAGCCGTCGCGATTCATCGCTAAAATTATCAAAATGGCAATCGCTAATCGTCGCTAGTCATCGCTAGTCGTCGCTCAATCAACTGGGTAAATAAAACAATTATCAATGAATATAATTAGAAAACAACAATTTCTAATTATCGAATAGATAATTAGAAAACAATAAAAAACTAATTATTAAATAAAAATTTGTCAATTTAAATTTACTTAAGAACTTAAATTTGTAATTTATCAATTTCATAAACTATGAAATACTTTCATGTAAATTTATCAATAACCAAGTTAATCATTAATATACACTATTTTTTCACCTAAAACAACGAACCATGTTAATCGCCAACACTAGTTATCGACATCAACCATTTATTCAACTTCATCATGATGAAATAATTAATATGTACTTAATTCAAGTTCATGATAATAAACTAATTAATCTACCAAATCAACATACAACACTACTAATACCTAATTTAACAACACTACTAATACTCAAATGAACAACAAATCTAAACTTTACAACAAATCATAATTGAATTAGGGTTTAAACTAAACCTGAAAACATCAAATTTACATTCAAACCAGAGATTAGGAGCATACCGACACAAATTTGGGTGATTTGGAGGCTTTGAAGGGTTGGGCGCCGGTTGGGGTGACGGGGGGCGACGAAGTTGGGGAAGGAGGAAAAATTTGGGGAAGGAGGAAAATGAAATCTGAGCTCTCGGCCAGGATCTGTATATTTCGATTTGCGACGGCTAGCGACGACCGCTTTTTTTAGCCGTCGCTAGCCGTCGCCCCCCTTCGTCGCTAATCGATGCCTTTCTTGTAGTGATAGAATAAGGGGAGAACTTGCATTTCTCTATTGTGATATTTTTGTTTGTAGAGATCATAATGACATTACGATTTTTTCCTAACCAATTTTTGAACTTTTTATTTCGTTTTTTTTCTTCATATTTTATTATTTTTTAAGCTTTCTACTTAACAAAAAAAATTCTAGAATCTTGAAACTAAAAGAAAATAATTCATACAAGTTTTATATTCCGAAAATTATGAACTATTTTAAAAATCCAACATGTTTGAAATTCTAGGATATTTAGATTTCTTTTATACATTTTAAAAGTTTTGAAAAAAAAAATTCAATTTTACAAAATTTTAATTTATTTTTCGTAACTTATATATGAAATTTTGATTTTGACTTTTTTCTAAACTTTTTTGATTTTCTCCTAAAATTATGAATTTTATGAATTTAAACTGTTGGGTGAATTCTCACCCAGAAGATCTCAAAACCAAGAAGCCACAGTTTCACTCGGGTTCGCAATCTCCACTTCATTCAGCACGACCAATCACCTTCCCATTCGGCCTTGACTCATCCGGCCTTAACACATTCGGCCTCCACCTCATTCGGCCTTGACACATTCGGCCTCCACCTCATTCGGCCTCCACCTCATTCGGCTTCCTTTCCACCACCGGTCCAAGCAGACAACACCGAACCAACTTCCAAAGCCACCACCGAATCAACATTCCCCTCTACTGCCGAACCAGAGGGATGCTGCCCCATGCCGAACCAACCCATCAACAAGGCCACCACCGGACCAAACGAGCACCGAACCACCTAACTACCACCGGTCCATACCTACCACCGACCCAAAGCCCAATGCCGAACGAAGCTCTGCCGAACCAGGTGATTGCCAGTCCAGATTGTCTCAGCCCGGGCCCACCAGCAGCTATATACCTCCAAGACCCCTGCCCCCTGCCTCATTCTATAAATAGAGGGGTAGGGGTACAACAATGGCGGACAAGTTTGAGAGCTCAAGCAAGGAAGGAACTTTCAAACTACTTTCATATACTTATATACGAAGCATTGTACTTGTAATCTGAAAGAAAGAAGATAATAACATATAAAGTGGACGTAGGCACATTCTGGCCGAACCACTATAAATCCGCGTGTCTTTTACATTTCAGCCCCTACTTCTTTTATATTTACATACTCATCTAAAATCATTGAAAATCACATATAATCAACTAAATAATACGACTTGGAGGTGTTTGTCCATTTTTTGTGCAAACATTTTTGGTGCTTTCATTGAGAGTTGAACTCAGGCTTCAGCTTCTCCCACTCAACCTTCTTCTTAACAACATCGCTCGTTACTTAGAAATCATGCCTTCCAAACAGAGAAAGGATGTTAACAAAGGAAAGAACATCGCAACTAGCAGCCTTCCAGATCCAGCAATCGCAGATCAGCCCACTTCAACAGCAGTACCAGATGAAAATCAGGAAAATCCAACTGGTCCCGCAACGGAACGACCAATCACTAGGGCAGATCTGGACAGGGTTGTGGTTGAAGTAACTAACCGCTTCACATCCCAACAAGAAACTTTGGTGGACCAACTCATGTCACGCTTAAGGGATGCTGAAGAGTCCAACCGCAACACTGAATCATGGGGTGAATCCCAATCTGGAGGATCTCGGAGGCAACAAAGGTCTTCCCTCTTCGAAGAAGCTATCAACAGGAACAACAATGATAGGGGCCGCGCCCGGACTCAGCCCGAATTCCGACTCGAGGAAGCGCTTGGAACCAAACCCAGTGGGGGAGGCACCAGGCGAGGATCAGATGTAGCTGAGCCAGTCATGCCACCTAATCATAGAAACCCCGCTGAACGGAGCCGAGCTAGGACCCAGCCCGAAGTTGACCCCATGGATATGCTCGAAACAGAACCCCACAGGGGAAGATCAAGGCAGGGAGCAACTGTAGCTGGTCCTAGCGTGCATCCGAGCAGCCAGAGACAACCACTGGATAATGCTAGAAGTGATAGACTATACCATCCCTATAGGTCATCTGGACGAGATAGATCCCGCAGGGAAGAACCAAGCTCGTTTTTGTCCGCTCCAAATTCTGACGAACGAATGACACGATTATTCAGAGAATGTGTCCAACTGGAGCAAAGGGACCGGGGAATAGGCGCTAGGGTCACCAGCCCCTTTACCCGAAACATCGAAACTGCCATCACTCCCCGGGAATGGAAAATGCCAACCATGGAACCTTACAAAGGAACTTCCGACCCCATCGTACACTTACAGAGATACACCCAGCATATGCTCATGAGTGGAGCAACAGAAGGAGTATTATGTAAATGCTTTCCGCTATTCCTAGCAGATCTAGCTACCTCCTGGTTTTGCCATCTACCCCAAGGATCCATCAGCTCATGGGAGATGTTGAAAGAAAGGTTTATTAGCCAGTTCCGCATCCATGTGGAACAACCCAAGGATGCTTATTCTCTATCCAATGTCAAACAGAAATCCGGAGAGACGCTGCAACAATATCTAACACGGTTCAACGCCGCAGCGGCAGCAGTTCAAGATGCCGATGAAAAACTCACTCTAATGGCCCTCTGTAGTGGTGTACATCCAGACACCAAGTTTGCCAGAAGATTAACTAAGGAAAAACCAGCTACCTTGCCTGATTTCTTCCATGAAGCTGGAAAGTATATGAGACTTGAAGACGCTGCTACGGAGAGGCAGTCAGGGCAACAAGGCAAGATAGTTCAGGACAAGGTTCCCACTGCGGCTAAGGACGCTCGAAGAAATGAATCTAGAGACAATGCTGGGGGCAGGAAGGTCGAAAAGCGCCAATATCGACCAGGACCGAGATTTGACTCCTACACTCCTTTGAATGAAACAATCGAAAACATCTTCCTAGCCACTCAGGGCGAACTCGGATACAAGCGCCCCCCGCACAAGAAAGAATCAGATAACGCACTCAAGTCTGGAAAGTTCTGTCGCTTCCACGAATCCCACGGGCATGACACCAATGAATGCCACCATCTTCGGGATTTGATCGAAGAACACATTAGAAGAAGAAGGCTGGAACGCTATGTGAAAGGTCAGAACAGGACTCCAACTCCTGTCAATGAGAACTCAAAGCAACCCCTCCCAGAAGTAGGCGGAGGGAGTCGCAACAATCACAACACCTGTGGCTCTAGTCAAGAGAAGATAGTGGTCCTTACCATCTCGGGAGGACCACACATCGCCGACAGAAGTTGGGCAGAGATGGAAAGGTATGGCAAGTCGCTTAGAAATGCAGAATGCTATGTTAACTCCATCACGGAAGAACGCCACCCGAAACGAAAAGAGAGCGACGACATCATATTCAGTAGGCGTGATTTGGAAGGAAGACAGTACCCACATATGGATCCTATGGTCATCTCTGCCTGGTTCGGTCCAGCTAAAGTTTTTCGGATTCTAATAGACACAGGAAGCTCCGTAAATATCCTATTCAAACATGCTTTCGACAAAATGAAGTTATCAATGAAGGATGTATCACCCTGTGACAAACCACTGCACGGTTTCACTGGAGATGCAAAAATGCCCCTCGGGCAACTTGACCTCTTCGTCGAAATAGGAAGTCATCCCCGCTCCGTTGTGCGAAAACAAACGTTCGTACTAATAGAAAACCACTCGGCTTACAACGCCTTCTTGGGAAGACCAGCCTTGTCTGACTTCCAGATTGTATTAGCCCCCTGGTGCCTGAAAATGAAATTTCCAACAGACAACGGAGTAGGAGAAGTAGAAGGAGATCAAGATGCTGCCCGAGACTGCTACGTAACTGAACTTCGCAATAACCGCAGAAAGAATAAAGGAAAAGATGCAGAGACTACTCTCTGCATGAAAAGCTTGGAGGCATAGCAACTAAAGAAAGCCCCTCCTCTTCGATACACAAGCGATCCCTTCAATGAACTAGACCCCAGGGATAAAGAGGAGGAGGCTACCGCCGAGCCTGCAGAGGCTATGGAATTCGTATCTGTAGACAAGCACGATTCAAGTAAACTATTAAAAGTCGGATCTCAGCTAAAAACGGAGTTGAAAGATCAACTCATTGACTTACTCCGCCACAACTTAGATGTATTTGCGTGGACCCATGCCGATATGACAGGAATCTCCCCCGACATAGCATGCCACATGCTGAACATCGATCCCACCAAGGTACCAGTAAAGCAGAAAAAGAGGAGCATGGGGGCAGAGCGATCGGCAGCCCTTGATGAGGAAGTAAAGAATCTACTTGCTAATGGCTTCATACGGGAAGCCATCTACCCAGAATGGATCGCTAACCCAGTGCTAGTAAAAAAGGCCAATGGAAAGTGGCGAACATGTATTGACTTCTCCAATCTGAATGACGCTTGCCCAAAAGATTGCTTCCCACTTCCCCGAATTAACCAACTTGTGGACAGCACAGCCGGACACGAACTCCTATCTTTTATGGATGCATACTCCGGATATAACCAGATTCCCATGCACGCTCCTGATCAAGACCACACTAGCTTCATCACCGACCGCGGACTATATTGTTACAAAGTCATGCCTTTTGGACTCAAAAATGCTGGAGCTACCTATCAGCGCCTCGTCAACAAGATGTTCGCGGAACTAATAGGACGAACTATGGAAGTGTATGTGGATGACATGTTGGTAAAGTCCAGGAAAGCCGACGACCATGTAAGCCACTTGGGCGAGATGTTTCAAGTACTTCGCCGATATGGAATGAAGCTGAATCCTCTAAAGTGCTCCTTCGGAGTATCTTCGGGAAAATTCTTAGGATTTATCGTCCACGCCAGAGGAATCGAAGCAAACCCTGAACAAATCCGGGCTCTAAAAGAAATAAGGATACCCTCCACTCGAAAAGAAATGCAGAGCCTAAACGGAAAGGTGGCCTCCCTAAGCAGATTCATTTCCAAGGTAACTGACAAGTGTGTCCCTTTCTTCGAAGCTCTCAAGAAAGACAAAGGGAGATTCGAGTGGACCGATGAATGCTTAAAAGCCTTCCTCAACCTAATCGAACACCTTCAGAGACCACCAGTACTCTCAACTCCAAATGAAGGTGAAGTGTTATACCTATACCTCGCTGTATCATCTCATGCTCTAAGCGCCGCCTTGGTAAGAGAAGAAGACCGCACACAACGCCCGATTTACTTTGTAAGTAAGAGATTTACAGGGGCAGAGGCCAGATATCCTAAACTAGAGAAATTAGCATATTGTTTATTGATCGCGTCACGAAAACTGCGACACTACTTCCAGTCTCACTCCATCAGGGTTCTAACCGATCAACCGCTAAGACAAGTGCTCCATCGTCCTGACACTTCTGAGCGACTCCTCAAATGGTGCATCGAACTAAGTCAGTATGATATCACCTACCATCCTCGCACCGCTATCAAAGGACAAGCCATGGCCGATTTCATTGCCGAATTCACTACCAACGAAGGCAAGGAACAATCCGAAGTAGCAAAAAACATCAAGTGGAACCTCTTTGTAGATGGAGCATCGAACGAACAAGGCTCGGGGGCAGGAATTGTGATCATCACCCCCAGGGGAAGAAAGTTGTACTATGCATTAAGGTTGGAGTTCACGGCCACTAACAACGATGCTGAATATGAAGCAGTAATAGCGGGATTGGAGCTTGCCCTGGAAATTGGAATCAATTCCTTATGTCTTCATAGTGATTCTCAGCTTATCGTAAACCAGGTACTAGGAGAATTCCAGACTCGAGGAGAACGACTCACAGCATACCTAAAGAAAACCAAACTGCTGCTCGATCAATTGGACCACTATCTAATCAAACATATTCCTCGAGAAGAGAACCAAGAGGCAGATGAACTTGCAAAGCAAGCTAGTATGAAGAATAGCACCATTTTCGGAACACTAGCCATCTCAAGGCAGCTAGCCCCAAGTTTCAAACCAGTAAATCTGGTAACTGCAATCGAAGAAGGAACCTGGATGACTCCCATCCGGAAATATTTGCAAGATGGCACACTGCCCGACAGGCGTGACGAAGCCAAGAGGATCTTGAGGAAAGTTCCCCACTACACGATACAAGAAGGCATCCTCTATCGGCGTGGCTTCTCTGGCCCCTTATTGAGATGCGTCGCTGGAAGGGAAGCCAAGGAGATCTTATCAAACATCCATCAGGGAGGATGCGGAGATCACACTGGAGGGCAGACTTTGGCAAGGAAGATACTCCGATATGGATATTACTGGCCCACACTAAACAAAGACGCTCTAGACTTCGTCAAGAAATGCGACAGATGTCGGAAATTTGCCAAGATTCCTCGACTGCCCACAAATGAAATTACTCAAATGACCAGCCCTTGGCCCTTTGCTGTATGGGGAATTGACTTAATTGGCGAACTGCCAACGGGCCGAGGCGGAGCCAAATATGCTGTAGTGGCAGTCGATTATTTCACCAAATGGGTGGAAGCAGAACCTCTAAATAAAATATCTTCAACAAAAGTTATAAACTTCTTGATCAAAAATATTCTGTGCAGGTACGGAGTCCCACTCAAGATCATATCAGACAACGGACTCCAGTTTGACAGCGAAGAATTTGCCGACTGGTGCCAAGAGCATGGAATTCATAAAAGCTTCTCATCAGTAGCTTATCCTCAGGCAAACGGACAAGTTGAAGCTGTCAACAAAATTCTCAAAACCCTAATCAAGAAGAAACTTGAAAAGTCAAAAGGCGCTTGGGTGGACGAACTTCCTACGGCACTATGGGCATACCGCACGTCTTTCAGAACATCAACGGGACATACTCCTTTCTCTTTGGCATATGGATCGGAGGCAATGCTCCCAGTTGAGACTATTGTGCCTTCCCACCGTAGGATCCACTACAACCCAGAAGAAAATGAAGAACTCCTCCTCATGTCTTTGGATCTGATTGAGGAAAGGAGAAACGATGCAGCACTTAAAGCAGCAGCTCACAAACAAAAGGTGGCAGCGCTATACAATTCCAAAGTCAAGCATCGCAGCTTACAAGAAGGAGATCTTGTCCTCAGGCGAATCTTTCCGCGCCCGGGGCACTAGACCCCATCTGGGACGGACCGCATGTAATTCATAAAGATCTCCACAACGGAGCTTATATTTTGTCAACAGTGGACGGAGAGGTGTTCCAAAGGGCATGGAACATCCGACACCTCCGTCGATACTTTTCTTAACTTGTACTGCCCATATGAAGTGAATTAACAAAGAGAATCAGTGGACGTAGGCACTTTCGTGCCGAACCACTTTAAAAAATCTTGTCTCTTTTTAGCTTGTTCCTTTATGTCTTGGCTACTTGTTAAGTTTTATCCCTTTCTGTTGAACAAAATCCTATGGCATCTCCACTCAAGACGCACCGCGGCCTTATCTGGACTAGGCCTAACAGGTACGCTACGATTCTATGCACTCGCCAATGAGACACTTTTGCTCCAGCATCCCTCTGCTGCGGGTTAACTCATTGCGCGCCTGCCCTCAAAGCCAACTGTAATGAGCCGATTATAAGTCATCATAAAGGCCGACTATAGCCGATGGCAGCTCATTACGGCGTTCGGCTCGCCGGCAACTGTGAACCTACTTTAAGCCCCAACATAAGGTGTGGCCAGCCAGGGGTAGTTCACGGCCAACGGCACCCACGCTAGCCGGCCACGATAAATCGAATAATACCCACGATTACGGACCATAATGGTTCGGGTAGTTACCGTGCGCGATCTCGGCTCCGATGTGTCTTAAGTGCGGCTGTGGTAAAAAAGAAAACTCCCCGCGGAGGCGTAAGATGGGTGACAAATGTCTCCAAGACCCACAGCTAGGGAAAGTGACTACAAAACCCGTTTGCCACGAACTTAAGCACATCGACGGCCTTCCGTGACTGGAAGTTTTACTTTTACTATATTTCCATTTCATTTAAATACTTTTCTCCTATCCTGTATAACAAACTCTAAGGTACAGGAAACCAAATAGGAAGCATTCGCTCATGAGAAACTAAGTCTGCATACTGGGTGGCAGGGTACTCAGCTATATCCGTGAACAGTTACATAAGACACTCTAAGCTACCGCCTGCAAATGAAACATAAAGGGCGGTACTCTCTTTTCTTGTACATAAATACGTAACTATAGCTTGTACGTACAATAACATTGCAACACATGAAATTATATTTCTAGCAAAAAACTTAGCATCAAACACAACTAGAATCACAGGCATATGCATAGTTATATTTCTCACGCAGCACATCAAGATGACAACAACATTTAAACATAACAACATCAGCTTATATTATAAAATCACACGAAGTTATTCTTTGCAAATAATATTATTATAGTTACATGTCAATGACTAACGTAAACAGTGATAAAAAGAAATAAAAAGGTGGCAGCCGCGTCCACACTCCATCACCAACTTCCCCAGTCTACTTAGCCGCAGGATCAGAGCCCCCAGCATGTGGATCAGGAGTCCCACCTGTCCAGTTCAGAAGAGGAATTCATTAAACGAACGATCAAGTTATGAAAACACGGAAAGGAAAGAAAGGGAAAAGAATAACTCACCAGCATCCGCCGCTTGATCCTCATCATCCAACTGCACGCCCGCTTCCTCTGCAGCAAGCAGCCGCATCCCCTCCTTCACCGCCGCTTGCTCCTCCTTCGAGAACTAGGCAGTAACCGCATCCAAATTGAAAGCCTCTCCGCCTTCCTTACCCGCGTTCACCCTGGCCTCCTCTAAAGCCTGGAGATACACCTTGGCCATCACCCGAGGGTAATCGTCCATCCAAGACAAGCCGCCCTCCTTCCAAGTGTGGAAGTACATGTCCTGCAGCATCTCATCCATCATCCCCTCATTCTCCTCAAACTCCCTCACCCGGGCCTCGGAAGCTTGCAACTTGGCGACGGCAATGTCCCTCTCTGATTGGTATCTCAAGCAGTCAGCCTGGAGAGACCTCCTCATTTCCTCCTCCTTTAACTTGAGGACCTCCTCATCTCCTCCATCTCCTCCTTCAACTCGGCCTGAGCCATCTCCGCAGCCTCGAGCCTCCCAGACAACTCCTCTACCCGCTCAAGATCCGCATTTCGAACCTCGTCCACCGTCGTAATGGCCATGTTAATCCGTTCCCTGCAGGCGACCTCCATCTTCCGTAATTCCGCCCTACTGGCCTTCTCCATCGTCTCTTTCAGCCGCTTGGAGGCTTCCTCATGCTGGGAAATCTGGATGGCTTGATCGGTGAGCTGCTTGGCCTGATCGGCAACTTTTAACCTCAACCGAATATTAGCACTCCCGATCTCTTCCCCGGCCTTGGCCAATTTAGCATGATGCTCCATTAACTTCTTGGTCTCTGCGGCCACCCGATCGATGTTAGCCTTGGCTTCGTCCCCCATGGTGACTACCCGTGTAGTAAGTAAATCAAGATCTAAAGACTTGGCCTCGTCCAGCACTCTTACCATGGGGTTGCGGGGAAGGAGGTGCTCGCCCGTGGCCTCATCAAATGAGATATCCTGAAAGCTCGGATCTAAATCAGGATGACCGGCAAAAGGGTCACGAGGCACGGGGCGAGGCACATCAGGACGCCTTATACGAATAACAGTTGGGCTCTTGAAAGGAGGATGAGGGGGGCCGGATTCCGTGCTCTCCTCCGTAGTATCACGAGGAGGCTGAGTAGGAAGCTGCGAACCAGGGGAAGACTCAAATAAGGAACGGCTCCGCTTCTTTTTCCGAATGCCCTCTTCAATGACCCCAAGAAGAGGGCGATAACTGACTACATCCCCAGTGCGACCAGTAGAGGGTTTCGCAGAAGCTCTCCTCGACTTAAACTGCTCAAGGCGGTGTCGAACGTCCGACGTTTTAACCACCTGGCCTGCCCCTGGAATAAAGAACAAGTGTTACGAACATACAATAATCCACAGTTCGAAAAATGTGTTAAGTTAAAAGGAAAGAAAAGTGAGAAGACACATCTATTATACAAACCCGGCGGAGGAGTGGGATACTGCAATAAGTCCTGGATCTCATTCCAGGACGGAAGTGAACCGTAAAAAATTTCTAAGTCCCTATCGAAAATGGAATCGGCAGAGGACAAAAGTTCACCTTGCATCGCCGGAATCGCCCTAGCTGAGGAACCCTTAGAGGATGGGTCAGTGCCAGCCACAGCTTTGCCGGTTTCCTTTGCCTTCTCCGTTTCCGACTCTCCCTCCGACTCCCCGAAGGCCCGACGGAGAGCCTCATCCAGTTCAAGGTCTTGCTCAGAGGGTAGGGCACCGACGCCACTACCACCTTGACCGTCGCCATCTCCTCCACCCTCCGACCCTTCTCCAACCTCGCCTCCTTCCTCCTCTTCTACACCTTCCTCCTCCGGGACAGTCGGAAAAGTACTTGAAGAAGGGCCATCAGACTTCTTCAGTTTCTTCCCCCCGACAACGGGACGCTCTGCAAAAGGCTCCCTCTTACCGCTCTTCACCATAGCTCCCTCCTTAGCTTTAGCAGCCTTCTCCTCAGCCGTGTCTCTTTGCTTAACCACGGACTGGTGCGGTAAGATCAAATTATACTCCAAGAGGGTTGCGTTCCTGATCAAGAAGGAGGCCGACCGGTCCCGTGCCGGAATAGCCTTTAGTTCAGCAGCCATTCGCACCAAGGAATCATCCTCCACGACTGCAATACCACCTGTCGCTAGCCAGAAATAGAAGCATGTCAGAAAAAACACTACAGTCAAAACATGGAAAATATAAATGAAATCCATCTTACAGCCGGAAGTGAAAAGGCGGAAAGAAACAGCATCGTCCTTGATGAAGAACCACTCTTTCTTGAACATGGTAAACTTGGAACATAAGTCCAGGACTGGTTTGAAGGGCACGGCCGCTTCCAGACTAATATACGGAGACCCCTTCTTATAGCCTCTCAGGTTGTACAAGTATCGAATTTCCCGGTTAGAAGGAGGACGCCCGTACCTCCTCTGGAAGATAACAAAGAGGCTCACCAGGATGGCATAAGAGTTAGGCTGAAGTTGGAAAGGAGCCACCTTCAAATATGTGGTGAAACTTACTATCCAAGCGTTGATAGGAGGGATAGCACCGCACATGCAATGGTATCTGCTATAAGCAAAGTAGCCTTCGGGAGGATTATACGGCATCACTCCATCTCCCGGCAGCAGCATAAGAGCCCTGTCTATCCCGAAGGAACGGGATATGACGTCAAGTTGCTCCTCCTTTAGGGAGCTAGGAAAGCAATCAGGGGGGGAGATCAGAAGTTCCTGTGGACCATATCCATCCACTAATGACCTCGGAACAGGTCGATGTTGCCCGGATCCTGGTTGGGCTGGGGGCACAGAAGAAGGCTCTCCCCCATCCTTGGATTTCCGTCTGTCTGATCGTGTTTCTGCCTTACGAGTCATTTATCTGCATGCACAAAAGTGAAAAACATGACGTTAGAACGAAAGTATAAGCAAGCAAGCATACATAAGTCCAGAATACGAGGTTCATTCGGCACTGGGGTCCTAAGTCCATTCGGTAGTACAAGTCTTAAGTTCATTCGGTGGTACATGTCCAAGTTCATTCGGCACTAAGGCCTTAAGCTCATTCGGCATTTGAGATCCTACGTGTGCATTCGGCATTCTGAACCATTCGGTAATAAGAGGCATTCGGCAATAGGGTACATACCTGATTCGGTAGAAGATTGGTTCGGCAGAAGATTGGTTCGGCAGAAGACTTGGTTCGGTAAGGAAAAACCAAAGGGGGGTGTAGCCTCTATATATAGGCGAGCTCAGGACCGCCGAACCAGCTGGTTCGGCCCACCGAATAGAAACACCGGACCAATACCAAACATACCGAACCAAACGAATACCGAACGAACCCATCCATGCCGGACCAACTAAAGGACCGAATGAAGCTATCTCCACCAGCGAAAACCAGGAACAGGGGGCACGCAGGCTCCTCACTCAGATAAGTACCGAACTCTAGAACTAGCTAATAAAATAAGGATTATGATAACAATGAATAAGTCGTAAAACTCTCACTAACATGGATTAATCGTTTACACGTGTACACGACCACGAATGGTCCATAGGCACGCTCTGAATGGTTATTAACCCTATCGTCGTGGGAATTTACACTTTGACACGCCTTTTTAAACTCATAGATGAAACGAATATTTGATTCTGGTAATTATGAAATGGCTAAGCTACTTACACATGTACGGGGTCGCGAACGATCCCTAGGCATGCTCTGAGCTAGCGATAAACCATCTTGACAAACGATCCAAGGATCCACTCTGACGTGAACCTGGCATCGATGATGCTAAGCCCCCTCGGGGCTCACTCTCCCGTCCCAAACGGCTCAGTTCAATTAAAATATTCCGATCACGAACGGTTGTTATTTAAAATCACACTAAAACTGTAAATTCCTTTGCAGGACATCAGCAGGATACGAACATCCAGCCCATGGCGTTACCAAACAAGCCTTTCTACCACAAGGAAACAAAGCGCGACACATGCGAGCACGTGCCCCACTTTGGGGGGCAAATGTTGGGTGAATTCTCACCCAGAAGATCTCAAAACCAAGAAGCCACAGTTTCACTCGGGTTCGCAATCTCCACTTCATTCAGCACGACCAATCACCTTCCCATTCGGCCTTGACTCATCCGGCCTTAACACATTCGGCCTCCACCTCATTCGGCCTTGACACATTCGGCCTCCACCTCATTCGGCCTCCACCTCATTCAGCTTCCTTTCCACCACCGGTCCAAGCAGACAACACCGAACCAACTTCCAAAGCCACCACCGAATCAACATTCCCCTCTACTGCCGAACCAGAGGGATGCTGCCCCATGCCGAACCAACCCATCAACAAGGCCACCACCGGACCAAACGAGCACCGAACCACCTAACTACCACCGGTCCATACCTACCACCGACCCAAAGCCCAATGCCGAACGAAGCTCTGCCGAACCAGGTGATTGCCAGTCTAGATTGTCTCAGCCCGGGCCCACCAGCAGCTATATACCTCCAAGACCCCTGCCCCCTGCCTCATTCTATAAATAGAGGGGTAGGGGTACAACAATGGCGGACAAGTTTGAGAGCTCAAGCAAGGAAGGAACTTTCAAACTACTTTCATATACTTATATACGAAGCATTGTACTTGTAATCTGAAAGAAAGAAGATAATAACATATAAAGTGGACGTAGGCACATTCTGGCCGAACCACTATAAATCCGCGTGTCTTTTACATTTCAGCCCCTACTTCTTTTATATTTACATACTCATCTAAAATCATTGAAAATCACATATAATCAACTAAATAATACGACTTGGAGGTGTTTGTCCATTTTTTGTGCAAACATAAACAATTAATTTACTTAAAAATCTTTAATTTTATAAGTTTATTAAATTTTGCATGATTTTTATTATTAAAAATAAAATTCATTTTTTAACTTTGAAAATTTGTAGGATGAAATGGTAGCTTTATTGTATTTTTCTTAGGGAAGATATTCTGTTTTAGTATCTCCCATAGTCATATATTTTGGTCATAACACTCTGCTTTTTATGACTTCTATTGTCCATATTGTTTCCCCCTTTAACAAAACCCTATTGAAATATTAAACTTGATTTGTTATGATTAATTTTTAAAAGCTTATTATTATTATAGTTTCTAAAGTCTTCTTGCATTTACTGTAGTTTATTGAGAGCTCTTGAATTTTGTAGTAGAAATAAGAATTATGTATGAAATCATGTTTCTAGAATTGTTAAGAGAGTCGTGTTTCTAAAATAGTCCATGGAGTCCTATAAACAGAAGAGCTCTATCGTCATTTTGTATCAGGCACGCAAGCAATAAATCTACTATCAATATAAGAAAAGTTTTCAACAACAAAAAAATTCTTTTGTATATTCTCTCACTCTTTCTCATAAAAATATATTCAATAAAATGGTATCGGAGCTTTAAGATTCTTTCAAAAAAAAGGTAGAGATGTCGAATAACGACGTTCCCTCACAAGTTCCAATACTTATCAAGAACAATTATGAAAATTGGAGCTTAAGGATGATGGCTCTTCTTAGAGCACATAACGTATGGAAAATAGTGGAGAAAGGCTATACTGAACAAGAAAATGAACGTAGATTATCTCAAACTCAAAGGGATAATTTGAGAGATCCAAGGACGATAGATAAGAAGGCTCTTTGTCTAATCTATCAAACATTGGATGATGATACTTTTGAGAACGTTTTGGGATCGTAGTCAGCAAAAGAAGCATGGGAGAAGCTTCGAACATCTTATAAGGGAGTTGATCAAGTAAAAAAGGTACGTCTTCAAACTTTAAGAGGAGAGTTTGAAACTTTGCATATGAAAGAAGATGAGCTTGCTTCTGATTACTTCTCAAGAACTTTAGTGGTTAGTAATAATTTAAAAAGAAATGATGAGAAGTTAGATGATGTAAGAATTAGAAGAAGATTCTTAGATCGGTATATCCAAACTTCAAACATATTGTTGCCAACATTGAAAAAACAAAAAACTTGGAGACCATGGCAATAGAGGAACTTCTAGGCTCATTGCAAGCTTATGAAGAGAAGAAAATGAAGAAGGAAAAGACCGTGAAGCAAGTTCTTAAGACACGGATTGATTCAAAAAAGGAAGAAAATAACTGAAGCCAACAAAAATGGGGTTGTGGCCAAGAAAGAGAAGAGGTCCTGGATATGGACATGGAGGAGGTTGGAGGCCAAACGATGAAATAAACAAGAGAAACAACAATAAAAGAGGAGAAAGCTCAACAAGAGGTCGTGGAAGAGGAAATCCAAGATATGACAAGTCACGCATTAAATGCTACAATTGTAAAAATTATGGACATTATGCTTCCAAATGTAAAGCTTCAAGAAACAATAAAGTTGAAGAGAAGATCAATTACATTGAAGAAAAAATCAAGAGAATGATACATTACTAAAGACACACAAATAAAATGAAAAGGGTGAGGAGAATCGATGGTACCCAGATAACAGTGCAAGCAATCATATATGTTGAAGGAAAAAAACATGTTTATGGAGCTTGATGAATCGGTGAATGGCAACGTCGCATTTGGAATTGAATCAAAGATAGCAGTGAAAGCTAGAGGAAAGGGTCTTATCCGATTGAAGAATGAGAGCACCAATTCATTTTTATTATTTATTATGTGCCAAACATGAAGAGCAACATCTTGGGCCTAGGACAACTCTTGGAGAAAGGTTATGATATTCGATTAAGAGATAATAGCTTTCTATAAGAGGCGGTGCAAGTAAATTCATTACTAAGGTACCAATGTCAAGAAAAAGAATGTTTGTGCTCAACATTCAAAACGATATCGCATAATGCCTTAAGGTGTGCTACAAAGATGACTCTTGGCTTGGCATCCTCGGTTTAGACATTTTAAACTTCAGAGGACTAGAATTGCGCTTCAAGAAGGAAATGTTAAGAGGATTACCATGCATAACCATCCTAATTAAATGTGCGAAGGATGTTTACTTGAAAAGCAATTCAAAATGGGCTTTTTAAAAGAATCATACTCAAGAGCTAAAAATCCGTTGGAACTTATACATATGGATGTGTGTGGTCCAATCAAGCCATGTTCACTTGGTAAGAGTAACTATTTACTTCTTTTCATTGATGATTGTTCAATAAATACATGGGTTTAACTTTTGAAGAAGAAATCAGAGGTTTTTGAGAACTTCAAGAAGTTTAAGGCCCAAGTTGAGAAGGAAAGTGACATTGTGATTAAATCCATGAGATCTGACCATGGAGGAGAGTAGTTATTGTAAAGATAATAGAATCGAACGACAGCTGACTGTGTCTAGATCCCTCCAGAAAAATGGAGTGGCAGAGAGGAAGAATAGGACAATTTTTGTAATGGCAAGGAGTATTCTTAAAAGTAAAGGCTGCCAAAGGAATTTTAGACGGAAGCTGTGGCATGTGCGGTTTATCTATCAAACCGATCTTCAATAAGAAGTGTGCGAGGAAAGACGCCACACGAAGCGTGGAGTGGAAGGAAGCCTGGTATTTCTCATCTAAGAGTCTTTGGAAGCATAGCTCGTGTATGTATACCAGACGAGAAGCAAAGAAAATTGGATGAAAAAAGTGAAAAGTATATTTTTATTGGTTACGACACTAACTCCAAAGGCTATAAGCTTTACAATCCCGATACTAGGAAGATGATAATTAGACGAGATATTGTGTTCGATGAAAAAGGAAAATAGGAATGGAGATCACATAACGACAATTACAACTTTCCATACCTTGAAGGAGATGAAATGCAACAATCAAGGATCGAACAATCAAGAAGGAGCTCACTTCCCCACTAGCTTCACTAACCACAAGTTGTCAAGAAGATGAGAGCTCAAGTGAAAGGGCTGCACGCTTTAAAAGCCTTTAAGAAATTTACAAGGTAATAGAAAATCAAGACAATTTTACTCTCTTTCATCTATTTTTGGATTGTGAGCCTATAAATTTCCAAGAAGCTTGCAAACGAAGAATTGGAAAAATGCTATGGACGAAGAAATCAAGGCCGTCAAGAAGAATGACACATGGGAGTTAGCTTCACTTCCAAAACAACACAAGGCAATTGGTGTGAAGTGGGTGTCAAAGTAAAGAAAAACGCCAAAGGAAAATTCAAAAGATATAAGGCGAGATTGGTGGTAAAAGGTTATAGTCAAAGAGCTGGCATTAACTATGATGAGGTATTCGCTCCAATCGCTTGAACAGAAACTGTTAGACTAATAATTTCTTTAACAGCTCAAAACAATTGGAAGATACATCAAATGGATGTGAAATCTGCCTTCCTAAATGGAGTTCTTAAAGAAGAAATTCATATCGAGCAACCACGAGGCTACAAAGTCAAGGGAGAAGAAGATAAGGTCTTGAAGCTAAAGAAGACTCTTTATGGGTTGAAACAAGCTCCAAGAGCTGGGAACGTTCGAATTGATAATTACCTCCAAGAAAGAAACTTCATCAAATGTCCATGTAGCAACCCAAACATGTTTAAAGAGTTTAAGAAAGATATGACGAAAGAGTTTGAGATGACTGATATTGGGCTCATGTCTTATTACCATGGAATTGAAGTAAAACTAGAAGATAAAGGCATCCTAATCACTCAAGAAGGTTATGCTAAAGAAGCATTGAGGAAGTTCAAGATGGATGTATCTAACCTATTTTGCATGCCGATTGAACATGGAATCAATTTATCAAGGCATGAGGAAGGAGAAAAGATGGACTCAAAACTATTCAAGAGCTTAGTTGGAAGCTTGCGGTATTTAACTTGCACAAGACCCAATATTCTATATGCGGTAGAGTTGTGAGTCAATGCATGGAGAATCCAACAACAACTCATTTGAAGGTAGTAAAGATGATTCTTCGCTATATCAAAGGCACAACAAACTTTGACTTGTAACGCTTTGTTCTAATAATTACGAGCTTGTTGGATATAGCGATAGCGATTGTAGTGGAGATATGCATGACCGAAAAGCACAAGCGGATTCGTATTCTACATAGGAGACATAGCCTTCACTTCGATGTCGAAAAAACCGTCGATTGTCACTCTTTCCACATGCAAAGCGGAGTATGTAGCTACTGTTTCATGTGTTTGCCATCCAATTTGGTTACAAAATTTGCTAAAGGAGTTGAAATTACCACAAGAGGAGTCGATCAAGATTTTCATGGACAACAAGTCAGCAATTGCTTTGGCAAAGAATCCAGTCTTTCTTGATCAAAGCAAGCATATTGATACACTCTATCACTATATTAGAAAGTGTGTCGCCAAAAAGGATGTGCAACTACAATACATGAAGACGCATGATCAAGCTGATATATTCACCAAGCCTCTTAAGCATAAGAATTTTGTCAGGTTGAGCAATTTGCTTGGAATCACAAATCAAGTTTAAAGGGGGTGTTGAAATATTAAACTTGATTTGTTATGGTTAATTTCTATAAGTTTCTTGTTATTAGAGTTTCTAGAGTCTTCTTACATTTACTGTAGTTTATTGAGTGCTCTTGAATTTTTCAGTAGAAATAAGAATTTAGTATGGAGTCATGTTTTTAGAATTGTTTAGAGAGTCATATTTCTAATATAGTAGATGGAGTCATGTAAATAGAAGAGTCCTCTCATCATTTTTTATTAAGCAATCAAGCAATGAGTCTAACATCAATAAAAGAAAAGTTTTTAACAATAAAAAAGCCTCTTTTTTTATATTCACTCTCTCTTTCTCATAAAAAATATTCAACGCACCCATTCCTTTATGATACCGACCTATACTATTCCTTAGAGATAGATGTTAATTTCAAGATTTTAGTGGTAAAATGGCATAAGATGAAAGAAGATGTGGAATATTAGTCATTCTAAACAGGCACATACGTGGTCTTGACATTACTTGCTTGTAACAAAAAGAGTTCTCTTGTTGTTACATGCTACAAATGCCATATATATGCTCATCTCCTTTAGAAGATCTTACGAGGCGGGACTTTATCGTAATCCAACATATGCATCCACTCTAATACAATGTGAGCCCACCTAACAGAAACTAATACATAGTTGGTTGTTAGTCTCTTTCAACCTAATGATTACAACTATAAGTATAAAATGTAAATTTGGTTAAATTGTGATGTTCATTTTATTTTATTATTACTCCAAAATATTAGTATGAAGGTTTTCGTGACTCGAATGCATATTTGACACTGAATTTGCAATACTCAAACAGACGGTTATATGTATTGGTATCGCATGCAAATTTGTATAAACATTAAAAAAAAAAGAAAAAATGTCGTAGTATTGCATTATTGTAATTTTCTTACCATTGTAAAAACATAGTTACATTATGTGTAAGTATGTCCGAAACTTCCATTTTGTGATATGGAGTTATGGACTATAAACTAGGCTTGGATTTGATGCTTGTAGGGTTTAAGTCTAAAGTGTTTGTAATAACAGGAAAATAGTGTCAAGGACAAAATTTCTCAATATTTTAACCTCAAGGACGGGCCTTTAGTATTTTAGCATGAATGACAACTTTTGAATTTCAATTCGAAGAAAGAACAAGAAATTAGCGAGCATGAAAAACACACAAATGAGTCTGGAGCACGTCAAACTTAGATGGCGTTGTTAGCAAGGGTGGCTATTGCGATGACGTTGGCTGTGAGGATGGTTGGTTTGAAGGTGGACGGAAATGGCTAGGGTTTTGAAATAGCTTGATTTGAAGTCATCTAATGATGAAAAATTGATGGCTCTGGTGGTAGGGACGCCGTGGTGAAATGGTGTTTTAGAAGAAACAATAATTCGAGGAAGAAGAAGAAAAGCAATCGAGGAAGAAGAAGAAAAACAAGTAGAAGAAGAAGAAGAGAAAGCCACAGAAAAATTAGGGAAGAAGAAGTAGTATCAGCTATTATGTATCAGTTTTCCAATTTGTAAGTATCATTTTCGAAAATATTTTTTATTTTTGAGTATGTGATTTTTGTTGTATAATAAAATTAGTATAATGTCATAAATTCACGTTTTGAAACGAATATTTTTTATTTGTTATTTTGTTTTTTGCATTCATATTGGTCTGATTGATAATGGATTACTGTGTTGAGTTTATTGAGGATCATTTTTTAGGTATCATTTTTGTTTTTTCTGAGCATCATTTTTTAAAATAATGCAATGTGGAAGTTTTTTACAGTTTCGTTTGTTTGATTATATAAAAAGTGAAGTTGTTACATAGTAAATATGATGATCATTGAGTTGAATTAGTGTTTTGTTAGTATCAAATATTTAATGAATTTTGTTTGAGTATCAGTTTTACTATTAATTTGAGAATCAATTTTTAGGTATCAGTTTTAATGATAGTATGTATCATTTTTGTCAAAACTGTTTTACTTTTTACCTGGAGATGAACCGCTGTCGCGCTTACCATTGTGCAAACTACCTTAGTTGAATGGAATCCATGCTTATGCTGGAGTGGAGCCAGTCGATCTGGCTTGCATAGGAGAATGGAGATGTTTGAGTCAAAGCATCGTTATATGAGATAATGATGTAATTTCATGAGCTGGATATATGTTGATTATGGATAGTCAATTTGTTCTTTATATATGATGATGAACTGATTTTCTGCAAGGATGATTGTTATGATTAAAATGCTTGTTTAAGAATGAACTGTAAATTTAGATAACGGTGACCGAATTTGATAAATTTGAGAACCTAGGAGATTATGGGTGGTTTATTTGAGTATCAACTGTTAGGTGTTAGTTTTAGTTGTTGGTAGCAGTTTTTAGATATCTATTTTTAGTTACCGGTAGCAATTTTTAGGTATCAGTTTTTAAGTTAAGAGTTATCAGTAGCATGTGATGACGGCGGGTGGTGTTGGGGGAGACGGTGGGGCTGGTGGTGTAGGTGATGGCGGTGGGTGGTGGTGCAACGAGTGGTGGTTGATAATTTTGATGATTTATCCTTATGACTAATTTTGGAAGAATGGTTGTCATTATCAATAATTTTGAAAGAATGTTTGTATTTGTGGCTAAAATATTGAGTTTGTGTCTTTGAGCTAAAAGAATACAAATTTTTGCCCTTTATATAAAAAAACCCTCAATTATAAGGCATTAACATGTTTTTTCAGTTGTTTGACAACCTTTTACTTCCTAAGCAACCTTTGCTAAATTGCATGATTTTCTGAATAAAGCCAGGGTTCCATCTTGCATGTGTAAATTATATTTAGTTTAACTGAACTTTTGAACCTTACAGTAATATTTATTTTCCTCCGTTGAAACATCATCTGAGTAGCCTGAAGAGTAATCAAAGATGAATCTTTCCATTAATATGTTGTTATCAGTTACACTTCATATTTTGTTATATTTTGAATTTTGTTTGCTTAACAGGTTTGTATCTTACGTGGTTTATTTTCTTCATTTACCGATCACTGGATAATCACGCGAATATTCTTTATAAGTTACTCATATTTGCTCTAACTAGTAGTATCTATTTTAATGTGAGCAATATCGAATGAACTTTTTCATATCTATATAGTATGAAATTTTAAACTAAAAATTTATGTGCATGTTAAACATAGATAATAAGTGCAAAGTTCCTTCTATGCCAAATGACAAATGTAATCATCCTTTATTTGCCAAACGGCGAACATGTAAAAACATTATATAGCAGTCTACATACAATAAGGTATCTTAGTTCTCTAATGGAAGAGTACCATGATAATATTGACTGCGTACTATGCTACTTTAATATGATAATGTAGATTCAGATGTGCTGGTGCAGTGGCGTAGTCAAAAAATGTAATTGGGGGGGGGGCAAAATCTTAATTTTGGAGACCGCCCTCGAAATTATTATTTTTTGCACGCCAACCGTTTGATTATGGGTATGATGAAGCATTCTATAACATCAAACAAGCATAAAATATAATTATATAATAATAATTCATTATAAAATATCAACTATTGATCTTTCAAACTAAAATAACAATACATATTTACTATTAGTTTAAAGTTGCCCACATCGAGTTCTCATACTTTGAAAGCGGCCGAGAATTGCATCATTATCAATCTCCTTGAATATAACTTTCTCGATGTATGCAACACAACTATCACTCAACCATTCTTCTCCCATTTGATTACGTAGGTCATTTTTCACTATATTCATGGCAGAAAGTGCTCTCTCCACAGTTGCAGTTGAAACCGGTAAGATAAGTGATAAGGTTATGAGCTTGTAAACCAAATTATACACAATATTTTTTTCATCAACGCCATCTTCCTAGCCAAATCATCAATTGATTTCACATCTTTAGACATATCGTTGGACTTCATATCAATTTCATAAATCTCCAATTGATTATAAAGATCCATACGCTCTGCTTCAGAAAAATCATTGGGGTAAAATTCAGATAAACGAACCAACTTTACTTTATCAAAAGAGGCAAATGAATCAACTGGACTGAGAGAGGACATACAAAGAAGTAATTCTGAATTTACCTCATCAAAGCAATTATTAAGCTCCACAATCTGCTTATCTAGACAAAGATAAACAAATCAACTCGATAATGATGTAAATTTCTAATCATTGATCCTTTCCTTTATCTACCTAAAAGAAGATAATTATCATTCATATTTGAAATAGGAATTTGTTGTTTGATGCAGAAAAAGCCAACCTCATTTAGAAGAGTGTCCTATCCATTGGCATTAAATTCTTGGCCTTTGTATATGCTGCTCTATGAACATCTGAATTGGCATGTTCTCGAAGCCTTTGATTATGTTTCCAATTCCTAAACCCGCCTCGAATAAATGCATCGCCTGTATTTCTACTTATCAATTAGGGGGAAATAAGTAGCATGGTAAATAATATACTGCATCTTCTTTCACGCTATAATCCAACCAATTCTTATAATCGGTAAACCATGATTGACTGAAATGTCTAACCCTTCCACCAATTATTGTTTGTGGAAATATTTGCAAAGAAGGCTGATAAGGACCATTTTGTAAATATGCTCTTCTAACTATATCTTGGTCATTTGGGCCGTAGTCCAAAATGTGATGTCGTAGACTACGATCAGATGGAAGATTCGATAAATCAACTTGAATACGACTTCGAATTACCAAGTTTGGAATTATTTTGTTTTGATTATCATCATTTTCCGTGTTACTAAAAGGCGCAAAGCTCCAACTTCGGTGGAAATATCTTCGATGGTTCTCTTAAAATATCTCCGCGTATCTAGGACTAAAAAAAATCATTGATAATAAAATTATCATTGTCTATAGCGATTGTCTTTTTATTTTCATTAATGCAAAAACTGCAATTGTCTACAGCAAATTGAAAACAAACTGAATACTAAGGTTGAATACAAAATGAATACTAAAATTGTCTTTTTATTTGCAAAATGAATACAATCCTGATGTTGTTGTTAATAAAATCCTGATGCCAATTCCTACAGCAAATCCTGTTTTGGCATACTGGTGGACCATAGGACAGTAAGGAATTTGCAGCGACAATAAATCTCTTTTGTAAATTAAAGTATCTTTTTTTGCAAGCTTCTTATGATATTTTTCAACTTTTCCATACTATAACAATAAATTCTATCATAAACTGCATTCACGTCACCATCTATTTCGAATTAAGCAAATTGTAGTAGTCGAATTAAGTAAATTCATTAAATCAAAATCACTCACCACCCATTTCGAAACTTTGATGCGAAGGAGGCTGGTTAGTAGATGAGACGACAGCGACGCGGAGGAGTTACGCCTGTTGCGGTTGGTTGCGGTCCTGCGGAGGAGTTGCAGTGGGTTGCGATGGAGTTACGGAGGACTGCGCCTGTTGCGGAGGCTACAACGACTGAGCGACGAATTGCGATTTGATGCCGATTAGGGTTTTCATTTTTTAGATCGCGAGTTCTGTTTGTTTTTCTTTTTTTTTCGTTTTTGACTTTCTTGGGAGGGTCACGTGCCCAGCTCGGGAATAAAGTGGCTCCGCCACTGTGCTGGTGTATAAAAATTCTAACATTCTCGCGTTTGACTCAAATTATTATCCTAACATATTTTTAGCACTGTGTTTTATGCGCGGGGTTTTGGAGCAAAGGTCCATATTCTTAAAGGTCATGCACAAAAAGTCTCTACTCATAAACTCATGTAATTTAAATCCATGTTTTGTTATTTTTTACCAAACTGTTCCCACCTAAAACATCGGTCCAGCGGTGAAATCAAAGGCAGAAGTGTTGTAAATTAGCCAAGAACTAAAAATATGGATCTAATTTTCATAACTTTTTTGAAAGGGACTTTACTTCTAGCTGCCATCTTTCAATTCTGCGAAGTTGGCAGTCATTCCTTATTTATGCCAATCAAACAATAACACTTTAATTAGCATTAATATTTATATTTATGAATATTCAAATGTTTACAACATGCAAATCTTACGAATGGCAAGGTCAGTCCTAGGTACGGCTGTAATGATAATGGTTATCGTTATCATTTTGCTAATACCGTTATTGTACCATTTTTACTGGTTACTATTACTATTACCGTTTTGTTGGTATACCGAAGGCTAGTATATCGATAAATTGTAACCGTTATACTGCTAATAGTAAATTACCGTTTTTCTAAAAAAATAAAAAACTTGATTTCTTTTTACAATGTAATGATGCTACATTGTACATTTCATTGTGTCACTTAATAAAAGACAACAATGAAAAATAATAGAAATGTATTTAATATAATTTGAATTAAATTTCTAAACTATATCTAATTATATTCTTGCTTTTAAATGCTTATAATACAACATAATACATGAATATTCATATATTATATATGGATTGGTAAATTTCCATTATTGTTGGTTTTTAAAAAATATTACCGATCGTTTTACCGTACAAATTGGTAAATTTACCATTAGCATACCGATTATACTGGTATATCGACTTTACTAAAAAAATAAAAGCCGATTGACTGTTAATGATATGGTATTGGAAAATTTACCGTTATCATAACAGTTATAGTCTTATGGGTTTTAGTATCTAAAGCTGGTTGTGAGTTAATGCTCAGTTACAATTACAATTATATTAACAAAATTATAGCATTAAAGTAGTTTACATACGATGTAGATAACAAATGGATGCAAAAAGAAACAATTGTCTTGATAATAATACTTAAGCCACACAACAATTTAAAACTAAAATTAATTTTGAGCAACTGATTTGTATTAGGAATTTTAATTCAAAGGAAAGAAGCTTATTTACCATAAAATATAGCATTCAGATCACATTAATATGCTATAAACAGAAATTCATAACATAAAGTTAATACAAACAAAAATTAAAAAGTTTGCCTTCTTATGCAAAATTGTAATTTCTAAAATTGATATGTTGCTCTAATTTTTCTTTAAATTTCTTTTAATGATAATAGATGTTGAAAGCTATAAATTTATGGGATTTCTAAGAGCTTTGAATTTTAAATCTTGGAATTATAAATTGAAGAAATAGAGGATGAATTGGTGCTCGATCGACTTCTTTGCGTCCAGCGACTACTTTTATTTTTATATAGTGGTTTTTGTTGACATCTATTATAAATTTTTACATCTTGGTCTTAATTTTTTTTTGATCTGGTGCCCTAGTGAAATGGATCCAAAACCATGGCTTGAATAGCTTTAGCCAAGGACCACCGTTGATGGATGGAAACACTGCATAGAGTCAACTCCAATTTATTTCAGTGATTAAATTGTTACGTGACTTCAAAGCTTAAAAGTGCACAATTTATAACTCATTTTTCAATACTAACAACAATCGTATTCGTTTTCACAGTTTTTTTTTTTTTAAATTACAAGCAATACACATTTGTCTTGACAAGTGTATTCTTTATACGCTTCAAACTGTGATTATGTGAATATTTTACCTTAGTCTTATATAATTTAATGTCGGAGAACATAATTCGACTTTCATCACCTTGCTGTTAGAATTTCGATTCCGTTAGGTATTGTCATGACATGCATAATTTATAGCTCATTTACAGTTTGTTTTTATCGTTAACGTGATATATTGTAACTTTAGATACTACACCTATGCGCATCATATCATTTTCTTTTGTAGATCAACATTTATGCATTTGAGTCAACCACTTCATTTTTAACATCCAACGAAATAAATGGACTTCATACAAGTGATTCTTTCTTTTTGGCGATCTTAGCCACTTTACAATTGACTACAACAACATTCGTAATGATATGATTGCTTCCACTATACATGTGTCTTCTATATTTGGCTCAAATCACAATAATACATAAACTTATATAAGACAACAAATAGTGAAATATCATACTCAATAAAACGAAATTTAATTATTGCTATAACATTCAACACTGTCAGTAGGTGCAATCTAAAAGGCGGCCAGTTTATAGATTTATTGATATGTTTTATGCTATGTTAGCTGCTTACAAATATGAAGAAATTTCTCCCCCATACGTTGAAGATTTTTATTATAAAACAGATGACACATGCATCAAGAATGAGGTAGTGAAAATGGAAGCTAAGTTCATGCTGAACTTTCTTAATGTTGAAATGGCAATTTTACAATCGAAGTGTTTCTAAAGAGGTATATAGCTGCTGGTTTAGATGATGGCAAGTACCCTGAGTTAAAGCTGGAGTTTTTGGCAAATTATGTTGCTGAACTGAGTCGAGTTGATTATGAATGTACACAATCCTTGCCTTTTTCTGTAGCTGCTGCTGCTGTATTTATTGCTAAATTCACCATCAACTCGGATTCACATCCTTGGTCTGTGAAATTGCAAGATGAATCAAAGTATAAGCTTTCAGAACTGAAGCATTGCGTTAATATCTTACATGAATTGCAGCTTAACAAGCGAAGTCCACATTGTTAGAATTTATACAGAGAAGAGAGAGGGAGATATAGCGGTAAAACACAAGACAACTGCATTGTTATTTCTTGCATTGAACAATAGAAAATACAAAGCTTTTAAAAATAAGAAAATAAATAACTAACCACTTCCTAAACTTAAGCCACTAACTTATTAATAGGAACATATGGTTATTGATTATTTCTAACACCCTCACTTAAACTGAATGTGTTAATATTCAGTTTACAACACAATTTCTTTATCATCTTCCATAGACGAACTCGGTCACAACTTTCATCTCTACCTGGTTGGGCATGCTCAACTGTTTCACGTTGATTGGTACTTTAACCATCAACAAATACTCTTGGTTTACTCTTAGGGATCCACTGACCTCTCCATTCGG
Source organism: Allium cepa (assembly GCA_030765085.1). Taxonomy (NCBI): domain Eukaryota; kingdom Viridiplantae; phylum Streptophyta; class Magnoliopsida; order Asparagales; family Amaryllidaceae; genus Allium; species Allium cepa. The sequence goes on along the minus strand of CM060929.1, from coordinate 338,789,129 downwards.
GTCGTTCCTTGTATCTGTCATCTCTCCAACAAGTGAGAACCGCAGCTTTTCTTCCTTACTTGTTGTATGACACAAAACCAAATCTTTCTCACTCCGCCTACTTCACATGTAGGCACGCCTATCTTCTCTTAGGCATATCATCAAACAGTTTTCGAGCATTCTTCGAATTGTCCAACCTCATAACCGACATCATTTTCTTCACTATCAACATCTGCAGCCAACGTTTTGCAGAACGTCTTCTTCATGTTAACATCAACAACTCACTATTGCACAATAACCCACATCTGAACCTTCTCCACCTTCTACTCCTCAAGAACTTCATAGCAGTGCCAACTACTCATAATCACTCGATCCAAAACAACAATTTTCATATCTGCAGCGAGCTTCACGACATCATTTTGGCATCAACTATATCATTAACACTACTCTAGTTCAGCTAATCCTTTGATTTGCATTTTCAGTTGACTCTCAGTCAGACATCGGCATTATACTTAGTCAGCAACACAATAACGCTCCGAACTCCGACGGCGGCCCATCTCCTTCTAGATCTAAATCACCAGACAGCGGTGCTTCAACTTCGCAGTGGTTCTGAAATTATCTCTCGTGATGGCAGCATTCAAGCTCGCGACAAATTCAAGCTTTCTCCTCCTTTCAGTAGTCAAGCACTGTCTTCCTCCCTTTCTATCGCCTGCTTGGCCACTTCGATTACTCCAGCAGACATCGCAGTTACCCACGTCCGGACCGAACCTAAATCGGATTAGCAGCACTTCCATCTCTATTATTTGCTGTCTTGATCACATACAATGCAACACCCTCTTCTATTTTCAGTGCATCAGCACCTGCATCACCTTGTCATACGGTACACATTATTGCAATTGCACAAATTCCTCTATCTCACTGATCACCACAAATCACTTCGATACAATACAAACCCGAACCACTCTTCGATACAATACAAACCCGAACCACTTCAACAAATAACATTCCCAATTCAAACATACCTTGCCTGCTACTGCTTGTAGCCGCTTCCTGCCTCAAACCAGCACAGTTCACCAGCTTCACAAACAACAAAACACTTCATGCAAACAAACATCAAGACACTACCTTTGTTCTATCACCTGATCACCTTCACTTCCAAATAGCTTCAGCACTGCCCACTTCACCAACCAAACTTCTTACATAGTTATAACCACCAACCAATATAACCTTATCTCCATCCACCCTTCAAACTGCCTACACCCATACTGTCATTGTCAATTCCAACTATACACACTCTTCCAACACCACTGTCAACATCCAATTTCTACTTCACCCCTACATCACCAGAGAGACCACTACACTTCCCTTTACCATCCACTTGAAACAGCAGCCTGACACACAACCACCAATAACAAAGTTCAACCAGCCTCTCCACTGTTCCACTATCCTCCAAAACACTGTGCACTGCACATATCCCTCTGCCTCGCCCGCAGCAGCACGTCTTTTCTCACCACTGTCAATTGCAAGTCCACACTTCAAACTTCAACATATCCAGACATTAGCTACCTTCACAACCGAACAACAGCACATTACAAAACAGTTTCACTTTTGCACTCTGACCATACAAATTATACATGAAACTGCCTTATTCACCAACATTTCACAACTACCATCCCTGCCTTCAACTTCTCTACACAATCGACCACCAAACATCCTCCCAACATACAATCTGTCGAACAAGCCATACAACAACTCCTTGATCCAACTGTTACATCAACTTCTACCACTGACACTGTCACTCAATCAACTACCATCCTCTACCACCTACCTGACACACTGCCACCATTCCAAACTACATCATACTGCCTTACATTTCAACCAGATACCATACTGTCACTCTGCCCATCGAACCATCAATCTCTTCCCACCAAATTCATCCTCTGGCCACAGCATCATCATAGCCACAATACAACAAGTTCCCACTGGCAATTGCTTATCTTATCAGCCACCATCACCAGCGACTACTGCTCCCCCTGGCCATCCAAAACCATCAGTATATCTCCTAACTCTATTGTGCACACCAGCTACAGCACTACCCTCTGTCCTCATCCTCCTCCTTCAACTACCATTCCTTATCACGAAACCATCATACCACTGCTGCCCACTGACAATCACCTTACGACCTCTGCCTACTTCCTATCCCAAAGCTTCAACCTCTGAATAACCCTACGACAATCACCTTTATCCCATGCTTCAAAACAACACCACTACAGCACTCGAATACCCGAATCCTCTACCTCTTTGCAAACCATTGAACATCAAGAGCAATCGCCAAATTCAATCAATAACTCACTCACCCGAAACTGCAAATCACCCCTACTTCATTCAAAAATACAAATCGCTTCATAACCGCGACCACCTCCTTGACACCTCAATCGCCTGACAGAGCCTCCCTCAACCAAAACCAAAACTGCCTCTCCTCGCCAATTCGGATCTCCTACTTCACCTGCGACCTGACAGCGGTCTGCAGCCGATCTCCCAAATCGTCAATCTCATAACGTAGACAATTTCGAACCACCAATCTCCCAAATTTCGACCCACCAAACCTCCTGCCATCCATTACGTCGCTGCCAGACTACTACTCCTGCCACCACGTAAAAAAAATCCAAGCCGGAACAAGCAATCGGTCTCTTCCCGTCCTCACTGCAACTTCAACGTGAACCCCCTACTAAGCAATCAGTCGAAACCCTTTAACCCTAATCGAACAACCATCAACCCAAATCGGGATCTCCAGACTCCAGTTGCACCGCTTCAAAGTCGTAAATCGAAATTGTCTTCATTCTAATTTGTTGCTTTCGCGATTTCGTTCTCTCGTTCTATTCTTTCTTTTTTTTCTTTTTTTTTTCTTTTTTTTTAAACACACTCTCTCTCTCTAGTACGCTTCTCACCAGGCTCTGATACCATGTTAGAATTTATACAGAGAAGAGAGAGGGAGATATAGCGGTAAAACACAAGACATCTACATTGTTATTTCTTGCATTGAACAATAGAAAATACAAAGCTTTTAAAAATAAGAAAATAAATAACTAACCACTTCCTAAACTTAAGCCACTAACTTATTAATAAGAACATATGGTTATTGACTATTTCTAACACACATCTCAATATTGGAATGATTCAGAGAACAGCTGCATATATATATATATATAGACACACACACACACACACACATATATATATATACACACACATATATATATATATATCAAACTGATTAAAGCATCAACTGATCACTGCCCTTCATCATAGATCTCAACGGCTACAATAAATTTCTCTTTATAAAAGTGGTTACGGGTTTGGGGCTTTAGAGACCGTAACCCAGTAGCTTATTTTTCTGTTTAAATAGCAATATTTCAATTGTACAACTGAGCATGTATCATTTGTATCAGATATCTGATCATTTGCATCAGATATCTGATCATTTGCATCAGATATCTGATTTATCAATAAATCAATTTATACTTTTAGATTCAATTTCTATATCATTTCATCATAAATTCGTATATGGTATCAGAGCCAAAATTCGCTTAACGGTATCAAGAAAAATCAACTCATCAGAAGAAAAAAAAACAAGAAATCATCATTTGAATTTATTTTATTCTCATCGTATCTTAGTATCATCATTTGAAAAGAAGATTCAACCAACAAATACTACTGCCTTGCCAGTTTTCATCAATCTTGCTGCAATAGTATTCATCAGTGAATCTGAGAGAGGAACAACAACTAAATTTCAAGAAAACAGAATCAAGAATTCAGAAATCATCAACACAAGTTCAAAGAAAGTGTCGTTTTAAGAAAAACTCATCAGAAATCATCATCATCTAAGTTCTTCTGATTGCAACAAACCTGATTGTGTTCTGATTATTGTTCTTGACCCAGTTATCTTTTCAAGAATTGCAATCTTTTGATATCCTCCATCTTTTCTGTTTCTGTTGGATACAAAGATGATCATGTCAGACGAAGCCCGCTCTAAAACTCCAATCGATGGCAGTGAATCTCAGCACACCACATCAAATGCCGAAAAGCTAGCGAAGAATGTAGTCAGTCCTCAAAGTAAACTGGTTACAGTCCACCTTAATGAAGAAAATTATCTCCTCTAGAAGCTACAGGTTGAAACTGCTCTTCAAGGATATCGTCTTGAAGGTTTTATTCAAGGAATCATTCCAATTCCTCCAAAGTGTATCACTGATCAAGAAAACAAGACTATCAGTAATGAAGAAAATGTGCAACATCATAGAGAAGACAGACTTGTATGCTCATGGTTTCTATCATCAATAAATGCAAATCTACCGACTCATGTAATAGGTTGCAAAACTGCAAGTGAGATATGGACAACGTTGAAAATGTTTTCAACTCACAATCTGCTGCAAAAGTAATGTTTCATAAAAGACAACTTCATAATATCAAGAAAGACAACCATAGCATGAGAGAGTATATATTCAAGATCAAGTCAATATGTGACACTTTAGAGGCAGCAAACCAGAAAGTCTCTAATTCAGAACAAATTATGGCTATTCTAAATAGGCTAGGTGATGAATATGAAGCAGTGGTAGCAATTATAACATCTTAGAGAAATTTACCATTAAATGATGATGTGCATTATATTCTATTGTCACATGAAGCAAGAATTGATATCAAGAAATCACAAGAATCTGATTTCTTTGCTAATTTTGCTGCAAACTACAGGGGTAAAAGCCAAAATAATAATAGAGGAGATCAATCTACTCAAAGAGGGGGATATGCAAATAAATCAAGAGGAAGAGACAAATGGAATAACAACAGCAGACCCAAATGCCCAATATGTGAAAGATTTGGGCATACAGCAGCAAAATGCTATTTTAGGCTAAACCTCAATTATGTTTCAGGCCAGGGGTTAAATACTCAAAGGAACTCAAATTACAGTGCTAATATACAACAAGAAACAAGCAATCTGGCAGATGCAAAAAATTCTCAAATTGAAATAGCAAAAACAGATCATATTCAGGATGAAGACTAGTACCCTGATTCAGGAGCAACCAATCACATCACCAATAATTTGAGCAATCTAAATCTTGAAAATAAGAAGTACAAAGGTATGAATGCAATACGTATGGGTAATGGTAAATCTGTTGTAATTACATATACTAGTAAGCCATATATTATGGGTAAAAAACAATTATATTTGAATAATCAATTGAGAGTTCCACTCATTAGAAGGAATTTACAAAGTGTGTCACAATTTGCAAGAGACAAGAACGTTTACTTTGAGTTTTACCCATACACACTATTGCTTAGTTAAGGACATCTTAACTAAGAAAATACTTTTGTAGAGTAAACAGTGTAGAGGACTATACAAATTCAGTGTGGATAACTCAAGAAACTCGGATTTTAAAAGAAACTGGTGTAATAATTCTGAATTCAAATAGCAAGAAGCAGTGAGATATTTGATAAGTGACATTGTAAACTTGGGCATCCAAATGCCACAATTATTAAGCATGTATTTGATAAAACAAATATTTAATGATATCTCTTGACCATACATATGCACATATTGTCGGATGGGCAAAAGACATAAACTACCTTTCATAGATTTTAAAGCTCAATATAATAAACCAGTTGAATTAGTTTCTATTGACTTATGGGGACCTGCCTCTTTATATATCGACTATGGATATAAATATTATAACTCTTTTGCTGATGCCACCTCTAGATATGTGTGGATACATTTTTTGAGGTCAAAGTAAGAAACTAACAATGCAGTTCTATAGTTCATATCACAGGAAGAAAACCAAACAAATTGCAAGGTCAAAGTTATCCAAACAGATGGTGGAACATAGTACTTACCACTAAAGGAGTATTTTCAAAAGAATGGAAATAATCATAGAACAACATGTCCTTACAACTCAGAGCAGAATGGAATTATTGAAAGAAGACACAGGCAGATTATTGGAACTGGACTTACTTTACAGGCTCAAGCATCTATGCCACTAAAATTTGGCTAGATGCTTTTGCAGTCTACTTAGTAAATAGATTGCCATCAAAAGTTTTAAATTTAAAATGTCCAATATAAATGCTATTTGATATCAGTCCATATTATCTTAGTCTTAAGATGTTTGGGTGTTTATGTTTTCCATGTGTTAGACCTTATAGTGCTCATAAATTAAATTTAAGGTCATCTCCATGTACATTCTTAGGCTATGCTGCTAATAAAAAAGGGTATAAATGCTTCGACAAAAATCATAAAATGTTTTTTTCAAGACATGTGGTTTTCATTGGAAAAAAAATTCCCTTTAAAGAAACAAATATCAAATCCACTTGTAAAGTGTATAGCACAAAAGAGTCTTTACCACCATTATCTAGTCCACCATTTGAAATGATACGGCCTCAGGAAGAGTCTATTCTAGGCAGTATCAATCATCAAGCAGCTCAACCTAATTCTCAGTGCACGTGCACTGAATTCGGGCTTGAACTAGTTAATGATCAAGCTGAGTCACCTATTGTACCTGATCAATCATCTCAACAAAGAGCAAGTGTACAACTTACTCCTCATCAAACACAAGATAGCTCACAAAGCACTGATATAGATACTCAATCAGAAATAGAGAGAACCAGTCAACAACAAATTACAAATAGAACTAAACATCACACGGTGACCAGATCAAAAAGTGAATATTCAAACCAAATATTTTTAATGTTGTTCTAGTTGTAGAAGAACCAAACACACATGATCAGGCCATGCAAAACAAAAATTGGAAAGTAGCCATGATTGAAAAATATGAGGCCTTGATGAGAAACAAGATATGGAATCTTGTTACAAGCCAAGAAACAAAAATATTGTTGGCTACAAGTGGAATTACAAGTTAAAAAGAAATGCAGACGGTTCAATTTCTAAGCATAAAGCAAGATTAGTAGCTAAAGGCTATTCACAGCAGAGTGGTTTTGATTTTAATGAAACCTTTTCATCTATTGCGAAGCCTACTACCATTGGAATTGTTATTACAATTGCTTATATAGAAATTGGAGCATTAAATAATTAGTTGTAAACAATGTCTTTTTAAATGGTGTTTTACAAGAAGAAGTTTACATGGAGAAGCCACATTGTTTCAGACAAAAAGGGAAGGAGGATCATGTGTGCAAATTACATAAAGCAATCTATGGTTTGAAACAAGCACTAAGAGTGTGGTTTGAAAAGCTAAAGAAAACAATGATCGGATTGGGTTACTACCTAACAAAATCAGATAGCTCTCTACTTACAAAATTCAGTAACAATATAATAATGTATGTGCTAATATATGTTGATGATTTTGTTATTATAGGTAATAGTAAGCTGGAAATCCATAATTTGATAAAGCATTTAAATCAGGGATTTACAATCAAGGATCTTGGCAATCTAAATTATTTTCTAGGCATAGAATTAAAAAAGATGTCCAACACATCAATTCAACTGAATTAAAGGAAGTATACATCAGAAATTCTACATAAAGCCAAATGATTCAAGCCAATCTAATTTCTACTCCAATGATCAGTAATATACATCTTTCTAAATATAAAAGGGAAGCTATTCAAAATGATAGTCAGTACAGAAGCATAGTTGGTGCACTTCAATATGCAACTATCACTATAGTAGATATCAGTTATAGTGTAAATATAGCAAGTCAGTATATGCAAAATCCATTAGATGCTCACTGGAAAGCAGTGATAAGAATTTTAAGATATCTCAATGAAACATGGAATTTTGGTCTAACTCTTGAAGCAAGCAAGACTATCAGTATTAATGGCTATGCTGATGCAGATTGGGCTATAGACCCAAATGATAGAAGGTCAACAACCAGGTACTGTATATAGTTAGGACAGAATCCTATATCTTGGTGTTCAAAAAAACAGCCTATAGGTTCAAGGTCGAGCATAGAGGCTGAATTTAGAAGTGTAGCAAATGCTACAGCTAAGATCGTGTTGATTGAGTCCCTATCGGGTGGACTACAAGTCATAACAGAGAGGAAAACAACTATTTGGTGTGATAACTTAAGTACAACACACCTTACAGCTAATGCCATATTACATGCAAGAGCAAAAGATATCGAATTGGACCTATATTTTGTTCACGAGCAAGTAACCAGAGGAAAATTAAACGTAAACCACATACATTCTACTTACCAGACTGCAGATATCCTGACCAAACCTCTGTCAAAGGCAAGCTTCACCTGGTTTAGAGAAAGACTGAAATTTGAAAGCTTTAACAATCATCCTCAAACTACGAAGCAAAAGATCAACAAAGATAACGACTTTCAGGAAGATCCCATGCTTTCAAACAAGAATAACTGATGAGGAAAGTGTGGTCAAAATCTTTGCTCGAGAACTCTAAATCGAAACTTTCTAGTGCTCCTCGGTCCGAGATCTCAAACTAGAGCGATGTTCCCTCAGATTCATACTTTTTTCAAATTATTCAACCAAATTTCAAAGAATCAATACTCGAATTGGTCTGTCGACAATTTAGGGGTAAATCGCCACAAACCCTAGCTGAAGTAGGGTCTGAGGAGGAGTATTGGAATGATTCAGAGAACAACTGCGTATACATCAAACTGAATAAAGCATCAAGTGATCACATCCCTTCATCATAGATCTCAACGGCTACAATAAATATCTCTTTATAAAAGCGGTTACGGGTCTGGGCTTTAGAGACCATAGCCCAATAGCTTATTTTTCTATTTAAATAGCAATGTTTCAGTTGTACAACTGAGTATGTATCATTTGTATCAGATATCTGATCATTTTCATGAATCAGATTTATCAATAAATCAATTTATACTTTCAGATTCAATTTCTATATCATTTCATCATAAATTTGTATACACGATGCTACTAGAGAAAAATACAGCAAGCATAAGTTCCAGTGTGTAGCGTCATTAGTTCCTCCTTCAGAAATTCTGATATTGTATTTTGAGGATTCTAATATGTTATAATTGTTTTCCAGCAAAAAAAGCTTTTAATACCGGTTGATATGTCAAATTTTGTAGGCTGAGGTAATAATGTATTAGCTTTATATATTTTTGCAGCTTCAATTTTTTAAGGACATTTTAAACTTTGTAAGCTTGGTTTTTTTGATTAAAATAGAAAGCAATAAAATACACATTCTTACTTGAATAAAGAAATATATTTTTAACTTTATTAATATGCTTATTTGTATGCATATTTATTCCTGCCTATATGCTACTCCAGTAACATTTGATAGTTATCTATGTCTACACTATTTTCCCGCTGTAGTTTGGCGCTTCGACTTTAGTGCGAGAGGTCACAGATTCGAAACGTGCATAGCCTTATTCGAACATATATTGACATGTAGTATGTTTTATACTACCTAAGAGTTGTACTACTAGTATGCACTACCATCTAGGTATCCAATTTCAAAGAAAAAACATTTGACAGTTATCTATTAAGCAAGTGACGAAATAACTTACCTTAGTTCAATCAAGAATTTATTTGTACATGTAACATCACAGTATGAATTTTATGGCACTATTTGAATTGTTAGTATATCTATTTGATTAAAATAGAGAAATTAGTAAACAAAATAATAATTAATTTCCTAGATGTGCTTCATTGCACTCTTCTTGCTTTAAATTCTTTTGTAGCTAGTCTGAATACTTTAAGGTTCCGTATTTTATAACTAAAGCTATAGCAATTTGTATTAATGAACCAAATATAGCTCATTATGAAAGTACTTGATTTCTTTCGATTTTCAATTTTCAATTTCGGATTCATAACAATCAAAACACATTCGGCAATATTTGTGTAAACTTTGAAAAATGGTCAATTTGGAGAATAATTTAATATATAAAATAAAAATGACTTTTTTTTATTTTATGCTTTTTGGGAATTTTAAAAATCACGAAAATTTGGAAATGATTAATTTTGATTTTAGAGTTTTGCGTTATATGTTATATCATTTTCCAAATTAACCCTTTTTCCCTTTTCTTCCTCTTTTATGCATTTGAAGTATACATCAAAACCATGAAATACAAAACTTAAATTTTGAAGCTAAACGGTCCTTTATCTTCTTCCCTTATTATAACTACTATGATTTTTCTATTCCTTGCTTTTTTCCATGATTTTTACGACATATTGGAAACATGATACAAAAACTTTTCTTCAAAACTAACGGATCCTTAGTTTTTTCCTTTCTCTATTTTTTTCTTTTGCAAGTTTTATTGATATACCAAGTGTTTGATATCTCAATGCAAAGTGAACTCTAAGGGTTTGTTCTTGGATAAAATGAATGAAGCAATGGAGCATCTAATATGTCTTGCGTTAGACGTAAGCTTACGCCTATTGTAAGTGTGAGAAATATTACACACATGAGAATTGATATTTTATATAAAATGATGTAATAAAAATGACGATAACATCTGTACAATAGTTTGCATACTTATATATGCATCAGAGATACACATCAAATATTGTATCAAGTTATATTTGTATGTGCTGTGAACAAAAGCCCAATACCACAATGTAACCACACCAGATAATAATATGAGAGTTACTTTATGTCGGCAGCTTATGTTATACGTATATTTTCTCTAACACCCCCAAACCCTACTACAGCTGGGTTTGCGGCGATCTTCCTTATTCGTGTTGTCGGCACTTCGATTCTTCAATTTCTTCAATAATCTTCAAAATTCTGCTCCAAGCGTAGTTGTGAGGATTGCAGCAAGCAGTAATTGATAGATTCGGTGTGATTTATAAAGAGTAAAAGATGGGATACATTTGTAATGTTACAAAATCTGATTAAAGTTGGATTTTGTATTTGCTATCCCTCTTTGATTTAGACATGAGGATCGAATCTAATTTGGCATCTTTACTTTTGGAATTACTTTCATCGAGGCAAATTTAACAGTCTCGGATGTAGATTTGAGATTCTTAGATGTTGATCCAAAGTTTTCTGATGTGGATCTGAAGCTCTTTGAGAAGGATGTGGAGTTTCGATCTATGACTTTCTCGTTGGTTAAAGATTTGTTGCCAGAGTCTTTAACTTTCAGGTCTTGCTTTAATCGAAGAAGGTTCTTCTTCGATAAGGGTTTTGTAAGTAAATCTGCCCTTTTGGTAAGTCGCAGGTATGTGAGCTACGTTAAGATTATCTTTTATAACTTGCTCTCTGACGAAGTATAGATCTAACTCCATATGTTTCATTCTTGAGTGCAAAACTAGGTTGGCAGTAAGTGCTATAGTACTCATATTATCACACCAGATTGTAGATTTACTGTGTGTTTTGATCTTTAATTCATGTAGCAATGATTCGATCCACATGATTTCAGCTGTAGCACTTGCTAAATTTCTATACTCTACTTCAGTACTAGATCTGGATATTGCTGCTTGTTTTTTTGAGCACCATGACATTGGATTTTCACCTAAGAATATGCAATAGCATATAGTAGATTATCTGTCATCCATGTTCGTTGCTTAGTCTGCATCGGCATATGCTGTAATATTGATTGTTTTGCTTGATTATCGAGTTAAACCATGGTCCAATGTACCATTTAGATATCTTAAAATTCTTTCACCAGCTTTCCGATGGTCATTTAATGGATTTTGCATGAATTGACTTGCTTTGTCTACACTGTATGAAATTTCTTGTCTGGTGATGATGGCATATTGCAGAGCTCCTGCCATACTTTTGTACAATTTAACATTTGATATTGGTTCTCCTTTACTCTTTGATAGATGCAGATTACTCACCATAGGAGTTGGTAGAGCTTTGGCACTTTCCATTTTGGCTTTCATAAAAATTTCAGTTATATATTTCTTTTGACTCAGTTGAATTTTTGTAGCTAATTTTTTTTACTTCAATTCCTAAAAAATAATTCACATTGCCAAGGTCTTTAATAGAAAATTCTTTGTCCAACTGCCTTGTGATGCTGTTAAATTCCTGTTCACTGCTTCCTGTAATTAAAAAATCATCAACATATATTAGTATATATGTGATTCATTATTATTAAATTTAATAAATAAACAATTGTTTGATTTTATGGAGTTATATCCCAATTTATTCAAGGTTGACTTTAGCTTGTCAAACCAAACCTTTGGTGCTTGCTTCAGTCCATATATTGCTTTATTTAGCTTGCACACAAGTTTTTCTATGCCATCCTTCTTGAACCCAATTGGTTGATCCATGTATACTTCCTTCTGCAAATCACCATTCAGAAAAGCATTATTTACATCAAGTTGTTTTATGATCCAATTTCTGTGCAAGGTATAGTAAATATTATTCTAATTGATGTGGGTTTCACAACAGGTGAGAATGTTTCATTAAAGTCAAACTCATTCTGTTGTGAGTATCCTTTTGCCACTAATCTTTCAACCATCGGGATTTTTTTTAATCTATAAATCCATTTGCATCCAATAACAATTTCGTCACATAGTAAGGGAACAAGGTCCCAAGTTTTTTTTCTTTGTAATGCCTCATACTCCGCATTCATAGCAGCTCCCTATTTTTCACATTGAATTACTTGCTGATAAGTTATTAGCTCTTCATTTTCCATAGTTGTATTGTATATCTTTGGCTTGAATATTCCCTTCTTTGCTTTTGTAACCATGTGATGACCAGTATTTTCAGGAATGGTCTGTTGGATAGTTTCTTGTAGTTGTCCAACATTGTTGTTTGAGAGATCTTGTTGATCAATAGGTAATTCTTCATTGCCTATTGGTTGATAGTGATCAGATTGCCTGCTACTTTGATTAGTAATCTGATGTGAGCTTTCAAAACTGCTTCTCAAATCAACATCTTCTCTTGAGTTGGATCTGACTTGTTGAGGGTATGGGCACATTTTAATTATATTCAGTAGCTACTTCCTCGATCAAATCAAGGTATAGAAAACTTTGCATTATATATTTTTTGAGAAGTTTTCATGTGTGTTTTACTAAATGAAAATATTTGTTCATTAAACACTACATGTCTTGACAAAAAAAATTTCCCTTGCTATTTATACATTTGTAGCCCTTCTTATTTGCTGCATAGCCTAAAAAGGTGCACGGTGAAGACCTAAAATTTAACTTGTGAGTATTATATGGTCTTAGACAGGGTAAACATAGACACCCAAAGACCTTTAGGTCATGATAATTTGGTTTAACACCAGATAGGTCTTCTATAGGACTTTTATACTGCAGAACTTTTGCTGGCAATCTGTATATTAGATATACACTAGTAGCAAATGCATCGAGCCAAAAATTTTGTGGCAAAGAGGCTTGAGCAAGTAATGTTAAACCAGTTTCAACAATATGTCTATGTTTTCTTTCTGTTAAGCCATTTTATTCAGAAATATAAGGACATGTAGTTCTGTGATTAATTCCATTCTTTAGAAAATATTCCTTTAAAGGATAAAATTCAGTTCCACCATCAGTTTGAAATATTTTAACTTGACGGTCGGTTTGTTTTTCTGCTAAATTGAACAAAAGTATCATAAGTTTCAGATTTTGACTTCAAGAAATATATCCACACATGTCTAGAAAATGCATCTACAAAGGAAATGTAATATTTAAAACCATAGTCAGTGTTGATTCGTGTGGGTTCCCATAATTAGTGGCAATCAACTCTAGTGGTTTAGTGTAAATAGTTTCAGAGTCTGAAAAAGCAAGTTTGTGACTCTTACCCATTTGACAATATGTGCATACATAAGGCATGGAAATATTTGTAAAAGAAATACTATTATTATTCAACACTTTTTTTTACAATGTTTGCATTAGCATTCCCCAGCCTACAGTGCCATATATTAAAGATCTTACAGTTACTTGATTGAGTTATTTCAAAACTATTACACTGTTTATCTCTACAGTCTTGATTTCTTGCATTATCAACACTAAATTTGTACAGTCCTCTACACTCTTTACCCTGCAAAAGAATTTCATTAGACCAAATATCTTTAACTAGACAGTAATTAGAAAAAAAATTCAAAGTATACTTGATTATCTTTAGCAAATTGTGAAACACTAAGCAAGTTATTTGTAATTAATGGCACTCTCAAAAGATTATTGAGATATAGTTTTCTTGTACCTTTAATACATGCACTGTTAGTATGAGTAATATTGGTAGGCTTACCATTTCCCATGTGAATGCATTGCTTACCTTTGTACTCTTGATTTCCAAGATTCAGATTTTCAAGATTATTTGTTACATGATTAGTTGCTCCTGAGTCAGGAAACCAACTTTCATCTTGAATATCCTCTATTTTGACAGTATTTTCTTTCTAGTTATTTGAATCATGTTGAATGTTGATCATATTTGCACTCTGATAATTTCTTTGATTGTTGCTTGCTTGTTGAGCTGGTATATAATATGCATCAAATCTAAAGTAGCATTTTTTGCACTATGGCCAAAATTTTCACGTATTTGGCATCTCAGTCTGTTATTGTTATTATGCCATCTACAACCTCTGCCTCCGGGCCTGTTAGATGATCCACCTCTGTTGTATGGACCACCTCTTTGATTTTTGTTGTTGCATGCCTTTTTTGATATTTTGATGCAGAGTTGATAGAGAATTCTTGAACTGATTTCTTTTGTCCTATTCTTCCTTCATCAGAAAGAAGAATGGAATCAACATACTCAACATATGTTGTTTTTTCTTGAGATGATATTACTACTACAACTACTTCATATTCATCATTTAGGCCACTTAAAATTGATAGTACTTGTTTTGCATCAGACATTTTACGACCTGTTGTAGCTATTTGATCACATAGATTCTTGATTTTAGTCAGATATTCTCTCATGTTTAAGCCATCTTTTCTTAGATTCTGCAATTGTCTTTTATAATAAAGAACCCTTGTTGCAGACTGAGTGTGAATCTGTGCTCTATTGATTGCCAGATTTCATGAGATGTTTTGCACCAAGGAGTTGTGGAAGAATGGTAGGACCAATAGTAGATAACAGCCAAGAACTAATAAGACTATCTTGTTTTTTATAGTTTGAGTAATCTTTGTTGATTACAAGTTTTCCTTCACCGTCAGTGACATACTTTACTAGAGTAATTAGATTTCCAAAAACATACTCCTCAATATCATATCCTCTAATGGCTATTACGATTTGAAATTTCCACAAGAGATATTTTGATTCATCAAGTTGAATAGTGACTAGCTGGCTTTGTGGTTTGGTTTTTGATTTTAGCAGATCTTGCGAGCTAGAATGTTGAGAGGTAGCAGTTCTTGAATTGTGAAGAGAATCTTGGGCATCATTGACATTGTTTCCATATTGATGATGAGGTGTAGATCAGGAGATCAGATGATGAACTTTAGAGTTCTGAGATCAAGAATGTGGCATAGTCAGAGGTTTCTGATAATGAAACCCTCTCTGATAGGGACCTCTAGGCGAGGCACTACTGTAGGTAATAGAAAGATGATCAGAATGTTGAGCACTTTATAGTTCTTTATCAATAACTGTAAGTTTAGTAGGTATGAATATTTGTGATGACGGTTTGAGGATTAAAAAATAGCTTCCTCGATGATGACACTGATCTGAGAGGAGCAATGGTGCAGCCACCGTTAGGCGATGATGTTTTTCTGATAATGGTCATCCAAGGCACTTTATTCGAGAATAACCATTAGGTTGATTTATAGCTCCGATATTATGTAAGAATTATTGCATAGATGAGAATTGAAAATGATGATAACATCTATGCAATAGTTTGCATACTTATATATGCATCAGAGTTACATAGAAAATATTGTATCAAGTTATATTTGTGGGTTGTGAACAAAAGCACAATACCACAATGTAACCACACCAGATAATAATATGAGAATTACTTTATATCGGCAGCTTATGTTATACATATATTTTCTCTAACAGTAAAGTTGCATCATCATTCATCAATAGTGCATTCAAACGTTGGAAAATAAGAATTCATGTCATATTTGGGTCTTACAACGTTAAAATGATCCATCGGAAGCAAGGGAGTAATTTTGTTATCTTATTATATAAATAATTACATTTTCAATTTACATCTCAACTTTCAGTATGTGTTTTTGAATGCAAGTTAATCCAACTCCAAATGCATGCTAAATTTGTTGAGTTAGAATGTTACCCTAACGTATTGCAACTAAACAAGCAAAATACATTATGTCACTAAAGAAAAGTTGCAGTGAGCATTTGCCGAAGCGTGCATTGAAGCTAATTCCTCTTGAATTCAGTATTATAGTTTCAAAGATTTGAATTTCATTAAAGTGGTATTTGCAATGTATCAGAGAAATATGCAACTTTGAATTTGAATGAATTTGAAGTTCCAAAGTTAAATAAGAACATTTTACTACACTTCAATATTATTAATTACCAACTTTTTGATAGTTAATACGAAGGTCAAAAATGACAATTAGTTTTGTTACTAGGAATTCTTGCTCAAATTTCTCACAAGTAGGATTAGCCGGCCAACACATCAAGGTTTGAACCATTCCAGGTCAATTTGCATAACAAAACTCAAGCCATTGAAGGCAAGTCGGTCCATAATTCTAAACCCAACCCAAATTCATGTCAGCTAGCGTTTCTTAGCCCAGCCCAGTTCAAGCCGGTCCATATTCAATATGGCTTCATCCTAGCAAATCCAACAAACAAGTCATGAATAGGCTGGCTAGACTCCCATGGATGACCTGGCCTTATACTTGTTCACATGACCATTTCATATGACTCGACGAGGCTCAAAAGTGACCAGTCTACAGCCTAGCACTCTTAGCCCTCCTATGATCAATCCTAAGTAGCACGTCTTGTCATTATGTCTTAACATGGTCCTTTACCCTCCAGCCATAGGTTTTTAGCTTTAGTCTCAACAAGCTTCAGCAACAATTAACAAACCATCACTATGCAAAAAGCTTCTCTCCAACCTTACTGCGTAGGAAAATGTGCTAGCAGTTGAAAAGTACAACCTAGTACGGCTTAGTACACCTACTACTGCAGCATGTTTGTCAAAAGCATATCAACCCTTATAGCATGTCACCTTTCTTAGTTAAACATGCGTCCCATACAGAATTACAACTGGCATGCTTCTCTGTCACATATTCATACCGCCTTTAGAGCTATTCACTATCAACCCATGCAATTAGATCAACAACTAGGCGTGTTTCATTATGCCATCCTAACCATCCACTATCCATATAAACTGCTATAAATTCCCCTTATCATACAACATCAAGGGGTTGATTTTTAATTTAATTTTAGCTAATATTTAAGCTCAACATTCATTTTCTAGCATGTAACTCCTCATAAGCTCTTAAGTTTAATATTATTGTAAGCTTAAGTGCTAAATTTCTTATTATTCTCTTGTAACTCTTTATACTTGTAAAAGATAAACATAATAAGAGATTTTCATAGTGGATGTGTGTAACCTTTCGTCGAACTATTACTTCGTGTCACTTGGTTTAATTGCTCGTTTACTCCTCATTTTCAATTTTTAAGCATAGAATTAGTAAGTAACATTTGTTAATACAAACACATTAGTTTAATTTCGAGGTTGGTTAAATTTTTAAGCAACATTTTTATGTTAGAAGGAAAGCCCTTCCTTAAAAGCTCTCATCTTCCCTCATTTTATTCTCTCTATGCTCTTTTCATGTTTTGCATCATGTCAAATCCCAATGGTGAGAATGAAGTTAGCAGCAGTAATGACCATGTGACTAATGATAATATTATAGTCGGTGTTGGTAGTCCTATCCCTGGACTCGACAATGACATGTGGAAAAGTGTGCTTCAATGCTTAACCTATGTAGGAACTCTTACTTGTAAGGTGAATGATCTTAAGACAAGGCTAGACGCTCAGACGGCTGTGAACTTTGGTCCTCTATCCCCTCTAATGTCTGAAGTAACCCCTCCCCAACCTACTATCCTCGATGGTTGTAATCTTATTAATCCAATTAAAAGAGGGTGGTACTTGATACCCTAGTCGGGTAGTCCCTGTTCACTATTGGAGAATGCATGCTGCATACCGGCCAAGCTATGTAATTGAAATTGAGCTAGAATTGGCTGCGGATAGGAAACTAAGACATCAACGTTTTCAGTAGAACAATTGTCAGCTTTAGAATGCCTTAGGGTAGCATATGGGGCTCGAGATTCAAGATTTGAGCGCCTTAGCAGTGGTGCGCATGACATCGTTGGAGAACAAAGGGCCCTCTTAGCAAACTCCCGACCCCATAGGGGTGTAGCTAGACCTAAATAAAGAAAAGGGCGGGTTGAGCATTCATGGTCACCCTATATTCACAGGGAGAGAAAAGCCTCATATCTTAGTCATTATCATAACCATCACTCTCCCGCACATTATCGTTTCCCATCCCCTACTCATGGATATGTCGATTGAGCCTAATGCCGGTATTAGACCAAACACTCCCGCCACATGTAGATGTTGGCCTCTTGAAGGAAACGAATCATCTTCATTAACAACTCAATAGAATGTAAGTCAAAAATGCAAGGGCAAAGCTCTATCCGATGACAAGAACATGGAGCTATTTTTTAAGGAAGTCTTGAATACATGCGTCCACCAGTGATATGCCTTGCCACCTATTGACAAATACGATATGAGTGCTAACTTATTAGAACACATCATTGCTTTCAACTCCATCATCCAGACCTATCTTTGCATAAATTTCAATACTAGGTTCCATGTCGTGATAGTAGTGAGTTAGGTAACATCAGGCGGGGGAGATTGAGATTCTTTGGTTATATGTGAATCACTTCAACAAAGAGTTCACTCGGGCTAGGGGTGTCAACAAGAACTACCTAGTTATGGCCCTTTGCTCGGTGGTTAGATACAAGCCCAGAATGTGGAAGGAAATGTAAAGGCAATCGACCACATCCCTAACAAATTTCTATCAATAAGAAAATGACATCATGAGGATGTAGGACGCTGGTCCTTTAAACAACGAAGATCAAACCCGATATTTAAACAAACTCGGAACCAGTGAGATAACTGATCATCGAAGAAATGGTTGGCAAAACAACAACAAGAGGCAGGTAGGAGATGGCAACCGATACAAGCCTAGGTATACTTATTATGCCACCTTGACTCAAGATATGGAACTCATAAATCTTATAACCTAGGATCAGGTACCGTTTCAAAGACCGTCGACCACTAAATCCAAGAGAAGGGAGAAACCTCATGACAACGTCAAATATTGCAATTCCATCAAATCATTGACCACCCTACTAATGAATGTCGTACACTAAGTGTAACGACCCGGATATCGGGGGAAACTAAGTCATTGTAAAACTTGAAATATTGATTTTTATATGTAAAATAGATAATTCCCTGATAGTTAAAATATCTGTATCTATATATTGATTAAAAACTATATTTAATTTTAAACTATAAAGGGAAAAAATTCTGGATATGATAAATATTATAGTTGTATGTATATATAAGCCCCACCATTTAAATTATGATAAAATATACATATATATAGATAAATATGCACAAGTTTTATGATGTAGGTAATATATATATAAATATATATATGTATATATGTCCATATGAAGCATATAGGAAAGTTTGTGTAAATGCGAATATATATATAAAAGGACAAAATATATAAACAATGTATATAAGAATATGTAAGTAAAAATATATACATGAAGGTACAAATGTAAATGTTTATGTAGATATATGCTATATAAAATAGTGAAGAGGTAAATATACATGTTGTAAAAATATTATATATGTGAGTGAGCATATATACATGAATGTACATCTTCATAATATCAAAATCTCAAATTTTTGACCATATATAGATGTGTTAAACATTTATAGAAGCAATACATATAGGGTTATAAATTTCTTTATATATATATGTAAGCATATGTGTATCATAATATATATATACACACACATATATATATAGGTGTATGTAAATGTATGTATAAATAGATATGTATCATATCCAGTCAAACATCAGCTAGAGCTCTCAAGGAAATTTTCTGCAAACTAGAGCAATTTTCAGGTCTCAAATTGAATGAGCAAAAAACCAAATGCTATTTTAATAAAACATGCATAAATAGACATGAAGTCCTGGAGCATTTAAATGTGAAAGAAGGTACACTTCCTGTTAAATACCTAGGAGTTCCTCTATCGTCCAATAAGATAACTGACAGAGAATGCGCAGTTTTAATCACTTCGATAAGGGACAGATTACAAGGATGGAGTTCCAGACTCTTATTGCTAGCAGGCAGAATAGAACTGGTTCACACAGTTATCCATTCCAAAGTCAATTTCTGGCTACAAACATTCCAACTACCTGATGCATCAATACAGAAAATAGAAAAAGCTTGTGCAGATTTTATATGGAAAGGAGGACTACACAAGATCAAATATGAGAACTTATGTAGACCTAAGGAAGAAGGGGGAGTGGGACTTAGAAGGCTTATAGATATGAGACTTGTCTACACTCTGAAACAAGCCTGGCGAATTATTAAAGGAAAGGGTTTGTGGGGAAATTGGATGAGGAAAAGATATATCAAAGGAAATTTCTGGTGTATGCAAATTGATAATAATGCTCCTTCTGTCTGGAAAGCAATTATGAAAGTGCGAAAAACACTAGCACCATGCTATACAAAGGAGATTGCTACAGGTAGAGACATGAACCTATGGAAAGATCCTTGGATTTTGGGAGAATCCTTGATTGACATTCTAGGGCTTAACACATACTCAGATTATGGTTGTCCAGATAAGAATGTGTCAGATGCAATAGATAATAATGAATGGAATTACTCGGTGATACTAGTAAATCAAGGAATTAAAGAAAAAATTCAATATATACCGATATTTAGTGAACGAGAACATGACCAATGGGTATGGAAACAGACTGGAAATGAATTTACAACTAAATCTGCTTGGAATGAGATCAGACACAGAGATAATAAAGTGAACTGGTGTAAAATCATTTGGAATCGAGTAAATTGCCCGAAAATGGCATTTGTCACGTACAAGGCAGTTTTAAAAAGACTACCTACAAAGGATCGACTTTCAAAATGGGGGATTACAAACGAAAAGCATTATGTGTTATGTGAACGGGATGAAGAAAATCACGAACACCTCCTTTTTACCTGTAAATACTCAGCTGAGATTTTAAATGCATGTAAACTATCAATAAATTCAACAGCGTAAGGAAAAACACTAGAAGACAAAATAAATCACCTGATTCACAAAAGGGGCAGCGAAGACATGGAATCCAAACTGAGCAGCATCACCATTACTGTAGCAGTTTGGAACGTATGGAAGGAAAGAAATCGATGAGTATTTCAACACAAACAAAGAACAATCTCAGAAGTTAGTAAGCTAGCTGTAAATGACTTGAAACTAGTACAAAACAGCATTCAAGATCTCACCTTTCGGGGACGAGATGAAGCACGAACTGGAGTAGAGGATCTAAAGAATCCATCGGTAAGAAACCCAAGTACAAGCTACTCTCACTGGCCGCCATGAAACAAGAGGAAGAAGAAGTTAGCTGTCAGTATTTTATTTTTGGTATGTTATGAGTTGTATGATCCTGACTAAACATATTAATATTGTAAGTTTGTATGTTTGCTTAGGTCGGAACTGGGCCTCATCCATAGGCTGAAATTGCCTTAATAAAATCTTACCAAGTTTCAAAAAAAAAATAGGTGTATGTAAATGTGATAAAATGGATATGTATATATCTAAAGGAAGTAGGAAGTGGTACATGTATGCATATATATATATATATATATATATATATATATATATATATTCATGATAAAATAGAGCAAAGGTATACATATCCATATATATACACATATAATTGTATATGTAAACATATAGGGGAACATCATGATGGCAAACATCATTTCAAGCATGCAAAATTTCAAATCAAGCATACAAAACATTTTATTAATGTCAAAACATTTAATCAAGTCATATGAAATCAAATCAGATCAAAACATTTTCATCAAAATTTAAAAAGATTTTTTTTGCAAATCCTGTAAACAAGTTTCAGCTTGCCCTCCCATTCTCTTCATATAAAGGCTCTGCCTTGTTCATATTTTTGCGTTCAAACCAAGGTAACCAGAAAAATAAAATATAAAAAAGCAGCCAAATAGCAAGCACAAGAGGATCAAACAAAAGCGCACAGAACAGTTTCAAAAAGAAAAAAGAGAAAGAATCACTGCTCTATTCAAAGGAAGAAGGTCAGTAAATTCTGTAGGTTTGGTTACTGGTTATTACACTATGATTATGTACAAATCATTAAGATCTGTCAGGTGTATATATGTTGTTATGTGTATACATCTGTATAGGTGTGTTAGTTAGTTTCATCTGCATCTCAAACCCTTGTGTGTCTCCCCCAAGGTCCTATATTTAGCCTATGTTCATGTTATTGATAATAACAGTTAAATATTTCAACTTTGAAATTCATTATCTCAAAAACTACCCAGATTTAGAACAACTAACCAACATAATATTTTTTTGGCATTCATGTCTAGTTTTTTTTAAATTGACGACATCCAGTTTCATCGAGTATCCATCGAATTCTTTTTATTTTACAGTAAGAGGTATGAAAGGAACATAAACTTCAAAAAATAAATTTTCCTAATCCAGAGTGAATTATAAGGCGCCGCTGGGGTCGTCAGGATCTTATGGAGAAGGGAAGTTTTTGGTGGAAAGTCGGTGGCATTTGTCAATGGTCGACGACGTTTGCCAATTTCTAGGGTTTGGATTTAGGAATGATTCGAGCATCGATTGAAGAAACTGAGGTTGCCGTGATGTTGAGCTGGGAGGATGCTTCATCATGACAAAATTTGGTTGAGTTTGGCGCCTATAATTGTCGCGCGGCCTGTAGCGTGTTTCACTACTCTAGGGGCTCGGTCGGAGCAGTTGAGGACCGGGGTTTAGGTGATGAGGTGGAGATTGTTGAGAACGACGTGGCGGATGCGTGGGTGGCCCCGTTGTCGACGTCGGGTGGTCGGAGCGTTGTGCACCGTGTATGCGTGCACGGTTGTTCACTTGGAAGCGTTACGGAAGTAGATAAGAAAAGGGAAAGAATGGAAGGGGGAGGAAGAGTGTTTGGGCTGGATTTATTTTGTTGGGCTGAAGTAAGAAACAAAGAAAATTAGAAAATAGTAGTAAAAAGAATAAAAATAAAAATAGAAAGGAAAAGGGAAAATAAAGCGGAAGGGATAAAATCTATATATACACATGATGATTCATATTTTCTTCATTTAACTAAAAATCTATTTCCATTTAAGAACGCAAAATTTAAAACTCAATTAGTATTTCATCATTTAAATGATAATTAATTACATTAATGTCTGATTTGGAACTTATATAGACTAAATAAGTGGATATAAAAAAGAATGTTAAATTTTAATATTAACTAAAATAAATTGTTTTTTGTTTGCACCAAAATTGAACACAACACTCCTCGGGAGTATTTGAAGAGATAAAATGAAGAAAATAAATGGAAAAAGAGGATTATCTAACAAACACTTCTAAATTAGATAAGAAAATGCATAGAAACACAGAGAATTAGAGTGGTTCAGTGTATGGCCTACGTCCACTATGAAACTGATGACTTTTATTAACTTTTACTCGTTGGTTACAGCGGATTACAATAGCGAATTTCAAGTACAACAGTGATCTTTGGGTACAAAAATCATTTTGGCAGCATCTGGATGTCGAGGAGCCAAAGAAGTCCCATTTCTATAGGTCCTAGGCTACTATTTATAGGCGTAGGCTGTAAATATCTCACTCAGATCTTGGGAGACTTCTTCTTGCACATGGATGGGCTTACGCGATTGATCCCATGTGGTTTGCACTAGATATGTGATCAATACGAACGAGCTTCGTATCGATCTATATGTCGTCCAATTGAGTCGGGATCGATCGTGAACATTGTTGAGGATGTATGCAAACTCCTTTGAAAATTTTGTGACATTTGGACTTTTAGATTACGAGTTATGATCGATGCAAGTTCGAGTCTATGGAAGGCTGCTAAGTTCGCATCGGTCCCATTTCGTATCGCTCTGTTTGTATCGATCTGAGCATCAGCCTACAAGTTGATGTGGCGCTAATTCCTTGGATCGATCCACTTTTTATGCCGAACGATCGAGTCTTCCCTATGTATACGCCTTGTTCGTATCGACCGTGTCTAGCTCTATATGTATCGATTGCAACTACTCTGTTTGTATCGATTTTAATTACTCTGCTTTGTTCGTATCGATTGTAATTGATCTGTTCGTATCGATCACTAGCCGATCGATACGAAGTAGCTGCTTTGTTTGGTTTTGATGGATACAGAGTGAAGTTGGATGATCGATGCGAACTGGCGGGAGATCATGGATGCAAAGAATACCGCTTTCTATGGATAGAACTTGTGCTCCACTGATCGATACTAAATCATGTTCATCTTGATGGAGTCGGACCAGATCGATACGAAGGAGGTCTTTTCCTGTTTGCTTGATGGATACGAACAATGGCTACTTGATGGATACGAAATGATGCTCATTGATGCATACAAAACTATGCGGTGGATGGATACAAATAGCCGATTGTTGATGGATGCGAAGTATATGGATACGAAGAAAACATGCTTTTCAGGAAACTCGATCGATCCATAATTCGAGCATACGAACCCCAATTGACGTGAAATTTGGAATGTTGGCTTTCATAGCTTTGCTTGTCACGTTATATCAAATGTAGCTTGATCCAGACTTGGATAAAATTTATCGACATCCATAGTGAGTCTGCGTATAACCGATCTTCGAGATGGACTGTCCTCGGTTTTCAGTTAAGTTCTTAATATCACGGCCTTGCCAAAAGGCGGGATAACATTTGCCCCCCAAAGTAGGTCTTGTGAGAATATGACATGCTTTGAAATGTTGCATTCTTCATTCTGAAAAGTTCTATCTGACTTATCTGAATGGTTATCGTCTTTTCATTGAAAACTGTGACCTTTGATTGATCCATGGAAACACAATTCATGAACTATTGATCACCAATTGTTGTACCGCGTACTGTTGTAACTGAGTGTTGTATGATAGTGATCTGTTGTTTGTTGTTGTAATCGTCACCAGACGAGTATTCAATTCCTGTAAGTTTTAAAAATTGGATGTCAATCCGATATATATGTACGTATGTTAGCCTGACTCCCGTTAATGTTCGTACATCCATGAGACGTTGTCAGTTATCGAATCCCATATTGATCCTCTCCTGAATCAATGTGAAATTCGAGTTGTAACAATGCTTGATGGTTGTTTTGGACTGTCCCTTCGTATCAATCCTCTCCTAGACCGACGTGAAAGTTTAAAGGTTGTTCTTCATATTGATGGCAATCGATACGAATCAGATGGTCCTTTGAATCATTTCGCATCGATGGAGACAAATTCAAACGGTCTCTAAAATGGTGGACGCGAAGTTGCCATTTCATATCGATCATTCGAAGCTTAGGCCTCCACACTTATGGATACGAAATAGAGCTTCATATCGATGAAATCCAGTGATTCAAGCTTGACTTCGTTGGGAGTTTCATATCGAGACACTTAAATTGAGGGGTATGAAGTTGGAGGTAACTTGCTGATGGATACGAAGTGTTAACCTTGGTGTTGCTCTGGTTGATGGATATGAGTGAGTCTCTTCGTGTCGATAGAACTTGCGACCGTCTCAATCGGTTTTTATTACTGGGAGGCGAATCGTTTTCTTCTTTGGATACGAGACCGTATAAAGATGTTTTGGACTTGGCTAAATTTTCTACTTACCATCCTTTTTCTATTTTCCTTCGTATCGATTAGAACAAGAGAAATAAGAAAACTGCCTTCGTCTTCAATTCGATCAACCCATTAACCATTCAACCCAAATCATCAAACTAGGCAATTGACCAATCAAATCCGCCCAATAATGATGAGACTTGAGCTTTAACGCAAAATCATCCAAAGTCACGGCCGATTCCGGCGTTGGTGATGCCGAAGTTGGGTCGGAGTGAGGTTGAGGAAGGAGGAAATGGAGTTTAAGTTGCTTGTGGAAGAAGGGCTACTGATGGATACGAAGGAAACACTAGGGCACGTGGAAGTGGCTCGTATCAATCTGAGAATGTAGAAACTGGTATCGATCTGGGAGCAATAGAGATTCGTGTCGATCGAAAAAAGATGGATGGAGGGATGCGGCTTTTATCCATCTGGGGTGGTGAGAGTTCGTATCGATCAGGGGAGATCGAAATGAAATCTAGCCAGTGATCGATACAAAGTCCCTAGTGGCGATCGATACGAAATGTATCGACCTGAAATGATCGATACGAATGTCCATCCACGGATCGATACGAAATTCGAGCTTAAATGATCAATACGAAGCTAGCTTTTAGGGAGCGATCCAAATTTGAACTTTGATGTGTACAAAATCTTTGCGTACTCGAACATTTGACTCCGACGAGCTTCAGCCTTGCATAATCGGACTTGACGATTGAACTGCATATGTGACTACCTTTCAAAGTACGTCGATGAAACCGTTATTTGACAACCTCTTAAATCAGGATGATGCGATCGTGACAGTCAGCGATGATGGTCACTCCAGTTGATTCTCGAAGTCTTATCATTCGAACACTTCTTTTTTATTTCCATGAAGTTTCTTAAATATTATGTATCACTGCACTGCACAACACATTCGTGCACTTCACACTAGGGAACACAAGGGCTTATTATCATCTAATGATGGTTTTTGATAAGTTGATTAGCTATGGAATCCATGAGTCCTCAACAGTAGGAAACTCAAATTCTGTTCTCTCCAATAATAGAGTTGCGACCATCACAGTCGAAGTTATTGATCCAGCTCCAGATGAGTTGCCTTGAGTAACTTTTATTGTGAATTCACAAGATTATACGTCGTCCAATGTCTCCGAAGATATGCTGGGATGAATATGTTTAAGGCACGGTCTATCATTAGACGATGTTTTGCTACCCGAACCAAGTGACAGACCACATGTTCCCCCAGAAGGGTTTGCTACTTTCAATAGACATTCGTGCACTTCCAGAACACTTCCCACATTCAACCAGCACACTGCTGAATAGTCTATTCATTGTATTCACGGAGCGTCTTTTCCGACCCCTGACCCCAATCGAAACCAGATACCTTTTTAATGTTAAGAGTCTGGGAGATAGCCATTCTTTCACATTCTTAGAGGTGGTTAGGAACTGCCAAGTTGTGACTGGTGCTTGGACCAGATTGAGCTACTTCAAAACTGAGTGGTTCTACGTTTGATGCTCTTCAAGGTTTGCCAGTCGATGGCTAGTCAAACGTAAGTGCTCCAACTTTTCTGGTAGTTAACAAGATGGTTGCAACTGACATTGATATTAATACCTTCTATCTTTTACAGCCGCAATCCCATGACCTAAAGGCGCACATTTCAAAGAAACAGTAAGGGTCTTTCAAGAAATGCCAAGTGAAATGAGAGATATAGACTCGGTGCTAACATACATAAACTTGAGGATCGTTGGGCTAATTGACCGAAATCAAAGCATCAGACTCGAAGGAATGCTGAGGGAAGCCTCGATGAGGCAGGTGAAATGCAAAGTGCCCGAAGTCGTCATAGCTGAGGAAGGCGACGAAGAAAGCACGCCAACAAACCATGAACCCATAGCCGGGCCTTCTGGCAATTTTCAAGGTTCAGAGGGAAGAAGAAAAGGCAAGGCAGCCACTTATAAGCGTCATAAGCCTCTGAGGTGGAAATCCATAGTTGTGTCTCTGCCAGTCTCTGGTGGTAGAATCACGGAGACTCCTCCTCCACAAGTAGAGAATCCCTTCGAAAGGATTGCTAATATCCCAATCTCGGACTATGTGTCACTTCAACATGACACCGGATTGGAGGAGCTTCAAAGTGCTCTAGACTTAAGCAAGTCTCTACCCACAAGCATGGTTGACATTTTCGGTTGGTCGGGGGGTTTCACATACATATACACTTCACGGCACTACAATATTTTCGATCACAAGTTACTTACTTTAGGAGATTACTAAATCTGTTCTTTTTAATTCTTTTCAGATACAATGACTAGAATAGAATCTATGTTGGGAAGTCTTCGCTCTGCACGACAATCATCAAGTTCATATCACGAGTCTCGTAGGAGAGAGGCTGAAAGAGACCGCGATCATGGTTACTCTGGCCAAGATCGTTACGAGAGAGGTATGGATTATAGCTATTGATCCCGATCATGTTCTCCTCCTCCTCGGTCCCCCAACACATCCTTCAGGCCACGGGAAACAACCAATAGAGCCTCCTCGCCAAAAACCATCTTCTCAAACTTCTAGGCCTAAACCACAATGTCACAGACATGAGGCTGAAACTCCCACTACAGTTGAACAAGCTATCATTGAGCCCACTGGTGAAGGGGCTATTAGAATTTTCGGTTGAGGAAAGATTTTCCAAATATATGCTTTGACGGTTTCATCTTCCCCCTCACTTAATGAAAATTCCATCAGAGGCAGAGAACACAATGCATGATTATATTCATGATATATATTTACCCAGTACAAAGAGTGGGTGAAAGCTGCAGAAAAATCATCGAAGGTGGCCTTTGAGTGGGAAAATACCATTGAGAAATTAGAAGCCGAGCTCGCTCAAAAGGACTAGATTATTCAAGTACTTAACAGCGAAGCCGAGTCTTCTCAAAAACTTGAAATTAAGGCCACCCAAAAGGCAGATGAGGCGAACTTGGCAATGGAGACGATGCGGCAAACATATTTCACTTTAGTGGAGGAGATGGGCCACAAGAACACTACAGTCATAGCTGAAAGGGGCACTGCCATGAAGGAGCTCAACGAACTCAAAGCTAAATTTTCTGAAATTAAGCAAGAAAATGATGACGCAAACAAGGCAGCGCAGGAGGTGTGTGAGCAGGCTGTGGTGCTCCTGGGTGAGCGGGATGTGGCATCGGCTAAGATCAGGGAGATGGAAGCCAGGGTTGAAGAAGATGTTAAAATGGCCGAGTCCAGGCTAGAGGCGGATATTGAAGATCTGCTTATTACTTAGAGCGCTAACATCCTGAAATACAGAAACGTAGTCTAGCTCGAGAACTATTCAATACATCTGCACAATGCTTAGGGCCGACAAGTTGAAGATTAATGAGCCGAGCACCAGGGTGAATATGTTGATGAATTTGAGCTTGAGAACCGAGTGCTGAATGAAGATGAAGAAAAATTCTCCAAGACACAATGATCTCATACGAAAAGGAGAAACTTGTCATCCAGCACTCGAAGGTTGGAGAGGGTTCAGGTATTGAGCGTCATGACGTAAGTTCTGAAACTTCCGCGCCAACTCAGCCTGAATCTTCATCTACGGTTGATCCTCAATCTATTCCAGCTTATAATCCCGATCAACCGTGGTTGTCTCAGGCTCACGATCAAGTTACTAAAGCTGCTCCTGCACTTGCGAGCCAAACTGAGGAAGGTACTCCGAACACTTCTTATACTTGTTCAAAATCGTAAGCACTACTTGAGGTGATTATTAACAGTTCTTCTTTTGTCTCTTTCTACTGATTGGAGCCACATCAGTTGCTCCAATCACTTGCGCCTCTTGCAACTCAAGAGTCGCATCATGCGCAGGAGGCGATTATTACGGAAGCGACCATGACATCGGCCACTGCACCTACAGATGATGTACAAGGGAGCACACTTTCATTCGATGAACAGATGATGGAGGAACTTCTCAGTCATCATAGTGACCCTTTTTCTGGTTTGCCGTTTGTCATGAGTGGAGTAGCGCCAGCGACCAGCTCTTCAGTCCCAACTATTAACGTTTCCGGTGTAGCTCAAACAACTCATGAAGAAGAGATAATAGTCGAGATTAACGCAGAAATGGAGGCAGTCGCTCAGATTAGTAGCTTTGGAGGTGGAATTACGGGCCCTGGTCTAGCCCTATTACAAATGATATATCCTTATGGCACTGTTGTCGACACCAGCGTGCCTATTTCGCCTCCTGTAGTGGACCCGACCCCTCCGATTCCGCATGTAGGAAGTATTCTCATACACTTGAGTTCGAAGGAGGAAATCGAAATAATGCCCCTCAATGGGGATCAACTATCGAAAGACAAAGGCTCAAAGACTAAACCCAATGGCAGCTCTAGCGGGTCTATACCGAAGAATAAACCAAGAAAAAAGAAAGAGTAGATATGCTTCTTTAGCTCATTTTTGGTAGATAGATAGGAATATGCTTTTGTTTTTCTTTTGTAGGCTGTGTATAGATTCGTGTTTGGCCCCTGCTAGTAGGACTTTTGGCATACTTCTGTACTTATCCTTTTTCTTCCAAAGAATGATTTGAATAAAATTTCATTTTGCCTTATGTTCAACTTGCGTTAATTTACTTAAGTTTTCAGAGCTTGAACTTCTGTTCAACACACTTGTGAAGTTTTAGTCCTTCAATTCGGACTCGGATTTGATTGCTAAGTCTCGGAGCTATGGCCTCGGGTCGTAATCGAGTGTTTAGTTGAATTCCAACATTGCACTGTCTCAATCAGTGGCCAATACTTAAGTTTTGCCCCAGATTCAGGGATACATTCGAAAGATCGGTCAGCGGTTGTTGTTTGCGTTTAACATATTGATCTCGATCTTTGTGAAACAAAGCTGGAACATGACGAATTCGAGTAGTTGAACCAAACTTGCTTATCAATTGGCAATTGTATCCACACTCTAGGGATTGCATATGTTTGTCGGCGGTCGATTATGTCCGCTTAAGCTTTAGTGATACGTCCATGCTCTAGGGACTTAAGTTATTTCCACAGGCGGTCAGTCATGCCTGTTTAATATTTATAACTGCGTCCACACTCTAGGGACTTTTACATTAATTTGTGGGTGATTAGTCATACCCAATCTATATTTATACTCTGACCGCACTCTGAGTTTGTCTTAGGATAATCGGCTCATATCCTGTTTGTGCTTGAACTTTAATCGTTTCTCTAGGGACCCAAAGTTAGTCAATGCTTATACTCCAGTCAATGCTCTGGGGACTTAGATGTTTTATACTCCATTTCGCACTCTGTGAATTTGGAGTTAGTGTTTATACTCCAATTCACACTTTGGGAATTTGAAGTTGATGTTTATGCTCCAATTCGCACTTTGGGAATTTGGAGTTGATGTTTATCCTCCAATTCACACTCTCGGAATTTTGAATTGGACGACAAACGTTCAGTCACGTCTATTTAGGCGTTTGAATTTCGTTCGCACTACGGGAGTGTTGGATTTATCAGGATCGTGGATGGTCGATTCACATCCACCCTGAGTTAACAAGTGAGGTCATCAGATGGATGGACCCATCCTCCTCGAACTTGGTTTGGATATGGGCGAGGTCGTTAGGTAAACGGATCCACCCTTATCAAAACCGCATTTGTAAATTTATACTATAATTCGCACTCTGGGAACCTGGAGTTAGTTAGAGGATTGTCATGTGTCGATCCTATTTAGTCTAGTGTGATGGCATTCCCCGAGCTTGAGCTTCACTTAGTGAGTGACCGATCGTATCACAGTTACTCCCTATTTGAATAAATCCCACTGTATGACTGAACTTAGCTCTTCGTGCATCGTGATAGTTGTATGACACATTCAATAAATCACAGCTCTGGCTCGAAGAGATTGCACTTTTTTGTTGAGATAAGAAGATATGGCAAAGTCATTTTCCTTATTACAAATTCAAATTTTGAAATGCAGAAACAAATTGCAAATGAAAAATAGACTAAATAAATAAAGTTTGTCATGTGTAGTAGCGACGAAGACTCTCGCTGTTCCAGTCTCTTGGTAAAGTAAGACCGTCAATGGTCGATAACTTAAACGCGCCCCATCTTTGAGCTTTTGTTCAATCACATGTAGCCCTTCCCACGTTGGTTTCATATGCGAAGGAATCGGATAGATTCTTTTGAAGACGAGGTCGTCGAGTTCAAAGGTTCGGGGTCGGACCTTGGCATTGTACATCAGGCGACTCAACTTCGGTGTGCGGGTTCCCTCAAGTCAGCCTCTTCTCGCTTCTCATCCAGTAAATCTAGGGATTCGGCAAGTAATATAGCATTTGTCTTCGGATCATAGTACGTCACGTGATGAGAAGGTACTTCCATCTCGACTAGAATAACAGATTCTGAACCATAAGAAAGAGAGAATGGAGTGCGGTCGGTCACGGACTTGTGGGTTATTCGGTAAGCCCATAACGCCTAGGAAGTTCGTCGACCCATTTTCCCCCGACCTTTTCAAGTCGTTTTTTCAAAATATAATTGATAACTTTATTAACAGCTTCAAACTGTCCATTCACTTGAGGCTGTGCAACTGTAGAGAATTTCTTGTGAACGTGGAATCATTGACAGAAATCCTTGAACTCAACGCTATCGAATTGGGTTCCGTTATGGTGATGATGGTATGCGGGAGACCGAATCGACGGATAATGTTGCGTACCACGAAGTTGATCACTTTCTTCGTTGTGATTGTAGCAAAGGATCCGGCATCCGCCCACTTAGTAAAGTAATCAACGGCGACGATGACGTACTATGCACCACCCTTGGGCAGAGGTAGAGAACCAATAATATCAATGCCCCCAGACTTCAAACGGCCATAAACTGACCATTAGATTATTTCGGTAGGAGGGGATCTAGCAATCTAGCTTGTTTTTGACATCTGTCACATTTTATGGCGTAGTCCGATGCATCATGATTCGCGGTCGGCCAATAGTATCCATATCAGAGTACTTTCTTAGCTAAAGCTTGCCCCCTTGTGTGATCGCCACATTCTCCTTCGTGTACATCATGCAATACTCATTTAATTTCATCGTGAGCTATACACCGGAGTAAAGAAACAGAGTATCCACTTCTTTATATGACTCCAATCTGAATAGTGAACCGCGAGGCTTTTCGAAAAACTTGTATTTTTACACTCCCACGCTGTGGCAGTGTTCCAGCTCAAGATAATTTCTGAACGGAGTCATCCATGACTCCTTATCGAGAACGACCTCAAATACCCAATCCATCTCCATCTGGTCAATGCTCGGGGAAGATAACATTTCTACGGGAACGAGTACCATTTGTTATGCCTCAACCGTACTGGATAACCTTGCTAATGAATCGGCTTTTTGGTTACGCTCTCGGGACATGTAGTAGACGGCATATTAATCGAACTGATTTAATATTTCTTGAACCTAAGCTAGGTAAGCGGCCAGTCTTCGGTCCTTGGCCTGGTACTCCCCCCGAACTTGACATACGACTACTTGCGAATCACAATAAATCTCCACAGCAATGACTTTTAAATCTCGGGCCAGTCTCAATCCGGCAAGTAGGACTTAATACTCAGCTTCGTTGGTGGTCGTACGAAAATCAAACTTTAAAGCATAACATACAGATCAACCTTCAAGAGTTTCAAGTACAACCAAGGCACCTAAGCGATGGTCATTTGATGCACCATCAGTATGCAGCTTTCGGACATACTTGGGAGATTCACTGGTTTCAGGCAAGTCCTTTAGGATGGTAATTCAGCTATGTAATCTACTAGGACATGTCCTTGAATGGCTCGTCTTGGAGTGTAGGTAATATCAAACTGACTTAGCTCGATATTCCACTTGAACCAGACGTCTCAGACCGCGTAAGGACCTGTCATAACGGCTGCTTCGTGTAAACGGTGATAGCTTGAGCCTGGAAATACAGACGGAGCTTCCTTGAGGCAATAACAAGACAATAAACCAACTTTTATAGCTTCGGATAATTTCTCTCATTTTCGGTTAGTCGTTTACTAATATAGTAGACCGATTTTTGTACTCGGTCATTCTCCCGAATTAGGGCAGCACTTATCGCATTTTCTGATACTGCCAAGTAAAGGTACAATTTCTCGTGATCGATAGGATTTGACAAAATAGGCGGTGTGGAGAGGTGCTGAATTAGTGCTCGTAGTTCGCCCACACATTTCGTGGTCCATTCAAAGTTCTGTTTCCCTTTTCGGATCAAATCGAAGAAGGGAATGCATTTATCAGTGGATTTTGAAATGAACCTGCTCAATGCTGCTACTTTCCCATTGAAGCTCTGGACTTGCTTTATAGTTCTTGGTGTCTCAATAATTCTGATCACCCATAGCTTTTCGTGCTTGGCTTCAATTTCTCGAGCGTTGATGATAAACGCAAGGAATTTTTCGGATGCGACCCTAAAGTGACATTTCAACGGATTGAGCTTCATTCTGTATTCTTGAAGGACATTAAACATTGATTCCAGGCCTTTAATATGATCAGTGGAACATCATGATTCACTAGCATGTCATCCACGTATGCCTCCATGGTTTTCTCAATCTTGTTGGCAAACAGCCAATTAACCAATCGTTGGTAAGTTGCACTGGCGTTCTTGAGTCCAAAAGGCATAACTTTGTAGCAATAGTGTCCCAAGTCGGTCACGAAGCTGGTATGCTCCTGGTCGGGAAAGTGCATGGGTATCTGGTTGTAGCCTGAATACGTGTCCATGAAGGATAGGAGTTCATGTCCAGCCATTGAATCGACAAGTTGATTGATTCGAGGAAGTAGAAAACTATCTTTGGGGAAAGCTTTACTCAAGTCTGAATAGTCGACACACGGTCTCAATTTCCCATTTGGCTTTCGGACAAGTACATGGTTGGATACCCATTCCGGGTATAATGCATCTCGAATAAATCCGTTCGACTTAAGCTTATCTACCTCTTTCTTAAGGGTGGCAGATCTCTCTGGATCCATACCATGCATTTTTTGTTTGACCGAGACATGCCGTGGGTCAACGTTCAATGTTTGGCTCGCGATGCTTGGGGAGATTCCATACATGTCAGAATGTGTCTAGGCAAACACATCAAGGTTTTCCCAAAGAAATTCAACCAATTCCTCTTGCATTTGTTGGCTTAATTGAGATCCAATCTTTATCATTCTAGAATGGTTGCTTTCGTCAATCGGGACATCGATCATCATTTTGGCTGGAGAAGCTTGACTGTCTTTACTTTCATCTTCACTTTCATTATCTCTTGGGTCAAGATCTCTTTGGAATTGGTTGAGGTGCCCGGGCCTGGGCCTAGGCACCAATTGTCAATTTCGACAAAGCGGACGCGGAGAGATTCCTCTACATCCTTTCCTTTCTCCTTTCGCTGCGCCTCGCACAGCTCAGCAACATAACAGGCTCATCCAGCAGCCTAATCTTCTTGAACGACCCCAACCCACGATCGGTGGAGAATTTTAGAGTTAAACACCATGGCGCAATGGCAGCCTTGAACTCAGCTAGGGCCGGTCAGCCCAAGAAAGCATTGTACGGCGAGTCGATATCCAGCACAACAAATTGTAATATCCAGACTCTTCGACGTTCTCAGGTTCCTAACTCCACTGGAAATTTCTCCATTCCAGTGGGTACGGTTGCACTCCCGTTGAAGCCATGAATACAGGACTTGCAAGGCTTCAAAATTTTAGCCTCCATCTTCGTCTGGTCATAGGCTCGCTTAAATGATATATTCATAGAACTTCCACTGTCGACTAAGATCCTCTTCATCCAAGTTGAACCTACTTGAGTTGATATGACAAGTGAATCAATAGTAGGGGCTTCGACCCTGTCAGCATTTCTATCCCGGAACACGATGTCGTCAGCCATCATCTTCAGTTGTTTGGCCAGAGCCCCATCTTCCAAACTACTACAACACTCGGAGCTCGCATGCCTAATAGAACTGGCATACAACTCCATTTCCTTCCAGCTTCGATCTGCTGGATGAGGACCACCACTAAGAGTGTTTATCACTAACCTCCCACCAGTACGAGTGGGTTCCTCCTGTCTTGCCTGATTCGGTATATGATTTTGATTTGATGCGCCCGTACCTCCAAACTGTGATGCCCGCACAAACTGCTCTAACTTCCTCTCTCTTATCAACTTTTCAATGAGATCTTGCAAGTGACGACACTCACTCGTGTTATGGCCTTAGTTATCGTGGAATCTATATAACTTTTTCGTCTGGATTTGTTTCTCTGATGATGGTTTCGAGCCAGGTTTCTTATATCGAATGGTATTACAAGTCTGTAAGTACACATTCTCCAGCTACGTATTCAAAGGAGTGTAATTATCAAACATGGAAGCCCTACGTCGGGGACCATGATTCCGATCCCGTTTCTTATTTCGATCTCCACTACCTCTTTGTTGATTTTTTTTATTTTGTATATTCAATTGTACTTTTTCGAAAATCTCCCCGACTTGTTTAACAGCTACATTACGTTGTATTCCTTCCACACTGGGCCCTGCGTCATCCTTTTTCGCAGACTGTTTCGCATCGTCCCTCCTCAAGAATTGGGCTGCCTTGGAATAGAAATGGTCCAATGACGCAGTGGGTTTTCCTGCCAGCCAGTTGCCGAATTCTGAGTTGAGATCAATCCCCTTAGTTAGCGCCATCAGAATTAAGTTATGATTGGGACTGCTAATCTCAGCACACGCAACATGAAATCTTTCTACATAACACCTGAGTGTTTTTCCAAGAGCCTGAGTGACATTGGACAAAGTGTTAACATCCTTCGGCCTTGTCACATGCATCCAGAACTGCTCAACAAACTTTTTCGCCAACTGGTCAAAACACAAGATAGATTGAGGTGGCAGGTGGGTAAACCACATGGCAGCTATTCCCCTAAAAGAGATCGAAAAACTCCGGCATTTAATGCATCATCAGCTCTTGCAGCATTCATCCACCATTCATACCTTAGAATATGCTGATTAGGATCTAAGCTCCCTTCATAGACGGGTAGAGTTGGCATTCTGAATCGCCGAGGTGGTTCAGCATAGAGTATGTCATCAGTGAAAGGGGTATGACTCCGAGAGATTGGGGCCTATCGTCGTTAGTGAGACCCTGACTTTCATGGATCATTTGACAGATCATTTGGGTATATCCGGCATCTGGACATTTTGAGCACGCTGGGCCAAGGTGTAATCGGGTTCCACAATGCGAGGCTGGGCCGAACGCGGTTGACGGTCCAGATCTCGCCTCCTTGGTTCTAAGTCTTCAGGGACATATGGTTCGGGAGTATGTTGGCGAATCCTATTTTAGGCATCCACTCCCAATTCAGTAGCAGCAATGGCAGTGCGGTTGTCTGTAACACGATGAGGAACAGTACCTCCCCGGAAGGATGGTCCGGTATGATAGCTGGTTGACGGGCCAACTCTCGGTAGCCCAATAGTCAGTGTATGCTGATGTCCAGTAGCTTGGGTATAACTCCCATCTAGCCGTGGACGTGTGGATCTATGATGGAAATCGGAAGAGGCTGGACTCTCAGTAGATGAATAGGAAGCATGATCCCTCCTGGATCTCCTATGCTTTTGGCGATGCAACCGGTTGGTCAATTCGGCGTTGGCACATAGCTGTTGGGTAAGTTTCTGATGGCTCCGTGTCAACTCTTGAATTAACATCTTAAACTCTTCCCTGGTGACAGGGCTTTGCGGATCTGATGGTCCGACAACATTCTGATCAGTTGGAGGCAGTTGTACGGGATTCTATATGTCCCGCCTTTCTGGATCTGCGGCTGTAGAAGTAGTCTTTATGTTTACCATGATGAATAACGAAGCTCTTTCCTAGGTTTGATGCAAATCTGAATAGGATAGAAGAACTTTGAACTTGAGATCTGGATCTTCTTCTTAGATTTATGCAATCTTGAGATCTGGATCTTCTTTTAGATTTATGCAATCTGATATCGATAATAGATCCAACGAGCAGAATAAAAAGCTTGGTCTTTCTCAGTGAAAGCATTTTTATAATTTCTTTGGATTTAAATATAGATGGGTATGGTTAAGCAAGGCAAATAAAATCCTGATAAGTGAGTTATTAATATTGGTTATGGATCGTTAAAATTAGTTAACGATCTATATCTCGCTTAACTCTATTGGATACTTATTTCAATTATTCTTGACATCAAATGACCAATCGAGTTAAAATAATTGGATTAAAATAATAATACATTTTATTTGAAATAAAGATCTATAATAAATTCTTATACTTGAATATGGTCACCCTGAATAATAAATTGTTTATTTTAAACAATTTTCCTTG
The DNA here is from genome assembly GCA_030765085.1 of Allium cepa. Classification (NCBI taxonomy): domain Eukaryota; kingdom Viridiplantae; phylum Streptophyta; class Magnoliopsida; order Asparagales; family Amaryllidaceae; genus Allium; species Allium cepa. The sequence goes on along the minus strand of CM060929.1, from coordinate 338,751,126 downwards.
TAAAATGTATTGCTTGGATTCGGAGAGACTGGGATCGGATATTAGCATTATTCAAAACCAATTTGATTTGAAATCATTACAAAACCTTACAGGTTTGATTATAGAGTTATACGGACTGGAATTGGATTAATTTAAAAAAATTTAACCATTTTAAATAAGTAATTGTACCTGGACATTATTGTAATATTAATGGATTTCCATAAAAGTGTTTGGATTATAATCAGATAAAAACTCATAGTGTTGTACAAGTTACCTTTGGTTTTAAAAGTTTTGTATAACTTAAGTATCTCAAATTAAATGGGTTTAATCACGCTAGTTTCCAGCCTGACTCGGGTGTTACTTTATTGTAATGCTCGGGTCAGACTGAGTATTACAGAAATTTCAGGTTATGGTGCTTTTGGAGCTCAAGAGACGGGATGGATGGCAGAGACGTATTTCACTTATTGATTATATTCCGTTGTATATTATAGGCTGTATAGTCAGCATTTTGGGACAGGTTATTATAACTGTCCAGATTTAGTGTTGATGATTGTACTCTGATAACTTGATTGTATATTAATAGTTACTGCTTTTCTTTGCATAAATGTTGTTATTTTATATTATATTTTGTTCCGCTGCGATTGTGAGATTTTGTGTTGTTATTCTGTTTCTTCTTCTATCTCCTTTTCTTCTTAACCTTAATAGCCTGGGATTTTCGGCAATCGATTGCTCGGCACTCTATACAGTGGACGTATTAGTGTATATTTTCAGGGTCGAAAATCTTTCAGCCTGTAACATTTGGTGTCAGAGCTGAATGTTAAGCGAGAACCTTAGCTCTGGTAGGGATTACTCATTAAATATAGGGTCAGTAGTACCCTAGAATGAGTTGAGAGTATTATATATGAGGGCGTACTTGTTATTTTCTTATATAATGGTTTTAGAAATGATTTTTAAATAATTTTGATACATAGAAAGAAATAATTTTTGTAGATTATTATAGTATATTCAGTTGATTGGTTGTTTTTATTGAAATTAAATAAGATTATAAGGTTTAAGTGGTAAAACACATATAACTAAATAGAAATTTGGGTAAGAATATATTTTGCAAATAAGTTTAGCTAATTAATGGATTCAAACCTAAATTTAAATCCTGGCAAAGTTCAATAGAATTTTCAAAGTATTTGAAATAAGTTACCCTGATTATATTTTTTCAGTAAATTACTATGGAATATATGTTTTTTAGATATGATAATATTGATTATTATTGTCATGAACTGGTTATTGTGTCCTAATAAAGGATGTTTATTACAGAATAAATAAGGATAAAACAAAGTGAAATGTTTAGGGAAGTGAAATCTTATAAGCATGATTACGAACTGTGAATTATAAAATTAAAATGGATTTAAATTGTGAAGTTTTAAATCAAAGCCTTGGAGAAATTTTGAAACTATTTCAAAGTATTTAACGAAATAATAAATATTATTATTTGGAGTATTTTTGAATATAGAAATCCTTGTTTTAAACAAGAGTTGTTTGATGATGAATTTATTTTGGATTACAACCAAGAATGGTTTAAAATTTGAAGTGTGATTTGATATGTAAATGGAATAAATATGTATGTGTGTGTATACATGGGTATATATGGGTTCAAAGTTGATTTGAAATAAATACTAGAAGTTGAATTCTGAAATTCCCTTTGAAATGAGTAGTATAACCCAAAGTAAAATAAGTTTCTGAACTTATAATTGGGAAGTGATGTTAATAAGAATTGGATTTGGAATGGAAAAAAATTAAGCAAGGTTAAATGGATTGGAAATTTACTCCGGACAAGTTGATTAAGTTTTGAACTTATAACCTGAATTGGAAATTTTATGGTTAAATTAAGATTTAAGTTATGAAATTTAAATGAATTAAATTGTAAAAGAAAAAGGCATGGGTTTGATAAGGTGTGAAAAAGGAGTTATGCAAGTATGTATGATTTCAAAATGATTTTTGAAATAAAAACGGGTTTCGAATTCTATAAATTAGTGATGAATGCTATTGATTGGTGTTAGATAATTTGGATGCTTATTTACTTTGACATATCGTGCTATCATCCTGCTTGTTATTGGCAGTATACATAAAACGGTAAATTGGATTATTTTGATTAAATTGAGAAGTGGAATGAAGTGATATATATCCATTCCTGAAGTTAAATGGAAATAAAACTTTATTTTGAACTATTCAAATGATTTTGATTTTTAGGAATAAAATTTGGATTTATGAAAACAAAATCATTTTGAACTTAAGATTGAAAGGTTAAAATTGAATGTGTCAATCGAAATTGTTTAAAGATTGGGTTTAAAATTTTGAATTTATAATTTCGTAATTTAAAAGAATAATTGAAAATTTAGGCTTAGAACTGAATTGTTTAAAGACTTGGGTTGTTGAACTAATTATTAAGGGTAAATTTGATTTAAGTGATTAAATCAATTTTATGGAAACCGGACTCGAATATATATAAATCGAGATGGTTTAAAATCAGAGAATGGAATTAGGATTAATTCAGATTGGAATTGAATTGAATTAATTGGAATATAACCGAAGTTGAATAAGTTTAAAAATGGGAATTGATTTGAATTGGAGTAGGAATCGAATTTAATTCGAATTGGAATCTAGATTGAATCAATTTAAATAGGAATGGAAATTGAAATTGATTGAATTGAAGATTGGGAATTGAATCAGTTTAACTTGGAGACTATTTTCAAACAAATTATTTGAATATAAACTGTTTAAATCTATCTTCCTAAAATATTTAAATTATTTTGACTCTCCAAGCTATTTACTATACAAACCATTCTTTTTAATACTCAAACTATCTTATATTAACTATCTAACTATTTTACAACTATTTAACTATTTTACAACTATTCAAACTATTTTATAAATTCAAACTGGTCAGAGTGGAAATTATTTATATGTAAATCATGGATTTAAATTGGAGTTATAACTCAAATGGAACTCGAAGCAAAAATTTGGATTGGAACTGTAATCAAGATATCAAGGCAAAACGTGATTTTGAAGTGAAAGAGTATATTTTCAGAAATATATGATGATAAAAATAAAAAGCTGGATACCACTATAACTGGAACTTACTTTATAAGAAGTAAGAAAATGTGAATAATAACTTTGTAAAGGAAATCAAACATGAAACTTTGATTTGGTATTAACGAGATTATAACCAGAAGAAAAGATCTTTAAAAGATATTTGAAATATAAAGTGAAATTTATATAAGTATGAAGTGATTCGAAAATTATTCAAGTTGAAAGGATAATCTTATATATAAGAATGATTTTATGAGAATGGAACTAAAAGGTTTTTGGAACTCATTGATTTTGAAAGCCTTTTAATTTTGAAAAAAAAGCAAATTTTAGGAATTCGGTGAACTAAATTTGAGAACTATCGATTTTGAGATATCGATTTTGAGGTTTATATGTGATACATATAAAGAGTACGATTTGCAAGGTACTATATATGTATATAGTATAGAATGTTTTGAGAATAATATGCAAAAAAAGGCGCTCCCATTAGAGTCGAAACTTATAGTAGGAGATCCACTGGGTGGTTCTTCTTTGAACCCTAAGGGAGGTTCTAAATTAGGATCTCTGAGGATGTCCAGACAAAACATTAGTTCCTATGGATTGTGTTTGGGGTAGTGTAATTCATGTGGCGCTGATGCTTAGTTACATTGGGGTTATGGTGTGACGGCAACAAAACTCTAGTGTATCTGCGATCTACTGCACTCCATAGCGTAAGTCGAGTGGCGATGATTGCCTACAATATACGTTTGATTTTGCTTGGAGAGCGATGTAACATCAGTAGATCTGTTGCAGTTCCATGGCGAAAATCGACAGGTGCGGATGCCTACAGTTTTCTTATAGATTTCGCCGGGATGGCGACGCAATCATCGTGCTAACTGCGACCCATGGAGGGGGAGATGATTTCCATAGCATTCTTGCAAAAAGTTTTCCAAGTATTTTCACTGGGTGTTGAAACGGGTCTACTAAGTACTTATAGATTTTTAGTCCTGCGCCTGATCAACGTATGACTGAATTTCTATGAGTACAAGGATGGACTTGATTGGACATAGAGTTAAAAAGGTATTTTTATATAAAACTAGCTCGAAAATACTATATAATTCAAAGTTTTTAAATTGTATAATAAAAAGAATAAGGATTCAAAATGTTTAAAGGTGAATAAATTAATAATATACATCGAAATTCAAATTCCTGCTTCGTTCCTTTTCGAGGACGAAAAGTTCTAAGGGAGGAGGAGTGTAAGACCTGGATTTTTGACCATCGTATATCGAGGGAAATAAAGTGATTGTAAATTTGAATGATTGATTTTTATAAGTCAAATAGATAAATTCTCTAATAGTTAAATATCTGTATCTATATATCGATTAAAACAATATTTAATTTTAAATTATAAAAGGAAAAAATCTGTATATGATAAATATTATATTTGTATGTATATATAATCCCCATCATTTAAATTATGATAAAATATCCATATATATAGATAAATATACAAAAGCTTTATGATATTGGTAATATATATATAAATTTATATATGTGTATGTGTGTGTGTGTCCATATGAAGCAAAATATAGGAATTTTATATAAATGTGAATATATATATATATATATATGGAAAATATACAAAGCAATGTATATAAGAATATGTAAGTAAATATATATATATATGAAGGTATAAATGTAAATGTATATGTACATATATGCTATATAAAATAGTGAAGAGGTAAATATACATGCTGTAAAAATATTGTATATGTGAGTAAGTATATACATGAATGTGCAAGCTTCATAATAGCAAAATCTCAAATTTTTGGCCATATATAGATGTGGTTAAACGTTTATAGAAGCAATACATGTAGTGATATAAATTTCTTTATATATATATATATATATATATGTAAGCATGTTTGTATCATAATATATATATATAGGTGTATGTAAATGTGATAAAATGGATATGTATATATCTAAAGGAAGTAGGAAGTGGTACATGTATGCATATATATATATATATATATATATATTCATGATAAAATAGAGAAAAGGTATACATATCCACATATACATGCATATAATTGTATATGTAAAACTATAGGAGAACATCATGATGGCAAACATCATTTCAAGCGTACAAAATCTCAACTCAAGCATACAAAACATTTTATCAATGTCAAAACATTTAATCAAGTCGTATGAAATCAAATCAGATGACTTGAAATCAAAGCAGGTCAAAGCATTTTCAAATAAAAATTTAAAAGAATTTTTTTTTTTTTGCAAAGCCTATAAACAAGTTTCAGCCTGCCCTCCCATTCTCTTCATATAAAGGCTCTGCCTTGTTCACATTTTTGCATTCAAACCAAGGTAACTAGAAAAATAAAATATAAACAAGCTGCCACTGCACCTTAAGTAAAATCAAACAACAAGCACGAGAGGATCAAACCAAAGCAAGCAGAACAGTTTCAAAAAAAAGAGAAAGAATAACTGCTCTGTTCAAAGGAAGAAGGTGAGTAAACTTTGTAGGTTTGGTTACTGGTTATTACACTATGATTATGTACAAATCATTGAGATCTGTCAAGTTATATATGTTGTTACGTGTATACATATGTATAGGTGTGTTAGTTTCATCTGCATCTCAAAACTTTGAAATTCATTATCTCATCAACTACCCAAATTTAGAACAACTAACCAACATGATAGTTATTTGCATTCACGTCTAGTTTTTTTTTTTAAATTGATGGCATCCAGTTTCATCGAGTATCCATCGACTTCTTTCCAATTTACAATAAGAGGTATGAAATGAACATAAACTTCAAACAATAAATTTTCCCAATCCATAGTGAATTACAAGGCGTCGCTAGTGTCGTTATGATCATATGGAGAAAGAGAGTTTTTGGTGGAAAGTCGACAGCATTTGGCGATGGTCGACGACGTTTGCCGATTTCTACGGTTTGTATTTGGGAATGATTCGAGCATTGATTGAACAAACTGAGGGTGTCGTGATGTTGAGCAAGGAGGATGCTTCATTGTGAAAAAATTTGGTGGAGTTCGGCGCTACAATTGTCGGGCGACCTGTAGCGTGTTTAGTTGCTCTAGGGATTCGGTCGGAGCAGTTAAGGACCGGGGTTTAGGCAATGGGGGAGAGATTGTTGAGCACGACGCAGCGGATGCATGGATGGCCTCACTGTCGACGTTGGGTGGTCCGAGCGTTGTGCACCGTGTACGCATGCACGGTTGTTCACCTGGAAGCGTTATGGAAGTAGATAGGAAAAGAGGAAGAAAGGAAGGGGGAGGAAGAGTGTTTGGGCTGAATTTATTTTGCTGGGCTGAAGTAAAATATGAAGAAAAATAAAAAATAGGAGTAAAAGAAAAAAGAAAGAAAAGAGAAAAAGGGAAAGAAAAAGGGAAAAGAAAGGGGAAAGAAAGAGGAAGGAATAAAATCTTTATATGCATATGATGATTCATATTTTCTTCTTTTAACTAAAAATCCATTTCCATTTAAGAATCCAAAATTTAAAACTCAATAGTATTTCATCATTTAAATGATAATTAATTACATTATTGTCTGATTTGGAACTTATATAAACTAACCAAGTGGATATTAAAAATAATGTTAAATTTTAATATTAACTAAAATAAATTGTTTTTATAATTTCTTTGAATAAATTTGGATTCAAGTATAGATGGATATGGTTAATCAAGGCAAATTAAATCCTGATAAGTGAGTTATTGATATTGGTTACGGATTGTTAAAATTAGTTAATGACCTATATCTAGGCTTAACTCTATTCGATACTTATTTCAATTATTATTGACATCAAGTGACCTATTGAGTTAAAATAATTGGATTAAAATAATAATATGTCTTATTTGAAATAAAGATCTGTAATGAATTCCCATATTTGAATATGGTCACTCTGAATAATAAATTGTTTATTTTAAACAATTTTCCCTGTAAAATGTATTACTTGGATTTGGAGAGACTGGGATCAGATATTAGCATTTTTCGGAAACACTTCGATTTGAAATCACTACAAAACCTTATGGGTTTGATTATAGAGTTAAACGGACTGGAATTGGATTAATTCAACAAAATTTAACCATTTTAAATAAGTAGTTGCACCTAGACATTATTATAATATCAATGGATTTTCGTAAAAGTGTTTGGATTATAATTAGATAAAAACTCGTCGTGTTGTACGAGTTACCTTTGGTTTTAAAAAATTTGTATAACTTAAGTATTTCAAATTAAATGGGTTTACTCATGCTGGTTTCCAGCCTGATTCGGGTGCTACTTTATTGTAATGCTCGGGTTAGACCGTGTATTACAAAAATTTCAAGTTAGGGCGCTTTTGGTGCTCAAGAAACGGGCTGGATGGTAGAGACGTATTTCACGTATTGATTATATTCGGCTGTGTATTATAGGCAATGTAGTCAGCATTTTGGGACAGGTTATTATAACTGTCCAGATTTATTGTTGATGATTGTACTCAGATAACTTGATTGTATATTAACAGTTACAGCTTTTCTTTGTGTAAATGCTGTTATTTTATATTATATCTTGTTTCAATGCGATTGTGAGATTTTGTGCTGTTATTCTATTTCTTCTTCTATCTCTTTTTCTTCTTAACCCTAACAGCCTGGGATTTCTGGCACTCGATTGCTCGGCACTCTATACAATGGACGTAATAGTATAGATTTTTGAGGCCGAAAATCTTTTGGGCCGTTACACTAAAGGATGAGATGGATATATTGATTTGAGAAAAAGCGCTCATAGAAGTCATTTGGTGGCAAATCATTCAAAGGTTAGCTCGTAACCATCAACCGACGCATCCCCAACAACCTACTAATAATGTTCTGACTATGACCGACATTTTGACTATTTGTTGAGGTCCATTTATGGCCGAAAGCAGCCCGAAAACATAATTCTAGTACTAGGGAGAAGTGGGTTCGGATGGCCAAGTTTATTCATCGGAGCATGTAGTGTCCAAAGCACCCTGGCTAGAAGTAGATCAACCTATCACCTTTACTACCTAAGATAGAGAAGCTATACCCATCATGACACTGTGGTCATCACCCTTGCAATAGCCAATGCAAATGTACAACAAGCCTTTGTGGATGAGGGAAGCTCTGTTGGCATCATGTTCGAACATGTCGTCGAGGCACTTAATCTTTTTGCCTCCAACCTCACCCCCTATGCCTTGCCCATCGACCGCTTTAGGGGTGTTGTCATTTTTCCAATAGGAATGGCCTCTCTCATGACCACATTCAGCAAAGAGCCCCATGTAGCTAAGGTATATGTAACTTTATAGTTGTTGATTGTCTATTTGCTTATAACCTTTTGATAGGACGGTTGATCCTTGGGGAGCTTAACGCGATAGTCTCATACAATTGGCTCGTCATGAAATTCCCAATCTAAGGCGAGGTGGGTGAAATCTGGGGTAGTCAATAAAATTTAGGGAGTATTACAGGACCAACCTCAGATAGGCAAAGAAGGATGTTCTCATACTTCAACAAGAATTTGCATTAGTCAAAGACCAACCACTCGTGAGAACCTCCGAGCCTATCAGCGCTCATGTTCAAGTCGAGACAACTCCCAGCTCTAAAGTATTGACATCTACACCAACTTCTTTTCCCTTAAATAATGAAGTCATGGCCATCTACACCATGTCACCCAAGAGAGTGCTCGAGCTGATCAGTTCTCACACTAGTGTCGAGACCATCCTTGCCCTTGAAGAAGCCACTATCAATGACGTGTCACCCTAGAGTGTAGCTAAGTTTGTAAGTGCTTCCACTCATGTAGGGACCGTCCATAGTCCCAAAGAGAGTACTGCCGATGGTATGTCACCCAAGAGTAACCCCGAGCCCATCAGTCCTTCGATTCATGTTGGGACTACCCGAAGCAATGAGGCAACACCCACTAGCTACGTGTCACCCGAGAGAACCCATGAGCCCAACAGAGCTTAGGTTCGTGTCGGAAACCCCTGCCATATTGAATACTAGATGGCATGGATTTCATTTCCTTGGCCATTCGCCAGAGAAAAAAAGAGCTTATCACAACATGGAATGAAAAAGTCGCACCCTGTTGACAAGAAGGGACGTCCAACACAACAATTCTTATCCTCTCCACATTGGCAGACTCATCTGTGAAAGATGGGGAAACCTTAACCCTAAACTCGAGCAAACAAGTATGTATCGACTGAGGATGTCAAAGAGTGCATGATTTACATGTTAGACCAATGCGACTTAGCACCTAACCCTGACCTGGATGGTTTCCACTCTATCCCCACAAGGAAGATTTAAATACTTAAGGCGAGCTAGCTACTCTAATCAAAATGATATCTATAAATAGGGTTGACCCTAACAAAGTATTCTCGATCGACACTAAGTTCAGCCCAAAAATCAAAGAAGAGTTGGTTGAATTTCTACAGTAAAGCGAAGATTTCTTCGGTTGGGGAATTATGACAACCCGCAACCCTCGACACACTAATCCAAAGTCTAGGTTAATTTCCAAACTCACATCGGCATCGATAAGTATGAGTTTTTGGGTTTCATAACATTATAAGGACTAAAAGTGAACAAATATGATCTAAGATGTACTACAGTTTTAGAACTCACGGTTGAAGGAACAAAAAATATATAGAAAAATATCTATCTTAGAAATTATCTCAAAATGCAATCTCAAAAAACTATACATAGTCAAATACAGAGCACATAGAAATGCCATTCGCGGTCTGATAAAAGAGGTATTAAGTACCGATAGATAGACAATTACATGGAGAGTAAATAAAGGATAAGCAACTACTTTGATAAGCTCTCATTTCCAAGTAATGAAATCGGGCTAGGTCACCTGCTACCCTGTCCTCTTATGGTGGGGAAAGAATTAAAAAGGGTAGGTTAGACAAAAGTCTAGTGAATAATTGCAACATCGCTTATTTGGAGGCTAAAAGCTAACGGCTGCGGATGCTGCAGTCATCCATGGTTATTAATTCTCGATGACCAAATGCGGTAATGTTTGATACTTTGATATACCAGAATCACATGAATGTGAAAAAATTTAAACTCAATCTAAAAAAAATCATTTCATCACAAATATCATTTCAGATTCATTAAATAATCCCATACGTAAAAAATTTAGAGAAATTACAATATATTACCAAATATGCCAAGAGCAACATATGAAGAGGGCCCCTTGGATGATCAGAGTCTAGATATAGAAAATTAAACAAATTTTACCTTACATCCAAATAACACGACGGACAATAGATAAAATCTCATAAAAAGCTAACTTGCCTCCTGCACGTCTTTAGAAGCTTATTCGTCAACTAATAACCTGGAAAACCCTTACCCTAAGCCTACTCAAATTAATTTTGTGCACCTAAGAGTTTAAGGGGAAAACATAAACTTCGAGTCAGAAAAAAGTCTAATGTGAATAACAATATACCATCTCGAACCAAATAGATATTTAGTGAGACCATATCGCTGAGCGGAAGGGTTTTCTCCTCGCTAGTACCTTAACCAAAAACTAATTAACCATATACTGTGCACCTGCATCCACAATGGTTAAAACATAACATAATACGATGATATGTAATTATACAATATATCATGGATTTCTCATGCCCATTCATCTTCCTATCTGTCTTAATTGTAGTTTCTAGGGTCACTATTGAACTATTAGTTTTCATGAGCTAACTAATAAACTGTTTAAGCTTACAGGCTATCTATCCAGTTTCATAGTTTTCATGGGATTACTAAGAACCTATTGGCATCTACTAATAACATCATCCAATCATAGTTTTCGTAGGCTGACTATGAACTTACTAGATTCTCAAATAACATCTCACAGGTCATAGTTTCGTGGGCTGACTATAAACCTATTGATCTTTATCAATAACATATTTCAGACATAGTTTTCATGGGATCACTAGGAACCTATTAGCCCCAGCCAATAACATTTCTCAAGGCATAGTTTTCATGGGCTAATTAAGAACATATTTAAATCAAAAATCTTTTAAATGGTTTTGGGCATCCTATATTCTGGTCTATCTGACCTCCTGAATGCAATTCTACTCATTCAGGGGTTAAATAAATGTATATTCACTAATGGGTCAACCTAGCTGGATATCTTTCCCTTAGCACCCCTAAATGCAGTTATGGGTTATAAATAAAGTGAATAGGATTACACAAGCATACATAACTCTTTTATAAGACATACATTGGCGTCCCTTAATGTAAATGGCAAAGTTTTGCAATTATTAGTATCCCCAATTATGGTATCGGCTTTTTAAAATATACTTTAGTGTCCCTAAGATCCAACAGAAACTTTTAAAAATTCGAGGGCTATCCACCCCTTCATTTGTCTATTAAAAACAGGTGAGATGCCATAACCATGGCGGCACCATCAGATAAGGCTATCTACCTTTATCTTCAATTACAAAGGCAAAACGATGTGGCAGGACCCTACCGCACCTATTAAAATTAAGGTAGAAGGTCCCCTCCACCCCTATCAAAAGAATAAGGAGTAATAACCCTTCCATCTTGGTTGGAATCATTGCAGAAAGACGCTTCTGCATGTATTCAACTACTGTGGAATGACCCCTCCGCATCTATAAAAAATAAAGTGATGAGACAATAAAAAAAATTTGGGCTATAACTTTTTATAGGTATATAATTATGGTCTCTAACCTATTCCATTGCTTTCAAACGATGGTTTCCCTTTCTGTAGAGTGGTCATAATAAAGAAATTGACTTACAGTTAAAAAGTTATGCATGTTTTAAGTTTTGAAATCATAGTTGGTGAAAGAGTACTAAAGCAACAGTGGCGGAAGGGGTTCTACCCAACAGTGGCAAAATGAGGTTCCACTCAATAGTAGAGAAAGGGGGTTCTACCCAACAGTGGCGAAAGGGGATTCCGTGGCAGACTCGTAATTAACGTAAAACTGCTATTTTACTAATTAAAGTATATTCATTTCACCAACTCTTATGGTTTGTCAAATTCCTATTGGTTAGAGACATATTTTATCAATTTCTTTGTAGAAAAATTGCTATAATCAGATTTCATAATTTCCAAAATTATTTTGAAACCGCTAAATTATATTAATATTATAATATAATTATTAAGCCTTTCTAGCTTAGAAATTTATAATAAATCCAAAACATTTGGGAAAAGTCCAAAAAATTCATCAGAAATCTGAAACAACATTTTACTTACTATATAAAAATTTTGAGGAAAAATTCATTATTTTATTGTTTAAAATAATTATAACCCAAAATAAATGCCCTTTTCACCTTAGAAAATTCCAATTAATTTCAAAAATTATGAAATAAAAAAATCATCTCCAAAATTATGTATTACATTACATATCCAAAAATCAAGTTGTTTAGAGGTTGTTCATTAAGATTTTTCTCTTGAAACCTATCATAAAAATTCCAATAAATCACCATTCATGCAAACAATGGTAAAATCAATCATATCATCATCAAACAATTTGGAATACATCAAAAATATGAAATTTAATACATCAAACAATTTGGAATACATCAAAAATATGAAATATAATACATAAGAAATTTAAAATATAAGAATTTAACACATCAAATACCATCATCAAACAATTCTGGAAGAGTCTATAAGGAATATTGGGAATCGAGCTTAAGGTGAGTACCGCTTATCACCCACATGGGCAAACAGAGCAAGTCAACAAGGTACTCGAGGATCTATTAAGAGCTTATGTATTAAATTTTAGTGGGTCGAGGGAAGACCCTTTGCACTTGGTTGAGTTTTCCTATAATAATAGCTACCAATCTGGTATAAAGATGGTACCTTTCAAAGCTTTATATAGAAGGCCGTGAAAATCACGACGTGTTGGTTAGAGACCGGAGATAGATTGGTTCTTGGTCCAGATATGGTGAGAGAAGACAAAGAAGATGGAGTTGATATGAGGTAGGATGAAGGAAGCTCGGTATAGACAAAAGAGTTACATGGATAACAGGCGTAAGGATCTAGAGTTCTCAACTGGAGATACGATTTTCATTAAAGTATCACCGATGAAAGGTGTGGTATGATTTGGAAAGTCAGGGAAACTGGCACCGATATATATTGGACCGTTCTCAGACATAGAGGATTGGAAAGCTCGCATATAGAGTAGAGTTACCGAGCAGTTTGGTAGGTGTCCATAATGTGTTTCATGTGTCTTATCTTCATAAATATGTACGTGGTCCAAAGACTATTATCCCTCTGACTGCATTGGAAGACTTAATAGTATAACCAGATCTGAATTTTGTAAGGCAAATAGTTCGGGTTGTAGCGAGAGATGAGAAGAGGTTAAGAAACAAGACAGTCAAGTTGGTAAAAGTTCAATGGAGATACAACAAGAAGAACTGTACTTGAAAAACAGAAGACAAGATTAGGGATACTTATCCTAGGCTATTATGAGAGTATTTTCTATATTATTTTTATATAGACTTTTTATTGGTGGGATATACTAGATTTGTTGGCATGAGTGATAGGCTTATTTGTAGTCCTTACCGAATTTCAAGGACAAATTTCTTTAAGAGGGGAGCCTATAACACCCCTAATTTTTCTTTAACATTTTTCAGGATATTTAATGAGACTAATTAAAATAAATAATGTTTGGTGTGAAGAGAAGATAAGATTTGATAATTAATTAGGTTAGACCTTAACCAATTAACATATAAGATTGTTTTTATTTTAAATAAAAGTAGGAGGATTTATGAGAGAGGTAAAATAGGAATAAGTTTCATTTCCTAAACATAAACCCTTCCATCCTCATATCCTTATTCATTTTTACATCCATACAAAACATAAACAAGATAGAGGGCATTGCTAAAGCTTTAAAAGGAAGAAAGTTCAAAGACTCAAGTTAAAGCTAAGGGGAATCAAATCAACAACTCAAATCTCAACTCTTTTTCTCAAAACCAATAAGTGAACAAGGCATCTCTGTCACTGACTATGCCATTAGGAATCCCAGGTAGTCTAACTGTGTTCTTCATAAATAATTTTGGCAGGATAGGTGCCGTCCTGGTTGATTTCACTGGAATGAAATAGGCTCTCTTGGTCAACCTATCCACTATGACTCATATACTTTCATTTTCCCGGTTTGTCCTTGGAAACCCGTCTATAAAATCCATGGATATCAATACTCATTTTCAAATTGGTATCTCCAAAGGTTGAAGCAACCCAATTGGCTTCTGATGTTCGGCCTTTACTTGTTGATAGTTCACACACTGGTTTACCCACAAGCCAACTCTTGGTCAATTTGTCCACTATGACTCGTATACTTTCATTTTCCCGGTTTGTCCTTGGCAACCCGTCTATCCAAAGGTTGAAGCAACCCAATTTTCTTCTGTTGTTCGGCCTTCACTTGTTGATAGTTCACACACTGCTTTACCCACAAGCCAACATCCTTCTTCATACCTTCCCAGTAGAAACTCCTCTTTATATCTACATCTTGGTCCCCCCAGGATGAATTGTAATTTTGATCAATGACATTCTCCAAAGGCCTCCTTTCTTCGGTTTCCTACATTCGAGGCACACAATCGTCCCTTCTTTCTCAACCACCCTCTCTGGTCAAGACTAAAATCCTTCAAATCATCAATCTTGATTCCGGCCTCTAGCGTTCTAATCTTCTCAACTAAGACTGGGTCATATTTCTGCTTAGATGCAATCCTTTCGATCAAAGATGCAATCCTTTCAATCAATCTCAGTCGAACTTCCAAGCAGGGCAACATGGCAGTACTATGACTAGAACTAGCGGTATGTCTTAACTACACACTACACATAGTCAACGCCTCAAGATCCATACAATCATCCAACATGGCTAATAGCACATTTTGTTGTTTCCTGCTAAGTGCATCCCGACCTTGTTATATTTTCTCGATGTGTACTCTATATCAAAGTAATAAGCTGCTAAAAACTCTAGCTATCAATGCTGTCTCATATTTAACTCCTTCTAAGACAACATGTATCTTAAGGATTTATAATCGATATATAACTCGAACTCTTTCCCAAAAGATAGTGTCTCCATATTTTCAACGCGAAGATTATCGCCGTCAACTCTAAATCATGAGTAGGGTATCTCACTTCATGGAGTCTAAGCTATCGATAAGCGTAGACAATGACCTTACCCTTTTGCATCAACACGGCTCCTAGTCTAGTTCCACATGCATCAATATCTCCTAATCTAGTTCCACATGCATCGGTATACACCATTAATCCTTGATTCCCATTTAGAACTACCAACATAGGTGCATTGGTCAATAAATGCTTTAACTTAAGGAACGCCTCCTCACATTTTCCAAACCAAGTAAACTTCACATCATTCCTGGTCAACCTAGTCAAAGGCGCTGCTATCCATAAGAAATCCTTAATAAAACTCCACTGGTAACAAGCAAGCCCAAGGAAACTTCTGATTTTAGTCACCATCTCTAGTCTCTTCCAATTGTTAACTGCTTCAATCACCTGAGAAACCCTTCTCTGAAACCATATGACCAAGAAACTTAACTTCTTTCTTCCAAAAATTACACTTTGAAAACTTTACTTTCAGTTGATGCTGCCTCAACATCTCAAGCACCACTCTAAGATGAACTTCATACTCTCTTTCATCCTTAGATATATTAAGATGTCATCTATGAATGTCAATACAAACCTATCTAAGTGCTCTCGAAAAACCCAATTCATTAAAGCCACGAAGAAAGCTGGTGCATTTGTTAATCCGAATGGCATCACCAACCAGTCATATGACCTGTATCTGGTCCTAAATGCCATTAATTGAATTCTATCCTCCGCCACTCTTAGCTGATGGAACCCTATAGCCAAATCCTACCGGGAGAACACTCTGGCTACATTGAACTGATCGAACAAATCATCGATTGTCGACAAAGGATAATTATTCTTGATCGTTCTCTCGTTCAACTTACGGTAGTCAATACGCAACCTTAGGATCCATCTGGCTTCTTCATGAATACTGCAGCTGCTCCTCAAGGAGAACTTCTTGGTCTAATAAAGCTCTTCCCTTCCAAGTTCACTAGTTGAACCTTCAGCTCTTCCATCCCAATAGGTGTCATCCAGCTAGGTGGTCTACTTACACGTTTTTCCCTTGGCATAAGATCTATCTGAAACTCGATAGCTCACTTTGGTGGTAACCCTGACATTGGCTCAAAAACATCTGCAAATTTTTTTGCTACCAACACCAGATCTAATTATTCTTTCGCTTCCAATGCATTCAACAAAGCACATGCACTAGATTTTGACTACTCCACTGAGTATACAATTCAATTACAGTTGTTGAGTTATTTCAACGATTATTTCCCATTCTGGCAAAATATTCTTTAATTGTATCTATCTAACCAATCCACACCCAATATGATCTTGAAACCCCGAAAATAAAAAACATACAGACTGCATGCAAACTTATGACCTAACAAGTCAAGTTCTAACCGATCACATATCATTTCCAGAGTTGCATACCCTTCTATTGGATTCGCAACCCTTAAGTAAGTAGGTTTGATGGTTCTAAGCATAATTTATCTACCAAACACTGAGATATAAATGAATATGATGCATCGGTATCAAATAATACTCTGATTAATGTACTATGAATCAAAAACATACCTTCCATCACGGATTTTCCCTTCTCGGTCGTTGTTGGTCTGGAAGAAGATGGTTCCAAGGCAAAAACTTTTCCCTTGTCTGCTCTAACCTGTTCTGGACACTAATTCTTATAATGCCCGATCGGGTCACATTTGAAGCACTTCACTTCTTTCTTATCTGCAATCTTCTTCCCTTTTCCAGTTTGACATTCATGATAAAAATGTCCTATTTTGTCACACTTGTAGCAAACTACACGAACCTTCCCTTTTTTGGATGCTCCTCCTTTCTGAGCGCCTTTTCATTTAAAGAACTTTCTCTTATTTCCCTATGGATCCTAAATCTCAATTGACTTCCCCTTACTAAATGTAGAGAGTGTCTCTTCGTTCCTAATGGCCATCTCCACTATGACTTGGTTGGGTGCATACGAGCCTTAGTAAGATACAGAAGAACGGTCTAAGAAAAAAGGAGAATATGTATGTGTGTATATATATATGAAAAATGAAAGTACGTTATTATAGCATTAACCCAAATTCTAGTCTCATTCTCTGATTCATTTGGTCAGTTTTGAGAATCTTTTAGGTTCAAATTTCTTTTAAGTTTACATGAACCTATGCTCTAATACCAACTGTAACATCCCCATTCGGATGCCCAAAACTAACAACTGTGGATTCTATATTCATCCATAGTTATTACTTCTCGGTGACCAAATGCGGTAATGTTAGATACATTGATATACCAGAAACACATGAATATGAAAAATTATAAACTCAAATTTTCATTTCATTACAAAATAGCATTTCAGATTCATTACATAATCCCATACGTAAGCAACGTTCAGAGAAATTGCAATTTGTTACAAAATACGCCAAGAGCAACATATGAAGATGCTCTTTTGGTTGATCAGAGTCTAAATATATGCAATTAAATTTTTTTGCCCTTACATCCAAATAACATGGTGGACAATAGATAGTATCTTCTAAATAGCTAGCTTGCCTCCTGCACATCTCTGGGAGCTTATTCGTCAACTAATAACCCGAAAACCCCTTACCCTCCGCCTACTCGAATTAATTTTGAGCACCCGAGAGTTTAAGGGAAAATCAGAAACTTCAAGTGAGACAAAAATCTTGGTGTGAATAATAATATACCATCTGGAACAAATAGATATCTAGTGAGACCACGCCGCTAAGCGGAACGAGTTTTCCCCTTGCTGGTATCTTAACCAAAAACTAATTAACCATATACTATGCACCTACATCCACAATGGCTAAAACATAACATAATATGATGATATGCAATTAAACAATATATCCTGGGTTTCCCATCCTCATTTTTCTGACTATCTGTCTCAAGTTATAGTTTCTAGAGTCACTATTAACCTATTAGTTTTCATGGACTAATAACCTGTTCCAAGCTTACGGGCTATCTGTCCAGTTTCATAGTATTCATGGGATTACTAAGAACCTATTGATGTCTACCAATAACATCATCCAATCATAGTTGTCATGGGTTGACTATTAATCTACGAGATTCCCTAATAACATCTCTTAGGTCATAGTTTTCATGAGCTGACTATGAACCTATTGATCTTTATCAATAGCCTATTCTTGAGCCTATTCTTGACATAGTTTTCATGGGATCACTAAGAATTTATTGGCCCTTACCAATAACATTTCTCAAGGCATAGTTTTCATAGGCAAACTAACAACCTATTTAAATCGATAATCTTTTAATCAGTTTTGGACATCCTATATTATGGTCTATCTGACCTCTTGGATACAATTCTACTTACACAGTGGTTAAATAAATGTATATTCACTATGGGTCAACCTAGATGGTTATTCTTCCCTTAGCACTCAAAAATACAGTCATGGGTTATAAATGAAGTAAATATGATCACACGAGCATACATAACTCTTTTTTAAGACATATATTGGTCTCCCCTAATGTAAATGGCAAGGTTTTACAATTATTAGTATCCCCAATTATGGTATCGACTTTATCAAAATGTGCTTTAGTGTCCCTAAGGTCCAAAAGAAACTTTTACAAATTCTAGGGCTATCCACCCCTTCATTTGTCTATTAAAAAAAATGAGATGCCATAACTATGGTGGCACCATCAAATAAGGTTATCCATCTTCATCTTCAATACAAAGGCAAAGCGATGCGACAGGACACCACCGCACCTATTATAACTGAGGCAGAAGGATCCGTCCGCCCTTATCAAAAGAATAAGGTGTAATAAACCTTCCATCTTAGTTGGAATCATTACGTAAGGAGGCTCCCACATGTATTCGACTATTGCGGAATGACCCCTCCAAATCCATTGAAAATAAAGTGACATGGCAATAAAAAAAAACTTTGTTTGGCCTATAACTTTTTGTACGTGTATAATTTGGGTCTCTAACCTATTCCATTGCTTCTTAATGATAGTTACCCTTTTCATAGAGTGGTCATAACAGAAAATGAACTTACAGTTAAAAAGTTATGCATGTTTTAAGTTTTGAAAAAAAAAGTAGGTGAAAGGGTACTAAAGCAACAGTGGCGGAAGGGGTTCCACCCAATAGTGGCAGAAGGGGGTTCCACCCAACAGTGGAGAAAGGAGGTTCCACTAAACAGTGGCGAAAGGGGGTTTCATGGCAGACTCATAATTAACGTAAAAACTTCTATTTTGTTTAATAAAGTATATTCTTTTGCTAACTCTTATTGTTTGTCAAATTTCTATTGGTTAGAGATATACGTTATCATTTTTTTAAAGAAAAATTATTGTAATCAGAGTTCATAATTTCCAAGAATCTTTTCAAGCCATTAAATTATATTAATATTTTAATATAATTAGAAAGCCTTTCTAGCTTAGAAAATTCATAATAAGTCAAAAATACTTGGGAAAAATTCAAAAAATTCATCAAAAATCTGAAATAACATTTCTTTACTGTATAAAAATTTCAGGGCAAAATTCATTATTTTATTTTTTAAATAGTTAAAAACTGAAATAAATGCCCTTTTCAACTTAGGAAATTAATAATATATTCCTATTAATTCCGAAAATTATAAAATCAAAAACGTATCTTCAAAATTATGTACACAACATACCTAAAAATCAAGTCATTTAGAGGCCATTCACTAAGGTTTTTCCCTTGAAACCTATCGTAATAATTTATCATTTATGAAAATAACGGTAAAATCAACCATATCATCATCAAAATTTTTGGAATACATCAAAAATCCAAAGTTTAACACATAAGAATGAGATGGATACAATTATCACTTTTTTTGAGAAAAAGTGTTGAGATTTGAGTTGTTGATTTGATTCCCCTTAGCTTTAAATTGATTCTCTAACTTTTCTTCCTTTAAAAGCTTTAGCCATGGCTTATACTTGATTTTTGTTTTGTATAGACATAAAAATGATGTGGATATGAGGGCGGAAGGGTTTATGTTTAGGAAATGAAGCTTATTCCTATTTTGCCCCTCTCATAAATTCTCCTATTTATGTTTAAGATAAAACAATCTTATATGTTAATTGGTTAAGGCCTAACCTAATTAATTATCAAATCTCATCTTCTTTTCACACCACACATTATTTAGTTTAATTAGTCTCATTAAATATCACAAATAATGTTAAAGAAAAATTAGGGGTATTACAATGAGTATAGGTTTAATATACGATGATCATGTGCAATTGACTTTAATTTTACTTTATTTGAACTAGGTTGTCCTACAAGTGTCCGTATATTCCTAGGGTCCTTTATTTAAGGGTCTTTACTTAACACACACATAACTACAACTTGTGTAGTCTTCTGCAAGGATCTAACTATGGATCAAACCTCAACAACTAACGATCGGCCGCTATTCCCTAGAGAAAGCAATATGAAACACTGTTGCTAGAGCAACCCAATATAGGAAAATTGCTACTAGAGATACTCAATATAGAACATCCTACCACTCTTCCGTATGGGACTATATCTCACATTACGCCTACACGTAATTATCTCATTTGGGTTTCCCTACAATTATACAATTACCACATAGGAATACCACAACTATGACTACACGTAACCCAACTACACATCAAGAGGAAGCCCGCAATGCAGATTCGCTGATGTGCCCTATCGTTTGCATCCATATTTGCCTCTGGAATTATAGAAACATCTCTAATTGCATGCACCAAGATCCATCTACAACACAGTATCATGCCACATCAGATTCGCGAATACGAGGGAGTCCCGTTGTGCCGGGACCATGCACTTCATTAGGCATTAGTCAATGCTACGCGTCTATCGTAGAACCTGCTATGAGTACCAATTGTGAGAGAATCGCACCCATTCTAATAATCAACCCCTACTAGCTCTCATAGGGAACTAGCTTCCCTACTATATTTAACATCCATACATATGTATACAATATGGTTATACATACAATTAATAATTTTACTTCTAACCTGGGCCTTAGGATGAGGAATAGGTTATGCATTTCCGACATTAGCTGGTCGACCACTACACCCTACCTGTTGACCGCTTGTAGTCAACCGCTCAGGGTTAACCGTCGACCAGTCACTGTGTAAATTTTAGGGTTTTTGATTTTTAATTATTAGATTTTAATTATTTGTTAATCTGATAAACTGTAGACTTACACTGTGAACTCTACGCATCGATTTACACTAACACTCTTTGCGATTTTACTTTACTTTTTATTGGTACCAAATTTATGAAGTTGTACCAGTTTAATTATACTTTTTTAATTCAGGCTTAACTAATTTTTAGGCTTTTTTTTAATATTAGAAAAGGGTCTAACTTGGTAAAAATGATATTAGCGAATTTATAAAAATTTCTATTTCTAATTCAAATTTTTTATTTAAACAATTAGGGTCTATAGTTTAATTACAAGCATCCTAGATCAGATAGAATATGCTAAAATTAACTATAAATAATCAAATTATTAAACTTATTCCCATTCATCTCAAATCCAAGTTCTATCTCGAAACTCCATTGGAAAATTATCACATGTTAGCTTGCCCCCTCTTTAATCTGATTACCAGTAGTCTCTTTGCTTTGTTTTTAGTTTGTTTTTTTTAAATTAAGTGGAGAGAAGGAATTGTGGCAGAGTTTTAGTACGCTGTTAATTTCTAATGAAATCAAGGTTAGGTTAGGTGTTTATTCATAGAGGTTAGAGATCAATTTAGAGCTTTAAATTTACTCTAGAGAATCTTTGCTCTTATCACAGACGCACATCGGATACTTGGCACCGAAGAAAGATATTTCTTTCAATCTGATTCATTCAATTCCACTTTAAATTGCTCGATTTTACATGTCAATCGATCGAACGCATAGGAACGGTCGACCGATACTAGTCAACTAGTGGACCCTAGGGTCGATCACTTAGGGCATTTAATTAAGGAAACTTTTACATCTTAATTTATTTCTTTTTCAAATTTTCAAACGTGAGTAATTTTTCCGTACTAACTCTGATTTCAATGTGCTATGTATGAAAATTGTACAAAACTCTCCATAAGCCAACAAAACATAATATCTTTGATTAAGCTTGGGCACTGTGTAACCCATATGCAATATCAAATCTGATCACTTACCCGATTGCGTAAATTTCACTTTCCAACTAGTATAGATCACTTGACCTCTCTAGCGCAGACCTCGGCCAAGTTCCTCAATTAGAAACTTATGTTTCCTTTACATAACCAAATATTATGATAAAAACATCGCGATCATATCAAGAGTCTGTATTAAGTGTTCGCCATTATGAATCGAGTGAAAATTGCTTGTTCAGATTGGTGTAAATCACCTAGAAATCATGTACTCGAATCCTGGCTCAAGAACAGTCATGCAACTTAAACGATCTATGTACAACTTACGTAGTTATCATATTAGTTTCTTGACTATACCAATGTCTTTTTAACCACATTCATTTACACTAATTGTATATCTTTCAATACTAAAATTGTTTGCGAATTATGTCATAAAACATAACTTCAAGTTTATAAACATTTTATAAAGACATAACTTTATTTGTAAAACATTTCATAAAAAACTTACTTCAAGTCATTACTTGTATAATACTCTACTACATAAACTAAGAGTATATATAAAACATCAAATTCATTTTACTTTTTAAAATTCAAATGAAGCCCAAAACGAATCTGGGTCTTATAACTGAGACAACCTTTTGACTTCTTTAACCATTGAGTTAGGTAAGTAGTTAGGATGAGCAGGACACTGTTATGCAACCCTAAGACTAGAGTCTACTTTCCTTAGACAACCCTAAGGTAAAGATATTTATTAGTTGTCCTAATAACATCGAATGATCACTTAACATAGATGTTCAACATTTTAAAAGTTGTTTTAACTTTACTACTTTCTAAATACAATTGTTAAAGAAACCCATCTTTATATCTTCAAAACACTTAGCTTTAAGTTTTATAACGATGCGGAAGTTTCAGGCTGTCCAAAATCGTCGAAAAATCCATTTCATTCTAATAAATGAAAACTACCATACAATCATATCATAACAAGAGGAACATACCATGTTGCCCTAATGTATAAGATACATGTGTCAATAAAACAATTTATCAAAGTTTGACTTATTTATTCGACACACTATACTATAAAGGAAAAACAAGAAAATGTTTTATTATTATTTGGGCTATGCCTCTACCACTTGTACTTGAGCTCCTTACATAATATATAAATAAATTGTTTTTTATAAGAAAGTTCACATCGAAATTCGTATTACCAAAAACTACTCTTTTTTAAACTATATATTTTATATCTAACTTCTTTAAAAAAAATAGAACTAAACTCCAGGTTTTATTTCAAATCATTTGAAATAGTAATAATATATACATATATCCTTTTGTGCATCAAATCATATTTCGGGATTAAACCAAAATCATTTTCAAAGTGGTATCAAATACTCCATAAATAGTTCTATGTATCATGATCTCAACTTGTAAACCGATTTCCCAAATATTAAATTTGAAATCCATAAAATATATACATACAGATCGAGTAACACAAAAATGGTACCATAGAAATAGGTCCTACCAAGTCGTACCATATATTCCCTTACAAAGAAGGGCAATGTTCATGATAAGTGCTTACCAACTGAACACGTATCTTGCATATTTTTAGACACTTTTGAGCCACATGAACTAAAAAAGATAAAGATACTTTGTACCCAAATTGACTCGTCAATTCTACGAGCAACTTCGAGCTCGAACAAATCTTAAAACTCATTTCAGAAATTAGTATTCATAAACACTTTTGAATAACACTACTATTATTTTATCCAAAATCTTAGAAAAACATTTTCAAAAATACTAGGATTTAAGCTCTTAAATTCCTAGCTTAAATCTACTTTGTTTATAAACATATTTTATAAATCATATTTGGAAAATTTATACCAAACTTCTTTCATTAAAGTTAACCATTAACCCATCATTGCCATCGAACGTCTTATAGTCAAACTGTGAAACATAATTAACAAAATGTTCATTTCGGTGCACCCAAAATTTACTGTCTACCCAGCCCATGCGGTGAAAAAGTAAATTTCTCATAAACTGGTCGAGCACAAATCAACAATCAACAACTTATAATCAACGCTCATAAATTGGCCGAGCGTAACTAAGCTAATCAATAAGGGATAATAGATGAACATCATTAATTATACATAAATTAGACTACATTATAAACTCATACTTATATGTTTTACTAATATATAACAATAACATATATGCATTTATATGTATAACACACTCCACTCATAATAGGGTGCCACTTACTCTTTCTCTCTCTCTCTCTATCTTTAATGAGTTTTACCCAACCAAAGCTAAGGTTCTTGCTTAACCTTATGATCTAATACCAGATGTGATGATCGTCCTTTTCGACCCTTGGATATTGACACTAATACATCTGTTGTACTCTTGTGCCGAGCACTCAAGTGTCAAAAAGACAGATTTTAGGGTAAAATAAAGATAAAAAGAAACATAATGAGGAAGAAGAGAATACAACAACAGAATCTCATCGGTGGAGCGATAACATATGATTTCAAAAGATGGTACAAAGCGTTCACTCCAGGATACATAGCATTTCAAAGTTACAATCTTAAGTGCTATCATCAGCCTAGGAAATTATGATGGAATGTCCTCATAATGCCTATATATACTTATTAGTACTGCAATGGAAATAAGAATACTATGGTAGGTGAAAGCACCTAGATCATCTCCTCGAGCTCTAAAGGATATCAAAGAAAACTTTCCTTTTCCAAACTACTCGAAAGAACACCCATGGAAATAAGAAAAATATAAAACCATGAGTCAAACATAAGTCTAGTATGAGAAAATCAAGAAATATGCATCTAATATATAATGGTACTTTTGAGACCGTTTGGTTCACCGTAACGTTTATCCCCTCAAGAGAAACACTCTAATAGGTACATAACGTGATATAATAGATAATGTCTAGGATGTAGAATAGTTGTGCTGCTTTCATCTCACAATAAAACAATACTAGAAGTACAACTAAAATCGCTAAAGTATGTATGCATAATGGGTTTCATGGAGGACTCCTCGGTCAAGCCAAATCGGACCTCCTACAAAGGATCAGAAGCCATCTTTCGAGCATCGTACATCTTTAGATAAAATACACCATAAGGTAAACTCAACTGGCCCATGCCCCGAATACATAGAACCAAGTGTCGTCAACTCCCTTTAGCCTACATATCAAAAGAATCTCTAGATATGGGGTCGATATACCCCATCGTGAGTTAGCTAAACCTCAAGTTGTGTAGCCTACTTTGTCTTTAGCCATTTCCAATGGTTAGGTCATGTATGACATCTCAACACACAAATCTTCATCACTCGAACGGATCTCAAATATCTCTCTGGATTCCATCATCTTGAACAGTCCACGAATCTTAATAAGGATCCCAACATAAATCGTCTGAAGAATGCTAACACTGACCTCCTCCTTGGATTTGACCTATGGATAGACAGTTTAACTCTAAAGCATTAGTCCAAAATGCTCACACTGACCTTCCCTCGGACTTAACCTTAGGATCAAGAGTTCAACTCTATAACATTTCACTTCACAAACATTTCCAAAACATAAAATGCATATATCAGTTTTGAAGTTGTTTTCGGCAAGTAAAACACTTATCCGGTCCCATTCTCTTCAAAACTAAACCGATGAATTTTCAGTTAACTTAATTATGGTTCTTTAAGAAGTAAATGAACTATGTAAAGGAGCCCACCTCGATGGATCTTGTATATATACGTTCTTAAAGTAAGAGACGATTCATACGAATGAGTCCTTTCTGAGGGATCTCAAACCGCATCAGCACGTGATGTGTGATGACTAGGTCTTGAGACTTTGGAAATCGACACTAATACTTCCACTATATTGCATGCCGACCTTTGAGTGCCAAAAAATCCGGATGTTAAGGGTAAAAGGAAAAATAGACATAGAACAAAATCTTACACGAATGGAACAACTTATATTATTTCATTGCATAAAATCTTTACAGCGAAATTTATTAAATACAAAGTTAAACATGGATGGTTATAAATCTTTATTTGTACAAATGTGGAATAAAATAGTACACAAGTGTGGTGGAAAAAGAGGTAATAGTTTACTGGAGAATCTTCTAACTCCATGCTTCGAGCCCTTTCAGATTTCTTCTAACTAAACCTGACTACTAGGCTACCTAGAAAAACAGGGCACCTAGATTTGAAGGAAAATGAAATAAACTCCGGGTCAATCATGAGACAGGTGTGAGATTTCAAAATACGAGTTTTGAAAATAAAAGGGTATTTCATAAAACTACATCGCACAAAAACACGAAACAATTTTTTTTTATGATAACCAAAATCTTTGCTGCACAAAATTAGGCATTTTTTTAATGACATTCTATTTTTGAAAACATTTGCAGATAAACTTATAAATCTTAGTTGAAATGCTTGCATCTCACATTTCAGTACTTTGAGTAACCGAGTTGGTACGACACTTATTGGATATTGGATTTCCAACTGAATAACAAGGTAAAGGACTACCTCCCGTATAATGCATTTCTAGAGGAATGCACCCGAGGCTCCTATGTTGGTCCTCATGCGAATTAAGACCAGTCTATCTGAAAATTACACTAATAGCACCAATTATTACATCACCCGGTTGTTGCCGACCTATCCGAGATTTCTCATAGCATACACCACTTAATTTAAATCCGACGTTATAGTAGGTAGAAATTTTATAGATCTAGAGAGTGATCTCATACCCCCATTAGTTGCGAGCCACTTAGCCTCAAAGAATCCCTTATTTCAGCATTCCCAGTGTGAGGCTTTGAGGTAATGATTACCTTTTATATAGAAAATATTCCACTTTGAATGCCACTTTTCCATTTCACAATCACGCAACGTATTTCTACAAATGTATAATTCCTAAGCTCGTACGTCTCAGGAAAGGGTGTTAAGCTAAGCGAAGTTGTCTTCTCTGCTACCAAACAGGTAATATGTTTATAAAGATCAATCAATATGATCTAGAAATGCAAATAGTCCTCGTGTTTTGAAGATTTTTAGAATGAAGGGACCACTGCTATTTATTTATCTCGAGAGCTACCCAAAGATTATCAACAAGCAGACCTTCCAAAATAAAGATCCTCTATCTTCCAAAATTATGGTCTTCAATATATATCTTCATTTTTGAACATGTAAATTGGTTCGAAGTAGTTTATGGATAGGGATTACCCAAATCCAGTTCCAATTTCAACGAACCAATCATCGATAAAAAGATTTTTTAAAAAAAATAGATAATTAATATTTCATTAATTTATATCATTTTATCAAAATATGTTTTAGAGATATTTATCTTTTGAAAACTATTTCTTTTTAGCATATATGGAATTCGTTAAAAATCTCTTTGTTAAATTCTTTAGACTCTTTTTAAAACTAGGAGTAATTCCAGATCGTTTTACTTAAATTTTAACAAAAATTTCTCAATCCCACAGCGTAATTTTTTAATAGGTTGAAACCATGTTATCTAAGATGGTAAATCCAAATTAGTTAATATTTGAATGAAACAGATCCATAGAAATCATTCATATTATACCTCACGTCAATTTCAGTATTCAACAGGTACTATCCATCGAATAATGGTGAAATCACATTTTAAATTCATATGAGTGGTATAAGTTACCTCCTAAGAAATTAATATCAATTATAAGAAGATTATCTATATACAACCCAACTTGTTCAAATTTGGAAAAATTTAACCTTTTGTACTTAACTCGTTTCCAACATTTCAACCTTATCTATCCCTCGCCTAAGTGAGGCCAGCTGAGCCAAGGCACCGGTTTCTCCTGAACATCTCCTTAGTTTAAGCGCCTCACTAGATCTCACAGATAGAAAAATCAGTTGTACTCGTCGGCTTATTAGAGCCAAGATTAAAACATTTGCTTATAGCAGCTTTTCTTTAATTCATTTATTTAAATTCTTTTAAATAAATTATAAAACCTTCAAATAATCTTTAAAACGCTTAAATATTCATTTAAAAACATTAATAAAAGGTTTGGAAAAGAGTTGTTAAGTTTAAAGTTATATTTTAAAAGTTATTGAAAACCGCTGTAAAGAGTGTTGCGAATAGTGTTTTTAAAGTTATATTGATCAAAATGACTTTTTTATCTGTTGAAAATTTATTTATATAAATCAATCTTTTTTAAAGTATTTTAAATTATTTATAAAGACTTTTTCCATATTTTTAAAAATATTTAAAAATATAAAATTTTAAGAAATCCATTTCTGGATTCCGAACTGCAAAACCGCAATCATTTTGAAAATTTATTTTACTTCTATTTCAAAATCTACAAGATGAAATATGGATTTTCTTTCTTTGTTTGAAAACTATGGATATAGTAGTTTGGAAAATTCCTATTACAAAGAATTCTAAGCTATATTCCACTGTGTATACACATTTAACTTTTGTAGCGAAAAATCGCGAACTACCTTTACGCGATGCATCTAGTTTTGACTCGTTTTCATTTCTTATTCATACTTCACCAAATTTGTTTTTAGTGTTCATAAAATATATTTAAATCATTTTAAAACCATTCCAAGAGTTTTAATGATTCCATACTACTTTTATAATTTGATTCGAAAAGTGATTTGTTTGTGTAATATCGACATGTATTTAAGGTGACTTTTTTATATATATCCAAACAACAACATATTCACAACATCCAACATGATAAGCAATCATTATAAACAACCCTATCCAAACATATATATCATCCAATATATAGTATATATAAATAGAGTTCTCACCTTCATCTGATATCGTATTGACTAGATTTCGCTATAGCTTAGCTAACTCGAACTAAAACTCTATGAACTCGAGCCCAAAAGCTCTTGGAGTGCTCGGCCTTGGTCCTTGTACTCATGGACAAGCAAGGAGAGAGGTTGTGGCTCGGCTAGTGGTCGTAGATGACGGTGGCCGTGGGTTTTGAGGAGAAAAGGAAGTGACTTTGAAGTGGTTTTGAGGTGTAAATACTATTACATATATTATATAAATTTAATTTCTTTTCCCAAATATTTGCTTCATTATTTTATTAAGTGAAGAAGCCATTAAAAAGCCTTGAAATATGGAGAAGAATATGAAAAAAAAATTAATAAAATTTTGAAATGAGGTGGGGGATTTATGGGTAAATTTAGAAAATAAAATATCTTAATAGTAAATTACCTTTTTTCCCTCACCCATCCCATTCTTCCCCCTAAGGTGCACGACAGTCACCCCCTCCCCCTCCATAGCCATATGGTGGTAAGGTGTATGTAATGGTGGTGATGATGGTGTAGGGTGGTGATGTGATGTGGTGTAAGGTTGATTTGATGTTTTCTTTTTAAAAGTAATAATTACTTTAGATTTTCATTCCTTTATGTCATGTAAATATATACTTACTATTATCATACGTATATGTATATGCAATGTGTGTGTGCATGCCACAAAGGTGTAAGAGTCATTTGAACAACGTCGTATAACTTATATATATTAAACCGTTACGAATTCGAATTCCGATCTTTGTTCATCTTTTCATTTATTGATTAACGTACATATATTTGTAAACAAAGTTTGGAAACTATTTTATTATTATTATCCATGAATTAAAATGATCATATTTGATTTATAAAACCATATAAATCAATATCAAACAATTACTTACAAAAAGTGTTATTATATCGATTAACCGAAATCGATTTTCCTTATAATTTCAAATATTATTTCTAAATTTACAAAACTATCATATTTGATTTATTATCACTTTATTACTATTATAAATGAATTATTATCATTTTAAAACTGTTATTTAAATATTTATAATAATCATTCAATCTCAATTTAAAATCATGAATTAATTATTATATATACTGGCATCACTAATGACGTCAATCAATTAAATCTTTGTTAATACATTTTTAAATAGGTTTACCATTTTTATTTATGGTTCAAAACATTATTATTGGGGTTATAAATCCTTATATTTGAATATTTTAAAAATAATCTTAATTTATTAAAGTGATGAATTTGTGGGTCGTTACACGATGCTTACATATGCTTCCAAAGTTAATTTGGTCAACTTTGATAGTCAACTACTCGACTATTAAGTGCAAAATAGATGATCGTATATGAAAATAAAGTCTCGTATACTTATCATGTTCATACTTTCTCAACTTAAACCATCCCCCGGTCAAGAATGAAGTTGGTAGGTTAGAGCACCATTGCTTCACCTTACTCAAACATCATTCTTAACTTTCACAAATAGAATAAATCCACTTTATCGGCTTTTAGCGTCAAGTACATGACTAAATACTTTCCATAAACAAGTAAACACACAAAGCTTGATTAAGTCACACAAAGCACGATTAAGCTAGTTAAGCTACTCTTACTCCCTTTTTGTTTAATTAATCCTTTTATTAGTTAAAATCTCTTTGTGAATATTTGTATATATATTTAAATACCTTTACAAAAGATATATACATGTATACTACTATTTCACTGTTCATTTCTATTTTTTAAATACTCAAAAAGGTATCCATATTCTTTGTCTAAATGGCAATAGAACGTTCACAAATCTTAACCAATATTCCATATTCCCAGAAGTAAAATTAAATGGGTTAAATACGAATGTTGCTCAAACACCGTTACTGAAACCCAAAACACATCACTTTTAATTATATTTAAAACCTTCTTTTAATGATGTGATTATTTACTAAGTGTAATAAAAAAGGGTTAGAAACAAATGTTACTTAAACATTGTTAACTATAATCCCAAAACCATTTCATTTCAAAATATCTTTAAAACGTTCTTTTAAAGATCTAATTATACTACTAAGTATAATAAAAAAGGGATAAAAATAAATGTTTCTCAAATATTGTTTATTATAAACCCAAAACCATTTTATACTTGTCATTGTCTTTAAAACACTCATTTAAAGATCTAAGTATATCTACACCTATTAAATAAGATAATGTACTTTTAATTAACTTTGCAAAACCATTTATTATAACATAAGTGTTAATTCCAAAACTACCTTTTATTCTTGTACAATTAAGTTTTCCAAAACTTATATATTTACTACAAACCTTTTAAAAATGATATATATATATATATATATATATATATGTATATGTATATGTATATGTGTGTGTGTTTATACTAATTTATTTATAAGCTAATATAGTTAATAAAATCCAAAAAAAATTAAAAAGATATTTAGACTATATAAGCTTTTTAATACTTATTATATATACTTCAAAATACTTATTATATGGTTTAAAACATTTATTTAAAATATTACTTAAAAATACTTATTTTTTAATTTATTTAAAACTTTAAAAAGTATGTTTTTCTTTTATTTCAAAATAAGCTTTCTACTTTAATAATTAATTATTAAAAATATATTTAAATTTTAAAACACTTTTGAAATACTCTAGTATAAGTTAAAAAGAATCTCTAAAAAGATTGAAGAAAAATACTAAAGCCAAAAATCATTTAAAAAATTAAAGTCTCAAATAGAAACTTAGCAATTTTAGAATGTTGTAGAAAGGTGTTCAACGATACTACAACATTTTAAAATTGTCATAGCCTGGTGTTATAAAAGACAACGACCTAGGGCATTTTAAAAATATTAAATTTTTGCTGTTTTTCGATATGCTAATAATATTTTTACCCAATCTTATTGCAGTAAGCAATATATCCAATATACATCAAAATCATGGCGAGAAACCTCTAAGGATCTCTCTACAAAATTCTATAGAAATTGCCGAACACAAAGAAATTTCTATGTGTATCTATAATGACTTGTCGTTATAAAACCATTTCAATTAAAGTCCAATTCGAATCAAAGTCCAAACAAACCCTATGTGCTTTGTGAAAAGGTTATGTAGGAAGTCATAGAAAGTCATATAAGTCCTAATACATCAATTACATATGTCATTTGATTTCCAAAGCAAAAATCACAAGAGATAAAGTAATAATACATATTAAATCAAAAAATATAATATAAGCAAGCATTATATACACTTCATACACATCACATGGTGAGTTTTCTTAACCTTCAACAAGTACAACTGACACAAGCTTCCACTTCTTACCTCAACTTTACAAGGACCCAAGACCCTTCATACCTCAACCACTAGCTCATGACCTAGTCTTAAAAAGCCTCCTTCTCATTCACGGCCTTGGGCCTCTTTGGCATGTGTGTTCCAAATCTACTATGTTTGAGTTACTAAAAGGTTTGCTATGATGCTTTAAGGCTTATACTAGAGTTTGGTAAGTTTTTGAGTTGGTTTGTATGTTTTGTGCTTATGAATTTATGAAGAAAAAAGGAATAAAGAACTACTTTATAAGTTGCTAAAATTTGTAAAAGGGATCCATTAGCCTTAGGGTCCTTTATATAGGCATACAAATGGTCATTATAACCTTCTGCTCACCGCCCTTCATGTGTGTCCATGGGATCATATGTCCACCTCACATGCCTAGAAAATATCTTCACTTCAAAATATCTTCCACTCAAAATATCTACTTTTACTAATTGCCTTCTATAAGCTCTTAAGAGAATTAATTAACCAAGTTAAGTGAAAATATTTTTATTAGCTATTAATGACTTCATATGCTATTAAGACATGTACAAAAGGTTTGAATAGCTTATATTGACTAAAATATGTTTATAGATAAAACTATTTTCAATCAAATTATCAATATTTCTTCAAAGCGTTTATTATTATAAATAAATTTCAAAATCAAGTTTACCATCGTTGGTTATTAATAAAAGGGGATTGATAAAGTTATTAAATTAATTTAATCACATTAAGTCCAAGATTCAAATATTTAGATAATTAAGATATATAAATACGAAGTGTTCGAAATTCCGGGTTGTTACATCCTTGTGCCTCCAGTAGCCATGAATAATACACTGCCTAACATTTGCAAAGCATTACATAATCTAGTCTCAATAGTTGTACTGAAATCCAGTTGTAATGCATCTTGACTAGTTATATTTAAAATGGTATATTTATTTTCATTAAGATAAATCACTCATAGTTACAACACTTTGTAATTACTATCATAAAACGTACAATTTATGGGTTTTATATTCACTATGCTTTTAATTAAATTAATTAGTATAACACGTTATATCAAGTATATAATAGAAAGAAAGCATCTTTTATTTCAAACAAGATTGGTTTTTGAGTTAGATATATGTAACAAATTACATATTTGCCTCTAGGGCATACCCCTAACTCTATCAATCTCCTACTTGCACTTTGGTCAATTATGGAATCTTATTCCAACTTCTTCAATCGGTTTCCTCAAAACTAATTGGGTCAATCCCACAGTGAATGGGTATGCTATGTTTTAATTGTCTACTCTGCAAATCAACTCTCTCTGATGCTGATAAACTACCTTTATCATGTGGAATAATCTGGAGTAAGTCTCTCAACTTCCTGTGAGCGCTAAGTTCTATTATGAACTATATCATGACATTATTATCATATAACAATGTTATGATATTCTCAACATTTGGAATCACTCTCAGTTTAGTTATAAATTTATGCATTTGTATTAATATGATTGTTTTTTATCATGACTTCAAGGTGATGTACTTAGCCTTTTTCATTGAATCAGCCACCATCTTTCATTTTGGAACATTTCCAAATTAAAGGTTTTTAACTTGAATTTATTATTCACGTATTATGCTTAATATTGCTTATGAAAATTTGAGTCCGAACACTCCTTTATAATGTGTTTATTATTTCTGTAAGCAATTCTTTAGTAGTCCATAATACACGAGAACACCTCAAACAACCATTTAGTGATATCAATTTGAATTTGATATTTGCTTCTTGTATCAAATAAACAAACAAACCATGGTGTAGTAGACAACATAGCATGTATGATAATTCGTATTGTCATGCATAAGGAACCCATCTTACATGTTCTGCATTAAACATTATCATAAGGTGTCCTTGCACGCCTTGCAAAAAAGGCATCCTTACATATCGTTTGGGACATCCCCAATATCTTTTATACTTAATATAGAAGACATCGTTTACCAGTTCAATGTCAAGTATCAAAACAACTAAAAATAATTTTAATATAAGTACATCATTCACAATCAGCAGCGTGTTATTTACTTATGGTTTAGAAAAATCTATGTACCCTTTAACATTATTTCTTATGAACATAAGTTTCCTTTGAATTTTGATTGATAATCAAACTGTTTGATATTTTTATCAAAATATTTACTCAATTCTAATGCTTATAAAATGATATTTTCTATCATTTCTTAGATCATATCCAAAAGCTCACAAACTCAATATCGCTCCTACTAACTTTGAGACACTTTAGTTGTTATGTGCTAATGGTCTATTCTAAATCATTATTTAGAATTTTTCATTTCAGCACATAAGTACCAAAACACAAAGTCATACTAAGTAATAATTTAGTAAGTGAATCCAAACTAGCTTGAGCATATCGAATGGCGAATTTGTTAGTTAATTTTAATAATTAAAATTCATCGTATTTTTCTTATCAATATGGCTCATTACATTCCAATTGCATTTGTCTTTCTCTTAAAGACACATTTGCAGCAAATGGTTCATAACCCTTCGGGTACAACTATAAAAATAATATTTGGATAAAGAACTTGGAATTTATTTTGAATCCGCGCATCATGTCGTATCATGGAGTCTGTACGCTTTATGGTTTAATCAAATAACCAAAGATTATTTATTCTTGACATTGCCAAGAAACTCACGGTTTCTCTTTAATGTACAAGAATACTTGTTAGACATTCTAATGTGTTGTGTTCATTTAGGTTCGATCAATTTCCTCTCGTAATCAATTTTATCTTAAGACCGTATCCAAATTCGTTTTATACCAATAATTTCTCAAAGAGATTCCTTCGCTATGAAGTTGGTATTTCTTGACTATTCATAAAACATTTTATGAATTGCCTTATGCAAAATTGTTTTTTGCATCAGTTAAAAATATATTTATGTTCATAACATAAATTAGTCATTTAATGACTATTGTTCCTAAAGATCTCTTCGGATGATTTTTACATGATCCCTTATCTACAATTATCATGTGTTTTCTTTAGACTCACATAACCTGCCAATTCCTTGGCCTAGGATATGAATGGGTTTCTTGTAAAACATTTGATCTTGTATTGTTTTATAAACCATTATTTGGATGATATTAATTTTAACCTTGTGTATTGCTATTAAGTACATACCTTATATAAAGAATTTTACTCAAGTTCATTCATACTAATCATGCTTTGTCCAACAAAGTTTGATTGCCTTTTATCAATACATCATTATGTATTATAAGGAGGAATGACCTTTGAGACAGAATCTTTATTCATATTAGGTACATACAAAAATCTTTCCGATATACTCATTCATTCAATTAAATCGAAGCATTTCTTTCGCATGTTACATTATTTACTTTCATTTTATGTCCTATGATCTAATCATGGATTTATACATGCATATCAAATACTCATATCCATGTCTATGATAACTCATCGGTGAATATGATGAAGTACATGGAATCATTTTGGTATTGATAGACTTATGATTAAATACATCTATATGTATAAATTCAAAGAGCTCATCAACTCTTATGACACTCTCACTAAATGGTTACATAACCCTTAATAGTTTGAGATATAATTAACCAGTATCATATGATTCTTGATCACATAATAAAAATTATTTCTCAAAACTACGGCTTAGTCTATAATTCCAAAATGATTGTAAATAGTTTAGATACTTCAGTGTTTTCCAATGCGTCACTTTTATTGTGAAAAAATACCACACTATAGTTTTGTTTCATAATAAATATTCATAATATTCACATTAAAAGGTAACTATAACTATCTTTCAGTCAATGCTAAAAAATAATCATTATTTCATAAATAATGCTCGGTATGATTTATGAAACAATTATCGTAACTTGATGCAATCAATAAGTGCTATATGGCATGCTCCGACTATTTCCTTCATTACTATAATAGTGTACTAAATTCGGAGGTTTATCATTCACTTAATAGAGATTATTTATTTCACATACTATAACTAGTTTGCAGTGAGAGTTTTTTTATCAAATATATTGAACTCAAAGAAATAACTCTCACAGAAAATAATTTTCAGTGTGAAAATACATTTCTGAATAGAAATCGTATTTCTTATACCAATGTGAAGTATCGATTATTATTAATACAACTCTCATTTTCGATGTTTCTTTATGAAGCAAAAGAGACTATTCACTCTCTTCATCCTAGACTATACCTTAAATCACATCTACTCTTGTACATTCATTTTTTCTTGCTAAATATAACTGTTCAAAAGATTTCCCTTACTATAACAACATAACAAACTATTTACAAAAGCACAATCGATCATCCTTAACATTTAAGGACATCAAATATATTGCACTTTGTGAAAACTAATCAAACAGACACTTCAGCGATTAAATTCTGGATCTATTTTGTAGTTTTGGTCTATGTTACATTTAACATAATATGATTATTATTATAATCAATCAAATTGAATACCCGTTCTTATAGTACGGTTTATTTGTTTGCTTCAAACGAACCAATTTCATCGAAGTATCGTATATTACGAACTATGACTGTTCACTATATAATACTTATATATAACAGTATATGGATCAAATATTCATAGTCTTGTGTTGCTTTTGAGTTCAAAACTCATCGAAGGCAATACACAGTCTCGAACAAATAAGCATGTGAGCTACCAAATTTATGAACATATTGAGTAATTGTAAAAAATAGGCACTTGTATGGGTATACAAAAATTAACATGCAAAAAGAATTTAAATATATCTATATATATATATATATATATTATTTTTATCCATCTATCATCAATTCAGTGCATTTGTATATCTTAATTGATAAATGTTTCGTCAATCATATCAAATGCACAAATTTTATCAATGTAGATTATTAAAAGATTATATAGCACATGTTTTTACAATATTAGAAGGTCTAAATGTTATCATTTCATTTTTCGAATAAGGCTCCTGCTAGTCTTTTATGTTTCTCTAAATCCTAAGTCGGCACATAGAAGTCTTTGACCTCAATTGGTGTTAGGATTTATCTATCTTGGAATTTTGACCTTGAGTTTGCTCGACAAGTCATGGCTCCACGGACGATGGATAGGTCCTTATCGATTGTCTCATATACAACTTATAACACCCCATAAAATGAACCTTAAATAAATAAGGTAAATTAAATAAAATATAATAAGGGTTGGGTATGAGAATTTTATAAAAATTTGAATTGGACCATGAAAGTTATTTTGTTGCGTTCGTAGTGAAATTTTGATCTTGCTATATATATAGTATGATGAAAACGGAGCTCAAACAAAGAAGTTATGAGCATTTGAAGTTCTAAAATTTAAATTAATTTGGTTTAATTCAAATTCAAATAATAAATAAAATTTAGCATTTAAATTTCAAAAAATTAGCTTATGGGCTAAGTAAACGATTAATTAAGGCTTAACATTAAAAAGTTAATTAGGGAATAAAATAATTCGGTGGGAAAGAAGAATAAGTTCCCCGAAATAAGATAGCAGTCGACCTGAATAAGTTAACCGGCTGACCATAGTAATCGACCGATCGCCCAAAGGTAGTCGACCGTAGCGGCCGACAGGTCACCCGAGGGCGATCGGCCGCTTGGCAATGAAGGTTTCCAGTGGCAGTTAGGGTTTAATGCTGTGTTCCATTCGGTTGTGCGCTCCGAATTTACCCATTTTCTACCTACTTCCATCCTACAGTTCTGGTGTGTTTCAACTCCTATAAATAGGGCCCTATCCTCTCCAATTTTATTTATATTATTTTGGGGAATATGATGAAACTCTGCCATTTTTGTCTCTCTAATATGATTCAGAAACTCTGTAGAAAATTCAGGTAAGGATTTAACTTGTTTCTTCCTCCATTATATCCTTATCCTATTCTCCTCCAATTGTTCTAAATCTAACGAATATATATACATATTTCCTATTTTGTGTATGTGTGTGTATCAAAATAGAGACTTTTGGAATTAGATCGGAAGGCTACAAATCAATTTGAGTAAAGCTAAGGCTAATCTGTGAGTGGAGACCTTAGTATTTCTTTTCAGTAATTATTTAGTGTATTTCCTTTGGATTTGGATACGCCTTAGGGATTTTAGGATTTCGAAAATATGATAGATAAAATCCTCCAAAATTCCTTTTAATGTCGAAATGTTAATTCTATATTGGGATTCTCAATTATTTACATTAATTTGATGAAATTTCTTTTGTTTATGCAATTTATGATAATTTCATATTCTATTCCACTTCTCCCTCTTCTTCGGATTAAATTGTCACTCTTCAATACAATAAGGAGTTTAAATTACGAATTCTATTAATAGTTTACATTACTGAGTCTTATCCATTTCTTTGTAAAAGATGAGTTGAATAGAATATGAAGTTTAGATTGTAATTCTTATTGTTTAAGGTCTTCCATTGAGTTGGTATAATACATTGAGTTTCTATTTTATTTACAAGTCTGTTATGGCAGTTTTGATTATGAATAATTATTCACTGCATTGGACATTTTAATTCCATGAAATCTTGGAAAATTGAAGAAAAAAAGACTTGTAATAATAATTGGTTAGGGAACTAATATTAAACGCTAATTTATGGCGTGAAATCCAAACGATTGGAAATTATTTAGGGCGAATGTTTGTTTATTTATTTATATCTACGTGATCAATATATAATTATTACATATATGGCGTAGTTAATTAGGAATTTATTAATATTTATGTTCCCCATTAGGAAGGTAATTGATTTTATGGTCAAAATAAAAGGAAACCCTTATGTAGCCTAATTATTATTTTAAGGTGTAATAAGGAAGATTTCTTATAATGCCTTACTTATGAAATGTGAGATGTGTATGTGTATATGTAGAGTAATTAATTTATGGCTAAGTCATAGGGATGCGAGGTTATTAGAGTTGCAAGACAGAATTTTCCCTTCACTTTGAGGATACAAGCAATTGTGTATACTTTTATTGATATGAGATATCCTTATGATAAAAATTTGCAATGACGCGAGGTTACTTCCGAACCCGATAAGGGAAAACAGTCCAGCTAATCTAGCTACTAGTTCCTATGAATAGTGGACTAATGTAAGAGGTCGTCATAATAGTAGGCCATAAGAAGAAGGGTTGCTTCGGCGTTTGAGGTATTAAGTGGTTGGACCCGCCTTTTCCCTAAATGAAGTATTAAATGGCCAAGGGGTTATGCTAGGTCGTATCTATAGAGGTCTGCCTTTGGAATTAGGCATTAAATGATGGGGCCTGCCTATTTTCCACTTGGAAGTATTAAGTGGCCTATGAGATTCCATATGATGTCAACTAGATAGTACCATTGAGGAGCATGCTTCTGGAATTATGCCTTAAATGACGGTGTGATGTAGGTGACGATGCTTAAAGGTAAAGAATCTTGGCAAGTGACGGTATTTATTATTATTTACTTTCATGTGTACCCGTGGATTTAAACAATTGTTGTAACAAATATTATATTACGGTTTTTATGGGATTTTGTATTATGACATTATTATGGATTTGAAATAAATGGGTATACTTTACAATTATATTTTATTCCACCCGCTGTGTGTTCTGAAAGTTTAGTCATAGCTCTGTAATATTTCTTTTTTACTACCTACAGCTTACGTTAGAAAGGATCTAAGTTTCGATGGGCCTTTTCTGGATCGAAATTTAGGCCTATTCCGGGACGGGTTGTTACATCTGGTATCAGAGCTCTAGGTTACCTGATCAATAGGAAAAAACTATATGTATGAGAGACGTATTTGTTATTTTGAAAAAAAAAATCAAAAAGAATTTTCAAAAGAATTCTTGCTGTATATTTATATATTTACAATTATACCCCCTCTTCTTGAACATATGCACATACACTAGGCAAACTTTTCTTTTCTTTCAACATGTAAATACTATTTTAGAAAATCGCCCCTAGCGGTTTAACCTACAGATATTGATATAGTAGACCCTACCCATGGAAGACCATCCATTCACGGAATGCTCGAATGGTTTAAACTATATCTTTGGACTGTCGAGTAGATTCCTATTCCTCCAGCTGCACCGGTAGCATCCAATGCCCCATCCGCTGAAGCCGAACCACGCCCTACTAACTTTCCCAAGCTATGTAAGGACTTTATCAATATGAAAGGGAAGACATACTATGGAGCTGAAGGATATTCGGAAGCTAAAGCATGGATTGGTAACCATGAGAGGATATTTAGAGAGCTGGGTTGGGATGATCAGTTAAGAAGAAGAATGGCAGCTTGGAACTTTAAGGAAGAAGCTTTAAATTGGTGGAACTTTGTGATTTATGAGCACCCGGGCAGGATATTCTCTTGTAATGAATTCAAGGACCGATTCGAGATGAGATTCATATCTAGAGCATAGGTTAGCTTGCAATTAGAAAAGTTCATTCAACTGAGATAATAAGACTCTACCCTTAAGTAGTACATAGCTAAGTTTACTGAATTAGCTAAATTTAGGATGAATCTGGTAGACACACTTATGAAAAAGTCCATGAAGTTCGTGAAGGGCTTAAATTCCCCGCTAAGAGAAATGTTGTTAACCCAAGTACTTATGGGGTCACGTATGAAATGTTGGTAGAAATGGCAATGCTGCACGTGGCTAATAAGGAAGACAGAGAGAAAAAGAGAAGTCTACACAGACCCAAAAGCAAGGATGGTCTAAGAAAGGGAATTTTTAGGCCAACAAGAAGTCAAAGGAAAAGTTTAAGAAGGAAGTAAAGGTGCGTAGGAGATGCCAAAGGAGGGGTCATGATGCTAAAGATTGTGGAGTGAGTCTGATGAAGGAAGCCTTTAAAGGAAAGTGCTTTAACTGCCATGAGGAAGGGCATCATAAGAATCAATGTCCTAAGATGGCTAAGCAAGGACCGACCGGACAGGCTTATACTATTGAAGTTATCCCTATTGCCATTAACCCGCGAAGGGACCAAGGAAAACCTACTCTATAAGGTATAACTCTTATTGTTGGGGTTATTATTCGTACCTTATTTATGGACATTATATTCCTTTATAGCTAGGGATGTAGTAAATTCCTTAAAATTTATAA
The DNA here is from genome assembly GCA_030765085.1 of Allium cepa. Taxonomy (NCBI): domain Eukaryota; kingdom Viridiplantae; phylum Streptophyta; class Magnoliopsida; order Asparagales; family Amaryllidaceae; genus Allium; species Allium cepa. The sequence goes on along the minus strand of CM060929.1, from coordinate 338,709,741 downwards.
CCCAAATGGTCAACAACCCAATAGAGGTTTCCAGTCCAATTGGGGGTTCGACCCATCTTTCTCTTATTTGCAAAGATCTAGTGTTAGACATATGCGATGTTGATTTCATATGTACTGAGTACGTTTGAAATTTTGAGGGGTATGGACTTATCTTGGGTATGGATTTTTTCTCATATTAGGGTGTCAGTCTTGATTGTGACAAAAGGGTAGTACGATTAAGGACTCGTCGAGGTTGTGACTTAGAAGTTCTTTGTACACCCAAAGCTTTAGTTGAGTTAAGCCATTTATACTCACTAAGTATATTTGTTGATCAAGAATCATTATTTGTACTCGTAGTTTGTGAATTTCTTAATGTCTTCTAGGAGGTCTCAAGTCTCCTGCCCTATAGGAAGCTTGAGTTTTGAATCTATTTGGAGGAAGACACAAGACCTGTCGCTCTGTCTTTGAGACATATGGTCCCTAAAGAAAGAAGAGAATTGGACAAGCAAATCTCAAAGCTATTGAAGAAAGGATTCATCTGCATAGATACTTCTGAGTAGGGAGCCCCGTCGTTTCTGCTACTAAAGTAGACGGCTCTTTAAGACTTTGCATCGATTATAGAGATTTGAACAAGTTAACAAGGAAAAATAGGTACCCTCTACCTAGAGTAGATGACTTGTTCGACCAACTTATAGGAGCTCAAGTCTTTTCCTAATTAGACTTAGCAACACGATTCCATCGGTTAAAAATTACAGGGGAAAGCAAGCCGAAGACCGCATTCCATATGCAAGATGGGCTCTATAAGTGGGAAGTAATGCCGTTTGGACTGATAAATGCCCTAGAAACTTCGTGGATTTGATGAGTAGAATATTTAAAGGGCAACTTGATAAATTTGTTGCAGTGTTTGTTGATGATATCTTGGTTTTCTCCAAAGGCAAGAAGGAGCATGAAGACCCCCTTAGGGAGGTATTGGAGACCTTAAGAAGAAACCAACCCAAACCTAAGTTTTCTAAATGCCATTTATACAAAAATGAAGTTAGGTTCATTGAGCATATTGTTTTAGAGAAAGAATTGGTGGGGGACCCTACTAAAGTGGAAGTTTCCCAAGGATAGAAGGTTCCTAATAATGCATCGGAGGTTAGAAGCTTTCTAGGATTAGCAGGCTACTAAAGGAAATTCATCAAGAGCTTTGCACAAATAGCAGCCCCTTTAACCCAATTGACTAAGAAGAATCTAATCTTTGTTTGGGATGATAAGTGCACCGAGGCATTTGAGAATAATTAGTGCACCCGTGCTCACTATTGCAGATGGAGCCAAGCTATTTATGATTTTCATGGATGCATGTGGCATAGAATTTGGAGCATATTTCGATGGATTTTGTGGAAGGACAGCCTAAAAATCCAAAGGGCAATGAGGCTATTTGGGTTGTTGTTTATAGACTCACCAAGTGTTTATTTTGTTTCGGTTAGGAGAAATAAGATTAGCGCCTCTCTTGTCAAGACTTATACCAAAGAGGTAGTTCATCTACATGGAATTCTAGTAAGTATAGTCAGTGATAGAGACTCCATGTTCACTAGCAAATTTTGAAGGAGCCTATAGATAGCTTTGGGAACTTCTTTGAACCTTAGCATGACATAGCACCCGCAAACCGATGGACAACCAGAGAGGGTGAATACAATTTTAGAGGACTTGTTGACACCTTGTGTTTTGGATTTCGGAGAACACTAAGAGCAGCCTATGGTTTAGTTTGCGTATAATATTAGATATCAAACTACGTTTGGCATGGCCCCTTTTGAAGCACTTTATGGGCGGCCATGCAAATTGCCTAAATGTTGGTGGGAAACCACCGACAAAGTGTTGCTTGGACCCGATTTGATCTGTGATACCATGGAAAAAGTAAAATTGATCAGGCAAAGGATGAAGGTAGCATAAGACCATTAAAAATCTTATGCGGATAGAAGAAGGAAATAACTTGATTTTGAGGTTCGGGATATGGTATTTGGTAAAATCTCTCCTCTTAGAAAAGTTAATAGATTTGGCAAGTCTGGAAAATTGGCACCTAGATTTATTGGGCCATTCGGAATTCTAGACAAAATAGGAAAATTGGCATACATGTGGAGCTTCGTGACAAGTTGGCAGGAGTTCACAATATTTTCCATGTTTTTTACCTTAGGAAATACCTTTATGACACTGCTAGAAGAGAAGAGCCTGATCAGTAGGGGATTTTGAGATAGAGCCAACAGTGTCCCCTGCCACTGCACACATTGTGGAGCACGGTACTAAGTGACTCCGCTATAATATAATTAAGATTGTCGGAGTACAATGGGGGGCAATCTGGCAGAAAGCACACGTAAGACCGAGGAGAAGATGAAGAATGCTCACACAGAGCTTTTCCCCAGTAATTTTTCTCTCCAAAATTAGGCTTTTGATTGCATCACAGTTGCTAAATTGGATGGTAGAAGATAGTTTTACACTTTTTCACAATCAGTTAACACTTATATACAAAATTTTATGCATGTTTAGGATATCTGCATACATACTTACATGACATGATTACACATTCATGCTAGGATTGAGCTTATTTTAGCATGTTTGCAATACATAATCACATTGTACTAATGGTTGAGTAGATGATTGTGCAGAGAACTTTGTTATTTAACATGGATGTAGTGCGAGTTACACTTTTCGACCCTTGGAAGATTACGGGACGAAATCCTTTTCATGAGGGCAGAATGTAACACCCTATAAAAAGAACCGTAGAAAAATTAAATTAAATTAAATTAAATATGATAAGGGTTGGATATGGGAATTTTATAAAATTTGGAACTTGATCACGAAATTTACCGTGGCGAAATTCCGATATGTTTCCATATATGATATGATTAAAACAGAGCTCAAACAAAGAAGTTATGAGCATCTGAAGTTCTTAGATTTAAATTAATTTAGTTTGAATTCAAATTCAACTGATAAATAAAATTTAGGATTTAAATTTCAAAAAATAGCTCGCGGGCTAAGTAAATAATTAATTCATGCTTTATGTTAAAATGTTAATTAGAGAATAAAATAATTCGACAATGAAAAGAAGAATAAACACCCCTAAATAAGATAGCGGTTAACCTAAATAGGTCAACCGGTCAACCGTAGCGGTCGACCCCTTGGCAGCGAAAGTTTCCAGTGGCGGCTAGGGTTTTATGATATGTTCCATTCGGTTATGCACTTCCAGATTTACCAGTTTCCTACCTACTTTCATCCTATAGTTTTGGTGCGTTTCAACTTTGATAAATAGGACCCTATCCTCTCCACTTTTATTCATATTATTTTGGAGAATATGATGAAACTCTGCCATTGCTATCTCTCTAATAAGATTTGAAAACTCCGTATAATATTCAGGTAAGGATATATCTTATTTCTTCCTCCAATCTATTCTTATCCTATTCTTCATCAATTGTAGTGAATCTAACGAATTTATATACCTCTTCCCTATTGTGTGTCTATATGTATATCAAAAGAGAGAGATTCTGAAAGAGATCGAAAGGCTGTAAATCCATTTGAGTAAAGCTAAAGCTAATCTATCAGTGAAAACCTTAGTATTTCTTTTCAGCAACTGTTTAGTGTATTTTCTTTGGATTTGAATATGCCTTGGGGATTTTGGGATTTCGAAAATATGATAGCTCAAATCCCCAAAAATTCCTTTTTATGTTGAAATGTCAATTCTCTGTTGAGATTCTCAATTATTTACATTAATTTGATGGAATTTGTTCAGTTTATGCAATTTTTGATAATTTCATAGTCTATTCCACTTCTTCTTTTTCTTTGGGTTAAATTATCACTCTTCAATATAATAAGGGGTTAGATTACGAAATCTATTCATAGTTTACACCACTTATTCTTATATGTTTCTTTGTAAAAGTGGAGTTGAATAGAATATGCAGTTTAGATTGCAATTCTTATTGTTTAAGATATTCCATTGAATTGGTGTAATACATTGATTTTCTATTTTATTTACAAGTATGTTATTGTAGTTTTAATTATGAATATTTATTCCCTGTTTTGGATATTTGAATTTTAAGGAATCTATGTAAATTGAAGTAAAAGGACTTGTAATAATAATTGGTTAGGGATTTGACATTAAACGCTAGTTTTAGGGCGTAAAATCCATGCAGTTAGAAATTATCAAGCGCGAATATTTATTTGTTTCTATCTACGTGACTAACATATAACTATTGTGTATATGGCATAGTTAATTAAGCATTTATTTATATTTATTTTTCCCCATTAGGAAGGTAATTGATTTTGAGGTGAAAATAAGAGGAAGCTCTTATATAACCTAATTATTATTTTAAGGCATAATAATGAAGATTCCTGATAAGGCCTTATTTATGAAACGGTGAGATGCTGTGTGTATATATTGAGTAATTAATTCATGGTTAAGTCATAAGGATGCGAGGTCAATAGAGTTGCATGACAGAAGTAAGCCCTTCAATTTGAGTCTACCAGCAGTTATGTGTACTTTTATTTATGTGAGATATCCTTATGATAAACATTGTAATGACACGAGGTTAGTTCCAAATCCAGTAAGAGAAATCTGCCCAGTTAATCTGGCTACCAATTCCTATGAATAGTGGACTAATGTAAGACGTCATTATAGGTATAAGCCATAAGACAAAGTCTTGCTTCGTGGTTTGGGGTATTAAGTGGTGGTTGGACTCGCCTTTTTCCCCAAATGAAGTATTAAATGGCCAAGTGGTTACACTATGTGGTATCTCTAAATGTGTCCACTTCTGGAATTAGGCCTTAATGACACGTTCTGCCTATTTTCCACTTGAAAGTATTAAGTGACCTATGGGATTCCATATGATATCAGTTAGATAGTACCATTGAGGAGCACACTTCTAGAATTAGGCCTTAAATGGTGGTGTTTGCCTATTTTCCATTGGGAAGTATTAAATGGCTTGGGTACCATCTTACGTTATTAGTATTTATGACGTATAATTGGAATATCGGATATACTTCTGGAATGGAAGGTATTAAGTGGTTGGACCCGCCTCCTTTCCTTATAAAGAAGTATTAAATGATTTTAATGATTTAATGTCCACAGACATATTGTTATTTTGAAATATATTGCCCAAGTACTGGAATGGTAAGGCTCGAGATTTTTATTCAACGGGGAACTTGTTTTTCTAACTCTATCCTCATTACAACACAGGTTAAGTACGGAGTGATGGCAGTCATAATGCTTAAAGGTGAAGAAGCTTGACAAGTGGTGGTACATATAATTATTTGCTTTCATGTGTACCAGTGGATTTAAACAATTGTTGTAACAAATATTGTATTATGGTTTTTATGGGATTTCGTGTTATGATATTTTTATGGTTTTGAAATAAATGGGTACACTTTACTATTATATTTTTTTCCATCCACAGTGAGTTCTGAAAGTTTTATCATGGCTCTGCGGTATTATTTCTTTTTACTATCAACAGCTTACCTTAGAATGGATCTAAGTTTCGATGGGCCTTTTTTAGGTTGAAATTTAGGCATGTTTCGAGGAGGGTTGTTACACAACTCCTAACCCTTAATACCTTGTCCTAATTTCACTTTGACCTTGAGTTTGCTCTACAAATCGAAGTGAAATTATCCACTCATTCCTACCATATTGCGATGGCCTAAGTATAATATATGTACCTTAAGTTTGCTCAACAAATACATATAGTTATCCTACCTTGTCTATTCAATATATTAATATTACTACACATAACAAAACTGTCTTGAGTTTTCTCAATAACTAAAGGGTATGCAAGTAATTTATTAATCTAGTGGAGGACAACATTATATTGAAGCTTCATAATCTTTAATATATTATACTAAGTGATATCGACTTATGGAATAATGTACTCCTAATGAAATACCCTCATAGTTCAAGTGTCGGACACATCAAAACTCACGGTATATGTACATTTACGCATGTATTTATATCTTTGGTTTTTTTAGGATTTCATAATGTTCTAACTTTAGTTTATACATTCATGTTATATAAGTTTTCTTATTGTTTGACTTTTATATTTCATATTACTTATATATAATGTCTTTTGTATAATACTATATTAATCTTATTTCATTGATTTTAACTAATTAACATTTTAATCAATTTTATATTAATTTAATATAACATTATGTTGAATATTTATATTATATAATATAACTTTATAGTGTAACACATATATCATATACATGTTTGTGTTATTCAATCAATTAACATTTTAATTAATTTATTTAGTTAAATAATTCTAACAAAATTATATTAATTTTAAAAAATCATTTTATATACATGTATGTATACTTATGACATCTTATATATATAAAATATCATAACATGTATCAAAATATATAATACGTGTATATATTTTTCATTAATTGACTTATTTATTTAATCAATTAATTTATAATCTTATTAATAAATCTAAAATTTCAAAATTTATTTATATTATATTTTAAACATTTTGAATTTTTTATTATATTATAATTTTCATAATGTATGTATACCTTATTTTAAATTTAGCTTATAAATTTAAAATCTTATTATTTTATTTTCAAACAATTTTGAAAATTAGTCAAGACCCAATTCAAATTGAGCATTTTCTATGGACAACCTTTGGGCTCACATATCTATTCAAGCTAGGTTTGTAGCTATGTAAGGTAGAATACTTGATTATCCAAACTCAATCTTTCGACGTCACCTTTCTATACACCATACTATATGGGCCATGAGTTTAATTAGTTAACCCAATCATGATTAATTTAGACCGTATAGGCTATAGGGCTCCGATATCGTTTTTGGAACAAGTCCAGCCCATAGTGGAAGAAATGGACGAATTTTAAAAAAATTCACCATTTTGGATCTTTATTGGGCCTATAAAGTTTAATTCATTGAGAACATTTCTAAATTTCTTTTAAATAAAATCATTATTTTATTTAGATTTATAATACAGTATTATATATTATGTTATTGATATTGTATAATATATATGTGTGTGTGTCACACACACACACACACACGTGTGTGTGTGCGTGCGCGCGCGTGCGTGCATATATAGCACAATAATCCATGTATGGTTTGACATGCCCGTATATAAGTGCTAGGATTTACACTGCAACGGATATGTTAGCCCCTCTAGTATATTGATATATCATCCAAATGTATGGTTATATGCTTTAATTTATAAATATAAAATATTACATATATATATATATTTCATTTAAAAATTATTTATTTTATATATATGTGTGTGTGTGTGTGTGTGAAATTTATAATATGCATATGTATATGTAAAACCATAAAAAAAAATATTAAACTTTATTTATTTATTCTGCTAAAAATTTGAAATCAAAATCATTTTCTATTTAAAATAAACATATGTATAATGTGTGTGTGTATATCTTATAAATAATTCAATAATATATATACATATATATATATATACACATATTCTAATGCTTAAGGCAAAAAGTGTTTTTTTTAAAATTATATATATATATATCCCTGTAAAGATTAATAAAAATAAATAAAAAATATTTTCGAAAGATAATTTTAAATTTAAATATTTTAATAAAAATCTCGAAAATACTATAATACTTAAATATTATATATGTATATATATATATATTATAATTTAAAATTGATTTTAAAATCAATTATTAATTTTGGCAATTATTTCAATATTTAAATTATATAAAAATATATTTTTTGGCCAAAAGTGCTATTAGGTGTAAATTTAATTTAATTTAATAAAATTTAAAATATATTTTATATAATATATATACACACGTTAATTTTATTTATATATTTATAGAATTAAATGGTTTAAATAATATTAAATAACAAATGAATATACATAAATTATTTTAACTATGCCGAATGTCTTTTAAGTATAAAATTATTTTTATAAAATTTTAAAACCATATTTTGTACAATGTAAGATTTAATATTTAAATTATGAATCTTATACAATTTAAATAATGTATATTAAATTAGAAATCAAGTTTTCTATTATATTTCATGAGCATTAAAGGCATTTTTATGGCATAATTTATTATTATTTTAATTAAATAAGTATGTAATCGTTCAATCGTTCAAAATGTGACGATATATCAATATACTAGATTCATCACCTAACTAATAAAACAATATATGATATACATATTACCTAAACATTAACATACATTTATAGATTAGAATATTACCTTATTTCCAAAGCCTATTAGTACACATTGAAACGAAGAGATGGACTCTTTAACTAGATTCCAATTCAGCAAGGTGCTATCTCCTGAACGGACCAGCTATCGAATAATGATTGTTTTATTTGATTTAGGTTTGGAAATAGAGGAGGAGGTAGAGGTAGATTTTCGTCAGAAGTAGAGAAGGTGGAGGCTTTAAAAAGTGAGTAGAAGAACTCTTTCTTGAATATGTTTCACTTCCGATGCTTCCACTTGTTCCAACTATAGTTATTTGACGAACGTTGTGCCATTATTTAACTATAATCAAAGCAGAGTTTCCATAGCGAAGCTCGACAGTATTCTCAAGCTGATGATGGTGTAAACTGTCACATTGATATTTTCTATTTGACTTTAGTTATATCGACCAACAGAAAACTATCGAGTGAGCTGTGTAGTTAAAGCCTTGCAATATCCTCGTTTAGTACGTAACGCTCTTAGACTAATACGCTTTATCAATATTGTGCTATTAAATAGTAGATCCGCTTTAAGTCCCGCTATTTTCTGCTACACCCGCTAAATTAAGGCTTTTAAGCGCCTGCTTTAACAAAATTAGTATAAAAAGGTTAATTTGACCAATTTTCTTTTAAACCAAATCAAATTTTTTTGGGGTAAATACCTAATTTTAAGACATAAGTGCTCAATATAAACTAGAAACCCATTGTAGTCACAAAATCTCGACTGCATAAATCATGGTATTGTTTAATTTTGTTATATAAGATTAAATAATATTTCTTTTTCCTACAAAAACGATGTGAGAATAAGAAATAAATTAATTTTAAATATTTAGTTTTATATCTAATGAAGCTTTTTACACCTTCGCTATTTTCCGCTATATCCTTGCTATAACTTTTCGCACTTCCACCGCTATGGAACCACTAAGCACTTTAACAACATAATGAGTGAGTCATTCCATAGTTATCCAATAACTATTAGTACGTAACCCTTTAGCGCCCCCAATGGCCGTAAGTAATAGACCGTCCAAATATCCAGTCTCAACAGATGTATCAGTATCCAGTCTCAATGCATCTTGACTAGGAATATTTAAAATGATGTATTTATTTTCATTATGATAAATTACTCATAGCTACAACACTTTATAACTACTATCACAAAACTTACCATTTATGTATTTTCTATTAATTATGCTTCTACTTAAATCAATTAATTAATATAACGGTATATTACGTATATAATAAAAAGCAAACACGTTTATTTCAAACAAGATTAGTTACCGAGTTAGATATATGTAACAAATTACTTAATTGCCCCCAAGGCATATCCTTAACTCTATTTGATACTAGATGAGTCTCATCATTCTAGGATGACCATTCATTTAGGTGGTGATGAAATTTATCGAGATGTTGAGAGAGTATTTTACTGTCTGAGTATGAACAAACATGTAACAGAGTTTGTTTTGAAGTGCATGACATTTCAAAGAGTAGAGACAGAGTAGAAAAAGCCTAATGGATTATTACAACCTTTTGATATTCCACATAGAAAATGGGAGAGCATCTTTATGGATTTTGCTGATGGGACCTAGGAGTAGAAGAGCAAATGAGAATGTTTGGTTCATTATCGATTGCCTGACCAAATGCACTCATTTTATTCCAATTAGAAGTATGAGGATAGCCGCATCTTTGGCAACCTTATATGTGAGGCAGTTAGTTCGAAGATATGGAGTTCCTTCTAGTATTGTCAACGACTGAGATCCACTTTTTACTAGTGAGTTTTAGAGGATCCTTTAGGAGGATTTAGATACTGAACTGAATTTGAGTATAGACTATCACCCACAGGCAGAAGAACAGACGGAGCGGGTGAATTAAGTGTTGGAAGATTTGTTTTGGATGTGAATTTTGGACTTTGGAGGTTCTTGGGAGGATTACTTGCCATTGGTAGAGTTTGCATATAATAAAAGCTAGCTGACAAGTATTGAAATGGCACCATTCAATGCATTATATAGGAGGCCATGTAGATCTCCATCTTGTTGGTGGAACACTACAGACAGGATTAATCCTAGGCTAGACTTGATCGGAGAGACTTCAGAGAAAGTAGATTTGATCCATTGGAGGATGAATACTATGGAAGATAGGCAGAAATCGAGTTGAAAAGAGATGCACGAAGTTAGAGTCCATAGCAGTCGACATGTTTTTTATTAAGATCTCACTATTACGACATATTAGGATGTTTGGTAATTCAGAAATTTGGCACCGAGGTATGTATGGCATTTTTTGATTTTGGAAATTGTATGGAGTTAGCTTACAGATGCAGCTTCATGAAAATTTGGCGAAGGTTCATAATGTTTTTTATGTGTCGCATTTGCGAAAGTTTATACACGATTCAACTATCATGATCGAGCCGAGTATATTAGAAGAGGTTTTAGTACAGGGAGAGTCACTTGTTCATCATGCATCAATCTGCATTATTGAGCATGGAACAAAGCGACTCTGTAATAAAGTAAGAAAACTGGTTAAAGTCCAATGATGAAATAATCTGAATAAGAGTACTTGGGAGCTAGACCGAAGATTATAATTTCTCATCCCTCACACTTTGCTAGTATGTTTTCCCTATTTCATTTGATTAGTTAAATTCCTCTCTTTTGTATCCACTCGATAGCTTTTTTATCCATCAACCCATTCCTCTCTTCGTATCGTTCCCCGCTCACCTTCTTCGTATCGATCCTCCGTGCCCTTCTTTGTATCGGTACAGACTTATTTTGTATTGATGCCAAAACCTTCTACTCGTATCGATACTTAGCTATGCGCTTCGTATCCATGTTGTTCGTATCCATCGATCCATTTCATGTTTCATGTCGATCTAAGCCATGCACTAGTCCATGCTATTCGTATCCATCCCAAGTGTGTCCTTCGTCTCGATCACATATAGATCGATACAAAATGTTTTTTCAAATAATCATTGCCTCGTTTTTTGTATCGATCCCAGCCGTGATCGATATGAAGTACATTGTCGTGTTCTTCCATTCAATCGATACGTGTGTATCGATACAAACTCCATATCCATCTAATCGATGCTTATTGCATTGATACAAAATCCATCTTAATCGATCTGAAAGTATCGATAAGAATCTACTTTCCATGAATATTGATCCATCCATAACTTGAGCATACGAACCCCGTTTGACCAGAAATTTGAAACATAGCTTCTCCAAGCCTTATTCATCATCCCCAATCGATCCCACCTTGATTAGAGCTTGGTCTAATTTTGGCGGTATTGATCATAGCCTTGTTTCCAATCAATCTCCAATCCTTATATCCATCATCATTTTTAGCCAATTTGTTGATAACCGGGATCCAAAATGCGGGGTAACATTTGCCCTCCAAAACATGCCTTGCGGTAGGAAGGCATGTTTTGAATAGTTTTAAATCTGTCAGCCAAAGTCCATATTCCTTCCATAACCATATCATCCGATTCGTAATCCATTCGATTACTGAGCCATCATATCCAAGTCCCATAGCCATATCCTTGCCAAATCCACGACTGCTCCAAGTCGATATCCAATTCCAAATCCAGTGACCAAAGCCTTAGCCAATTCCATAGCCATCCAAACCTGTCAACCGAGTTTCAGTCCGTCCATATCCAAAATCCAATAACCAAATCCATGACCTCTTCGAGTCGATATCCAAATCCGAGACCACTCCGGTCCCTTATTTAAATCTGGGACCACTCTGGGCCCACAACCAAGCCTTGACCATTCAAAGCCAAAATCCGAATCCATGACCTCTCTGGGTTTAAATTCAAATCCATAGACCTCGTCGAGCCGTTTTATCCAAGTCTGGGACCTCGCTGGGTCCAAATCCAAAGCTGAAACTCTCTGGGTCATTTTATCCTACTTCGACCTTGACTCTCCGGTCAAGGACATATATTCTCCGGCCTCGACTCTTCTGTCGAGGACTTTTTATATTCTCCAACCTCGCCTCTCCGGTCGAGGACTTCTTATATTCTTTGGCCTTGACTCTCCGATCGAGGGCTTTTATGTTCTTCGGCCTCGACTCTCCGGTCGAGGGCTTTTATATTATGTTTGAGTCCATTCCATCGCTCTCCGACGAAGGGACTCGTAACTTGCAATTACTACCCTGTCTCTTCGGTCGGGACCGTAACCGCGAAACCTGTATTATTTATTACGTTAACCCAAATTCAAGCGACACAAAGTACCATTGACAAAATAAAAGTCCACACAACTAAGAAAATCAAATGTCCATAGTACCAAGAAAGAAACCAGAGTCCATATTAAACAAAAAGAAAACAATATTTCATAAACCCGAGCATTACGGTTTATCATCATCCCAGAATATGCCTAGGGACCATCCTTGATCCTGTACATGTGTAAGTGACTTAACCGCATCACTTCGGGGTTTATTACTTATTCAAAGCCATAAATCCATTCAGTTGATAACAAGCTGTTGACATTGCCTAGATCTAGTTCCATTTTCACTTAAGGTGGGCGGTGGCCGCTCCTATTCCACTGCCACCGCTCGATTCCTTATGTATTGTTGTAGATGACCATTCCTCACATGTTCCTCAATAATATCCTTTAGATGCCTACACTCGTTCGTGTTGTGTCTATTCAGCTCGTGGAACAGGCAATGCTTTTTCGATGCCCGCTCGTATTCAGAGGGTTTCCTTTTTATCGGCCTTCGATACTAGAGGCGCCCTTAAGTATCCAAGTAAATTCTTTCTAGAGTTTTAGTCAAATCCGTGTATGAAGAGAATTTGGATTCCCTTTGTTGCCTTTTCGATGTGTCACCGTTGTCATTCACCTTCCTTCTGCCTCTATCTTCTTTGTTTGAACCGTACCTTAGTGGACCTCCACCTTTTGTCGCGTAAACTTCAACCTCTCTCCCTTCTCTCTTAGCCTTTGCATCTTCCTGTCGTAAAAACCTTTCTATTTCATGGTAAAACTCTTCGAGATCCATTGGTAGATCCCACTCCAATGATATTTTGAAATCTGAATCATCCGCAATTCTTGAGACTACTGCCATCAAAACCATAAATGGATCAGGTCGATCCATCGAAGCCACTGCCCATTGAATCTAGTCAAGAAATTCCTAAGCGACTCTCCCTTCCATTGTTTCATCGATGTCAAAGTCATCATGTTCTTGGCTCTGACTATGTGGACCCGAAATTGTCTCATAAACCTTTCAATCGGCTTTATCCATGCGCCAATAGAGCCATTCTCCAGCTATCCGAACTATAATGCTGCTATATCCGTCAAATACAAAAGGAAGCACCGCGCCATGACTTCCTTCAATGCTCCCAGCACTTCCATATGTCTCATGTACATTGTCAAATGAACAGCATGATCCGTTCTCCCATAATACATCTCCAGTATTGGTAGTTTGAAATCCGGTGGATTCCTAGCCTGCTTAATCACAAGAGTGAATGGACTTCTATTCACGACCTCCAAATCTCCATTCACCAATCCTCCCCTCATAGGCTGTCTAATCATGTCTGCTAACCTATCATTGTCATCAAGTGGTAGCCTTTATCTGCGATCTCCAGCCTGCCCCCCGAGTCCACGAGGGAACCTTGGAACCTGTCCTTCTAGATGAGCATCCATACCTCGATCAACACCAAACCGCGCAGCGCCGTATAGTATCCTTCCTGGAATTGAATCGACGTGATCTGTGGGTATGCTCCTGAGTGTAGGAGCTGCTCTGTCATGCATCTGTTTGCTCCATGCTCCTAGTGATTTCGAACAGTCTCCACTCCTGCTGCTTTAGCATCACGATCCCTTTTTCCAGCATTTCGTGCAGCTTGATTCTGCACTCTAGCTTGTCCAACTTATCGGAGTAGGTTCTGCATCATCTCCTCCTGCATTTTCAGCATCCCTTCCTACATAGCATCCATCATCATCTCCTTCCCATCTCTGGTGATGAAAACTGAGATCTGATTAGCTCCTAAAGATGCCTTCTAACTTCCTTCATGCGGACTACTTTCTGTTCTTTGTCTTGTGGTTGATTGCTTAGCCATAGCTTCAGATTAAATCCTTTAGCTTTCCAAATCTGAACTCTAAATCTGATGTAGCGGCTGCTAGTCCTTCTCAGTGAAAGCACCAAAGTGTTTGAGCCAAAATTGTTCACAAACTCCAGAAGTAGTGGAAGCACCAGTGTTTACACACAGATCTACAATATCCAAGCACAGATCTCAGATCTAGATAAAGTAGAGAATAAAAATGAAGAAATAGCAAAACTAAAATGAGCAAGAAAGAAAAGAACACAAGGTTTATAGTGGTTCAGCTATCGCCGATTTACGTCCACTTTGAATTGATTCTTTTCATTTTCTTTTGTGTTGAGATTACAGTTACAAGCCTTTGAAATCAATAAAGAAAAAATGACAGAGTTTTGCCCAGCCAAGAAGAAGAAGATCTCCTTTTGGTTGCCATAGGACTGCTATTTACAAGTGTAGATCCAAAAATATCCACCTCAAAACCCAGATTATCTTTTCATTTGCATGGGTGGGCCCATCAGATCGGTCTGGAGTGATTTTGGATCGATCCAGATACAATTCTTATCGATCCAAAACGGGCTCCAATCAAGCCGAGATCGATCATGAACATTCTTGAGTGCATAAGGAAGCTTCTGTGGAAATTTCGTTGCATTTGTGAGTTATGATCGATCCAACATCTGATTTGGAAGTAGGCTGGTCGTTTTGTATCGATCGATTGACATCGATCGCCTTTGTATCCATTTCATTCCTATATCCATAGCCATAGCCTCCGCATCGATCCGAGTTCCACCCCTAAATCCATGTTGAGCGCTTCATCACTTGACCAGCTCCACAACTTTATATCCATGCTTCCTATCTATCAATCCGATAACTTTCTTATCCACCAACCCATTCCTCTCTTGTGGTTGATTGCTTTGTATCGATGCCATACTTGTATCCATGCTTAGCTATGCGCTTCGTATCCATGCCATTCATATCCGTCGATCCATTCCCTGCTTCGTGTCGATCTAAGCCGCGCTCCAGTCCGTGTTGTTTGTATCAATCCCAAGTGTGTCCTTCGTATCGATCATACATTGATCGATACGAAATGTTTCTCCCATTAACCATTGCCTCGCTCTTCGTATCGATCCCAGCCCTGATCTATACGAAGTACATTGTCATGTTCTGCCATTCGATCAATACATGTGTATTGATATGAACTCCATATCCATCCAATCGATGCTCATTACATCGATATGAAATTCACCTTGATCGATACGAAAGTATCGATACAAATCTGTTCGCCATGAAGATTGATCCATCTATAACTTGAGCATACGCTCCGTTTGACCTGAAATTTGAAATGTAGCTTCTCCAAGCCTTATTCATCATCCCTAGTCGATCCCACCTTGATTGGAGCTTGGTCCAATTTTGGCGGTATGGATCATAACATTGTTTCCAATCGATCTCCAGTCCTTATATCCATCCTTTTTAGCCAATTTGTTGATATCACGGCTTTGTCCAAAAGGCGGAGCCATTGTTGACTTAAAACAATAATGATTTGATTTACTTCGGCATTTATTTTATTCCTTCCGTTGTAGGATTTGAAAGTGTAAAATGTTCAAGGTTACATATCCTCTATACTATATAAACTATTAAAAACTCAATGATCTGTTTTTCTTGGCACTACGCGCGTTCACACGCCACTTTTGGACTTTGAATCAATATGTACGAAAGTGCGGGTTGTTGGAGTGTCAAATCTTCCTATTTGCCCCAGACCCTATCTCTTGGATCTTCGCTGAGCAATCTTGAGAACACTATGAAACTGAGATGTGATACATCCTACCAAGACATTATTATTTTAGATATGTTTTGAGTCAGAGTGGTGAGCATCGATGCTTGTATTGCCAAGTATCAGGTGAAGCCCTTACTCTAGCAGTAGAAGGAGAGCTGGGCAATTGAAACAACATTTTGTTGGAAAATTACTCTTGAGACAAAAGTTACATGTACTTTAGCAATTATGCAGACTTTCTTCCTGACCTTACTCGTATTTTCTCTAGTTACGTGGACGTTATAGCCCCCAATTAATTTGATGTGGGTTGTGGCACCTCCTCTATCGAGGAGGGTTGGGTTTGTCTCTTTTTAGTAGTCATTGCAGTTCAACTCTAATACTGTACCATAAACGATTTTGTTGGGTAATAAAGAATGGACGGACCACTGTAAAACTGACTGGATTTGTTAAAAATAAAAAAACGTGTAATTCGTGTTATGACATAACCAACAATTTACCAAACAAGGATAAAACGATATACATCAAACCCAACACGGATTAACTTGCAATCATGTTTATACACAGTATATGCATACCATAAATAACAACACTAAGGGTTGGTTTGTATAAAAGATCACATGTATATGCGTTACTTTTTTATGAAAGATGTAAATGAATTTCCGCACAAATCATTAAACAAGTACCACCTTAATGTGGTGTAATTTAAACACATTATTAGCCAAGAATTTTCTTTTACTTGTGTGCCTATCATTGTGCATGGTAGTACCCAAAAACACTATGATACAGAAGGTCAAACGTGCGTTTGTAACGAACGAAAATTGAAAATCTAAGTGGGGCATTTGAACAACAGAAGTTGAATGGACGGAAAATGTGTTCGTGTGTTGCGCGCAACGGGTTTGAATGTGGTATTTGAACGGAGTATTTGAAGAAAATGGTGGAAAGAAGAAGAGAAATCAACGATTGGTGATGTCAACGGTTGTGAATACGTTAAACGTCAATGTATCTCTTTTCAATGTTCTCACAACAAAGTTAAAAACGGAACCAACTCCTTGGAAAACGTCTCTAACGGAAAGGAATCAAAATATGACCACCAACAACACTCAAAAAATTTCTTTAACGTCCTCCTTTGAATATCTTCATATATAATAAACGACAAATATTTGAATTTATCAAATAAAGTTATAATAGATATTTTTTTGTTTTATACCACAGATGTTAAGAGTTTACCTGGATTATACCAGAACTTATGCAATGTTAAAGTTGAGCTCGTATGCAACTTAAGGCACAACGGTTTAAATTGAATAATTTGAATCTCCCTCTGCAAAGCAAATCAAAATACTAAACCGCAGCCGTGAAAATTAATACCCTAAATTTCCCGAAATATTTCCCCAAAGTTCCGCTCCCGCAAATTCTCCGAAAACTTTATTCGCAAAAATTAGACCAATCCCTCCTCTTCCTTTGCCCCATAAAATCCCCAAATCACTTGCTTCATTCAGTTCATTGTCATCTCTCTCTCCATTCTTTTCAAAACAAAAACCAATGGCGAACAAAGAAAACAACAGCATGCCATTCACTCGCTCTCAAGCAAAGAATTTTTCATCAACCTCCATTCAATCCCATTTTCGCATTATGGTAAAATCGCAACCAGTTACGATGAAAAGGAAGACATTAGCTGATATTACTTCTATCGCGCGAAATGACATTTCTCCATCACAACCGAACACGAGAGCTAAGAGGAATAAAGGGGTACTCACGAAAGCAACTTCGCCTCCCTCGAGCGGCGCTGTTGAATCAGATATCAACGATCCGCAAATGTGTTCTCGTTATGCTACTGATATCCATTTGTATCTAAAAAAAATGGAGGTAAGAATAATTACTTAAGTTCAATCAAAATTTGATTTTGACTATATTTTTTGTGTGAGTTTTGTGTGAACTGAAATGGGTATTGATATATTTTTGTATTTACTTGTAGGTGCAATCTAAAAGGCGCCTAGTTTATAGATTTATTGAGAAAGTTCAAAATGATGTTACACCTAGTATGAGAGCAACTTTAGTTAATTGGCTTGTGGAAGTAGCAGATGAATACAAACTTCTACCTGATACACTTTATCTTACCGTTTCATATATAGATCGATTTTTATCAGCAGTTGCCATTCAAAAGAGTGAACTGCAGCTTCTCGGTGTCTCTGCTATGTTAGTTGCTTCCAAGTATGAAGAAATTTCTCCTCCACACGTTGAAGATTTTTGTTATATAACAGATGATACATATAACAAGAACGAGGTAGTGAAAATGGAAGCTAACATACTGAACTTTCTTAATTTCGAAATGGGCAATTTTACAACCAAAGCGTTTCTAAAGTGGTATATAGCTGCTGGTTTAGACGATGGCAAGTACCCTGAGTTAAAGTTGGAGTTTCTGGCAAATTATATCGCTGAACTGAGTCTAGTTGATTATGAATGTACACAATTCTTGCCTTCTGCTATAGCGGCTGCTTCTGTATTTATTGCTAGATTCACCATTGACCCTGATTCACATCCTTGGTGTGTGAAATTGCAAGAACAAACAAACTATAAGCTTTCAGAACTGAAAGATTGCATCAAAATCTTACATGAATTGCAGTTAAACAAGCGAAACTCACATCTCACTGCTACTAGAGAAAAATACAGCGAGCACAAGTTCAAGCGTGTAGCAATGGTAGTTCCTCCTTTGGAAATTCCGGTATCATACTTTGAGGATTCTTACATTTTATGATTGGTTTACCGGCAAGAGATTATTCATAGCATCAGCAGAATACATTAACTTTTGTAGGGTGACATAGTGATGTATCAATGTATTTGATTATACATGATTTTTTTTTTGGTTCACACCATCAAATTTTCTTTTCTTCATTTTTGAGGAAATTCACTTCAAATTTTGTAAGCCTGGTTTTTAGAAGAAAATAATTGGTTATACTGTAGAAAGTAATAGAAAGCGTGATCTTTCTTGAAAAAGGATCCATTTGTATTATTTTTTGTTTCTGTGAATATTTATTCACGTCCATTTGCTCCCCTTCTGACAATTTTGTTCATTCGTTATTTTTGTAGTAAATTTGACAGTTAGCTATGACAAATTAACATACAATTTACACACTAATTTACATGCACACATACATAACATCATTGGAAGATAAATTTCTTGTTGAAGGAACTTGCCTTCTGTGGCATTACTTGAATTATTAGCATACATTTATATAGTTAAAGCTTTTACAATGCGCAACTGAGAGTGCTTCATTGTACTCTTCTTAAACTGTTATAACTTTTTCCAATTGTTCTTTATATGCTTTTACAATTCCTTGTTTTGTAGTAATTAAAGTTACAGTGGTTTATTCTACTGAACTGAGGATAAAAGGTTATGAATGCACTTAGTTTTTGCTATTTCTGTTTCTGCTTCAGCTTTTATTACTACGTCTGCCAATTGCCCCGAAGTCTCAGGTGTCTGAAAGCTTTCGGGTCAGAATGTTGCATCTATGTAATATCTGAATTGCAGCTAAGTAAGCAAAATAACTATATCATCCATATATAACGATTTACGGTGAGAATTTGGTTAGGTGTCCATTGAAGCAAATTCCGAATCTTAAATTCTAACATTGTAGTTTCAAGGATTTTTAGTTTCATTTAACTGATTTTTGCTATCCATTAAAGGAAATGAATTTAACTTTGACGTTGAATGAATTTGAAACTCGTAAGCTAAATAAAAAGGTTTTACTGCACTTTAGTACTATTGATTACTAATTTTTCTGGTATTAATACACAGGGGATGAAGAACAATTGGGTCTGCTAGGCAACAGTATTCATCTTGATTTCCCGATCCCGTAATATGCCATATTCCTCTTTGTTTTCTCCACTATATTCCTGCTTACAAAATCAAGAAACCCCCTCATTAAGAGAATCTCATGCATCCTTAAGATCATTAAACTAATCTTACCATCAGTAGGTTTTATGGCTTTATGAAATTATTAGCTTTTGTTTTCTGTTGCATAAAATAATAATGTTGCATCTCAGTTTATAACATTTTTTCTTTCTTTTTCAAGTCAAGTAATTGCTGCAAGATTTAATTTCAGTAGTTAAAAGTGGTTATCATTCAGTTTCAGTTGTGATTATAAGGAACTTCAATAGGAATATTAAAACCATGAATATGGGCCTGCTTATCAGATCCTCAATTATTTGAAACTGATTTAACCTGGAATCGGAAACTAATTAAAATTGGGAGATTTTGATTGCCAAAGTGGCCTACGTTTATTGCTTTCATGGGTATAACTTACTATCTTGATGTTGAAATCTATTTGCAGTTTTCACGCAAATAACTTACTAGCGTTAGTCTTATGCATGCCATTAATTTTATAGTGGATATGCTGTTTTGGAAAAATCCATGTTAAACATGTATACATTTTTTCTGAACTATAGTGCATTTACTGCGAGTTAAACATTCTATATTAACTATGCTTTTTTTTAGCCAATGGTTTATGCATGTAATGGGCTAATTCTTTGCACTAAAGCAAAATGTTAGTGTATGTTATTAATTCTGTTATATTAGGATTTAGATGCTAGTTGGCACTATTCTTGCAAAGGAATGCTCATGTTTTTCTTTACATATTTTAATGTCTGCATTCAGTTGCAGTGGAAAATTTCAGGTGTTGAAGTCGAACCAGGAACACCTGTAACTTGCAACCCGGGTGAAGGAAATCAACTCTCTTAGGTAATACAGTTTAAAATTATTTTCTTGAGCAAATTATTCATTTCAGTTGATTTGATTTTCCTTTTGATACAAAGTAACAATCCATTCAACTTGATTGTTTACACATTAATTCCTTTAATGATTAATAATGGGAGAAACAAAATAGTTAATATATAAGAATGAATATTTAGATAGACAGCATAAGGGGAGAACTTGCATTTCTCTATTGTGTTATTTTTGTTGGTAGAGATCAAAATAACCTTTTGGTTTTTTCCTATTCATTTTTGAACTTTTTATTTCTTTCATTTTCTCTCTCTTCATATTTTGTTATTTTTTTAGCTTTCTACTTTTTTATTTTTTTTTGGTCCTGCATTCTTCAAGCTGAAAGAAAATAATTCGAACAAGTTTATTAATTTTGAAAATTATGAATTATTTGAAAAATTCAATATGTTTGAAATTCTAGAATATTTTGATTTTTTTGTACATTTCATAATTTTTGAAAAAAATGTATATCCATTTTACAAAATTTTGGTTTTTTTTTTGTAAGTTATACGAAATTTTGATTTTTTTTCTAAACTTTTCTGATTTTTTTCGAAAATCGAAAACTATGAACTTATACAAATAATTTACTTAAAATTCTTTAAATGTCTAAGTTTATTATATTTTGCATGATTTTTTTTATTATAAATAAAATTCAACTTTTAGCACTGAAAATTTGATAGGATGATGAAATGGTAGTTTTATGATATTTTTCTTAGGGGAGAAATTCTACGCCAGTCATTTATTTTGGTCAACACTCTACTTTTTATCACTTCTCTTTTCCATATCGTTTCTCCCTTCAACAACACCCATTCTAGTGAAGTATCGTTCCTTGGAGATGGATGCTATTTCCAAGCTTTTGCCGGTAAAATGACATTTAAATATCATTTTGCAGATTCGGTTGTCTTATATCAAAAACTGTGGGTTTATAAATATTAATATGAAAATGTTTTGCTCATTAGTCATTCTGAAAGAAGACGTGGAACATTTATAATTTGAAACTAATGCACAGTTAGATTGTTAGTCTCCTACAACCTAATACTCACGCTATAAGTATAAAATGTAAATGACATTTTGTCAAGCACCCAAAAAAAGTTTCAAATACACTTTTGTTTCCTCTCATAGAACAATTTCAAGAAACAACCGTTTCAATTTTTATAGTGAAAATTTGCAGTTTCAACATCGCGCGCTCATTTATACACACATGCATGCAGCTAAAACTGCAATAAATGCAGGTAGAAACGTAAATATATGCTGTTAGAATATATATTTGTAGTCAGAATTGCAAATTTTTGTTTTGCAAAAATATACACTTGTATTTCTAACTGCATATATATGCTGTTTAAATCGTATATCTTTGTTGAAAACTTTGACAAAGGTGTTTCATAAAATTTGTATTTGAGGAGGGTTTTCAGGAATTAAGTTTGAAAATAAGGGGTCCGATGCTAATTTACACATGTAAAATTGGTTAACTTGTATTGTTCATGTTATTTTATTGTTACTCTAAATTATTAGTACAAAGGTTTGTGTAACTTGAATACATATTTGAATTTGCAAGACTCAAATAGATGGTTATATGTATCGGTATCACACGGCAAATTTGTCTAAACATAAGAGAGAGAGAGAGAGAAAAATAGGCGCAGTACTTCATGCATGTAATTTTCTGACCAGTGTAAAAGCATAGTAACATTATGTGTGGGTATGTTTGGAACTTCAATTTTGTGATGTGGAGTTATGGACTATGAACTTATCTTGGGTTTGAACTTGTAGGATTCGTCTTTTTAAGACTACGGTAATTGTAATTATATTATTGTCAGAAATAGGCTCTTTAGTAGATGATCGTTTCATGTTGACATGTATGAGTGACAGGACGCGATTATAAAGTATTAACATGTTTTTTCGGTTGCTTGAAAACCTTTGACTGGCCAAGAAACCTCTGCTAAATTGCATGATTCTCTGATAAAGCCAGTGTTCCATGTGTAAATTATATTTTAGTCCAAACTCCAAATGAACTTTTGGATCTTACAGTAATATTTATTTTCCTCAGTTGAAACATCATCTGAGCAGCTCGAAGGGTAATATAAGATGAATCCCTCCATTATACACAGGTACACTTCATAATCTGTATATTTTGGATTTTGTTTGCTTCACAGGTTTGTATTTCATGTGATTTATTTTCTTCTTTTATCGATGCCTGGACCAGCACCACTGTTTCAGTGGTTAGACACTTTGACTTTGGTGCGAGACGTTACAAAATCAAAACTTGCATAACGTGATTTAAACATATATTGACGTGTACATAAGACTTGTAGCATTAATATGTATTACCATCTAAGTATCCATTTTTTTCCCCTTTTTTTTCTCTGATTGGTAGAATCTAGCATTAATGTGACAAATAATTAAATAAACTTTTTCATATCATGAAATTTTAAATTAAAATTCATGTGCATGCTAAACATAAATATATAAATCACGTTTACTACAAAATTATTTTAAATCATTCGTCAAAGGCCTGAAAGCGATGAAAAATATGATTTACAACGTTACAATTTCTTCCATACTCCAATCCCTTGAATATGCTCTTTGAGAGAAGCAAGGAAGCATTACTTTATCCGGAAATGAGGGTCGCATCCCTCTTTTTGAAAATTACTTGTTTTACATCCCACTTTTTAAAAACTATTTTTATACATTCATCTTTTTCATAATTTATCTTTTACGTTTTCCGTTTTCAAATTTAAGAGTGATCGAAAGTATGTATTGCATGCAGTCACGGGTTGGGTTATGAAAAATGATAACATCAACAAACGTTAATGCAAATAAAATTACTCAAATATCCTTCTGAATTACATCTATTTTTCGAAAATAAGGATGTATTTTAGAATAGGAAAGTGAGAGAGACCTAAAGCTTAGTTTTTATAGTGTGGAAATTAGGGTTACATCCCTAATCAAATTGGATTGAAATTTTATTTACAAGTAAAATGCAGGAGTTATTAGAAAGGGAAGAAATTTTAAAATTAAGCTAAACAAAATAAACAGGGTCAAACTAAACTCAAAGCTCATACTCTTTTCTACTTTGTTCTGGAAAACTTTCGATTCTTCTACCCTAATCAAACCTGAACCTGCCTTCTTGTTTGGGCTCTAACCCAAAATTCCGAGATTCAAAATCGGGACCAAAGAGAGAGAATAATTGCACGCACGAATTGATGGAGCCTAGCGATGTTTGGTTAGCGGCGGACGATGTAAGGTGGCGTCGCATTTTCAATGGCCACGATGAGGTGATGTGGGTTGTCATAGGCCAACATTGTGATGGTGTGAAGGGGAAATTCGCGCTCTTTGCTGGTGTCGAGGAAGGATTCATTGTGTTTAAGGTGGCTTCGGGCAATCTGGTGGCAGCATGCTTGGGTTTGGCAATGAAGATGGAGACATCAATGACGTGATGCTGACGGTGGTCAAGGATTGTGTAGTTGCCAATATGAATTCAACAATCACTTCGGTGAGTGTTATACTTATAACTACATCTATATTCCTGTGCAAGTAATATATATTTATTTTCGATGACTGATTGCCTAGCTTAGTTGAATTGTATATGCCATTATTGACTGAATTGGTTGGATGAATCGATCGATTTGTTTAATTGTTTAGAATTGGTTGATTGTTGGTATTGGTTGGAAGTGTCAGTTTATAGACTGAATTCAATCCATTTGTGAATTAACAAAATATATTTATTCGAATAGTGAAATAATTGTATCTATGGATATTTTATTTATTCTACTTGTTTAAAGAGGATTATTTAAAGGCTTTGATAAATAAATTTATAGAAGTTGAAAATCGTATTAAAAGTATTTTATAAATAATTCGTTACATTTTATTCAATGAGCTATTTTTATAGTTTCAGACATAATTTGATATAGAAATATAAACATAGCTTTCTATTGGTTATAAAACTCTTTTAAAATCAATATTAAAATATAATACATAGCTATTTTATAAAATATAATATATTATGAAAATAATAATATTTTTTAAGTGAGCTTTTTATATAAAGGTTATTTAAATATTTTGAAAGAGTTTTCAAACCTAGTAAAATATAGAAATCTGTTTATGAAGTAATTAAATGATTTTGGATATGTTTTGAAATAGATAAAAATCTCTTTTTATAATCTAAGAATTTTCTGACGTAGTGTGATTTAAAGGAAAATGCTATATTCCTGATTGGTTTGAATATTAAGCGAAGATTTTGAATTATATTTTATGGTTAGAAATAAATACAATTTATTTTGAAGTTTATATACTTATTATGAAATAATAACTAATTGCAGAAAATTATGGAAAGACTTCTATAAAGGATATTTGATTTATAAATTGATTTTGAATGTTTTATATGAATAATTGGTTTAATATTTAAAGAAATATGTTGTCAAACTTTATTATTATTTCAATTTTAAATATAAATTTTTTTTGGGATTTTATGTATGATTTCTACTTCTTCTGATTTCTCATTTTCCTATTAAGATTTCGATATTGTGAATGACTGTTGATATTATTTGGTTGGTGATTTGATATGATATGGTGATGGCATCATGTTTGATTTTATGACGATTTTAATTCTTTGTAACGTAAAATTTGAATAAACGGAGTAATAATACCGTTTGGGATGAAGAATTCGGTAATATTTCTTCGGTTATTCATTGGACTCGTTATATAGAATATGTGGAGATTGAGTGTAGTTTATGAGCAATGAATAAACGTTTGAGTATCGCGTAGTGGTAATGTTGTTGTGATATTTATTTGGTTATTCATTGTAAGTAAATGACACTCATGTGACGTGATTTTTTTTACGAGATTGTACTTACGTGAGGTGATGTTCATAGGTGTGAGTAGGGTGAGTGTTCTTATATTTATTTATATTGTGTGCCACTATCATGATTACTTCTTTTATTGGCGTTGGAGTGGACCAGATGGTTAGAATCCACTCGACCGGCCTGATTTTGGGTCTACGCCCCAGATCTGCGACACCGTTGTTGTATATGTTATTTAATGTGCATCCATGACTTGGGTTAGGTAACCCATGGGGTAGGTGCCCCACATCACGATATTTGGGTTAGCTGACCCATAGGGCAGGTGCCCTATAGCCCCTTTTATGCCGCATAGGCCAACAGTCTGTTACCTATTAAGGCAAAGCAGAGCCGTGACTAAAAGGCTATGTGTTGACGAGCCATTGGTGGATATGTGTCACGATGTCCATCGAAGTAACTAAATATTGTATGAGCAGATCCGATTAGGTGACTCAGGTTCCTAGAGCGGGCAGACGGCCATCAGTCTCCCTTTTGGTTCTAACAGAGTGGTAGATTGGCATATACTATTAATGCACTTCACCTAAGTATAAATATGGGTTAGGCGACCCAAGGTTAGATGACCCACATATTTATGTTTATATGACTCTACTTGGAACTTCGTGCCTATATTACAGTCATTTCCCGTCATGATTTATTCTGATTTAATTATATACATATATAAGGAGATGAGATTATATCTTGATAGGTGTTCAGATTATAATGGTTTATTGTATCTTTTATTATATCTGACTTATGGGTAGGTGCTCTATATTTTATAGTTAGACAGTCTATTTTACATTATTTTGATGATAATATTTTATTATTTGAGAATGAGATATATATTTGATGATGTCTCATATTTGATGACTTATGGACTTTGATGATGATTTCGGATACGGATTATTCATCCATTTGATATTGTTCCGATTGGATAATAATATATGATGTGATTTTAAATGGGTCATAACATCTTTATGCTGGGTTTCGTGATTGTAGCTATTCTGTTATACTATTGTTTGTATGTCTTCATTATTATACTATGCTTATTATATATGTATGTGTGAATAACCCTTTGATTTAGATATAGTTTGACCCGTGTGTTATTTATATAATACTCGGGTCAGTTCGAGACATTTCAAGTACATGGACGATGAGACCATCCTGTATTATCTGGGCATAGAGGAGACTAGATATTTTGTATTGTAAATTATTATCATGTATTGTATGGTCTTTTTTGTATATTATTGTGATGTTTTTTAGACATATGTTGTATATTTTATACAATATGTGTTATATATATATGTGTGTGTGTGTGTGTGTGTGTGTGTGTGTGTGTGTGTATATACATATATATATAATCGTTGCGATATTGACTCTGTGATCTTTGATATTTACTATATATGGTGCACTGTTTTTACCTAGAGGCACATGTGTTTATTGCTTTGTGTTGATACTATGTACGTATAGATGAGCTATTTATTCGATATTTAAATACGTACCAGTGTTAGTTCAAGATAATATTCACATGTGTAACTCATATCGTCTCATTCTCTATATTGTCTGACAGTATTACTCAGTAATACTCTTAAGTAGTATAGGTATAGAGGTGTGGGTGTTTACAATTTGGTATCAGAGCAGGTTTAGAACAATACATCATGTAACAACCCTGTTTTCGACATCGTTATAAAATGTAAATTTAATTAAAATAAAAATGTTTGAATTCGATATTTAATAGGTAATGTTTTCAAAATAAATTTTAGTTAACGATTTAATAAAAGGTTTTATTATTTTGAAAATAATTTCGTTTTTATACGCACTACAACAATCTAAATTTTTAAAAGCGTTTTAAAAACGATATAAAAGGCTTTAATAGCGTTTTTATGAACGCTATATATCGACATGTTGTTATAGGTCGGGAACTTACTACAGCAAAATCAAAAACGCTATCAATTATAAATTTTTGTAGCGTGTGAAAAACGCTATAAATAAATTTGATAGCGGTTTTATCTACGCCGTGAAACGATATGCTATTTAAAGACAAGGATATCAGACAGTGAGGAATAAACGCTATCAAAAGTCACTAACAAAGCACAGTTATGATGCTATAAAAAGCCATCAAAGGTAGCATTTTAAAAACGCTCAAATGTCAGGATGTAGCATCTTAAACTCTAGTTGGTAGTTATAGGGATTTTAGAATGCTGTCCTATTACATAACATTCTCTGTACAACTTTGGGGCATTTCAATGCATATATGTGCGCGTGTGTGTGTGTGTATATATATATATATATACATATTGCAAATATAGAATATCATTGGGATCACATTTATTAACCAACGCATCATATGTTATCAAATAAAATTATACCAAAACACAATATACGTCCATTATATTTTACAACAAATTATAAAGATGCAACAACAAAAAACAATAATATATACAAGCATTCTAACCAAAATGATGTATAAAAGTATTTAGACCCAAATGATACATACGAAACTATATATTATTTTAAATCACCTTATTGCTACACGCTCACACCAAATGTTTAGTTGCCCATAAAGTAAAATTTCAACAATTAACCCCAATAGGCATGAATTATTGGAAAAAGTGCAGATAAAATGAGACTTTTAAACAACAATATATGATTCACTTTCATTCATGTTGCATGATATACTTACCTCTTTCTTTGTGGATTTTTAAATGTTTCATTTTGCTTGCCATGTAGAACTCTTCAAAGAAACATTGAGACTACAAACATACACAATGTTAAGAAATAGCCACTTGAAAACATACAATGTTTATAATCATAGAGCCTGCTTTCTTCAAAAGTCCATGTCCTATGAAAAAAGAATTAACGAGAATAGTAAAATTAGTAGAAAATGACAAACCTAGTTTAAAAATCAAATTATTATTATTGCTACTAGTAATATTACTATTAATATTTTTTACACTAACACTAATATTGTTAATTTTTGTGAGCTTATTTAATTTTTATAAAACTTGATTTATTTTTTCAAAACCTGGTTAATTTTTAGAAACTTAGTTAACTTAGCCAAACATTTATGGAACTTAACAAATTCTTTATAAACTTATTTAATTTAATTAATTTTTTTTAAAATATAGTTAATTTTTATAAACTTATTTAATAGTTATAAAACTCGGTTAATTCATATAACACTTAGTTATTTTAGTTAAATGTTTATAAAACTTGTTAACTTTTATAACAATTAGATTAATGTTATAAACTTAGTAGTTTTTATAAACTTTCTTTTTTAAAACTTAATTGAATTTTTTTATAAACTTAGTTATTTTTATAAACTTATTTAATTTTTATAAAATTCAGTTAACTTTTATACAAATTATTTAATTTTTATAAATTAAGTTAATTTTTATAAATTAGGTTACTATAAAGTTAGTTAATTTTTGTAAAAATTAATTAATTTATTTAATTTTTATAAAATTTTGTTAATATTTAGGAATTTGAAAAAAACTTGGTCAATTTGTTTAATTTATATATCTTAGTTAATTTTTAAAATGAGAAAAATAGCATAAAGGACAAACATAGTAAAAAATTTGGTTCCAAGCACGTCATGTTTATTTTTTTGGTTGAAAGAAAAACTTTAGACAAATATTCATCTCATAAACAAACATTTTTGAATGGCATCTATGAAGATTATAGGCATTTGCGTAAGGTAGATGGCGATGACGAGTGAAAGGGTAACATCGATGGTTGGAAATGGAGCGATGACTGGAGAAGGCGACAATTATTGACGTGAGTAGATGTAGGGTTAGAGTTTTATACACATCCAAAGAGAAACGATGAACTTGTGGTGGAAATGATAGGCAGCGTTGTAGTGTTGTTTGACAATGGTTCAAGTCGATGGTGGTGAAAACAGAGGTGGTGGTGGCTGTTGCTGATCGATATTTTTTTATAAAGTAAAATCCAGAAATGCTAAATATTGCTAGCATTTTGTGAACTGATAACATACGTATAAAATTGTATTTAGATAATGCTAGTTTAATTTAGCAATTTTAGAAGTATGAAAATGAGTATAGCATTGTAATTATATAATGCTAGCTTAATTTAGCATTTTTTGAATAATGAAAGTGAATATAGCATTGTAATTATATAATGCTAGCTTAATTTAGCATTTTTTAAACTATGAAAATGAATATGGCATTTGTAATTATATAATGTTACTTTTTGAACTATAAAAATGAGTATAGCATCGTATATTTATACAATGCTAATTTGATTTAGCATTTTCTGAACTATACAAACCAACATAGAACTAAATTTAATGCTAGTTGTAATTAACAATATGTGAATTGTAAAAATGAATATAGATTTGCTTTTTAATGCTGGACATGACTGCATTTTATGTACTGCTAAATTGAATTTAACTTTATATTTAAATTAACATTTTTTAATGTTATTTTTTAGGTGATTGTTGATGACAATGTAGTAGTAAAGGAGGTTGACTAAGGTTGTAGCGATGGGACGAGGCATGTGTTGTGGTGCGGGGATAAGATTTGTTGGCAGTAGGTTCGTAATGATTTAGGGTTGATGGTGAAGGATATTGTAATGAGAGGGGAAGGGGTTACGAGGTGCTGGTGTTGGCGGATGATTAGGAGAAGCGACATTTGGAGGGATGCAACGTGAAATCTGAATTTGAGACTGATGTCGAAGAAAGAAAACGTGGTTATATCTTTGAGTCTAAATTTGAAAACTTGTGTACTACATCTAAATTTTTTGCTAATGTTTGTCCTTTCAACTAATTCGCTCTTTTGTAAATTTATTTAAGTTCTACAAAATTAGTTAATTTTTACAAAACTATTAAATTTTTATAAAACTTGGTTAACTTAGTTAATTTTTATAAACTTAGTTGAACTTTATAGAAATTAGTTAATTTTTTAAAATTTTAGTCGCACTTAGTAAAATTTTATAAAAATTAATTATTTTATGCGAACTTAGTCATTTCTTTATAAAACTTAGTTAACTTAGTTAAAAGTTCATAAAACTTGGTTAATTTTATGAGCGTGTTTAATTTTTACAAATGTGCCTAATTTTTATAAAACTTGCTTAACATAGTTAGCGTGTTTGCTTAACTTTGTTAATTTACATAAATGTGCTTAACTTCCTGAATTTTTATTAACGTGATTTTTTCATTTCTGCTATATTTCATTTCCATTCATCGCCTACAAGGAATTTCATGATCCACGATCACATTTTTCTATCATATATATTAGCAATTTAACTTTGAACTTAATGTCGATCTTTCTGTTGATAAAACTTAAAAAAGTAAACGGATATACCTTATCTACCTTAAAATTCAAGTGTGCTCTGTAAAACTCCAATTCGGGCACCAAAAGCTCTTTCGAAAAAGGTTAGAAGTCTTTCTAACATCAAAACTCAACTAGATTAAAATAATAAGTAAATGATTTGTAAAATAAGCAAACAAATATTTGGAGGCCCAAAATATATCTAGTAAAGAGTGTATTAACCAAAGTACTGAACTTACCCGAGTAAGGTACTTGCTGTCTGGTCGTTTAATAATTTTGTAAATTTGTGCAGTAATATCCACTGTCATCATGTTGCTATCAACCCAATAACTTGTGAAATTATTCTTGCAAGCATAATAAAAAGTTTGTTAAGAAATGCAACATCAATCAAGCCTAATACAAGATATATAGCAAGAACAATGCCACGATATTGCCATTTTAATATTATCAAGACATAAATAACCAGGTCGGTATATGTGATATATAAATACTGCTTACAAATTCGTTACATTGGCAGCAAAAAATATCGATTCAATATGTTTACTCCCATTTAGGCATAAACATGGTCACCTTGATAATAGAAATTTATCAATTTTAAATTCACATCTAGACAACAAAATGTAATGTAACAATTAAATTATATTAGGAAACAACATGCATATGTTAGTAATAGATGCAAGAAACTTATTTTAAGCATATGAAGTAGAATCAGAGTATTAACTTCTTTTGAATAACGTGTTAGGATGTTTCAAAGTAAACACGAGATTATTAGCATGGGGATATGCCGATAAAAATCTAAGCATATTCAAGTGGTTTTTTTGATGATGGTAAAGTTCTAGGATAGAAATGCTTTACACCATCCTAGTAGTAACTGATTTATAGTCTGACAACACTGTATTATGTTTTTGTTTGTGCTCTTATAGGGCTTAAGCTACAGATTGTAAAATTTGAGTAGCAGGTATCTGAAATCAATAACATCAGCAAAAATTGTAGCCAAGAGAGATGCAGGTGGAATTATAGTATAGAAGTTATATGATGCAACACACATTTCATTTGGCAACGTACAATATATATATATAATTTATTATATATATAGTTTGTGTTACTTTAAAATCGATAGCACTAAATAAAACATGTAAAGATGCACATAAAGTGTGATCGGATAAGCTAATTAGTTATCTGAAATAATTAGTTAACTTCAAAGGCTATTATGCAAACCAAATATATAAAATAAAAAAAATACAAATTTAATTTCCAAAGAAAAAAGGAAAACCTGATCGGAGAAGAAACACCCAGTAATTAACCAACTTGATTTGGGTTTTAGAAGCCATGTTAGCTGACAGACTTTGCCAATGCTTGTTATATTCTTTGCCTTATCACATTCTTTCACATAGTATATTTCCCTGTGTTGGATTCCCCATTTTTATTTGCCTTGCCATATCAGTCTTTGCTGCCTAAGTTGTTTTTATAATTGATTCTTTTGTATCAAAGATTTCTCTTGGCTCAAATTCTTGCATAGTGCTATGAAGCTATTTTTCGAAATATAAAAGTACCAACCGGTGTGTAAAACGACGTTTGGTTGTTAAAGAGTCCAAGGCTGGATATGACCATACTCTCCATCGATACCGAAACCACTTAAACAACTGCATATGCAGAGGAGACTCTAAAATGAAGTGGTTGGATTTGACGTCGATTGTTGAATTTGAAGAAAGAGAACGATGATGGATAGACCCCGACACTTGTGCCAATTTTAAATGACTAAAACAGGCTTGATAGGGCCAAGTGGGCTAACTACCCCAAGCGGCATCCGTTCAACGATTTCCTTGGACTCGGTCCATATTATTACTCTTTTTGTTGGTTTCGATTGGTGCATCTTGATTGAGATAGTCACACTTTGAATCAACACGGGATGGATGGACGCGGTGGGTGGTCATGGCTATGATGCGTTACCATCAGCACTCCGACCCGAACTAGTAGTATCATACCTTGGGCATTGCCTCACGTGCTTTGTCATACTTTTATCCCTAAACGTGACCCATATAATTTTGGTTTAGTGTTGTCGTATCACGGCGCATCTCTATCCATCGACCGTTTAACTGGTGTTTTATATGCTACGACAATGCTTAATAATGCGTTAAGGGGCGTCAATGTAAAGCCTTAATGCTATTTTAATATTTATTTTACCGACTAGATTGTTATGTATATAGCGTATTTTACTACATATAAATATTTGGACGGATCCTTAAGAGATGAAAAATCCCGTAACATCTTTTATGTTATTGCACGCACGTTATACACTGGATAGGAGATGTAAAATCCTGTAAACATCTCTGACGCCGTTACACTCATGTTATGTGCGTTATCGATTTAACTTACATAAGGATATTTTAGTCCCGACTCGAGTGTTTGCTCTTTTCATTATGCTCGGGTCAGTTCTGAGTTTTTAGCTTATTGAAGATTTATTTTGGAGGACGAAAACGAAGATTTGGTATATTATTATATTATTATTCCTACATCATGTTGTCTGCTGCATTATTTTATTCTGATGTATATGTATAACTCTGATAAATGTTGTATAAATTATACTCAAATGTATAGTAAACAACTTCATGAAATGTTTATTTGATTACTATATTTTGTCGTTCTGCTGCGAGATTTTGTGTTTGTTTCTTCTTCTTATCTTATTTTCTTATTTAACACCATTAACAATCCACCTTTTTTAATAGTTTGAGTTGACCCGTGTGGTTTATCTTCGATTTAAACTGTCCAAAAAGGTGGGTTGTTATAGTTGGTATCAGAGCTTTGGTTTAGCGATAATCTTAGCTTTGTGAGGGTTTAACTTATTAGAGATAGGGTAGTAATACCCTAGGATGAGTCTGTTGAGTGTATACATGAGAGCGCATATTTTGTTAGTGAATATGAAATGTTTTATATCGTGTTGGATTATCGGTTGAGTGTTTATGAATTCTGGTCGGTACGGGAAGTACAACTATATCGATAAGAGTTTCTAAACTCTTAAACAAGGCAAACCAACACGGTATTGTTTTGAAATTGGGTAAATGAAGTAATTTTACCCTGATTATATTCAATTTATAAAGAAATATTTTTTTCAGAAATTATTAGGGTATATATAATGTGAATTAGTTGTTAGAAATGATCATATTGATAATTACCATTTATTGTTTGAATAGTCAATATTCCAAAACTATTAGCTATTATATGATTTTAAGAAAATGAAATTGTATAAGTGTGATTTATAAAATATAAATTGCAAGAAAAATGGATATAAAGATGAGAATTTGAAAATTTTAAATTTCGGTGTTTTTGAAAAGGTTTTCAAGGTTTGAAAGATAATATTAGTGTTGTTTAAAAGTATTTACGAATAAAAATTGTTTTCAAATAAATTTTAAAAGGAATGAGTTCGGTACTCCTCTCTTCTATCGCTGGAAAATAATTTCAGTAATGACTGCGCAGCATTATCGACGTTCAGTTTCGAGTCTTAAAATGGGGGAGACTTCTAAGATGCTTTGCTTTAAAATTGTTTCGATAAATAGATTTTGGTTTAAACTCCAAAAGTTCAATTGATATATAAGATTTAGGTATACATGCTTATTTCAAATGATTTGAAACAAACCGGGTATTTGGAATTTTTAAGTTCTGTTAATTATTAATCTTCAAATTATTTGAAGGAAATGAAATATTGGAATAACCAGAACTTATAAAATGAGAGAATTAAGAGATCTAAACTAAATTTTTTAAGAAACTTTAGAGTTAAATTGAAAGTAAAGAAAATTTAAATAAGTTAAATAAGTGAACATTCCAATTAAGTAAAAAATTCTAATTAATTTGTATAATACCAAATTGCATTCTGGTAACATATAATAAGACTTGCCAAATGATAAAAGTTAAAAACATGATTTGGAGATGTAATGGGATATTATACAAGTAAGTAAAACTTAAAGTAATTAAAATGTGTATAAATGGCAATTTGGTTGTAATAATAAATGTTATATACTTGAATATATTATGAAACGATTAATGACTAAATGGAATAAGTTAGTGAGCTTAAGAAAGTAGACTAATGAATTAAATAATATCTTTGTACATTCGTTATAGAATTAAATAGAAATTTGCAAAGAAATTTTGAAATTGAATTTGTAACTTTTGAGATGATCAGAAACTTAGATAAAGTCATATAAGAAGTTGACTTTTATAGAAAGATTATAAAATAAGTTGATGATTAAGAAAATGTTTCACAAATAAATCTATTATTAAAGGAAATTATGAGAATGAATGTGGATGAAAAGAATTGGGTGCAACTAAGAATCAACTGGAAAAAAATTGAATTTAATTAAATTGTATAGAAGGTTTAAAATGAACTTAAGCAAGCAAATTCTATGGAATGATATTTAAGAAATGATAGTATTAAAGAATATGCTATGTAAAGAAATGGATATACTAAGTAAATAAGGAATATGAATAATGGATTGCGAATAATTGATTTTAAATGAAATGAAGGTAAGTAAGAGAAATTTAATAAAGATGAATGGAAAAGAAACCTATTGAAAGTTAAAATAAAAAGTATACGTATATTATTTTATTCGCTTAAAAATTTGATCTAGATTCGAGCACAGAATTTCGAGACAATTTATATCGATCCGAATTGGAATTTTTCACTCGATACTCAACGGTGAACACTGGATACAGATTTTTGATTGATTTTGGAATTGTCTGTCATAGTATATGGCTATGCAAGGAGAATAACAGTTTCTGATCAAGGAACCAAATTTGAGTCCGCATTAGAGAGTCATGTGAACGATACTAGTTCGGAAGTGAAATTGTATGATCGAGCGAGCGATCAGATTTGCTATTGCATCCAGATGATATATGTACATCGTAAAGTCTAAACTAAAGAAATATTGGAAATTGAAAATGCAAAATATGAAATGATTTTAAATTATATGATTGTATATCTTAGTAAACAAGATGTAGGTATTTAAAATCAAGAAAATTTTGATTGCCCGACGAAAAAGTACGTGTTTATTTTATCATTTGATTTGGTATTTTTTTGATTGAGCCACTTGGCTTTCGGTTTCTTTTGTTGGTTTGGGGACCATAGAGGCATTTGTAGTTGTTCCGACGGGCCGCGCAAAGGAACTCTGCTGAAATTTTCCGTAAACCCGGGTGTTAGAAAATTTTAAAGTTTAAAATTTTTATAACTTGTATTGATAACTAAATTGTGATTTTCGAAAGCAGATTAGAGTGGCATAACGGAGGCATAGTAAAAGTTGTCTAATAAGATTCTGTTGTTTTATAAGTTGATAATTCTGAATAAAATATAACGATGTTAAATTCTTTACGTAACGTCTTTAAGACGAAAAGTTTTGAGTGGAGGAGATTGTAACGACCCATAATTTTAGCTACTTAAATTATTAAATTTAATGTAATTATTAAATAAAAATATAGTTGAAAATAAAGAATTAATGATTTTAAATCTAAATTATTGGATGTGGACTTGAATAAATTTTTGAAATAAACTAATTTTGAAGATTTAAGTAATAACAAGTATTGAAAGGCAATGCTATGCAGTGAATGTGTTTACAATCAATAGTTGGATAAAATAATAAATGTTGAATTCATTAGATGTAAATAAAGTAACTGATTGATAACTAAAAGTCATTTAAAATCTAATATTGGAATTTATGGATTTATTGGAAAATTAAATTGTTTAAAATTAATATTGAAAATTATTTGAATAACTGAATAACGGAATTGAATAACTGTAAAATGAAAATAGTTGTTCTATAATTTGAATTTGTTTTGAAAGTTAAATCGTATAAGTTCATTAACCAATATTTCAAAAGATAGTGATTTGTTGAATTATCCAAATTGATTACACTTAATATTGTAATTATTTGAATAATTGAATTTTGAGGTTAATGTGATTGAAAATGTTATTAAAAGTTTTTGTAAATCTTATTTAAACAATAATGAAAATCGTTAACATTTAAAATTGGATTTAAAAGCGAACAATTAGAAATTGAAAATTTTATATTATAACCGAGACGTTAAAATAGCCTTTCGAGGTACAGTGTCGGATTTCGATGAAACCAGTTCCATTGGAACAGTAATAGTTTGTTATTATCAAAATTCAAATTTTGTAGCGTTTGAAGTTATCGTTTGGTCGTGTTAGATATAAACGCGTTGAATTTAATATAGAAAATTTAATATAATAATTGGAACTAAAAAGCTATCTTCTCCATATGATTGATTTAGGCCCGAAACATGTCCCATTGCATTCAGAATAGGAGTAAAACGTTGTAAATGTCTGACGACACATGTCTTTTGGAGTTCGTTCGAAAAAAATTGAAAATAATAATAAAATAATATATTCTATATTCGCATCCACGCAGTAAACCCTAACTTTTACCTTCCAACCGACACATTAAACATCTATGGCCAAAAACCTCCACCGTTCCTCTTTGTTTTTCTTTCAATCCACGCGCCTAAAGGAAACTTCCAACTAGAAAATCGAAGAGCTTGTCGAGCTCGTCAGATCCAGCGGTAGATTTTGGCTACTGTCGACCAGAGGAGGAGTATGGAGGCCGCGTTCATCCTTCATTCATGTGCGAATTCCGAGGCCTAGGAGCGGTCGAGCTCAGCCAGGCTGGGGTCGATGGTGCACGATGTGGAGGCGTACCTATCGGAGGTCTTTAATCGATCTCTAATGACTCGCGGTAGAGGCGGCTATCAGATAGTGAAACGTGATGGTGGGTTTTGGTTTGAACAGCACATACGCGATGATGAAGATGGAAGGCACGACCAAATCTCTTTAGAGGAATTTGAACGACTAGATTTGTTTTGTTATTTAAAAAAAGTAGTAAATTTATTTGTTTAAATTCGTGTAAATCTTTAAAACTGCATACCTTGGTCATGCGAAGTCAGAATCAGACGAAACAGGATGTGTCGGAATCATGGCGACGAGAACTACATTTAGGAATAGATTTGAAGTCGTTTGGAGCTAGTTAAAATTTTAGATTAAATCGAACGTCGTTCAATTTGATTTGAAATTGAAACTCATGGTGAGTGTTTTATGACGCTCACAACATACT
The DNA here is from genome assembly GCA_030765085.1 of Allium cepa. Lineage (NCBI taxonomy): Eukaryota > Viridiplantae > Streptophyta > Magnoliopsida > Asparagales > Amaryllidaceae > Allium > Allium cepa. The sequence continues at coordinate 338,671,771 of CM060929.1, read as the reverse complement.
AGAATATTTTGTGCTAGTTAAACTTGATATTATGAAGTGATATAAATTTTATTGGTCATTGTTGATAAATTTAATTGTCACCTAGATTGTTACCAAATTAACTGTTAAAAACTAAAATTGGCAGTCAAATTGAAATTGGGATTTAATTGCCATTAAATTTTCTGATATTGACAACTATGAAATCGCTGTGAATTATATTGGTTGTTTGTCTGATTGATTATGATGGATGCAAATTGGTTGATATTTGTATGTTTGGATGTTTATTTGTTTATATATATCCTGTTATCACCCTGTATATTATTTACAGTTTATAAAACTGTAAATTGAATTATGTTGAATAAATTAAGAAATAGGCAGAAATGATACATACCTATGATATTTTGATTTGGATTGGAATGATATATATCCATCCCTGAAATTAAATTGAAACAACTGATCAGTTGGCCATAGGATAGAAAATTATATACGAACACCGGATCTGTTAAATTGAATGATTTTAGAAATTTTGGTTTGAAATTATTTAAATGGTTTTGATTTAAAAAAATAAAAATCGAATTTATAGAAATCAAATTATTTTCGAACATGAGTTCTGAATGTTAAAATTTAAATTTGGTAATCGAAATTGTTTAAATAATCGAAGTTGAGATTTTGAAGTTATAATCGAAATAAAATTTGAATTATGGAAATCGACTTGTTTTAAAAGATAAGATTTTAATTCGAACTTTAAATATTGCTAAATAAAAGCGGTATAATTGATATTTCAAAATTGAGCTCAAAATTGAGTTATATTTGAAAATTCGATTTTTAAAATCGAATATTGAAGGATAATTTGGTTAAGTGTTTTAAATCGATATTCGAAAATTGAGCTCGAAATCAATAAATTGAAATTGAATTAACTAGGTTTGAAAGTGGAATTGAATTAATTTGAAATCGAAGTTAAAATTGATTTGAATTGCAATCGAAATTGAATCGATTGAATGGAAAGTGAAATTGATTGGATTGGGAATTTGGAATAGGACCGGTTTGACTTTGAAACTATTTTCAATAAATAATTTAAAAACTATTTAAAAGCTATCTTCATAAATATACTAATTTTTTTGGTTTCCAAATTATTTGTCTATATAAACCATTTTAATATTTCAACTAATTTTAACTATTTTAACCATTTAAACTATTTTAACTAGTTTAACCATTTAAACTGCTTTAGCTATTTTTATTATTTAAACTATTTTAAAACTATTCAAACTATTTTTCAAAGATTCAAATTGGTCAAGGGTGATATTTTTATTTTAAATCTTGGATTTAAATACGAATGGGGTTAAATGAAGTTATAACCCAAATGTAAATTTGAAACCACTTTGGAATCAAAATTGCGATATTAAGACGAAAATGATTTTCGAAGTGAAATGGTATATTTTGAGTAAATGCGAAGATTTCGAAACGGATTTGATTTTGAAACAAATATGATATTTTGATATCAAGTATGAACTGTTTTCGAAATATAAAAGTACCAACCGGTGTGTAAAATTACATTTGGTTGTTAAAGATTCCGAGGCCGGATATTGGCATACTCTCTATCGATACCGAAACCATTTTAACAACTATGTACGCGGAGGAGACTCCAGAACGAAGTGGTTGGATTTGGCGTTGATTGCTGGATTTGAAGAAAGAGAACGATGATGGATAGACCTCGGCACTTGTGCCAATTTGAAATGACTAAAATAGGACGGCTTGACAAAGCCACGTGAGCTAATTACCCCGAGCGGACATCCGTTCTACGATTTCCCTGGACTCGATCCATATTATTACTCTTGTTGTTGGTTTCGATTGGTGCATCTTGATTGGGATAGTCTCACTTTGCATCGACACGGGATGGATGAACGCGATGGGTGGTCATAGCTATGATGCATTACCACCAACACTGCAATCCGAGCTGGTAGTATCCTACCTTGGGCATTTCCTCACGTGTCTTGTCATACATTTATCCCTAAACGAGACCCATATGTTTTTGGTTTAGTGTCGTCGTATCGCAGAGCATCCCTGTCCACCGACCATTTAACTGGTGTTTTATATGCAAACTGTATGACAATGCTTAAGAACGCGTTAAGGGAGATCAATGTAAAGCCTTAACACTATTTTAATATTTATTTTACTGACTAGACATTATATATAACGTATTCTACTACATATGGATATTTTGACGGATCCTTAAGAGATGGGAAATCCCGTAACATCTCTTGAGTTATTGCAAGCACGTTATACAGTGGATATGAGATGTGAATTCCCGTAAACATCTATGACGCCGTTACATTCATGTTATATGTGATATCGATTTAACTCACATAAGGATATTTTAGTCCCGACTCAAGTGTTTTGTCTTTTCATTACGCTCGTATCAGTCCTGAGTTTTTAGTTTATTGAAGATTTATTCTGGAGGACGAAGACGAAAATTTGGTATATTATTACTAGTATTATTCCTACATCATGTTGTCTGCTGTATTATTTTATTCTGATGTATATGTATGACTCTGATAAATGTTGTATAAAATATAATCGAATATATAGTGAACAATTTCATGAACTTTTTATTTGATTATTATATTTTATCGTTCCACTGTGAGATTCTGTATTTTTTCCCCTTATTTTCTTATTTAACCCCATTAACAATCCGCCCTTTTTAATGATTTGAGTTGACATATGTGGTTTATTGTCGATTTAAACTGTGCAAAAAGGTGGGTCGTTACATTTTCCGCTGAAGACGTTTGTTGGTCTGCTTGTTTGAAAATGTGTGGGTATTGTTGTATTGATGTTTGTCTGATTTTATGGTTGGCGTGTAATAGTTTTTTTTTATTGTTTTTGATGATTGATGAATTGTACGTGTATATGGATTTTTGAAAATAAATATTAAAGAAGCACTGATTTGGTAAAAATATACATTTGATTTTAAAGGGTGATCGAAAAATTATTTTAGTATTTAATTTTTGATGTTAATTTATCCGTCAATTGCTTTGGAATTATGGCCGATGCGTCATCTACATTAACGATAGAGATTTCTAAATACTGGAACTAGACATTTCGACACAATGTTTAGGAGTTATTTTTTAAAAAAATATTTGTATTATGCAATCTGTTTTAAATGTATATAAATATAATACACAAACCTTGCTAGCATTCTCTCTTAATTAAAGCTGGGAAGTTTAGCACGTTATGCATGTCATACGCTAGGATATAAATTAAATGTTTTCTTTTTACTTTGTTCATATTGGACGAGTATTATTATTTCAAAGTTACTAAGCAGATTTGTCAAGTGGAATTTATAGTGAAGCGTCCATGCCGCTTTGTGGCATTTTGTTGTTGCATTAATTATTAAGGTTTTTGGAAGATATTCCTTGTATGTTTGTAGTTCATTATCAGGCCCGACCCTTATACTGGGCAAACTGGGCAACTGCTCAGGGCCCTATTTTCAGGGGGCCCAATATTTTTTATAATTTCATTATCATTTTGCTTATATCAACTGAAACCCTAGCTACAAGCCCATTAGGGAACAAAGCAGAAAAAGAGTAGTAATTAGTAATTATGTTCAGAAACCACTCGTTTTACACAAAATTGCCTCGTCTTCTCTGCCTTCCTTCTTCTCAATGTTTATTTTTTCTGAATTCGGTTTTATAGCCTTCTACCTGGCTTTATTAATTAGTTTTGAAAGCAAGCATTGTCAGCAAAGCTCTTCAGTCTTCACCTTAGCAACATCTTCTCAGGCTCTTAGCAAATCTCTACGTTCCAGCAGCATCCTCTCAACTATCAATCAATTTTGATTCTTGAAAGCAAGCTTTGAACAATCACAATCAGCAAGACAGCAAAACTGTGGTCTGTGAATTGAGGTATTCTAGTTTTTTTGATTAAATCAGCAATGTTTTTGTCAAATTTCAATACTTTGTGGAATCAGGAACTAAAATAGGAAATTTATCTTGTAATATATCTTGATTCCAAAATTACATGATTTAGAAATAAATTTATTTACTGAATGTTTTTAATATCATTTAAGATAATTGTATATTAATTGATTATTTGGATTAACATTGTTTTCTTATAATTAATGAATTGCAGGCTGTTCATAGCAATTCAGTGTTTACTATTTGCCATATTTGAAGTATTTGGAGAAGGAAATCAACCTACAAATCAAGTTCTACTGTTACTGAATATTAATTAGCTGATTTTATTGCTTTAATTGTTGGATTGAAATTATGAAACATCTTTCTGAAAGCCAAAAAAGGAAAAAGAAACAAAGGCAAGAAAATATTGCTCAAAGTTTAAAGTTTTCACTTAATAATTTTTTTGATAAGCAATCAAAATTTTCAATTGAATCTGAGCAACAAATTAACTTAGGGGAAAATGAAAATGATGCCAATTTATTAGATCAATCTAAGCAGCAAACCATTTATGAAGAAGTAAATGAAAATAAAAATGAAATAAATGAAGAATTAAATGATGAAAATGTAGACGTAATTGAAGAAACAAGTGGTGCTAATAATCTTCATACTAATGAATTTACTCTCAATGAAAATGATGCAACTTTATCAAATCAATTTCAACAACAAATCAATTGCGAAGAATTAAAAGGAAATGAAAATGATATGGATGATGATATCAACAATCTTGAATATCAGAAAACAAGCTTTAATTTAAGTATTTATAACCCTAGAGTTTGGGATAATCATAGTGGAAATATGCGTGATTTACTTGTTGAAAATGACCCAATACGAGAAGCTAATATCAAATATCCTTTAGACGAACACTCTAGAAAGTTTTCCTCAAGTCATTATACTCAAATTTTACCAAACGGTGAGAGTCGTGATAGAGAATGGTTAGTATACTCAAAAGAGTTGGATAAAGTTTTCTGCTTTTGTTGTAAGTTGTTCAAAACTAAGTTGTCTCGAAGTCAACTAGCAAGTGATGGAATTAGAGATTGGAAACATCTTAGCAAGACACTTGAACAACATGAAAATAACATCGAACATCTTCAAAATTTAAAATCATTAAAGATGTTAAAATTTAGATTAAAGAAAAATCAAACTATTGACAAAGAATTAAAAATGCAAATTGGAAATAATACTCTACATTGGAAAAATGTCATGATTAGAATTATTGCGGTCGTAAAATGTCTTGCAATAAATAACTTAGCATTTCGTGGAAGTAATGAAAAAATTGATGATGATGCTAAAGGTAACTTTTTAGGTCTAATTGATATGATTTCTGAGTTTGACCCAGTAATGCAACACCACTTTCAACTCATTAGGAACAAACAAATTCATCATTATTATCTTAGTCATAAAATTCAAAATGAATTGATAACGATTTTAGGATTGAAAGTCAAAAATGCTATAATTAAAAAAATTAAAGAGGCAAAATATTTTTCTATTATTTTAGATTGCACTCCTGATTCAAGTCACAAAGAACAAATGACTTTAATAGTAAGATTTTGGACAAAGTAATATTTTGGGCCCCTGCAAATTAGTAAGACTATTTACTATAATAAAATAGAAAAAACATATATGTGAATACAATATTTGCATATATAAATTAATTTTTTTCATAAAGCAATAACTACAATTTTGTTTAAAAGTAGCCAAGTTACAAGATATTGATTACAAAAGATACACAAAACCTCAACAATAAATCTCATTTAAAAATATCTCTTATTGCATTTTTTGAAGCAAAATCATTAATTATATCATCTTGATCAATATTTTCCAACATGTCCTTCTCAATGCATAATATTGCTAGTCCATTCAGTCTATCTTGTGACATAGAAGTGCGTAAATATGACTTTAGCAATTTTAATTTATAAAAACTTCTTTCAGCAGACGCCACAGTAACTGGAATAGTCAATAATATTATGTAGGCAATCATCACATTTGGAAACATATAAAGTTCTTTCACAAACTCTAAAATCTTAATGGAGGTCCACGACTTATCTACTTCATATGCTTCCTTTGATAACATTACCTGCAACACTTGTAATTCAGAATGTAATTTTTTTCCAATAACATCAAAATGGTTTTCTTTTTTTAAAGCGTTTTCAAGATTCATGCAAGCCATTAATAACTCATGATCATTAAGATTAATTATCTTTTTAGCATCAAACAAGAACCCAGATATGGACTCAAAATATTTCATTTGTTCAAATCTAGACTTCAATTGAGAAAGTGCAATATCAACTATACAAAGGAAGTAATCAATTCTAAATGATTCTTGTGTTGATAATTGTTCTCTTTCATTATCTAATATTTCATCAAATTGCCTTTTTCTACGACTTTGACGTTTCATAGGAAATATCGGCTCAATTTCCATATCAAAAGATAATTGTTTTGCCTCTTCTAACGCTAAATTAAATCCATCTTCTCTATGCTTTTCAAAAAAAAAAAAACAATAAGTGCATCCAATTGTTTAACCGCAATATCAAGACGCATATCTTTAGATTGTAACTTTTTACTGACTAAGTTTATTTTGTTCAAAACATCGTGCCAAATAACTAGAGATAATAAAAATTCAAAGCTTGAAAGTTCACATGTTGCTAAAGTTTGGGCATCCCTACTCAACCTGGCATCTTTAGTAGTTTCATCTAATTTAAACAAAGCTTCTCTAATTTCAAGAAGTTGTGATTTTATTGCTTTAATACTTTCGATATGGCTTTCCCAACGTGTATTTGATAACGATTTTAGTGTTAAACCTTTTATATGCTCAAGTAATATGCTCCATTGTTTTGTTGAGTTAGAAAAAAACAGTATATATGCATTGACATGCTCCAAAAAATGATTTTGCTTTATGGTAACAATTTGCCATATTACAAAGAACTAAATTAAGACAATGAGAGCCGCATGGCATGTAAAATGCTCTAGGATTTATTTGAAGCAACCTTGTTTGTACTCCTTGATGTCTTCCACTCATATTAGATCCATTATCATACCCTTGTCCCCTTATATCATCAATATCAAGTCCAAGCTTTGTCATTACAACTTGCAGTTCATTAAAAAGGGCCAAACCGGTTGTATCTACAACATTAATGAACTCTAAAAAAATTCTTCTATTTTTATTGGTGTACTTAACATATCCACGCATCTTACTATTAAATTCATTTGTTCTTTGTGACTTGAATCAGGAGTGCAATCTAAAATAATAGAAAAATATTTTGCCTCTTTAATTTTTTTAATTATAGCATTTTTGACTTTCAATCCTAAAATCATTATCAATTCGTTTTGAATTCTGTGACTAAAATAATGATGATGAATTTGTTTGTTCCTAATGAGTTGAAAGTGGTGTTGCATTACTGGGTCAAACTCGGAAATCATATCAATTAGACCTAAAAAGTTACCTTTAGCATCATCATCAATTTTTTCATTACTTCCACGAAATGTTAAGTTATTTATTGCAAGACATTTTACGACTGCAATAATTCTAATCATGACATTTTTCCAATGTAGAGTATTATTTCTATTTTGCATTTGTTATTCTTTGTCAATAGTTTGATTTTTCTTTAATCTAAATTTTAACATCTTTAATGATTTTAAATTTTGAAGATGTTCGATATTATTTTCATGTTGTTCAAGTGTCTTGCTAAGATTTTTTCAATCTCTAATTCCATCACTTGCTAGTTGACTTCGAGACAACTTAGTTTTGAACAACTTACAACAAAAGCAGAAAACTTTATCCAACTCTTTTGAGTATACTAACCATTCTCTATCACGACTCTCACCGTTTGGTAAATTTGAGTATAATGAATTGAGGAAAACTTTCTAGAGTGTTCGTCTAAAGGATATTTGATATTAGCTTCTCGTTTTGGGCCATTTTCAACAAGTAAATCACGCATATTTCCACTAAGATTATTCCAAATTCTAGGGTCATAAATATTTAAATTAAAGCTTGTTTTCTGATATTCAAGATTGTTGATATCGTCATCCATATCATTTTCATTTCCTTTTAATTCTTCGCAATTGATTTGTTGTTGAAATCGATTTGATAAAGTTGCATCATTTTCATTGACAGTAAATTCATTACTATGAAGATCATTAGCACCACTTGTTTCTTCAATTACGTCTACATTTTCATCATTTAATTCTTCATTTATTTCATTTTTATTTTCATTTACTTCTTCATAAACGGTTTGCTGCTTAGATTGATCTAATAAATTGGCATCATTTTCATTTTCCTCTAAGTTAATTTGTTGCTCAGATTCAATTGAAAATTTTGATTGCTTATCAAAAAATTTATTAAGTGAAAACTTTAAACTTTGAGCAATATTTTCTTGCCTTTGTTTCTTTTTCCTTTTTTGGCTTCCAGAAAGATGTTTCATAATTTCAATCCAACAATTAAAGCAATAAAATCAGCTAATTAATATTCAGTAACATTAGAACTTGATTTGTAGGTTGATTTCCTTCTCCAAATACTTCAAATATGGCAAATAGTAAACACTGAATTGCTATGAACAGCCTGCAATTCATTAATTATAAGAAAACAATGTTAATCCAAATAATCAATTAATATACAATTATCCTAAATGATATTAAAAACATTCAGTAAATAAATTTATTTCTAAATCATGTAATTTTGGAATTAAGATATATTACAAGATAAATTTTCTATTTTAGTTTCTGATTCCACAAAGTATTGAAATTTGACAAAAACATTGCCGATTTAATCAAAAAAACTAGAATACCTCAATTCACAGACCACAGTTTTGCTATCTTGCTGATTGTGATTGTTCAAAGCTTGCTTTCAAGAATCAAAATTGATTGATAGTTGAGAGGATGCTGCTGGAATGTAGAGATTTGCTAAGAGCCTGAGAAGATGTTGCTGAGGTGAAGACTGAAGAGCTTTGCTGAGAATGCTTGCTTTCAAAACTAATTAATAAAGCCAGGTAGAAAGCTATAAAACAAAATTCAGAAAAAATAAACGTTGAGAAGAAGGAAGGCAGAGAAGACGAGGCGATTTTGTGTAAAACGAAGTGATTTCTGAACGTAATTACTAATTACTACTCTTTTTCTGCTTTGTTCCAGATGGGCTTACAGCTAGGGTTTCAGTTGATATAAGCAAAATGATAATGAAATTATAAAAAATATTGGCCCCCCTGAAAATAGGGCCCTGGGCAGTTGCCTAGTTTGCCCAGTATAAGGGCCGGTCCTGATGAGTGAATGTGCAATTGTGTGTGGTTGTTGTTGTGTGTTTGCGCGCGCTGTCGTGTGCGGGTCTGTGCATATTCGTTTAGTTTTTTTAGTGTGTATGAGCACTTGCATCTTTTCAAAATTGAGACCGTGCATTTGCACAGTGTTCATTTGATCGTAACTTTCAAACGGCTTATCCAATTTCGACGATCTACCCATTCTAGAAAGCTAAGAATATAACCTATAACTTTCATTATAAGTGTTTCGTAAAATTTTAAGGTTTTCGTAGGTAAAAACGCAGTTTTCATAAGTGGTCTGCATACAGTTTGAAAATCTGTTATACGTATGGTTAGAAAATGTTTGATAACTCGAGTTGTAATCCATATTTTTACAATTCGAAAGGCATTTTGAAAAACTAACACACTATATAATAATTTACTTATAGTGATTTTGAGCTTTAGAAGTTTGTTGGAAAGTGATATAACATGAAATTTGTAATTTCTTTTCATTATATAAGGAAATACTTACTATACTTCCTTGTTTGAAGCTAATATTTAAAGTTGAGTTGAGATAGGTATTGAAAATGCTTAATTGGATATATTTGGCGATGGTTGGCTTGCTTTTGCATACATAAAAGCGAAATATCTTGCTTAAATTTTAATTAAAACATACGTTTTTACGATATATCGATATACATATACATACATACATACATACATACATACATACATACATATATATATATATATATATATATATATATATATATATATAATGATATTGCCTTGTTCCTGTGTTTTGGGATGCTCCATGTTGTGATGCCTCTTTAGAGATGTATATCATGTAAGTATATTGTGTTTTGATTTTTCGGAATGCTCTCCATACAATGAAGACACTGTCGAAATTTTTCTAAAAATTCGACACTAGCAAAATTTTCACAAAATATTTATCGGCGAAGAATAGAGAGTCGTTATTTAAATCTATTTAAATTGTAGCATACGATAAGAAAGAGCTACATAGAGGATTGAGTGGTGTAAATTTGATAGAAGATCGTATATACGAAGGAAGTAAGGGTATGAGTTGTCAATGTCTCACTGTAAAAAATTGCGAGAATGCAATTTTTCGTAAGGGGCGAGGCTGTAACAGTCCTGCTTTCTACCCCAAATAAATAAGTAAATTTAATTAACATAAAATTGTTCGAATTCGATATTTGATAATTTATATTTTGAAAATAAATTTCGTTAACTAGATTTTATTTAATATAGATTTCGATTTAATAAATTAGAATAAATTAATAAATTCTTTTCAAATAATATATTGAATAATCAAATAGCGTAGGTATCCAATTATATTTCACAAAATAATGTGCAAGTCAATTTGTATTGGACTGGAATTTTATTTACAAATAAAATGCAAGAGTTATTTAGAAAGAAAAGAAAATTTAAAATTAAGCTAAGGAAAATAAACAAGGCCAAACTAAACTCAAAGCCCATACTCTTTTCTATTTTATTCTAGAAACTTCTCATTCTTCTACCCTAATCAAACCCGAACCTTCCTTCTTCTTGTTCGGGCTCTAACCCCAATTTCTGATTTTCAAAATAGAGAGTGAAAAGAAAAAAATTCGCACGCACGGAGCGCCAATTTTCGATTTTCAAAATCGAGAGCAAATAGAAAAAAATTCGCACACACGAAGCGATGGAGCCTGCGATGTCTTATTGGCGACGGACGATTTAAGGTGGAGCCGCGTCTTGGATGGCGGCGACGAGGTGATGTGGGATATCGTAGATGAAAATCGCAATGGTGTGAAGAGGGCATTTGCGCTTTTTGCTGGCGTCGAGGAAGGATTTGTTGTGGTTGAGGTGGCTTCACGCAATCTAGTAGGCAGTGTGCTTGGGTTAGCAATGAAGATGGAGGCATCAACAATGTGTTGTTGACAGTGGTGAAGGATTGCGTAATCGCCAATATGGAATTCAACAAGCGCTTCAGTGATGTTATACTCACAACTACATCTATATTCCTTTGCAAGTAATATATATTTATTTCCGATGACTGATTGCCTAACTTAGTTGAATTGTATGCGATTATTGATTTAATTGGTTGGACGAATCGATTGGTTTGTTTTTTTGGAATTGGTTGATTGTTGGTAGTTGTTGGAAGTGTCACTTTACAGACGGAATTCTGTTCGTTTATGAATTAAACAACATATATTAATTGGAATATTGATATCAGTGTATATATGGATATGTTATTTATTTTACTTGTTTTAAGAGGTTTTTTGAAAGGCTTTGATAAATTAGTTTATAAATTGAAAATCATACTAAAAGTATTTTATAAATAATTTGTTAAATTTTATTCGATTAGCTATTTTTATGCTTTCAAATATAATTTGACTTATAAATATACATATAGCTTTCTATTGGTTATAAAACTCTTTTAATATCAATATTATAAGTTTTGGAATGATTTAAAAGAAAATATAATATATAACTATTTATAAAATATAATATATGAGATAATATTAATACCGTTTTAAGTGAATTTTTTATATAATGGTTATTTAAATATTTTGAAAGAGTTTTTAAATCTTATAAAAATATAGAATTCTTTTTTTAAAGTAATTAAATGATTTTGGATATGTTTTAAACAAACAAAAATCTCTTTTTATAATCTAAGAATTTTCTAATATAGTATGATTTAAAGGAAAATGTTATATTCCTGATTAGTTTGAATATGAAGTGAAGATTTAGAATTATATTTTATGGTAGAAATAAATACAATTTATTTTGAAGTTTATATATTTATTATGAAGTAATAACTAATTGCAGAAAATTATGGAAACATTCTATGTAGGATATTTGATTTATAAATTGATTTTGAATTTTGAATACGAATATTTGATTTAACTGTTCAAAGAAATATATTTTTCAACTTTAATATTGTTTAAATTTTAATTTTTTTTGGGATTCTATATATGATTTTTACGTCTTTTGATTTCTCATTTTCCTATTCAGATTTCGATATTGTGAATCATTCACCGTTGATAGATTTGATTGGGATTTGATATTATACCATGATGACATCCTTTTGTTTGATTTTATGATGATCTTAATTTTGTGTGACGAGAAATCTAAATAAACGGAGTTATAATAATGTTTGGGATGGAACATTTTATAATATTTCTTAGGTTATTCATTGCACTCGTTATATAGAATATATGGAGATTGAGTATAGTTTATGAGCAAACGTTTAGGTATCACGTAGTGTTTTGAGATGTTGTTATGATATTTATTCGGTTGTTCATTGTAAGTAGATGACACTCACGTGATGAGATTTGTTTTATGAGATTTTAGTTATGTGAGTTGATGCTTATAGGTGTAAGCAGGGTTGGTGCCCTCCTTTTGTTGGCTTGGAGTGAACCAGATGGCTAGAATCCATCCTAGCAGCTTGATCTTAGGATCACACCCCAAATCCATGGCACTGTTGTTGGATATTTTTTTGATGCGCATCACATAAATTAGGTTAGGTAACCCATGTGGTAGCTTCCCCACATCATGAGATTTGGGTTAGGTGACCCATATTGTAGGTGTCCTATAGCCCCTTTTATGTCACATAGGCCAACTGTCTGTTGCCTACTGAGGCAAAGTAGGGTTGTAACTAAGAGGCTACGCATTGACGAGCCATTGGTGAATATGTGTCATAATGTCCGTCGAGGGAACTAAAGAATGTAGGAGCGAACCCGGTTAGATGACCCTGGGATCCTAGAATGGGCAGACAACCATCAATCTCCCTTCTTGTTCTAATGGAGTGGTATATTGACATATACTATTGATACAGCTTACCTAAGTATAGATATAGGTTAGGCGACCCATGGTTAGGTGACCTACATATTTATGTTTACATGACTTTACTTGGGAATTCGCGCCTTTCATACAGTCATTCCACATCATGATTTATTCTAATATATATATATATATATATATATATATATATATATATATATATATATATATATGAGAAGATGAGATTATATCTGGATAGGTATTTGGAGTATAATGGATTCTCGTGCCTTTATTGTATCTTACTGATGGGTAGGTGCCCTGTATTTTATAGTCAAACAGTCTACTTTACATTATTTTGATGATAATATTTTATTGTTTGAGATTGATAGATATACTTAATGACATCTCATGCTTGATGATTTATGGACTTTGACGATGATTTCGAATATGGATGATTCACCCATTTGATATAGTTTTGATGGGTAATATTTGATGTGATTTCAGATGGGCGGCATCAACTTTATATTGGATTTAGTGGTTGTAGCTATTTTATTATACTATTGTTTGTATGTCCACATTACTATGTTATGCGTATTATATATATATCCCTATGTATAACCCTTTGATTTAAATATATTCCTACCCGTGTGTTATCTATATGATACTCGGGTCAGTCCGAGATATTTTAAGTACATGGACGATGAGACCACCATGTGCTATTTAGGCATAGAGGAGACCAGATATTTTGTATTGTAGGTCTCTTGTGTATATTATTGTGATGTTTATTGGAGATATGTTGTACATTTAATTATATATATATATATTATCATTACAATATTGACTCTACGATATCTAGTATTTGCTATATATTGTGTATTGTTCTATCTTAGAAACTTACATTTTTATTGCTCTATGTCGACACTGTATACATATAAATGAGTTATTTATTCGATAGTAAAATACGTACCAGTGTTAGTTTAGGGGAATATTCTTGTGTGTACCCCATATCGCCTCATTCTCTATATTATTTGAAATTATTACTCGGTAATACTCTTGGATAGTGTGTGTATAGATGTAGGGGTGTTTACACATAAGAAAACCAAAGCAACTCCAAAATGAAAAGAACTCATCACAAAAGCTCCCTTGAAACCTTACTCGAAAGCCAAATCATTTTAAAATGCTTTCAAACGAGTTAAATGATTCATCTAATTAGAATTATGTGTGATTTTTATCTGATTATAAGTATTTTATCCTGGATTATGGTTGTAGAACTAAGGCATAAAGCATAGGTTTTAGAAGTGGAAGAAAAAGAATGAAAAGAATGTGAATGCAAAGTGAAATGGGAAGAGAGAAGTTAACTACCAATATACCCTCTTCTTGGGCCTAACCCAAGTACACAACTCCTTAATCGTAATTAATGAAAGAACTGGGCTAGCCAACAATGGAGTGAAATAGGTAATTTTAAATTTTTTGATCTATAAGGATTATAGTGAACTAATGAAGTCCTGTGGGGTTTCACAAGATCCAATTTAGTTAATTTAAATAAAATCCAATATCATATAATTTTCCAATTTAATTTATTGATTCTATATTTATTATGTTTTAAATTTGAAAGGGTATGAATATATCAAATATATCCATATTTCTAAAGAGTGTATAAAAGGGGGATGAACATATTATTATTAGTCTAAATGTAATCACATCAAGGTCTAAAGGAAGAAAGATAAAAATGTATTATCAATAATCGATTACACTATCCTATTTTGTAAACATACTTCTAAAACTATATCTAGTCATTATTCAACATGACATTTAATAAGAAAATGTTTAACATGACAAAAATAACAAAACAACAACAAAGTCAATATATACATGTGTTGATGTTAGGATTTATATCTACCATGTATATAGTAGCTATTTATATGTATATATCAATTTAATTTAATTTTTTTGGATGCATGTTTGGTTACAAAATATTATGAGATCTTAAATATTAATAATAGAGATTGATTAGAAAAAGCTTAACATAAACGATTAATAGAAATTTCAAAATTCAAATTTAAAGTTAGAAATATAAATTTGGATTAGCAAGTTTTATTCATAATTAAGATCTAGATTACATCGGATTAATGAAATAACATTAAATGAACTAAGTACTAAAATTAAATTGTATATTTATATAATTATGGTGTTGAAAATGATTTCAATTATTCAAAGTGTATATATACATACTTATATGTATATTTAAATGTAAATTATTTTAATACAATGATTCACATATTTCTAAATGTTTTTACATGTAGAGCTGTAATAAATAAGTGTGTGTATATATATGGGTGTGTATATTTTTGTATACATAATTTTTTTAATTTTATCACTCTAAATTAGTGCAATTTAAAACAATACAATAAAAAAAAAATGGAATCAAAACATACACATAAGTTTAGAACAAGATGTTAATGCATTCCATATTTCAAAATTATTGCTCGATTTTCTCATAATTTAAAGATTTGCCGGCTAGCACATCTAAGCCGATCCATCTTCAGCCAATCCATATGATAATAGCAAGCAAATATGTCACAGATACTTGTGTTTCGCTCTCCTAAGTCGGTTGGACAACCCAACAACAACCAACTCATTCAACTAAACCGGACTCAAAAGCAACCAACCCTTAGCCTGACTTCTTCTCAACCTGCCAAAGGCTGGTCCTACTTGGCCCGTCTCGTCATGACATAAACAACTCATCTCATCCTATTTATCCTTGTCTTTAGTCAGTGGGCTTTAGCTAAAAACGGTCGACCATTTTTATGTGAAAGAAGCTTCTTTTTGTCCTTATTTTCTAGGAAAGTGTACTGCACGACACTGTTCATCTTACAAAAGTGAAACTGTGCATACCAACTACACATCCATATTGACATGTCTGAAAAAAGCGCACCCACTCCGATGTCGTGTTGCCTTACACTACAAAGCACACATCTAGGACTGAACTCCAACCGACACACATCTTAGCCACATGATCTTACCACCTTTCCATCCATCCTCCATTAGCCATGGCAATTAGGTCAACATTCAAGAGTAATTTGCCCCCTTTGGCTGCACAATCTTATCCATTCAAAGTCCAACATATTTGGTATGAATATCCTTGCCATGCAACTTCATGAAGGGTAGAGTTTTGGTTCAGAAATATATTTTCAACATCGAAAAATACTATAGTTCTTATGTTAGCCACATTGTAATCTTAAAGGCTCTCAATTTCTTATTATTCTTTTGTAATTTCTTGTAATTGTTGGTGATCAACATAGTAAGAAACCTTCACTTGGCAAGCTTAGTCGAACCACTGTATATCTTGTGCCACTTTAATTTAGTTGCTCATTTACTCCTCATCGTTGATTTTTAAGCCTAATATTAACAAGTAACTTTTGTTAATATAAAATATTGACATAATTCTGATGTTCGCTAAATTTTTAGTCAATATTTTGGTGCCAGAAGGACGACCTCCCCTAAATCTTTCATTTTTCTTCTCTACTAAAATAATATGTTCTAGCTATCGCCATGAATCATAATGGTGATAATTAAGATATCAAATCTAATGACCGTGACACTAATGGTAACATTGTTGCCAGCGTTGCTTTCTTTATCCTTGGGTTGGAAGACGACATGTGGCGAAGCATGCTTCAATGCTTAGCAAACATGGTAACACTAGCTCCTAAAGTGAACGAGTCGAGGATAAGGCTGGATGCTCATATGATCATAAACTTCGATCCTCCACCCCCGCCAGTGGCTGATCTAACTCCTGCCCAGTCTATCATCCTCAGCGCTTATAATCTCATTTATACCGCCTAGGAGAAGCGCGTGAACCAAGTCATGCCTTTTCTATAATGGACACATAATTGGTTATGTAAAAAGAACGAAGGAATCGTTGTTTCCCTTCGTGGAACGACCATAAATTTTTTAGCGCTTTTGGATGGAACATGGAGCTCAAGACTTAAGGTTTGATCATCTTAGCGGTGGTTCTCATGCCATCAATAGAGAGCACAAGAACCTTGGGCACCCTCCTAGTCATATAGGTGTGTGGATAGGCTTAGCTCAAGGGAAAGGCGAGCGAGGCAATCATGGTCGCCTTTTGTATATAAAGGGAGGAGGTCCCTCTCTCCAATTCCTGGTCACCACTGTCACTCTCCATCACATCATCATCTCTAATTCCACAAGGACATCGGTTGTAGACCAAACACATCCGTAGCAGATGGAAGTTGGCCTAGGGGAGGACATAAGCCATGTTTGCCAAAAACTCAATTAAATGCAAGCCTGGAATGTCGGGGGTGAAACATTATCTAACGATAAGAATGAAGAACCCTTCACTGAGGAAATCTTTAGTACACAAATCTACAGGTGGTATAGCTTGCTACCCGTCGACAAATATGATGTGAGTACTGGCCCGTTGGACCACATCACTGCCTTCAATTTCATCACATGTGCTGGCCAGCTTGCCGACCCCGCAAAGTTTCTACTCTTTCCCTCCAATCTCATAGGTCTGGCGTCCCACTGGTTTCTACATCTACAACTATGAAACATTCATTCTTGGGTCCAGCTTTATGCAGACTTCAAAACCATGTTCCTTGCTGCAAAGAACCATGTCATAGTGGTTAGTGAGCTAGGTAATATCAGGCGGGACAGATCAAGAATCTTTTGTCATATGTAAATTGTTTTAACTAGGAATCCACCCGGTCTGGGGTTGTCGACATAAACAGCCTACTTGTGGCGCTCTTCTCAGGGGTGATACATAAGTAAATAATGTAGAAAGAACTACAATAGCAGTCGACCACATCGTTGATCGATTTTTGTTAGCGGGCGAACAACATAATGCAAATGGAAGATGATGATCTCTGGAATAGAAAAGACAAGGCCCGTCATTCTAACAAGGCTGACCCTCTTGAGAATGTAGACCATTGAAATAATGGTTGGTAGAATAATAAAAAATATGTGTAGAAGACGTCATCCGATACCAGCTTAAGTATATAAATTATGCCTCTTTAGATTGAGATATGGAATCTATATATTTTACAACCAGGACAGGGTACCATTTCAAAGACGACCTGCCACAATAAGCAGGAGAAGGGAGGAACCACACGGAAATGGCAAGTATTGCGAGTTCTATAAAATTAATGGCCACTCCACCAATGAGTTCCGTGTGTTGAAGGACGAGATAGAAATTCTGATTCCCGAAGGAGTGTACGTTGAGTATGTTCGACGCTATGTCCATCCAAGG
Organism: Allium cepa; assembly: GCA_030765085.1. Lineage (NCBI taxonomy): Eukaryota > Viridiplantae > Streptophyta > Magnoliopsida > Asparagales > Amaryllidaceae > Allium > Allium cepa. Next base: position 338,653,571 of record CM060929.1, on the reverse strand, counting down.
AAGGCCAGTAACAACCGATCGGCTTAACCCCAGCAACCCAATGACAATGTTGCATCTATAACGACATTCTGACAATCTAACGAGGTTCACATGTAGTTGGAAGTGATGGGGAGAATAATCCCAGTATCAAGGGTAAATAGGGTCGGTCATCTAAGTTTATTCATTTGAACATCGATCGTCCTAAGCACCCAAGTTGCAGGTGGGTCGGCCCATCACTTTCATCGTCGAGGATAAAAGATCTGTCTCCTACCTCTACCATGACCTCATGGTTGTTATCATTACAATGGAAACTCAAATGTGCACAGAGCTTTCATAGATGGGGCAGCTTAGTCGACGTCACGTTCAGAAATATTTTCATGGTATTCGAGCTTCCTTCCTCTAGCCTCACCCCTTGCGCCTTGCTTATTTATTACTTTGGGATGTTGGCATTGTTCCAATAGGGTTTACTTCCCTCATAGCACTCTCAACAAAGAACCCCTCGCTTTGAAGGTATAAGTAAACCAGTAGTGGCTAATTGCTTATCTTCTTATTGTGAGAAATGTGGATTGAGGATCTTAAGGCTAAGGATAAACACTAGAGGGGGGGGAGGGTGATAGTGTTTTAGAGAATTGTTAAATATTTTTAGTTTGTGTTAATTTAAACACAAATGTATGCAATATTCAGACACAGATAGAAATAAAGTAAAAACAGTAAAGGAAAGAACACACTAGATTTTATACTGGTTCGGAGTTACCCTACATCCAGTCCCGCACATAAGTACGGATTTCCTTTCAAAAACAATCTTTACAATTACACCCTCGATTTCAAGGCAACGAGGTATACCCTCCAGAATCACAATCCTCTGGGTAGAGATACTTGATCTCCCGGGCAACAAGTTCACCAAATTGATTTCCCAAGACTACAATCACACCCTATCTCGCTTGATTGATTTCCAAGGCTACAATCACACCTTTTCTCGCTAAGTTGATTACAAAAAGCCTATAACTCTGAATAGCACTGAGGATCTTGTTGAGATAGTGATAGAGAATCAAACCAAAGGTAATCTAGTTAGATTCAATGTTGATTTCGGTAGAGTAATGATAAGAACTTGTATATAGAAATGTGGAAGAAGAAAAGGAGTGAAAAACCAGAAAATTTATGTTAAAATTCGTTGAAACCAACCCCTATTTATAGGGAAGCAACAGCCATGTCCATTCGTGAAGAGTTATGACGAATAGACACTTCTTTTGAAATTTAAATTTTGAACTCAACTGACACCATGTCGACATGGGGTACATGAGTATGTCGACATCCCAAAGGGATTTTTGGTGTTTTGATTTTCTTTGAAAATAACCTTTGTCTTATATTAAAACTATTTTAAACTTTATAAATATACTTGACTATTATTAAAATGCATAAGTAAATATATAGAATAATATATATAAAATTTTACTATAATTTTATATTTAAAATCTAAGCATAAATATTTAAAAGTTAAATATATTATATTTTAAAAATAGTTTAAAACAAGAATAATTTGATTTTTAAATTAAAGAGTATTTTGAGGCTAAAAGCATTTGAAATAAGGATAGACCTTTTTTATGCTTTTAAAAGGAAGGTTTTGAAATCATTTTGAAAACAAGATATACTTTTGAAAAATAATTTTGAATAAAAAGTTAGCGGATACAAAACAATGTTCCACTAGATTTTTCGTAGGTTCCATCTTACTTAGGGTTCCATCCCTTTAACAAGTTCGAAGTGGATTCCATTCCACGAATAAATTAGATTTTAAGATGCCAGTGCTTTTCTAAGAGTTTTAACAAATTTTCCAATTAAAAAATAAATTACTTCAACTCTTGAACTCTTGATAATCTTGATACTCATGAGTCTTCAATCTTGATATCTTGAATCTCTATACAATACAGTCTTCATTCTTGGTACATGCATGGTTAAATCCTGCATATACATATATATCTAAACTTATACTATTAGTATTTATATTTTATAATCTATTCTAAGGTTGTTGTTATCAAAACCATCATCTCATTGACTAAAATCTCCCCCTTTTTGATGATGACAACCTTTGTTTGTAAAATATTACTTCTATCTTAATAACCTCCCTTAATCTATGCCTAACTACCCTATTTTATACTTCTCCCCCTTTTTCATCAACAAAAAAACTAATTCTAAACTATATAACACCAAACTATATAACTACCCCTCATTCTTGGACTAAAAGACCTACATTAATAAACTTATACAATGGAATATAGAATTAAGAGATAATTATATTGACAGTCACAATAATGAATCAAAGATTATATATATCAATGTATAATTATATATGTTTTGTACAAAAAACATTTATCCACACTAAATATCAATCAATATAAAACCAAGCCAAAGAAAATGAATTCAAATCAATCAAAGCAAACAATTCAAACAAAGCAATCAAATAAAATTAAACGTTACGAGGAACTTCCACCCGTCCTTCTTCTCCAAAGATAGGGTCTGCCTTAATAGCATCCCAATTTCATTGTCATTGGTGAGAGAGACTAGAGGATGCGCTTCGTTATCATCCTTGTGTAGGAGGAAATCATCCATCGTATTGCATCGAAATGTCTTTCTTGCTCCTTGATCATCTGCATTTGACTCAATTCTAAGTGTCGCTGGTTACGAAGAATGAATGAGAGAATATTCTTTAATGAATTAAGAGTTTCTTCAAGGTTTTCGAATAATTTATGAATTGGACTAGTCATATTTGGATTTGTGAGAAGAATGAAAGTTAGAGTAGATAAGAAATAGTTTTCAGTGATGAATTCTGGAAGAAATAGGTATTTATGGGTGTAGAAATTCGTTTGAAATGAATAGACATATGGTAGATATTCAAATTTCAAATTCGAAATGAATTGCCATTTCTGAACAGTACATATCAACATGGTCATAGGGGGTATGTCGACATGGTGTAGTGAAATTTGACGATCTATTTTGATTTTATGAATAATTATGCATACATATACATATATACATATATACATATATATATATATATAATATATACTAAAATTTATTCTGGAGATAAGATAAGCTAGATAACAGAAAGGAAATTCCATTTCATTTCGTACTAAGATGATACAACGATTAATCATAAAGAACTACACGAACATACAAATCAAAATAAACTGAAACAAATACAACGAGATACGATAAGGTAGAACTTGTTAGAGGATGATGATGATGAAGAAAATCCAAGTTTCTTGCTGACTCTGGAAATGAACTTGTTCATCTTAGTTGAAATTTTGTCCAACTTCTTACTAACGGATCGTTTAAGAATCCGCTGATTCTCAACAATCGTCTTTTGGTTTTTGAGAAGGGTTTTGTTGGATGGATTAGGAGGATAGTTGATGCTTTCCAAAGAAGTTTCACCTTCTTCTTCTTCTTTAATTTTCATTTCATCCCCTTCTTCTTCTTCTTCCTCTTCCTCTTCTTCCATCTCCTCATGTGCCAAACGCTCTTTCTTTTCGACAAGAGTTTCATAAGGTTGAAAAACAAATGGAATTTTCATAAGCGAAATGTTGGAATGATTGAAAACTTTTCTAGAAACAAATTCTTCGCCTTTGAAACACTCCAAAATAGTTAAAAATCTGAGTGAGATAAATTCGATGATACAAAGTGTTCTTACCCATTTCAAGATTTTTAGGACGAAGTTCATCCAAAATAACTTGTGCCCAATTAATGTCATAATTTCCAAAAATTGCAAAAAGTGCTTTGCAAACTTTTGAAGTAGGATTGTTAAAATTTCCCGATCTTGGGGTCAAAATATGTTGCAAAAGAAGATTGAAAATTCTTTCTTTTGGTCGAAATTTCGATTTTTGAATTCAAAATTATCATTCCCTTCGAAAATGTGATGAAATGTCTCATGATCATTTTCATCGATTTTAAAATTAGAAAGATCCATTCCTGTACTCTGAAAATTGAGAATGGTACCCAAAAGATCACAATTCAAAACAATTCTAGTGCCTTTGACACTACTCCAAATTTCATCCTCGTTTCCATTATAAAATCTACGGTTTAAATTTGGATAGCAAATTTTGACAAGGTTTGGATAGCAAATAAAATCATTTTGAGAAGCATCAACAAGACTAAGAATTTGATTGTTTGCAAAAAGAGAATCAATTTCATAAGAAGAAAAATCTTGAAAAATAGCAAACTTTCCGAGATGGACTTTGGCATAATTAGCATAATTGATGTATGCTTTTATTGCCTCCGTATCATTGAAGAGTTGCTCTTTTATTTTTCTGGAAATTCTCATGGTGGAGGGGTTGCTTGAAGAAGCCATTAAAGTAGAGAGTAGAGAGCTTGAAGTTTTGAAGAGAGAGTTTGAATTTGAAAATGAGAGTGAAAAGATATGATAAAAGATAGTGAATAAATAGAATTCAAAGGACATGTTCTCTGGTCAAAAGATGCCTTTTCAGAGAATTGAATGAAGTGAAAAGGTGGAGGGAAATTCAACCATTTGAATTCAAATTTCGAATTTCAAATTCTGGTACCCATGTCGACATCATGGTGGGAACCATGTCGACATGTGCCTATGCATTTTTGTGATTTATTTTTCCTAAGTACTCTAATATATATATATATATATATATATATATATTAAATTTCATGTATATATATCTGGAATATTATTAAAATTCTAGTATTTTCAATATATTATTATACTATGAAAATAATTATAAAATAACAAAAAAAAAAAAATATAGTAAAAATTTTAAAATTCAAATAACACACCAATTCAAAATCAATCAATCAAGCAGTCAAACATCTAATTCTAAGCATGTAATTTCAACCAATTATATTGTAAATGTGTACCTTTTTTTGAGTCTGTTTCTCTGATTTCGTCGGATCGTGAACTGCCGTGAAACACAAATTTGAATTATCTGTCTTCTGATCATCATCACTTGAGGACGAGTCTGAGTCATCTATAGTAGTAGTAAATGCACGCTTCCATTTCTTTGTTGGGTCATTGTTCATAGGTGGATTTTGTCTATCTGGGTAAGGACAGTCCCTTTTGATATGGCCTGGTTCATCACAGTTGAAACATTTGACATTATTTGGCATTACATTCTGATTTCCAGAGTTCTTATAGTTGTTTCTCTTGAGATTATTCATCTTTCCGTACTTTAGGAATTTCCTAAAATTTCTAGTCATAAAAGCTATCTCTTAATCATTATCACTTTTTGAGTCTGATCCATCGGTCAATGCATTGAACGCCATTGAGTTCTTTTCGGATGCTTTGCTTTCTCTTCTTCCGATCATTTGGACTTTAAATGATATTAGATTTCCAATTAATTCTTCTATCTTTAAGGTACTGATGTCATTTTCCTCTTCGATCGCAAGTGTCTTTTGATCCCATTCCGGAGTAAGAGAATTTAAAAATTTTCTGACTTGATCTTCTTCAGAAAATTCCTTTCCCAAGGATATTAAAGAATGCATAATATCCTTAAATCTGCTATACATATCTGAAATAGACTCATTAGGATCAATTTTAAATAAGTGAAACCGATTTGTGAGCATGGAAATTTTGGTCTGCTTAACTTTGCTTGTTCCTTCGTGAGTTACTTGCAAAGTTTTTCATATTTCACATGCAGACTTACAAACTGACATTCTATTAAATTCATTTCTATCAAGTGAATAAAATAGAATATTCATTGCTTTAGAGTTATTTTGTGCAATAGTCTTTTGCTCAGCGGTCCACTGTGCAAAATCAATTGTGGGTTCAGAATATTCAGTTTGTATGATATTCCAAGTATCTAGTCCTACAGACTGTAATTATATTTTCATCCTACATGCCCAATATACATAGTTACTGCCATTAAAAAGTGATGGTCTGACAGTAGACTGACCTTCTACGAATGAACTAGCGACATGGATACTAATGTTAGTAACAATATCAGTGTTGTAGCCATTTTGAAAACTTTTTCAAAAATCAGATTATGAAACTTTGAAAACCTTGCTCTGATACCAAATGTGAGAAATGCGGATAAAGATCTTAAGGCTAAGGATAAACACTAGAAGGGGGGGTTGAATAGTGTTTTAGAGAATTGTTAATTTTTTTTAGTTTTTGTTAATTTAAACATAAATGGATGCAATATTCAAACACAGATATGATCACAGAAACAAACATAGATGCAGAAATAAAGTAAAAACAGTAAAGGAAAGAACACACTGGATTTTATACTGGTTCGAAGTTACCCTACATCCAGTCCCGCACACAAGTACAAATTTCCTTTCAAAAACAATCTTTACAATTACACCCTTGATTTCAAGGCAACGAGGTACACCCTCCAGAATCACAAACCTCTGGGTAGAGATACTTGATTTCCCGGGCAACAAGTTCACCCACTTGATTTCCCAAGGCTACAATCACACCTTATTTCGCTTGATTGATTTCCAAGGCTACAATCACACCTTTTCTCGTTAAGTTGATTACAAGAAGCCTATAATCTGAATAGCACTGAGGATCTTGTGGAGATAGTGATAGAGAATCAAACTATAGATAATCTTGTTAGATTCAATGTTGATTTCGGCAGAGTAATGATAAGAATTTGTATATAGAAATGTGGAAGAAGAAGAGGAGTGAAAATCAGAAAATCTATGCTAAAATTCATTGAAACCAACCACTATTTATAGAGAAACAACAGCCATGTCCATTCGTAAAGAGTTATGACGAATAGACACTTCTTTCAAAATTTAAATTTTAAACTCAACTGACACCATATCGACATGGGGTACATGAGTATGTGGACATCCCAAAGAGATTTTTGGTGTCTTGATTTTCTTTGAAAATAACCTTTATCTTATATTAAAAATATTTTAAACTTTATAAATATACCTGACTATTATTAAAATGCATAAGTAAATATATAGAAAATATATATAAGATTTTACTATAATTTTATATTTAAAATCTAAGTATAAATATTTAAAAGTTAAATATATTATATTTAAAAAATAGTTTGAAAACAAGAATAATTTGATTTTGAAATTAAAGATTATTTTGAGGCTAAAAGTATTTGAAATCAGGATAGATGTTTTTGATGCTTTTAAAAGGAAGGTTTTGAAATCATTTTGAAAACAAGATATAATTTTGAAAAATCATTTTGAATAAAAAGTTAGCGGATACAAAACAATGTTCCACTAGATTTTTTGTAGGTTCCATCCCTTTAACAGGCTCGAAGTGGATTCCATTCCACGAATAAATTAGATTTTAAGATGCCAGTGCTTTTCTAGGAGTTTTAACAAATTTTCTAATTAAAAAATAAATTACTTGTACTCTTGAACTCTTGATAATCTTGATACTCATGAGTCTTCAATCTTGATATCTTGAATCTCTATACTGTACAGTCTTCATTCTTGGTACATGCATGGTTAAATCCTGCATATACATACATACATATATATATATATATCTAAACTTACACTGTTAGTATTTATATTTTATAAAATGTTCTAAGGTTGTTGTCATCAAAACCATCATCTCATGGACTAACGCTTATTACCTTTTGATAGGTCGACTAGCCTTGGCAAAGCTTGATGCAATTGTCTCATACAATCGGCTCATCATGAAATTCCCTATCAGGCCGGGGTCGATGAAATCCAGGACGATCAAAAAGTAGCTAAGGATTGCTATGGTACCTCTCTTAGACGAGCAAAGAAGGGTGTCCTCATGCTTCAACAGGAGCTTGCAACGCTTAATTGCAAGTCACTTAAGAGAACCCCGACCCGATCAGTGCTCTAGTTCATGCTGAGAGCACCCTTAACTAAGGAGAAAAGGCATCCACATCCGCAACTCCCCCAGCAAGGACATATGAGCACTCTAGTGCTCTTAACCAAGCCAAATGCCAAAACAACATACCTAATGAAGTCACAACTATCAAGGATGTATCATCTAGAAGAGTGCTCGAGCCATTAGCACTCCCACCAGTGCTGGGATCGTTCTTAACAATAAAGAAACCACTACCGATGGCGTGTCACCTGAGAGTAACCTTGAGCTTAAAGCGAGGACACGTCCATGATGACTGGTAGTCGGCACGAATGGCACGTCCACCGCAACGAATCCCACCCGCTCGAAGCCGACTGACTTGTCCATTAGAGACTGTGCCACTTTTAGCTCCTCAACTCAAGCACAAACATTTGTCTCGATCGAGGAAGTCATAAACATGGGACGTCCATTGCAATGACTGCCACCCTCTAAAGGTCAGCAGACTTGTCCATTAGAGATGGACTACTTTAAGCCCCTCGACTCAAGCACATGTTCAATATGCAAGCATATGATTTTTGTTTTATGATAATAAACATATATATATATATATATATTCATTTAAATGTATTTGTTAATGTGCTATTTTATTTTCACATAAATAAATAAATATTTGCTGAATAAAATAAATAACACAGAATTTAAATTCAAACAGATATTTTATTCAAACAAATATTTATTACAATTTTGAATAGTACAAATTCAAGCTCTCACTATATATATACAATTTTAATTACAATACATTTCAATCTATACAACTGTCCTCACTACATTTCGCTCATTCACTCGTATTTAATCTTCAACTTGAATCCAGCATCTGAGCAATCTGCAAAAAAATATACACTGACACAGTAAAATTGAAAATAAACTATTTTTGCAGTATAAAATAAAATATAATTTTGAAAATAATATTTTCCTCATTTATTTGGATTGTTCGTCATCATTTAATTTTGAATTCATCATACACGAACATCTTGGGACATGCACAGTGTATCACTATACATGCCACAAGGCCGTACACGCCGATATACACTTGATAAAGTTACAAGGACAAGTGAGCACAAGGTCAAACCCAAATTAAAAGCCAGATTCAACTCAAGTGCAATACGAATAAAGTTGTGACACGAGTACAAGGTCAAACCCAAGCTTTAAAGTTGGATTCAACATAGGTGCAGTCCAAAAATACAAGCCTCGACAAAAATTTAGTGAGAAAAAATGAACTGGTCAAAGCAAAGGCTCAAAGACCCAACCCAAAGAAAAAACAGCGGTGAACCATGAAATTAAGTGAACCAATAAATGACACAGGTACAAGATGAAATCACATACATACATAAATGTATGTACACAGGTATCATGCCAAAAATGTGCATCGGGAATTTCAAAATGATACAAGTGAAGAGTATAGTGAAACCATGGCATGAAGCAAGTTTAATCAGAGACTTCAAAATCAAATACCAAACAAAGCAATAGAGCAACAGTATGAATGAAGTACAATGGTCAGGCAATGTAAAATACAAAGCAATATCAGTACAACAGTGATGAACCACCGACTCTAGTGAACAGCAAGTAGAATCAAGACTCGAGTAAAACAGAGATGACCATGCCACCAGACTATATGAATACACAAAGTAATGACAACATACACAATGCAGAGGTGATCGAGTCAAGTAGTCAACTAGACTTCGAGTCAAGTAGTGCACAGTGAAACGAAGAACAGTCACGGCATTTCACAAATACTATAAGGATCGCTACCAAGCTAATGAACACATAGCATCATAAATGGAACCTGACTCAAGATTGTAATACCAACACAGTGCAAGTTCAATGCAGACAACAGGTTTTAAAATTCGATATCAAGTAACCGAAATCAGATATGTCACAAGGCAGTTCACAAGTCAGACTCAATGAAGACTGAACCAAGACATCACATACATACGTGTACAAATGAATGTAAAGAAACAATGGCACAAGCTCAACATCAAAGACCGGACCCAAAGCATACATATGGTTGTAGTGAAGACACACATCAAACTCACTATACAATGCAACCTTCTCAGGTCGAAATCAAATTGTATAAAAATGAAGTGATAAAACACAGCAGTGGCACCAAAAGTAACATTAATACTGTTCACAGATAAATATAGTGAATGCATCCAGATGACAGTGAAAACCAAGTCGAAGCAGTAACAAATGCCAGAGTCATTTTTTTACAGTAGATGATATAAGGAACACAATCAATATTAAGTTTGACAGTCACGGCCGATGTCAACATTGAACCAGACAGTATGCAATTAAAGTTTGCACTTAACAATGCACAAGAACAAAAATGAAACAGAGGTGGCTACAGGGATGAACAGACATAGCCGAAGCCTAGTTAAATGTCAATCTCAAAGCCGCAATGAACAAGTCAGAGCACGGAACCAAAATCAACATCATTAAAGAATTCAACACCGTGGTGGCTAAGCCAAGTCAAAATCGAAGCCGTGTTAACCAAGCCAAAAATATATGAATTGAAGAAGTCAGAAATCATCATAATCATTCAACCAAAAACAAGTGGCCGGGATAAATCAATAGACGAATTCAAATGATAATACACGAACGAAAATACAAGGGTTCGAACCCTATCTAAGCGATGAACATCATTGGCAAACAAAAGCATTCGAGTTCAAGTAGAAACAGAGCAAAATTTAATCAATAACTCGAATCTCAGAGTTCAAGCAAGAAAAACAGTAAAGCAAAAACACAAACTACATACCGTATTCATAGTTGAACTCAAACTAAATCGAAGGATCTGCATTCGAAGCAAGGAGAAGATCGATTTCCAAAGAAAATCAGAAAAACTACTGTAATCGATCAACAATCAATTGGGTTCTTCGATAACCGAAGACCTAATTAGACAAGGCTGAAGCTCTAGCCAATCTCACAGAAGCGAAGACAAGGATGAAGCCCTAGCTAATCTCACAGGAGCGAACGCAATGCCAAAGCCCTAATTTTAGAGCAAAAGAGGAACGAGATCGAAGCTACCATTTTTTCTTCAAACAAAGAAGAAAGCATGCCGACATATTAAAATAAAGAAAGGATGTTTATTTTGGGCCGATTCCTTTAAATTATTGGGCTTTAGTTTTATATATTAGGGTTTTGTGTTTAATTTGTTTTTAAATTTGTATTTCTCCTTTTAAACTGGTGTAAATTCTAGTCATGTGACTAGGGGACAAACTACGTGGCGTAGTTTGAGAATTCGCAACTCAGTGGATGAGTTGTGATAGGCTTTTGAGCGTAGAGTTAAGGCTAGTCAATAGCAGGTATCGTGAGTTTACGTGTGTACGTGTCTGACTGCTTAATTTCTAGTAGAAACTGGGTAAATTATGTATCGTTCTATTTCTGCATTTATTATTCTGCTATTATCTATGGTACTAATTTTGAAATATCTGTGTTGAGATTATTTTATATAAACTTCCGCGAAATTTTTTATAATTAATAGTATCACCCTATTCACCCCCTCTAGGGTGAATCGATCCTACAAGTGGTATCAAAGTTAGGAACAAAAGCCAATTTTGTTTTAAAAAGTTTGATTTTTCAAAAAACCAATTTTTTTTTTAAAATTGAATTTTTATAATGGCTTCTTTTAACAATGCTTTTGCGGAGGGCCAGTCCATAGTTGGACCACCAACGTTCAATGGTGAATATGCTTACTGGAAAAATAGGATGGAATTTTTTTTGAAAACCATTGACGCTTGGGATATTGTTCAGACATGATATAGAGCACCAACTATAATTGTAAATAATTAGGAAATAAATTAACCGAAGCATCAATGGACAGAGCTAGAAAATAAATTACAAAATGCTAACGCTAAAGCTATGAATTATATTATATGTTCATTGGATCAATTTGAATTTAATCGTGTCTCACATTGTTCAACTGTGCGGGAAATATTGCACACACTCGAAGTGACTCATGAAGGAACGTCTCAAGTCAAAGAATCTTGCCTTGCCATGCTAAGCAGTGAATATGAGAACTTCACAATGGCGAAGGAAGAAAATGTCAAAGAGATGTACGGACGACTTTCCAACATTGTATACAAATCAAAAGCTCTCGGAAAATCATACACGAAATTGGAAATAATCTGAAAAATCCTCAGAGTCCTTCCATGAAGTTTTGAAGCAAAAGCGACTGCCATTCAAGAATCGAAAGATTTAAAACAAATCAATTTTGAAGAACTCATCGGAAATCTCACCACGTATGAGCTAGAAATGAAGTTCAAGGAAGTGCGTGAAGGAGGAGATACTTGAAAGAAATCAATAGCTCTCAAAGGAACAACTGAAAGTGATGATGACGATGATGATGGAGCAACAGAGTTGGAAATGGTAATAAAGAGATTCAAAAAGTGAAACCGCAAGTACAGAAATCCAGCTCTAAATAAAAAATTAAAAACAGAATAATCAAAGTTCTAGATAACACAGAATAACAAAAAATCATCTGTCATAAGTGCAACCAACCCGGACACATCAAGCCCAATTGTCCTCAAAACCGACATGACTTTGAAAATAAATCAAAAAGAGAAATTTTGCATCCATGTGGAATACAAGTGATGAAGATAATAAAAGTATTAGCAGTGAGAGTGAGAAAGCAGATATGTGCCTTCAAGGTAATATAACTGATAGCGACGATGACGAGCCAAGCGAGGTATCAAAACTCACTCACTCAGAATTACTTATATATTTTCACGGAGTAAATGGCTGTTTTGAATGACTTAAGGAGAAATATACCAAACTTGAATCACAAAAAGATACTTTGATAGATTTAAATAAACAACTTGACCAATTAGTTAAAAACTATCAAAGTAGGATCCCTAAGTGTGGTAAGTGTCCAACATTCGAAGAAGAGATTAAAAAATCAGAAATCAAAATTAAATCGCTTGAAAATGAAATTCTGTTTTGAAAGAGAGTGAAAATACAAGAAGATAAAATTCTATTAAAAGGTGCACAAAATTGTTAAACGAAAATGAATCTATCAAAACACAAGTCCAACAACTGTCAACGACTTTAGATAAATTTTTCAAAAAGTGAAAAATCATTGAATATGCCATTAGGAAAACAAACTATTAATACAGTTAGACATGGACTTGGATATAATCAATCAAAAAATGTCTAAAAATGTTAGAAATGAGATTAATCAAGTCGATTCAATGTGCACAATTTGTAGAAAATTTGGACACAATCAAAACAATTGTTGGTATAGACCTAAACAAGTGAAAACTATACCAATTTGGGTTCCAAAAGGCACAAATATAAAATCTTTAAAATTCAAACAAATCTGGGTGCCAAAAGGAACATATATAAATAGTTATGGGTCTCCACAAAATTATTTTCCAAAATATTCTGCCAGTAACAATCATGGACCTATAAAAACAAATAGGTCACAAAAATCTTTTATCGTGTAGGTGTGGTGGCAGGCTAAGGAACAACAACAGTGTTATCTGGATTCTGGCTGTTCCAGAAACACAACGGACGATAAAGTAAAGTTCCTTAGCCTAGTACAAAAGGTGACAGAATCACAATGGGCAAAAAACGAAAAATTATCGTAAAGGTAAAACAGGTAAAGATATCTTGAACGATATATGTGAAAATCTAGACCATAATTTATTTAATCCAGCTAGTTATTGATAAAGAAATAATTGATGATAATGATTCTGATTTTGTCAAAATTATTGGCCAGATATTCTTTTATGCTGAGAACACTACAATCCTTGAACTACTTTATATAGATTAGTTTGGATTAATCATAGTGCGTTATTGGTTGATGATAATACATTTGGTTATCTTACGGCAGACTCGATATTCACGATTTTTGATTATTTACACGGCTTCAATTCAAATTCAATATAATTTCATTTAAAATGTTGTTAAAAATGATTTTAAGATATATTGTTGCACACTTCATGATCTGGTCTGTAACATTCAACTACTAATAAATATGAGTGAAAAGAAATTCAGATGCAGATTACACCGGTAATCTAGTTGATAGAATAATTACAAGTGGAACGTGATTTATGATGAGACATTTAGTGACTGCATCATTTTTCAAAGAAAATATCTGCATATTTTAACTTCAAATAATTTTAAAATTGCAAACATTTTTTATAAAACCCCTTCTAGAAAATCATTTTTGACCTTGTTTCATATTAGTCATTTTGGAAAATTTGGTTTTATAATTATTTTTGGATTTGATTTTAAATTATTACATTGATTAATCTGACTCCCTACTAATTATCGAAAAGATATATAGTGTTTGAAAAAGTGATGAGTGTTGATATTAATCATATATTATAACTTGAGACGGTATATTTAGTAAATTTCTTCTTTATAAATTTAAACAAGAGTTATAAACACTTTTTTTGGTAAAAATTCCATGATCATTTCTATTTCTATCATTTTCTATCGACCATTACTCATCATAATCCAATATAGTATGTCAATATGTGGTAATTTAAACAGGAATCATTCGTTTTTTTTTCATTTTATATTAAAAAAAACCAAAGTATTCACTCTCATTTAAAAGTCCTCACGGTTATGCATGAGTGAATTACTTGGAATTTTTTATGTGCTTCCATGCTCATTTAAAAGTCCTCACGGTTATGCTTGTATGGAACGCATATCAAAATTGATTTATTAAATAAACAAGTTGATTCTAATCTCATTTAAAAGTCCTCACAGTTATGCGTGATTAAAAGATACTTGAATTCATTTTTTAAAAATAAAATTGGAATACTACTAATCTCATTTAAAAGGCCTAACGGTTATGCATGGTTGGTAGATATTCAAATTCCTGATATAAATATACCACAAATAGACACAACTATATGGTTTTATATGATGACATCATTCCTATCATTTAAAAGCGGAATATGCAACTAACAAAGTATTTATGATTTTTGTTTGATTTTTAATTGAAATTTAATATTTGTATTTGATTGAGTTTTAATATTGTATTAATGTCTACCACTTTATCTCTATTTTTCTAACACTATTACTCTTTTGCTGATAACAAAAGGAGGAGAGAAAAGTTAAGATTTTGGCAAATAATGGTCAAATATTTTCTATTTGCATCTAGGCTTATTTGCATATTTTTATTTACATGCATATATGAAGGGGGAGCTTTGTATAGAGAGGGAGCACTCAAATAGGAGGAGCAAATTGAATGATCAACTACATTTAACAAATTCAAAATCTTAAATATATGTTTGTTATCATTAAAAGGGGGAGATTGTTGAATATGCAAGCAAATGATTTTTTGATGATAATAAACATATATATATATATATCCATTTAAATGTATTTGTTAATGTACTATTTTATTTTCACATAAATAAATAAATATTTGCTGAATAAAATAAAAAACACAAAATATAAATTCAAACAGATATTTTATTCAAACAAATATTTATTAATATTTTGAATAGTACAAATTCAAGCTCTCACTATATATATACAATTTCAATTACAATACATTTCAATCTATACAACTGTCCTCACTACATATCGCTTATTCATTCATATTTAATCTTCAACTTGAATCCAGCATCTGAGCAATCTGCAAAAAAATATACACTGACACAGTAAAATTGAAACTAAAATATTTTCGCAGTATAAAATAAAATGTAATTTTGAAAATATTATTTGCCTTAGTTATTTGGATTGTTCGTCATCATTTAATTTTGAAGTCATCATACACGAACTGTAGGATCTAGATTAACCCTAGAGGGGGGGGGGTGAATATGGTTAATGGCAAATTTTCTCGATTTAAACACAGAAACAAACTGCAGAAATAAATATGCTGAAAAGTAAATCACACACAAAATTTACCCAGCTTCGGCAACCCCTGCCTACTGCTGCATTCCCAGATTTCTATAAGAATTAAACAGTATCCCGCTTACAAACACTCTAACAGACTCGCAAAACTTGCTCCCGCTTACAAACACTCTAATAGACTCGCACCCCCTGATTCGCCTATAGAGTTTTGAAAACTCGCAAACTCTGCTCCCGCCTATAGAGTTTTGCAAACTCGCACACCCTTCTCACTGAACTAATTCTAACTAGACAATCTGACACTACCTACAACCTAGGTGGTGATTTACCAATACTTTGATTCGAAAAGGAAACACCGACTACAAAATTGAAAGCAGGAGCAAAAATTGAAATACAAACTTGACTCCATAATAAAACTAAAAACCCTATTTGAAATAAACTAAAGCCCTCCTTAAAAATAAAACAAGCCGGCCCAATTTTTTTCTTTAACCCGATCCTCTTTCTTTTGTTTGTGAAGGAAAAATGGCGGCCTCTGTTGTATTCTTTGTTCGTTCGGAATTAGGGCTTCGTTCTCTTTTCCTTTGCTACTGTAAAATGGCGGCCGATCCTTTTTGCCACTAAATTAGGGCTTCGTTCTTCGATCCAAATTAGGGCTTTTCTGGAGCACGCTTATGTTGATTCTCTGGTTTGCGTTGCACCTCTGTTGATCGAGTTCGTTGTTGCGGTATGTACTCTCTTTGCTGGTTTAATTTGCTTGAATTATCACTTGTTCTTGTTGATCACTCGATTGCCAATGATGAATTTGTTGGGTGAATATTTATATGAATTCGAGACACTTGATTTTGCTCGTATTAATTTGATACTTTCCTAAATTGTGATTTCCTGATGCGTACGGCTTTCCTAATATATTTTTTAGACTTGATACTCACGGCTTTAACTTGAGAACGTTCGATCCTTCTTGTGTCAAATGGCAGAAACTTTCCTTTTTTAATTTTCTTCGACTATTTCAAAGATACGCACTTGAATTTAAGTTTGTTTTCGTGAATTTCTCTGACTTGTCTTTAGCATCCTTCCATGATTTCGACTTTACATTTTCTGATTGTTTCTCAACATCAACCACTGTCTTCATTGTATATTCTGTAGCATGGCTACTTGCGACTGCATGTTACTGCTATGTAGTGCTTGCATACCCACTGCTGCACTGTTCACAGTATATTGATATTATTGTTGCATTCCGTTTGTTTGACCCTTGCGCATGCTTTCTGTAGTATTATAATCTCGAGATGATTGCATATTCCTGATGCACTTGGTCATTCATTGGTTTGTTTGCATTTAGTCACTGCTTTCATGCATTGTTAAGTTTGTGGTCATCGTTGCCTGGATTTTGTACATTTGTGCACTTTCACTTGATATTGTAGTCTCTGCTTTGGTTTAATCTGTACTTGCTTCACTTGAACTTTTGTGACTTGTGTTTTGAGCCCTGTTGTCTGCACTTGTATATATTTGGCTGCACTTGTGAACTTTGTTCATCAAGTCTGCATTTTGCACTATCCTTTGTTTTATATGTTTGCACCTTCGAGTCAGTGAACATTTGTGGCTGCACTTCAATTGCTTGTATATGTGTAACAAGTGTGATGGTTTCTGGTAGTTGTTCATTGTGTTTTGTTCACCCATTACTGCACTGCTTGTTGAGCTACTGCTTTAACTTGTCACATTTGACTTGACTGTGTTGATCCAATTCATAATGTATTGTTTCATTTCTTCGAATCTGCCTGTTTCATTTGAGTTGTTTCTGCATTGTGCATTGAACACTTTGTCATCTGTAGTTGTATTCACTTCATGTTTGCATACATGTTGTGGTCTGGACATTTGGGTTTGTTGTGCACTTGTCTTCTTTACCACTGAACTATTTACTGACTTGTTTGGTTGAAGTTCTTTATGTCTGCATATTGTAGTTGCCACTGTGTTGTATTGACATGTTGTATACTTTCTGACCTGATAGCATTTGGTTTATTGATGTTGTCTCTTTGATATTGAGACCTGTAGTTCGAGGCTACACTTGTGCAGTTCTTTGTTCTTGCATCTTCATTTGGTTGTTGTCTTTGTGGTCTTCTCATTCATGTGTGTCTGTCCGAGTTTATTCATCTTGTTGTGTCACTTGTGCATTATGTTGTTCATTGCTTGGTCTCTACTTGAAGCTGTAGTCTTCAAGTATTTTTGATTGCCATGTGCATCACTTGTTCATTGTGTTGGTTACTGATACATACATGAACTGTGTACATTAGCCTGAGTTTGTTTACTTGGTGGCATTTCTTTGTGGTCTGCCTTACTGCTTGACCTGTCTGGTTCATCTTGTTGCACTTTGGTCTGCTGTTAGTCGAGCTTGCATATTTCATGTTGCCTTGTGTTGAACTCATTTTTTAAAAAACTCGGGTTTGACCTTGTGCTGATGACGAGATTTCATTTATATTGCACCTGAGTTGAACCTGTCTTTATATTTGGGTTTGACCTTATGCACACTTGTCCCTGTAGCGTTATCAAGTGTATATATCTATGTGCACGACCTTTGGCATGTACAGTGATACACTGTGCATGTCACATTGTTCGTGTATGATGAATTCAAATGTAAATAATGACGAACAACCCAAATAACTGAGGCAAATAATATTTTCAAAAATATATTTCATTTTATATTGCAAAAATATTTCTTTTTCAATTTTACCGCGTTAGTGAATATTTTTGCAGATTGCTCAGATGCTGGATTCAAACTGGAATGCAGTTGAAGACAAAATACGAGTGTGAGTGATATGTAGTGAGGTTATTAATGTAAAGATAATTGTGATGTATTCAAAAATGTATATGTATAGTGAGAGCTTGAATTTGTACTATTCAAGATTGTAATAAATATTTGTTTGAATAAAATTTCTGTTTGAATTCAAATTCTGTGTAATTTATTTTATTCAACAAATATTTATTTAATCTATGAAAAAATAAAATAGTACATTAACAAATACACTTAAATGAATATATATATATATATATATATATATGTTTATTATCATCAAACAAAAATCATATAAGCACAAAGCGCATATTCAACAATCTCCCCCTTTTGATGATAACAAACATATATTTAAGATTTTAACAGTGTTAAATGTATTTGATCAACGATATACTCTAATTGCTCCCCCTATTTAAATGCTTCCTCTCTACATGATGCTCCTCCTACATATATGCATACAAATAGAAATATATAAATGAGCCTAGATGCAGATGGAAAATTATTCGACCTTTGCTTGATTCTATTTGACAAAATCTTAACTTTTCTCTCCCCCTTTTGTTATCAGCAAAAGAATAATAGTGTTAGAGAAAAATAGAGATTAAGTGATCAATATTAATCCAACATTAAACTCAAATTGAATATAAATATTAAACTTCAATAAAAATCAAACAAAAATCATAACTACCCTTGTTAGGCGCATATAGAGTGGAAATGATATTATAATATAAAATCATACAATTGTATCAACTTGTGGTACATTTATATCAGGAATTTGAATATCTACTAATCATGCATAACCGTTAGGACTTTTAAATGAGATTAGTAGTATTCCACTTTAATTTAAAAAAATGAAATCAAGTATCTTCTAACCACGCATGACCGTGAGGACTTTTAAATGGGATTAGAATCAACTTATCTATTTAATCAATTAATTTTGATATGCGTTCCATACATGCATAACCGTAAGGACTTTTAAATGAGCATGGAAGCACATGCTCAAAAATCCAAGTAATTCACCCATGCATGACCGTGAGGACTTTAAAATGAGAGTGAATACTTTGGATATTTATTTATTTTTACAAAAAATGTGACATGAAAAACAAATGATTCCTGATTATAGTACCACATATCGACAAACTATATTTAAGATTTGATAAACAATGGTCGATAGAAATATGATAGATATAGAAATGGTCATGAAATCTTTACCCAACAAAAAGTTTTATAACTCTTGTTTAAATTCCTAAAGAAATTTTCCAAATATACTCTCTTGAGTAATGTATGTTAAATATCAACACTTATCACCTTTTCAATCACTATTTATCTTTTTGATAATTAGTAGGGAGTCGGATTAGTCAAAATTTGTCATTTAAAATCAAATAAAAATGACTAATCTGAAAATATGGTCAAAAATAATTTTCTCGAGGGGGTTATATGAGAGAATTTTCTGGTATTTGAAAATTGTGAAAAAATATGCAGATATTTTCCTTGAAAAACGATGCAGTTACTAAATGTCTCAAAAATCACGTTCAACTAGTAATTTTTCTATCAACTAGATTACCAGTATAATCTGCATCTGAATTTCTTTTTCACTCCAAAATATCACTAACTAAATTTGATAGACCAGATCATGAAGTGTGCACAAAAACTCAAACTCAACTTTTTATAGCATTCTTGAATTTGGATTGAAGCCATGTAAATAATCAGAAAACCGTGAATGTAGAGTTAGCCGTAACCAAAAATATTATCATCCAACAAAACACTATATCCAAACTAATATATATGAAGTAAATCAAAGAATAGTGTTTTTGGCAAAGATGTACTTGGCCAACTATGTTGAACGAGTCAGAATCAAAATCATCTTCTTTACAACATCTCAATATTATTGGCTGATTTAATTCAGAATATGGTGCAGATTATCACATTCATTATATCGATCAAATAAATATACCTTCACCTGTTTTACCTTTACGATAATTTTTCATGATTGCCCATTGTGATTCTGTCACCTTTGTACTAGGCTAAGGAACTTTGCTTTGTTGCCCGTTGTGTTTTTGGAACAGCCAAAATCCAGAGAACACTATTATTGTTCCTTAGCCTGCCACTATACCTACACAATGAAAGATTTTTGTGACCTATTTGTTTTTATAGGTCCATGATTGTTAGTGGTTGAAGCATTGTGAATAAACAAACCCTTTAGAACCCAAATTTGTTTGTCATTTCATTCTTGTTCGAATAGACATGAAATTTGTTTGTAGAATTCTTAGGAGCCCAAACTTGTATAAATTTTGTGTTCTTGTTCCTATGACTACGATTTTCAACACAATGTCCAATTATTTCACATCTACCAAAGACACTTTTACCTTTTGCATTATCCTCAACTTGTGTTTTCCCAATGCCTAGTCCTTTTCTGTTGTTAGCAAAAATTTGATTTCCCAATAACATGTTGAATGATTTTTCTCCTCTCGAAAAGTTATTCAAAGATTTCTCAAGATTTTGGACTTTGGTTTTTAGTGTTTTGTTTTCAGTGACAAGTGAGGTGCATCTATCTATAAAATCCTTTTTCCTAGTGTCAATGGTTTCCTTAAGACTCAAGATTTCTTTTTCAAGATTCTCAGAGTTATTCTTAAGTCTTGATAATTCTGAATCTAAAGTTTTACATTTTTTACATTCTAGGTTTTGAATATTTTCAAGTTCAGTTTCTAACCTAAAATTTTCACGAGCAAGTTCTCTCCGATCAGATTTCAGTTTTTCAATTTTAGATTCAAGAGTATCAACTACTTTAGTAAGATCAAGACACATAAAAACAAGATCTTTATAAGAATAGTCACCTCCCTCATTAGATTCTTCTGAGCTTGCTTCTGAATCTGATTTTGCCACAAGACAGAAGTTAGCCTCCTCTGAGCTACTATTCGAAACTTCCTCTCCTTCTTCATCATCCCAAGTCGCTGCAAAGACCTTCTTCATCTTTTTCTTTCCTCGATTGTTTTTGAGAAGTAGGCATTCTTGTTTGAAGTGGCCCGACTTGTTGTAGTTAAAGCATGTCGGTTCATTATCGGAATGATCAGAATCTTTTGGCCTATTACGATTTGTTTTCTTCTTACGTGGCTTGGATCTTGAGCATTTTCTAAGATTATTGACAGCCATTACAAGCTCTTCAATTGGATCTTCTTCATCTTCATCGCTCTCTTCTTTGCTTTTTAAGGCAATCATCTTCTTCTTTGGTTTGGAGTTGTTGCGTTCTTCCTTTGCTTTTAGCTCAAGCTCATATGTCATCAAGTTGCCGATCAACTCCTCCATGCTTAGTTTACTCAAATATTTTGATTCTTGGATTGCCGTGACTTTTGCCTCAAAGCTCATTGGTAAAACTCATAGCACCTTCCTCACAAGCTCTACCTCAGTGAATACCTTCCCAAGCGCTCTAGCGTTGTACACCAAGGTTGAAAAGCGTCCAAACATGTCTTTTATGCTCTCGCCTTTGTCCATCACAAAGTTCTCGTATTCATTGCTAAATAGGGCTAGACGAGATTCCTTGACTTGAGAAGTTCCTTCATGTGTCACCTCCAAGGTATGCCAAATTTCCTGTGCAGTTTTACAATGAGAAATTCTATTAAATTCATTCTTATCAAGAGCACAGATCAAAGCATTCATGGCTTTATCATTTGTAGTTTTTAATCTCTTATCGTTAGCATCCCACCTATCCTTACGTTTAGGAATCTCAGTATCACCAACGGTTATAGTGGGAGATTTATAGCCAGTTTCTATAATATCCCAAACATCATAATCAACAGAACTAAGATAAATACCCATCCTAACTTTCCAATAAGCATAATCATTCCCGTTAAACATGGGTGGCCTAACAATAGATTGCCCCTCAGAAAAAGCATTATTTGATGAATTCATGACTCTAGAGTTAAAGAAAAGTACCGTACTCTGATACCTCTTGTAGGTTCTAGATTAACCCTAGAGGGGGGGGGGGTGAATAGGGTTAATGGAAAATTTTCTCGATTTAAACACAGAAACAAACTACATAAATAAATATGCTGAAAAGTAAATCACACATAAAATTTACCCAGCTTTGGCAACCCCTGCCTACTGCTGCATTCCCAGATTTCTATTAGAATTAAACAGTATCCCGCTTACAAACACTCTAACAGACTCGCAATCCCTTGCTCCCACTTACAAACACTCTAATAGACTCGCACCCCCTGCTCCGCTTATAGAGTTTTGAAAACTCACAAACTTTGCTCCCGCCTATAGAGTTTTGCAAACTCGCACACCCTGCTCACTGAACTAATTCTAACTAGACAATCTGACATTATCTACAACCTAGGTGGTGATTTACCAATACTTTGATTCGAAAAGGAAAAACTGACTTCAAAACTGAAAGCAGGAGCAAAAATTAAAATACAAACTTGACTCCATAATAAAACTAAAAACCCTATTTGAAATAAACTAAAGACCTCTTTAAAAATAAAACAAGCCAGCCCAATTTTTTTCTTTAACCCGATCCTCTTTCTTTTGTTTGTGAAGGAAAAATGGCGGCCTCTGTTGTATTCTTTGTTTGTTCTGAATTAGGGCTTCGTTCCCTTTTCCTTTGCTACTGTAAAATGGCGGCCGATCCTCTTTGCCACTAAATTACGGCTTCGTTCTTCGATCCAAATTGGGGCTTTTCTAGAGCACTCTTATGTTGATTCTCTGGTTTGCGTTGCTCCTCTGTTGATCGAGTTCGTTGTTGCGGTATGTATTCTCTTTGCTGGTTTAATTTGCTTGAATTATCACTTGTTCTTGTTGCGCACTCGATTGCCAATGATGAATTTGTTGGGTGAATATTTATATGAATTCGAGACACTTGATTTTGCTCGTATTAATTTGATACTTTCCTAAATTGTGATTTCCTGATGCGCACGGCTTTCCTGATATATTTTTTAGACTTGATACTCACGGCTTTAACTTGAGAACGTTCGATCCTTCTTGTGTCAAACGACAGAAACTTTTGCTTTTTAATTTTCTTTGACTATTTCAAAGATACGCACTTGAATTTAAGTTTTTTTTCGTGAATCTCTCTGACTTGTCTTTAGCATCCTTCCATTATTTCGACTTTACATTTTCTGATTGTTTCTCAACATCAACCACTGTCTTCATTGTATATACTGTAGCATGGCTACTTGCGACTGCATGTTGCTGCTATGTAGTGCTTGCATACCCACTGCTGCACTGTTCACAGTATATTGATATTATTGTTGCATTCCGTTTGTTTGACCCTTGCACATGCTTTCTGTAGTATTATAATCTCGAGATGATTGCATATTCCTGATGCACTTGGTCATTCATTGGTTTGTTTGCATTTAGTCACTGCTTTCATGCATTGTTAAGTTTGTGGTCATCGTTGCCTGGATTTTGTACATTTGTGCACTTTCACTTGATATTGTAGTCTCTGCTTTGGTTTAATATGTACTTGCTTCACTTGAACTTTTGTGACTTGTGTTTTGAGCCCTGTTGTTTGTACTTGTATATATTTGTCCGCACTTGTGAACTTTGTTCATCAAGTTTGCACTTTGCACTATCCTTTGTTCTATATGTTTGCTCCTTCGAGTCAGTGAACATTTGTGGCTGCACTTCAGTTGCTTGTATATGTGTAACAAGTGTGATGGTTTCTGGTAGTTGTTCATTGTGTTTTGTTCACCCATTACTGCACTACTTGTTGAGCTAATGCTACAACTTGTCACATTTAACTTGACTGTGTTGATCCAATTCATCATGTATTGTTTCATTTCTTCAAATCTGCCTGTTTCATTTGAGTTGTGTCTGCATCGTGCATTGAACACTTTGTCATCTGTTATTGTATTCACTTCATGTTTGCATACATGTTGTGGTCTGGACATTTGGGTTTGTTGTGCACTTGTCTTCTTTACCACTGAACTATTTACTGACTTGTTTGGTTGAAGTTCTTTATGTCTGCATCTTGTAGTTTCCACTGTGTTGTATTGACATGTTGTATACTTTCTGACCTGATAGCATTTGGTTTATTGATGTTGTCTCTTTGATATTGAGACCTGTAGTTCGAGGCTACACTTGTGCAGTTCTTTTGTTCTTGCATCTTCCTTTGGTTGTTGTCTTTGTGGTCTTCTCATTCATGTGTGTCTATCCGAGTTCATTCATATTGTTGTGTTACTTGTGCATTATGTTGTTCATTGCTTGGTCTCTACTTGATGCTGTAGTCTTCAAGTATTTTTGATTGCCATGTGCATCACTTGTTCATTGTGTTGGTCACTGATACATACATGAACTGTGTACATTAGCCTGAGTTTGTTTACTTGGTGGCATTTCTTTGTGGTCTGCCTTGCTGCTTGACCTGTCTGGTTCATCTTGTTGCACTTTGGTCTGCTGTTAGTCGAGCTTGCATACTTCATGTTGCCTTGTGTTGAACTCGGTTTTTAAAAAACTTGGATTTGACCTTGTGCTGATGACGAGATTTCATTTATATTGCACCTGAGTTGAACTGTCTTTATATTTGGGTTTGACCTTGTGCACACCTGTCGCTGTAGCGTTATCAAGTGTATATATCTATGTGCACGGCCTTGTGGCATGTACAGTGATACACTGTGCATGTCACATTGTTCGTGTATGATGAATTCAAATGTAAATGATGACGAACAACCCAAATAACCGAGGCAAATAATATTTTCAAAAATCATATTTCATTTTATATTGCAAAAATATTTCTTTTTCAATTTTACTGCATTAGTGAATATTTTTGCAGATTGCTCAGATGCTGAATTCAAACTGGAATGTAGTTGAAGACAAAATACGAGTGTGAGTGATATGTAGTGAGGTTATTAATGTAAAGATAATTGTGATGTATTCAAAAATGTATATGTATAGTGAGAGCTTGAATTTGTACTATTCAAGATTGTAGTAAATATTTGTTTGAATAAAATTTCTGTTTGAATTCAAATTCCTTTCAAATTCCGTGTAATTTATTTTATTCAACAAATATTTATTTAATCTATGAAAAAATAAAATAGTACATTTACAAATACACTTAAATAAATATATATATATGTTTATTATCATCAAACAAAAATCATATAAGCGCAAAGCGCATATTCAACACGAACAGCTTGGGACATGCACAGTGTATCACTATACATACCACAAGGCCGTGCACACCGATATACACTTTATAAAGTTGCAGGGACTGGTGAGCACAAGGTCAAACCCAAATTAAAAGCCGGGTTCAACTCAAGTGAAATACAAATAAAGTCGTGACACAAGCACAAGGTCAAAATCGAGCTTTAAAGCTAGATTCAACACAGGTGCAGTCTAAAAATTCAAGCCTCGACAAAAATTCAGTGAGAAAAAATGAACTGTTTAGAACAAAGGCTCAAAGACCTGACCCAAAGAAAAAAAGCAGCGGTGAACCATGAAATCAAGTGAACTAGTAAATGACACAGGTACAAGATGAAATCACATACATACATAAATGTATGCACACAAGCATCAGGCTAAAAATGTGCATCAGGAATTTCAAAATGATATAAGTGAACAGTACAGTGAAACCATGGCATGAACCAAGTTTAATCACAGACATCAAAATCAAATACCAGGAAAAATAATGGAGCAACAATATGAATGAAATACAATGGTCAGGTAATGTGAAATACAAAGCAATATCAATACAACAGTGATGAACCACCGACTCCAGTAAACACCAAGTAGAATCAAGACTCGAGCAAAACATAGATGACCATGACACCAGACTATATGAATACACAAAGTAATGACAACATACACAATGCAGAGGTGATCATCACAAGGAGGCAACTAGACTTTGAATCAAGTAGTGCACAGTGGAACGAAGAACAGTCACGACATTTCACAAATACTATAAGGATTGCTACCAAGCTAATGAACACATAGCATCATCAATGGAACCTGACTCAAGATTGTAATACCAACACAGTGCAAGTGCAATGTAGACAACAGGTTTTAAAATTCAATATCAAGTAACCGAAATCAGATATGTCACAAGGCAGTTCACAAGTCAGACTCAATGAAGACTGAACCAAGACATCACATACATACATGTACAAATGAATGTACAGAAACAATGGCACAGCCTCAACATCAAAGATCGGACCCAAAGCGTACATATGGTTGCAGTGAAGACACACATCAAACTCACTATACAATGCAACCTTCTCAGGTCAAAATCAAATTGTATAAAACTGAAGCGATAAAACACGGTAGTGGTAGCGAAAGTAACATCATTACCGTTCACAAATAAATATAGTGAATGCATCCAGATGACAGTGAAAACCAAGTCGAAGCAGTAACAAATGCCGAGGTCATTTTTTTTACAGTAGATGATACAAGGAACACAATCAATATTAAGTTTGACAGTCAAGGCCGATGTCAACAATGAACCAGACAATATGCAATTAAAGTTTGCAGTTGACAATGCACTAGAACAAAAATGAAACAGAGGTGACTACAGGGATGACAGACATAGCCGAAGCCTAGTTAAATGTCAATCTCAAAGCCGCAATGAACAAGTCAAAACACGGAATCAAAATCGTCAAAGAATTCCACACCGTGGTGGCCAAGCAAAGTCAAAATCGAAGCCGTGTTAGCCAAGCCAAAAACATACGAATTGAAGAAGCCAGAAATCATCATAATCATTCAACCAAATCAAGTGGCCGAGATAAATCAATAGACGAATTCAAATGATAATATACGAATGAAAATATAGGGGTTCGAACCTATATAGGAGATGAACATCATCGGCAAACAAAAGCATTCGAGTTCAAGTAGCAACAGAGCAAAATTAAATCAATAACTCGAACCTCAGGGTTCAAGCAAGAAAAACAGTAAAGCATTACATGCCGTACTCATAGTTGAACTCAAACTAAATCGAAGGATCTATATTCGAAGCAAGGAGACGATTGCCAAAGCAAATCAGAAAACCTACTGTAATCGATCAACAATCAATCGGGTTCTTCGGTAACCGAAGCCCTAATTAGACAAGGCCGTAGCTCTAGCCAATCTCACAGAAGCAAAGACAAGGAAGAAGTCCTAATTAATCTCACAGGAGAGAACGCAAGGCCAAAGCCCTAATTTCAGAGCAAAAGAGGAACGAGATCGAAGCTACCATTTTTTCTTCAAACAAAGAAGAAAGCGGGCGTACATATTAAAATAAAGAAAGGATATTTATTTTGGGTCGACTCCTTTAAATTATTGGGCTTTAGTTTTATATATTAGGGTTTTGTGTTTAATTTGTTTTTAAATTTGTATTTCTCGTTTTTAACTGGTGTAAATTCTAGTTGTGTGACTAGGGGACAAACTACGTGGTGTAGTTTGACAATTCGCAACTCAGTGGTTGAGCTGTAGGAGAGTTTTGAGAGTAGAGTTAAGCCTAGTCGATAGCGGGTGTCGCGAGTTTACGTGTGTAAGCGTTTGACTGCTTAATTTCTAGTAAAAACCTTCGGGGCATCACGTAGGCAGAGTTTTGCCGAAACTGGGTAAATTCTATGTCGTTCTATTTCTGCATTTATTATTCTGCTATTATCTGTGCTGCTACAATTTTGAAATATCTATGTTGAGATTATTTTATATAAACTTCCCTGAATTTTTTTTATAATTAATAGTATCACCCTTCACCCCTCCTCTAGGGTGAAATCGATCCTACAACACAAACATTTGTCTCGGTCAAGGAAGTCATAGACCGCATGATTTACGCATTGGATCAATGCGACTTAAAAACCAACTCCGACCTCGATAATGACCTGTTGACCTCCATATGGGAGACTCAAACATCAATGGCGGACTAGCTTACTTCGTTCGAGCCAATATTAATGGATGGTGCCGAACCTAGCAAATTCATTCAGATTGTGACTAACCTCAGCCCAGAAGTACGAAATGATTTAATCAAATTCTTGAAGCAAAGCAACAACGTCTTCATTTGGGGCATGCCGATATGATTGGAATTGATCTAAGAAACATTTGCAATGCATTATACATAAATCCCAAGGTGACCCCTATTTGTCAAAATTGCGGGCTCCTCAATCTAGAAAGGTGTTGAGCTCTTAAGAAGAGGTACAAAAGCTACTAGTCACCTACTTCATTCAGGAGGCAAAATATCCATCCTGGATAGCCAACCTGGTGCTGGTCAGAAAGCCAAATGGGTCTTGGAGACTTGCGTTGACTTCTTCGAACACAACAAAGACTACCTTAAAGACACCTTTCCATTGCCTCGTATCAATCGCTTAATAGATGCTACTAGTGGACATGAGCTTCTCACCTTCATGGATGCTTATTCTGGGTAAAATCAGATTTCCATACCTAGCTTGGATTAAGAACACACTTCATTCGTCACCAACATTGTCCTATATTGCAATCGGCCTACGTCGTTTAGGCTTTGAAATGCAGGTGCAACCTACCAACGGCTCGTCAACCGTGTGTTTTTAGAATAGACCAGCCGTTCCCTGGAATTTTATATAGATGGCATACTGGTGAAGTCCGAGAAGCCACTCCTTGTATTCCATTGGAAATTCAGAGCTCTCCGCTACGAGCCAGGGGAAACAGCTTTGAAAATTTACATCCCCTTAGTTGAGTTATCTGATCAAATACTTGGTGAATGAAGAGCTTTTTAGTTGACTGTAAAGAAGCCCAAAAGGCCCTCTACTGGACTCCTCATTACACAATCATGGATGGAAAGCATTAGAAATGGAGGTATTCAAAACCGCTTCAGCAGTGCTTGTTTGTAGATCAAGCCAATAGTATTATGGAAGAACTACACAAAGGATTTTATAGGAATCATGCCACTAGAAAAACCTAGCAAAGAAAGCCATCTAATAAGGCTACTATTAGCTAACTATTGTCAAAGACTCGATGGACTATGTCAAGAAATGCGACTGGTGCCAGTAGTTCATGAAGATCCTTGTTATCTAGTCTTTTGACCAGGCAATATGTGGACAGAATGGACATGTTAAACTTGGAGTTATAAAGGAAGAAAGCCCAGATAGATAGCCTAGGAGTTCAGAAACCTAATGCAGACAGGGTCCCAAATTCAAAGCCAAAACCATTGGAGACAACAAGATAGTGGTATCCCCCACGTTGCGGATCGATATCGACTCCCAAATATGACTTGGATGGACCCCATTTTTTGCCTACATGCCTACCTTGATGCCATTAGCCTATTTCCAAAGTTGATTTGTTGATTCAATGCAATTCTCCATCGATCTCCATGGATGCTTGAAACTACACTTTGTTCTCCCACAACTCCATTATTAGACTCAAACGCATGCTAATAATGGTGTAAACAGCTATGAAACCATGGGACGATCCGAAGTAAAGAGTCGAAGATGCTAAATGTAACAAACTTGGGGACCGATACCAACTCTCACTTAGGGATCGGTACCGACTTCCAGCTTCTGCTGATGTAGCACTACGTTTTTGGGGGAACAGGTCTAAACCGGGTATAATGGCTTGGAGATATTTTTGAGCAGGATTTCAGCTCTTTACCTCTATACTTAAAAGGGCATGGCTCACTTTTTAAGATATTTTAGGCTCTAACTCTTCTCTACTCCATATTCATGTAACTCTAAAATTTTAAGTGCTGGAGTTGTACTGAGTCCTAAATTTTATTGCCCCCAAGTTGTAAATCAGCATAAAATCTTAAAGTGGACATACGCCTTGCTTTGCTAAACCACTGTAAACGATCATGTCTCCTTACTTTCCTCTTTTTTATTCATATTTCCGTTATATTTCTTCACTTTTTTCTCTACATAATCTTTGGGTGTTTGGCCAACCCTTGGTTAAAATATTTTGATGCTTTTACTGAGAGACTGATTCTAAGGCTATTTGGATCCTTGTCTACTATTGGATTGCTTAAAATCAAAGGAAATGATTCAATTCCTTCTCAACTAGTTTCGTTACTACTTAGAATTGAACAAAGTATTTGGAAAGCTATCTTCAATGGCCTCCAGGAAGGGCAAAGTTGTGGCTTCCTCAAGAGCTACTGATGGAGCAGAGAACGCGTAACATCAAATTCTGGACGAAGCTCCATAGGAGAATCCCATGGATACCTAGAATCCCTTAGATCTCATTACTAGGATTGACTTTGATAGGATGATGAAAGAACACATGACAACTGTGTAGAGTTGAACTGGAAAATCTAGGAGAAAGGAGCTTGATGAACCAACTGAACACTGGACGCAGAAGGACCAAGAGAGAGCCAATTCCTGTACATTCGGAATCAGAAAGTTCCTCATCATCTTGCAATTCTTAAAGGAGAAGAAAGAAATGAAAAGATGCACATGAAGCAGTGATGTCAAGGAAGGAGTTGAGGACCTACCCCAACCAAGGCATAAGAATATGCTTGGGAGCCAATGACATACCCGACATATAATTTTTTGACACAAAAGAAATTGAATTCTTACTTGAAATTTTCAAAAAAGAAACAAGTTCAGGCAATTGAGATATGCTATTTGAACTATCTCAATGGAACTAAGCTTGGAACAATAGATCAAGAGAGCACTCTTCGAATTTATAACACTAGACATTGGTCAAGTGTCACGATGAAAAGCTATGGATATAACATTTCACAGAGGCTATCCACAAGTAGGATATAGACCATTCAAAGCACATAATGGAAACCTTTACAGCAATCCTGACTTGTCTCAATTCAAAGCACATCATGTTTGAAACACTATGTACTTTGGAAGGGAAATGTTATCCAGCCTTTCGACTAGAAAATAAGCGAATAGATTGGACAGGTTAAACTTGGAGTTATCAAGGTAGAATGCCCGGAGTGATAGCCTAAGAGTCCGGAAACAAAACACAGACAGAGTCACAAAGACAAAGCCAAAACCATTAGAGACAAGATAATGGGATCCTCCAAGTTGGGGATCGTATCGACTCCCAAATATGCTTGGGTGGACCCCATCTTCTGACTACATGCCCACCTTGATGCCAGTAGCCTGTTTCCAAAATTGATTTTCTAATTCAATGCAATTCTCCATCGATCTCCATGGATTCTTGAAACTACAACTTTGTTCTTCCAAAACTCCATCATTTAGACTCGAAGCAAGCTAATAATGATGCAAACAACTATGAAACCACGAAGTTAACCACAGGTTGATCCGAAGCAAAGAGTCACATATGCCAAATATAGCAAACTTAGGGATTGGTAACAACTCCCACTTTGGGATCGATTCTGACTCCCACCTTCTGCTGACATGGCATCTATTTTTTTGGGGGAACTAGTCTAAATCAGATATAACAGCTTGGAGATATTTTTGAGCGAGATTTTAGCTCCTTACCTCTATAAATAGAAGGGTATGGCTCACTTTTCAGGATCTTTTGGGCTCTAACTCTTCTTTACACCATATTCTTGTGACTTTGAAATTTTA
Source organism: Allium cepa (assembly GCA_030765085.1). Lineage (NCBI taxonomy): Eukaryota > Viridiplantae > Streptophyta > Magnoliopsida > Asparagales > Amaryllidaceae > Allium > Allium cepa. The sequence continues at coordinate 338,621,767 of CM060929.1, read as the reverse complement.
AGTGCGGGAATTATACCGAGTCCAAAGAAATTTTGCCCCTAAGTTGTAAATCGGCAATAAAATCTTAAAGTGGATGTAACCTTGCTTTGTCGAACCACTATAAACAACTATATCTCTTTTCTCTCATCTTCTTCTTTTATATTTCAGCTATATTTCTTCACTTTTGTTCTCTACATAATCTTTAGGTGTTTGGCCAACTTTTGGTTCAAACAATCCCCAAAGCTTCTCTTACACTTCTTATCCTAAGACCTCCCTAGGTCGAATGAGAATTGACTTGATAAGAAATCTACCAAATGCCAATGGAGGATATAACCACACCATAGTCTCCATTGACTAATTTACTAAACAGGTTGAGGACGAGCCCCTTATTAGTGTCACTGTTCCCAAGATTTTGGACTTCATCTCGAAAAACATTGTGTGCCAGTTTGGCCTACCAAACAAAGCCATCTTTATAACAACGCTCAGTTCAATAGCAGCGGCTTCCAAGACTTCTGTAAAAGAAATGGGATCAAGATGTGCTTCTTTTCTGTAGCCCATCCTCAAGCAAAAGGGAAAGTGGAGTCCATCAATAAAACCATCGAGTCTACATTTAAGAAGCGCCTCATGAAAGCAAAGGAAAATTGAGCCGAGGAAGTACCGTTCGTCCTCTTGTCCTACTGCACTTCCAACCATTTTTCAAGAGACCATACTTCCTTCTCACTTTCTATGAGTACAAAGCCATGCTACACATCAAAGTGGGCATACACTCACCTTGGCGTCTGACCTAGGAGCCCGAACAATATGTAAAACTACTTAAGCTCAGGCTTAACACCTAAAAGAACGAAGACCTAAAGCCAAACTTCGCACTCAAGCCTACAAGAGGAAGATAGACAAGCATAATAATTTCAGAGCGAAGCTCTGATAATTCAATATCGATGATCTAGATGTGTGCTTGGTATTTGCAAACACTAAGGACTTGATTGAAGGGGTGCTCGATCCAAATTTGGAAAGGACATATGTCATTTGCACTATCTTGTCAAATGTTGCTTACTGCCTCTCTCACCTGGATGGAACACACATACCCCATATGCTGGTGACATTTTCTGTCCCGCGACACCTCGATTGTTAAAATTGGCAATTGTAAACATTTATTAGCGAATTCTAATCAACAAACCAAACTTTTATCAAGCTTGCCTTTGTGTAGTAATTATGTTGCCATATGCCTACATAATCGTGTAGTTGCACTCCAACTGTCTATTGGAATGTCAATCGAATTTTATTTTTACAATTGGTTATATTTCATCATAAACATAAACAGGCAATGATGTATGAAGGTAAAGAAGACACATGAATTTTTACCTAGTTTGGATTTTTTCGAATCTTAGGTCTATGGGCCTAGTTCCTTTATGTTTCTTCTGCTGATACATGTGTCTTCTTTCAAAAACCATAAGATACTATTTCTTTTATTCGAAAAAGAGGAAAAATTCAGAATCATCGCGGCATTCCCTCCATTCCCTATTTATCATGTTGAGAGTGGATGCAAATTACCATCTTTCTTGCTTTGCCATCACGTTTCACCTTTGGATCATGCCACGTGTTTTACATCAGCATTGTTGTTTAGATGTGTCCAGATTGTTGACACATCTTTTGGAAAAAAGCCCTAGTTTGGGGAGTTGTATTATGTTTTTGGTGGAAGTTTGAATTGGAGGTGAGAACTCCTAAAATTGAAGCAATAATGTTTGGAATTGGAGAACAAGACCTCATTAGGTCATACCTTTCTGATCTGATATGGTGTAGGGTTTGCATATTGGTTTTTGGTATATCGCCGACATATTTGAAGTGAGGCTATAATGGTTGATGTGAGACATTTAAGTAATGCCATGGTGCTTGCTTGATTCTTTGGTGCTACCAGCTTGAGCTGCTTTGGGCTTCAAGGTCTATGATCAGCTTAGCCTGGGAGCTAGTTTAATAAACAAGTGAGCATGATCTGAGCTGAACGAAATCTGAGCTACCCTCGTTGCATGAGTTATAGATAGGGACGGTTATCTCTTTACTATCTACCTATAATTATGAATTTGCATTGGAGCATTGTTTAAGTGACCAATTTTTCAGCCATTTGGGATGCTTCTACCCTATGCAGTACTGCCTAAGTAGCCCTCGGTATGTGCAATGCAGATCTTCTCTTAAAGGTGTTAACAATTTATAAGCTCTAGGGTGGTTAACCATGCAATTCAACCACTCATCTATTATGGCAAGTGACCACAGTATCTCATTGCCTGTTTCCTATGACTATGCCTAGCATCAACATCTTTTTGTAATACTAGAACTAAGGGATAGGCACATATATAATGCCTTTATGGTCCTCATTTCTAGCATAGTATTGTATTTCGCTGCAGCTTCTTTGGTTACTGCTTTCTTGGGAAATATAGATCAGACTGCATAAATTCTTTCTCATTTTGTTTTGGTCTTTACTTCGGGAGAATTTCTCCCGGACTTGTATTTTTCTTAGCCCATTTCTATCATAGCTTGGGAAATATAGGTGTAATAATTGCCCCCTAAGTCTGCAGTGATCACATATTGGTGTAGACTTGTCTGTAGTTCACCTTGGATCTTCATATCTTAAGAGCAGTTTTCTATATGTTATCTTTCGCATGAGCTTTTTACTTATGGAGTAGCATACGGTCCTTTATTCCTATTCAGGTGGACTTGCTTGCTCTATTGGTCTTCACACTGTGCTTATATATATATATATATATGTATTTCTTAGCATCATCGTTCTTATCTTTAAGACTGTAGTTGTCATTCACATGCTGTGTTGTCGGTATAGCTTTTGAACAACAGTGATGAGTTATGAAAAGTTGCTTGTTCGTGCGCTTGGCATGGTCTTCCCCGCTGTTTGGAGGAGGACTAATATTGAATTCATCCTCACCGTTCTTATTTTAGAGGTTTGCATTTGTCGTTTATATACTGCACTGTCAGCATGGTTGTTGAACGACCATGGTGAGCTATGAAAACTGTTCTTTTGGTATAGGCTTGTTAATATTCACATCTTTTCATTTCTTGTTGTTCGGAGAAGAAGTCTTGCCAATTACTTTTACATTTAATGCTCTTTTACACATGTCATATCTATATTGGGATATGGTCAGAACCATTGTTAAATTAAACTTTTCGTTTTTTTATGTCAATCTGTAAATCTTTGTGGTTACTATTTTGGCAACTTAATCGATTGATGTCTTCTTGATTCTTTCATCATTTCGACCGTGTGACCATTACTCAAATTAAGGTTTGTATATTTTATTTTGCCTCCTCTTTGTTCTTCTTTTGTTAACATATTTTTATTCAAGAAAGAAAATTTTGAAATCAATTCAGTCTCTGCATCCGGATTTTATTTCCCAGTTGAAGTAAGAACTTTTTTTCTGTTTTAATATATGTTAGCATCTTTTCTTTTAATTAATCCTGGGATCCTAACATGGCTTCTTATTCATCTTTCCTTTTGTTTTCACTCTCCCAAATTACTCGACTAGAGGATGTCAATAGCACTTTAACTTAATTTGGCTTTTCGGGCTATGATGTTGGAGTTCCTGAACCCATAGGTGCTTAAATACTCCCTTGGCTGGGATCATTCCTATTGCTCCCGAACATATACATTGTGGTCTTTATCTTCCTCCACATCCAATTCTCCATGAATGGCATGCTTCTATCGACCTTGTACCTTCTTAACTTGCCTCTCTTTCTTACACCCTTATGATAGTCACTTTCGTTCTTATGATGAAAATGGTTATACTCTTTCATGGAAAGTGCTTCAGTTTCTTTTTGACATTAAGAGAAGTCCCAAATATGGTGCTGTCGGTTTTCTCTATGCTTAAGGTAAGGAGGCAGTCCTGACAGATATTCCACGAAAGACGGAAAAATGGGCTGGTTCTATTTTATTGTTTCCAACCTTGATGATTTTCCTTCTTTTTTTGGCAAACATCCTACTCAGTTTTTTTGCTTTATTAAAGACATCGAGGAGTTTGAATGACGTAGGAAGCGTATTTAAGAAATTGATAAAGAAAAAAGGGATTTTGGGACATTCTTTACTGAAGAAAAACTGATAAAGCATGGGTTCTTATTCCCACCTCAATGCTTTTCTCATTCCATTAAGCCTTCCTAAATTTCAATCAATTCCAGTGGTATAGAGTTCCAACGATAGAGTTTAGATTTATTATTATTATGATTCTATTCTTCATTGGGATCTTCTTCTAATCCGAATATTTTCCTTCCTATGTAGGTACAATGGATATCGCTCTTTTTGATGTAGCTTGTAAGCCGAGAAAGCCATCGCAAAGGCCAACCGAAAAAAGCGCATGACGCGACCCTTGGTTTTAAACAAGCCCTTAAAAAGGTGGCTTCCTCTCTTCCTTCTCCCCTTCCTGATGTTCCTTCTCTTTTAATCCGACGGTAGTAGATATCCCTCCATTACTGGGTTGTCCTGCCTCCAATATTCGTTACTTGCCTTTGCCTAAAGGGGCATATTTGACCTGGTGGAGGGAGTAGGGAAGATGGTGGTGCACACATTATCTCATATTGCTGCATCTTTTTCATCCCTTTTAACCCTTCCTCTTCCCAAGCTCTCTTTTTCTGAAGTAACAGATGAAATGAAAAAATCCGGTCTTATGTTAATGACACTCTTTCTATTTTATTGTATGCCAGATAAATTTATTTTCTTTATTACTTGTGTATTATTTTTATTTTATTCTAGCATTCTGCCTTAATGATAGAAGCATGAGATCATGAAAACAACCCGACTACTACTCTTAATCATGAGCCAAACTTGAAACCGACCTCTTCCTCTAGTGATGAGAATGCCGAACTCATTTTCGCAAAGGCCAGGGCCGATAAGGAGGCCACGGTTACAGCTAAAGCCTTGTCCTTAAAAGAACGTAAGTTGTTGGAGACTAGGGAGGATCTGTCCAAGGTGGGAAAAGAGCTGGTTGATTCGAAGGAAAAATTTAGGTTGGACACCTCCAACATGATTTTCAATCTATACGTTTCAGTTAAGCTTTCATTCAGGAAAGGAATTGACCTTAACTTTTTGAGTAAGCAGATTGTGGTTGACGCGATGTCTGTGTTGTTAAGGCCCCTCTATTACCCCGCTATAATCCCGCTATATCTCATAGTGGATTTCTACTACTACGATTTTCCTATATAGCTCTAAATATAGCCTTTCTGCTTTAAGCCCTGCTATTTCCGTTATATCTCGTTATTCCCGCTATATTCCGCTATTTCCGTTATATGTTCTTTAAAAGAAATTAATTTATTTAATTAAATTTTTAATATGTTTTCAAAATGAAAATACTCTAATATTCTACTAAATTCAATTATGTTATATAACAGTTTTACATTTATTTACAGTATATTCGCACATTCTTTTATTTGAAATTATTTATGTATTAATTATAATTTAGTTGAATGTTAATTTTTCATTTAATTACCATTTATGTATTTGTAAAAAATTAAGTATGAGTTTTATATGCTATTTTAGAGCCATCCGCTATATCCCGCTATATCCTCGCTGTATCCTCACCACGACTTTTTGCACCTCCACTGCATTGAATTTTCCGAGCGCTTTAACTTCATAGTGCAATGTATAAATATTATTAGAACAACTGGAGAAGAGTAAAATGCTTCTCCTGAACATTAACCACACACAGTTAGGGACAAGGAGGTAGAGGAAGATCATAGAAACTCGCCATTTAATGGTGCTGAGGGAAAAACTGAGACTGAGGGTACTTCGAATCCTTTTGTAGATATTTAAAATCTTTTGTATTAATGCTTGGACAGGTGACTGCATGGGACTTGTTTCTTGATTTTGTTATGAATGGTTTGTTGTAGTTGATTTATTATGTTATTGCTTAACAGATGACCTAGTAATATTTTATTTATTTTAGTCTTCTGAAGGATCTTTGTTTGTTGAGCTTCTGAAGGAAAGAGAGGACAGACACAAAACCTAAACTTTAGATCATCTTGGTGTTAGTGCTGCAACCATCAGTAAGTGCGAGGGAGAATTAGATGAGTCGTATACAACTCTTAAGAACAAAACCCAAGAGTTTCTTTTGAGGATTGATCAAGTAGTTAAAGAAAAAAAGGTGCTTAGTGACTTTGTACTACAGCGGTGGCAACATCCCCAAGAAAGCAATTCTGTTTCACCCGATAACACTTACCTAGAATGGTTTAGGCTAAAATTTAGGAATCTGCATAAGGATTGAATTCAGCTTTATTTTTGCTACTTTTCTGTACATAGTTCTGTTGAATTAATATAGTTAATAAGAGAATTTTATATTGGATCTTTGTTTGGTATCTTTTAATTGTCTTTGAGACTAATTTTTTTTTACTAATTAGTTTGGCTTATATAAAATGGTGCTTGTTCTCCATGAAATTTCCACATATTACCTTCCTTCAACGCACGTCATTCTTGAGTCGGAGAGGTTGAGGTGAATCGCCCTTCTATGGTATTGAGGCAGAGGTTAGCTTCCTCCAATCTCAAAACAACAGGCTTGAAAAGGAATTAGAGCGTATCCGTAAAGATCTTAAAAATCCAAAGATGCGCTTTCCCGTCAGAATAAACAAAACATTAAGTTGCGTATTGGGGTTGATGCTATTGAATCAAAGTTAAGTGAGATGCAGCAGTCAACGAAGAATGGGGAGAGCCTTTATCAGATTTTTCTTTAAAAGGAGATTGAGCGGTAAAAGAAAACTATTAGGGATATGTCTGTGGAGATTACTCGTTTAATCGAAGATAAAGAGGCAGCCGAAAGCGAGAAAGTGGTTTTGGCACCCCTAACCTTGATGCTATTCATACTCTTCCAGTAGGTTTAGTTCTACTCTAGTGATCGATCAGACAAGGGTTATGGAGTCGAAGTTCCTTCCCGTTCACGGACCGAAGGGTGGAGAACTGATGCCAGAGATTCTTAGATGCTTTTTCGAGATAGACTAAGAGAAATAGGGTTAAGCTAATCGATAATTTAGAGAAAACAAAGAATTAATGGAAGATTCATGCTTTTGAGGATTCCCTGTGTAATGCTCAAGGCAGGATTGCTTTCTATTTGGAGAGACTTAAGCAAGTGAAAGTTGAAAGTATGATTAGGCAGATTCTTCTGCGGTGCATGAGGGATGTTATCGAATTTTTCTACCCCTCTCTTGAACATAACTTATTATGTAATATGCAGGATTTGAAGTAACCATATAGAGGCCAACTAACAAATGGGTTGCGGCTTGTTATGACCTTTGAAGGACTTTCTCGTTGATTATGCCCTACCTTTATCTTTAATGTTTTAGGTGATTTTAGGGTAGTATTGCTTAAAGAGTGGTTTTGCTACTTACATCATGTTTGAGGTTGTATACATGTTATGTGAACTGATATTCCTTTGTGAAGTTTTTCGGATTTTTCTTATACATATTTTATTTATTTGTACTTTTCCTCGAATTCATTAATGTGGGCTAATTTGATTTTCAGCCCGCTTCTCAAAGTTCAGAAGCTGCTATTCATACAAAGAAGTTGGATTCTACCCTGGTCAGAGTCAGAAAACTGGAAAAGGATGCTAAAAGTATAAACGAGGTTGTATATATGAGCGAAATTAAAGCCTTGAAATATGAGGTTGAAGAACTAGATGGGTAGATTTGCAAGGAAAATTAGCGTAGAAGACACTCCTTTTACATCCTTGGCCAGTGGTTCTTATCTAGACAAGGTGATGCCTACGCGCCCCCTTCTAGGGCCAATCCGGGCAAGGTTTTGAAGTGGAAGAGTGACTTGAAAAATTATTATGATTCCAAGTTTAACAAACTGGAGGATCATTATAAGAAATAATTTGGTACATCGGACACTGGTGTTTCGCCTTTCATTTCTACTATAAAATAGCGTTTTGTCCCTTCTCTAGGAAAACTGAGAAGACGAGGGAGAGCCTTTTAGGTGATATTGAAAGACTTATAGGGGTGGACATGAGGTGCATGAATGCCCTTGAAAACAAGATTTTCAACTTAGAATGCATAGCTCTTCTGGACCCTATTGCTGTTTCCTGAGGTGGGATGGATAGGGCTTCCTTCGTAGAGCAACTTCTGAAAAAGTACAGAGGGTAACGGTAGAAATCAGTAGGAGGTGAGAAATAGATGTTTTCATGTACTTTTTACCGTAAGATAACCTACTTACTTGTACAACCACATGGATTATGAAGTTGGTATGCATGATTGCGGTGATCATTGGGCTGGCGCCAATTATGATCCACGTACGGTATACTGTAGTCCCGCTTACAACCATACTGCCCTTGTTCACTCATCAATTATTATTACCGAGTTGGACAATCCACCCTCAGTTTTCCTCTTGATGGGATGTTCTTCTTTACGTTCGACATTGCTCCATCGCAGACCATTCAACCGTAGAACGATCGTACCTAGCTCTTCTTCTGAGCCCAAACCAGATTCTTAGCATAGCTTCTCATTTCGTTATGAAGCGTAATTTTGTGAATTTAGTATAATTCGTGCTCTGATTATTTTTATCCATTCGCTCGTGAAATAAGCGTAGGCATACTGAATTATACATCAAATATTTGGTCAGTAGAAATAGAAATAAGGTAGCTTGAGTAAGTTTTTAGTTTCTGAAGTTTACCCGACGAGCTTTAATTTCTGGAATTGCACCTGATTTGTGAGCTATGATACATTCCATGCATCATTTTTCCTTGCCATTTCCAACTCGATTTCTTGTGTAGTTCATGAATGTTCAACTACAGTTAGGACATACATGTTCTGCTATATGTAGGGAATGACCTACCTCCATTTTCAAAGATAGGTTCATGTTCGTACTCTTGGCATAGTCTGCCCCGTAAATGAGAGGAAGACAGGTATTTGAATGTGAAGTCAAGTCGCCTGCTTACAACCTTTACATGCGCATGATTTTTAATATCGGTTTTGATTGTCTAATATCTGTACATACAGTATGTTATGTTAGCAATAATAACATAGAGGGGTTTTTATAATGGTTCAAGCCATCTAGTATCCCTACGATCAGTTTGGGTGAGAAACCGAGCTACGTTATAAGCAGCTCCATTTTGATAACTGGTTCGGGTAGTCTGATATCGCTATGTGCTGTTTGGGCTGAGAAGCCGCTGCGTTGAGCAGTATTTTTGATGGTTGGTTCGGGCTCTCTAATATCCCTATGTCCAACAAGAGTTTTTAACTATGTCAAAATAATTAACATAGAGAGATTTTTATACTGGTTCTTGCTGTCTAATATCCCTACGACCAATTCATCATATCATTACTTTTTATAATAATTACAAGCTTATTTACATAAGTAGTGCAGATTGCTAAGGATGTGTTTGAGATCTCCAGCGCAGTATTGAACGCCTATCTTTTGTAATTATTGCCAGCGCTTTGCCTTAGCTCCTCCATCGGATTTTGAATCCATCATGATTCTGATCTCTACTACCTATCCGATATGAATTCTCCCTCTGGTTAGGGAGAGAAGCATCAATGATTTCGGTGCTGACAGATGGGCTTGGTTCCAATAGGGGACGGTAGCTAATGTTTCAATCGATGTGCATCTCAATCACTTCAGCTTATTGCTTGGCTCAGGTAAGGCCCGTCATTAAAGGGCACCATAGTTAAATCTTCCGACTTTCGATCAGGAGGCTAGAATGTTCTTATCAACAAGATAACAGTAGGGGATTCTTTAGGAACAATAATGGAGGTTCTAAGATCTTAGTCCTAGGTTTCATGCCATCATCAGAATCACTGTCCAAATCTACAAATACGAGTGCACTCTGGTCCACCTTGCAGTCATGAATTGATAAAGGATGGTAATGGTCAATTGGTAGTAGACATTCAACTTGATTCCATGCAACACCGATTATTGTCTTTCTGTCAAGTAGTTGGAGGATTGATGTCAGATGAGTGGGGGATTTTATTTGTAGGTCGGTTTCACCATTCTCATTTCCGAGAGTGCCACTACCACTTACGCGTCGCATAGTTAATGAAACTCATAATTGAAGGCGATGAACCATGGACGGTGTGGGAGGATTTAGATTGTATGTGGTATGTTGGGCCATCACCTCCTTTAGTCCTCCCTTCTGCCGGTTCTTTGATCTGATAAAAGGTTGGACTGTGGTAAGGATAAGAACCATGGGAATTTTGGGAGCCATGAGCAACTGTCCTCGAATGAAGGGAATGGATGGATCAAATGAATTCATGATTTGCATGGGAGTATCAATAGACTCATAGAAAATATAAAACTAGGAATGGAGTGAAGGATTCGATGAGGACTTGGGAAAGGGGAATAGGGGTTCATGCCCTCCTTCTGGTGCCAATAAATGTTGGTGAGATTTTTCGTCCCACAACACCTCGATTGATTAAAAATGGTAATCACAAACATTAATTTGCTAATTTTCATCAACAAACTTAACCTGCATAAATCTTGCTTTTGTATAGTAATTGTTTTGCCAGATAATCATGTAGGTGTACTCCAACTATTTATTGGAATGTCAAATCGAGTTTTAGTTTTATAATTGGTTATAGTCCATCGTAAATATAAATAGATAATGATGCATGAAGGTAAAGAAGACACATAATTTTAGCGTGGTTTAGATTCTTTAGAATTCTACGTCCACGAGTTTCTTTATATTTCCTCTGCTGATACATGTATTTTCTTTCAAAAATAAGAAGATACCATTTTTTATTCGAAAAAGAAGAAAAAGTCAAAAATCCTTGCAACATTCCTAACAATCTCCTACTTATCATATTGAAGGTGGATGCGGATTACCATCATTCTTGTTTTGCCACCACATTTCTACCCTTAGACCATGCCACGTGTTTTTCGTCCATATTGTTTTTTAGGTGTGTCCGGATTGCCAACATGTCTTTTGGTAGGAAGCCCTAATTTGTGCAGTTGTATTGTGATCTTTGGTGGAAGGTTTGAATTAGAGGTGGGAACTACAAAAACAGAAGCGGGAATGTTTGGAGTTGGAGCGAGAGACCATATTGGCTCGCACCTTTCTAATATGATGTGGTGAAGGGTTTACATGTTGGTTTTCGAGATATCGCTGACATATTTGAAGTGAGGCTATGCTAGTTGATGAGAACAAATCTGTGGGAACAAATCCATACTAGCACATATCGGGGGCAACCTAGAGCGCTCTGCACATAGTCGAAAGCACATCAAAGAGCTATATACATGGCCACTCAGTATATACTTCAACGTAGAGCCATACTTACAATTCAATTTACAAATAGCCACAAGCATAATCCAACCTCATACAATATCAAGTCAAGCAAAGACAACAAAAATATCAATAGGGTAAATGGCAATATGAACCGTTGTATCCTTTATATGCATCAATACCATAACATCGCATGCTGGTCAGAACAAACACAGCAAGGTCAATAAGTGACAACAAATATCTCTTTAGAGGCCTTTATGCATGGTCAATTCAAATTTGAATTCTCTTGAAACTATTTCGGCTTTTCCCACTCCAATTTTGGGATCCCCGCCTCCATTCAAACTTTCAACCGTAGACATGTTAGTAATCCACCCACGTTAAATAGACAATATAGATAAATGACATCTGGCAGGATCCAAGGTTTAAGGCACAATGACGAGTGTTATCGGGCCTTTTAGTATCAGACAGAATGGATAAGTTAGACTCGACTGTCATCAAGGCCAATTGCCTAGAGCAATGATTATGATGTCCAAAAATCAAGTGCAGGAAATGATATGAAGCAACGATTAACCGGGACTAAGAGATAGACTCTCCAGTATACTCTAAGTATGGAATAATGCCTCCCCTAGGCGGGGGATCGATGCTTAACCCTTTCCCTAAGGGATCGGTACATATTCTCATTTTTTATCCCAATTGAGTAAGATCGATATAGAGTGACAAGGAAGGCCCCACGAGGCTATATTTCAAATCACAAGTCGTTTGGAGTTTGTATGCTCAAATTATAGGCAAATTACTTTACCTAAGAAAGGGATTGGTATAAAAGGGATCAGTGTAGAAGGGACCCTATAAAAGGAAACGTATAAAAGGAATCATATAAAAGGATCATATAGTAGGGGTCGACATATTTCAGCCAAACAAGTGCAACTCTATGGAAAACAATCAATATCTCAAAATCCCTAAGTCCATTGCATATGAAATTTTGTCATCAAGATGCGAGGACCCTAGGAAGCCTAAGATCGCACCTTAATCAGAGGAGATTGGAGGGATCATCCCCTATTCCTCTAGAGGGATCGGCTAAAATCGGAATATATGCAATACAACTTCATGAAAATGTGATATCTCATAAATGGTAAGTCGGAACGGCACAAAATTTGGAGGGAAAGTAGCTAACATTATGGGGGACCCACCATAGGGATCACACCCCATTTCGACATCAAAATTGGGGTCAGGGCCGACCCCTGTTGTGGGCACTAATGGGCCTCAAAATTCTTGTGTGGGCTTGTCTTGACCTGGAGGTTCCACTACCGAAATTTCAACCCGATTCATACACTTCTTCTCCTATAAATACAGAAGACGTGGTGTTAGAAAAGGGATCCTTCTTTCTTCTTCTCAGGCTCAACCATTTTTATTCTTCACTCTTGTACTAATGGATCCCTGATGATCCAAACTTTCTTGTAATCATAATCAAGCGTAAGATTAATAAAAACAAAAAGTGGACGTAGACCAAGATTGCCGAACCACTACAGAAATCTATGTGTTCATTTACTTTCTCTATTATGTTTTAATTTCATACATTATTTTAATCTCTACGATATTTTATTGAGTGTTGATACCTATTTTGGCATCAACAAAGAGAAAGAAATTCCAGAGATCTGCATGCATTTCAGGACTATAAATAGAAAAAGCACTGTAGCATGAAAGGGGATTCTTCCTCTTCTAAATTTTTTCTACAACTAAAATCCTTTAAGGTTCAACTATACTTTTTGCCATGAAATTCTGTTCCAAATCATTGAAAAAGGAAGAAAGAGAAAGAGAAACTTTCTCCATGTACATAGGATTTTTTAAAATTCAAACCACGTAAATCCCATGTCATTTACTGTTTTATGTTATTTCCTCATTAGTTGTAGTACTAAACACTTTTTTATCTATACTTGAATTAAAGAGCGGTTAGATTTGACACTTTAACAAGTAGTTAAAGTGCAACTACTTGATTAGGTAAGCATTCAGTGGCATAATCACCACCTTACAGCAAAATTTAGATTACTTAGTTGTGCTAGTTCAAAATCAACAAAGTAATTAGGGAGTCAATTATTTTGTACGTAATTGCGGTGTTGAAGGATGAAAAGTTCCTCAACATCTTTTGGCGCTAGAAGGAGGTCCCGAACCTCCGTACTTCTGTTCATTATCAACATCTAGTAAAACAATATACCACGAACCATGAATCCTAATGATTCATCTATACCCTAAATTAAAAATTTGCTTATATGGTAGCAAAAACTACACCCAAATCACTTATACTCATAAAAACCAAGGATGAGGTGGGAGCTTCAACCGAGGTCCTGCAATACTATCCTGGCTGCATTCCAATCTTCTCAGAATAGATAAATCGACATATAGAAGGATTAGAGAAAAGATGACCGAACATGTCATTCAAGGGACATCTTCACCTTCCCACTCTATATTTCGCTGCAGTCATTCCACAGTTGCGTTGAATATTTAACAGGTGAACGATAACGGCACTCCCATTAATGGGAATAATGATGCTGGATTGAAAAGTAACACCAAATTGAAGAGCAAAATCTACGCTGGCCCTAGGATTAAAACCAAACCAATAATATAAACCATACACTGTTGGAAAAACTGACCTGATCTGTTGGAAATGATGAAGATTCCATGTCCGATGATAATTCATCCCAGGTTGACTCGAGGGAATACGAGATCCAACCACTCAGGACCCATGTATAGTAGCTAGCAAAGATGTGTCATCAGAATACCAGAGAAAGGATAGAGGAAGTAATTCGCGCTCCATTTAGTGAGACCATTATCATGGCCGATTTTTTCGATAATTTCAAAGCCCCTTCAATTGGTAAGTATGACAGAACCACCAAGATTACTTTATGGACATCTTGAAGGTTGGAAGGATGGCTAGGTGCAAATTGTTCCTTGTATACTTATGTGGTGCATCTTCAAGGTGGTTCAGAAGGTATGAAGCGGGAGAGGTCAAATCTTAGAGGCAGCCATCTATTGATTTCTTAAGACAATTCAATTCGAGGAGGGAAGCCTCCCCTAACATTCATACCATGTCCTGGTGAAGCAAGGGAAGAATGAATGTTTATGCAGTTTTATCAAACTTTTCAAGGTAGAAGCTCTTCGAATTGGAATGACCAGTGAAGAAGCATTACTAATGGCGGCTCATGCCGGAATAAGGAAAGGAACCTCTATGTGGGATAAAAATAGCGTGAAAGTCTTTTATGAGAAGGTAATAGGGTACATCAGGATGGAGGAAGATGGATCAATTCCTAATCTCATGAAATTGACACCCCCAACTATGACAGAAAAAGAGGGGCAGACGGGTATCACACATCCACCAAATGGTAGAAAGAGCTACACCTGACTACAAAGATCCCCCTCACTCATCTTGTTAGGTAGATATATAAGATGAATAATGATGTATTATCTTACAACTTTCCAAACAAAGGAAAGAAATCAGAATAGAACAAAGGTGGAGCTCACTGCCGCTTCCAAAAAGAAAATGGTCACCATATTGATAACTATCGACACCTGAAGAAGGAGATAGAGAGGTTAATCGAGAAGGGATATTTTTGCAGCTTCTAAAGGGAGAATGGAGAAGATAGGGTTGGCAATATGACTCTAGATCTAAATGAACATCAAGATGGCAACCCTTCAAACTTGATAGCTTCAATTCTTGGAGGACCATACCTCGCTGGTGCAAGCAAGAAGGCACATAAAAGATATATGTAGGAAGCTAAAACCCAAATGGCGATCTTCTATGTTAAATAGAAGCCTGCAACAAAAATAACCTTCACGACGACTGATTCAGAAGGAGTTGCATTCCTACATTAAGACCCGCTTTTCATTATGATATAGATATCAAACTGTACTATGAAGAAAGTCTTCGTTGATTTAGGCAGTTCAGTAAATGTAATCTTCAAATTTGCCTATGGTCAAATGAAATTACCAACCGAAATCCTAAAACCCTTCCCCGAACCGATCTTTGGTTCCAACAACACTACAGCTATTCTAGTGGGGTCAACACGCTTGTTCATCATAGTTGGATGTGGCCCTATGCAAGTTTCTTAATCATTGATCAACCCTCACCCTATAATGCTATCTTTGAAAGACCAGCTCTGGTTGATCTGGGGGAAATCATCTCTCAAAATGATTTGCGTATCAAATTTAGTATCCCAGTCGAGATAGGATTAGTAAGAGGGGAATAGTTTTTAGTTGGAGAATTATATCATGTGACTTTAACTCTAGCAATAAAATTGTTCCAAACTATTTTGTTAATTCTTCTGATAGTTGTAATGATAAAACTAAAGTTAAATCGAGACATAAAGCTACAGTGGTATCAGACACTCAAGCTAATACTACGGTGAGTGGTCATGCGTCCCTTAAACCTAAGAGAAAAGAGAAGAGGACATATATGCACATGATTGGCACCGACGAATATAATTCAGTTTATGCGTAGTATTTCTATGAGGAAGCCCAGAAATAAGCATCCTCCATGAATTCACCATCAGAAGAGGAGCCAAAAAGCGAGATAGATTCGAGTTTATGGGCAAAAAAGAAAGAGTTATAACCAGTAGATGATACCAAAGATATACAAATAGATCCAGAGGATCCTACAAAGGTGCTTAAGGTACGAAAGAACCTTAGTGCAATGGCGCGAGAAGAATTGATAGATTTCCTAAAATGATCAGGGGATCTATTCATCTGGAACCATTCAGACATAGTAGGAATAGACCCAGCTGTCATCTGCCAGGCGTTGAACATCGACCTAGATGCACATCCAGACCTAGGAAGATACAATGCTCTATATGAAGTGGTTAACAAGTTAAAGGAGAATGGGTTCATCTGGTAAGTAGACTACCCTAAATAGATCACCAACCCTGATAGGAAATAGAGAACCCACATAGATTTCACTGATCTCAACAAGGCTTACCCTAAGGACAATTTTCCCTTGCCAAGAATCGACCAATTGGTAGACGCGACTGGTGGGAACGAACTATTCTTATTCAAGGATGCCTATTCGGGGTATAATCAAATAGCTATGTTTGAACCAAATCAGGAACACACTAGCTTAGTGATAGAAAAATGATTATACTACTGTAAAGGCATGCTATTCGAACTTAAGAATACGCGAGCAACCTATCAGACATTAGTTAACACGATGTATTCTAAAAAGATCCGAAAGAATGTGGAAGTATACATGGACAACATTTTAGTTAAATCAAAGGCAACATTAGATCACCTCAGAGACTTGGAAATAACCTTCACAGTCCTAAGGCAATGTCAATGAAGCCAAATCCTCTAAAATATACCTTTGCTATCAAGTCACGCAAGTTCCTAAGATATATAGTGAGTGTGCGTGGCATTGAAGCTAGCCCTGAAAAATCGATGCTAAAAGAGGGATGGGTATCCCAAGGAAACCAAAAGATCTGATGACCCTGAATGGTAGAGCAGTAGCCCTAAGCAGATTCATATCCAAAGCTATGGATAAATGCATCCTGTTCTTCAATCAAGTGAAGAAGAGATGAAACTTCATATGGACTGAGGAATGTAAGGAAGCTTTCCAAAACCTGAAGGACCATCTGGGCAATACTCCTATATTATAAAAATCTGCAACATGTGAGAACTTATACATTTATGCGGCCGTAACTGATAAAGCCGGTAGTGCTATAGTGTTACGAAAGGATGAAGGGATGCAAAGGCCCATCTATTTCACAAGAAAGTGACTGTCTGGGGCAAAGGTAAACTATTAATTTGTTGAAAAGCTTACGTACAACTTGCTCCTTATGGAGAGAAAGCTACAGTCTTATTTCCAAGCATATTTGATCAAAGTCCCCACAAACAAACCACTCAGACAAATACTACAGAAGCTAGAGACCTCAGGTCGCCTACTAAAGTGGGATATGGAACTTAGCCAATATGACATTACCACTACCCTAGAAAGGCAACCAAAGGTCAAACACTTGCATACTTTATTACAGAATGCACCTTACCAACTGAACCTCATTTAGAGAAGAAAACAAATACCACCCAACGTTGGCACCCACTCGTAGATGGAGCATCAAATGAATGAGGGGCAGGGATTGTATACGTATTGCTCACACCGAAAAGGAAAAGGATACATAGATCAGTACAATTTGGTTTTAGAGCAACAAAAAATATGGAAGAATATGAGGCTCTCCTTGTAGACCTACGAACGGCCAAAGTAATGAAGGTAATACATGCTAAAGTTCAAAGTGATTCCCAGTTAATTGAGAATCAAGTGCAGGAAAATTACTGAGCGAAGGAATCGACCCTAGCCAACCATGCAAAACTATCTAAGATATTACTAGAGGAGTTTGAACAATCTAAGATAGAAGAAATACCTCGTGAAAGCAACTCATATGACAACTCTTTAACAAAATTGGATAGAACCAAAATGGCCAATGAGACGAAGGCAGTGCCAATTGGACATCAAACTGCGCCAAGTATAACAGAATCAAATCAAATACTGATCCTGACTCGAGCCCAACGGGCCACCATTCAAGGAGCATAGAACCAAAAGACGGTGGAAAGCCAAGAGCAACCCATTACATAATCCTCACTTCAACAAACCGAGGATACAACTGGATGACTCCTATCCAACAATATCTTCTAAATGGAGTCTTACCTCCGAATAGAATGATGCATGAAAGATAGGATACCATACTCCAAACCACTCCTTCTTTGATGGCATATTATACAAGATAGGGTATTCTACCCCTTATCTTAGGTGGTATCCAAGGAAGAGGAGGTCGGGTCATGGGAGAAGTACACGAGGGACAATGTAGTGATCACTCTATTGGAAACAAATTGGCAAAAAAAGGTGCTAAGACACAACTACTATTGGCCTACCACACTTCAAGATGCAAAGGAATTTGTGAGGCAGTGCGATAGATGCCAGCAGTTCGCCAGTATCCCTAGACAGCCATCCCATAAGCTCATCCTACTTACAAGCCTTTGGCCGTTCGATATATGGGGGATATATACGATATGACCATTTCCAATGTCGAAAGGAGGAGCTAAATTTGCCAAATGGCCACAGATTACTTCACTAAATCGGTAGAGGTGGAGCCTTTAGCCACAATTACTAAAAGAAGATAGTCCACTTCGTAGTAAGGAATATAATTATTAGATATGGGATACCTCATAAAATTATTTCTAACAATGGCACCTAGTTTGAGAGCAAGGAATTCGTAGAACTTGCAAGAAAAACAAAATAATAAAAAGTTTCTCCTCAGTTGCTCATCCACGAGCAAATGGATAGGTTGAAGCTACAAACAAAATCATAAAAAAAACTACAAAAGAAAAGGCTTTAAAAAGCTAAAGGAAAGTGGGCAGAGGAACTCTCCTTAGTATTGTAGGCCTACCTAACTTCAACCAGAACCCCTATAGCTCATACTCTTTTTTCACTAACCCACGGATATGAGGCCATACTACCCTTCGAAGTTAAAATCCCATCACATAGAAGAATATCATATACCATAGAAAAGAGAATTTGAAAGAAGCTACCATGTATCTTTTCCAGGAGAGAAGGGATGAAGTAGCCGTAGTAGCAACCATGTATCAGCAAAGGATGGTAAAGACTAACAATGCGAGTCTTAAAAAAAGAAACTTTTGCAAAGGGGATTTAGTACTACGGAGAGTAATGGCCAATACAGAAGGCTCGGTAGATGGAGCACTAGAACCAAACTAGGAAGGCCAAATTAGTTATGGCAGAAGTATTAGTAAATGGGGCATATCGGTTATCTAGACCTGATGTTAACTTAGTCGCAAGAACTTAGAATTTAAAGCACCTCAGACCTTACTTTATCAAACTGACATTGATTAGTGATGTGCACTGTAGTATTATAAAGAAATAACAATACCATAAAATGGATATAAGGATATTATACAACCCGAACTAGCATAAAAATATCTATATTATTCATGGAAAAATCAGTGCGTACTCACAAGTCACTGCCAGTAGTCATCGATTTAGCGAAACACTAATTCTATAGGTGAAAATAATAATCTCAACATTGAGAATGGTGATACTGGCCCTACACACTTGGACTTGTATCAACATGAGTCTGGATTTTTAGCTAAAAAAATTCACTAGATAGGATATTGGATTACCTTAACCTAGTATGAATATTCTTATGAATCATAGGAAGACTAGTCGTAGGGATGTTGAATGACCCGAATCATTATAAAATTTCTCTATGTTAGTCAATTCAACATACCACGCTGGACGTATGGATATTAAATAGCCAGAACCAGCATAAAAAAACCATGCATATGCGATAATGAGTTGTATATACATGACCTAACTTCTCAGTCAAATTTTCTTTACTCTTCATAGCTCATGGCCATCGTTCCAGAGGCATAGCTTCACCTACGAACAACAATGACAATCCTAGAAATGGGAATGCCGATGCTTGAGAAGAATGCGACTCAGCATACGTATGTCACTATGCCCTCAAACAAGAGGGGAGGTCGTACCATGCATGCAACCAAAGACATTGTGTTCCCAAGCAAGGGGCAGGTCATACTAGGCATACGACCAAGGACATTACACCCCCAAATAGGGAGCAGGTCGAAACAAGCATATGGCTAAAGACACGGCTAAGAACATTTCGCCCTAAATAAAAAGGGAAGGTTATCCAAAGCGCACAACCCTTCATCATCACTCAATAGTGGTACTAACAAACACTACATGTGAGTGATTACAACAATCTTTGAAATGAGAACGATGGCATTGAATCGTTTGATACAGGCCTGAATACAAAAGGCCCACATCCCAAATAGTTGGAAAGAAAGAGAAACTACGCAAGAATAAAAAAAGGTGCAAGACCGAGTGCTTAAGACTACAAGTCTACCGTGACCTATGATCATAACAGCTTAGGGGGAAAGTGTTATACCCGTTCTTACCAAGAACTTCTTTCAAGACACGAGGGAACCGATTTGAAGTTACAACACCTAACTCGACCCGAGCTTGGCAACCAATAGAACCACAACAAGAAACAAATATTGGCGGAATTAAGGAATAGGGGCAAGCCATGGTATCTACATCTATAATCGAAGTCCAATATGACATACCGCACAAAACTTTAGGGACAGTAGATACCGAGTTGAATTGAGCGCGTCTTCGAGGCTCATGTTTTGTCAAACCTATGGGAACAAGTCCATACCGGCACATACCTAGGGTAACCTAAAGTGCTTTGTACATAGTAAAAAGCATAGCAAAGGGCTGTGTAACGACCCGTTAAATTCAATGATATTAAATGAATCAATTTGATATGTTTTCTAATCTAATTTAAATTGAAATAGAAGTCTTAGGATTTTTAATGGAGTAAATGTAGGGGTTAGCTAGTAACTGTAATTAAAAGTAAATAATTTAAAATGTTTATATGACATAGATTGAAATAACGAAAATTTGTTTTTGTGGTTATAAGTCATAATTAGTTGATTAAAATAGTATTAATGAAATAATAACTGAATTTAATTGCAATATATAAACATTAGAAAGATTTAATTGGTGGATTAAATTTGTTAAAGTTCATAAGTTTTGTAATTTAGTTTAGTAGAACTTTAAATTTTAAACGAAGATTGAAATAAACGATAAATTTAATTATGTAAATGGTGACTCAAGACCTAGGTTATAGGAATTGGAACATAATCCAATTTGAATTAAGTAGAAGAAGGACTTGGTTAATATGTAAGTTATTGTTCAAGGTATTGAATAAAAACTTGGAATCCAATCATAATTTAATGATAATAACGTTAGTATTAGAGAATAAAAATATTTCAATGTAGTACCCGAATGAACGGAATAAAATGAATATATATTGAATGGAAATGAAATGTAAATTGGCACATTTGGTTGAAAGTTAATTTTAAGAAACATATAAATGTTGAATTTGTGAATATTAATATAAATATTAACTTGAATGGGATTCATTAATACAAAGATGTAATAAGTGTAGATAGTAAAAATTTAATGGCTGTAGTGGATAAAAAAATCTAGTAGTAACATAAAATTTATTTATATGGAAAAAGAGTATAGATTTGAACAAATTTATGAAAATTTGATAAGAACAGTGGTTGTAATCAGTTTGGTTATTTAATATTTGGAAGATAGAGATTTGTAAATCCGTTAATAAATTTATAATGGGAAGGAATGGTAAGAATGTAAAAATTATAAGCATTTGATTCAATTAAGGGAATTAAATTATAATAAATGGCCATTTAATAAATTCAACGTTCTGTGAGAAATCATAATAGTTGTGTAAAATGTGTACAAACTACAACTTGGAAATTTATTGGATTTATAATGGTTTTGGTATTATGTTTATGAGTTTAAAAGTTATTCCATTTTGTAAAGTAATAAAAGCTTATTTAGGTGACTAGAATTTAGCGTAACGACTATTGTGTGTTACCTATTTTTGTTGCTTGTTAATTTAAATTTTGGGAATCAAATTCAATTTATCCGCCAATTTACCGCAGTTAAAGTGAAATGAATTGGTGAATGAGTAATGTTAAATACAAATAAGATGTAACCAAGAAAATCCCATTTATAATAATTTATGTAGAATAAAGTAAAGAAACCAGGAAATGAAAATGTGAAAATGTGGATGCAATGAGATCTTAAGTAATAATAACTTTGTTAGGTAAGTGATAACGGATTTTTTTTGTATAACCAAATAAAGATCCAAATTTATTTGGAAATTAATTGCAATCAATTGAATTTATTGCAATTAAATGGATTTAATATTTAATAGTTATGTAATTTTTATTTGGAAGAAATTGGAGTTATTTGTAATAAGTATGAACCTAATGTTAATTTTTCTTATAGGATTGACAATTGATATGGAATGAAAAGAAGAAAATTTGGGTCAGTAAAATTTGGAATTTATGCATAATAAAATGGATTCTAACGTTAAATACTACGTTATTGAGATTTAAATTAGACTTAAAGAATAATGATGTGAATCAGGAACTAATGTTTATGGCATCTTTATTTTAGGTGAAAGTTGAGAATATAAAGATTTAAAAATCTAAAGTATGGGTTTTGAGAATATAATTTATAATATTCTTAAATATAAGAAAGTGTAGAAATTAACATTGTAATTAATATACTGTCAACTTTTAATTCACGGCTAAGCCTGTTAAATCTTTTCAATTGATTACGAATCATATAAGAAATAAAATTTGGCCAATTTTAGAATTTAATATAAAATTTGGATTTTTATAATTTATTTAATTTATTTAATGAATATTAGAAATAGCCATTTTGGCCACGGACTCGGATTTCGACGAAACCAGTTTCATCGGATCCGTATCGGTGAATTATTATAGGGTTTCAAGTTTCGTATCGATCGGACTTGTCGTTTGATCGTACGGGCGTGAAACGCCTTGAAATCAATTTTAATAAAATCAATTTGAAATCAATTTGGAAATTTTGTTTTCAGCATAACTTCTTCATACGATCAAATTTGGACGTGAAACTTTTTCCATCGCGTTCAGAATATTTTAAATTACCTATTTGGATATATAGATTTACGAAATTTCGTTCCGGAGACATATCGGGCTTTTTGGGCCATAATTTGTTCCGCACGTTCATTCTACGGTCTATCTACGCTACCTCTAACCCTCTATATAAACCCAGCTATTCAAGCCCTAGCCTCCTCCTAATTTCATTTTTCTGCACGTACTTTCTTCAAGCTCCTCTTCTTCTTCAATGGGTGCAAACCCTAGATCCAATCAATTCAAAATTTCAATGAAAATTCAAAATCTCCAGAAAAATTCCACAAAAATATATGTCGATCTTCTCGAAACACGTAATCCCATGGTGAAATTCGTTTTTCAGTTGGAGTTACCGTTTACCCAGAAAAAAATTCAAAACAGTCCCAACCGTTCATCATCGCCGTAACAAAAGTTGTCGGATCGGGAAAACATTTCTGGGTATTGGAGAGGGGACTGAGGGGAGTCGATCCATGTAGTTTATTTGGTGAATCGACGGTTAGATTTGGAGTTAAAATTCATTAGGGCTTAAAGGGTTGTGGCGGCTGCTGTTAGATTTGCGGTCGAACGGCAACGTGGAGGAGGATCGAAGGGCCGAGGCGGCCTCCTGGAGGTAGGGTAGTCATCTCGGTGGGGCCAGGCGCGGCAGATCATAACCAGAGGTGGGCGCGTGCGACATCAATGGATAGAGGGGTGCGTTTGCAGTTCAAAGGCAGTGGGTACGTGCTGCGTTTCTGGGAGAAGATGAAATGTAGGTGACGTGGCAAACAAATAAGCTTAATTGTGTTCCATCTTCTTTTGTTTTTTTTTTATGATTTCAATCGCAATTTTCGCAATATCTTGTGCATACGATATCCGATTGACGCGTAGTTTTTTTTGTTAGGATCGTAATAAAATTCCGGATCTGATGACGCTGGTTTGGATGAATTCCGAGACGGGCGAATTTTTGGGTTTAAATCGAATTTAAATTCGATTTAAATTCAAAAGGTGAGTGTTTTAACCCACTCACAACTACTAGAAGCTTTTATGTTTGTTAAATTAATTTTTGAAACGAATAGAAATTTATTTATGAGTATTTGGCATGTTTATTTCACTCATATTTGTTGAATTGCATTTATTAAATTTAACTGTTAATTTAATTTATTTGTTGCGTATTAATTGATAGTTAGAATTTATTTGTTTGCCTATAAACTGCTAGTTAACAGTTATATAGATTATTACTGAATATAAACTGTTAGATTAATAGTTGTTAAATTTAATCTGAATAAAATTGCCAGTTATTACCTGTTATATATTATCAAATATAAATTGTTATTGATTGATATTGCTTGATGATTGTGATTGGATGATGGGTGATGTTGATGGATGTTTTATTGTATTTCATTAAATTGCAAATTATCATGCATATTTCCTTTCATTCGTGATTGTGGTTTGAAATGATATACAACCGCAAAATTTTATATTTTTTTAAATTGCGGATTGAAATGATAAATATCCGTATCACTTGACCATAGGATAGAAAATTATATACAGGCACCGCGGTCTATATATAACTATTTTATGTGATTTCTATGGTTTGGATGGAATACGGTTTATAAAAATCTTAAATTTTATATTGTATAAATATTTTTCTTCCATATATATATACATATGAAGTTGAAAATTTTGAAATTAAAAGGTGTATAAAAATCTTTATTAAAAATGGAAGAAAATTTAGAAAATGGAGTTTAATAATTTATATCATATGTTTAAATGTTAAGTTTGGAAATTTTAAGATATGATAATTATAATTGGATTTTTCCCAAAATAAATTGAAATGAATATTCTAGTAAATTTGAATTGGGAAAATATATATATTTTATTACTAGAAATTGAAGTCTTATTATTTATGGATTTTATATGAATATTCAAGACTAATTAATAGAACAATTGATTTGTTGAAAGAATAAAATCCAACTTAGTTTGAAATATTGATACTCAAAATGGATATACGTATATATAAATAAAATTGAAGTGGTTTTGGAACTTGAGAGAGATAATATAAATTTTGGTTTAGACTTTAATAAAGAAATGTATTTGTAAAGCCATGAGAACTATTTTCTTTACAAAGTAACATTTTAAGTTAAACCATTTAATTCATATACCGTCGAATGTCCAAACCATTCAAGTTTTTAGAAGTTATGGTTTTAAATTATGATTTTCAAAATATTATGCTTTGAAATATTTGACTTTCAGACGTTATGAAGTTAAAGCATTATGATTTTGGAAAAGAATTATATTTGGGATAAGTGATAAAATATGGTTTTGGGTTTTGAAATGATATCGTATTCATGGTTATGAAATGGAATGTTTATTCTGATTTTTAAAGTATAACCTATTTTTAAATGACCGTGGTGTTATAATAACGATGGGTTGGCAAAGAGACCGGGATCGGATATGGACATACTCTCTATCGATACCGAAAACCACTTTGACTAACCGTGTACGCGGTGGAGATTCCAGAATGAAGTAGGTGGTGGCGACGTTTCCTGTAAGGTAAATACGTGGACCCGACTCCCGTGAGTTGGCATAAGGTGGCTAAAACAGGAGCGATTCTCAGGCCAATGAGGTCATTCCTCTGATCGGACCCTCCTCTTCGATATTATACTTTGATTTTGGATTGATTCAGTGACCACTTCTATATTTTGATTTTGGGGAGTTAGTCCGAGGTGGGCGGTAACTGCGGCTACGCGTTTCCACCAGCTTGGATAGCAATTGGTATATCAACCCTGGCATTGCCTAGTTGTGCCGTATCACCTACCATACCGAGCCTTTACTACGAATTTCTATTTGTGTCGTACCTATGGAGTATCCTCTGGTAGCTTCCCGATCAGGAGGTATTACGGTACTGTATAGACTATTGGCATTATTTGTGTTAAGGGATATATGGGTAACCCCTTAACGCTATTAAAAAGTAAGTTTATTTTATAAATAGACACTATTATTATAGCACAATATACTACATAGTAAATAGTTTAACGGATCCTTAGGAGATGTACATCCCGAACATCTCTTGAGTTATTGTACTCATATTTATTTCTGTTAATTTAACTCACATAAGATCTTTTAGTCTGACTCGAGTGTTTTTGTCTTTTCAAATTCGCTCGGGTCAGTCCGAGTGTTTCAGGATAGAAGACTTTATCTTTGAAGGACGAAGACGAAGGAGTCGTATTATTATTATCTATAGTATTGCACCACACTCATACTGTTCCGCTGCATTGATTGTATTGGTATGTGTAACTCTGATATTTATTGTATAAAGCAAATCAAGTGTTTGTAAACTGTTTTGAACTGTATATTTATTATTATATTTTATCCTTCCGCTGTGAGATTCTGTTTTGTTTTTATTTCTTCTCTATTTTTCTTATTTACCCCATAACAATCCGCCCTTGCGTATGCTTTGAATTGGCACGTGTGTCGGTTTAAAGTGTGCGAAAAGGCGGGATGTTACAGTTGGTATCAGAGCTTTGGTTTAGCGATAAACCTTGGCTTTGTGGGGTTTGACTCTTTGTTAATAGGGTAGTAATACCCTATGGGAGTCACTGAGCGTATATATATGAGAGAGCGTACTTGTTAGTGTTATAAAAAGATTTTGATATTGTGTTAATCTGTTCCGCTTTGTATTTATAAATTCTGGTTGATGCATGGGACGCTATGACATCAATAGGAATTTCTAAACACTTAATAGGACAGACCGACATAATATTTGTTTTTAATATAGGTGAATGAAATAATTTTGCCTATTATATTTTCTATATATAAAAATATTTTTATAAAGATATATATATATATATATATATATATATATATATTTGGTTGCTATAGATTGGGTGTTAGGAAATAAAAATATTTATAACAATTGAAGCTAAGTTGAAATTATAATAAATCAAATTGGAGATTTGAGAACTTAAGTCCGGGATTTTTGAAAATCTGCTTTCAAAGGATTTATGAAATATAATGATTTGGTTTATAAATATTTCCTTATATAAATATTTAGTATAATTCGAAGGAATTGATTTAAAGAAGATTTTGGAGAAATAAATTTTGTACTTTCCTCTCTGTCGCTGGGAAATAATTTCGGTGATGACGGCCGCATCATCGACTTTCATTTTCGAGTTTCGAAGGGAAAGGCCACTGTAGTAAATTCTACTGCAGATTTGTTTTGAAATTATTTAAAATTTTAATTGTTCTAAAAGATAATTAGAGATATAAAAGTTGTAAGAAATTAATTATCTATTATTTTTGAAGTAATTTTGAGGTTTGACCCGGTATTTAATTCTTAAATTTCCATTAATTAATTGTTTTAAATTATTTTAGTGAAATAAAAGGTAAGTAATTAATTGAAACCTCTAATGTAGGTAAGAGAATTAATGAAAAGTTATAAAGAGAAATTTGAAATTTGTTACAAAGAGTAATATTGATTAACATTAAATTTAATTAAAAGATGAGATAAAGCTTATATAAGTTTAATTGCATTTTTCTTTGACATAAATAACTTACCAAATATAAAAGTTGAAATGTTAATTAAGAAATTGGATTAGAATATTATACAAGTAGAAATTTTGGAAATAGTGAAGTATTCAATAAATCGTTGTTATAAATGAGAAATTATTGGTATAAACTTAAGTTATAATTGAAATCTCAAGTTAAAGATAAGTAATATAAATAGGTGATATGAACTTAAGTAGATAAAATGAAATTCTTTATTAAATAAGGATTGATGTGGAGGGTTATAAACTTCAGTACGGTATGAAAGCTACTAGTTTAAAATTAATAAAATGGAATTGAGAAGAAACTTGTAAATTTTCACTTACATTCTTAAAACATACATAACTTACCATATAATAAAAGTTGCAATGTTATTAAGAAAATGAAAGGAGAAATCTTACAAGTGAAGCTTGAGGTAAAAGGTATTCTATTAATTTGCTATTGTTAATGAGAATTAATTGTATAAGCTTAAGATAAATTGGAAATTTTACTATATAAGTAAAGGTAAGTAGTATAAATAGATGATATATGCTTTAGTCAATAAATTGGAATACAAATATAATGAATTTTGTAATAAATGGAAAATAAAATTGTAAGAAACAAAGAAATCCCTCCATGAATGAAAGAAAGAAAATCAAGCCACGGAAGCATGAAATAAATGTATAATAAGTAATTTGGTTGTTGGTTTGAATTGTATTGTTTGATTTATGTTTGTTAGGTAAGAAATTTGAAGTTGTTGGGTGAATAAATAATCTATCTTTGTTCCATCCAAGACTGTTGAGTAAAGGATGCACTTGATAGTTAATTTCATTTCATACAAATTTCAAGTTTGAACCCAAACAACAAATTGGTTGATGGATTAATGGTTGCTTGTTTGTGGTGTGTGCTGTTTGTTAAAAATCTATGGTTGTTGCATTTGATTGGTTGATTAATGGTCGAAACCACCTAAACATTTCACTTTCATATAAATATTTAACCTTTTAGATTATATAAGTGAATACAGGTGATGGAAGCAACTGCTACTGCTTTTGGTTCCATAATAATAAGCGTATATTGCCCGACAAATAGGTACGTTTTCGGATTACGTTTAAAGCGCTATTTTCCCGTGTTGGGATATAATATTTTGATAATATATGTAATATATTTGTATATTTTGATATTATATTTTCTCCCGAGCCTCACCGTACAAAGGAGACTCTGCCAAAATTTTCCGTAAATTTTGGACTTAGAATTTTGTGAAAATGTTTTCCAGCTTTAATAATCTAAGTATAAAAGAATATAATGATTATAAACAGGTATATTTTATTTAAGAAAATAAATTTAGTAAATTATTGTTTATAAATAATATTTGAAATAAGATGTACTGTTTATTCTTCCTTCTCCCTTCTTTTTCCTTTTCGGGGACGAAAAGTTTTGAGTGGGGGAGAGTGTAACGACCCGTTAAATTCAATGATATTAAATGAATCAATTTGATATGTTTTCTAATCTAATTTAAATTGAAATAGAAGTCTTAAGATTTTTAATGGAGTAAATGTAGGGGTTAGCTAGTAACTGTAATTAAAAGTAAATAATTTAAAATGTTTATATGACATAGATTGAAATAACGAAAATTTGTGTTTGTGGTTATAAGTCATAATTAGTTGATTAAAATAGTATTAATGAAATAATAACTGAATTTAATTGCAATATATAAACATTAGAAAGATTTAATTGGTGGATTAAATTTGTTAAAGTTCATAAGTTTTGTAATTTAGTTTAGTAGAACTTTAAATTTTAAACGAAGATTGAAATAAACGATAAATTTAATTATGTAAATGGTGACTCAAGACCTAGGTTATAGGAATTGGAACATAATCCAATTTGAATTAAGTAGAAGAAGGACTTGGTTAATATGTAAGTTATTGTTCAAGGTATTGAATAAAAACTTGGAATCCAATCATAATTTAATGATAATAACGTTAGTATTAGAGAATAAAAATATTTCAATGCAGTACCCGAATGAACGGAATAAAATGAATATATATTGAATGGAAATGAAATGTAAATTGGCACATTTGGTTGAAAGTTAATTTTAAGAAACATATAAATGTTGAATTTGTGAATATTAATATAAATATTAACTTGAATGGGATTCATTAATACAAAGATGTAATAAGTGTAGATAGTAAAAATTTAATGGCTGTAGTGGATAAAAAAATCTAGTAGTAACATAAAATTTATTTATATGGAAAAAGAGTATAGATTTGAACAAATTTATGAAAATTTGATAAGAACAGTGGTTGTAATCAGTTTGGTTATTTAATATTTGGAAGATAGAGATTTGTAAATCCGTTAATAAATTTATAATGGGAAGGAATGGTAAGAATGTAAAAATTATAAGCATTTGATTCAATTAAGGGAATTAAATTATAATAAATGGCCATTTAATAAATTCAACGTTCTGTGAGAAATCATAATAGTTGTGTAAAATGTGTACAAACTACAACTTGGAAATTTATTGGATTTATAACGGTTTTGGTATTACATTTATGAGTTTAAAAGTTATTCCATTTTGTAAAGTAATAAAAGCTTATTTAGGTGACTAGAATTTAGCGTAACGACTATTGTGTGTTACCTATTTTTGTTGCTTGTTAATTTAAATTTTGGGAATCAAATTCAATTTATCCGCCAATTTACCGCAGTTAAAGTGAAATGAATTGGTGAATGAGTAATGTTAAATACAAATAAGATGTAACCAAGAAAATCCCATTTATAATAATTTATGTAGAATAAAGTAAAGAAACTAGGAAATGAAAATGTGAAAATGTGGATGCAATGAGATCTTAAGTAATAATAACTTTGTTAGGTAAGTGATAACGAATTTTTTTTGTATAACCAAATAAAGATCCAAATTTATTTGGAAATTAATTGCAATCAATTGAATTTATTGCAATTAAATGGATTCAATATTTAATAGTTATGTAATTTTTATTTGGAAGAAATTGGAGTTATTTGTAATAAGTATGAACCTAATGTTAATTTTTCTTATAGGATTGACAATTGATATGGAATGAAAAGAAGAAAATTTGGGTCAGTAAAATTTGGAATTTATGCATAATAAAATGGATTCTAACGTTAAATACTACGTTATTGAGATTTAAATTAGACTTAAAGAATAATGATGTGAATCAGGAACTAATGTTTATGGCATCTTTATTTTAGGTGAAAGTTGAGAATATAAAGATTTAAAAATCTAAAGTATGGGTTTTGAGAATATAATTTATAAAATTCTTAAATATAAGAAAGTGTAGAAATTAACATTGTAATTAATATACTGTCAACTTTTAATTCACAGCTAAGCCTGTTAAATCTTTTCAATTGATTACGAATCATATAAGAAATAAAATTTGGCCAATTTTAGAATTTAATATAAAATTTGGATTTTTATAATTTATTTAATTTATTTAATGAATATTAAAAATAGCCATTTTGGCCACAGACTCGGATTTCGACGAAACCAGTTTCATCGGATCCGTATCGGTGAATTATTATAGGGTTTCAAGTTTCGTATCGATCGGACTTGTCGTTTGATCGTACGGGCGTGAAACGCCTTGAAATCAATTTTAATAAAATCAATTTGAAATCAATTTGGAAATTTTGTTTTCAGCATAACTTCTTCATACGATCAAATTTGGACGTGAAACTTTTTCCATCGCGTTCAGAATATTTTAAATTACCTATTTGGATATATAGATTTACGAAATTTCGTTCCGGAGACATAGCGGGCTTTTTGGGCCATAGTTTGTTCCGCACGTTCATTCTACGGTCTACCTACGCTACCTCTAACCCTCTATATAAACCCAGCTATTCAAGCCCTAGCCTCCGCCTAATTTCATTTATCTGCGCGTACTTTCTTCAAGCTCCTCTTCTTCTTCAATGGGTGCAAACCCTAGATCCAATCAATTCAAAATTTCAATGAAAATTCAAAATCTCCAGAAAAATTCCACAAAAATATATGTCGATCTTCTCGAAACACGTAATTCCATGGTGAAATTCGTTTTTCAGTTGGAGTTACCGTTTACCCAGAAAAAAATTCAAAACAGTCCCAACCGTTCATCATCGCCGTAACAAAAGTTGTCGGATCGGGAAAACATTTCTGGGTATTGGAGAGGGGACTGAGGGGAGTCAATCCATGTAGTTTATTTGGTGAATCGACGGTTAGATTTGGAGTTAAAATTCATTAGGGCTTAAAGGGTTGTGGCGGCTGCTGTTAGATTTGCGGTCGAACGGCAACGTGGAGGAGGGTCGAAGGGCCGAGGCGGCCTCCTTGAGGTAGGGTAGTCATCTCGGTGGGGCCAGGCGCGGCAGATCATCACCAGAGGTGGGCGCGTGCGACATCAATGGATAGAGGGGTGCGTTTGCAGTTCAAAGGCAGTGGGTACGTGCTGCGTTTCTGGGAGAAGATGAAATGTAGGTGATGTGGCAAACAAATAAGCTTAATTGTGTTCCATCTTCTTTTGTTTTTTTTATGATTTCAATCGCAATTTTCGCAATATCTTATGCATACGATATCCGATTGACGCGTGGTTTTTTTTGTTAGGATCGTAATAAAATTCCAGATCTGATGACGCTGGTTTGGACGAATTCCGAGACGGGCGGATTTTGGGGTTTAAATCGAATTTAAATTCGATTTAAATTCAAAAGGTGAGTGTTTTAACCCACTCACAACTACTAGAAGCTTTTATGTTTGTTAAATTAATTTTTGAAATGAATAGAAATTTATTTATGAGTATTTGGCATGTTTATTTCACTCATATTTGTTGAATTGCATTTATTAAATTTAACAGTTAATTTAATTTATTTGTTGCGTATTAATTGATAGTTAGAATTTATTTGTTTGCCTATAAACTGCTAGTTAACAATTATATGGATTATTACTGAATATAAACTGTTAGATTAATAGTTGTTAAATTTAATCTGAATAAAATTGCCAGTTATTACCTGTTATATATTATCAAATATAAATTGTTATTGATTGATATTGCTTGATGATTGTGATTGGATGATGGGTGATGTTGATGGATGTTTTATTGTATTTCATTAAATTGCAAATTATCATGCATATTTCCTTTCATTCGGGATTGTGGTTTGAAATGATATACAACCGCAAAATTTTATATTTTTTTAAATTGCGGATTGAAATGATAAATATCCGTATCACTTGACCATAGGATAGAAAATTATATACAGGCACCGCGGTCTATATATAACTATTTTATGCAATTTCTATGGTTTGGATGGAATACGGTTTATAAAAATCTTAAATTTTATATTGTATAAATATTTTTCTTCCATATATATATACATATGAAGTTGAAAATTTTGAAATTAAAAGGTGTATAAAAATCTTTATTAAAAATGGAAGAAAATTTAGAAAATGGAGTTTAATAATTTATATCATATGTTTAAATGTTAAGTTTGGAAATTTTAAGATATGATAATTATAATTGGATTTTTCCCAAAATAAATTGAAATGAATATTCTAGTAAATTTGAATTGGGAAAAAATATATATTTTATTACTAGAAATTGAAGTCTTATTATTTATGGATTTTATATGAATATTCAAGACTAATTAATAGAACAATTGATTTGTTGAAAGAATAAAATCCAACTTAGTTTGAAATATTGATACTCAAAATGGATATACGTATATATAAATAAAATTGAAGTGGTTTTGGAACTTGAGAGAGATAATATAAATTTTGGTTTAGACTTTAATAAAGAAATGTATTTGTAAAGCCATGAGAACTATTTTCTTTACAAAGTAACATTTTAAGTTAAACCATTTAATTCATATACCGTTGAATGTCCAAACCATTCAAGTTTTTAGAAGTTATGGTTTTAAATTATGATTTTCAAAATATTATGCTTTGAAATATTTGACTTTCAGACGTTATGAAGTTAAAGCATTATGATTTTGGAAAAGAATTATATTTGGGATAAGTGATAAAATATGGTTCTGGGTTTTGAAATGATATCGTATTCATGGTTATGAAATGGAATGTTTATTCTGATTTTTAAAGTATAACCTATTTTTAAATGACCGCGGTGTTATAATAACGATGGGTTGGCAAAGAGACCGAGATCGGATATGGACATACTCTCTGTCGATACCGAAAACCACTTTGACTAACCGTGTACGCGGTGGAGATTCCAGAATGAAGTAGGTGGTGGCGACGTTTCCTGTAAGGTAAATACGTGGACCCGACTCCCGTGAGTTGGCATAAGGTGGCTAAAACAGGAGCGATTCTCAGGCCAATGAGGTCATTCCTCTGATCGGACCCTCCTCTTCGATATTATACTTTGATTTTGGATTGATTCAGTGGCCACTTCTATATTTTGATTTTGGGGAGTTAGTCCGAGGTGGGCGGTAACTGCGGCTACGCGTTTCCACCAGCCTGGATAGCAATTGGTATATCTACCCTGGCATTGCCTAGTTGTGCCGTGTCACCTACCATACCGAGCCTTTACTACGAGTTTCTATTTGTGTCGTACCTATGGAGTATCCTCTGGTAGCTTCCCGATCAGGAGGTATTACGGTACTGTATAGACTATTGGCATTATTTGTGTTAAGGGCTATATGGGTAACCCCTTAACGCTATTAAAAAGTAAGTTTATTTTATAAATAGACACTATTATAATAGCGCAATATACTACATAGTAAATAGTTTAACGGATCCTTAGGAGATGTAAATCCCGAACATCTCTTGAGTTATTGTACTCATATTTATTTCTGTTAATTTAACTCACATAAGATCTTTTAGTCTGACTCGAGTGTTTTTGTCTTTTCAAATTCGCTCGGGTCAGTCCGAGCGTTTCAGGATAGAAGACTTTATCTTTGAAGGACGAAGACGAAGGAGTCGTATTATTATTATCTATAGTATTGCACCACACTCATACTGTTCCGCTGCATTGATTGTATTGGTATGTGTAACTCTGATATTTATTGTATAAAGCAAATCAAGTGTTTGTAAACTGTTTTGAACTGTATATTTATTATTATATTTTATCCTTCCGCTGTGAGATTCTGTTTTGTTTTTATTTCTTCTCTGTTTTTCTTATTTACCCCATAACAATCCGCCCTTGCGTATGCTTTGAATTGGCACGTGTGTCGGTTTAAAGTGTGCGAAAAGGCGGGATGTTACAGGCTGTATGCAGGGCCACTCAGTATATACTTCGATGTAGAGGGATACTTACAATTCAAATTACAAATAGCCATAGGCATGTTCCGACCTCATATACTATCAAGTCAAGAAAATACAACAAAAATATTAGCAGGGCAGTATGACTTGGGCACCAGACAATATTCACCGTTGTATCTCTTCATATGCATCAACACCATAATATTGCATACTGGTTAGCACAAATGCAGCAAGGTTAACAAGTGATAACAATATCTCTTTTAGAGGCCCATAAGCAAGGTTAATTTCTTGAATTCTCCCGCCTCAATTTCGAATTTTCCCGCTCCAATTTTGGGATTCCTCCTTCACTCAAACTTCCCGTCGAAGAAGCGTCGGTAATCCACCCACGTTAAATAGATAATACAGATAAATGACGTCTGGCAGGATCCAAGGGTTTAGGTACAATGATGAGAAAGAAATTCTAGGGATCCGCATGCATTTTAGGACTATAAATAGAAAAGGCACTGTAGCATGAAAGGGGTTTCTTCCTCTTCTAACATTTTTCTTCTGTTGGAAACCTTTAAGCTTCAACTTTACTTTCTACCATGAATTTCTATACCAAATCGTTGAAAAAGGAAGAAAGAGAAAGGTTTCCAATGGACGTAGGATTTTTTGAAATCCAAACAACATAAATCGCGTGTCCTTTACTATTTCATGTTATTTCCTTGTTAGTTATAGTACCAAACTCTTTCTTTACTGTACTTGAATTAAAGATTGGTTAGATCTGACTCTTTAACAAATAGTTAAAGTGCAACTAGTCAACTATGTAAGCGTTCAACGGCATGATCACCACCTCATGGAAAAATTAAGATTAGTTTTGCCGGTTCAAAATCAACAAAGTAATTAGTGAATCGATTATTTTGTGTACGTTATCAAGGAGTTGAAGGATAAAATTGTTCCTCAAAATATACGTATTAATCAATTAATTAATTTTATTTAGTAAATTCATTTATTTAATTAAATCTTTAAATTAATGCTAAAATTTATAATAATTCATCTTAAACAAATTTAAGATAAATATATGACCCTAACATTCATAGTTACATACATATATCAATGCATAAATAAGAGTTAATTAATTAACTTTTAGTAAATTATTTAATTTAATTAATAATTTTGTTAAATACACGAATTTTGTAGTTAATTATTTTAGTTTTTCAAAATAATTGTGAAAAATTTGAGTTCAATTTATGACTATTATAGAATTTTCATTTTTATATTTTAAACTTTATTTTTAAATTTATAATATATTTTTAATTTTCAATGTAAATTTTGAAAATTAGCCCAAGGCTTAAAATAGTCCTTTACAATTTGGCCAACCTTTGGTCCTACTCTACCTATTGGGCCAGGCTAATAGCCAGAGTGGGGAGAATACATGATATTCAACCCCAAGTTTAGATGCTACTTTTCTAGATACCCATCAGATATGTAAGCTTAATTAATTGGCTATAAAGTTGCTACTTAGGCTACATAGACTATTAAGGTTCTACTACCATTAAAGGATCCGAAACGGTTAACAACGGGGTAAAACGATAGATTCAATTCCCCCCCCCCCCCCCATGATCATTGTGAGTCTATGAGTCTAATTGGTTTCACTAGATCCAATCAAGAAAAATAAGATCCAATTAAATTTTACTTTCTGATTTAATTTATTTAATTTATGTTTATTAAGTATAAACGTTAAAAAATATGAATATATCAAATGTATTCATATTTCTAAAGAGTGTATAAAAAGCGGATGCATATATTGTTACTAGATCTAAATGTAATCACATCAAGATCTAAAAGGAGAAAGATAAAAAGGTGGTATCATCAATTAATTACACCTTCCTATTTTGCAAACTTTTTACTAAAACTATACCTAATTATTAGCCAAAATGATGTATTAGGGTAAATGTTCGGCTATATTAGCAATAAAAGGTAAGTGAAAGTAAACCAAGGTCATAATCATAGTGGAATCAATAATAAAATGCTATCATATATTCAATAGGAGTAACTACGCAATTTAAGTCAAATGCAAGTCCTTTACTATAAAACTCTAAATTATAATTTGCTGCAACAACCATGAATCACCAATTCAAAACTCACTTTACAAATTTAGAGGAAAATGGAAATGAAAGAGGAGGACTTGAAAATTTGTCGCAATTGCTTTAATTCTTGTCATGCAATGGTGTTAGTCGTTCTTTGATAGCTTTCATAGGAGCACTCCCTAATATCTTTAAGAAACTCTCCGCGATGGATATGGAACTCTTCACGATGGCGTTATGGCTTTCTCTCACAACTATTCCAAGAACAGTACCTCAATTGCTACAATAGCCTTGCAACGAGTTTTTAAGATTCCCCACGTTGGCTTTGATTCAATAAAATGTGATGAACTTATGGAACTCTTCATGATGGCTTAGCTTTAACACATGGGAACAACACATGATGATGAAACTCTTCATAATGGCCTGGCTTTTACACTTGGGAACAACACACAATGACCTTTTGAAACTCTTCATGATGGCTTTTGTGCTTAGCTCACATAAGCTTCCCACTTGTTAACCTGCGATGACTAGCGTATTTGGGATATAACAATGACATATAATAATAAATTGCTTAACATGATAAAATTAATTAAACGGTAATAAAGTCAATATATACATGTGTAGATATTGAGATTTATATCTATCATGTATATATTCTCTATTTATATGTATATATAAATTTCCTTAATTTAATTTGATTTTGCAAGATGCATGTTTGGTTACAAAACATTATGAAACCTTAAGTACTAATAAAAAAGATTG
Organism: Allium cepa; assembly: GCA_030765085.1. Lineage (NCBI taxonomy): Eukaryota > Viridiplantae > Streptophyta > Magnoliopsida > Asparagales > Amaryllidaceae > Allium > Allium cepa. Next base: position 338,584,511 of record CM060929.1, on the reverse strand, counting down.
ATTACATAACACTTAACATAAACGACTAATGAAAATTTTAAAATTCAAATTTACAGTTAGAAATCTAAATTTGAATTAGAAAATTCTATCCATAATTAAGATTTGACTACATTTGATTAAGGAAATGTACTTAAATGAATTAAGTACTAATATGATATTGTATACAAATAATTGTGAAGTTGTAAATGATTTCAATTATTAAAAGTATATATATACACACACAGGAAAACATATTTAAATTTGAATTGTTCTAATGTAAACATAAGATTAACATATTTGTAGATAATTTTATATGTAAATATATGATAAATATGTGTGTATGTATATGCATACACATAAAATGTTTAACTTTATAATGCAATTTAAAACAAAATAATTAAAAGAAATTATAGAATCAAATGTACACATAAGTTTAGAACAAAATGTTAATGTATTTCATGTTTAAAAATGATTCAAAACAATGTTATATAATTAATTAAAATCAAAATTTACCTTAGAAAATTATTACATATATATTGAATAAATTTATGGATGAAATTGTAATTTTACGCGCATAAAAAATTTCAGTTTTAAACTAATGAATTTAATCAAATCATATCGTCTAATTAATTGTTTAAAATGTGATGTTAATTATAAATCATTGTCAAGCAAATATATATATATATATATACATATATATATATATATATAAAATCGTTTTAGAAAGATAAAACAAAACTAGATATGAAAAGAATTTTTACCTTTATGAATCTAGCTAATAAGTTACACTTTGATTTGAGATTTCTCCTCAGATCTCTTGGTAGATCCACACCTTGCTTTTTAAGAGAAAGATGAACCACTTAATTTTAATTTTATTTGTTGTTTTAATTTAAGGTGGAGTTGATTTTGTTTTGGAATGGAAGATTTTATTTTCGGCCATGGCAATAGAGAAGAGGAGTGAAAAAGTGAATGATAGGAAGAATAGATGAAAATGAATTAGTAGATTTTTTTTTTTTTAATTGGAAGACCTTTTCTTTTCTTTCAAATGAAACATTACTAATTAATTCCCTTAATTTCTCTCCCCCCATCTCTCTCTCCATGATGATTTGACCAGCCATGCATCAAATTGGAAATTTTTTCCATAAATCCCTTTATACAATTATCTTTTACCTAAAATTATTTAATAATCGATATCATATATTGATGTGTGCAAATATAACTTTTATATATGCATTCAAATAATTCGAAACAACTTCCAAACATTAAATAAATTAAAAAATAGTTTATATTTCTATTATATTAATTAATCTACAATATTTATAAATTAGCTAAATCATGTGGTCTTTTTAGAATTAGGGACTAATTTTGAACCAAACAAATATTAGCATTTAAATTTCAGCTTAGTTAGTAGTGTGACAGTTTGGTCGAATTCATTGCTTGTAGATGTTTAAAATCCAGTTTCTCATTTCTTAAATGGTACTTTTAGCAATGATTATTTACACACATTCTCTTTTTCATCACCGTATTACTTTAGGATTTATGGGATTTGGTCTTAATCAAAATTCTAATATCATCCATATTCAACTCAGTTAGTTCATAAGCAAAGTCCTCAGTTAAGTAGTAACATTTTTTATTAACTGTACTACCATGCCTAGATATATTGACTTCGGGTTGTCTAATTAACCATGATACAAAACTAATATAACCGAGGAGAAAAATTCTTCATTGAATGGTATTTCTTCTAATGCTTCAACTCGGACCCAACTATAGTCACTCGGTGGACTGCCATACCATGATTTAACCATGATCAAAGTAGAGTATTCACATCGAAGTTCCACGGTATTTCCAAGTCAGGGAACTATGTAACATCATCATATTGATATTTATATTTAACCTAATTGTTATTAACTAATAGGACTCTCGGATTAGTCACTTCATAGTTACCCAATAATAGGTACATAAACCCGTGGTGCCCCAGTAGCCATGATTAATTTACTGCTCAACATTTGAAAAGCGTTATACATTCTGATCTCAATGGATATATCGATATCATTTCTTATCGGGAATATTTAAAATAAAATATCATTATAGTTTGTGACTAACTATTCATGATTGCAACTGTTCGCAACTGTAATCACATAATATTTTATATTAGGATTGTCTTATTATATACTTTAAGTTAACTATTTAATTAAGTATATCATAATATAACTAAGTATTCCAAAGGAAAACAAACCCATTAGCATGATTAAGATTGACTATGGAGTTAGATATATATATATATATATATATATATATATATATATATATATATATATAATTACATAATTATCCCTACGGTATACCACTAACTCTTTAAATTGCAAAAATCTTTTCCTTTTTAACTTCTAACCCTGGATTCCAAACTACTAAGTTCAGTATGTTATTTTGGGTCTAAACACATTTCAGATCAAATGGAAAAGGTTTCGTGATATACAACTGTTTGCAAAACTTCATTTTTTTTCAACTTAGTTGCATTTACTTAATTAAATAAATCCAATATTTAAAATGTTTCTAAGTATAGTAAAATTAGGATCGTAAAAATTTGCTAATGCACCATGTTGTGGGTTCATTTCTTTGTAATGAGACTATCCGCTCATTTTCAATCTATCAATGCAACTCCAAAAAATATATTTTAACCATTACATTAACATAATACATCCCACATTATTTATTCGTTTGCATTTCAAGCAATACTTACAAGAAACCATTACATGGTTCATAATTTATTCTTGAGCAGTTTTATGGGTTCGTTAGCAACAATGTGTTCATACACTCATGTCTATATAATCTACACAACCTAAACTAATCCTAAACTCATTCAACTATATACTAATCTCTTTTTTTCCTCTACACACACACACAAAGAGATACATACATTCATATATAAATATATATAATACATACATACATACATACATAGATATATGTATGTATGTATGTATGTATGTATGTATGTATGTATGTATGTGTGTGTGTATTTGTGTATACGTGTGTTTGTTAAAAATTGGATCTTTATTAATGGCGCTAAGAATAACTAAATTATTGCCTTCTTGAAAAGCCTTACCGTTGTAGTAAGAAAAAAGCGTATGATGTCTTTGAATAGAATACAAGGTACAATCTTGCATACAAAATAAATATAACAATTTGTTTAATAAACTGATAAGCACATCTGCTGGACCCATAAACTCCCCATATATTATCTATCTCGTCTTTAGCTCATTCTTCATATTGAAACCTTAGTCGTCATCCACTATCACATAAGCTGATGCCCCTATTGCTATAGAATTTGTTCATTTTTAATATTTTTGGTCCCCTTTTTCCTTGATTTAACCATCAGTTAAGTTACTTCAATTTGTATTAAATTTTCTCTTTTGATTTTGGTTCTGCTTTAATCTTTGAATATTCTCTTTTTTCTTTAATTAGAGATGTGGTAGATGGTTGTTTATATTTTGGGCTATTTATATATTCCGAATAATTGAGGACTATGAGAATATATCATATTTCTTTCCACCGTGCTCCCATGTACGATGAAATGAAAATTCCTTATGACTGAACCAAATCAAGCGGCTTAAATTGCATTTGAACTGGTACAACTTGACATGATAATAATGTGCACCTCTTTGGTTTCAAGTAGCAAAAATGGTTGTAGTTGGTTATCATCCATCAAAACAATAACTTTGACAATGTTTCTTCCAATGTTTTATGATTTAACCACGGTTAAATCATAGATTCATAAGTAGGTGTCATTCCTATTGGCAATGACTCTATCCAAAAAAAATGCTGATATATCTTTATGCATTAACGTCATCTTCATTGTGCATGACATTTTGTTTTCAATAGTCATAGTATAGAAATGTTTATGTGAACAATATTTGGCTCTAAGTCAGCAGTAAAATAAGTTGTTCTTTGTAAGAAATTATCGAGTGATCGTTAATATATAAGTGGCGTGCAACTCTTATACAAATAACCAATACAAAATCATATGGGATATTAGCTTGCTATCCCAATTGTCAAACTTGTCCAATAAACTGGTTCATTTAAAGTAATGGAAATAATTAGAGGACAGTAGAACACCAAGATATTTAATAGAAAGAATACTCCCACATTAATGTTGTCTAAAATTTCCTTCTTGTTGTTACAAAAGTAAGATTTTGATCCAATTTGATTTACTTTCAGCCCAACATTTCTATTTAAAATTTCTAAGATGTTAACAATACATTGAGCACTTAGTAAACTTATAGAAGAAAATACCATGCGATCATTTGCATATAGTAAATGGAATATACTTGACTATACTTTATTAATAGGAATGTACCTCTTTTAATAGATTTCTCTAACCGAAGTAATAAGAACTCCATAGTTAGACAGAAGGATAAGGTCATGGGGTTGCCTTATCCCCTTATTAGAGTATATGAATCCTCTAGGAGCCCCTTGTTATATAGAGAATGTAGGAGTTGAAATGCAATCATAAATCAGTGTGATAAGACTGATAGAGAACCCTTTAAGCGTACGGAAAATAAATTCTTGTATTATCATGCAATACACTTCCTACATATCAATCTTGATGCAATTTTCTTCATCCCCCATTTTGAAGTTCCTAATAAGCTCATATGCCAACAATATATTATTATTAATATTCCTTCCTACAATAAAAGATATCGAGCTCTAAATATAAAGTGCTTTAAAAAGGTTTTATTCTAAAGAAAATTAATTTTGACATTATGTTATAAACCATATTACAACTACAACCAACTTATGGATAAGTTGCGAGAATTATCTTTCTTGGGTATGGGAGTCATAAAAATGTGATTTATTACCTTTAACGGCTTGCAAGATCGGAACATTTCCTAAATTACATGGACAAGTTCATGTTTAATATCTTCCGAGTGAATTTTAAAAACTTAAAAGTTAATCCATCAGGTCCTTTTGACTTGGAATTATCTACTGATTAAACAACACTTGTAATTTATTTTTAAGTAACCCCTGTTAATAAATAATTTTTTCCATACTCATTTACTAGTTTTTTGCAATTTATATGATCAAATCGGTATAGACTCGGTAGCATCATATATAGTGCATATTTACTTATTGCCTCATGCTATATTAGTGTCATATCATGAATGAATTCATCATTTTGATTAAATAACACTCGAATATTGTTCCTGTGTCTTATTCTTAAAAGAAAATTTAAAGCTAGCTATTATCACCTTCCTACTACAAGTTGAATTTTTCTTTCTGCTTTGAGTTTATGTATTAAATTAATATCTGCATATGTCATTTCAAATCAAAGCATGTTGTTACCTTTGAATTTTACAATAGCTCATTTTTTTGCTACTAGAACCGCATTTGTGTATTGTTCTTCCAAATTTTGATGATTTTTATTCTTTGACTCTTCTCCTATTCCATTATTTAAGATTTGTTCTAATAATTTTCAGTTTATAAACAAATTTATGCATAGCATCCGCTCATTTCTCAGTTTATATTCCTTGAATAACCTATTCATAATAGCCTTCGTGATTATATCATGTGTTAACATATCTGAATGGTTTTCTTTTTTAGATATCTTTGCATAGGTTAACGAGAATTGGATTATGGTAACTTAATGGAGAATTGAGTTTAACAACAACACGACCATTGATGGTGGTAAGTAATTCATCATTGATAAGAATTTGATCAATATACGTAGCTATCTATTGTCTTCTTCATGGAAAGTTATAACCCTTTGTATTTGCCTTTGCTTGACCACATGTAAATTAATAATTATTAAACACCCAATATGTGCGAGCGGAACAAACAACCCTCCTTTTTTGTTTCTTCGGTTTAATGCATTATTAAAATCACCATCTACAATCTAAGGTTTATTTCCTTTACTAGAGATATCTATAATACATTGCCACAACAGTTCTCTATTAGATAGTAAATTACTTGCATAAAGAGCTATTAGAATCATCCCAAAACCACTTTTATTTTTTTGGCAAGCAAGTTATATGTTATGGGTGTATTATGGTTGGTTCTAGCTACCACACTGTAGAATCAAGGAGAAGAAGTAGCATTTCTTTAGATCTATGATCATTACTTTATAAACTTCTATATGTTGAAATATTAAACTTGATTTGTTAATTTCTAGAAGTTTCTTATTATTAAAGTTTCTAGAATCTTCTTGTATAGAATTTGGAGAGAGCTCTAGAATTTTATTAGTTGCCAAAAATAAGAATTGTATAAAAGTCATGTTTCTAGAGTTGCCTAAAAAGAAAATTCTAGAATTGTCAAATGAGTCATGCTTCTAGAATATTCTATTTCTAGAATGTTCTATTGAGTCATATAAATAGAGGAGCTCTCCCCTCATTTTGTAATAAAAGCAATCAATAAAGTAAGAAATAAATCATTAATAAAGAAAAGTTTTCTACAACAAAATAAAATAAAAACTCCTCTTTCTTATATTCTCTCCCTCTTTCTCCAAAATATTCAACAAACTGGTATCAGAGCGAGGATCTTTTAGAAGATAGAGATGGAGAATAATGGCGTTCCCTTACAAGTTCCAATGCTTACCAAGAACAATTATGATAATTGGAGTTTAAGGATGATGGCTCTCCTTGGAGCACACGACGTGTGGGAGATAGTTGAAAATGGCTATACCGAACAGAAGAATGAAGATGGTTTATCTCAAATTCAAAGAGACGGTTTGAGAAAATCAAGGACAAGGGACAAGAAGGCTCTTTGTCTAATTTATCAAGCATTGGATGATGACACCTTTGAAATTTTTTTTGAATCAAAGTCGGCCAAAGAAGCGTGGGAGAAGCTTCGAACGTCTTACAAGGGAGCTGATCAAGTCAAAAAGGTACGTCTTCAAACTTTAAGAGGAGAGTTTGAAACTTTGCATATGAAAGAAGATGAACTTGTTTCTGATTACTTCTCAAGATTTCTAGTGGTTAGTAATAATCTTAAAAGAAATGGTGAGAAGTTAGATGATGTAAGAATTATGGAGAAGATTCTTAGATCATTAGATCCAAAGTTCGAACATATTGTCGCCATCATTGAAGAAATAAAAAACTTGGAGACCATGTCAATAGAGGAACTTCTAGGCTCATTGCAAGCTTATGAAGAAAAGAAAAGGAAGAAGGAAGAGACTGTGGAGCAAGTCCTTAAGACAAGGATTGATTCAAAAAAGGAAGAAAGTAATCGAAGCCAACAAAGATGGGGTGGTGGCCAAGAAAGAGGAAGAGGTCGTGCATATGGACATGGACGAGGTTGGAGGCCCAACTATGAAAACAATAACAACAACAACAAAAGAGGAGAAACCTCAACAAGAGGTCGTGGAAGAGAGAATTCAAGGCATGACAAGTCACGTGTTAAATGCTACAATTGTGAGAAATTTGGACATTATGCTTCTGAATGTAGAGCTTCAAAGCATAAAACAATTGAAGAGAAGACCAATTACGTTGAAGAAAAATGCCAAGAGGATGGTACATTATTACTAGCTTACAACGAAAATGAAAAAAGAGAGGAAAACCAATTTGTACCTAGATAGTGGTGCAAGCAACCATATGTGTGTAAGAAAAAATATGTTTGTGGAGCTTGATGAATCAGTGAAGGGAAATGTGGCATTTGGAGATGAATCAAAGATAGCAGTGAAAGGTAAAGGAAAGATTCTTATCCGATTGAAGAATGGAGAGCACCAATTCATTTCCAATGTTTACTATGTGCCAAACATGAAGAGCAACATTTTGAGCTTAGGACAACTCTTAGAGAAAGGTTATGATATTCGATTAAAAGATAATAATCTTTCTATAAGAGATGGTGCAAGTAACTTCATTGCAAAGGTACCAATGTCAAGGAATAGAATGTTTATGCTCAACATTCAAAATGATGTCGCACAATGCCTTAAGGTGTGATATAAAGATATTGCTTGGCTTTAGCATCTTCGTTTTGGACATCTTAACTTCGGAGGACTAGAGTTGCTATCCAAGAAGGAAATGGTAAGAGGATTACCATGCATAAGCCATCCAAATCAAGTGTGCGAAGGATGCTTACTTGGAAAGCAATTTAAAATGGGCTTTCCAAAGGAGTCATACTCAAGGGCTAAAAAGCCGTTGGAACTCACACATACGGATGTGTGTGGTCCAATCAAGCCAAGTTCACTTGGTAAGAGTAACTATTTTCTTCTTTTCATCGATGATTTTTCAAGAAAAATATGGGTGTATTTTTTAAAAGAGAAATCAGAGGTTTTTGAGAACTTCAAAAAGTTCAAGGCCCATGTTGAGAAGGAAAGTGGCCTTATGATTAAAGCCATGAGATCTGACCGCGGAGGAGAGTTCACATCAAAAGAATTCCAAAAGTATTGTGAAAATAATGGAATCAGACGACAACTGACAGTGCCTAGGTCTCCCCAGCAAAATGGAGTAGCAGAAAGGAAGAATAGGACAATTCTCGAAATGGCAAGGAGCATGCTCAAAAGTAAGAGGTTGCCAAAGGAATTTTGGGCGTAAGCTGTGGCATGTGCAGTTTATCTATCAAACCGATCTCCAACAAGAAGTGTGTGGGGAAAGACACCACAAGAAGCATGGAGAGGAAGGAAGCCTGGTATTTCCCATCTAAGAGTCTTTGGAAGCATAGCTCATGTACATGTACCAGACGAGAAGCGAAGCAAATTGGATGACAAAAGTGAGAAGTATATTTTCATCTGTTATGACACCAACTCTAAAGGATATAAGCTCTACAATCCTGATACGAGGAAGATAATAACTAGTCGAGATGCAGTGTTTGATGAAGAAGGAGAATGGGATTGGAGATCACATAATGAAAATTACAACTTCTTTCCATACTTTGAAGAAGATGAAATATCACAACCAAGGATCGAGCAATTAAGGGAGGAGCCTACTTCCCCACCAGTTCCTCCTACCCTAAGCCGTCAAGAAGATGAGAGCTCAAGTGAAAGGGTACCACGTTTTAAAAGCCTTCAAGAAATTTATGAGGTAACAGAAAATCAAGACAATCTTACTCTCTTTTGTTTATTTGCGGATTGTGAGCCTATGAACTTCCAAGAAGCCTTGCAAAACAAGAATTGGAAAATTGCTATGGACGAAGAAATCAAGGCCATCATGAAGAATGACACATGGGAGTTAGCTTCACTTCCAAAAGGACACAAGGCGATTGGTGTGAAGTGGGTATACAAAGAAAAGAAAAATGCCAAAGGAGAAGTTAAAAGATACAAAGCGAGATTGGTGGCAAAAGGCTATAGTCAAAGAGCCGGCATTGACTATGATGAGGTTCGCTCCAGTCGCTCGATTAGAAACTGTTAGACTAATAATCTCTTTAGCAGCTCAAAATAGTTGGAAGATACATCAAATGGATGTGAAATCTACTTTCTTAAATGGAGTTCTTGAAGAAGAAGTTTATATTGAGCAACCACAAGGCTATGAAGTCAAAGGAGAAAAAGACAAGGTTTTGAAGCTAAAGAAGGCACTTTATGGGTTGAAACAAGCTCCAAGAGCTTGGAATGCTCGAATTGATAAGTACCTCCAGGAGAGAAACTTCATCAAATGTCCATATGAGCATGCACTCTATATTAAAATCCATAACGGTGATGCATTGATTATATGTCTGTATGTAGATGACTTGATCTTCACAGGTAGCAATCCAAGCATGTTTCAAGAGTTTAAGAAAGAGATGACGAAAGAGTTTGAGATGACTGATATTGGGATCATGTCTTATTACCTCGGCATTGAAGTAAAACAAGAAGATAAAGGCATTCTAATCATTCAAGAAGGCTATGCTAAGGAAGTATTGAGAAAGTTCAAGATGGATGACTCTAATCCAGTTTGCACACCAATGGAATGTGGAACTAGGTTGTCAAGGCATGAGGAAGGAGAAAAAACGGATTCAACACTCTACAAAAGCTTGGTTGGAAGCTTGCGATATTTAACGTGTACAAGACCTGACATTCTATACGCAGTAGGAGTTGTGAGTCGATACATGGAAAACCCAACAATAACTCATTTGAAGGCAGCAAAGAGGATTCTTCGCTATATTAAAGGCACAACAAACTTTGGATTGTACTACTCTACTTATGATAATTACGAGCTTGTTGGATATAGTGATAGTGATTGGAGTGGAGATATGGATGACCGAAAAAGCACAAGTGGCTTCGTGTTCTACATGGGAGATACGGCCTTCACATGGATGTCGAAAAAACAGTCGATTGTCACTCTTTCCACATGCGAAGCAGAGTATGTGGCTGCTACTTCATGTGTTTGCCATGCAATTTGGTTACGAAATCTACTAAAGGAGTTGAAACTACCACAAGAGAAGCCGACCAAGATTTTCGTGGACAACAAATCAGCAATTGCTTTGGTTAAGAATCCAGTTTTCCATGATCGAAGCAAGCATATTGATACACGCTATCACTATATTAGAGAGTGTGTCTCCAAAAAGGATGTGCAACTAGAATACGTGAAGACACATGATCAAGTAGCTGATATCTTCACCAAGCCTCTCAAGCATGAAGATTTTGTCCGGTTGAGAAATCTGCTTGGAGTCGCAAATCAAGTTTAGAAGGGGGTGTTGAAATATTAAACTTGATTTGTTAATTTCTAGAAGTTTCTTACTATTAAAGTTTCTAGAATCTTTTTGTATAGAATTTGGAGAGAGCTCTAGAATTTTATTAGTTGCTAAAAATAAGAATTGTATAAAAGTCATGTTTCTAGAGTTGTCTAAAAAGAAAATTCTAGAATTGTCAAATGAGTCATGCTTCTAGAATATTCTATTTCTAGAATGTTCCATTGAGTCATACAAATAGAGGAGCTCTCCCCTCATTTTGTAATAAAAGCAATCAATAAAGCAAGAAATAAATCATCAATAAAGAAAAGTTTTCTACAACAAAATAAAATAAAAACTCCTCTTTCTTATATTCTCTCCCTCTTTCTCCAAAATATTCAACAGTATATTATTTACCAATTTCATATTGAACGTATCAATTTCTTTGTTTGTAAGTTTTTATCTCTAATAAGCCTATAACGGTTGGCCTATACGAGAAAAGGAATTTCGATACTTATGTAATCTAAAATAGACATTGAACCCCTTACATTCCACATAATAATATTCATTTACCCGGTGCATTATCTCTTGTTCTTCTTTTAGGAGGGGGCTTAATCATCATTTCCTTTGTTTTTTTTTCTTTTCAAATGGAAGAGAATGCTGCTTAACAGAGCTCGGGCGGAGTTGGCTGAGGCTGCTTGCATGGGGCGAGGGTAGAGGACAGTGGTCAGAGAGGGGAAACGAAGGTAGGCCGGGGTGCGAGTTGCAGTCAGAGGAGAAGGCTGGAAGCTTTAGGCATGTGGTTGCCATAGAGGGGCTTGGCACGACAGAGAGGAATGGGTGGCTATCTGGTGGTGGGGTAGGCTTCAGTGGTGGAAAGGATGCTCTGCTCATTTATGATGGAGGTTCGGAGCAAGGAGAAGACTGGCGGTTGCTTCCTCGGCTCGGAGCAGAAGATGTGGGTGGAGCAAGGTGTTGGTGGCGAAGCAATGGAAGGCGGCAAGGGTGTTAGGTGGCAGTCAAGTAGAGAGGCAATAAGAAAGGGTGCTAGAAGGTGATTATTGGGTTTGATGGAGGAACAGTGCGCGGAGTCTGGGGAAACTGCTGCTTCGGTGATGGGGTTCTGGGAAGGTCAATGGGCGTTGAAGGGTTTGCTGAGGAGGGTTCTGCGGTGTTAGCGCTAGGAAGATGGCGTGGGTTGAGTTCGGAGAATGGGAGAGCAACTTCTCAATGCAAAAGAATGCAAACTGATGTAGTACAGATACACGCACGCACACAACTTGCAGACAGAAACAAATAGAAAGGGAAAAATGAAAGAGAGAAGAAAAAACGAATCACAAACCAGAAAATATAGGATAGTTGGAATTGAAAAGCCAGATACGTTTGAGTTGAAGGAAAATATTAAAAGCAAATGGCTATTTATATTCAACCGGTAGACAAAGGGCACAGGGAAATCAAAGGTAAAACTTTGGATACCAATACAGCCGACCGTTTCATAGATTCCGCCCCATATCGGATACCAAAATGCACAAATGAATATAACGCGGAGATCAGCACAACGAGGTGAACAGAATGGTACAAAGATATGAGTGATACGACCTACCTATCAAAACTCGATTTTCGCTGCCAAACTACTGCTAAACTGCCAAAAATAAGATAAACGGAGCTAGAGCCATTCGAATTTGGCAAAATGAAATATGAAGTCTCACTCAGAAAATGATTTAAAATTTTCTTATATAAAAATATTCAGATTTCAAAAATATTTTATTTCCATCAATTTAACAGATTTTAAATTTTAAATTGAAATTTCACAACCAAACAAACTTCATATTTTCCAATGAAAACATGATACTTGCTATGTTTAAATAGATGTATTCCAAATATCAAAATTTTGTTGATAAAATTTTATTTTTTATTTTCATAAAAATTTAATTAATTACGTTATTTAAAATCGTTAAAATTTCCAGGTTGTTACAAGGAAACTTCTTGTTTTAACACCCTTATACTATAGGTGTTTGGACAAGTGACCTCAACATATTTATGCTAACTCAAAACTTAATATTATCACATTAATTATGGTTTATGTCTAGGACTTATTTAATTCTTTTTAGGTTAAATTTGAGGATGATATCTTACCAAGATTAATGAAAGGGATTCAACAAAAATACAGCAACTATTCATTTCTTTAATAAATATGCATCCATTAAAAAAACAAAGCATACAATAACAAATAAATTATTAAAAATAATGATTGCATCATGATACATGAATATAACTATGTTCATTAATAATTTATTTATTACTAAAGAGAAACAACAATGGGACAACATATAAGCATCAAAATAATAGTAAATAAATAAGTGGAGTATCTTATAAGGTCAATTTATTAGTGGATTGAGTTAATTAATTAACTTGTCCCATTAATCTATCATGCCCTTACTTAGTATCCATAATCATGATATATAAACATATTTTATTATAAATCCAAAGTATCATACTCCACTCACCTCAAGTATATGAAGTAGAAATAAAATAAGCCTCTAATAGCATCCAGTGACTATTTGCAAAGAAGTCTCATTCATTAGGATAAAGTTAATCATTTTCAAATAAATGCATTGATAGGTTCTCCGTCTCTTTCCAATTGAATCATTTCTTTTTAAAACAAAACTCCATAAATAGTGTTGGGTAATCTTCCATACTTAATTACTTGCTACACACACATACATATGTAGTCTTGAACATAAGCAGAGGAAAGTCAACACCTAACTGCATTAGTTGCAAAAATTACATTAATGGATAAAAATTCATTAATTAACATTAAGTCTGTTCCTTAACATTATATTTTATTATTACTTACAATATTCAATACAATTTGTTTGTGTTAGTAGATAAGAATTGAATTTTATTAATCAATATTAAGTTTGTCTTTTATTTAAACTATACTTTAAAATAGTTAATGACATCAGTTGGAATCAATTTACTTTTAATGACTTCAATGTTATTAATTAATATTAAATCTCTTTCTTTTGAACGTTTATATTATTTGCACTAATTTGCATTTAGTGTATTCATATAACTTAAATCGAATTAATTCCCATTTAATTATGCATTAATTGTAATTAATTCTCATTTATTATACTCGTTAATTCTTTTTATTTTAAACTGAAGAATCTAGATTATATGAATTAGTTTTATATATACATCTCACATCATACAAAATTATTTATTAACGCTGGTAGGCACCCAAGGTAGGCAGGTTCTATCGTTAACAATTATTGAACTTGCATATATGTATGTGTGTGTGTGTGTGTATAATCTTATAATTTAGTTTATTTCTCCATTTTCATTTAGGATATTTAATGCATTCAGTGCTATTTTTCAACTTTGAGCATAATTTCCCCACTAAGTACATTTTTATGCTAAATAATGAAACTCATCCCTTCATTATTATTTGCATATTTTTATACAACCTTCATTTTAATTTTATTTGTTTTTACACAAAAAATACATTTTTATCTAAGGGAATTAGGAAAAAACACAAATTTTGAAAAAAAAAATTAGGCTAACGGACACCAAGTTTCATTTTTAGGCTGAAGGAAAAATGCTAATTATAATTAGCATTATATTCAACTTTTACACTATACAAAATGCTAGTTATATCTAGCATTATATTCAGTTTTACACTATACAAAATGATAGTTATAACTATCATTATCCTTCAGCCTAAACAACAAACTTGTTGTCCTTCAGCCTAATTTTTTTTAAGTTTGTCCTTATGCCTATTTTTCTGTTTTATTTACATATATTAAATTCTCTTTTTAACGATCTCACTGCATAAGTTCCTTTTTGCTTAAACTAATTAGTTTCACATATGTATATGTATACTCTTCAAGTTATGCTACTAAAATTCATACACACACACACACACACACATATATTCTTAATACAATTAAATTATTGTTAACTCAGGTAATCTCTCTTATTCGAAATACGCTAACTTCAATTTTTATTACCAAAATCCATTAACCATCTTTTGTACAAAATCTTATGTTATTAGTTTACGGTTGACAAATTCCCCTTTTGACATGTGAAAATAAAGATTCCATCATTTTAACATATTTATGCATTATTTCTCTTCTGCTGACATGAACTAAATATAAACAATGTATATAGCATATTTTTCAAAATCTTACATCTTTAATTCATATAATTGGTTACAATTTCATTATACAATACGTATTGCATATAACTTTAATAATAAAGACACAAAATAATAATATGGGCTGTCAATGACTATACTAAAATTCCAAAGCCGTCTGTATTTGTTTTTGAAATATGAAAAATTATCCAATATCTAAAAAATGGATACGGATGCGGATACAGCCATATCTGTATCCGATAATTATCCGTCCGATTTTTATCAATACTATAGCTATTTTTTATGCATTTAAGTATATAACATGACTGTCTACACTATTTTCTATAAGTAAAAAAATTAATATCTATATAAAAATCTATATTTGTTGCTTAAAATTATTTTTCTCGGTCTATATTTTATTATTTATAACTTTAATACTAAACAGGAGTTATTATAAATCAAAATTTAATTTATTTTTTTAGATTTATTTGTTGTGAACTAGTCAAAGAATATCCGATAGATATATGATATTTGTTCGTATCCGTGGATACGGATACCTGATATTCGAAAATGATTTTGAATATGGATATGGATATGAAAACATCTCAACCCATATCCAATCGTTTACATGCCTAATGATAATTATTCTCTTAATTAACAAATTTAGTAGCAATCTTCTCTATATGCATTCATCTATTTTACTCAATCATAAAAGTTGATTAAAAAATTATTATAATTTGACCTATTCAAAACCTAAACTTTCAAATCTTCGAATCAATGAAATAGAACTAATACAATATTCATGATATACCAATGTAATGGTAGAGAAATCCTTAATCCCTTCATTAGAATATCCGAATTCAAATAATTCCACCTAACTAACAACAAATAAAATCGACTAGAATTACATTACTCAACAGATCTGAATTAGAATTATATTACTCAATAGATCTAAGTCAGATCTAAACTTAGATTCATCTAACTTAACAGTTTTGAAATAAAAATAATATAAATATGATTCATATCTATGGAGATGGAGAAGCTAATATGATATGTATATAAAAGACAAAATTCGGATTTACCTAAGCCTCTAAGCCTTAAAGAATTGCATTAGATCGAATTATATATATAATTTAGAATAAGAAAATATGTCTGGAGGAGAAGAAGATGAAGAAATGGAATCTGTTAGGGTTAGAATTCACACATATGGGAAGTGGGATGTTTAGGGGTGTATTTATAGATAATAGAGAGTTTGAACCAGGTTCATGCTGTCAAATCACGCACAACCAATCGATTGATTCTACTAAGACCAGTCGATTGGTACCCGTAATTGTGCACCATTAAGGCTAATGGTGTTAGCCGTATGGTACCATATTCAATTATTTAAAAATGCATTATTTTATATTATTTAGGCCAGTGAATTATTTTTATTTAAATTTCTTATTTCGTTGATAACTTTTTCATATGGGCTCGGATTGAGACGAATCAAAAATAAAAATTGATTAGCTCGATAAGACGAACAGTTTGATATAATTTTCTTCATCAAATTCCATCGGTTGCAAAAAATCTATTTTATATCCTAATAAATTTTTCTAAATTTGTACCAAAATTCCAGTTTTCACTTCTATAGAATTTAGGGTTATTGAAATATAAGCTATCAAAAAGTCCTCAAGCACATAGTTCACTCTCTCAATTTGAGGATGATAGGCCATGCTCAAGTTCAGTTTTGTGAGTGTTGTAGGCTCTTCCAAATCTCACACATAAAAAGTGAGCATCGATCACTTACAATACTAGAGGGTACACCATGCAACCACACTATTTTCGATACATAAAACATCGCTAAAGATGGAGTGATTCTCAAATCCTTCATCAAAATAAAATGAGCACTTTTTGTCAAGTGGCCTACAATGACCTATATGCTCTCATTCCCTTTTTGACTTCACGCAAACCGTCTAAAAAATCCATGGAAATATATTCCCACTTTCAATGCGATACATGCAAATGCAATAATAAATGACCTGCCTTCTTTTGTCCAACCTTGACTTGTTGATAAGTCATGCATTTATCTAAGAATTCCAAAACATGCCTTTTCATGCACTTCCAACAATAAGTGCGCTTACATCATTGTACCTCTTATCTTATCAGGAATAATTTTCATCTTAGAATGATGGCCCTCTCAAAGTACCTCATTGATTAAATTCACAACTTTGGGAACACAAGATCTTCCCTCTTTACGACGCCAACTCTTTGCATCAATAACATAATGATCGATATAGACTGACTTCTCTCACTTCTCGATCTGGTCCAAGGCTTCTACAATGCTTGCACCAAGCCTTTGGCTAGATCTAATCCATTTAATAAATGTGGGTGTGACCTCTAGTGTTTCCAATAAATTATGCAACACATCATAAGAAGGTTGAAAATCAAACTCCACAATAAACTCTAAACCCTTCCATTCAATGAATATTGAAACCAACCTAGCGCTCCCTTTAATCAATGCATTTGCTATAATATTTCCCTTTCCAAGAGTATAGGAATTCCAAAGTAATAAAACCTTAGGAATTCAATCCATCTTTAGTGCTAAGATCGAGATCTTTTTGGGAGAAGAAATATTCAATGATTGTGATCGATTAATAGCTCAAACCTCTTACCCAATAAATATTGCCTTTATGCCCTTAAAGCAAAGAAGTGGCTTCCAAATTCTAAATCATGTTTTGGATAATTCGTCTAATAGGTCTTAAGTTGCCTACTAGCATATGTAACCACATTTTCTTCTTGCATCAGGACTGCACCAAATCATATAACACATACATCGGTGTGTAGAGTAAATGATTTAGCTCCTTTCAGTATAACAAGAACCGGAGTCATCTTAATGCAAGAGGCTTCACTATGTGCATCCTATAAGGAGACTAGATTCTTCCTTGTTTGTCGAGTCAAAGGATAGCAACCTTTGCAAAGTCCTTAATGAACTTTCCATAATAGCCCACCAAGCCAAAGAAACTATGGACTTGGTTGCATTACTTTGTTCCTTCTAATCTTACACCATTGTAACATCCCGTTACTTGATCAATTATAATAATATTTATTTTGGAATTTTATATAGAACTTAAAATGAATAAATCAATTTTTGAAATTTTAAATTAAATAAATTTAAATTCAAATTATATTTAAATCCTCATTTTTTTATATATAAAGCCAAAATAAATAATAAACGAGGTTAGAAACTAATTTTGGGAATTTTATTGAATTTAACTCAATAAAAGCAATTTTAAAATTTATTTGAAAATAATAATTTTAAATTCAAATTTTAAATTTAAATTACATTTATGAAATGCAAAAGTTGCTTGGAAAATTATTATAGCAAAGTAAATTATATTTGTGGAAATTTTAAATTTAATTTGAAAATAAAACAATTACTTTATAATTGTTGAAAATTTAAAAGTGAAATTCTAATAAAAATTATTACAAACATAAAGTAAAATTTAGAATAAAATGCCTTAAACAGAACTTTAATTAGAGATTAAATAGTAATCGAGAAACAAAGAGGTTAAGGGTTTACAATAATTTGAAGGAAAAAAGTAAATAAACCATAAAATTCTTATTTAACCACCACTTTTATACTTGTCATTTTTGTTATTAAATTTTAAATTACATTATTCCTTAACCCTAAAGAAACCCTACCCACTACACATTTTCTTCTTCCACCCTCCTGCAAAACCAAGCTCCGTTATTCCGACAGTTTCTTTCTTCATCAACAAGATCCACTTCCATTCTACAAGCACCTGGTGAGAGTAATCTTTCTTTTACAAACACACACACATACGTACATATCAAAAATCAGCAAGTATACTACCCTTTATTTGAGTTTAAATCAATGTTAACTTAATTTGATTACCTTCGTCAAAACATTATCTGGTAACATATTATTCTACATCTAAATGCAAAATATAGTATACTTCATCGACTTGCATAGTGCTTCACAGGTTTCACACCAAAATCTCGAATAAGCTGGCAGAGAACCTAATTTGAAACCATATATTAATTTTAGTTTAAACACTGCCTGTAGCCATCACTAGAAGGCCTTAAAGCAAGTAGCAACCGACGTCAAGTCTAGTTATCCGTTTCCCATAGTTCGTGACATAACCGTCGACCTCCCAGGTGACCGAAGTTCAGTTGATCAATCAATAATCTAAAAAGAATGCGTAGAACCTAACATGGTGTTTTATGTTTTTTTTACCATTTTTTCTTCTCTTCTTTTTGCTTGATCTAGGAATTCGTTTCATTTGAACAATAATCTGAAAACATTACTAATATATTGGAATCAAAAGTTAAGCATTAAATAAAAATTATATAAAGATTAAAGCACATATAAACTAAGAGTTCATTTTCCAGTATGTTTGTGTGTATTTATGTATGTATATGCACACACACCTCTTGGTTTCTCTTTCTCTTCCATTGATACTTGACATATTTATGATGCTTTCGAATTGCATTAAACCTATTTCACACCTGATATCATACTAGGATTCACATTCTAGGCTCAAGAACGGAATTGAAGCAGTATATATCACTGTAAACAAAGATTTTGAATTTCGAAAAAAGTACCAAAGAGACCATGTTTGTTAATACCTCCTTCATTTTATCATTTTTTGTTGATTTTATGTTTTAGAACTTTAATTACATCACGTATACACTTGATTTTACGCTAAAGTCAAGATTTATAGTGATGGAAGGATCTTGTAATAGATTCTTTTATTTTGTGGAAATTCATTTTTGCTTTCTTCGAAAATATATAGTGACTTGAAAAATAATTTTAAAAGTCAAAATTTGAATTTTTAAGTCCTTATGAATTTTAAAAATAATTATGATTTACATATGATATTTTAAAAGTAGAAAACTTCAAACTTTTAATAGATGTTAAATTATTTTGAATTTAAATTCAAAAAGAAGTATTTTTCGACTATTAAATAATTTAAAGACGAAAGTTTTGGAAAAATTTAAGTTTATTGATTTGAAAAATCCCAAAAGTATATTTGAAATATTTTGGAATACTTGTCTTTAATAATTAAATTTGAATTATTTGGTTTTATTTTGAACATAAATATGAATGAGAAGGTTTAAATATTTTTAAAGAATGAGAAAATAAATAAGATTCAAATATATTCTTTTGAAAATTCCTTTTGACATAAATCAAGTGGTTTGACATGAAATATATGTTTTAAAAGTTTAAATATGATTTATTTAATTATATTGTGGATTTGAATTTGAATTAAAGGTTAAAATTTTACTTAAATAGTCCAAAATAACTTTGGCTTGAATAAGGTAAATATATTTATTAAGTTAAAGCTAAGAAAATCTTTTATGAAATAGTTTGTATTTTAATCTAAACTATAAGAGATAAATGGTTAATATATATAATCTTTTCTATAAAGAAAATTTAGAGATTTGTTTGAGACACTGTTGAAAATAATTTATAAACAAATTTGGAATCCTTTTTGTATAACAACAAAGGCGTTTTATATTAATTTGAATATCAAATGGCATTAAAGAATACATGCTTGAATTTAAAAGGATATATAACGATTAAAAGTAGATAAATAAAGTATATATACATATCGATATGTATATATTTTTAAAAGAATGAGTATTAGTTTATAATGTACAAGACATAGGTTTTAAAGTTGAGTGACTAAAATATTTGTTTGATTTTGATATTAAGTTTGATATTTCACCGGTACAATGCTAGAATACTCCTGATTAGATAAATACTTGGAAACTTGTTTGATTTGGACTTTAATTGATAAACTGGATGCTTGATTGAATCGGGGTGATTTTAAATACATGTTTGAGTCGGGAATTCCAAGTATAAGGTTTTATTCACCTATGATATATATATATATATATCCTTATATATATCCATATATATATATATCCATATATATAAGTTTATTATATCCTAGTACTACTGATTTAAAGGGATGAATTGTTATGTCCGATTTGAAATGGTTGAATATACTATTACTCGATAATTGAATTGAATATACACAACTTTATTTGGGATATAATATCATCTTTTGGAATAATGATGTTTCGAGAAGACAAATACTTTTGAAAATTGAAATTTAACATTTGATGAGAATGGTATAAGGTATTGACTACTAGAATGCTAGTTTCCATCCTATCGGACCGATTTGAGGATCACAACTTGAATTGTGACAGTCTTGTCCCTCGTCATAATGTCCAAACGATCTATTGCCAAGAAATATGAAATTATTGAAGATATTAAGGATAGTCGGAGGTGTAGTGCAAACGAAGTGAAGTAGCACATCAACCTATAGATATAACAAAGTGGACTGCGACATAAGTGAGTTTATCATGTCTTAGGATATCTGAAGGGTTCAATAATTAAGGGATCGTATAGGAGCCAACCACAGCTGACCAGAATTATACATGTGAAAAAGACCATGGTGACTTATCAAGGTAGATAGTCCATGTGGACGGTAAATCCACTGAGGATTTTTATCAATGTGTTATCCTGTTAGAACTCATAAATGAGAAGATGATTAGCATTCTCTTGAAAAGACGATTTAACCTTCTCATAACTACCAGAAGATTATTTAGGCTTCTCATAAGTACAACTAAAAATGCCAACGTAAAATGATGATTTGAATGTAAACAACAAAAAAGTGACTTATATAATATGGATAGATTGTGATATTTCAGTTAACTAGAGTTGCTACTGTGAGTCACAATGATAGAGCAGCGACATGTGTGTTAAAACAATTTTACTGAATTATATGTAGCAAATACAAGTATGTTACTATAGCATTATCCCATACCACTATCTTATTCTTTGCTTTATTAGATTATGTTTTCAAAGCTATTTTAATCTTTTAAATTTACATAAATCTATGCTCTGATAATAACTTGCCACGTCTTCTATTTTTAGGCTCGAAACTAAGTGCTATGAGTACTGTAGTAATCCATACTATTAATTTCTGATGACAAAAGTCTGCTATGTTAATCATATCAATAATCAGAAGCATGTGAATGTAAAACTTTTCAAACACAATTTAGTAATAAACTTTTATATTTCATTTCATAAATAAGATTTCATATTCATTACATAATATCTTTCGATCCCATTTTCATAGAAAATATATTTATTACAAAACACTCCAAGAGTGACATATGAAGATGCCCCCTAGGTTGACAACGGTCTACTACTTCTTAAATTTTTTAATTTCTATCATTACATCCATTCAAAAAAATGATCTACACAGTGGATTAGATAAAACTCCTAATATAGCTAGCTTTCCTCCAGCACGTCTTCGGAAGCTTATTCGTTTAACTGGAAACCTGAAATCCTAACTCCAGACCTACTCAAATGAGTACTCGAGAGTTTAAGGGGAAAACCAAAAACTTTGGATCATGCAAATAGTCTGGTGCATATAATAACCTACCAGCTCGAACAAAAAATAGATACCCTATGAGAACACACCGCTAAACAAACTGACTTTCTCCCCACTAGTATCTTAACCAAGATAATTAATTATATATTGGCCCCTACATCTACAATGGCTAGAACATAGTAAATAAACATTTGCAATCATACATCATACAATGGTGTACCCATCACACATGGTTTTACTATTTAAATTATGTGAACTATCCATAACATGTGTTCCATTTATTTAAAATAATATAGACTATCCATCACATATCTCATAGTTTTCCTAGGATGACTATGAACAATTCATTAACCATATAGAGACTATCCATCTTTGGCATCATGTGGACTATCTATCAGAAATTTCATAGTTTTCTTAGGATGACTATAGAACCATAAAATATCAATTTATAATTAGGTTATAATTTATTCTCTCAAGTGCTTGTATTCCTAATTAGGTTGTATAACCCTTAAACTTGTAACTCCTCAAAATGATATGCATTGGTATCCCCAATGATTATTGTTCATAGTTGTAAAATGATACACTTTGGTATCCCCAACAAATGATGTCAATTTCATAAACTCATGGCATATAGACATATAAACATTTGGTATCCCCAAGGAATAATGTCAAAAATCATAAGCCTATGGCTCCCTACCATCAATATAGCAATATGAAGGACTTATGGCATTCAATCTGCAATAACACTATAGAACCTCTATCCAAGGTTAGAAAACAAAATTTTAACCTTTATAAATCATAAGGCTAACAGCTGAAATTATAAGATCATTAACCATCTTAAAACCCAGGTTATCTTGCCTTTAAAACTTCCCTTTAGTTTGCATAAATGAAGTCCTTGCCAATATTGAAATAAAGAGATCTGTTATCAATGCTGCATGGCATAGGTGCTAAAATCAATCATTTGTGGCATTAATACCATAATGTCGAAAACGTAGTACGTCGGCTATTATGCCGCCTATATAGTAAATTTACATTGGTCATTGCCGCAATATAGATTGATACCGAAATTAATGACTTATGACATTAAAACTTTAAACCCTTTAACATTAACTTCATAAAACTACTATGTCAATTCCGCAACTTAAAAGTTGTTGACATGCGGCATTACTACCCAAGTATAGTTGATATCAAAAATATGTGGCACCATTTAAATCTTGGGTGCTGACATGCGACACTCGTATGTTACAAATTTCAAAACAAAGAAACAAGGGTGGTCAGTATTGATCTCATATATCCACAAGATGCAGTATTCCTATAAAGTCAATGGCGGATGCATGGTCCTTTGCATCACATACTTATGGCATAAGTATCATATGCGTTGCTTCATGCTAATGCCACCTACTTCCAACATTGCTCATAGTTGTAAAGTGATACCGCCTATTGTTAATGCCGAACATCATGGCAATACTACATGTAACAACCAACACCCCAGTAGGCTTAAATTATCGATGAATCGAAAATCCAAGTCCACTAAAGCATGAATTGCTGGTTTGGTATCTTGCAAATAACAAAGGTAAGTCAGAGTAATGTTCATAAAATCTCATAGCGGAATAATGATAAAATATTCAACATACAGTTACTAACCAGGATTTGGCTACTGTCCCTAACAGTGTTGAACATATGATTGAAACTTGCCTTTTTACTAAATCCTAATACTTGCTAAAATGTCTTCCTGTGGATGGGAAAAATGTGAATGGGTCAGAATAAAGTTTGGTGAATGAGAAATAAAATGAAGCAGAAAGAATGAAACAGTTTAATTCTAGGTCTTCCCTGGATATGGCATAGGGGAATAATATAATGCAGTAAATCCGATTTGGTTATTTCACAATTTCCCTTTTTCTTACATAAATGGTGTTTTAATTTCACGTCCATTTAGTCCATATGGTTTGTCTGTTACAGATTTACACTAGCCTTTAGGGTCCATTTAATTTACACCTTTTTTCCACCTTAATTTATGTTCTCCTTCTACAGATTTAATATGTACAAAATTTTTATACAATAGCCACAAACCAGTTAATTACACAAAATTCCACTTTTACATTTTTAGGCCATATATGAAATAAACAATTATGCCAATTAGACATCCCAACTTTGTTCCAAAGCCATATTCAAAATTATGTAATTATATCAATCAAAACCATAATTTTATTCAAGTAACATATTACGAATTTACTCAACTAACATGTTCTACCATCAAAAATTGAATAACAATTCTAATTCAATTTAATTAAACCAATCTTATGTACGCCATTAAACATGAATAGCAATTTGTTTGTTCCAAATTCCAACGCAAACATGAGTTAGAATTGAGAAGTGGTAGAAGGAGAAGACACAATAATTTACATAAATTTCAATGCTATTTGTGCTATAAAACATGAATAGACAATTTATGTGTCCCATCTTTTAAACCAAACATGAATTAGATTTCAGAAGCGAAAGAAGAAGAAGAAGAAGTTGCAATAATTTACATCTATCCTCAATTAACAATAGAAATTAATTCATATTAACATGTCAGAAAAGACTGAAATTGAACTACTTTATTTTTCTGTTTTATATTAATTCCCACTCACCTGGAACTTGAACTTGTATTAATTTGAAAAAGCTTTGCTTTAATCTTTCTCCCATTAATTCTTTTGAACTCCCAAAATTGCTCGAATACATATAGATAAATTAATTTGGTAGAGATTTACTTATTTAGTAGAGAAAAGGAGGAAGAATAATACACACATATTTTACTGTAGAATTATGGTGACGGCTGAATAACAAATGAGGTTTTGGTTAGATGGTTTATTTATAGATTGCTTGGTGAATATAACCCATTAGATTATTTTAGATTAAATCTGGTTCTTTCATACACTTAATGGTTATCCATTCTAGCCTATACACATCATTCAACCAATAAAATTTGGCTATCTCATACGGTTACATCACTGGAGCGAATGGGAAGCCGCCACATGTGTGAAACAATGCTGAAATACGTAGGAAAATCATTGGAAACGAACTAGATGAAATAAACATCGCTTCAGATTTTGGGCGACAATGGAACTTGATCACGAGTCACTAAGGAAGTCAACATGCGTCTTCACCACTGTACCAAATGCGCTTCTAATTTCTTTTTAACTATAAATATTGTAGGATCAATTTCACCCTAGAAGGAGGGTGAATAAGGTGATATTAATAATTATAAAAATTCAACGTGGAAGTATATAAAATAATTGCAGCATAGATATTGCAGAATAATAGCAGCACAGATAATAGCAGAATACAAAAACAGAAATAGAACAACACAGATTTACCCAACTTTGGCTAAACCCTGTCTTCGTGTTGCCCTCAAGGTTTCTACTAGAAATTAAATAGTCAGATGCTTACGCACATAAACTTGCGATGCCCGTTATCGACTAACCTAACTCTATGCTAAAAATCCTGCCACGACTCAACCATTGAGTTGCGAATTCTCGAACTACACTACCATAGTTCGTACACTAGTCACACGACAAGAAAATTACAAATGTTTAAAAGTAAATTACAAATGAAAACAATATAAAAACAAACTAAAAACAAAAACCCTAATTTAAATAAATTAAAGCCCAAAAGGAATGACAGCCTAAAATAAAATAGAAGTGAATTCCCCTTTTTCTTTTTTATATTATTCGGCCGTATCCTTCTTCTCTTTGCGTTAAAAAAGTGGCTGCTTTCTTCTTTCGTTCATTCCTCTTTTGAGAATTAGGGCTTCTGTAATATGAAGATGCTAACTTTGTTGATCGACCGAGTAGATGATTTCGCGACGCGTGCTTTGTCGATTGATTGTTTCTTCGATTTGCACATGGATGCTTCAAATTATGGCGAGTTCGAATTGAATAAATTCGGGTATGTAATTTCCTTTATGAATCACGTTGATATGCTCGAACTCGATACGTTTTGAGTTATTGATTTAAACTTTGTTCCATTGTTGCTTGAACTCGAATGCTTTTCACGCCAATGATGTTAATGGGTTAAATAGGGTTCGAACCCCTTAATTTCCGTTCGTATACTTTTGATTTGAATTCTTCTTAATTCTTGCTTGGCCATATGATTTTGATTCAATGCTCGTGATTAATCTTGACCTGTTCATTTCATACGTGTTGCTTGATAAATTTGAATTTGCTCCGGTCATTATTGCTATGACTTTTTCATTGGACTTGCTTGATTACGATGGCTTGTTTGATTCTTACTTTCGTTTTCTTAGCCACCACGGCTCTGACTTGATTTGAAACTGCAAATTGACTTTGGCCACTTCTGAATTTTTGATAATATGGACTTTGGCAACTTTGATTTGAATTTATTTCTCTTATGACTTGTTGGCGTTTGACTTTGAGAAGTGCTTGACAGCTTCGTGAAAACTGCATTTGCTTTGGGAATTGACTTTGTTTGAAACTTTTTGCTCTATAGTGTTTTCGACCTGATGCTTGATCACTTGTAGTTACATATACATATGTTTGTGTGTTTGCATTTACTTTACTTGAGTTTGCACTGGTTTGAGAGCCTGGACTGTTTTTTATTTGGAACTTGCATTTGAGTTGTATCCTCGAGCTGCTGTCTTCACTGCAACCATATTGTCACTGTATATGTATATTTGTTGTTTACTCATGTATATATGTATGCCTGTTTTCATTATTTTGGTGTCCAGAGTATTATGTCTTTGGTTGTAGCGTGTTCATTGCTTTATTTGGTTCATGCTTGCAGTCTGATATGCTAGCTTCGGTATAAATATGTATGTATGTACGTGTTCCACTGTTTTACTGCATCATGTACTTCATGTTTGTTTTTTTGTATATATGTGTGGTCTGCACATCCGTGTTATACTTGTATGCTGATCTTTATGTATACTTGAATCTGGTCGTCTCTGTATTGTTGTAGTTTAGTTTGACTTTGAATTATGTAGTGTCTAGATGCTCTTACTTGCATCTCAGAGTTATGCATTAGTGCTTCTTAAAGTGTGGTTGCTTTACTTTAAATCATGCTTGCTGTCACATACTGTCACTTGATCATTTCATGTTACATTGAAGTTTGGTTTCCACTGCATATATATGTGTGTGTTCACGATGTATATGTGTATGTTGTGATGGTTGATGTATGTCATCATTCTTTAGAGTTTGGTGTGTATATTTATGTGCTCATCCTTGCTTCTGTTTTGTACTAATCCTTATAGATATGTTATTCATGTATTCTGCTTGGACATTGAACTGCTTCCATGCCTTCACTTATTCCACATGAGTCATGACCTTGTGCCTTATCTGGTTCACTTGAGTCTGGTTGGATTGTCTAGCCTCCTCGGTTTTGTATTGTTCGAGCCAATGCATTTGTGTCAACTGCATCATGTAGTAGCCTTGCTTTCATATCAGATTGTTTGGCCTTTTTGTAGCTTTCTTGTGCACATTTGAATTTGTATTGGTAATCATGTGAAATACTGTCATATTTACATTTTGTATATAATCATTGATGTCCGGTTTATGCTTCATTGTTTCTTGTGCACTTATGGTTCTTCAAGTGTACTTTGTTTTTGTATTACACCTGTGTTGAATCCAGCTTATAGCTCGGATTTGAACTTGCCGTGACTTTATTTTTATATTGCACTTATGGTTCTTCAAGTGTACTTTGTTTTGAAATGTCATGACTTTATTTTTATATTGCACTTGAATATTTGTACTTGAGTTGAATCCAGGTTTTTATTGGGTTTGACCTTATGCTCATCTGTCCCTGTAGTTTTATCAAGTGTACATTGGTGTGCACGGCCTTATGGCATGTATAGTGATCCACTGTGCATGTCACAAGCTGTTCGTGTAAGATGAATTCAAAAATAAATATGATGACGAACAACCCAAATAACTGAGGCAAATAACATTTTCAAAATACACATTTTATTTTACACTGCACAAATATTTCTTTTTCAATTTTACTGGATCAGTATGTATTTTTCAGATAACTCAGATGCTGGATTCAGGCTGGAGTAGAGTCAAAGATAAAATACGAGTGAATGAGTGATATGTAGTGAGCTGAACAATGTAAAGTAAAAAATTGTGATGTAATCGAAATTATATTGTAATCAAAGATTATACATATAGTGAGAGCTCAACTTTGTACTATTCAAAATTGTAATAAAATATTTGTTTGAATAAAATATACATTTGAATTTAAATTCTATGTAATTTATTTTATTCAGTAGATACTTATTTACTTATTTAATTACGTGAAAAATAAAATAATACATCAACAAATACATTTAAATGAATATATATATATATGTGTTTATTATCATCAAACAAAAATCATATACTAGCATATTCAACAAATATATGGTTACATTTTCTTTCATTTACAATAACCCATTTCATTTGGACATCATCATCTTCAATTTTCAAATTTATAAAAGTAGATGCGTTCTTTTTAAATATACTATTATATCTTTTTCCTAGCGTGTTAACTTAATAACAACAACAATTTCGTTTTTAATGCTTTCCCCTTGAAACGTTTTCAAATTTGTGCATGTAAATATTTTTCTTTTTTTTCTTGTAAGTTCACATACAACATTGTACCATTTTAGTGTAATTCATACATATTTAAGTTGTTACTTAACAATCATTTTTTTTTATTCGTGTATTAAATCTTAAATTTAATTTCAAAATAGGCGCAAAGAATGAAATTTGTGTTAAAACGTTATGTATCTTATTTTTTTAACAAAAGAAACTCCCTGTTTATATAATCATATACATATTAAAAAATGAAAAGTTTATTTTATTTATCTCAAAACATGCATTTATTTTTATTAAAATGCTTGTTCCATTTTGACACAAATGCAAATTCTTATATTAAACTCGATCATCACAATTTAATTCCTCTTTTCCTTTTTAACTGAAACATTTCAATAAATTTAATGCCAATTAATTTCAATACAAATTTCAAACAAATTATAAATATAAATTACATTCTCCCCCCCCCCCCAAAGGATTTCGTTCTAGAAATATCCAAAGATGAAAGAACATAATTACAACCAGCCTCCAAAAACTAGATCCATCTACTCAACCGTCATCCATTTCTACCATTGTCTTTATTTTTAACTAATGCAATTTATGATTTGTGCAAAGTGAAATGCAAATGAACTTACCTAATGCGAAAAAGGTAGTCAGTCTATTGATTCAGTTGACCTCCTGTAATGCAAGTATGCTTATGCTATGCAACCAAATGTATGCTATTACCCTAGTATAATTGATAATTCTATATGTATGTTTCAGTAATTCACCCAAATGCACCATCCATATGCAACATCCAGTTGTATACACACACACATATATATACAACCATGTGCAAATCAATAGATAATAGGCACATATATGCAGGTGTGTGTACCTAGTTGGTCAATTATCCTAATAAATACCTATCTAGTGCATGTAACGCATCCATTTGCAAACATTGGCATCCACTTGCAATCATTTTCATCCATCAAACATAACATGCCCTAGTGACATGTTTACAACCAAGCTGCCATCCATAGGTTTCACCTAAAGGTTATCGAAAAGACCCTAACTAAGGAAAGATCAAAGATCAAAGATAGGATGTTCAAAAGAAAATTTACAACAAAAGGACGTGGGTGGAAAATCCTAATCCTCTCCTTCGGGGCTATATGATGAACCCGTAGAGTAACCGTCCAAGCATTATCAATAAGATATATCCTGAAATCAACCTCTCTCCGTGGAGCAAGGTCTGTGACGTCCTCAAAAACATTATGGTACAAAGAAACAACTTGAACAGAACTAAGATCATCAGGCGATACGTCTAAAGTATAAAGGCAGCTAAGCATAACAAACCCTCGCGGATCACATGAATCCTCCAAGGTACACCTACTGCATGTACCTAACAAGACTACGCTCCCGAAACAATCTAAGATCGCCCTATACATCGATAACCGGTCCATACCTAAAATAAGACCAAACCGAAGAAACCAAGAACAAATACCTTACGATCAAACTCCACTCCAATAATCAAAGTTTTCAGACTTCGGCAAAGCGTCGATAGGTAAGCCGATCCTCCAACTGGGTTTGAGATTACTACCGGATTAGAAATGATGGAAACATCTAAAGGAAGTCCCTCAATAAGAGAACTAGAGATAAAGGAGTGAGATGCTCCTGAATCAAATAAGGTGTGTGCTGAAATATCATAAGTGGAACACAAACCTTCCACCATAACTTTCTCATACCCTTCCATATTTTTTTTCAAAACCTATAGTCAACCTTATCCTAGTGGGCTACTTAATCCTATTTTTCTAACTCCAAATTTATTTCTTCCCTTTTTAAGTGAATATCAAAACATTGTTACTTTGTCTTTTCAAC
The DNA here is from genome assembly GCA_030765085.1 of Allium cepa. Taxonomy (NCBI): domain Eukaryota; kingdom Viridiplantae; phylum Streptophyta; class Magnoliopsida; order Asparagales; family Amaryllidaceae; genus Allium; species Allium cepa. The sequence goes on along the minus strand of CM060929.1, from coordinate 338,553,984 downwards.
AAAGCTCAAAATTGCCTCAAAGCTAATTAGTCTTTAAAATTATAAAGTCTACCTTTTCATTTCTTTTATAATTTAGTTCAACTTCTACTTTTTACCATTTCCATACAACTAGTAAGTTGCCTAAGATTTTAAAATCTTCCTATTTTCAAATTTTACAAAGCTAGAAGGTTTAAAACTGCTAAATTCTCTTTTAAATTTTTAACTTACTAGCATTTACCCGTATATTTCTGAATATTACTTCAAAGAAAAATTTCGTAAGTAGTGCTTTATAAACTTTTCAAATTTGTTTTCTTTACAGAATTTCCATTTTTAAAAGTAAAATACACACTGGAGATAAGTGCAACAACATGTAAAATAAAATGCCAAAAATTATTGAAAAAATAGCTTTCCTCCTGTTTTTGTCAAATTCTTTTAATTTTTTCGTTTTAATGAAATTTAAGAGGTTTGTCAGATTACTTTTGAACTAAAATATGAGACACCCACTTCTTCCACTAAAAGCAAAATATACATTGAGGGCGAACAAACAATGTGCTTAATAAGTTTTATAATGGTTATTGAAAAATAGCCTATAATAATTTCTTTTTACACAATTCCCATAAAGTTTATTTGACAAATTTCATATCATTTTCCTTTCTTTTTCTAAACATCATATTTCCACTATTTTATTTTGAGAAAACACTTCCACTAATTTACCATTTAAATTGAAGTAGATAACAGGAAACTTAATAGCTTAAGCCCACTTTTATGCATCAATACCAAAAATGCACAAATTTTCTTATGGTCGCAAAACCTTTTCCTCATATTTATTTCCAACCTATCCATCTCCTAAAGGTCGCACTGGGCTAATCTCCTTGATTTACTTTCGTGCTCATAATTCCTCTGCTACTACTAGCTTATATAAGAAACAACCATTAGCATTTCTAAAAGAATAACTAGGGAAGGTCCATCCTATCTCCTAAAACTTATTCCCATTTACTTTCCCATAGATAGGGTATGCACAAATGAAAGGAATTATGACATATATAGATGAAATCTTTAAAAACTACTCTTAACAAAACTTTTATCTATATACATATATATAAATATATACTTTCAAAACTCGATTTTGAAAACTTTTTGAAAGACTCATTGAAAAACCATTTCTTTCAAGTACGTTCTCTCAATATGTGTCTTAATCCTAGGAAATTCTTAACCCTAGGATCCATTTCCTACCTATACCATATTTTAAAACCGGGTTTGGCATTTATTTTTTCCTTCAAAAATTCAAGCTTCAAAATTTTTTGAAATTCCAAAATTCTTGCCTTTAAAAGTGTTACCTAAAACTTCTTATTAAATCAATATATACTTGATGGCTTTACCTTACACTCTTATGGTGTTTGAATTTAAATTATCCTCTAAACCTAGTTGGGAATGCCAACAATTCCTTGTTTAGAATTTAACCTATTTTTCTTTTTAAAGACCTTTATAAATTTCTAAAAATTGGAATCTTTGATTCAACTTTTTCATTAAGTTTTTCTTTTCTAAAAAATTACTTATTTTCACCAAACCATTTATTCCAAAGACCTACCTTATTTGTTTTCAAAATGTTCTTTGACAATTTTCAAATTACAAAAACTGAAGTAGATAAGAACAACGAATCTCTCAAGAGTTCCTTAACTTTTTCCTACTACATTTACTAACATTTCTTCCGATTACTGGAGTTTTTATTATACTTAAATTTTTTATACTTTAATGTATTGGAACTACTACATAAACCACTAAAAATCTTCTTCGAATACTTTAAAGAGGGATTTATGTCTGTGTAAAATTACAAGGAATTATTGTTATTTTATTCTTGAAATAGACTATACAAAATACAATCTTTTCTATATTTTGTACATCTTTTGTGTATATTCCTTTTAATTTCAACAAAAAATATTTATTTATAGCTTAGTTAATTCATAGAAAATTATATAATTACTCCTTTTATTCCAATAAATTAAAGTAGGTCAAATCCCTACAATCTACAATACTAATGTAGTTACTTAACTAAATTTCAAGTTCTGTGTCTCCCTTTTTAAAATATGTACTCTATTCCCAATTTCTACCATTTATTTTGTGCACCCATAAAAATATTTTTAATGTAAAAATATTTCCAAGCTATATTGCTCTTTTTATCCCTTTCATAAGAATAGAGTTTTACAAAATTTCCTTTACTGAAATTTCTGGCTTCTAATTAACTTAAATTTAAATTCCTTTTGCTTTATAAGGAAACTAGCTAGCTACTTATGCTGTATGATGTTACAAAAAGAATTTTCTTCAAATAAAAATCTTTATCATGCAAAAACCAACCTCTTTTCCAAAACCCAAATGTTTACTTTTCCAAATATATTTCAACTTTTTAATCCAATTTTTTTTCCTCTTTAATGGGTTAAACTTAAAGTGGACCTTTACTTACTTCCTTAGGAATGTCCTATTCCTAATCTTGGGAATCCTTTTTTCCCCCACCTAAATCTCATTATCTTTAAGGAATTCTTCTACTTACCTAATATATGGATTCTAATTCTTTTCCATTAAATGGACCTATTGTACATTTTCCATCGAGAATAAAAATGGAGAATTAACATCTTATGCTACAATGACCAAACAAGAACTCATGTACAAATTTTCTTTCTTTCCACAGACTTTCCATATGTTACTAATCTATTATTGGGATCAATTGGATTTTAATATATTTATTTTTATAGTATAAATGCAAATACGTTCATTCATACTTCTTAATTTTTAGGATCATCTAACCTACTTTTATAGGATCTGCTAACTTATGCTCTGATACCAAATGTAACAACCCGCACCCTAGTAGGCTTATATTTTTGATGAATCGAAAATCCAAGTCCACTAAAGCACAAATTATGGTATCCTACAAATAACAAAGGTAAGTCAGAGTAATGTTTATAAATCTCATAGTGAATAATGATAAAGTATTCAACATATGGTTACTAACCATGATTAGGCTACCGCCCCTAGTAGTTTTGAACCTAGGAGTGAAACTCGGCTTTTTAGTAAATCCCAATACTTGCTAAATTGTCTTCCTGTGGATAGGAAAAATATGAATGGGTCAGACATAAAGTCTGGTGAGTGAGAAATAAAATGAAGCAGAAATGATAAAACAGTTTAATTCCAGGTCTTGCTCGGATATCGCAGAGGTGAACAATAAGATGCAGTAAATCTTCCTTAGATACAGTTCCTAAGAAGCCAAAGTCCATGGTTACTCTAGGGAAATCAACCATGCTGTAATACTAAACATCAATCGGCCCATCAGACCTGCTATCCTTACCTATCCACGTGCTACATCATAAAGTCATGCTCTTCACCCGTGCACTGTGACTGTCTATCCACATGCTACAGCGTGAAAGTCATGCTCATCACCCGTGCACTATGATTAAATGCCTCTTACGTCTAACCAGTGCCGACTCAAACAACTTTGCAGGACCCCAAAGCTGCGCTCAGGCTCAGCCAAACTGGAATCTTATCCTCCTGTCTCCTCGGTCACCAACATGGACTTGCCTCTATCCAAAGTGTCGGTCTTACGAAAGAGCACCTACAGATGGGTTGGCTGTGCAAAATCCTCCAACGGTTCGCCTAAAGAAGCCTAGTCGGAGCATACTTGTCATGTTTCGTCCGTGTCGATCTGCCTGAAGAAGCCTATGATTGCGGATGCTATCTATCCTACGCACTAGCAACCTATGAAAGGTAACAAACATCCTCGCGAACTTACTTGCCTACTCCTTGTACATACAACCAAAACTATATTTTGGTCATAACTGCACGAAATGCCTCTCCAGACCTTTACAAGGTCTGCCTACCAATTCGCTTCAAGATTAATTAATTTAACCATTACAGATTACATACTGTTTATTTCCATTAATATGCTTTAGGCCATTTTTACATTCGATTTGGTTATTTTGCAATTTCCCTTTTTCTTACATAAATGGTGTTTCAATTTTACGTCCGTTCAATCTGTATGGTTTGTTTGTAATTTTTATTTCATTTTGTTCCAGATTTAAAGTAGCCTTTAAGATCCATTTAATTTACATTTTTTCCCACCCTAATTTATGTTTCCTTCTAGAGATTTAATCTGTGCAATTTTTTTATCCAATAGCCACAAACCATTTAATTATATAAAATTCCACTTTTATATTTTTAGGCCACATATGAAACAAACAATTATTCCAATTAGACTTCCTAACTTTGTTCCAAATCCATATTAAAAATTATGTAATCATATCAATCAAAACCATAATTTTATTCAAGTAACATATTATGAATTTATTCAACCAACCTGTTCTACCATTAGAAATTGAATAACAGTTCTAATTCAATTTAATTAAACCAATCTTATTTACGCAACGAAATATCAATAACAATTTGTTTGTTCCAAATTTCAACCCAAACATGAATTAGAATTGAGAAGTGATAGAAGGTGAAGATACAATAATTTACATAAAATTCAATGTTATTTGTGCCATAAAACGTGAATAGACAATTTATGTGTTCCATCATTTAAACCAAACATGAATTAGATTTGAGAAGTGAAAGTAGAAGATGTTGCAATAATTTACATCTATTCCCAATTAATAATAAAAATTAATTCATATTAACATGTCAGAAATAACTGAAATTGAACTACTTTATTTTTCTATTTCATATTAATTCCCACTCACTTGGCACTTGAGCTTGTATAAATTTGAAAAAGTTTTGCTTTAATCTTTCTTCCTTTGATTCTTCTAAACCTCCCAAATTGCCTGAATATATATAGATAATTTAATTTGGTAGAGATTTGTTTATTTAGTAGAGAAAAGGAGAAAGAATAGTACACATTTATTTACTGTAGAATTATGACGACGGCTGATTAAGAGATTTGGTTTAGGTTAGATGGTTTATTTATAGATTGTTTGAGTAAATATAACCCATTACATTATTTAAGATTAAATCTATTTCTTTCATATACTTGATGGTTATCCATTCTAGCCCATACACATCACTCAACCAATAAAATTTGGCCACCTCATCCTATTACATCACTGGAGTGAATGTGAAGCCGCCACATGTCAGAAACAATGCTGAAATATGTAGGAAAATCGCTCGAAACGAACCAGCTAAAAAAACATCGCTCCAGATTCTGTGTGACAACGGGACTTGATCCCTGGTCACTAAGGAAGTCAACATTTGCCTTTACCACTGCACCAAATGCGCTTTCAATTTCTTCTTAATTATAAATATATGGTTATATTTACTTTCATTTACAATAACCCATTTCATTTGGACATCGTCATCTTCATTTTTCAAATTTATAAAAGTAGATGCCTTCTTTCTAGATATACCGTTTGTCTCTTTTTTCCTAGTGTATTAACTTAATAACAACAGTAATTTCATTGTTAATGCTTTCCCCTTGAAACGTTTTCAAATTTGTGCATGTAAATACTTTTTCTTTTCTTTTTTCCTTATAAGTGCACATACACCATTGTACCTTTTTAGAGCAATTCATACATATTTAACTTGTTACTTAACAATTATTATTTTTCTTTATTCTTGTATTATCTTAAATTTAATTTCAAAATAAGCACAAAGCATGAAATTTGTGTTATGGTAAATGTTTTGTATCTTATTTTTTTGTAACAAAAGAAACTCTTTGCTTATAAAATCATACATATATTCAAAAATGAAAAGTTTATTTTATTTAACTCAAAAGATGCATTTATTTTTGTTAAAATGTTCATTCCATTTTGACACAAATGCAAGTTCTTTTATTAAACTCGGTCATTACAATTTAGTTTCCATTTCCCTTTTTTATTGATACATTTCAATAAATCTAATGCAAATTAATTTCAATAAAATTTCAAATGAATTTTAATTATAAACACTATTTCTTTTCACGTATAATAATTTATTAATTTCCCCTTAAATATCAGGATGTTACACTGCATATCGGTGGCATTGTCATAATTATCATCAAAATTGTTTTATTTCCATTAAAAGCAATTTCTTTTTAGAATTTATATTGGATGAAAACAAATCTACCAATTTCTTTTCAAAATATTGCCATAATTTAGTATTACATTCCCAAAAATATTAATCAACTTAATTGATTAATACCTTTAATTAACATTAATTTATATGCTTTTCTAGCATAATTAATTCCTAGAAATACATAATATCTTGGGAAAGTCTCCAGAAAACAATAAAATCAAAATTAACATATTGTCTCATATGTAAAAATTTCGAGATTAAAATAATTATTTAATTTTTTTAATAATTAAAACCTGAAATAAACCCTATTTCCCGCTTAGATATTTCATAAAATATTAAATTTAATTTGAAAAATTGTGAAATTAAAAACTCATCTCCAAAATAATATTGTACACACTACTGGAAAATCAAGTCGATTGGGGATCAAAAACTAAGTCTTTACCCTTAAAACCTATCTAAGTTATTTTATAAGAATTTCCAATAATCTTTATTCTATCCAAACAATAATTAAACATCAATGACTTGGTAGATCAATCAGGATAAACTCAAAAATTACCCATAACCAAATTTAAAAAAACTAATAAAGATGGTTTATTATTCACCTTAAATTGAATGATGAGATAGTGATTTGATAGAGTTTAGTTTCCCTAAGCTTTCTCCCTTTTGAATCCCTTGATTTCTCCTTCTTCCTTAGTTAATGGACGGCCTTGCTTCTAAATTTTTACTTAGGATATTTCATATATGAGAATGATTAAGAGGGAGGAAGGTTTTAGGATATGAACTAAGACTTTATTCCTAATTTACCCTTCTCATTTATTCTTTTCTTTTTATGTTTAAAACACTCTTATTACTTGATTTATTTAGGCATGACCTAGTTAATTAAAAAATCTCATTCCCATGTCCCATTATATTATTCTTTTGAATCTATCCAACTAAATTTCTTAAATAATGTTAAACTGAAATTAGGGGTGTTACACCTTATCAGCTTGGAAAGTTATAAATTCATGACCTTACAATTGCTGATGGGTATATATAATAATATAGTGGAAAATAGAAATACTACTGTTGGAGAGCATCCGGCTTCACTCCATGGGCTCTATGTCCCACCGATGACAACCTGGAAAAACTCAGTCTAACCAGAATATTATAATAAAATAACACCTAGATCAATTTGAAAAACCCGCATAAGAAATTTTAAGAAATATGGCAAACATATAATAATTCTATGAGACCATGTCGCTAAACACGAAACAATTTTTCCTCACAATAATAATATCCATAGATGAAAGAATGTAATCAAGTCGGAACAAAATTAGACTTAAAAGAATGGACATAAATAATTAAACATTGATAAGAGCTCCAGGCACTTCTCGATGTAATTAAGAAAATGATTCAAAGATTTGAATCGAAAATGAAAAAGGAATTTCTCCAATAATGACTAGTAGGGTGCGCCTCCTTCCCGAAAATATATCTCTAGACAAATGTTAACCGGGTTTTAACCCAAGCAAGAATCCAGATGAGCTAGAACATCCAGGCCAAGGAAACCAACTCAAGAATATAAAAATGGACCAAAAGAATAGGCCAAGAAGGATTCAAGAAGAATTACTAAAAAATCCACTATGGGGATGGATCGCTAGCGATCCATCACCCATGGATCGCTAGCGATCCATAAGGAAGCTATGTGGATCATTCTAGCCTTTTGTATCATGAACCAATATCTTTTCTAGGGATGGTTGCCAAGTTTCGTAGTATTCCAAGCAACCTAGTTCGAGAAGTGAACATTCATCTTGTTCAAGTCGTAGGTGAACCATCACCAAAACAAAGCAACAAGCTACGAAATTACATCGAGAACACCTACATAAGACAAGGAATGCAACCTAAAGGAAGAAGTCCAAAAATCACCTAAGTACATGGATCGATAGCGATCGATGCCCTGTGGATCGCTGACAATCCATCAGATTATGTTGGATCATTATGAAATTTTTAACGCACCTTTATATCATCGAGTGTAGACTTTTGGAAAAGCGGCCAAGCCAAATAGCTCTCTAACCCCTGTAAATACAATCCTACTTGCAACATAAAGAGGATAATCTAGACTGACTACTGGAACTCTACAGAGATTGTTCTTCACTCTTCTTCTCCTGCACAATAGTCATCTAGGGGTTCACTGTGATTCTCCAGTGAACTCTTGCACTTGTGACTTGATCTAACCTACAAGGTTCAATCATATTGTAACATAATTCAACTTGTAACAACAGTTAGTTAATAGAAAGTTATAAAGTGGACGTAGGCTTCATTAACAGCCGAATCACTACAAATGTCTTCTTATATTTTTACTTTATGCTATTTTTACATTTATTTTCTATATTATTGCTCTACAAGAATAGGGATAGTACTTTCAAACTCAGTACTGGGTGTTGATCCATTTTTTGGGTTAACATTTTGATGCTTTCACGGAGGGACCAACTTAGGCTTAGATCGAGCTATTTACTTTGAATCAGATAGGTTTAGTATAATCTCTACCTAGAAGATTTGCTGTTGAGAATCAATGGCACAAGAAAGAAAGAGAACTACCTCCAGAAGATCCATAGAAGCTACCATTGCTGGAGAAGAAACAAACACTTAGAAAATTGGGGTCAACAACCGCAACAACCTACTATTAGGCGCCAACTCTAGATATCAGGTTCTAGGATCCTCCATATAGTATGAAGTTCTGACTAGGTGAGAATTGAACAAGATAGTTGATGAAATTAACCAGAAAATGACAAACAGTGAAAAGGCTCTTATGGAAAAGATAGATGCTCTCTTAGCGCTCTAATCACTAACTACTCTCAGAACATTGCCTGAAGACGTGGCTATTATGGAGCAAGAGCATTCTTCTGTTTCTAGCTTGAACAGAAGAAATATAAGGCAAAAGCAATAGGAAGTAATGGGTAGAGCTCCAAGCATCATGATAGTGGAAAATGCTAATACTACCCACTGTAAAAGTGCCTGCTGCAAACCTGAACTTAGGAGTGAAAACTCCAACGGAGGACATACTAGTAGCCGATGTTAACTCTGATGAAGGGAAGCAACTTAAGGAAGGTGAATTAAACTCAAATAATCAAACTCCACCCCCAAGACCAACTGCCTACCAACGGACCTCTATAGGAGTGACTTAGACAAAGACTGGAGAGCCTAGGCTTCAGCCAACCAACCAAGATAGTTTGCAAAGTCAAACACTTGGCACAGCTACTGACAGCCGACCTACGGATGAACAGATAAGTGAGGTATACATTGCGGACATGGTCAGATGCATGATAGAAGAAAGCAAGGGTAGAAAGGATGATGATAAGGGTTTCGCTTCGAGCTGAACCCCCTTCACTGATAGTATCATAAGGGAAAAGTACCCCCAAAAATTCACTGTGCCACCAGTTATACCCTCATACAATGGAAATACTGACCTCAACAACACTTGTACAAGTACATTCGGAATATGGATGGTGCAAGGGCAATAGATGAAGTTTGTTGCAGCTGTTTCAACATCTATCTGGAAGAAGTTACCTCCATGTGGTTTACCAGACTCCCTCCACGGTCTATCTCAAACTTTGATGAGCTAGCCAGGAGGTTCTTGGATCAATTTAGACTGCACACGGCTCAGCCAAAGGATGTGATGCCTCTATCCGGTTACTTCCAAGGACACAACGAACCACTAAAATCGTTCATGAACCGCTTTAACATAGCCATCACCGAAGTGAGCAATCCAAATGAGGATATGATTTTCATGGCTTTAGTCTGCTCCATCCATCCAGAGATAGATTTTGGGAGATGGAATAAAATGAAGAAACTGACCACCATGAAAGAATTCAATCAAAAGCTAGTCGGTACTTAAATCGGAAGAGGCAAATATGTTAGAAGGTAAAAATATTGATATGCGACCAAATGAATCGATTCAAAGTAATGTAGCAGTCAATCAAAACGGTAAGAATCCTAAAGTAACCGATGGAAAAGATAGGGACCACAAAAGGAAGAAACGACATTAGAGCATGGCATGGGCAAAGGAGGGAGAATGAAACTCAAAGGTTTGAGACATGGAGAATACACTCTGTTAAACGACAGCTTGGACAATATTTACCTAGTAACTTAGGAAACAGAAGAGTACCCGAACCCGCCTCGGAAAGAAGAATCTGAGCAATAAAGAAAGTCAAGGAAGTTGGTCGCTTCCATAAAACCCATGACCATAACACAAACGAGTGTCGCTATTTGAAAAACGAAATTGAAGAACTGATTAGAGAAAACAAGTTCCAACAGTACGTGAAGAAGCTCGAAACTCCGATCAGCCAACCGAACCTCCTGCTCCTAACATCCTAGGAAACCAATCTGGATCTAGCAGAGATGGATCCAAACGAACCAAATGAAGACTTGTCATCAATACCATTTCGGGAGGTCCTAATCCAGCATAGAAAAGTGGGGGAGAAATGGAAAGATATGCTATTTCACTCAAACATGCTCCAAAAGAAACTTGCTTTGCAATCGAAGATGAGACCCTCGTTAAACAGTAGCGGATTCTTAATGACGACATTGTGTTTCAAAACCAGGATGTTGAAGGAATAGAAACTCCAGTTTTTGATCCAATGGTGGTGAAGATATGAATCAGACCACTGTCGTACGTCGGGTGTTGGTTGATATTAGGGGATCACTAAACATTCTGTTTCGCCATACATTCGACCAAATGAAGCTTAACATGAAGAATGTCTCTACATCTTGAATAAAAATCCAAGGACTCACTGGGCATCCACTACAACCAGTTGGCACAATAATTCTGCCTTTTGAACTCCGAACAGGAGATCAGAGAGTGGTTCTCACCCAAACCTTTATGATAGTTGATGAGATCTCAGCCTATAATGCATTCTTGGGATGGAGCCCTCGTTGATTTTTGAATTAACGTAACACAATGCTGTCTCGCTATGTAATTCCTTATGGAAAATAGAGTTGGAGTGATAAAGGGAGGCCAGAGTGTCGCAAGGGAATGCTACATCGCTAAATTGTGTGGAATAAGAAAGAAAGAAATAGGGAAGATTGTGGAGATAACTCTCTACATCCGTGAACCGTCAACATAGCAACTATAGAACCACCTCTAGCTTTGGGATCATAGCCGATTCGATAAAGCTATGGACCCTAGAAGGAACGGGTAGCGCCGTTTGAGATTACAGTGCCTATCCCTATAGAATGGATAACCGACACGAGTACTCAAAATAGGATCATATCTTGGAACCAGGACGCGAAAAGAATTAGTCAAGTTTCTTCACGCCAACTGAAGATAGCATGTCACACATTTAATATCGATCTCAAGTACACTCCAGCGAGGCAGAAGAGGCGCACCCTAGGATTGGAACGGTTTGTTGCACTAAGAGAGAAAGTGGATAATCTGTTGGAAATCGGCTTCATCCACAATGAAACTTATCCCGTATGGGTAACAAATCCGGTTTTGGTAAAGAAGTCCAATGGAAAGTGGTGAACCTACATTGATTACTCAAATTTGAACAAAGTTTGCCCGAAGGATAACTTCCCATTGCCCAAGATCAAACTGCTTGTTGATGCCACGACAGGCTATGAGCTACTATTGTTTATGGACGCCTAATATGGATACCACCAAATCATGATGCATGAACCCGATCAAAAGAATACTAGTTTCATTATCGACCTTGGTTATACTATTATTGAGTCATGCCCATCGGACTACCGAACGCAGAGGCAACGTATCAACGACTAGTAAACACAATGTTCAAAGATCGGATCGAGAAAATAGTGGAAGTATACGTGAACGATATGCTTGTCAAATCATGCGTATCAGAGAATCACTTAGACAATCTCACATAGATGTTTAAAATATTACGTAAATATGGAATGAAGCTCAACCCTTTGAAATGCTACTTCGGCGTAACTTCTGGCAAATTCCTTGGTTTCACTGTGAATGCAAGGGGAATTGAAGCTAATCCGGAATAGATTACTGCCCTAAGGGACGTCAAAGCTCCCATGACTAAAAAGGAATTACAAAGTCCAAATAGAAAGATTGCAGCTCGAAGCCGATTCATTTCCTCAACGACTGACAAATGCATACCGTGCTTCGATGCATTAAAGAAAGGAAAGAAGAATTTCAAATGGAATGAAGCCTACTAGGCGTCTTTGGAAGTATTACCCCATCATTTGGAAACTTATTCGGTCTTATCCAAGCCAATAAATGTGGAAGATTTTTTCATTTATCTCGTTGCGTCGATACATGCTCTAAGTGCAACATTGACACGTGAAGAGGCTGGGGTCCAACGACCCATCTACTACATTGGTAAGAGGTTCACTGGAGCCAAAAAGAATTCCCTGAAGTTGGAAAAACTTGCATATTGCCTATGGATCACGTCAAGGAAGCTACGACATACTTCTAGGCGCATCCCATCAAGGTGTTGATGGGTCAACTTCTGAAATAAGTGCCATATCGCCTAGGGACATCAGGTCGACTTCTGAAATGGAATATCGAGTAAGCCAATATGAAATCACTTATCACCCTTGAAGAGCTATCAACGAACAGGTACTGGTAGATTTCGTCGTCGAATTTACCAACGGGACGGTGAAGAAGAAAGCACTTCAGCATGGTGCCACAATGGACGTTGTTTATTGATGGTGCATCAAATGAATCCCATTTAGGTGCAGGGATAATACTGAAAACCCTGAAAGGACGATCTGTTTTCTACGCTCTAAGACTGGAATTTCCTACCACCAACAATGAAGTAGAATACGAGGATTTGATGGTAGGATTAAAAATCATTAATGAATTAGGAATAAAAGCCGTGCATATCTATAGCGATTCTCAGGTAGTCATCTTCCATGTGAAAGGGGAGTACCAGGTAAGGGGAAACCTTGCCCTCTACTAGTCAAAAGCATGAGAATTATTGAAAGACATCGAGCAGTCCAAGGGAATAGAATATGTAAGTGGATCACCTAGCCAAACTAGCTAGTTTCGAAGATGCTCAGTCAATGGGACTGGCCACAGTCGAAACGCTTAAATCACACAGCATAGATGATGAATATTGATTAGATTGTGAAAACTGTAGAGGAAGAGCAATCGTGGATGACGCCAATCAAAGATTTCCTGATCAAAGTTACACTCACAAGGGATTGGAATGAACGAAAGTAGCTACTTCGGAAGGCAGCACGGTTCGTCTTGTAGGATGGAATTCTTTACAGGAACATATTCTCTACTCCTCTACATACATGTGTAACCAACAACGAAGCCAAAGGATCCTTAGGAAAGTCTATGAAGGCGATTATGGAAACCACACAGCAAGGCAAACTTTAGTAAAGAACATCCACATATGGTTACTTCTGGCCATCCATCAACCATGACGCAACGGACTACGTCGAGCGATGTGTGCAATGCTAAAAGTTCGCCAAAATACAGAGAACTCCATCCAAAAAATTTATGCCAATGGTTGGCCCAAGGCCTTTTGACGTCTAGGGAATTAACCCGATCGACTAAAGGAGGAGCCAAATATGCTATCCTTGTTGCTGTTTACTTCACAAAATGGGCCAAAGCGGAACCGTCACCTACTATTACCACTGAGAAAGTAATTAAATTTGTCACTAAAAATATTATCTGTAGGTTTGGAGTGCCATAGAAAATGATCATAGATAATGCAACTCTATTCAAAAGCATCGAATTCAAGGACTTTTACAAGCGTTTCCACATCGAAAAGAGTTTCTCCGTAGTAGCACACCCTCAAGCAAATGGACAAGGGGAGGTGGTAATCAAAATCATCAAGTCCACCATTAAGAAATGGCTGGCGAATGCCAAAGGAAACTGGGTTGACAAGCTCCCACTTGCACTATGGGCTTACCGTACGACGCATAAATCAGCAACTAGACACTCGCCATTCATCCTAGCATACGGATCCAAAGCAATGATCCCGGTCGAATTGGAAGTTCCATCTCATTAAAATTACATTTCAATCAAGAAGAGAATGAGCAGCTTCTACTCGATTCATTTTAATTGATTGATGAGAAATGGGAGGAAGCCGAGTTAAGGGCTATGGCTCACCAAAAAAGGGTATCACGATACTTCAACTTCAAGGTCCGCAACCGTACCTTTGATGTGGTAGAGCTCATGCTAAAATGGATCTATCCGGCTCTAGGAACATCCGGACCGAACTGGAAGGGCCTAACTCAATTGGGAAAAAGCTTAAGATGTCACTTTCAAACTAATCAAAGTCGATGGAATTCAGATTCCTCATGCTTGGAACACCGACTCACTCTGGCATTAATTTATTTAGCTTTTATCTATACACTTCCTATTTGTGCAAAAAGCTGCTCGGCTACACTAGTGGCATTGTAAATAGGCAAAATTTACTCCACTTTCCATTTTATCAATGAAATCTCTTTACTTTATTAAACCAATAAAAACATGTTCATATAAATTACCCCCCGGGTCGGCGAAAGTAAACCGACTCAAAATCAGTCATTTGCTGGTTGAGGAAGTGAAACCATATCCAAGTACGCTCTGCCTACTCTCCAGGTCTGCGAAAGTATACCTAACCAAAATCATTCATTAGCTGCATGGGGAAGTGAAACCATACCCAAGTATGCTCTGCCAACTCGCTAAGTCGATGAAAATAAATCGACTCAAAATTAAAAGTCGCGCATTCATAAGTCGCGCACTCTTAAAAGCCATGCATTTTGTATGCTACATACTCTCAAAAGCCAAGTATTCTGTAAGTCATGCACTCCTAAATATTCATGCATTTTGGAAGCCAAGCACTCTCAAAAAGCCATGCGTTTCATAAGCCGCGCGCTCTCAAAAGCCCGTGCAAGCATTACTTGATGTTGCTCCGGCATCATCAGCAAACCGTTAAAATTTTCTAAGTACTATTATTGTCCCCACAACGTCAAGAAAATCTGCCACTTGCAGAACTAACAAGGATCAACCCCCACTATCAAAAAGAATTAACGTAAGTCTAGTAATGTTTCAAAACTAGTGATTAGAAAATAATTCTGATCATATATCGAAAAAAATCTCTAGAGTCAAGGTATTCGAGTCACAAGTTCCCAAAGATAGGAACCGTAAAGTGAATTCGGCTAGAAACATCAGAGGAATCCCTTGGATCAACCAGTCATTTATCAAGTGTTCGGAGTATACAACCATGTGAATTAGGGGGAATACATAGTTGGATGGAAAACTACTCCACGGTCCTGTTATGCTGAGCAAAGAATTTTGGCAATCACAATAAATCTAGTTATAAAACTAGTAAAATTCATACATAATGCATGAAATCACTGAAATAAAGGCATCGTATACCAAGAAACACAATACATGAATATGGAATATGGAATATAGAAATTGCATAACAAGTGATCATGTCACATACACGGATAAGTGGTATAAAAACAAGCTATGTACCTGATAAATAAGAAAGAACATAGAAGCAACGGAAGTAGAAACATTAATCTTTTCATTTCTCATAAAATTTTCTATACAAAGCCAAATGCGGGGGCCATACCTACACAATATTGGCCAAAAAAAAGAAAAGTACATATTCTACAACAACAAAAGTGATTGGTGTAGACTTTGCACTTGTACAAAATGCATGTTGAACAAATCAAAATGCTACAAATCTGGCTCTATTGTAACTCGAGCCTGTCAATGCTTCTTGCCACGACTTCCTTTCCCGCCTTTGGACGGAAGTTTCTTCTTCTCCTTAGCATCCCCACCGGGAGTCGTATCGCTGCCAAGGGTATCGATTATAGGCTCCACGCCCATGTCTCCTTATTGTTCTTTGGCCCCCTTGGAAGACTCCCCCATGGTCTTGCCTTGAGGGACCTGCGGGAGCTCTTAGAAGACTTTCTCTCCTCTCCTTTTCGTACTTGAACGCCACCATCTGCTGCTCAGTTTTACCTGGCTAGCTAGCTTGGTCTGTCTACTCTCTGGTGTCAGCTACTGTTAAATCGGCTTCTAGAGATACGAGTGGGTTGTTCAGGCCATGCAACGTGGCAACCTTCCTAGATTCTGGCTCTGGTTGCCAGCCAAAAACGAGCGTGGTTATCAAAGTAAGAAACAAGCATTGAAGCAGTCAAGATAGTAGTAGGCCTCAAGACTGGAGAAATTGACAATTTGAAAGGAAAAGAAGATGAAACTAAAAGATCAAAAATAAAAGCATTCAGTTCATCTTGTTCTAGCACTATGAGCTGGAATCCTCAAACTCGGGAGAAACAAAAAATTAACTTGCATCAGAGGTGTGATCGTGAATCTCAACCTCATACTCCTCACCATTTCCTTCTTGATATGGTTTCACAATCTTAGGCAAAGTTTCAAGACTTCCCAAGACTTCAGAGTTAAGTGTTGAAGGGACGGATAAAAAGCAGTGCCCATCAAATCCGGAATGATTTTTGTCTAATCAAGAAGTTGCTTGGACGATTCGTCAGGCATAGAAGTCAAAGGCTCTGATAGTGCTTCAACAGTTGCGCCAGCATCAGCGGCTTCTCTCTCCCTTTTAACCTGAATTATCTCTCGGCCCTTTACCAAAGCCCTCTTTGGTTCTTCGTTTAGATAGGCATCCTCCAGCTCTTATTCTGTGCACACATCCCCATCTTCTTGAAAACGAGCCAGGATCTCTTCCAAAATCACAGTAAGAGTACGCGGGAAATTAGGGCCCAAATAATAGAGACTGCCTTGGTGAAAACGTGAGTTGACATAGAAGTTCAAGATGGTGTCATCCACCTTCGCCATCTTCCTTTTGAAGGTATCTTCCAGCTCCAAGTAATCTACCATCACAGCAGCTTTCTCAACTTTGACTTTGGTCTTTTCACCATTGAGTTGCGCAACTTTTTCTCAAAGCGAAGCAATAACTTGAGCCTGGTTGGAAATGGTCTTATCTTGGAGTTCCACCATTACCGCATAATCAGCAATTGTTTACTTATGAGCTTCGACAATTTCATCATGACCAGCAATGGTTCTTTTTTAAGCTTCGATGATCTCATCTCTGGTTTCAAGCTCCTTTTTCAGCTTGACTTCATCACCATGAGCATTCTTGATTTCATCTCTGAACATGATTGCAATTTTTGCGTGAGCCACTTTCAATTCCTTTAGCAAACTAGCATTTCTCTTACTATCTCGAATGGCGACATCTCTCTCTTTTGTCAATTGATCAATTCTGCCATCACGTTCCATCGGCATCCTTTGTAATCATCCTATTCTTACTTAAAAGAAAGAATTTCTTGATAGTTGTTATGGTTTGTGTCTGCCAGCTGCTTACATAATTTCTCTTATCCTTCAACTTGATCTAGATCACTCTTAATCGCATAGAGATGGGGTATATAAGAATCCTTATGAATTGGACGCATGTCACGATCGAATTCAACTCCCTCCAGGAACCATCTGGGGAGCGTGGCTACAAATTTAGATGGACCAGACATGAGAACATACGCAGGCCTCCTACAAGAGTGTGAAAAACTAAAATGAGGCACAACACGAGTTGATAGAGTCTGGGTTGAAGAAGCAAATTGAACAATAGAAGTCGAAACCTCAATTCCAATAGAAATTAGAGCCGGCGTAGGTGTATGGTGCTCAAAATGACGAGGATCACGATCTACCTTCAACTTTTTGGATGACTCTTCTCGATCATCGGGATTCTTCCTATTCTCATAGCCACTCCTATAAACTCTGCCTCGGTCTCTATCATCCCGACGTCAAGCTTCATCTTCCCAACAATTTTTCCTTCTCTAATCTTCCTCACTTCCTCGGGGCCAGTGGTGGCTTGAAGTCCATTTCAACTCATGTTGTGCATCTATAAATTATTCAAGATTTCGTGAAGTCCACGACCTCTCATGGTGCCTAATATAAGAAAAAAATTAAAGTAACTTTAGCAGCAGAAAATAAGATCAAAAAATGCATACATAAGTGTACGTGACCCTAGTGAAGTATGTAACATGTCATAGGTGCCCTAAAGGACTTCATAGACAGGGTCGGGAAGCAGCTATAGTAGGAGTCAGGCTAATTCTAGCAACAGCATGATCGAAGTGAGGAGACAATCCCTCAGACTCAAAATCATCTCCTATGAGTTCTATACTGTCCACATAAACGTTGCTCAAATCCCCAAAATCAATATCGGTTTCCTTAGGCAGAGAACCATGAAGTCATTGCTGGGGGAGCATCTTTACCAATAACCTCTTAAGGAGGTGAATTCGGAAGAATAGGACTCTTTCTTGGAGTTTCATCACATGATTCGAGACTCCTTCACTGGAATGCACATAAAATTCCTTACTATTAGAGGAGGGGCCATCGTCACTTCTGCTCTCAATTTCACCTTCCTATTTTTCTACAATCACCGTAGCTTTGCCTTCTCACTGTTTGAACTCCTTTTCCCCTTCCTTTAGGATCCGGTGCATCCCTTTCATATTAATAGTTCGAGACGTAATGTTTTTTCCTTCATGAATTTCCTTGGTTGATCCATCGGCTGAACCTTCTCCACCTGATGGACTGCCCTCTTTAGAATCGTGCGATGAAGAAGTGGTGGGAGTTTGAATCTTGGAATGGGTAGGGGATGGAACTTCAACAGCGACGGCGGATATCCCGAGATGCAACAGTGCGTACTGATGCAAATTCTCATCCGCTAGCAAAAATCTGACCTATCTTTCCCTTGCATTTACGACCTTCAGAGTATGGAAGGTGGGATTAAGTGATGGATCTTTATTTGGCCTCGAAATAACTTTAAGAATCATTTAGTCTATTAAAAATTTTCACCATCATAATAAATCTCAATGAGTGAAGAGAAAATTTACCCCCCGTCGTCCAAAGATGATTAAATCCTTCAGGACATCTAATGAAGAAATGTAGGGCCTTGAATTGGGACAAGTTGTTTTGGAGTTGCAGCACGATTTTGTGATTTCTTCGAGCCTTAACAATCATAAGATATGGACATTTATCTCTCTTCTTGAATAAAAGAAAATATCTCAATTCATCAAAGCTTAGGGCACGATCGAATGTTCACATAAACAAAATGTGAAGACAAGTCAAAATTACATATCTATTGGGATGGATCTGAAATAGAGCTATTCCCAGATTCAGAAGAGTGTCTCTCAAGAAAGGTTGAATGGGAGCACTGCACCATTCAGTGTACAACGAAGGTGGCATGCATGTAAACTCCTTTTTTTTAGTGGAAGTCGCACATCATCATCCGGAATATCATGCTGTAAGCGAATATTATGCCGAACTTTACCGAAAATGATGATAAAAGCTCTCTTCGAAGGGTTAAGTAAAACTCTAATGAAGGACTTCGATCGATGACTGGTCCAATCAGCACCAATTAACCATATTGAGCCCGTGGCGCTGAAGAAGTAGGCGCTGCTGGAACCGTTTGCAAAGGAAAAACTAGTGTCGATTATGCTTCAGAGAGTACCAGCTTCCTCCATTAGATTTACATCGAGATGACGAACGCTTCATTCTATATAATAGAACTTGTATCCAATGTTTGTTAGTAACATCATTTTTAACATGAAATCATGTATGTTTAATGCTTGAATTTCGAAAATACGTTGACTTGTGCTAACTCATCGGATTCCAGGTGTTGACTGGGGCAAGTGTAGTGTGTTATCTATGTGAGATGGGCTCGGTGTTCTGAACAATATGAATGCTCTATCCTGTTTAGATAGCTCACTCGTAGAAGAAAAAGAAAACAGCTTTTCATGTCATTCATTGAAGTTATTCTTTCCATGCTTACCCATTATCGATCGACGATCGATAATAGATCACTTGTTTAAAGTGACATGAATATCTCTTTCTACTCTCAAGTAGCATGCAATAGTGAAACTAATCTAGGATGATCAGGCCCATAGTAAACCGCCTCATTGAAACCATCGAGACCACATGCAAGTCGATTTTGATTTATTGGATGAAAATAGTAGAATGCGTCAATTGCAAGACACGACTACACTATTGACCTCTAATAAATCACAATTAACCTGCTTCATTCACCATTTTCATAGATCTTCCCAAATTCACTGGCCATCACCACTAATATAATAACCACGTCATCACCAGCCCTAGATTGAAAGAAAATGGGTACAATTTCGGGTTCATGGCAATCAAGGGTAGAGCTAATGGTCTACAGGGTCGGCATCGATCAAAAAAGCGGTGATTCTAGTACTAGGTTTTGGCTTGAGGTGATGGCGAGGGGAAGCTAAGATCGGCAGTAGTAGGTTATGATGATAGAGATCAAGGGCGACTACTGCAATGGTTGGTTAGGCTTTGGTCTCGTGGTTGGCTTGGGTCGTAAGAAGAACATGTGAACAAAGGCAAGTGAGAAGGGTCGGTTTGAGCAAACCTAAATAGGGGATTGTTTGCAGAAAATTTGCTAAGTCTATGGATCGCTAGCAATCCATCAGGTTGCAACCGATCTTCTCCAAATTTGCCAAGCGTGATCTATATGTTGTTCACAAGAATCTTGAAAATTGTGGGATCGAAATTGATTTGTTTCTACGAGCGATGACGATTCAAATGGAAAACGCAACAGACGACTAAATAGTCAAAGCCAAATTCACATGGTAACCTCGACAAAATTAACTAGATTTCACAAAATTGAAACTCAAAAGCAGTTACTTCCTGAGCACACCTTATTTGCAACTATGACATACTCTGTGGGGCAAATGTTAATTGGTTTTTTACCCAAATAGGAATCTAGATGAGTTAGAACATCTAGGCCAAGCCAAAACAACTCAAGAATCAACCCAAAGGACCAGAAGAATAGCCAAGAAGGATCAAGAAGAAGTACACAAAATCCACTAATGGGATGGATCGCTAGAGATCCATAAGATAGCTCCATGGATCATTCTAGCCTCTTGCATCATTAACCAATATCTTTTCCAGGGATGTTTGCCAAGTTTTGTAGTATTCCAAGCAACCTAGTTCGAGAAATGAACATTCATTTGGTTCAAGTTGTAGGAGGCAATCTAACCCTTGTGTGAGCATCACCAAAAAAGCAACAAGCTATGAAATTACATGGAGAGAACCTACATAAGACAAGGAAGGCAACCCAAAGGAAGAAGTCCAAAATTACCTAATTACATGGATCGCTAGCATTCCGTGTCCTATGGATGGCTAATGATCCATTAGATTATATTGGATCATTATGAAATTTTCAAAGCACCTTTGTATCATCGTGTGTAGGCTTTTCGCAAAGCGGCCGATCCCAGTAGCTCTCTAACCCCTACAAATACAATCCTACTTACAACATAAAGAGGATCTTCTGGACTGTCTCCTGGAACACTGTAGAGATTATACTTCACTCTTATTCTCCCACACAATAGTCATCTAGGGGTTCACTGTGATTCTCCAGTAAACTCTTGCACTTTTTTTGGCAAAGCCATCGGGGTAACTCTTGCACTTTTAACTTGATATAACTTAGAAGATTCAATCATATTGTAATCCGATTCAATTTGTAACATCAGTCGGTTAATAGAAAGTTATAAAGTGGACGTAGGCTTTATTAACAGTTGAACCACTGTAAAAATCTTCTTATCTTCTTTTGCTTGCTCGTTTTACATTTATTTTCTATATTATTGCACCGTAAGAATCGGGCTGGTGCTTTCACACTCAGTCCAGGGTGTTGACCCATTTTTTGGGTTAACAACAACAAAATTGAGATAGTCATTTGCGTTGTGACTCTCTCGAAAAATGTATAAGCCGGACCCCGCCAACTATACCGAGTATTTGAGCATTTCACATATGCATGCGCATACCATTGAATCCAGTCTAGAGTAGATGTGAAGAAATCCTTATAGGAGCAACCCCACATAGCCTGATGTCTACTCGCTACCTGGTGTTAGTCATTTCTGACAAAGGATATCAAAATCGATAGTCGATGAATCAACTATCGAAAACAAAATAGTGCTTCCTTGGGAAAACAATGAAGCCGGACAAGATAAGATAGTGTTTCTTCCTATCTTGACTTGATAACATTCTTAGTAAGAATCTAAAAGCCCCAAACGAGCAACAAAAATCGTATTGAATCAACGAACCAAAAGAAAATGGCAGAATTGATAGCCAATAAATCAACTAATGGGAATACCGGACTATTGGGAATAACAAATCGGGAAAAATAAAGCACACTTGTGCTTGATTGTCACATCAGAAAAATTTGTTAAACACTTTAAAAAAATATTTTTTTGAAAGCAAATTATATTTCTAAGTGTACTAAAAAGAAAGATCAAAAGTAAAATGTTATTAAAACATCATTTCCTATAAACCTAATACAATGTACACTTAGCTTTATTTTTAAACATTCCTTTTAAAGATTTTATTATTTATAAACTATCATTTAACTTTTAAATCGACATTTATTATCCCAGAAGATAATAAATTAGTTAAAAATATCTTCGTAAATGTTATAACAATGTTAATCATCCCAAAAGATAATTGATATAACGCTTCTATAAATTTCAAACCATATTAATTATCCCAAAAGACGACGAATCAAATTTCTAATCTTTTTATAAATTTAAAACAACATTTTTTATCCCAAAAGATAATTAATCAAATCTATAATCTTTTTATAAATCTAAAACAACATTAGTTATCCCAAAAGATAATTGATAAAATTTATAATCTTTTTACAATTTACAGCAACATTAATTATCCTAAAAGATAATTAATCAAAATTATAACACCTTTTATAAATTTTAAACAACACATAGCCTTTATTTGAAAATTTCAAAATACTTGAAACTATTATTTAAACAACTTTCAAAGTGCAAAAATGTGACTATATATTTATTTTGTAAAAATATAAGTACAAATTCAAGGAGATGATGCTTGGTAAGTGACGGTATATCGATAATCGCTACAATGACACTTGCACAAGACGAAATGTATGTCACAAATATCTCGACCAAACATTAATATAAGCAACATAAGAATACAAGTAAATCAACATTTGCGAGAAAATCATTTGGGTCTCTCTACAAAAGTCCTATGTAAATCACACATATATATGTGTATTCGAAGTGTTTCGAAGCGACCTATTCGCTACATACACTTCAACTTCCTCTTGCTTTTGTTCCTTGAAAGCAATGGTTATTTATACCACCCGCTTTCAAGTGGGAATAAAATCCAAACAAAACAATATTTAAACAATCGTTCAAGCATTCAAAAATAATCTATAACAACATAGATATCATATAGTTTTTTAAAGGTGAGTGATCTCACCAAAATTCCAGCTGATGCTTTTGCGTTTCGGTTTGATATAAAATCGAGCAACATTCGATTTTAGCCTAATGTTCTACTAGCTCCAAATTTAGTGAATCAAACTCTAATGCATAGATAATATCAATACGAGTCAAACGCAAAAGACTATGTCCAAATCCGACCTAATATGAGTGAGATATTCATTTTATAAGTTTTAAGATTAACTGAAACAATTAATTACTTAATTAATTAATAAGTTACCATCATTAACCAAATTTCCCTCCGCTAATCTTTCTCTTTTATATAACTGTGCATGAAAAGTGCACATAAAAATCCAACCGTGCCGACCCACTCTCCTCTTAATCACCACCTACTCCGTACGATTCAACAGGCCGCCAATCACATCGCGCTCCACTTCGCGAATGCTCCAGGACCAACCCAAATAGGAAAAGCTTAATCAAACAACGATGATCTTGACCTATAACTCATGTACCTGAAAACCCTAGAAACGTATTTCCCTATACTTGATCGCACAACCATATTTCGCCACCATCACTTTGCCAATGCTCGAGATGCTCAAATCCACACTCTCCTTCGACTAATGCCACCTAAATCACCCTTAAACCAAAACTCTAGTTCCAACCCAAACCGTCGAACTCCACCTAGTGATGCTGCAACCAACTTAAACTACATGGATTCGATGTTTAACTTCATTTGAGATCAATTGATCAAATTTCATGATTTTACATAGCTTGTAGCTTTTTATTTTTATTTTTAAAGATGAAAGTTGCTTTCTTTTATTTATAGGAGGATGAAAAGTGGATTGGAGAGGGAAAAGAAAAGTCAAGAGCAAGGAATAGTGTAAATGTAAAGTGATGGTTATTCAAATATTTCCAGGAATCCATTAAATAGAATATCATTTGCGCACAGACCGCGAACGATAGAAACAAAAATATGATCGCACAAAACTATACGACACGATCACAAAGCAACAATAAAATACACTGGTTATCTTATTCTATGAAATTTCAAAAATACCATCGTTTGTCGAAATAAACTCAAACAAAAATTTAAATACTTTCCAATTTAAAAATTATGGAAAAGCCCTATAAAATCGTTTAAAAATACATCACTAAAAATCAAGTCATTTAATTTACAGTTGAATTTATTGTTATTTATTCGAACTGATTATTATTGTAAATAAATTTAAAAAATAAGTCCACCGTTATTATTTATTAATTAAAAGGAGTTATCTAGGCTATTAAATCCATTTAATTATTGTTTAATTCACAATTCAAATATTGAAATAATCCCTATATTTGAATTTAAGTTATTTATATTTTTCTAGGATGTTACAATAAACCGAGTACATATATATATGGATATGTTTATATTTTGAAAAGCTTGAATATTTATTAAATACAAGATATAAGCTTTAAAGTCGAGTGACTAAAATATTTGTTTGATTTTGATATTAAGAAATGAAATTTCACTCATACTATGCTACAATACCTCTGATAAGATAAACAATTGTTTGATTTGGACTTGAATTGATAAATTGGATGTTTAATTGAATTTGGATAACTTTTAAAACATGGTTGAGTTGGGAGATACAAGTATGAGATTGCATTATGTGGTTTACCCATGATATATACATACACGACACACACACAAACATATATATGCAATTTTATTATGTCCTACTATTATTGATTTGAACGAACGAATTATTGTGTTTGACTGAAATGGTTGAATATACTATTGCTTGATAATTGAATTGAATATACACGAAATTTATTTGGGATACAACATCGTCTTTGAGAATATTGATGTTTAGGAAAGCAATATATTTTGAAAATAATATTTGGAAATTAAAGTTTTACATTTGATGAGAATGGTACAAGGTATTGACCACTAGGCTGCTATTTTCCATTTTGGCAAACCGATTCGAGGATCGCAAACCCAAATCGTGTTGACCTTATCCCTTATCACAGCATCCAAAACGAAGAGAAGTAGCACCAAAAGATGCAGATATAATGAAGTGGACTATAGCACAAGTAAGATTTGTCACATCTCGAGATACTTGAAGGGTATGGAAACTAAGGGATCGTGTGGGGGCCAACCATAGTTGATCAGAAGTATATGGGTGAAAAAACCGTGATGACTTGCGGGGGCAGATAGTCTGTTTAAAGTGTAAATCCACTAGGGAGATTTATCAATGTGATATCCTAATGGGACTCATATGCGAGAAGATGATTTAGCCTTCTCATAAGTATGCTAAAATGATTTAGCCTTCTCATAAGTATAAATAGAAATGCCGACCTTATAAAATGAATCTTTTGAAATGTTGATTTGAATTTATACAATAAAAATCAACTCATATAATATGAGTAGATTGTAATATCCTAGTTGATTAGAGTTGCAAATGTAAGTAACGATGAATAGAACCGTTGCACTTATGTTACAAACATATTGATAAATTATGGGTGGGATTTTGTGTCGTATGAGTGGCATCTGTATGTTTGATTGATATGTCACATGTGTATACTCAACACCACACTTGTTTGTTATTTTTTTTGTATTATTATACCCACAACTAGATTTCTAGCCTCACTAGAGGTTTTTTATGTACATGACAATGTCTTGGGTCAGTGTAATGACCCCTTATTTAAAACCGTTCAAATCGACAATCATCCACTCATGTCAGACTTGAATTGCTCAAAACATTAGATTATTAATTTATATCTTGAAAAACTTGTCACATACAGTGAATAAATCAATCACGGAATCACAGACATAGAGGAATATAACAATAAGCAGCAGAATAGATAAATAGTAGTTCATTAAGCTACTATATAAACATCAGTGTTTAAAACAAAATACAACAGAAATCTCAAATACAGAGTAGTCTCAAATAAAAAAGCAACTGACAAGACTGAACATAAGCTACTAGAAATGACAGAAAGCTAAACAGACATAAGAAGATCTTCAAGCAAAACTCCAAACTCCAAAGGTGAGTCAAATGCTATGACACTCGATCTGACCTGAGCATAAAGCAAAACACAAAACACTCGAATCAGGATTATCGTTCTTATACCAGTAAATTAAACTCAAGTGAAATGTCAACTATAATAAAAATAACTTAAAGGATGTTTGGGATTCCCATCCTTTAAGGATCCATTAAACTATCTACGTACATAGTACAATACGCTACATAGATAATGTCTATAGTAAAGTTAACTATTAAAATAGCGTTAAGGCGTTACCCATATCCCGTTTAACATATGTTATATATTCCCATAGTATGTACTGTACTGTAATTCCTTCGTAAACTGGAGGGATGGCAGTGTGCACTCCATAGGTATGATACAAATCTAACTCGTAGAAGGCACGATAAAGCATGTGACAAGGCATGCGAGGCAATGCCTATGTAGGATTCTACCGTTTTGCAGAACCGGGCTGGTGGTAATGCATAGCAGCTACTACCGCCCACTTTGAGACACACTCCCAAATCAAAGGTGCACCCAATCAATTCGTAAAGCAATAGAATGTTATCGAAGAAATGTGCCTGATCGGAGGTGGGACCTCACTTGTCTCAGGTATAGCTCCGGTTTTAGCCATAGCAAGCTGACTCGCGGGAGTCAGGGTTGCGTTAATAACTCATACAGAATCGTCGCCAAGCATCTTACTTCATTCTGAAATTTCCACCCTGTACGCAGTTGTTAAAGTGGTTTTAGGTATTGGCAGAGATTATGACAATATCCGATCTCGGTCTCTTTAACAACCAAACGCTTATTTCACACCGTTATCATTTTATAAAATCATTTTTATATCATTTTAAACAGTTCAAACTTCGTATCAAAATATCTTATTCATTTCAAAACCATATCACTTTCGAAATCAATATTCACTTTTGAAATCAATTCCACTTTCAAAATCATATCACTTTAAATCATACTTTCTTCAAAAAACCATAACCACAAAGTAGATTAAACTATCATATCAAAATATTCGTATTTAAATCCGTTAATCAAAATCATAATAGTTCTAACTTTAGGTTAATATATGTATATATTTAAAATTGTTTATAAATTGAAAATATTTTATATTTAAAATAGGATATATATTAAAATAGTTTATATATATATATATATTAAAAATAGGTTATAAATTAAAATATCTCGATCTATCGAAAATATTTTCAAGTTAGAATTATTTCTTCCAATTTCACAAATCAATTCAGATTCTTATTTAACCCATTTAAATTTATTTCGATTCCAAATCTAAGGTTGAACTAACCCTTCAAATTCAATAGGTTTTAAGATAAATATTCAAACAATTTACAATATCTCAATTTGAAAATTTTCATTTATATTTCAAAATTCGAATTTAACTTTATTTAAATTCGAAAATATTCATTTTATCATTTTCATAAGCATTTAAATAAAATCCTAGATTACAAATTTAAATCAAAATTAAAATATTAAATATCTAACTTCAATGTATTCAATTCTGAAATATTCACTTAATCACCTTTTATAAACATTTGAATAAAATCTCAAATTCAAACTCAAATCAAATTTAAATATTTAATTTCAATTTAAATTTGAATATATTCATTAAATCATATACTCAAATTAAGGTTATAAAGTTACGAAATCATATTCTTAAAATCTCAAAATATGTTCAAATTCATTCTTATTTATAACCAATTCTTAAACAAATAATATTCCAAATCAATTCCAATTTACCTTTCCTACCATATTTTATTAAATTTATTACAAAATCTATTTTTTAAAATATTAATGAAATTCCATATAAATACTTAAACATTTGATATATATACACACACTAATTAAATTAAATTTTATTAAATTAAATCTTATTATTAAATTTTATTTTATATTAAATTTTATTTTATCTTATTTATATATTTGGAAAAAAATAAAATTATAAGCAAATTCTTTATATTTCAAAACTAACTTATAAATTTAAAATATATAATTTGAAAATCTAAATTTTACACTTATATAAAAGATAAAATTTATATGATATATTTAAAAAATCAACATTTATTAAAATCCATATATTTTCTTTCAAAACCATAGAAATCATTTTCAAAAATAGACCAACGGTGTCCGTATATAGTTTTCTATCCTATGGTAAGGAATATGGATATTTGTCATTTCAACCCATAATTGTTTAAATTTACGGGTTTATATCATTTCAACCCACAATCCCAAAATTCAAAATCAATAAAAATCGCTTGGGTTTATCATTTCAACCCATAGCGATTTTCCCCTAATTTATAAGATCATTCGCGTATGTATCATTTCAACCTATAAGGAATTCTAAACTAACAAGGAACTTGCAGAGTGAGAACAAATATGATAATAATATATCATATCATCAACGGGCATATATCATCCCTAACAAATAAATATAATACATACAATAGGTTATGGTGTCATATGTCATAAGTAAACAACTACAGATATTGGCATATCATATTTAACAATTAAATAACTAACAATTCAAATTTAACAGCGTATTTAAATTGTCATTTCATGAAAATTAATTCTACTAAATACGAGAGTGTTAATCATGAGTGACTGCTTACCTTTCGAGGCTAGAGAAATAACAAGAACGAGATGCATAGACACGGTTACACGCTAACAAGGAAGAGTCACAGAAATAATCTTCGGACAACAATGGAATAAGCAAAGCAAGGTAGATGAACCTGGATTTGATGAAATGAAATATATATAATATTTTAAAATCAATATTCAATTTGAAAACACATATTAATAATAAAATCTATATATTTATGTATATACCTTAAAATAGATATCTAATTTTAACCACATATAACTTGAACTCCATATAGATTCTACTTCAAAATCATTATTCCTTAAAACATCTATCTTTATAAAATCAATATATATATATATATCTATGTATGTATGTATGTATGTATGTATGTATGTATGTATATACATTATCTTTTAAACCAAATACTTAAAATCAATATTTCCCAAACACATATATTCAAAACAGTTAAAACTTTAAATAAATAAAGTATAAAACAAAGGAATAATATGAACAGCTTATAATATATATATATATATATCAAAATAACCCTTTATATGAACCTTTATATTATATTGAAAATAAAAACAAATATATATATATATATAACTTTTTATATAAAAAGAAGGCTGCATGGTTGAGAGGAACCATGAAAAAGGAGGGGTTCGCATGAGCAGGTTTCAGATCATAAGAAAATATAGAAGTAGACTCCAGGAAACAAATATATATAAATAAATATGAACAATCATATAAAATATTTTTTTAAAGGTGAAGAAAGAGGATGGATCAGGGGTGAGATGCGGCTGCAGCTTCGTTCGAGTGGGGTAGGCGGCTCGGCTGTTGGTGTGAAATCGAAGCTGAGGGCTACGCGATCGGTTTGGCACAGCAGAGGTGAACGGTTGTTGGTGGGGTGGTGTTACTGGTGCTACTGATACTAGGTGGAGTAAACGGTGGTTGTGGTCGAGTTTGTTGGCGAGGAAGCATGTTACTACTTTGAAATGGTTGTATGGTTCTGGAAGCATTGTGGAAATGGCGGGTCTGGAAGGTGGGTTTCGACTAGCTGCTGAGGTCAGAGGCAGAGTCGGGTTATCGGCCAGGACGAGTTCTCTTGCTCGGGTTCTCTGGTGGGGTTTTTAATGGGTTGTTATCGAAGGAAGTAGGTTGTGCATTTGAAGAGGCTGTCAAGTCATGGGTGAAAGCAGTGGAATAAGCGAGGTTGTGGGCGATGGGTTGGATGGGTTGTGCTGAAGGTCGCTCGGTAACAAAATAGGAGGAGAAAACGAGCATAGGCATGGTAAAATGAGCATCTAGGGTTTCAGAAAAAAGGAGGAGGATGTACAAATCTATGGTATATCACTTTTATGCTTTGATTATATTATTAACATATTTATTTTCCCAAAAGAAGAAGAACAACAGAACGGATGGATTAAAATAGGAAGAGAAATAAGGAAAGGAAATGAGCCAGAAATATAAATTAACTTGGGAGAAGAAATAGTCAAAGATTGAAATTATTAATAGCTGATGGCTATTCGTTTGCACAGTGGATAACGAAAAGTCATAATGAAACCAAAAGGTTTAAATATGGTACTGATATTGTTGACTGTTTCGCGGTTTCTCCGTGTATCGGACGTCAAAATTGACAAATGATTATACTGCAAAGATTAGCATGATGAAACGAACATAATGCTACACAGATACTAGAGATATGATCACCCTATCAAAAGTCGATATTAGCTGTCAGAATGCTGCCAATTCGTCGAAAATAAGATAAACGGGGCTAGAGCAGTCAAAATTTGGCGAAACGAAATATGAAGTCTCACACAGAAAATGGTTTTAAATTTTATTATGTATAAATATTAAAATTTCAATGATATTTTATTTCTATCAATTTTAACTGATTCAAATTTAAATAAAATTAAACAACAAAATAAACTTCCATATTTTCTGATGAAAATCTGATATTTTCTACGTTTAAATAGACGCATTTAGAATATCCAATTTTCATTGCTAAATTTTAATTATTATTTTCATCAAAATTTCAATTAATTACATTATAAAAATCGTTAAAAATTACGGGTCGTTACAGTCAGACTGGGGTGTTGTATTTTCAAGACAGCTACCTATGGAAGTCAGTTTGTTTTGTTTATTAAGCAGTCTATAGGAATGTATATTAAGTTTGGGTTTGGCAACCATTATCGAGAAGTCGAGATCTGCAACATTTTTTTATTTAATCTGGAGATGAGATTTTCGAGCAGCCATGGACATATTTGAAGATCATTTCCAAGAAGAGTCATTGCATGGATATTTAAGTAGGTTGTTTTTGGATTGTACGGAGCCTACTAAGTTGCGGTGATGTATTTTGATCATTCCATGTATCAGATAGAATTTGAGATATATATACACATATACACACACACAAACAAAGAGAGATATATATTACAATTTCCACTATGAATATCGATAACCTTGTCACCTTTTACTTATATTATTCCTCATATGTGAGTTATTGAATTCTAGAATTTGTGAACATTGTCTAATGTCGACATGAGATACATATCATTTTGGATGTATTCAGGTATTGAAATGCATCTATTTTTGCCTAAAGTAGTGCATATGAGAGACTGCTCCTTCTATGCTCATTAACCCGAGTGATCAAACGATAAAGTCCTTCTAATATTTCAATCACTGGAGCTGAGGTATCACAACTATGGCAACCTTACTTAGAATAATGGAAATTCCTTACTTGGATACGACATGTCACAAAAATCATTCTTCTCTACTCCAAAAGTCAACTTAAAAAACTTTTCTTTTAAGCAATTCTTCCTTTACACTTCCAACACTTCCCCCAAGTGTAGTTTGTACTCTTTTTTACTTTTAGATAATTTCGATATGTCTTCTACAAATAACATCACAAATTTATCGAGTTGGTCTTAAAAGACATTATTCATAAGATTAACTAAATATGTTGATGCATTTGCAAGACCGGATGACATTACCAACCATTCATAAGATGCATTGAGAGTTCTAAAGGTGATTTTCTAAATGCTATCCCAATCCTCTCTTATTTGATGAAAACCTATAACAAGAATGAGTTTAGGGAAAATCTTCGCTCCTTAGAGTTGGTAGAACAACTCATCAACATGTGGAAGAGGATATTTGTTCTTTCTTGTCATCTTATTCAACTCTCTATAGTCTACATGAAACCTTAAGGATCTATATGTTTTAATGGTGAACACTATGGGCGATCCATAGTCCAATATGTTTCTTTAAATTAGGCCTTTCTTAAAAAGCTTGAAAATTTGAGTTTCTAGCTCCCTTTATTCTCATAAAGCAAGGCATCCAATAGATAAGACAATCGGCTTCGCCTCTCGTCCTAAATTAATGTAGAATTCAATTTTTCGATGAGGATATAAAGCTAAAATCTCTTTAAACACATCTTTAAAATTATGTACAATGGAAACTTGCAGAAACCGTTATGTGAGAGGTCTAAGGAGTATAAATAGCTCAATAACATAATGCTCAGGCTAACAAAAAACATTATCCCCTTATTTTACTTCCCTTCATATGAGTTACATAGCTATCACAATCAATAACAACCCATGCTTCGTCATCTAGTCCATCCCTTGTATAAGTCCATAACCTGAAAAATAGAGTGAAAAAGTGTCACAAGAAAACCTAGACCTACCCCGATATAATTTAACGTCTCTACATATCATAGAAAGATTTGTTGATCCCCTAAAGAGATTCAACACAATAGGAAAGCCATCGATTACATAGGGAACAAAGCGCAAACTATCAACAACATGACCAATAATAAAAGACTGTGCTAGTGAATCAAATTAAACATGTAGAGGAAAGTCATAAATAGAAAGTATACCATCTATGACGATGTACTTTCTCTAGTCAAGCTTCGACGAAGTACTCAAACTAGGAGTAGCTTAGGTATCACAAGATTTTACTGCTTGTTTATTATTTATTAGAGATGGACAATCCCCCTTGAAATGTCTAGGTTGATCATAATTGGAACATTTCTTAGCTTGAAGGTTGGCTCGACAATCCTTAGCAATGTGCACCTTCAAGTGAAGTCACACCTCCCTTCTTTCCTTGACCCTGATCATTTATATTCCATGTGTCTTATATATTGCCTTAGAACTTGGCTTTTGCTTCAACGTTAGCTTCCGCCTCTTTCCAGGCCTCTCTAGATATAAAATTCAAAAAATCTACTTTGACAAGACTCAAGGTTGATCGATACCTATAGTAAATTTATTGTCCTTATCAGCAGGAGTGTTAATCATATCCATCTTGAAGTGAGCCAAGAGTATTAACACATTGATGCACTCCTTTATGGTTGTAACGACCCGGAATTTTGGATACTTCATATTTGAAAACTTGAATTATTTACATATTTGAATCTACCATTAAATGTTATTAAAATTATTCTTTAATCTTTTTAACCTCTTTTTAGATCATAACTAGTGATGATAAATTTGTTTTGGGAAAATGTTTACAAAAAATATATTTTTTTGGAAAAATTCGATAATATGATTAAAAATCGTTTTATCGATAAACAAGTATTTTCTCAACTAAAGTTGTTCAAACATTATGTGTATGTATAATCATTATCAAGATAATTAGAAACTAAAAATATTTTTATATTTATGGCTAACTAAATAGGAAAATGAGCAAACAAGGAAAATGAGCAAAAGTGGAAATAATTAACTCTTAAGCTAATGATCTAATGAACACATTAGCAATTAATTAAACACTCTCCACTTCATAAAGATTTGAAGGTTCTAGAAGCTTCCTATGGATAAGAGATATTATTGTTGTTAGGGTATAAGAGTAATTAGCCTAAAGGAGAAGTGACATAAAGTAAAAGTAAGCATAAATGGAAATAACTTTAAACTGAAGCTATGTGGTGTAAAGTTTGATTTGATGAAAGATATTATGCATTAGGGTTTTGAGAGGTTTTTGGTCAATTTCCAACACCATCCTTATGCCTATAAGAGAGGGAATACCCACATAATAGAACTACAAATATTATAGAGTTTGAGTTCAGAAAATCAACGGCTACTTTATCTCCTTCTCTTCCTCTCTAACTTTCTCAAACTATATTCAACCAACTTCAAACTCAACCAAATTTTTTCAAAGACCTTAGCTAGGAAGTTGATGGAAGGTGGAGGACAAGGAGGACCCCTAGAGCCATCAATAATTATGGTGATGGGAGGGAGGAAAAGCAAAGCTAAAGCAATGAAAAGAATAAAGAAGGAGGTGGTTGCAAGCGTGGCTTGGCTTTGGGTTCTTGGATCTTGGTTTTGGTTGGACAAAAGGTGAGTTAACACCTCACTTTGTTTGAAAAATATAACACATATATGTTGTGTTTTATTATGATAAAGTTCGTTGAACTGTTGTTAACTTATATTGAGAATGATGGTTGTAACTTCTTACTTTAAAAGTAAGTGACATATGTGATCCATGTACATGCACTTGAGCAATCTTCAAATGGACTTGACATAGGTAATAGATGGACTTTGGTTTAGACCAGACTCGGATTAGAAAGTGCACTTATAACGATAGTCCATATAGATGCAGTTCAGAATTGCCTTTTTTATGGAAATTGTTGTGGAACTTCATAGAGAGATCTATAAGGACTTCTTGATATATTTATACTATTGTATACATATATTTGTTGTTATTAAAAGATTGAATAGTAAAAAGTTAAGTAACATGTCAAAAATGGTCAAAACATCACTAGTGCAAAATTGCCCGTTTAACCTGGATTTTTGAACATCAATTTATTTCAATAAGAACTTTTAGCTTGAACGATTTGTCTCATTCTTTTGAAAAGCATTGCCTAATCCATATTAGAGTAATTTAAAATTATTTTGGTATTTATACGAATTTTATGAATTAGTTGTGAATTTTCAAAGGAGGGATATTTTGCTAAAAACATGTCGTTTTCAAGTTTCGAATGATTTTTCAAACTTGTTATTTTCAAGTGATATTTTAAAGTAATGTTTTAAAACATATTATAAGTATTATAAAGTATAAATATCTTGTAAAATATCTTATATAAACATCTTGTTTTAGACTATAAAATAAAAGGTTAGAAAGGGGTTAGTAATTGCTTAATGATCAAATGGTTAAATTGTTTAATTACTTATTAGGAAAGTAATTAACTACCCTTAACACAAATTAGCCGATGAAGCAATCTTATATATTTGTGAGAGTTAAGACTGATGTCAAGTAGAGATGGAGCAATAGATCTCTAACCTACTATGCTTCCCTCTTAGCCAAGGAATAGATAAGTGGAAAATGTTGAAAACTTGTTAATCATGTTGATTTCTTATTGTTTATGGAAATCATTAATACTATACTTAACACTAAAAGCTGACAAGATAGACTTATTTATTTGCAAGATTCAAGAACGAAGTGTCTAGGCAAGGCTTGGAGTAATTAGTGTCCAAACTTAACTGGCTTTACTCTTGGGCGAGGAATAGTCAAGTTGGAATGTCAAAAACGAGTTAAGCGTACAAATTGTGATTTGTATAAGCAATCGTTTTTCGAATTTGGTAGTTAACTAGTCCATACTGAACTTGATTGAATCTG
This sequence comes from Allium cepa, assembly GCA_030765085.1. Lineage (NCBI taxonomy): Eukaryota > Viridiplantae > Streptophyta > Magnoliopsida > Asparagales > Amaryllidaceae > Allium > Allium cepa. Next base: position 338,518,577 of record CM060929.1, on the reverse strand, counting down.
AACTTAGATATTTAAAACAAAAGTTAAAAATATAGTAATAAGTAGGAAAATGATATGGGTTTGTTATGATAATGTGTTAATCACATTCGTCTTTAACCCTTTTTGATCATACTTAGGGATGCAAATAGATCTTTAAAAGAATGATTTAAAGATACGCAAAAGCGAAATTGATTTGGGTTTGTAGTGACAATGTTTTAGTAAATTCATCTTAAACCTTTGAATAGATTTGCAAAAGTACTTATATCCTTAAAATGGATATATTGAAGGAAATAGTAAGTAATGAAATCTTTTAGAAAAAGATTGAAAAAGTAGAAGTTTATTAGGTAAATGAAGTTTACTAATAAAGGAGTTATAATTAATAAAAGATTTAGTTAGATGGAAGGGATTAGGAGTTTCTTAAGTAACTTAATCATGCTTTGTATGAGTTGATTGTATTTTGGATGATGATAGTGTTTTGTTTGTTTATTTTTTTATGGAAAGTAAATGACACTTAGTTTCCTTTTAGAAACATCTATCTTATACAGATGGTCAATTAGTCGACTATTGAAATTGACCAAAATATGAGTTAAGAAGTTATCGAAAGGCTTCATGATTCCATACCAATAAGAACTTTTAGGGAGGAGAATTGGTATGAAAATCTCTAGCTTTCACTTACTTCTTAGAGAATTGGGATTGAGTTAACCGGAAAATTCATCGATTGATTTTAAAAAGACCGAGATCAGTAAGTGTTCTACTTATCGAATACCACTTCAAACCATATAGGTAATCTATCCTTTGGAAATGCTTAAAGAAGGGAATCTATATAGAGATCCGAGGTCTGTTTAAAATGCTTGAACACATGTAGTTGTTCATGATCTATCTAGGATGCGGGAGTCCATGTGTGATTCCGAGATCTATTGGGGTATGGGAATCCATGTGTGGTTTCAACATCTATTCGAGATGTGAGGATCCAATTTGGGATTCGTGTTCTGTTCGAGTAATGAAGCCTCGTGTGAAGGATTCTGAATGTAACGTTGACATCGAAAATGACCAAAAACAGAGTAGGCTTCATATCCTAGGGTTTGGCTAACCCACAATAGGATATATCAACTCTATATCCAGAGTACGCTTATTGATTTTACTAGCCGGGGTTGATGATATTTGGGATCACATGTTAGGGTGTGGACCAGTTATGTTTACCTAAGGGTATATTTTATCTAGAGATATACATCAGTCGGAGGTAGTTTCGGACCTCTGTGTAGAAGATTGGAATCGGCATCAACCGAAGAGATCTCCATGGAAAAACCATTATGCGAACGTTCTTTAGCGATTTTGGTTATACCCTCTAATATGCTAGAATGTACCCATTTTTGCTATGATTAATATTTATTTTGATCCTTATACATTATTATAATATCATTGGATTCTCCATAAATGGCTTGGTCATCGTCAGGTATAAACTCATCCGTGATTATGTGCGGCGTGGTCTTATGAGATATCTTTATTTTGATAGGTTTTTATACTATTAAAATTCTATTTGATCTGCGTTTCTCACGCTGGTTTACCAGACTGATCGAGAGGTTATTTTCTTTAAATGCATGGGTCGGCCCGATGTATGTTTCTAGATTTAGCTTCGGATGCTTTGAAGATTCTAGAGAAGAGTTAGAGTTCTACCTATTGTAGTATTTATTTCCGCTGCTTTACTTTATGTGTATCATCATCATTTGTGAGGATAGGTTGTTATAACTTTCCAGTACGATTGCTATGACTCTAAAAATTTGTATCTTAGAATGACATTTCATACCGCCTTTTGATATTATATATGATCGTTCCATTGTGAGATTCTGATATTTTTTTCCTTCTTCCTGGTTTGTTTTCTTTTTTTATTTCACCCTAAGCTTTTGTCTTTCTAGCACTTAAGTGCTTGGCACGTGAACACCGTGGATGTATTAGTGTTGACATTCGAGGGTCGAAAGGCCATCATTTCACTTGGTATCAGTACTGAAGGTTAAGCAAGAACCTTGGCCTTGGTGGGTATGATTCATTAAGAGATAGATTAATGCAAAAGCCTAGCATAAGTTGAGAGTATTATATATACGAGAGCGTATTTGTTAGTACGATAAAAATGTTTTATAGTGTGTTAATTGGTCCATTGAGTTGTTTATCAATTCTGGTTGATGTGTCTGATCAACGTTATCGGTAGGAGTTTCTAAACACTTGAACAAGACTTACCGACATGGTATTATTTTTGAAATTGGTAAATGAAATAATTTTATCTAGGATTATATTTTATGTATAAAAGAATATAAATTGATATAGTTTATGATATGGTTGTTTGTTAGGTAATGATAATATCATCATTTATTGGTTGATTAGTTATGCTCGGTCGGTTTATGACCATTTACAATAGTTGTTGATTTATAAGAAATCTACCTTCTTAGAACAAGGGTTGGGTAGATAGTAAATTTACAGGAACATTAGATACGAACACCTTGTGAATTAAGTTTCATGGTGATAATACGGTGTTCAATGATAATGTTGGGTTAAAATTGAAATTTAAAATGAGTTGTTTATTATAACCTAAATAAAGATATACATTTGCGAAATGATTTAGATAAAGAAGCAACTTTACCTAAGAAAGTTATTTTATATAAGTAGATTTTATAAAACATGGCTTATAAACAAAAAGGATTTAAATAGAGAATTTGAGAACTTGAATCCCGATAATCTTCGAAATGTTTTTTTCTAGATTTTAGAGAAAATAATAGTAGTATTATTTGAAAGAAAATATGTAGGAAATCAGCTTACGAAATTGAGATCATGATACTTTAGTCGAATTTACAAAGTATTTGATACCGTTTTGATGATTTTGGTTAAGTCCAAAAGGCTTGAATTGGATGCATTGAACTCATTCCTATCGCTTGAAAATAATTCTGGTGATCACTTCAAAATCATCAGCATTCATTTTCAGGTCCTAAGTGTGGGATGCTACAAAGCTGTTTTGGGAAAATGGATTTTGATTTAATCACAGTGTAAGATTTGATATACAATAGTTATATGTATATATTATTTCAAAATAATTTGAAATGAAAGTGGACTTGAATATGTGATTCATGTACATATGTGATTAGATCTTGTGATGGACATGAATAAACTTGTATGTGGACTTGAATGGACTTGTAATGGACTTGTGAATAAACCTTGAACAAAGGTCATAGATTATATATGGACTTTGGTTTAGATCGGACTCGGATTAGAAAGTGCACCTATAGCGATAGTTGCTATAGATGCAGTTCGAAATTGCTTATTTTAGGCAATTGTTATGGAAATTTGTAGAGAGATCCATAAGGATTTATCACCGTATTATATTTATATATATATATGTTTGTTGCTATTAAAATATTGAAAAGTAAAAAAGTTAAGTAACATCTCGAAAACAGCCAAAACATCACTAGCGCAAAACTGCCCATTTAACCTAGATTTCTAAACTTTAATTTGTTTCAAAAAGAACTTTATGTTTGAGCAATTTGTCTTATTCTTTTAATAAGTATTGCATAAATCAAATTAGAGTAATCTAGAGGTAGTTTGGGATTAATATGAATTTTTATGAATTAATTGTGAATTTTCAAAGGAGAGATATTTTGTTAAAACAACTAATCCGTGTGTTATTTTCTTATAATGCTTGGGTCAGCCTCATGTATGTTTCCAGATCTAGCTTTGGAGACTTTGAAATTTTTAGAGAAGAGTTAGAGTTCTTTCTACCCTAGTTCTTATTTCTGCTCTATCACTTTGTGTGTATCATCAACATTTGCGAGGACATGTTATTATAACTATCCAAGATGATTACTATAACTCTGAGAAACTTTGTATCCTAAAATGATAGTTCATACTATCTTTCGATATTATATATGATCATTCTGTTATGATCTTATGATATCGTATTCCTTCCTCCTTGTTCTTGTTCTTTTTCTTTTACATTAACTTTTCGTCTTTTTGGCACTTAGGTGCTTGGCATGTGAATACCGTGGATATATTAATGGCGATGATCGGGGGTCAAAATGGCCAGTCGTTAAACGGTTTTCTCATATTATAAGGGATACATAAACTTCTCTCCTTTCAAGCTCTTTTTTCCTTAGAAACAATTAAGCCTCGAATTTCCTCCAAAACTCTTGTTAAGTCATAGCACGCTCCTCCATTTCTCCGATCGCAATAACCCACCAATACAAAGCTTCTTCGTGGAGTTGTCTAGAAGCAAGTTATCTCCTTGTCAAAGTCTTGAGTGCCATGTCATCAAAGATCTGCTCACTAGTACAAAGCCACACTTGAGTCTCAATGAATGACTCTATCCTCCAATACGACTTTCCTATTGTATGAAGGCCGTCTGGACAAAGTCGAGAGAAATCAAGAATGGGTAGTGGAGGTGATGGAGGAATATGAATCACTTCCACAGTGTCGGTATAGAAGGAACTCCTATCGGAGATGGAGTACCCTATGCTGCAGCCTGCAAGTATCTTCATAAACAATGTTGGAATTTGGATCTACAGAGTATAAGTATTGTCTTTAGCGATCATTGCTCTAGTGGTACAACTCATGGTAAATATATGTAGTTGAGAATTATTAGCAGCTTTCTCGAAGGATAGTATACAATACTTGAAACAGAAGTATGAGTTCCTAAATGCTATATGCATAAGTATAATAGGCACAAATATGTTCTCTTAACTTAATCAAATTAATGTTAATAGAGTAACCTAATCTATAATACCAAATGTAATGACCGACCCTTTGTAACACCCGGAATCCACTCATACAACCAACCGGTTCACACAAAAGTCATGGATGATGTTCTGATAAGGGTAGAATATTCAACAACTAGTGCAGAACATGTCTATACCAACTATCAATAAATTAGATCTCATAGCAGAAGGAAAAACTACAATATCAACAGAAGCATGTACTGTGTATCATATCAAGAAGCATAAGTGTGATGACCCGAAATTTTGGGCAATATCAATTTAATAATCTGTATTAAAAATTAAATTGATTTGACAATCTTTGTTAATAAGATTTGAAATGATATAATAATCTTCTTTTAATAAATATTTAATTCATGAATTTTATCTTTTAAGAACTAATAAATTGTTTTCTATTTATAATGTATATATATATATATATTTGTATATATTGTAAATAGATAAGTTTGTTTTAAATTTAATAAATAAAGCATATTTTCCAATACTAACATTTTTGTTAATTTGGAAATTGGATTTAATTTAATATTAAGCTTTTTAAAGCTATTTAATGAATAAACTATATGGTTTTAAATACTTAAGGTAAATGTTTAATTGTTTAAATTTATCTTAGCTTAAGTTTAACTTTAAATAAAAGGTTTATTTTATTTTTAAATATAGCTTGATAAATATGATTTGAAATATATATAAGTTTAAAACACAATTTTACAAATGAAACATTAATACATATAAGAAACTAAGTAATTTATAATAAAGAGATAATTTCTTTTATAAATTATTTAAAATTGATAAATTGTTATTTTAAAATTAAATTTGTATAGTTATATACGTATATGTATAACTTGATTTTTAAATTGGACTTTTGAATTTGATTTGAATTTGAATTTATAGTTTTGAAATTTAAAAGGATAGATATTTAAATTGTTTTTGGATTTTAAAATATTTGTATAAACTTTTATTTATGAATATGATTGGTTTTATTTCTTTTAAAATTTTCTATACATATAAATAAGTGCTTATTAACTAATTAATTAGGTATAATCTTATATTAACCTTTATTAACATTTAAAATAAATACTAATTACTTTAAAAGACATGTTATTTTCCTAAGCTTCATATAACATGTGTTAATTGTTAATCAACTCAAATGACAAATGTTAATATTTGGGACAAGTGTAATGTTTTTTTTCATTTTTTTTTCTTTGATTTTTTAAATAAACCATAAAATTAAGTTTATATAAGCATACATCTCCATTTTCTTTTTCTTTTTCTCATCTCATTTTAAACTAAAGAAAAACTTCAGTTGAAGTAAAAGAAACAAATCTGTAAATCACTTCCTAAAGAACTAGAAAACAAAACAAATCTCTGATCAAAACTGTAACTCACTTTCCAAATCTGAAATCAAAATCCCTGTAACCATTCTCAACTCAAAAACAACATGTAATCAAAATTTGCAATCAAATCTTCGGCCTGCAAATGTAAACCCTGTATTTCATTTTCAAACCAAGTTTGCAAATCACAATCAAACCTGCAGTTCATCATTTTTCTGCAAGCTGGAACTAACCTGCATTCATCTTCAACCTGAGATGAACCAGCCTGCATGCAACTGCAGTTTTAAATCAAGCATTTTTCAAGCACTAAAGTTTTCAAAGGCATTCAAGTTAAAAGTTTTCAACGGAGCAAAAGCATTTCAGTAAAACAAGTTTAAAAGTTTTCAAAGCTACTTCAAAAATGTGCTCTGTTCATCATCTATCTGGTGAGCAACATCACTTTTAAAGGCTTAAGTTTTTGAATTATTTGGTGGCATGCAAGTTTTCTGGAATGAATATGTATTATGTATATATATAAATGAAATACTACAGAGTCATATGGATGTATGATATGCATGTCTATTTTATCTGAGTCCTCTCTGTTTTATAATTCCTAGGTTCATGTTTTGATTTAAATTCAAAATCTTTAGGTTATGTCTCTATTTAAACTTAAGATTCAAATCAAACTTGTTTGTTTAATCACAAACTTTAGTTTAAAATTATACTTAAGTTAAAATAATACGGAAATGTCTCTGGAAGTCATAACAGCTGATCATACTTTGAAATAGTGAAAATTCAAGTACCATTCAATGTTTCAGGGTTAGAATCTGAAAGATCAATCAAAATTATGATTTTTAAAACTAAATTCACAATTTTTAGTACTATTTTGAAGGTGCAGTTCTTGTTTGAACTGAAAATGATAATTTGGGTTTTCTGGCGAGCTCTGTGATCTGGGAGGTTGTGGTTTCCAATGGTGATGCAAGGGTGATCGGAGAGTAAGGGAAAATTGTCAGGCTGATGATCAAAGCACGGTGGAGGTGGTGGTTGATTTTGAAGTCTGTAACCCGAGTTTTAACTAGGTTGGGATTTTGGATCGGCACGTCTTCCAGGGTTGATCGAGTTCAACAGGATTTTAGGAATTTGAAGTATGTGGGTGGACAAAGGTTTGGCCGGAGTGCCAGATTCTCTAGTAGTCGGAATTTCAAGAACGAGGTGGATTCCTGGTTTTGCTCTAGGTGTTCTAGGTTTGGGTTAAAGCTCGAATTCGATTTCGAGTTGTTTTGGGAATTCATATGATCAAGGTTGTGGGTTGGATGATTAGCGACGTGTAGAAGCCCTCGGCGATGATCGAAGTTGAACGACGTCACCGTGCATATGCACGGTGCACCTCTTTGGTTCTGGTGATGTCTGGTTTGAATCAGTAAAGTTACTCGAGTTTTTCTCGAGTAAATTGAGTGTTTAGCTCGAAATATGGGGGTGTGTTGACTCGAAGCATTTGACGATGGCTTGGGTGAAATGTTGTGTTACAGGTTTTAACCTGTCAGTGTCTTTTAAATTTAAAATTGGATATTGAAATGTAAAGTAAGATTTAAACAAAGTTTTAAATCAAAGTTTGATCTGGAATCAAATTTATATCATAGTTTTGAAATAAAAGGAAGTTTTTAAATTTAAAATGTTTTAAACAACTTTAAATGTTTAAGTGTATTTTAAAATGGTTTGAATTTAAAAATGAATTTAGTTTTAAAATCCTTTTAAATTTCTTTTAAAAAATAAGTATTTTCTTAACATGAGATTTTAAAAAGGGTTTTTGAATTGTTTTAAACTATGGTAAAGTTAAATTTGTATTCATTTTAAATTTAAAATTTAAAATGAAATTTGAAAGTAAATTTAAAAGTAAATTGTTTTTAAACGCTTTGTTAATGATAACTTAGTCATTAATATGAAAAGTTCTATCTTAAATTTAGTTAAGATTTACTAATTTGAAATTCTTTAAATTATTAAGTTAAATTAAAATGGGTAATTAATTAATTTAATTAATTAATGATATGGATAATTAATTAAGTAATTAAGGGTTTTAAATTAATTAATTAAGATCTAAGATTAATTATTTAAGGGATAATTAATTTGTAATTAAGTGTCATTAATTTGATAAGATTAGATTCTAAATTAATGATTAAAGATTAATTAATCAAGTAACTAAGATTAATTAAGTTACGGTTAAAACTTAATTTAATTAAATAATTAGAGATTTGGGTTATTAAAGGTAAATTAATTTGTAATTAATAATGAATAATCTAAGTTTAATTACTTAAGAAAAGTAATTAAAGAATTGTTAGTAGTTAATGAAGGTCATTAACTAGGAGTATTTAATAATTAATTAATGTGATTAATTGTAATAATTAATTAGATTAATTAATTAAGGATAATCATTTATGAAATGGGGTAAGTATAATTATTTAATCAAAGTAATTAAGGAATTAATTACTCATTATAATTAATTAAGTTTAATGTGATTAGTTTAAGTTAATTATTTAAGTCTAATTAATTTAATCACTGGATGATTTGATAAGTAATTATTTAATGTAATTAATGAAGTGTAATTACTTAGTGAAGTAAGTAATGGGTAATTACTGGATGTAATTAACTGAAGATGATTTAATAATGGAAGTAATTTGGATTAAATTATTTTGTGTACTTAATCAAGGGATTCATTAGGGTAATTAATTAAGGAGTTATTAATTTATTTAATGAAGTAATTAAGGGTAATTAATTACTGAATGGGATTAATCAAAGATGATTAAATAATATAATTAATTAAAGATTAATTATTAAAGGTAATTAATTAAGGAGTAATTAATTTATTTAATGAAGTAATTAAGGGTAATTAATTACCGAATGGGATTAATCAAAGATGATTAAATAATATAATTAAAGGTCAATTATTAAAGGTAATTAATTAATGAGTAATCAATTTATATAATGAAGTAATTAAGGGTAGTTAATTATTGAATGTGATTAATCAAGAGTGATTTATAATTATGGTCTAAATAAAGATTAATTACTTAATGTAATTAATTAAAATAGAGTAATTAATTAAAGAACTAATTAGAGATCATTAATTAATATAATTAATGATGTAATTAAGGGTTGACTAATTAAGGAATAATTAATCAATGAGTAATTAATCAACGTAATTAATTAAGGATCAATGTGACCAATTATAATTAATTAATTAATGAAGTAATTAAAGGTTAATTACTGTAAGTGGTTAAGGATAATTAATTTGTGTAATTAATTTAAAGACTAATTACTTAAAGTAATTAGAGAATGATTAGTCAATGGTGATTAATTAAGATGAATACTTAGAGAATGATTAATTAATTTGATTTGTAATTAATTAATGATAAGGTAAGCAGGATTTTTATAATGGAGGTAATTAATTTAATTTATTTTAAATTAATTAGAGATGGAGTAATTAATTTAATTCATTTTAAATTAATTATAGTGTGATTTATTAATCCTTGCTTATGTATGAATGGATGATGTTGATTGCCTTTAGTGGTTTGGGATCTCAGATATGAGATAAGTGATGCTGTGTGATATGGATGCTTTGGTTGAGTATGATGATAATGTGAATTATCTATTTGTGATGATAATGTGAATTATCTATTGTGATATTGTGAATTATCTATTTGTGTATATATAGATAATAGAATTGAATTGTTTTAACTTTAAAACAAGTTGGACCTAAAAGATGGCGTTTGGATTTTGTTGAGAAGGGGATTGGGTTTTCAGATTTGGATATCTGAAAACCACATCGATCCAAATTAGCGATAGGTCATGAATCTCAAGTGAAGATGAAGATTTAGAGTGCAAGGGTTATTGTCGTTAACTCTGAGGGTGATTCCAAAATGAGTGTAACGAAATAATGCCTTCGGTTTCGTTCGAACCTGGAACGAACTTGTATGGATTGAATGCCTTCAGAACATTGTCAGGTGGACGATGAGCATTCTAAGTGGTGTGTTCTGATTAAGGTAATCGTAGCCTCAAGCCTCATCAACCGAGAATGGCTAAAAAAGGGGAGGTGCAGAAAGGTTAAGTGGGTCATGCCCAAGTAGGACGAGATTTACCCCTGTCTAGATGTCCCTTTTTATTTCAGCTGTGTGGTGCGGTTGCTGATCTCAACCGTGGGGTTGTCTTGTTCGGAATTGTTTAGTAAGGAATGGTTCTGGCCTTGTGTTGCAGGGGATTGGGAGTAATCCTTGGTACGGTGGTCTGGGCCTCGCACTGTGACGGACGGTAGCCTAGAAGCCCTGCCATTGTATGGAATCCAATCTCCAATAAGTGCCGTACGTTTTAGTTGTGCCCAACTATGTTGGAATGTGAGATGTAAGCATTCCAGCTATTTCTGTATTTTATTTGAAAACCTAGACCCTATTATAATATCACTGGATTTCCTATAAAAATGTTTTGGTTAGCATAAGGGAAAAACTTACCCATGTTTATGTGTGGGGAGTCTTATGTTACCTTTTGTTTTCATAGGTTTTCAAAATTAAGCAACTTTAACCTATTACTCACACTAGACTTATGTCTGATCCGGAGTTTATTTCTATTTTCATAAACTCTTGGGTACTCAAAATTTTACGAGTAGCCAAGGGATTCAGGTTAGCTTTGACGAATTGTGGAGGAGCAATGGAGCAGGAGGCTTCAACGTTGTAGATATATATAGTGTTCTGCTATGTTGGTATCTCTGAGTGGTTTCTTTGTATTGTATTGAGTTATAATAACTGGACAGGTGTTTATAACTGTCTAGTATGTGGTTTATAATCTGTGTAACTCTGATAATTATTGTATACTATGTAATACTCATGTTATTAATATAATTTATTTGTTCCGCTGTTGAGACTCTAATGTTGTTTCTTCTTTCTTTCCTACCTTTTCTCTTTTCTATCCCTTTCTTTCTTTAAGATGATGCGACTTTCTGTGGAGAAAAAGTTGGTTCGTCATAGTTGGTATCAGAGCGCTAGGTTGAGTGAATACCTAGGCTTTGGAGTGATTTCTTTCTTGAAAGAGCGTATTTGTAATTTTTGATATATATATGTATGTATGTATGTATACGTATATTTATTTATTTCTACCTATTTGTTGGGTTACCTGTTTGGGTTTTCCAAATAAGTTATAAAGGTAGATAGGGTAGTGGTGTGTGTAACACGACTACCGAGTTTGAATGTTTGAGGTTGGAAGTGTATCTGTCGAGATTGTAGACCCAATACCGTCTCAAGTAAGCTTTGCTATGGTGTAAGGATTTCATTGATCTCTGAAGGAAACCTATTGAGGTTCGGAGTCCATCTTTGAAGTGAAAGTTGGATGAGTAGAGTTTGGATCTGTCGGTTAGACAGAAGAGAGTGATAGTATCTTAACAACCTCAAGAAGTAGTAGCTGTGTGATGAGATGCAGTGAATATGGATGTTTCCGAAGATGTTTCTTTGGAACAAGTTTAAGGAAGTGTGTCTGTTTCGGTGTTGTGGCTTGGCTCAGCAGGGTGTTTCTGTTTGGTTTGAGGTCCGAGTTTCTCGAAGAGCTTTAGATAGGAAGTCTTTGGCATCTGGGTCAACAGTGTAGCTCGGAGTGTTCTGTGTGCCGGCAAGGAGGTTTTCTGGATGAGCAGTTTTCTATAGGTGGAGCTCAGAAGCGTAGAGTGGATCCATTTCTTTGATGGATTGACTAGATTAGCATAAACTGTTCTGATTGGTAAAGAGAGAGCAGTTTCTTTGGAAATTAGGCTGGGCTGATCACAAAAGTGACTTGCAATAGTTTGAGTGTTCTCTTGGGTTATTGGAGATTTTTCGGATGTCTTCAGGGAAGTCATATGTTTGTCCGCATCTGGAGATTGAGTTTCCTTATCGACTTGGATTCAAGGAGTGATATCGGTGGTTCAGCTTAATAGAAGGATAGTTCCTAGAGAGAGTTTAGTGAAGAAGCTCAGGATATGGTGGAACTTCTCATTTTTCTTTATGGGTCTGTTGAAACATATTTCTGGGATGGGTTGTCTACTTGTGCTCATGTTCATCATCAGCATTTCCATCTACTTCAGATCAGAGTTATGCAGCGGAAGCAGTTTGGGAGTGCATCTGTTTCGTCTTTTTTGGACAGGAGTAGTAAGTTCAGTCTTCTGATGTTTGTGGAGTAGAGTTTGTGTTCTTGATTTTGTTTGATCTTGAGAAGATCATTTTGTTGGGTTGTTTTTGGTCTAGTTTGTTTCTAGAAGTATCAACGAAGGTTGAGCTGATCAAGAAGGATGTAGGCAGCCTATGATCGTCCGAAGAGTTTTGTGGATAAGAGACGGAGGAGTTTGGATTCCAAAGTCGGAGATTTGATTTTGGTTAAGTTTTCTCCAATCAAAGGTGCTATAAGTTTTGGTAAGGCTGGGAAGCTAGCTCCAAGGTATTGGATCTTTTTTGTATTCTTGTGAGGATAAGTGTTTGGTCTTCCGGATTGAATTGCCAATTTGGATAACGGGAATTCGATGTGTTTCACATATCTCCGAGGGAGTACGTATATGATCCATCGCTGGATGTAGGACTAGAAGTTCAAGAGGATTTGATTATTGAGTCAGACTTGTCTGTGGTCTGATATCATGTTCTGTTGTAGATCTAGATGAGTAGGAGCTCTATAGCTTAGTAGTATAGATTGTTTGGATTCAGTAGAGCGAGTATCCCGGTATTTATACTCGGTAAACTCTAGGAAATTCTATCCAGAATTTTGTCTAGATAGTTAAATTTGTTTGTTTGAGTGAATTGGTTGCTATGGTTGTTAGCATATGATTTATAATATATGCTTGTAATTTAAAATTAAAATCTTTAATGAGATTATTAAATTACCTTTGCTTTTAAATTTCAGAGACGAAATTCTTTTAAGGGGGGAGGAATGTGATGACCCAGAATTTTGGGCAATATCAATTTAATAATCTATATTAAAAATTAAATTGATTTGATAATCTTTGTTAATAAGATTTGAATTGATTTAATAATCTTCTTTTAATAAATATTTAGTTAGTGAATTTTATCTTTTAAAAGCTAATAAATTGTTTTCTATTTATAATGTATATATATTTGTATATATTGTAGATAGATAAGCTTGTTTTAAATTTAATAAATAAAGCATATTTTCTAATTCTAACATTTTTGGTAATTTGGAAATTGGATTTAATTTAATATTAAGCTTTTCAAAGCTATTTAATAAATAACTATATGGTTTTAAATTCTTAAGGTAAATGTTTAATTGTTTAAATTTATCTTAGCTTAAGTTTAAATTTAAATAACAGGTTTATTTTATTTTTAAATATAGCTTGATAAATATGATTTGAAATATATATAAGTTTAAAACACAATTTTACAAATGAAACATTAATACATATAAGAAACTAAGTAATTTATAATAAAGAGATAATTTCTTTTATAAATTATTTAAAATTGATAAATTGTTATTTTAAAATTAAATTTGTATAGTTATATACGTATATGTATAACTTGATTTTTAAATTGGACTTTTGAATTTGATTTGAATTTGAATTTATATTTTTGAAGTTTAAAAGGATAGATATTTAAATTGTTTTTGGATTTTAAAATATTTGTATAAAGTTTTATTTATGAATATGATTGGTTTTATTTCTTTTAAAATTTTCTGTACATATAAATAAGTGCTTATTAACTAATTAATTAGGTATAATCTTATATTAACCTTTATTAACATTTAAAATAAATACTAATTACTTTGAAAAGACGTGTTATTTTCCTAAGCTTCATATAACATGTGTTAATTGTTAATCAACTCAAATGACAAATGTTAATATTTGGGACAAGTGTCATGTTTTATTTTCATTTTTTCTTTGATTTTTTTAATAAACCATAAAATTAAGTTTATATAAGCATACATCTCCATTTTCTTTTTCTTTTTCTCATCTCATTTTAAACTAAAGAAAAACTTCAGCTGAAATAAAAGAAATAAATTTGTAAATAACTTCCTCAACAACCAGAAAACAAAATAAATCTTAGATCAAAACTATAACTCACTTTCCAAATCTGAAATCAAAATCCCTGTAACCATTCTCAACTCAAAAACAACATGTAATCAAAATTTGCAATCAAATCTTCAGCATGCAAATGTAAACCCTGTATTTCATTTTCAAACCAAGTTTGCAGATCACAATCAAACCTGTAGTTCATCATTTTTCTACAATCTGGAACCGGCCTGCATTCATTTTCAACCTGAGATGAACCACCCTGCATGCAACTGCTGTTTTAAATCAAGCATTTTTCAAGCACTACAGTTTTCAAAGGCATTCAAGTTAAAAAAATTCAAAGGAGCAAAAGCATTTCAGTAAAACAAGTTAAAAGTTTTCAAAGTTATTTCAAAAATGTGCTCTGTTCATTATCTATCTAGTGAGTAACATCACTTTTAAAGGCTTAAGTTTTTGAATTATTTGGTGGCACACAAGATTTATGGAATGAATATGTATTGTGTATATATATAAATGAAATACTGCTGAGTACATATGGATGTATGGTATGCATGTCTGTTTTGTCTGAGTTCTCTCTGTGTTATAGTTCCCAGGTTTATGTTTTGATTTAAATTCAAAATCTTTAGGTTATGTCTCTGTTTAAACTTAAGATTCAAATCAAACTTGTTTATTTAATCACATACTTTAGTTTAAAATTATAGGTAAGTTAAAATAATATGGAAATGTCTTTGGAAATCATAAACGGCTGATCAAACTTTGAAATAGTGAAAATTCAAATACCATGATTCAATGTTTCAGGGTTAGAATCTGAAACATCATTCAAAATTATGATTTTTAAAACTAAATTCATTAATTTTAGTACTAGTTTGAAGGTGCAGTTCTTGTTTCAACTGAATATGGTAATTTGGGGTTTTCTAGCGATCTCTGTGATCTGGGAGGTTGTAGTTTCCAGTGGTGATGCAAGGGTGATCGGAGAGTAAGGGAAAATTGTCAGGGTGATGATCAAAGCGTGGTGGAGGTGGTGGTTGATTTTTAAAGTCTGTAACCTTAGTTTTAACTAGTTTGGGATTTTGGATTGGCACGTCTTCCCGGGTTGATCGAGTTTAACAGGATTTTAGGAACTGGAAGTATGTGGGTGGATGAAGGTTTGGCCGGAGTCCCAGAAGCTCTGGTGGTCGGAATTTCGAGAACGAGGTGGATTCCAGGTTTTGCTTTGGGTGTTCCAAGTTTGGGTTAAAGCTCAAATTCGATTTCGAGTTGTTCTGGGAATTCAGATGATCAGGCTTGTGAGGTTGGATGATCGGCGACGTGTAGAAGCCCTCGACGATGATCAAAGTTGAACGGCATCACCGTGCATGTGCACGGTGCACCTTTTTGATTCTGGTGATGTCTGATTTGAATCAGTAAAGTTGCTCGAGTTTTGCTCTAGTAAATCGAGTGTTTAGCTCGAAGTAGGGGTGGGTTGACACGAAGCATTTGAGGATGGCTCGGGTGAAATGTTGTTTTATAGGTTTTAACCTGTCAGTGTCTTTTAAATTTAAAATTGGATTTTAAAATGTAAAGTAAGATTTAAACAAAGTTTTAAATCAAAGTTTAATTTGGAATCAAATTTAGTTTGTATCGTAGTTTTGAAATAAAAAGAAGTTTTTAAACTTAAAATGTTTTAAACAACTTCAAATGTTCAAGTGTATTTTAAGATGGTTTGAATTTAAAAATGAATTTGGTTTTAAAATCCTTTTAAGTTTCTTTTAAAAAATAAGTATTTCCTTAACATGAGATTTTAAAAAGGGTTTTTGAATTATTTTAAACTATGTTAAAGTTAGATTTGTATTCATTTAAAATTTTAAATTTAAAATGAAATTTGAAAGTAAATTTAAAAGTAAATTGTTTTTAAATGCTTTGTTAATGATAACTTAATCACTTATATGAAAAGTTTTATCTTAAAGTTAATTAAGATTTAATAATTTGAAATTCATTAAACATATTAAGTTAAATTAAAATGGATAATTAATTAAGTAATTAAGGGGTTTAAATTAAGTAATTAAGGTTTAAGATTAATTATTTAAGGATAATTAATTTTTAATTAAGGATCATTAATTTGATAACATTAGATTTTAAATTAATGATTAAAGATTAATTAATCAAGTAATTAAGATTAATTAAGTTACAGTTAAAACTTAATTTAGTTAAATAATTAGAGATTTATTAATGTGTTATTAAAGATAAATTAATTTGTAATTAATAATGAATAATTTAAGTTTAATTACTTAAGAAAAGTAATTAAAGAATTGTTAGTAGTTAATGAAGGTCATTAACTAGAATTATTACATAATTAATTAATGTGATCAATTTAAATAATTAATTAGATTAATTAATTATGGATAATCATTTATGAAATGGAGTAAGTATAATTACTTAATCAAAGTAATTAAGTAATTAATTACTCATTGTAATTAATTAAATTTAATGTGATTAGTTTAAGTTAATTAATTAAGTTTAATTAATTTAATCACTGGATGATTTGATAAGTAATTACTTAATGTAATTAATGAAGTGTAATTACTTAGTGAAGTAATTAATGGGTAATTACTAGATGTAATTAACTAAAGATGATTTTGATAATGAAAGTAATTTGGATTAAATTACTTTTTGTAATTAATCAAGGGATTAATTAAGGTAATTAAATAAGGAGTAATTAATTTATTTAATGAAGTAATTAAGGGTAATTATTTACTGAATGGGATTAACCAAAGATGGTTAAATAATATAATTAATTAAAGATTAATTATTAAAGGTAATTAATTAAGGAGTAATTAATTTATTTAATGAAGTAATTAAGGGTAATTAATTACTGAATGGGATTAATCAAAGATGATTAAATAATATCATTAATTAAAGATTAATTATTAAAGGTAATTAATTAAGGAGTAATTAATTTATATAATGAAGTAATTAAGGGTAATTAATTACTGAATGTGATTAATCAAGAGTGATTAATAATTATGGTCTAATTATGATTAATTACTTAATGTAATTAATTAATTAAAATAGAGTAATTAATTAAAGAAGTAATTAGAGATCATTAACTAATGTAATTAATGATATAATTAAGGGTTGACTAATTAAGGGATAATTAGTCAATGAGTAATTAATATAATTAATTAAGGATTAATGTGACTAATTATAATTACTTAATTAATAAAGTAATTAAAGGTTAATTACTGTAAGTGGTTAAGGATAATTAATTTGTGTAATTAATTTAAAGACTAATTATTTAAAGTAATTAGAGAATGGTTAATCAAGGGTGATTAATTAAGATAAATACTTAGAGAATGATTAATTAATTGGATTTGCAATTAACGATAAGATAAGCAGGATTTTTATAATGGAGGTAACTAATTTAATTTATTTTAAATTAATTAGAGATGAGGTAATTAATTTAATTCATTTTAAATTAATTATAGTGTGATTTATTAATCCTTGCTTATGTATGGATGGATGATGTTGATTGCCTTTAATGGTTTGAGATCTCAGATATGAGATAAGTGATGCTGTGTGATATGGATGCTTTGGTTGAGTATGATGGTAATGTGAATTATTTTTTTGTGACGATAATGTGAATTATCTATTGAGATATTATGAATTATCTATCTATATATACATAGATAATAGAATTGAATTGTTTTAACTTTAAAACAAATTGGACCTAAAAGATGGCGTTTGGATAATAGAATTGAATTGTTTTAACTTTAAAACAAATTGGACCTAAAAGATGGCATTTGGATTTCGATGAGAAGGGGATTGGGTTTTTAGATTTGGATATCCGAAAACCACATCGATCCAAATTAACGATAGGTCGTGAATCTCAAGTGAAGATGAAGATTCAGAGTGCAAGGGTTATTGTCGTTAACTCTGAGGGTGATTCCAAAATGAGTGTAATGAGATAATGCCTTCGGTTTCGTTCGAACCCAGAACGAACTTGTATGGATTGAATGCTTTCAGAACATCGTCAGGTGCATGATGAGCATTCTAAGTTGTGTGTTCTGATTAAGGTAATCATAGCCTCAAGCCTCATCAAACGGGAATGGCTAAGTTGGTCATGCCCAAGTAGGATGAGATTTACCTCTGTCTAGATGTCCTTTTTTATTTCAGCTATGTGGTGCGGTTGCTGATCCCAACCACGGGGTTGTCTTGTTCGGAACTATTCAGTAAGGAATGGTACCAGCCTTGTGTTGCAGGGGATTGGGAGTAATCCTCGGTACGGTGATCTATGCTCCGTACTGTGATGGGCGGTACCCCAGTTGCCCTGCTATTGTATGGAATCCAATCTCCAATAAATGCCGTACGTTTTAGTTGTTCCCAGCTATGTTGGAACGTGGGATGTAAGCATTCCAGCTATTTCTGTATTTTATTTGAAAACCCTAGACCCTATTATAATATCACAGGATTTCCCATAAAAATGTTTTGGTTAGCGGTTGGGAAAAACTTAACCACGTTTATGTGTGGGGAGTCTTACGTGATACCCTTTGTTTTCAAAGGTTTTCAAAGTTAAGCAACTTTAGCCTGTTACTCACACCAGACCTATGTCCGACCCGGAGTTTATTTCTGTTTTCTTAAACTCTTGGGGACTCAAATTATTATGAGTAGCCAAGGGATTCAGGTTAGCTTTGACGAATTGTGGAGGAGCAATGGAGCAGGAGGCTTCAGCGTTGTAGATACATAAAGTGCTCCGCTGTGTTGGCATCTCTGAGTGGTTTCTTTGTATTGTATTGAGTTGTAATAACTGGATAGGTGTATATAATTGTCTAGTATATGATTTATAATCTGTGTACCTCTGATAATTGTTGTATACTATGTAATACTTATGTTATTAATTTAATTTATTCGTTCCGCTGTTTAGATTCTGATGTTCTTTCTTCTTTCTTTTCTATCTTTTCTTTTTTCTATCCCTTCTTTCTTCAAGATGATGCGACTTTCTATGGAGAAAAAGTCGGGTCGTCGCAATAAGATTCAGTATTGTAATATAACATCCAAATGGTGCATCAAATTCCATACACAATGTATCACAAAATGGATATAAAGTTTACATGTCAATATCCCAAAATATTCGATAAATGATCATAGCAGTAAAATAGCTACTGCTCTATAGATTGCCTCCGACTAACTGAAATCTACATCTCTAATCAACCCATTCAAAGAATATTAAAAAAGAGGAAATAAAGGGAGGGTCTGACATAAAGTCTATCGAAATGATTATATCACTTATATGCATAATTACCACTACGCTACTATATCGTGAATAATACCAAATGGTAATATTCAATGTAATAAAACCATATATCAGCTTGTATGTTCACCTACATCCAACAAGTTAGCGCATTTATACTATAGTGCTATGCAATATGGTAAGATTATCTTATACAAATTGTCATGGCGTCGATCTTCATTCAAATATCACACACTAGGCTAATGGGTCATGGGTCCTCCGATAAGGCGAAAACCCGTTAAACAGGGGCACTAATGTAAACCCAAATGCTACGATGCTTCTATAAATCGTCTATCACCTTCGATTGCATCAAATCCAAATCGGTATACATGTGCCTAACCAGTACCATTTGTTTATCATGAGAACTAGAAATGTAATTCATGACCAATAAGTTTACAACGTAATTCGATGTCTGTAACACCCCGAAATTTAACCCGTAATAATTAATTCATTAATTAATTAAATAACAAAATAACTTTGTAAACGTATTAGAATTGAGTCGCGGGAGTTGCGTCATTATGTCAATGGTAATTTTCTGGTCAATTTCCTTGTATAGAACGACAGAATCTGAGCTAATATGAACGAGATTCAAATTAAACAAGAAAATAATAATAATGATAATAATGATAATAATAGGCTAGGTCGATCGGCCGGTTGACCTAGGCATAAGAGCGGTCGACTGCTCGGTCGACCTGCCTTCCTATTTGGGCGAACGAACGTTTGTTTGTTCGAATGTTGTAGATGTGTTTTGCATTCTTCAACTCGGTCTAGTTCTTCCATTCATGCATCCGATGACTCCTATTCAGCCTATGACGTAGTTGCATCCTACTCATCCCTAAATCTAATGGTCTGAGATCCACTTCTACCCCTATAAATAGAATCCTAGTCCTAGCACTTTTTCTCATACTAAGATTTTTTCCAATGGGGTTCACCTACTCATGAGGGACCCTAGGCAGAATAATTTCCAAGGAGGAAATCGTTTCAAATAAAAATATTTAATAAACTGAAGTGGATCCGGGAAGGCCTAAAGAGAAGAGCTAAGGACCAGAGGTGAGTGATTGTAATTATTTTTTATTTGTTTAAGTAATTTAAAATAACAGGATTTCCAATAGATGTAGTTTTACTATGATTTTTGGAATAACCTTTTTAGTAATAACTTTTCAGTTTTTAGAATTATTTTCAGTCTATTCCTTCTAGCTATTCTTTTCAGTTAATTTTAGTTTATTTCTGTTAATTATACTTTTTCCTATTTAATTACAGTTTATTTACAGTATTTTAATTTGTTTACTGTTATTTATG
This sequence comes from Allium cepa, assembly GCA_030765085.1. NCBI lineage: Eukaryota > Viridiplantae > Streptophyta > Magnoliopsida > Asparagales > Amaryllidaceae > Allium > Allium cepa. The sequence goes on along the minus strand of CM060929.1, from coordinate 338,497,955 downwards.
CATTATTTACATCTTCTTCCTACGCCTTGGATTTCCTTCTATTTTCAGTTTTCTTTTATTTTTCCTACTCCTTCTTCACATATGGATTAGAATAGAATTAACGTGAAATTGGATTAAATTATAAGAAATATAAAATAAGGGAATATGAGATGTAAATCGCAAAGGCTGTAATATAATTGAAATAGGACTGAAATTATGCATAATTATGATATTAATTAGACTGAACTAAGAAGATTTGTCTAGTTATAACTTAGAATTAAACTAAAAAGAATAAAAGAAGAAAGAAGCTTATTTTCACACTTAGACCTTGGGTTATGTAATAAGTCCGATTATAACGTAAGTTATAAATTGATAAACTATGGAAACTATGGCGCTTATTTTAAGACTTATGATAAATTAATAAGAAATACTAGTAATTGACAAAAATAAAGGCTTATCTAAATAATTTATCTAAGTTAATAAGCAAAAATAAGAGTATGACCTATACCAAATAGCATTCCCCTAATATTTCTATGGTTAAGGTGTTTCACATAATCTTAAAGTGAGATGAGGCGCTTTACATAATCCTGAAGTGAGACGAGGCGCTTCACATAATCTTATAGGGGTAGTAAACGGTTAATCTATGGTAGTTCAAATCAAGGGGGGCTTGAACAAGGGGCGCAAATAGATTTCCTATATTTTTCTACGGACATGGTGTTTCACACAACCCTAAAGTGATACGAGGTGCTTCACATAATCCTAAAGTAAGACGAGGAGCACACTTATGCTGGTAAGCGTAAATAAAAGGTCAAAAGAGGGAGCAACAGGTAGCATGAGCATGGTGGTAGTTACGCAAGCGACTTCCATTTTGGTGCTCAGTAATCGCTATGAGTTCCAAGTGATAAATAAGTGTGTCTTCCGTTGACACCAATGTCTACTGTGTAGGGAATATTCTGTCCACGGTAGATTCTATGGAATAGCAGGCTAATCAAAGGGTAGAATTAGGAATTTAGCCTAATCGAAGCAGCTATCAAGGACAAGTGCAAACAATCAAAGTTGACCTATCTTATCAATTGTAATAGTGTAATCGTATTTTCCAGTTTATCTCTTTCTTATTTCCTTTGTTTCCTTTTGTATATAATAGAACTATTGAAGAGTCTATTACTTTCACTTTGCTTAAAGATTCTAGTAGTTACTTTCATTCACCAGAATTTTAGTCTGATCCACTTTTCTATTTTCCCCCTTTTCCCCCATAGACAATCAAGGGAGAGGGCAGTAGATTGCAGTTGCTCGAAGGTTTCTTGAAGAAGATTTTGCTATGTATTTTCCTACTTTTATTTCTGTTTTTCTTTCTTCGTACTGGCACTTGAGAGTTTATAGATTTTTGTTGAGACTACATTTTTTTATTTCATGAGACATATTGGTTTGAGACATGTATGTTGTATTTGGTATTTGACTTATTTGGTTTATGAAGAAACTATGAAGTTTTTATTTTGAATAAGTTATTATTTTAGTTTCTGCTATTTTTACCAATTTTTGTCTTATGAATCTTAATCTCTGTTAGTTTCAGTTATACCTACAACGCACCATGCCTTTTAATGTATCCTTTTGGGTATATTAAGGGGTGTGGGGTGTTTCACTTGGTATCAGAGCTTGATGTTGCAGGATTCCTAATAATTTATTTTAAAAGTAAAAGTATTTTCCAAAATAACTTCTTTTTCAAAAAAAATATTTTTCAGAAAAGAACGCTTAAAAATAGTTTTTAAGTATAAAAGAGTTTTATAAAAATCCTCTCCTTCTTCTTCCTACAGTTTTAGTTAATATTAGTTTATTTCTATTAATTATAGTTTTTCCCATTTAATTACAGTTTATTTATAGTAAATTAATTTATCCACTATTATTTATGCAATATTTGCATTATTTACAATCTTCTTCCTATGCCTTGGATTTCCTTCTATTTTTATTTCTTTTATTTCTCCTTCTTCTTCTTCGCATGTGGATTAGAATATAAATAACGTGAAATTGGATTAAATTATAAGAAATCTAAAATAAGGGAATATGAGATGTAAATCACAAAGACTGTAATATAATTGGAATAGGACTAAAATTATGCATAATTATGATATTAATTGGACTGAATTAAGGAGATTGGCCTAGTTATAACTTAGAATTATAAATAAAAGAAATAAAAGAAGAAAGAAGCTTATTTTCATTCTTAGACCTTGGGTTAAGTAATAAGTCTAACTATAAGGTAAGTTATATGTAATATCCCAGAATTTCAAGGAATTTAAAATGTGTTAATCTCCTTTATTTATAATTTAAAATTTATAAAATGGTTATTTCAAACAATAATTAATAATGCGATGTTTTTAAATATAGGTATAATGGTTTTAAAATAGAATTATTATTTTCAACTTCATAAGGTGTTTGTTTAAATATATATATATATATATATATATATATATATATATATATATATATATATTTGAGTTGGTTTTAAAATAAAGTTATTATTTTCAAAGTAATAATGTGTTTGTTTAAAATTAATATTTATTTAAGTTGATTTTGAATTGGATTTTAAAATTGAATTTGAATTTAAAATTTGGATTTAAATTTGAATTTAAAGGAAATATATCTTAAAAACATTTTGGATTTTTAAAATATATGAATAAGGATTTTATTTAAAATAAGATTTGTTTTATATTATTTTCTTAAAAAATTTATTATGTAAATTATGAAAATATTTATTTAGCAGTAAAATAAATACAAAGGTATTATATTAACATTTAAAATGAATTAAATATGTACGATTTTATTTGGAATATAATTGGTTTTTATTTTATTTTCTTTTAAAGAATTTTATTTATATAAAATTACGAACGAACTTATTAATTGAGAAAGGTATTTATTAATCATAAAAATTAATATAAAAGCTTTTAAAATCATTTAAAAATAATATAAAAATGAATTATTACAAATGTTAACTTCTTAATCATGTTAAATACATGTGTAAGTTAACTAAAAATTGGTAATGACAAGTGTTGACATTTGAACAAGTGTCATAATTAGTTATTATTTACTTTAATTTAAAAAAAAAAATCCTAATTTACACTATATAATCATACATCTTCTTTCTTCCATCTTTTTCTTATCTTCTCATTTCTAAAACTCAACCTGTAGAAACCTTCTCAAACCAGAAGATCCAAGAATCAAAACACTGAAAACATTTTTCAAACTCAAAATCAAAAATCCTGTAAACCATTTAACAAGCCTGTAAATAAATCAAGTTTTAAAGCTTCAACCCAAAATCTGTAAGAAAGCCTGTAACAAATTATCAAATGCAACCTGAAGTAAAGCGTCAAGCAATCTTCTCAACAACATAGCAGTAACTAAGGATTTCCAGTTTAAACTTTCAAGTTTCTAAATATTTTATGCTGCAAATTCTAGCATTTAAGCTTCCCAGTTTTTCAAGCTCTCTGCCTCTTTAAATCAGGTGAGTAAACATATTTTCTAAAAAGCTTAAGTAAACTAAAAATTTTGCTTGTGATTCTTCAATAAATTGTGCTTTGCATTTGTATTTATAAGTATGATCTCTGTGTATATGTATGAGTTTGGACTGTGCATGTAAGGTATATCTGTTTTTCTAATTTCAGAGACTAAAAAAACTCAAAAAAATCCAATACTCCTTATCCGATCATTGTTACTCTTTGAGATTCAAACATAATATGTTTGTTTAATCATAAATTAAAGTTTAAATTTTATTTCAAGCAAAATAGGTATGAAAATTTTCTAGAATCAAGATAGTACAGAAGAAATTTTAAATGCATGTTAAAATTAAGTGTTATAATTTGTTGATCCAATTATATGGCTTAAATTCTCTTTGCAAAATATGATTTTTAGAATGAAAATCATGATTTTTTGTTTAGAAACCTGTGAGTAATTTTAAGTTAACCAGAGATTGGGTTTTATGCTTTTTCTGGTGATTAGCAGTTGCTGGGGGGTCGGGAACTTGGCTGGAGGTAGGGAAAGGTTCGGGGAGTTCGAAAAAAATGGCAGTACTATGGATAATCCACCGTGGCGTCGGCGGCGAGTCGATTTGGTTTTAAACCCTAAATAGGTCGGGTTTGGAAAGTCGAATCACTGCATCGTCTCTAGGTGATCGAGTGGCTCGAGGCTTTAGGAATTGTCAGCATAGAGGGTTGGCATTGCGAGGCTGGAGTTTCAGCAGCTTCGATGATCGGAGACGTAGATTCAAGAAGTTTTCTAGTTTTGGTTTTTGCTGCAGTTTCATCCGAGTCGCTCGTTTTTGATTTAAGGCTTGTGCTAGAGTTTGGATGGTCGGGAACTGATGCAAGGGTGATGGTCGGTGTGTCAAAGGTATCAGAGGTGGTGACCACCGTCGAAGTCGACTATGCAGGTGCACAAAAGTGGTTTGGTGTCTGTTGTTTGGTTTAGGGTTTTGACTCGAAGGAGGGATCGTGTTTTTGGGGTTGTGACTCAACTTTGTACTCGAGTAGTTAGTGGGTATTAGCCCTACAGGGTTTTTAACTAAAATAATATAAAATTTATGTTTTGAAAAAAGGGAAGAAGCAGAAGAAACTCGGGGATAGATCCGAGCGGTCTTTGGGTTTGACCCGAAGCATGTGTTAAGCAGCTTTTTAAAAGTTTTAAAATCAAGGTTTTTGAAATTTAAAAATAAGTTTAGTTCAAACTTTCTTATATAAATTTTCTTTATATATAAGAATTGTTTTCTTTAACAATTGGTTAAAAAGTTTAGAAATTTGTTTAATATAAATTTTATCAAGTAAAATTTAAAATGATTTTAAAACTTAAGTTAAAAATGAAATTTTAAGATTTTTATGAAAGCAAATTTGAAAATTTAAATTGAAACTAGTTTTAAACTATTACTTGATAATGTTTAAAGCATTTAAAGGAAGTTATGTTTTGTTAACTTTAATTCATCAAGCTAAATGTTTATTTTATTTTAAAAACTTAATTAATGATTTAATTAAGTAAAGTTAATCATAAGGATAAAATGGTGTAAATATGTTAATGGTAATAAAGGCATAAATAAGATAATGTTTTATCTTAAGATAATTAAGGATTGTAATGTCTTGAGATTAATTAAGTTAATTAAGGAAGTTAAGTATAATTAATTAATTTGATTAATTAATGAATAAGGGATTAATTAAGAAATTAATTAAGGATAATTTATTTATTTAATTAATAAATAATTAAGGATTCAAAGTTAATTAATTTAATGGTTAACTAATTTGTAATTAAAGATCATTAATTAGATAATTAAATATTATTTATTAATGACTAGAGATTAATTAATTGAGTAACTAAATGTAATTAAGAATTAATTAATTAAGTAATTAAGATTGATTAATTAAGTAATTAGAGTGTTCTTAATTAAGTAATTAGAGGTTATTTAACTAGAAATTAAGAAGTACTTAATTTGTAATTAAGTTTTATTAATTAATAATTAGGTTTTATTAATTAATATTTAAAGGATGATTAATCTATAATTAAAGATTAGTTAAGGATTAAACAAATGGTAATTAAGGATTAATTAAATGGTAATTAATGATTGATTAATTAGTAATTAAGGATTAATTAATTTGTAATTAAGTTTTGTTAATTGACAATTAAGGTTTATTAATTAATAATTAAGGGATAATTAATTAGTTAATTAAAGATTAATTAATTGATTATAAGAGTAATACATATTTAATTAATTTGTATTATGGGATATTAATTAATAATCAAGGTTTATTAATTAATAGTTAAAGGATAATTAATCTATGGTTAGAGATTAATTAATTGTTTGATAAGGTAATCAAGGAGTGATTAATTAATTAAATGGTTTATAATTAATTAATGATTGATTAAGCAGGGTTAGGTGATTAATTCTTAAGTAATTAATTTAAATTAAATTAATTATGATACGGATTAATAATTCCTGTTAGTGGATGATTGTTTGAGTAGAACGTTTGGATTGGTTGATATCTATTGGGTGATATTCTGTGATATTCTGTGATGTGATATCGGATATATCTATGACAAATGTGTGATATTTATCTGTGTTAATGCTATGTGAATTCAAATTTTTGAATTTAATTGAATTGAATTATTTAAACTTTAAACAACTTGGCCTTTAAGAAACGTTTGGATTTCGATGAGACCGGGATCAGATATCAGTTTTGATTATCCGAAAACCACATCGATCCAAGTTAAACGTTAGGTCATGAATTCAAGTGAAGATCAAGTTGAAGACTCGAAGTATAAGAACTATTTGTCATTAAAACTCTAAGGTGATTCCAATAAAAGTATAAAAGAGATAGTGCTTTCAGGTTCGAGATGGAGTTTCAGAGTGCAAGCGTTATTGTTGTTCACTCTGAGGGTGATTCCAAAATGAGTGTAACGAGATAATGCCTTCGGTTTTGTTCAAAACCGGAAAGAACTTGTATGGCTTGAATGTTTTCAGAACATCGTCAAGAGGACGATAAGCATTCTAAGATAGATGTATTCTATAAAGGTAATCGCAGCCTCAAGCCTCATCAACTAGGAGTGGCTAAAACGGGGGAGATGCAGCAAGGCTAAGTGTATCGCGCTTAAGTAGGATGAGATTTACCCCTGTCTTGAGGTCCCTTTTTATTTCGGCTTAGTGGGCAGTTGGTATGCAGCAAACTATGGGGTTGTCTTATTCGGGACTATCCAGTAAGGGATGGTTCCAACCTTGTGTTGCAAGGGATTTAGTGTGGATCCTCGGTACGGTAATCTAGGCCACGTACTATGACGAGCGGTAACCCTGCCATTGATGGAAACTCGTTATCCCTACATGCCTGTATGGTTTTGATTATATAACCCACTTTGTGGCTAGTATGCTGGAATTTAATCATGTAAAAATTTCAGCTATGAGAATATTTATTTGAAAACCCTAGACCCTATTATAATATCACTAGATTTCCTATTAAATGTTTTGGTTAGCGTAAGGTAAAAACTTACCCGTGTTTATGTGTGGGAAGTGTTACGTGATACCTTTGTTTTCGAATGATTTTAAAGTTAAACAACTTTAACCCGTTTACTCACACCAGACCCATGTCTGACCCGGAGTTTATTTCTATTTTCTTAAACGCTTGGGTACTCAAATTTTTATGAGTATCCAAGTGATCAGGTTTGGATTGACAAATTTTGGAAGCTTGGAGTAGGAGTCCAGACGTAGCTATATCTATCTTTTTCCGCTGTGTTGAAGTCTTTGTCTGTTGCATTGGAATGTAATGGATTAGACAGATTTTTATAACTGTCTAATGTGAAATGTTGTTTTAATCTGTGTAACTCTGATGTAATGACTATGTAATAGTTATGTTATATATTATATTTTGTTCCATTCCGCTGTGAGATTCTGATATTGTTTAGTTCTTTCTTCTATCTATTCTATTTCTACCTCTTTCTTTCTTATTGATGACGCATCTTTCTATGTAATGAAAGGCGGGTCGTTACGCTTGGTATCAGAGCATAGGTTGAGATAATACCTAGGCTCTGGAGTAATGTCTATCTTGAGAGCACGTATTTGTAATTTTATATAACTATATACCTATTTAAATTTGTTAGGTATCTGTTCGGATTTCCAACATGAGTTCTAGAGAAGTTTTATCCTTTTCTTTTTGGTTGACCATCCTATCCTTGTAACTAATCCTATAGGCGGGGTAACCAAATTAGATGAAATCTGTAGAGGCTTAAGACTTCCTTATCTCCCCCATAGTTTTCTTGTGACCCTTTTTATTGGATTTTTAAGGGTTTTATCTTATTTTGGACATGGATAGGTTGGATTAGTAAGGATGTCTTGATTTGTGATGTGAGGATTGTGTCTTTGGTGGCTAACTTAGGAAGAATCACAAAAGTGACTTGCGATGATTCTGAAGTTCTTTTGAGCAATCTGTTGCATGGAATCGAGGCATCTCCAGAAGGCATAGAATGCATCGAGGTGGTTAGAGATTGTCCGGATGTTTTCAAAGGAGTGAAGGTGTGTCCTCAACGGGAGATAGAGTTTTGGATCACCTTAGTTCCGGGAGCAGTGCCTGTTGTTTAGCACTAATAGAAGGATGGAGCCGAAGGAGAAAGAAGAGTTGGTGTAACAGACCCAAGATTTCTTTGAGGAGGTTTGATCCGGCCTAGTTTTTCCAGTTGAGGTTCTGCCGTAGCTTTTGTGACCAAGTTTGATAGATCTTTGAGATTTTGTGTGGATTTGGTGAACCGAGTTTTTTTGGGAAGTATTGAATAAGTATGTTCTTGTGTTCATCAATGATTTTTCTTGTCTACTCCAAGTCTGAAGAGGAACACAAGCGGCATTTTGGTATAGATTTAGAGGTTCTGAAGAGGCTTGTTCTGAAGCAAAATTTTTGAAGTGCCATTTTGGAAATACGAAGTCCGCAGTTTTTTCTGGATTTGGCAGGGTTCTACAGGGAGTTTAACAAGGTCTATTCTAAGATTTCTTTGCACTTAACTAAGTTGACTCGGAAAGGAATAAAGTTTAAGTGGACCCCCAAGTTTGAAGAGGCTTTCTGGGATTTGAAGGCAGGGCTGACCATTGTGCTTGTTCTAGCTATTTCTTACGGCAAGAGTAAGTTTGAGGTCTACACGGACATTTACGTGTGCCAGAGGTGGATGGATTGAGTCAAGAATAGTCAGAGTTCCAGTTTTGAGATTGATGACCAAGGAACTTTAAGGATCAACGGAAGGATTTGTGTTTCGAATATCAAGGATTTAAGGCAAGAAGTTATGTCAGAGAGTCTTCTGGTGGAAGGGTATGAAGAAGGATATTGCTGCTTTCGTCAATGGATGTGCGATATGTCAGCAGGTAAAGATGATCAGCAGAAGACCGTAGGTTTGCTGCAGCCTTTGGAAGTTTTGAAGTGGAACTGGGAAGTGATTTCTTTGGATTTCATCGATGGTTTACCAAGGACCAAAAAGGAAAATGAAGGAGTATGGGTGATTGTAGACCAGTTAACCAACATCGTCCATTTTATTCTGGTTAAGACAACCCGTACTACAGCATCTTTGGCTGAGTTTTTCCTCAAGGAGTTGGTCCGGCTGTTTGGTGTTTCAGTCAGCATTGTTAGCGATCGTGATCCTATCATCTCCAGCAAGTTTTGGGAGGCTTTGCGATCAGCTTTGGGTTCGAGTTTGTGTTTAGCCTATCATTCCCAGATCGACGGTCAGACGGAAGGGTTGAATAGAATTTTTGAGGATATGCTGAAGGCTTGAGTTTTGGAACTTGACGGATCTTGGGAGGACCATATACATTTAATGGAATTCTTATTCAGTTATCAAGTGAGTATCTAGACGGCTCCCTATGGATTTTTGTATGGAAGACCTTGTAGATTCCCATTCTATTGGGTAGAGTCGGGAGTTTGTCATGTTCTTAGTCTAGATTTGATCTGTGAGGCATCTACGGAGGTGGAGCTTATCTAGAAGAGATTGAGAGCAGTGCAGGATCGCCCGAAGAATATGCGGACAAGAGACAAAGACAATTGGAATTTGAAATCAAAGGATTTAGTCTTTGTCAAATTTTCCCGATTTAAAAGGAGCTATAAGATTTGGAAAGACGAGAAAACTTGCCCCAAGGTATATTGGTCCGTTCCGAGTGCTCGAGAAAATTGGTATTGTGGCCTACAGGATTGAATTGCCAGTCTGGATGGCTAGAATTCACAATTTTTTTCTTCACATATCTCATTTGAGGAAATACACGAATGATCCATTTTAGACGGGATCTGCAGTTCAGTAGGATCTGATAGTTGAGCTGGTTTTAAGTGTAGTCTGATATCTGGTTCAAATTTTTAGATCAGGGTGAGAGGAAGATCTGGATCATAATGGTATAGCTGGTTTAGGTGTAGTGGAGTGAGGATTCCGAAGTTTGTCTTGGGAAACTCTGGATAGTTTTTGGAAAGCTTATCCGGAATTGTGTCCGGATAGCTAGTGATGTTTGTTTGAATAAGTTGTTTGTTTGTTTGGTTGATAGTATATGGTTGATATGTATGCTTGAATTGTTTGAAGTGAAATAAAAAGATTTTGGATTATCTTTTGTTTTAAATTTCTGGGACGAAATTCTTTTAAGGGGGGAGGAATGTAATATCACAGAATTTCAAGGAATTTGAAATGGGATAATCTCCTTTATTTATAATTTAGAATTTGTAAAATTGTTATTTCAAACAATAATTAATAATGTGATGTTTTTAAATATAGGTATAAATGGATTTTAAAATAGAATTGATATTTCCAAGTTAATAAGGTGTTTGTCTAAATATAAATATAAATATAAATATAAATATATATATATATATATATATATATATTTCAGTTGGTTTTAAAATAGACTTTAAAATAAAGTTATTATTTTCAAAGTAATAATGTGTTTGTTTAAAATTAATATTTATTTAAGTTGATTTTGAATTGTATTTTTAAATTGAATTGAATTAAAAAATTGGATTTAAATTTGAATTTAAAGGAAATATATCTTAAAAACATTTTGTATTTTTAAAATATATGAATAAGGATTTTATTTAAAATAAGATTTGTTTTATATTATTTTCTTAAAGAATTTATTATATAAATCATGAAAGTATTTATTTAATAATAAAATAAACACAACGGTTTTATATTAATATTTAAAATGAATTTAATGTATTATGTATGATTTTATTTAGAATATAATTGGTTTTTATTTTATTTTCTTTTAAAGAATTTTATTTATATAAAATTAAGAAAGAACTTATTAATTTAGAAAGGTATTTATTAATTAGGAAAATTAATATAAAAGCTTTTAAAACCATTTAAAAATAATATAAAAATGAATTATTACAAGTGTTAACTTCTTAATCATGTTAAATACATGTGTAAGTTAATTAAAACTTGGTAATGACAAGTGTTAACATTTGAATAAGTGTCATGATTAGTTATTATTTTTTTTAATTTGAAAAAAAACGTAGTTTACACTATATAATCATATATCTTCTTTTTCCCATCTTTTTCTTATCTTCTCATTTCTAAAACTCAACCTGTAAAACCCTTCTCAAACTAGAAAATCCAAGAATCAAAACACTAAAAACATTTTTCAAACTCAAAATCAAAAATCCTGTAAACCATTTAACAAGCCTGTAAATAAATCAAGCTTCAAAGCTTCAACCCAAAATCTGTAAGAAAGCCTATAACAAATTATCAAATGCAACCTGAAGTAAAGTGTCAAGTAATCTTCTCAACAACATAGCAGTAAATAAGGATTTCCAGTTTCAAACTTTCAAGTTTCAAAATATTTTCTGCGGCAAAATCTAGCTTTTAAGCTTCCCAATTTTTCAAGCTCTCTGCCTCTTTAAATCAGGTGAGTAAACACATTTTCTAAAAAGCTTAAGTAAACTAAAAATCTGTGCTTGTGATTCTTGATTAAATTGTGCTTTGCATGTGTATTTATAAGTATGATCTCTTTGTATATGTATGAGTTTGGACTGTGTGTGTGGGGTATATCTATTCTACTCTGTTTCCAAATTTCAGAGATTAAAAATAACTCAAAAAAATCAAATACTCTTTATCTGATCATTGTTAGGCTTTGAGATTCAAACATAATATGTTTGTTTAATCATAAATTAAAGTTTAAAATTTATTTCAAGCAAAGTAGGTTCGAAATTTTTCTGGAATCAAAATAGTATAGATTAAATTTTAAATGCATGTTTAAATTAAGTATTATAATTTGTTGATCCAATTATACAGCTTAAATCCTCTATGTAAAATATGATTTAAAGATAAAAATCATGATCTTTAGTTCGGAAACCTGTGAGTAATTTTAAGTTAACCAGAGATTGGGTTTTATGCTTTTTCTGGTGATCGGCAGTTGCTAGGGGGTCGGGAACTTGGCTGGAGGTAGGGGAAGGTTCGGGGAGTTCGGCAAAAATGGAAGGAAGGTGGATAATCCACAGTGGCGTTGACGTTGAGTCGATTTGGTTTTATACCCTTAATAGGCCGGGTTTGGAAAATTGAATTACTACATCGTCTCTGGGTGATCGAGTGGCTCGAGGCTTTGGGAATTGCCAGCATAGAGCGTCAGCATGGCGAGGCTGGAGTTGCAGCAGCTCTGATGATTGAAGACGTGGATTCGAGCAGTTTTTTAATTTGGGTTTTTGCTACAATTTCATCTGAATCGCTCGTTTTTGATTTAAGGCTCATGCTAGAGTTTTGGATGGTCGAGAACTGATGCAAGGGTGATGGTCGGTGTGTCGAAGGTATCGAAGGTGGTCACCGCCGTCGAAGTCGACTATGCAGGTGCACAAAGGTGGTTTGGTGTCTGTTATTTGGGTTGAGGTTTTGACTCAAAGGTGGGATCGTGTTTTTGAGGTTGTGACTCGAGTTTGTACGCGAGCAGTTGGTGGGTATTGGGCCTATAAGGTTTTTAACTAAAAAAATAATATAAAATTTATGTTTTGAAAAAAGGAAAGAAGTGGAAGAAACATGGGGCTAGACCCAAGTGGTCTTTGGGTTTGACCCAAGCATATGTCGAGCAGCTTTTTAAAAGTTTTAAAAACAAGGTTTTTGAAATTTAAATAAGTTTAGTTCAAACTTTCTTATATAAATTTACTTTATATATATGAATTGTTTTCTTTAACAATTGGTTAAAAAGTTTAGAAATTTGTTTAATATAAATTTTAAATTAATTTTAAAGTGATTTTAAAACTTAAGTTAAAAATGAAATTTTAAGATTTTTATAAAAGCAATTTTTAAAATTTAAATTGAAACTAGATTTAAACTATTTCTTGACAATGTTTAAAGCATTTAAAGGAAGTTATGTTTTGTTAACTTTAATTTATCAAGCTAAAAGTTTATTTTATTTTAAAATTTTAGTTAATGATTTAATTAAGTAAAGTTAATCATAAAGATAAAATGGTGTAAATATTTTAATGGCAATAAAGGCATTAATAAGATAATGTTTTATCTTAAGATAATCAAGGTTTTAGTGCCTTGAGCTTAATTAAGTTAATTAAGGTAATTAAGTATAATTAATTAATTTGATTAATTAATGAAGAGCGGTTAATTAAGAAATTTATTAAGAGTAATTTATTTATTTAATTAATAAATAATTAAGGATTAAAAGTTAATTAATTTAGAGGTTGATTAATTTGTAATTAAAGATCATTAATTAGATAATTAAAGATTATTAATTAATGACTAGAGAGTTGTTAATTAAGATTGATTAATTAAGATTGATTAATTAAGCTATTAAGATTGATTAATTAAGTAATTAAGATTGATTAATTAAGTGATTAGAGAGTTGTTAATCAAGTAATTAGAGGTTAGTTAACTAGAAATTAAGAAGTATTTAATTTGTAATTAAGTTGCATTAATTAATAATTAGGTTTTATTAATTAATACTTAAAGGATGATTAATCTATAATTAAAGATTAATTAAGGATTAATCAAATGGTAATTAAGGATTAATCAAATGGTAATTAAGGATTGATTAATTGGTAATTAAGGATTAATTAATTTGTAATTAAGTTTTGTTAATTGATAATTAAGGTTTATTAATTAATAATTAAGGGATAATTAATTAGTTAATTAAAGATTAATTAATTGATTATAAGAGTAATTATGGATTTAATTAATTTGTATCAAGGGATATTAATTAATAATCAAGGTTTATTAATTAATAGTTAAAGGATAATTAATCTGTGATTAGAGATCAATTAATTGATTGATAAGGTAATCAAGGAGTGATTAATTAATTAAATGGTTTGTAATTAATTAATGATTGATTAAGCAGGGTTAGGTGATTAATTCTTAAGTAATTAATTTAATTTAAATTAATTATGATACGGATTAACAATTCCTGTTTATGGATGATTGTTTGAGTGGAATGTCTGGATTGGTTGATATTTATTGGATGATATTCTATGATATTCTGTGATGTGATATTGGATATATCTCTGATAAATGTGTGACATTTATCTATGTTAATGTCGTGTGAATTCAAAGTTTTGAATTGAAATGAATTGAATTGTTTAAACTTTAAACAACTTGGCCTTTAAGAAACGTTTGGATTTCGATGAGACCAGGATCGAATATCAGTTTTGATTATCCGAAAACCACATCGATCCAAGTTAAAAGTTATGTCGTGAATGATGATCAAGTTGAAGACTCGAAGTGTAAGAACAATTTGCCATTAAAACTTTGAGGGTGATTCCAATATGAGTATAACGGAGATAGTGCTTTGAGGTTCGAGATGGAGTTTCAGAGTGCAAGGGTTGTTGTCATTAACTCTGAGGGTGATTCCAAAATGAGTGTAAGGAGGTAATGCCTCCGGTTTCGTACGAACCCAGAATGAACTTGTATAAATTGAATGCTTTCAGAACATCGTCAGAAGGACGATGAGCATTCTAAGATAGATGTGTTCTATAAAGGTAGTCATAGCCTCAAGCCTCATCAACCGGGAATGGCTAAAAAAGGGGAGGTGCAGCAAGGCTAAGTGAGTCGCGCTCAAGTAAGACGAGATTTACCCCTATCTAGAGGTCCCTTTTTATTTCGGCTTAGTGGGCAGTTGGTCTGCAGCCAACTACGGAGTTGTCTTGTTCGGGACTATCCAGTAAGGGATGGTTTCGGCCTTGTGTTGCAGGGGATTTAGGGTGGATCCTCAGTACGGTGATCTAGGCCACGTACTATGACAGGCGGTACCCCAGTAGCCCTGCCATTGATGGAAACTCATTATCCCTATGTGCCTTTACGGTTTTGATTGTATAACCCACTTTGTGGCTAGTATGCTGGAATTTAATCATGTAACAATTTCAGCTATGTGAATATTTATTTGAAAACCCTAGACCCTATTATAATATAACAGGATTTACTATCAAATGTTTTGGTTAGCGTAAGGTAAAACTTACCAATGTTTATGTGTGGGAAGTCTTACGTGATACCTTTATTTTCAAATGATTTTAAAGTTAAACAATTTAAACCCGTTTACTCACACCAGACCCATGCTGACCTGGAGTTTATTTCTATTTTCTTAAACTCATGGTTACTCAAATTTTTATGAGTAGCCAAGTGATCAGGTTTGGCTTTACGAATTTTGGAAGCTTGGAGCAAGAGTCCAGATGTAGCTATATCTATCTATTTCCGCTGTATTGAAGTCTTTGTCTGTTGCATTGGAATGTAATGGATTAGACAGATCTTTATAACTGTCTAATATGAAATGTTGTTGTAGTTTGTATAACTCTGATGTAATGACTATGTAATAGTTATGTGATATATTATATTTTGTTCCATTCCGCTGTGGGAGTCTGATATTGTTTAGTTCTTTCTTCTATCTATTCTATTTCTACCTCTTCCTTTCTTATTGATGATGCATCTTTCTGTTGAATGAAAGGCGGGTCGTTACATTATAAATTGATAAACTATGGAAACTATAGTAAAATTTGGGAACTATGGCACTTATTTTAAGATTTAGGATAAATTTATAAGCAATAATAGTAACTGATAAAAATAAATTCTTATTTAAATAATTTTTCTAAGTTAATAAGCAAAAACAAGAGTAGGGCCTGTACCAAATAGCATTCCCCTAATATTTCTATGGTTACGGTGTTTCACATAATCCTGAAGTGAGACGAGGCGCTTCAAATAATCCGAAATGAGGCGAGGGGTACGCTTATGCTTATAGTGGTAGTAAACGGTCAATCTATGGTAGTTCAAGTCAAAGGGGTTTGAATAAGTGGCGCGGCTAGATTATTATTTGATAGGGACCAGTACCAATAGCATTTCCCCTATTTTTCTATGGACACGATGTTTCACATAACCCTAAAATGAGACGAGATGCTTTGCATAATCCTAAAGTGAGGCGAGGGGCACGCTTATGCTAGCTATGGTAAATAAAAGGTCAAAAGAGGGAGCAATAGGTTACATGGTCATGGTGACAGATACACGTGCGACTTCCATTTCGGTGCTCAGTAATCGCTATGAGTTTCAAGCGCTTAGAAAGTGTGTCGTTCGTAGACCCCAAAGTCTACTGTGTAAGGAAACGTCCAGTCCACAGTAGATTCTATGGAGTAACAGGATGATCAAAGAGTAGAATTAGGAATTCAGCCTAATCAAAGCAACTATCAAGGACAAGTGCAAACAATCAAAGTTGACTTATCATATCAATTGTAATAGTTTAATCGTATTTTCCATTTTATCTCTTTCCTATTTCCTTTGTTTCCTTTTGTATATACTAGAACTATTGAAGAGTCAATTACTTTTACTTTTCTTAAAGACTCTACTAGTTACTATCATTCACCAGACCTTTAGTTTGAACCTCTCCTCTGTTTTCTCCCTTTTCCCCTATAGGCAATCAAGGGAGAGGGCAGTAGATTGCAGTTGCTCGGAGGTTTCTTGGGAAAATCTGCTATGTATGTCCCTACTTTTATTTTCATTTTTCTTTCTTTGTATTGGCACTTGAGAGGGATATTTATACTTTGATTTTTGTTGAGACTACAAGTTTTTATTTCTTGATACATACTAGGTTTTGAGACATGTATGTTGTATTTGGTATTTGACTTATTTGGTTTATGAATCAACTATGACGTTTTAGTTTTGAATAAGTTATCATTTTTCCACTATTTTTACCTATTTTTGCCTTATGAATCTTTGTCTTTGTTAGTTTCAGTTATACCTTCAACGCACGACACCTTTTAATGTGTCCTTTTGGGTATATCAAGGGGTGTAGGGTGTTTTAATGTCCATTTCCATTCTTATAGATAGTACCAAGGCCCGTATCTTTGCACACCATAACATGAGGTCTATTGCCTTTACCATCATGTAGATATCTTCTATCCTGAATTAATGTCACCCAAAGACATCCAATCAAGACAACCCTACCTCATGCAATAAATGGCCAAGAAATATCAAATCCTAAAGCCATGGCTAAAGGATATGGACTTACTCCGTATATGTAATAGTATGGAATCATATAACATAATTCCCTATTGTCACATCTCGTAACTTCCAAGGGACTCCATTCATCATAAGTATTACCTTTGAACTACTTTTCCTCCAACATCACTAACGCACCTTCTCGGACTCCCTCTGAATCTCCAGTTTGGGATATGGGTTGAAATGGGTTCCAATTGGGCCCTGAAATCAAAATTCAAGAAAATTTCATGGATTTCAGCTCTTGAAAAATAATGGACATTTGTCTAAACCACAGCTCAATTCGAGTCCAAAAGCGAAATTCATCACATTTTAAAGTTTCAGCTAAACCGAGCGATGAACAACCGAATAGTCAACATTTTAGACGCCAGGCTTGGGTATTGAGACGTTTGAACTTGATTTTAGTAGTCTAAACCAAAATTTTAGACATTCGAGTATCCTAGATTTACAATTTGAATATTGTAGGATAAAATTTTTGAATTTCGGATGTTTGAATCGTCATTTTAAACGTCTAAAAACCTAATTTTTGCGAAGACTGCAAACGTCCATATCTTTTAATTTGTAGCTTGAAAAGATTCCTTGTTTCAGTCACTTTTTGATGTAATTTCATTTTAATAAAGCACATAAGGTCCATAAAGCAAAAATCCACACATGCATCTTGCTACTCGTATTCACATCTTTGTTATAAGCAGTCGCCACTTGCTTGATTACCTCTTCTCTATGGTAATTCGACAAATACTTTGAGACTATCGACTATGCATATAAGTCCAATTACTCAACTATCATCCAAACTCAACCGTTAATCCATAAATCAAACAAAATTTAATAATTCATCTCAACTTTTAAACACATTCATTTATATAATTAACTCTTTCAAGAATTCGTTAATACGATTCTCATCGCTAAAACCCTAATCCAACTTCATAACTCAAGCCCTAACCAATGTTTAAGTGTTTAACATGGTTTCTAACATATGTATTAGTCATATATCATACATAATAGATTCCACTCACCCACTATCCCAAAATCCAAGATCCAATGAAATCCAATCCAAAGCGCCTCGCTGAATTCTAAAACGCTCTAAACTTCAGCGAATTTTGAAGTTTAAGGTATGAATTTGTAAATAATCTACTATTTTGAAATTTTTAGTTAAGAGATGAAGAAGTTGTGTTGATTTGAAGATTAGAAAACCTAGTATTCTTTTGAAAAGGACGGATAATAAGAAAAGAATGAAAATTATAAAGGGAAGAAGCTTATTTCAAAATTAAAAAGAAAATTCTGGTCTAATGACCATTTTCCCATATATTATTTTTTATTCTCATTTTACTAACCTTATCCATTGTAACAAACTTTATATCTATTTCATATATAAATGAAACTATGAACTCAATGGAATAGGGCTTGAATCCCAATTCATTCATATATAATAATTCTTCCTTTAAGGCTATTAATTCATTAATTCAAGTAAAATGACTTATTATATTTAATTACTAAGCATTAAAAATATGAGTGTTACACAAACTTATTAGTTTCATTATGTTCTTCATGTATATGTTTTCTTCTTCTTCATCATTCAATTAATCGTATGCATTTCTTATTCTCCGCTTTAGATTGTTAGATGGTTGTTGCAAGTTGCCCTTGGTCTATTCAAGTGATTTGCTATCTTTCTTGATGTTTTTATTTGGTTGGGAAGTAGTCTCAATGGTATCATTTTTTTGTTCATTTACAGTTACAATTCCCTTTATTCAAATAAGAAAATTAGCATTCTTTTTTTGTTGTTTTTACTCTTTTTTCATGCAATATATATTAGACATTTTTGTGACATTTCACTAAAGTATACCCAAATGCAATACAATTCTTACATGTATGTTGCATAAATTCGTAATGTACTTGTATCAACAATAAATATCCAACATGTAACTGGACTTCAACTTCTTATTTATAATCTATTTAGTATTTAATTTTACATAAAATCTTACATAATATAGCCTCAGTACATTTACTGTTATGTTATCAGTTAATAGTGGCTTTCCAATTACACTACATTTTCTACTTGTGGCTTCATTATCCCATTATTCAAGATTTAGATTGAGTAGTTTTATTCACATTAGGATTGTGGTTAAATACACTTTTATAAATGAGAAATCAAAAGCCCATTTCTTAAGTATAGCAATGCAAGAATCAAAAGTATTTGACCTCTAGTGTTATCCAATCCTCTAAAATTCATTTTATAGCTTACCAACCAACTTCTTAGGATATAAAGTTAATGACTTCATTATACAACCATATCTATTACAATTTATATTAAATTTGGATCACACCTGAAATTTTTCTTTTTTCATATTTTATAGAATTTGAATACTCAATCTCCTTGATTTAGTATATTACCAAGAAGATCACAAGTATAAATTACCACCTTATATCTAATGTATATTAGAATAACTTAACTTCAGTTGATGCATTTTGCACCAAAGTACCTACGTTCAAATCCTTTTAACCTGAATCTCTTGGTTTACTAAAAAACCTTTATTTTTTCCTATCAAGTTCCTTTCTACTTATATTTTTCAGTCCAAATTCAAGTTTAAATCTTACGATCCTATGTTTTGTAGGTAATTTCATCTCTAAAACATAATATTTAATCGAAATTCATTAATTTTATTATTTGAAATATAAACCCCATTGAAAATATAACACATTCCAAACACTTATGATAATAATAGTAAAAATGGAAAAGTAGTAATAAATTAAAAGAAAAGCATAACAACCAAGAAATATATATGGATTGAGTGTTATAGTTTGTCTTAGTTTTCGTCATTATTAAACCAACAATCTCATGTAATATATATGATATAACATGGAATGTCTTAGCTTATCCAAATTCAATTTCTGAAACGACCCTACTTTATGTTCTTATTTTAAATAATTTGGCAAGATCTATGCTTGAATTTCACCGATTCTAAGTAAATTATAGCTAAGAATTAATAAATATTAATCAAAACATAATGATCATGAATTATAGATCTCTACCTGGTTTAGAGTAACAACTCTCGTTTTAACCTTTTTTCTTCATTCACTATATTTTAAAAAAAGAAACATATAAATCAATCGCTGATGTTGTTTTTCCAGTATATAAGATATTAATTTCACTCATTCAGTTTGTTAAGACTTAGATTTCAACCTGTCAAATGCTTATGCAAGGTCTTATGTCCCTTGGGTAAGAGAATTGTCTCTTAGGCAAGTAAGCAACTATGCAAATATAAAATTCTTTTGTCACAAAGGTTCAATTTCAGTTTGACCTAATTGATCAATAAAGTCCTAATTTGAGTTCTTTATTTATTCTTTGAGTATTAATGAAAATTAGAAAGAGTACCTTTTTAAGTGGGGGTAATGACTATCTATAGGAAAATTATATCACTAGATTATTAATTGCTGACACATGGAAGATCATATCCTTAGATGGTCAAGATTTTTCTTTCAATTGACGACGTGGCACATCGTCGAAATGACATGTGACATGATTTTTTCCTCTTGCATGCCAAAGTAGAATAACAAGATTAATAAGAAGCTAATAAATGGGTGATTTACATGGTATTTTTTGATGTTTGGTAGCACTTTTTAGACTTGTGATAACACTTAATTTATAGACGTGTGATAGCACTTTAGCTTGGACATAAGATGACGCTTTAGCCTAAAAGTCCGATAGCACTTCAACATTGGTCATGCGATAGCTCTTCGATTCTAAGCATGCGATAACACTTAAATCCTAGATTTGCGATAGCACTTTCACTTGGACATGCGGTAACACTTCAGGCAAGAAGTGTGCGATAGCTTCCTTGCTTTAAACATGTGGTAGCTCCTTCGCTTTTGGATAGGCAATAACTCCTTTGCTTAAAATATGAGATAGCTTCTTTATCTTCGATTTTTGTTAGCTCGTCTACCTTAGATATGCGATAGCTTCTTTATGTTTGACTTGCGATAGCTCCCTTGCTTTTAGACATGTGATAGCTCCTTTATTTTAGATATGTGATAGCTCTTTTGCTTTAGACATGCGACAGCTCCTTTTCTTTAAACATGTGACAGCTTCTTTATCTTAGACTTGCGATAGCTCATCTATCTTAGATGTGAAATAACTTCATTATCTTAGATTTAAGGTGGCTTCTATATCTTAGACACGTGATAGCTTCTTTATCTTAGACTTGTGATAGCTCCTTTATTTTAAACATCTGATAATTTTCTTCCTTTAGACTGCGATGTCTTCTCTTCATTTAAACATGCGATATCCCTTCCTTAGCCTTATGGTAGCTCCTCTATTTTAGCTATGCGACATCTTTCCATTCTTTGACATTCGATAGCTCCTCTTCGGTAGCTTAACAATTGCTTCCTCTTATTTTCACCTGTATCTTTCCATCTTTCCATAATTAGGGTGCAAAATTTCCCAAACTACCCCTATCCAAAATTTTTGCTTATGCTTTTGCTTAAGAAAACACTTCACCTTATTTTCTTATTTTGATTTTTAATAATCCCTGGCCCTTTGGTCATCGAAAATTTCCTTTTTTAGAGTTGTCCTTCATCCTTAGCTTGAATACCTACTAACCCTACAAATTCATAAAAATAAACTAATGAGTATTCATTATTGGATAAAATATTTATTTTTTGTATGCAGCTCCTATTTCACTCTTATCTAGGTTGACATGATCATGTTGTAAACGTTTACTTGAAATATATTTTCCTAGAGTGGCCACTTATCTATAGGTAATCCATAAGTCTTTCTTATCTTGGTTCAATTCTTGGGCTTTTCTTGGTTGATGTGATGAATCCCTTATCGGTACATTCTTTCTTATTGAGTATTGTTTTGATTACCTTTAGTAGACTAGTCAGGATAATCCTTTGATTCTTTTAAATTGTTTGTCCCCCATACTCTTTTTTCGTGATGGTTTCTCTGATCAGGTGTGAATGACAAGGCCAAAGGCTTTTATGGACCATTCTCAGTGTCTTCTTTTAGAACACAATGCTAAGGGTTTCCCACTCTATTTTCATGCTCTGTGGAATTTGGTAAAGGGCTTGTAACACCACCAGTTGAGATGTGTCTTTATAGAATCTTACCAACCTTATCAGGTTGAAAGCTTTATCCGGCATATTGCATTTTTAACCAGGGGTTACCTTATTATTTATACTTACTGAGGGCATGAATAAGTTTTTATGTGGATGCTCACCAAATAGGTTCTTCGTTATTGAACAAGGGAAAAATCTTTTATGAAAACTGGTACTTTTAAAAATTATTTTTTTAATTTTCTTTCGACCTTGCCTCCACTTAGTATACCGAGGAAAGTTTTGGTCTCTTCTTCGGAAATTGAGTTTTAAAAAATGATTTTGGAAAACTCTTTTTGGTAAATTAATTTTTGAGTAGTTCTCCTTAGATTAGGGTATTTCTCTTGTTCTAAATTCCTTTCTCAATTGCTAGGCCCAAAATTGGTTTTTTTTATAAATTATTTCTTTCAACTTTTTCGTCCATTGACATGAAGTATGGTCTTAAGTGTTCAACATTCCATGTTCTTACCATAATGTTCCATCTGGTCTGCTTAATTGATATGCTCCTAGATATATAACTTCATGGATCACTAAGGGCCTTTCCAATTTGGTTCCAATGGTTCATCTGCTGGATTTTTGGTATTTTCTATTACTCTTCTAAGTAGCAGATCTCCTTTTTGGAATGCCCTACCTCTTACTCCTGAGTTATATTACTTAGAGATTTTTCATTGGCGCTCTGTCATTCATAAGGTACCAAGTCTAAGGATTCCTCTTTTAATTCTTGGTTAGGCCCATATGCATTGGTAATTCTTTGACATGATGGAATTTCAACCTATATTGGCAACATGGCCACGAACCCATATGTCACGAAATATGGCATATGCCCGGTTGCTGTTTTGGCTATAGATTTATTTAACTATTTCTTAAGGATATTATTAATGGTTTTATTCGCAACTTCTGCTACTCGATTGGCCTTTGGAAGATCTATTGAAGAATAACTCTTTATTATCCCACTCGTTCACAAATACGAGTGAAGTCCTCACTTTCGAGTTAGGTTCCACTATCAGAAACGATTTTGTTTGGTAGTCTAAATTGAGGTACAAAATTCTTAACAATGAATTCTAGGTCCCTATTTGTAGTAATTGGGTAATGGCTCACATTCTACCCACATAATAAAATAATCAATTGCTACAACAATGAATTTTGCTTCTCCTTTTGAATGGGTAAAGGTCTAATTAAGTCAATTCTCTATGCATCGAGGTGCCAAGGAATTAGCATAGGCATCAACTCATTAGGAGGTAATCGAGGGATTCTTGAGAATCTTTGGTATTTATCACATATGTCCATGTAGCCAAAATATCTTTGTTCATATAAGGCCAATATTACCACATTCTCATTACTTTCTTTGCTAATTCTACTCCAATTTAATGGTCTTCATAAAATCTCTCATGGGATTCATGTGAAAACTACCCTACACCTACCATAATCAATATACATGTATAGTGCACTAAGACGGTACCCGGGTCGATGCAGGGTGGTAATCGAGAGTAAAGTAACAAAAATCCAAATCACAGAACATATAGAACTTCTTACAGCACAATAAAATATAAAATAAAATAGATGTAAAACAAGTGAGATGGTAACATAATGAAATGAACCATAAATATGAACATGAAAGTGCAATAGGTTTATAGATCATACAAATCTAAAACGAGAGAGTTTATACATCCCGAATCTCCAAATAAACTCTAAAAATTATCACTAAAATAATACAAGCACCGATATAGCCATACAATGCTGCACAGGGGAATATAAACAATAGTGAGCTCCAAAGTATAGATATATGAAAGCATAGCCTCCTGCTCGTATTCCTTATAACTCCATGCGCTATCCAGACAAGTTATTCCTAATTTACTCATTTAAAACTATCCAAGATAATAAGAAGCAAAATATAAAACCTCGGGTTATACATTATTCTAGTGTGAGCAATACATAATGTAACGACCCGTATTTTTAACGATAAGATATTTAAATAATTGATTTAAATACTGAAACGTTAAGTACAATAGTAATAAGGATTTGATTTCTCACATCTAATCGAATCATGACTTGAGATCACTTTTGTTAAGTTCGGGTCGACGTTACGAATCAAAATAAGTATAAGGATCGTTATATTTGGAGATCGGATGATCCGACAGTCAAAACGATCTCGAAATGCACAATATTATCATTCCATGCACTGTCTCAAATAGCGTCAAAATTTATACCGCTGGGACCGAAAACATTAGATGATGTATGCAGATGATTTTCGTGGCGATCAGACACACCATTTGATCGTGCAAGCTCGAAATGCACCACAATTTTATTTGATAATTTAAATAAAATGAATATAATATTATTTTAATTAAAACCCTCATCTCTCTCTCATTATCTATTATCTAATTGCTATTGCATTGAAAAACATGTGGTCGCCTCTATTATTATTTTCAAAAATCAAAATCCGATGATATATTCCATGAAATTGCCAAACCACCTTTGTTGATTTCATATTTGAAAGATCTTCGAGCCTATGTCCATTTGTTAGGGTGCGATCATCACTATCGAGATTGACACCTTTAGGAGGAGGCTAGGGTTCCGCTTAGTGATCGATTAAGGTGGTTTTGGATAAAATGGAGAGTAGGACGGAGTTTCTCTTGGTGATATGCTTTTTGCCATATATGTACCTCGGAGTGCAATGTCAAATCATGGCATAGTGAAGGTAGAACTTGCAACATCCAGTTGCGAATTGATGGGGACAGTTGAGTTTGGCTTTGTAGTGTGCATTGCGGAGAGGGCGTGTAGACGGATGGTTTGGCAAAAATGGCACGGAGAATCGTTGATGGATTGGGAGAAATCAAAGGTAGAAGATTCACATTTGTTTATTGTTGTGTGCATGTATGGGCCCGCACAATGTAATTGGGGAAGAAAGTTTTAACGAGGTAATTAAGGGATAATTTATATTACATTAAATTAATTATTTATGTAAATCCATTATTTTATATTAAGAAAATATTTTGCTACGAGGTCCATTTTGGACGATGTTTCTTGCATTGCACTCGTAATAGAGAGCTCTATGACTTGGCGATGGTTTGGATAGATTTGATTGAGGTGAGTGATATTGTCTTCACCATACTATGATTGTTTGTATAGTATTAAAACGACGTTTTGGCATGATTTCAAACTTTAAAATGTGATTTTTAAGATGCTTAAACCTATATCTTATTTTATAAAAAGATTAAAAGTGTTTTAAAATGGTTTTAAATTAAATATCACATTTTTCGTACTATCCTATTATTTTGACGATATTGCTAGATTTAGGCCATTTTGATACTAATCTCACATTATTCGTATCGGTTGCTTGGATATATTGTATTGCGTTATTATAGGCATATGTTGGATATTATAGACATTTCTATGCTTGTTGGTTGCATATCTGCTTATTTGTTAGTTGGTTGAAAATGCTATTTGAAGTAAATATAGGATAAGAAAATATACTATAGGATATGATTTTGTGCACAAAGTTTCATGCATGCCGACTGATTTGAGGATAAAGCATGGTAAACTTGGAGATGCACTTTGGACTTCAAGGAAGATGTCGGGCATTTTTATTTGGTTTGTACTCAATAATTTTGGTTAAGTACGTGATCAAAGTGGTCGTTATCAACTACTCTGGAGTGGTCGATATCTACCACATTGATGATAGCCGATTTGGCCAATTTTGACATGGACGATGGAGTGGCTTCGAGGGGCATGATGTGATGGTTGTTTGTCTATTCGACGTTCAATTTCGGTATTACTACTCTTCGATGAGTGGTTTTGGCGATGAAACAAAGATGAGATGCTTCGACATGATGACTTCACGATTCGACGACGATGATTCCGTGACGGGAAGTGTTGGCTTCAACGATGAATGTCTACACTTCGGGATGCAGACTAGTCAAATTGAAGGGACTATTGAGAAAGGTTGTCAGACGCATAACGACATTCCATGTCTGACGATGGCAATCTATAATAGTTCCTAACCACGAAGACTTTAGATGGGGTCATAAGGACAGTTCCAGGATGAACTCTGCTATGAGTAACGTGTACAAAGGGATTAGTGATATTCATAGGTTTTGATGTGCACTCGTGAAGCAAGGGTATGTATGATGAAATTCGTTATACCCTAGACTGATGCGATGATAGTCTTGTTCCTGGCTTAGCGAGTGGCATGGATTTAACTACTGAGAAACTAAGACGTTGAATAGTCTCTGACGAGGTCATACGAGTGTCATATATCCAAAGCATTGAGTGAGTGAATGTAAGGATGGATGATGGGTGCTATGTTTGATTGATTATCTATCATCTTAGGGATGTCACATGATGTAGATATTATTTATGTAGATATCTAGACACCATTAGTACTTTGATGTATAATAAATCCATGATGACTATAATATATAGTAGCAAATATCCTATGTCATGTGCTAACTCTTTAGATGCAGGGACATGTAAGGTATGATTCTCCATACCCTCTGTTCCATACACTATACCGACTTTTATAATATTTTGAGATTTTTCATCGCTCATACCATACTGTTGTCTGACATATGGTTTTATGCTTTGCTTCTTATTACCATGGGTACTCTTAAATAAGTAGACTAGAAAGCTGGTGTGAACGGTACATAGAATTCTGCTGATGGACTACAAGTTGGTGACACTTTATCATACTTATATTATGAGCTTATTATCATTTATTCCTCTATGTGACAGTGAGGAGCCCTGATAGTGTTGACTTATTATTAGATACAGTCCAGCAGTTGAGTTTATTTATCAGTTGTATGTATAATTGTATAAGCCTCTGTACTCTAATTCTATGGTTCATGTAGTTATTACTGTCTTGCATGTTTTATATGTGCGATGACTACTTTTTTTTATTTGATACGTTATGAGATATACAACAGGTTATGTGATTGATTGACGTTTTCTTTATTTTTTTTCTCTTCTATTCTCTTTTCTTTGCATTAACCATCCCCCTTACATTTGGCGGATGCTTCAGTAGTGCACTATCGGTTATACGAGCATTGGTGATGTAGGGCAGTCATCACATTTAGTAGTAGAGCATAAGTTACGTGATTAACCTGAGTTGCTACAGTGATTCGGTATAGATAGGGTAGGATCTCTAACCCAAACTAAATCGAGAGTATACTTGTACGCGAGAGAGTGTGTATTTGTTATATATTTTGATTTTTAAAACAATATAGTAGAACATATAATATATAAGCTATATTGCACATGAGTACCATTGATGCAGTTTTTCTTTATGAGAGACTGATCATCTTATTATGTATTAAGAGTGATCTGGCATATGAGAAATGCTGTTATTGACTCCACCTCCGGGGTTGAGCAGTGGGCATGTTCGGGGGCTACTAAGCCCTATTTACAGAATATGTTCGCTATGTTGGTGCAAAACATTATTATGGAATGCCCAAGTTTCCCCAAATAATTTTGGCGCTCAAGTTCAAATGCCTAGATTCGACTTTGCCGAGATGTATAAAGACTATGTGAGTCTAGGAGGCAGACCCATTACCTAAAATAGAGTCATCTATAGAGGTGCAAGACGGGATGGGTATTTGAAAAAAGGTCTTCGATGGCTCAGAGTTAGATGATTAACGAGGTATAAGTTGACTTCTAGATGACTCTAGTGAAGAATAATGAACTGGTGGAGTACCTTGTGTGAGAAATGCGGATTATAGATCTTAAGGCTGGAATAACACTAGA
This sequence comes from Allium cepa, assembly GCA_030765085.1. NCBI lineage: Eukaryota > Viridiplantae > Streptophyta > Magnoliopsida > Asparagales > Amaryllidaceae > Allium > Allium cepa. The sequence goes on along the minus strand of CM060929.1, from coordinate 338,470,205 downwards.
GGGGGTGAATTGTGTATTGTGGATTTTCTAAATCTTTTTGAAACTTATGTAATTTAATCACCAACAAATGCAATTCACATACACAGATATAATCAAAGAATCAGACACGAATGAAAATACTAAATAAAAGCAATAAAGGAAAGAAGACGCCAGGATTTTATACTGGTTCGGAGTTACCCTACCTCTAGTCCTGCACAATCATATGGATTTCTTATCAAAATAATCTCCCAAATTACACCTTCGGTTTCAAGGCTACGAGGTGCACCCTCCTGTATTCGAGTCCAGGGGAAACTCTCTTGATTTAACCAGGCTACAACATCACCTAATTGATTTCAAGGCTCAACCACACTTTTTACTCAACAGTTTGATTTACAACAGATTCTATAACTCCGAATAGCACTGAGACCTTATGGAGAGAGTGGCAGAGAATCAAAAACGAGATAATCAAGTTTAATTCACTTGGTATTTCGGCAAAATATATTTTAGGATTCTTTTAGAATAAATGTGGAAGATGAAGGGGAGAGAAAATAAAATAAATCTGGTATAAAATTCATTTAGAACTTACTGGTATTTGTAGTAGAGCATCAGCCATATCTATTTGTGTAAGGGTACGATGAATAGACACTTCTCTTGAAAATTGAATTATGAAAATAACGAACATCATGTCGACATGGGGGTTTAGAGATGTCGACATGCTCAAGGAAAAATTAATATTTTGATTTTCTTATTAAAATTGGTTTCTATAATTTGTCAAAACAATTTCTAAATTTTGTAAATATATTTGAATATAGTTTAAAATATAAAAGAGTTTAGAAAGTAATTTTTAATATATATAATCTTAATCTACAAAGTGATTGAAAATCTGAGTATATAAATATTTTGAAACAAAATGTTTAACAAGGAAAATTTTGGAATCAAAATATTAAAGATGATAAAATAGTTTTGAGGCTAAAATATTTAAAACCAAGAGAGGTGTCTTTTTAAAAAGAAAGTTTTGAAAACATTTTTTAAAAACAAGAGATATATATTTTTGAAAAGCATGTTTATAAAATTAGTGGATATCAAATTAGGGCCACTATATGTTCCACTAGATATTGTCGTGGGTTCCATCCCACTAGGGTTTCATCCCTTTAACAGGCTCGAAGTGGATTCCATTTCACGAATAAATTTTCAAATAAAGATGTAAGTGCTTTCAAGAAGTTTTAACATAATTCTAGACTCAATACTTATCTTGTACTATTAAAATCTTGAACTCTTGATATCTTGATACTCACGAGTCTCCAACCTTCATATCTTCAGTCTTGAATCTCTATACTGTACTGTCTTCGTTCTTAGTACCTACATGTTTATATCCTGCATATACATATATTCTAAAATATAATGTTAGTATTTATATTTTATAACAAGTCCTAAGGTTGTTGTCATCAAAATCATCATCTCAATGACTAACAATCTCCCCCCTTTTAATGATGACAACCTATGTTTATAAATATACTTCACCTTTACTATAACTCCCCCTAAAACTAATAACTCCCCCTTGATCTAAGTCTAACTTCTCGATTTTATACTTCTCCCCGTTTGTCATCAACAAAATCTAATTCAAACTTATATATAGCACCCTCTTAATCTAATACTATCCAAATTAAATACTAATAAGAAAGTATAATAAGTGAAACAAAAAATTTATTATATACGATGTTATATATATATGAAAAATAAACACAAAAATATATTCAAGTACATAAATTATAGAATAACACTACCAACAAGAGTTTTTGACAATTGGAAATTTGTGAATCGAACAATTTGGATAATGAAAACAAAAGTTTCCACGTTGTTCGACCAAATTCCCATCTTTGTCAAAATAGACTTCGTCTACGCAGACCACGTTGTCGTCTTCTTTCATAGGTGCTTCTTCCTCCTCCTCCTCTTCTTCTTCCTCTTCGCTGCACTCTAAGGGGTTATGTACTTGAATGTTGGGAGAATCTTCTTTAATCATAATAGGATTTGCATGATTATCCATTAGGAGTTTTTGCAAATTCCAAAGAATTTTACCTTGCTTTTCTTGTTCTTTTGCCATCCTTATTTGCACAACTTGAAGTTTAGTCAACTTTTGCATGGCATCCTTCATAGATTCTTCAAGCTTTATCACACGTCCCAGTGTAGTGTGTTGGAATGGACCAGAATAAGCAGAAGGGAAAGAAACAGTGTCATTTTGGTTTGATTTAGTGGAGGTGGCCATTAATTTTAATTTTCAAAAGTTTATTACAGAGAAAGAGACGTGGGCAGACAGAAAAATTGGAAATACATAGTATTATATAACGACTAAACTAATTTTAGAGGGAAAATCAAAATTTCAAATTTTACCGTTGTATATCGACATGTATGGTAGGGGTATGTCGACATCCCTATGAAAAATTTGATTTTATTGTATATCTCTGTTTATTAAAAATATATGTTACTATATCTATATTCTATATCTCAGTTGTTAAACAAATTGCTAGTTCTCTTCTTAATTTATTAAATATACGTTGATTTAAGGGTTTGGTTAAAATATCAGCAATTTGATTCTTGGAGTTGATAAATTCAAGAGAAATAATCTCTGTACTTATATTATCTCTGAGAAAACAATGTCTGATATCATTATGTTTATTCCTTGTATGATGAGTATTTTTAGATAAATTTATTGCACTAGTATTATCACAAAAAACTGGTGATTTTGAAATTGTTAATCCAAAATCTTTTAGGATTTGTTGCATATAAATGACCTGAGAGCAAGCCAAAGCAGTAGAGATACATTCTGCTTCAGTTGTTGATAAAGAAACAACAATTTTCTTTTTACTAAACCATGAAACCATAGAATGCTTCAAAAAGTGACAAGTTTCACTTGTACTTTTTCGGTCAGATTTGCAATCAACATAGTCAGCATTACAATAAGAGTTAAATCAAATGAATCATTTTTAGGGTAAAATAAACCATAGTCAAAAATATGTTTAACATATCTTATGATACGTTTCACAGATTTTAAGTGAGTCTCTTTGGGTTGAGATTGGTATCTTGCACAGAGATAAACACTATGCATGATATCAGGTCTACACGCAGTGATATAGAGTAGTGAGCCAATCACTCCCTTATATAGTTTTTTATTTACATCTTTTGAAAGATCTTCTTTATTTAAAGCTTCCATGGTTGCCATGGTAGTGGGTTTTCCGCTTGCAGTAGTCATACCAAATCTACTAACTAGATCCCTAGCATATTTTTCTTGACTAATAAAAATATCATTATCTAATTGTTTTATTTGTAAACCTAAGAAGAAAGTAAGTTCAACCATATGACTCATCTTAAACTCTTTTGTCATTGTTTCAAAAAATTCTTTATCCATTTCATGATTGTTGAACCAAAAATAATATCATCTACATAAACTTGTACTAGTTGGATATCATTTTTATTTCTTTTAATGAAAAGAGTATTATCTACTTTACCAATGTCAAATTTTGATTGTAATAAAAAAGATCTTAATTGGTCATACAATGCTCTAGGAGCTTGTTTCAGACCATATAGAGCTTTCTTTTGAAAACATGGTTTGGAAATTTTTCATCTTCAAAGAATGGAAGTTGTTCAACATAAACTTCCTCTTTAACAAATCCATTTAGAAAAGCACTTTTAACATCCATTTGAAATAATATGAAATAATTATAGTTTGTGAAAGCAAGTAGAATTCTAATGGCTTCTAAACTTGCTACGGGTGCAAAGGTTTCATCAAATTCTATTCCTTCTTCTTGATAATAACCTTGTGCGACTAATAGAGCTTTATTTCTAACAACCTCACCTAGTTCATTCATTTTATTTTTATAAACCCATTTAGTTCCTATTATAGTTTTATCCTCGGGTCTAGGAACAAATTCCCAAACATCATATCTGGTGAATTGATTCAGTTTTTCTTGCATAGCCAGAATCCATGAATCATCAGACGATGCTTCCTTTGGATTTTTAGGTTCAACGGATGATATAAAAGCTACATTACTCATGTTATTTAGTTGATTTCTAGTTCTAACAACAGATTCATTTTCTCCTCGTACATTTTCTATAGGATGATCTTTTACAAGCTTAACCTTTTTATTTGGATGAATAAGTTCATTATTTGTTTCAATTGATTCATTATTTAGGGTAGAAAATCTTCTTCATCATTAATTTGTTCAGCATCTTTGAAATTTTCATCAAAACGAAACATGCATTGTTTCTTCAATGGTATTGGTTCTTAAACTGAAAACTCTGTATGCTTTAATTCTATTAGAAAATCCGATAAAGATTCCTTTGTCGGATTTAGGATCAAATTTATACAAATTGTCTTTTGTATTTAGAATAAAACATTTACTTCCAAAGATTCTAAAATAAGATACCTTTGGTTTCTTCTTGTAAAGAAGTTCATAAGGTGTTTTATTAGCTAATAGTCTAATTATTATGCTATTCAAAATGAAGCACGCTGCAGGGACTTCTTTAGCCCAAAAATGTTTTCGTAAATTACTATCTGAAAGTAGTGTTCTAGCACACTCTTGAATTGTCCTATTTTTACGTTCCACGACTCCATTTTGTTGTGAAGTTCTTGGAGAAGAGAAATTATGAGTTATTCCCTTTTTATTGCATAATCTCTCAAAATTTTCGTTTTCAAATTTCCCACCGTTATCACTATGAACAGTTATAATTTTTAAAGAAAGTTGGTTTTGAAGTCTTTTTGTAAAAGTTTTAAATGAATCAAAAGTATCACTTTTATGTTTCTTAAAAATTGTCCATGTAAACCTATAATAATCATCTATAATTATAAAGACATATTCATTGTGATTTATTGATTGCATTTGAAATGAACCAAACAAATCTAGATGAAGTAACTCAAGAGGTTTTGAAGTTGACATCATATCTTTTAATTTGAAAGAACACTTCCTAATCAAATCTTTAAATTTGAAAGAACACTTCCTAAGTTTTTCTAATTTACAAGCATCTCATATACTATCTATTTTAAAATTCATTCTACGGAGATCTCTTACTAGATTAAGTTTTGAAAGTCTAGATAAGAGTTCACTATGCCATAGATGGCCTATTGCAACGAAAATACAAGATGTTGCTAGCTACAATGTAACGATAGCTATGCTGATTTTTTTTCTATTACAACATTAGCTTCAGGATGTTAGCATAGATATCAACACTATGTTGCAGTAGCTATAGGCTTATAAAAATATTATAAAAACCGAGTGTAGGCTGAAAAAAAAGCGGGCTGAAATAATTTTTTACGCAGGAAGCGAAAACAAAGCGGCAAAAGTTAACAAAATATTGAAGGGTTTCACTCAAACACTTAACGAAATACGTACTCCGCCACTCAACCTCTCAAACACTCAAACACTCTGCGATTTCAATTAGGGCTAAAAGTTCTAAGTTTACAAGCTTAATTAGGGTTTGATTACGGTAAGTTTGAGTTCAAGTTCAATTAGGGCTTTGGTGTTTCAATTAGGTCTTCAATTAGGGTTCGTTTGGGTTTCAAATTTCAGTTAGGGCTTCGATTTAATATGCTGCTTAAGGTATCACTCTATGTATGTTTCAAGTTTTTCCTGATTTGATTGTTGTGTTGCCTAATTTACTGATTTACTTGTGAGTTCAGGTGTAATCATATTCCTGATTTTATTATTGTGTTTGTCTTTGTATGTTATTTGTGTGTAAATTGGTGATGAACGACAAGGAAAAAATATGGGCAGAACTTCCTAAGTTCAGTGAAGGATATATCAGTGGAGTGAAACGTTTTATTCAAAATATTTTTTCTAGATTCGCGGTAGGTGATGAAATTACATGCCCTTGCAAAAAGTGTCATAATCGCAAGTGGCATCGTCAAGAGGTAGTCTACGACCATCTGATTTGGAATGGTCCGTCTGAATTGTACGTGAAATGGATTTATGTGGTTTCCTGTCTAGATCCTGAAAGGAGCGATAACGATATGGATTGTGAAGCGGGAATAAATTTTGGAGATAATCTCGATGAGATGTTGCATCGTGCTTGTGGAAATATGCAGAGCAATGAAGGTGGATCTTCTGATGGAGCAAATGGAGTAGATGTCGATGCTAGAAAATTTCATCATCGTGTTGAAGAGGGAAAGCAGCAATTATATCCCAGATGTACTAAATTTTCGCGATTAAGTTTCATCATTAGGCTTTATTCTTTAAAATTCCTACATGGAATCACCGAGTCTGCATTTACCGATTTATTAGAGTTGCTAAAAGAAGCTTTTCCACAAGCCTACATCCCTTTATCTTTCAGTGCTACCAAAAATATCATTAAAGATTTAGGCCTCGATTACCAAAGAATACATGCATGTCCAAATGACTGCATGCTATATTGGCATAAAATGAAAAGGAAAATAACTGCAAAACCTGTGGTTTTTCAAGGTGAGCTATACCGGAAAAGAAAGCGGGTGTTGACAATGATCCGGAGCAATGGATTCACAAAGTACCAGCAAAAGTGATACGTTATTTTCCACTAAAACGAAGGCTGCAAAGGATGTTCATGTCCAAGGAGTATGCAGAACTTTTGATATGGCATGCAGTGGGACGAAAAAATGATGGCAGACTTCGACATCCAGCTGATGGTGAGGTTTGAAAGACGATAGATGCGAAATATCCTCATTTTTCATCTGAAAACAGAAATATCAGGTTAGGAGTAGCAGCTGATGGATTCAGTCCTTTTCATACAATGACTACAGCTCACAGCACATGGCCAATCATATTGGCAAATTATAACCTTCCACCTTGGTTATGCATGAAGCCAGAAAATTTGATACTTTCAACCCTTATCCCTGGTCCACAGTCTCCTAAGAATAGCATTGATGTCTACATGCAGCCTCTTATCGCAGAATTGAAAGAATATGGGGTCATGGCATACAAACTTATGATGCCTTAACTGGTGCTAATTTCACGTTACGTGTAAGCATGTTATGGACGATCAGTGACTTTCCGGGCTATGCAATGTTATCTGGCTGGAGCGCAAAGGGTTATTTAGCTTGTCCCGTATGTCATTTCGAGACTTCTTCAACTTACTTGAAACATAGTAAAAAAATGTGCTACATGAATCATAGGAAATTTTTAGATCCGGAACACAAGTGGAGGTTTGATAAGAAAAGGTTCAAATGTGAAATTGAAATGGGAACATCTCCGAGAATTTTATCTGGGACAGACATTGAAGAATTATTGGCTGGTTATGAAAATATTTTTGGGCGGAAAGAGGTCAACAAGCATAAAAATGAATCCCCTTTTAAAAAGAAGTCAATATTTTTTAATTTACCGTATTGGAGTCACAATGTATGTCGACATAATCTTGATGTTATGCACATAGAGAAAAACATTTATGATAACATACTTGGTACTTTACTAAATATTGATGGGAAGTCGAAAGACCATTTAAATGCTCGGTATGATTTACAAGAGATAGGCATCGGGGAGGTCCTTCATCCGGTTCTATCAGCTGATGGTAATTACCTTAAGATCAGGGCTGCCATTTTTGCAATGAAAAACAAGGAGAAAAAAATATTTTCCTAGGTGTTGGAGAATGCTAAACTGCCTTATGGTTGTTCAGCTAATATCAGCCAGTATGTAAACAAGAAAGAGAGGAAAATTGCAGGGTATAAGGGCCACGATGCTCATTTTCTTCTCCACTACTTGCTGTAATTTGCTGTGAAGAAATCTGTTAATCCTGAAGTTGCGTTACCTATGATAAGATTAGGTGAATTTCTAAGAAGTCTTTGGAGTAAAATTATCAATTTGGCTAATCTCAAGAGGCTACAAAAGGAAATTGTGGAAATTCACTGTCAATTTGAGATGATATTCCCAAATGCTTTCTTCGATATAATGGTGCACTTGCTAGTTCATTTGTGCAAGGAAATTGAATATGGTGGACCTGCACATCTTCGTTGTATGTATCCTATTGAGCGTTATCTTTGTAAACTGAAATCATATGTTCGCAACAAAAGTAAACCTGAGGCATCCATTGCTGAAGGTTATCTTGCAGAAGAATGTTTGATATTCTGTTCAAGGTTCTTAGGTGGCGATGGAGCAGGAAAAATGCAATTTGAAACTTGTCCACAGAATCTAGAATATCCTATTGGCACAAGAATAAACAAAGATGGAAAAGGTATTCATCTTAAAGATTCTCAATGGACGGCATCTCACCGTTACATTCTATTCAATTGTGGTAAAAAGGAAATAGAGATTTTACTTGAGTAAGTTTTTAAGTTTTATTTTTATTTTAGTAATTATTGAAGAATTAGAAATTTTGTTTCTACCTTTTATTAACCAGGTCTTTACTCTAGGGAACATCCAGCTTTAATTGATGGTCATGCATTATCAAAAAAATATAAAAGAGAGAGAGAACACAGTGAAGAATTTTGGAAGGGTTAAAGGAAGAGGTTGGGAAAAAGGAGGACATTTCAAAAGAAGTACAACTGCTTGCAATGGTCCCTCTTCCAACGGCTAAGAGGTTTACTGGATATGTTATCAATGGATACAGATTTTATACAAGATTCAGAGATGCCAAATGTACAACACAAAACAATGGTGTATTTTTGGCAGCCTTGACTACTAGCTTTGCAAGTTCGAAAGATCAAAATCCATTGGTTGGTGAAGTTAATTACTATGGATCAGTTGAGGAAACATTAGAACTAGATTATTGGGGAGAATTTAGTGTGGTTTCATTTAAGTGTTGTTGGTACCAAGAAGTGAAAATTTTATATAGGATGACTCGTGTCAGTTTTAATCGATTGTGCTAGAAATCTGATCCTTATGTTATGGCTTCACAAGTACGACAGGTATTTTATATAGAAGAACCAATTTATAAGATGTGCTACAATGTTATCAAGAAATTGCCGAGAGACTAGTGTGAAATCGAAAGCGAAGATGCAAATGAAGATTTGAATGATATCCCGCCTGCTTATGGAATGGGAAATCAAGATTTTGATGTTCGTTGGTGTAGAGATGATGTCCCAATAAGATGAATCCACCTTCCATCTAGCAGAGTGAAAGAAAATGCTTCTTAATTTCTGTGTATCACTATCATATTTAATTAAGTAACTAATGTACCAAATTTAAGTAAGAAAATATTGTTTCTGCCTTGATTAAATGTTGTAACTGGTGTATCATATTTGTGGTTTTTCTTATCTCTTTTTTAGTGTTTCTGCCTTTATTACATTTTAGTGAAGTGACTGTTTTATTTTATAATGCCGTTGGTTTATTTTAATTTTTAATTATGTCATTCTAATGTTAATTTCTTTATTTTGTGTCGGATGGAGGCAAATCTTAAATTCCATCACAAGGGAAAATTTGAGAAGAATGGATATGTTAGTGGAGAAGAGACTTCTATCATGGGCGTTGATCTGGATATGTTTTCTTACACAGTATTGATGGAGTTTGTCAGGGATGAGCTAAAGTACACCGAAATTGGAGGAGTATATTCATGGAAAGGTCCAATGAGTGGGTGGAAATTGGCGACCAGTGATGTAGATCTGTGGGAATTGATGCAAATAAAAAATAATGGTGATTACATTGATTTCTATGTCGACACCGTGGTCGATGATAAAATTGAGCCAATGAAACAAATGCAGCCACATGTCATCGTATGCCCAAGGAAGAATCTGATGTCTCCAGGTATAAAAATATCTTCTCATTTGTACTATTTTGATGAATTTAGTCATAAGAACTAACGATGAAACAACCTATTTATGATTACTTTCAAATGAATTTAAACCAAAATCCAATTTTGAGCATCCGATTCGAAAATTCATAAATAAATCATACAGAAGCTTGTCCAAAGAAAGTGATAAAAATAGTAAATAGTTAGCTTTTTGACTGGAAGAAGATAAAAATATCTTCGCATTTGTACTATTTTTATGAATTTGGTTCTCGCATGGCTGAATTTGTTTTTTATTTTGCTGCTTTTAGTGTACATAAATTTTTTGTGCATTTTTGTTTGAATATTAGGACTTGTTTGATTTTTAGTGCACTTAGTAGAATAATAAAGGAACTGGAATATTAGTGTACATGATCAAGTCTTAATTTCTTTAATTAAGTTAAATAATTATGTTTATGACATGATAAACTTGACTTTTATGTTGTTGTATGTCTGCAGCTGCGAAATCACAGAAACGGCAATTTGTCACCACTCACCATCTGCAACCGGCAGCAAAAAACAAGAAGCAGACTGAAGTCTTTTCTTCGATTCGAAAGTCGGCACGGCTAAACAATCCACTTACCAACGAGATGCAGACTGATCAAGTCTTTTGTCCTAGAAATTCGGCACGGATAAACAATCCACTTACCAACGAGAAGCAGACCGATCAAGTCTTTAGTCCTAGAAAGTTGGCACGGTGAAACAATCCACAAGTGAGAGAAGCTGCTGTGAGTCCACACATGGACAGGAAAAAGGTGATCGGCAAGAAGTCAACTGGAGTCGGTAGGTCTACAAAGTTACCACAGAAAAATCCAACTAAAGTCAGTAGTTCTACGAAGACACCAGAGAAGAAAAATCCAACTGAAGTCAGCGATGCAACTTTGAATATCAACTCAGCAAGTGTCACGAGTAAATTGGATTTCTATAATCCTCCAAATGAAGAGGAAAATATGGATGAAAATGAGATTCTAGTAAGAAGACTGCAATCTGATCTTCTAATATGATGTTCTACATATTTTTCTTATATTTACAATAATGTCTTGTTAGATTACTTTCAGGATGATGATCTATCACCTCCGCCACCTCCACCGCTTAAAGAATACGAAAAGGAGAGAGATAAACATGTATCGTAGAAGAATAGTGTTTTTGAAGCTTTTGGGATGCCTACATTAGTTACTGGACTGATAAATGAATTTGAAAAAATAAAGGAAAATCAAAGATGCCAGCTGAAAGTGAAGATTATGCTCCAGAACAAGAGTAATCTAGTGAAGATGATACTTCAAAAAATCCAGTAAATGTGCACTATAGCTGAAGATTTAATTTTTTGTTGGTAATTATAGTCTAGCTTCCTTTTTTATTTTATTGTTTTTGTGTGCGTATTTTAGAGAACCAAAAAGGTTACGATTACAAAGCCTCAGTTTGGACCAATAACTCGTTCACGAACCATCGTTGAATCTACAATCGATAAGAATGCAGCTCCGAAGGCAGCGGAAAATCCAGTTCCTACACAAACTGTTGATCCACCATGTAGCGTTGAGTTACCACACAATGAAGGAATAAGAACAATGGCTGCTTATTTGGCTATACGAGAACGCCAGAAAAATAACAGTAGTGGAAGTGTAAGGAAGAAGGCTGTTGTTGGAAATGTCTCGACAAATATTGAAAACGAAGAAGAAGAAGTAGAAGAAGCTAAAGGTATTATCTAATTGAGTTCTGATTTTAATAGTTTAAGTTCTCATTTATGTTATGTCTAGCCTTCTCATTACTATTGTATGTGCTTTGTAACAGTAGTGAGAGCTCCCAGAAGGTTCAGGGAAAAAAAAGATGGATAAAGTTCATTCAAGGTCATATGACAAAAGAGTTCTAATCCAAATGAATCATCGGGGCCAACCTGTTTCAGACGATGACCAAGTAATGTCTGAACTGAGTGCTTTTTTAGGAACACTGAAGAGGAGTGTTCCACTTACTTACAAGTCTTGGTTTGATGTTCCTTCAAGTTTGAAAGGCACGCTGTGGAACTATGTCATGGTAATTTGCATACTTAGCTGAATTTTACTTAAATATATGAAACTTGTCACAAAAGTAGCATAATAGTTCTTTTTAATGTTTGATTTGTATTTAAGCAACGGTATATTATTTTGAATGAATGTGAATGTTGGGTTTTGAAGTCAATTCGTGACTCTTGGAGGGGTAAAAGAGTCGTATTTAAAAGGCACATTATACGGCTTATGAAACTGATGAAGAGAGGCTTGAGAATAGGCGGGATGAAATTCGACTTGCGGATTTCAGAGTACTCTTGATGTATTGGGGAGATGAAAAAATTCAGGTATAATTTTAAGTTTTATCACAGAATTTTTTTCCGTTTTTATTCATTCAAATCAGGCTGATAAACATCTTTATTTCATGTTTTTGTAGTCCAAGGCCTTTACAAATTATGCAAGTCAAAAATCGTATACAGACACACACACACAGCTGGTCCAAAACTTTTTTCCCAAATCCGGCATAAGATGGTATGTGTTTTGCTTATTTTTATGGTTGGCTGGAGGTATGCATTTTATTTTATTTGAAATTCCTCTCCTTATTTAGCAAAGCGATATATGCTCCAAAATAAAAATTAAAATAACTGCATATATGTTCCAAAATAAAATATCACCTCACTCAAACAAATAAGCAAAATAAATATTAGTGATATATGTTCTGTTTATGATATAGAAGTTTGTAACAAAAAGAATAATAAGAAGGCTATATAATCTGAGCTGTCACATTAATCATCCAGCAAATGTTTTTATTTCAATTTTAATGTATTAATTTTTATTGTATATGTTTATTATTTTTGCATTTTCACATTAATTTACGACTCAGTAGCTATTAATAACATTTGCTAAAAAAGTACATAAAATCTATAAAAATATAAATGAGCCTTTCTTTGCCCCCTTTGGCATAGAAAACTCAATTGTTCTTTTCCAAACCAGTGTCCGTCATGCTCATGCATTTGTACGCATTTGGTCAATATACGTCTGCAAGTTAGATGCATATTAAACGTTTAATATGAGTCCAAAATTAAGTAATTTGTAAACTATTGGATACACTCTTAACTCTTAAGCATATGGATGACAAGTCGATGCCTGTCTTTTGTCTGCTGTATGTTGATAGCTTTACTGCCTTGTTAAGCTTAAATCGTTTTAGTATTATATATATGTTCATAGCTCATGGGCTAATCACAGGGTAATCTTAGTTTTGCATCAGAATCTAAGATGAATCATTGGATATTTGTTATCTCTGTGCTTATAGTTAATAATCTGAAAGCACAGACATATGAGATATTTACTATGCAAATTTTCCTTAGCTCAGCCTTGAATTTTGCAAAACTGATACATCACTTGATACTATGCTTGAAAAAGCTATGATATTATTGCTACGTATGTTGTGATTTTATACTTGTTTCTTTATTTTTGCACTTGTAAGCTGCTTGAGAACTTACCGTTGCTCCATTTTTGCATCTGTGAGTTGCTTAAGACTTTTAGATTGTGTGCACTTGTGGTTTCTGTTCTTCATTTGAACCAAGATTTGTTTTTATGTAAAGGCGATCATATTTACCTTAGTTTTTCTTTGATTTGAGTATAATTTCTGAATTGATTAGTGATATATGTTCTGGAAAAATTGGTTTGATATCCTTTTGCTGTCTAACTTTTTTCATTTACTTTGTATCAGTCCAATGAATCAGATGGAGAACTTTTTGTTAAAACTTGCAAGCGGAAAGAAGGAAGGTGTATAAGACTGATACTTGAGTAATGAAGTACAGAATTGTAAGAATTTTATTTTCTCTTCAATCAGATGTCAAAAAAATGCTTCATTTTGTGCATCGACATTTTTGTTAGAATTAGATCATGTTTTGTTGAAACCTATAGCAGGATATTTTCTGTATCCTTTTTAAAACTGTTAATAGATATTGCAAAACAATTCTTGTTTAAGAAACTTGTTTCAGAATTGTTAATTTTAGTTAATGTCACATTTTGAAATTGCTTTATTTTGCAGTATAAGATTGAAAAAGCAATAGGTGAAGGAGGAAGCGATGGAGTTGTTCAAGAAATGATTTCTAATGGAAAGTCACATGGTCCATCTTGGCTTATAGGACGACACACAAAGTCTATAGAAGTTTCAAAATATGCCCCAACAATAAGCACATACATACAGTAGCTAGCAGCGAAGATAAGGGAAAATATAGCTGACGAAGTCGAAGCAAAGGTGAACAAGAAGGTCCAAAATGAATTTGATGCAAAGGTGAACTAAAAAGTTCAGAAGAACTTGACATGAGTGCTTAAGAAATTAGGCGAAGCAAACCCTGACATGCAAATTGATGTTGGGAATCTTTGTACAACTGTCTGCAGTGATGGCACTGGAAGCACTTGAGGCACTGATGACACTGGAGGCTCGCAAATATGAATGTACTATTAATAAGTAGAACTTAGTATATACTGGCTGTAACTATGAATACACTGGCTATGTTTGTAAGTGTGTTTGTTATTTTGTACTTGACTAAGTTACACTTGCGTTGCTGGTTATTCTAAAATGAAAAATTCTTTGTTGCAGTGTAATGTTGCCATTAGATATGATATAATGTTGCAGTATAATGTTGTCATAGATATGATATAATGTTGCAGTAGTATAATGTTGCAGTACATTTTCAATTTAAATTGCAAAAGGTGTTGTCATAGATATGATATAATGTTGCAGTATGTGATGTTAAAGGTGGTAATAAACTAGCAAAGTGTTGTCATTGGATAGTAAAAGTGTAACCATAGATTAATGAATATGGGCCCTACAACAGGGTTCCGCAAAGGTAGGCCACAGAATTAGTGGGCCCCATAATGTGGGCCCACATGTTAGGGCCCGCTTTTTAGTAATTTTGGTACTTGTGGCAACAACAGAACCGATGTTGCCCTAGGGCCGCAAAGATGTTGCATTTGACTCTAGGGCAACGCGGCAAAATGCATCACCGAGAAAGTATTGCCTTTGCCCTTTTTTAGCCTACAACAACATTTTTTGGCACTTCCTGCATCACTTCTTGGGTGTTGTAGTATGCAATCTATGGCGTAGTGGTTTAAATTTCAAATGCTCAAATCTTTTATGCCAAATCCAAGGGTCACTTGTATTAGCCAAAAGACATAGACTATCATTTGAGATTTTCATACTATGAATACAAAAAATTTCTTCCTAATTTCTTCAAATATAGTATTTGAATTATTATCTTCGATGTGACACTTATCTTTTTCAAATTTAATTTTTTACCCTTTATTGCAAAGTTGACTAATGCTAATCAGATTATGTTTCAGATTCTTAACTGATAAAACATTAGAAATAGTAGGAGTTTTAGAGTTACCAACATTGCCGATGCCAATCACACATCCTTTTGAGTTGTCTCCAAGATTAACCAATCCTCCATCTTTATAGATAATTCATTCAAAATATATGGATTACCAGTCATGTGTCTTGAACATCCACTATCAAGTTCCACTTATCTTCTTCATTTGCACAAATTGTTCATTGAGTGTTGATTCTTCAAAGGCTATATAACATTTTCCTTTCTGCACAGAATACAAACTCGAAAGGTAGCTTGATTTTCTATTATAACTATATGCAGACTTATGGGACAATGATGATTTAAACAGTTTTAAACTAGCGTTAACAAAATCTCCAAAAATAGCCATTTAAAAAACTTTTTCAAAATTCAGATTATGAAAATTTTGAAAACCAATGCTCCGATACCAAATGTGAGAAATGCGGATTATAGATCTTAAGGCTGGAATAACACTAGTGGGGGGTGAATAATGTTTTGTGGATTTTCTAAATCTTTCTGAAACTTATGTAATTTAATCACCAACAAATGCAATTCACAAACACAGATATAATCACAGAATCAGATACAGATGAAAATACTAAATAAAAGCAATAAAGGAAAGAAGACACCAGGATTTTATACTATTTCGGAGTTACCCTACATTCAGTCCCATACAATCGTACTGATTTCTTATCAAAATAATCTCCCACATTACAACCTTGGTTTCAAGGCTATGAGTGCACCTTCTTGTATTTGAGTCCAGGGCAAACTCTCTTGATTTAACCAAGCTACAGATCACCTAATTGGTTTCCAAGGCTACAATCACACCAAATTGATTTCAAGGCTCAACCGCACCTTTTACTCAATAATTTGATTTACAAAAGATTCTATAAATCTGAATAGCACTGAGATCTTATGGAGAGAGTGGCAGAGAATCAAACAAGAGATAATCAAGTTTGATTCACTTGGTATTTTGACAGAGTATAGTTTATGATTCTTTAAGAATAAATGTGGAAGATAAAGAGGAGAGAAAATTAATGAAATCTGGTAAAAAAATCATTTAGAAGTTACTGGTATTTATAGTAGAGCAACAGCCATATCCATTCGTGAAAGGATAAGATGAATAGACACTTCTTTTGGAAATTGAAATTTGAAAATAATGGACACCATGTCGACATGGGGGGTTGAGGGATGTCGACATGCTCATGGAAAAATTGATGTTTTGATATTCTTATTAAAATTATTTTCTATAATTTGTCAAAACAATTTCGAAACTTTGTAAATAAATTTGAATATAGTTTAAACATATAAAAGAGTTTAGAAAGTAATTTTTAATATATATAATCTTAATCTATAAAGTGATTGAAAATCTGAGTATATAAATAATTTAAAGCTAAATGCTTAAAACAAGAGATGGTTTAAAAGAAAGGACAACTTTGTAATCAAAATATTAAAAATGATAAAAATAGTTTTGAGGCTAAAATATTTAAAACCAAGAGAGATGTCTTTTTGTAAAGAATGTTTTGAAAACATTTTTTAAAAACAAGAGATATATATTTTTGAACAGCATGCTTATAAAATTAATGGATTTCAAAATAGGGCCACTATGTGTTCCACTAGATATTATCGTGGGTTCCATCCCACTAGGGTTCCATCACTTTAACAGGCTCGAAGTGGATTTCATTCCACGAATAAATTTTAAATAAAGATGTAAGTGCTTTCAAGAAGTTTTAACGTAATTCTATACTCAATACTTATCTTGTACTATTGAAATCTTGAACTCTTGATATCTTGATGCTCATGAGTCTTCAATCTTGATATCTTCAGTCTTGAATCTCTATGTTGTACAGTCTTCATTCTTCGTACCTACATGTTTATATCCTACATATACATATATATCTAAACTATAATGTTAGTATTTATATTTTATAACAAGTCCTAAGTTTGTTATCATCAAAACCATCATCTCAAGGACTAACACCTTGTAGCTTCGATTTTCATGGATCATTTACTTGGGATCGGTTCATAGTTCACATCAGAGAGAAATTTATCTCCATTTTCAAAAATCGATGTTGTTCAGGAAATTCATCAACCTGAAATAAGGTTATGTGTCTGTGTAGGAGTATATGGCCGAATTCGATGTGTTGTCAAAGTACGGTGTATCTTTCATTGATACTCCACTAAGAAAGAATGAAGAATTTACCGTTGGAATAAGTGATCATCTTGGAAACTATTGATTGGTCTTTTTGACGAGAGCTTTGAGAAGTTGATTGAGAAGGCTTTACGACGTGAGAGCCTATACCCAGTGTTGGAGGATTGTCCTAAACAAGTTGAGCAGGGGTAGATAATGGAAGCATATGTGTTGAATGCTACTCTGATTTCATCTAGTGCTCCATTGATGAAAGAGAAAAAAAGGCACTAACATTTAGAGTATGCTTTCCATTTATGATGTTCCAAATGTATTTTATTTGACGTCGAGATTTCACATTCCTTCGTATCTAGTGATTTGTAGATAGATTGGGATTGAGACCCAAAATTGTTGACCAACCTTTTAATTATGACAAACCTTGTTGGGGGCTCAGCCAGCCTATACATGGATTGTCGAGACTTTACCTTATCAATTCATAGGTGTTCTTTTTATTGATTTTTTTTGGGTTTGATATTATGGTCTAGGAATGGACTGGCTGAAGGGATTATTGATAACTCTAGATATGATGGTTGGTCTTAGGGGTAGGGGTATATGATGACGCTCATCTGTGTACCCTAGACTATGAGGTGGTCCACCTTGCCTTGAAAGGCAATAACTATAAAATAGATATCTGAAAGAACACCAGATCTAACTGTGGCATGAGATGCCTCTCACCTGAGAGGTTGTTGAGTGAGTTATCGTAACGACCTGCCTTATCGACCATAAAAAGTCGACACTCATATATCAACGGTATTTACGTGTCGAGCATCCAAGTGTCGGAAAGATAGATCGTTGGGGAAAAAAGAAAGAAAAGACAAAATAGAATCTTACATCGTGACGAGTAACATATAATATACAACAGATCTTTATCAAAGAAAATTGTAATATACATACATAAAATCATAGTCCATTGAATCAATTCATCAGCTTAGACGGTTATAAAAATCTATCGCAAATGTTGATAAATATAATCAACCAACGTAGGAAAATAAATATATATGTGCATAAGTCTTGGGGACATCCAGCTCCTATGCTGAAGCCCCAAGCATCCAAAATAGATCTGAAAATATGCTCCGTCTGACTTGAGGATTATTAGAAAATATTACCCGAATCAGTCTGGTAAACCAGCGTGAGAAACACACCTTAAATGAATTTTAAAGTTTTCAAACCTTTTGAAATAGAGGTATCGAGTATGACTATGCCCCACATAAACATAGATGGTTTTTACCTTAAGATAACCAAAACATTTCTATTGAAAATCTAGTGAAATTATAATAGTGTTTAGGGTTTAAAGTAAACATTGATCCGTAGCCGAAATTATTACATTAATTAAACTCCAACATAATAAGTATACAACTAAGTCCGAAAGACACTTATTGGAGAACGAATTCCGTACAATGATAAGGCACCCGGGATACCGCCTACCATAGCACATCTCCAGAAAAATATACCGAGAGCCGCACATGGACTCCCTGCTAACATAGAATCGACACACCCCTTACCACATAGTACCGAATATTTCATCACCCTGGTTGCTTTTTCAATCTTTTCGAGAACTTGCATGCACAACCAAATCTATTAAATGTATATATCTGGAAAGGTGATGAAATACCTTAATGGGTGCGACCCGCTTAGCCCTGTTGCATCTCCCCTGATCTTAGTCATTCTCGGTTGATGTGGCTTGAGGCTACGCTTTACCTTTTGAATAGCAATCCCACTTGGAATGCTAACACTACCTTCCAGACAACAATGCAATGTCAGCATTCATCCATACAGGTTCGTTTTGACTTTGAACGAAACCGAAGGCACTACTTCTACCACATCTATTTTGGTATCACCCTCAAGATTAGTAGCATGCTGTCTTTGCACTTCAAAGGGCTTCGTCTTTGATCATCTTCAAGATATCCTAATTTGAAATGCTTATACCAGTTCGAAGTGAGTTTTAGATAATATATCTGATCTCGGTCTCTCCGAACTGACGACGATAACTTAAACATGCCAACTTTTGTTAGTCGGTTATTTAACTATCAAATAACAAACAATTCAGCTGATTTAATTTCCAAAGGAAAATAATGCTGGTTGAGCACAAAGCACCTATTAGACTCTTTAATTAATCCATTCATTAATTAAAATCACTTTGTAAATACTTATATCAATATACTTTTACAAAGATATATTCACAAACTCTTTATACTCCTTTCAGTACTTGAAAAATTATCCATATACTTATTTCGACGGTATAAGTATATTTACAAAAAATATTCCTACTTGGAAAATGCATTCACATACTTATCTCGATGGTATAAGTATATTCACACGACATAATGAAAGATTTCTTATTTCAATGTCATATCAAAGGATTAAAATAAATATTGTTTTAAAGGAAACAGAGGTAAGGATAAACCCAAGCACTACTTCTTTGGCATTAAGCATTAAACAAATGTCCAAACCACCAAAATTAAAATGATCAAATTTGAGGAAAACTAATCTCAATTTCTTTTACAAATTTCTTCAATAAATCCTTTTAATCAATCTCTTTCATATATAAACATCTCCTTTTCTAATAATCCAAATCTATTTATAAAACTCTTAACAAATCGACAAATTTATTTATAAAACTCTTTTATAAATATCCAAAGCCATTTATAAAATTCTTTACAAATATCCAAAATCATTTACAAAACTTCTTTACAAAAGTCCTTTGTAAAGCCTTTTAAAAATTCTTATAAATCCAAACCCATTTTCATTTATAAAATCTTTAATAAATCTTTTTTATTAAATGATATTCCTTTTAAATCTATTTATGATTTATAAATACAATCTATCAGATAAATTAATTTACTTTAAACATCCTAAATAAATAATAAATTAACTTTCCAACATCATTAATAAAATAATTTATTAACTCCAAAACACTACTAATATACTAATTAATAACTTCAAAACATTATAATAAATAATAATTATTTACTTCAAAACATTATTATATAATTATTATTATTATAATGACAAAACATTACTAATAAATAATAGTTATTAACCTCAAACATTATAAATATAATTGTTAATAACTTCAAATATCATTAATAAAACAAAAAATTTTAAAATGTTTTTCTAAAGTGGTTTGAAATTTTTTCTTCTTTAATGGGGACCCTCCCTCGTTCAATTCTTTTTCCCGCCGCTCCATCTTGTCCTTCTTCCGTGCACCAACCTTGTCTGTCCCCTCCCATCCTTGTCCCACCTTCTGACTCTTCCATACCTTCCCTGTCAGCTCCATCCCATCCTTCCTCCTTGCTTCAGACTTGTCCTTCCTCTTCCAATCATGTTCCTCCTTCTGATACTCCTCTTCCAAGTCTTGTCAATACTGCAACTTTATCTGTTCTACCCAATGTTACTGCCCCGATCCTCATTTCCCCTTCTCTGGCCTCGCTTTCGTCTTCACCCCATGCTTGGAATTCCCTTTCCAAGGCTAAACCTAGTAATGCTGGTAAATATGTTCCACGTGATATCCATCTTGTGTACAATGGTGAGTCCATTGTTCCTTCTGATGAAGTAGTTCAAGCTGGTAGTACTATGCGGAAAGACCGCTTAGTCGGTTTTTTCCTGGATAATCCATTGCCATACACCTCTGACTTGTATTTCTTGAAGAAGGCATGGAAACTGAAAGGATCGATCTCTGTTAAATCTGACGGTTTTCTGTTTTTATTTAAGTTTTCTAATGATGAAGATAGGATCAAGATTGCTGAATCTGACCCAGTTGTGATGAAGAATAAACTGTTTATTGTTAAGCATAGGATGAAAATATTGGTAGCAGTTGTAGCAGCATCAAATCTGTTCCTGTTTGGATCAAATTATCTAATATTCCATTATATGCCTGGTCGCCACTTGGTATAAATTGGCTTGCTTCAAGGGTTGGAAAGCTACTTTGTATGGATGCATCAACTGAAAATTTTGAGCGTATATCTTATGCTAAATGTTTAGTGGAGGTAAGCCCAAATCAGGAACTTCCTGATAATTTCTCTGCCAGATTACTTGATGGATCTGAGCAGATTGTTGAAGTTGATTATTTGTGGAAGCCAGCTGTTTGTACTTTATGCAAGGAATTTGGACATTTGTGGATAAATGCAAGAAAGCATTTCGTGAAGTAAATGCTAATATATGTCATAATACTCTGCAATTAAATAATAGTGAGGAAGCACAGAACAGAGAGAAGCCAATGAAAAAAAGTTTCTAAAGAGGTATTAGTGAAACAAGTTTGGCAAAAAGTTAATAATAATAAAGGAAAAAAAGGGAATATGCGCGAAGAAGTGGAAGTTACAATTTTAAAAATGCCAAGTGGGAAAAGAAAGAATGCGTTAAATGGAAATGAGGAAAATATGAATAAACTTGATATTGTGAATTCCATGCACTGTACTGGCCATGCTTGTAGTGTTGACACCTCTAACAAGTATAACTTGCTTCAAGCTGATAAACATACCCTATCAAAAGATGTTGAAGTCGAAGAAGGTGAAATACCAACTGATGTGGTATGTGAGGATAATGTATTGACCTCTTCCCCTTACAAAGATTGCATCGTTGATGGGAATGTCTCTGAAAGTAAAGGAAAAAATCAAAATTCTAATGTTGTGGAGCATGCTCTGGCTTTGATAGGTATATCTGCACGCAGTAATAAGGATAAGAGAAAAATGACTGCAGTAGTGCATGATATTGGTGTTACCAATGAAATAGCTGATGTGCATGAAATTGGTGATACCAGTGTTACTGTTGTTGTGCATGAAAATGATGATAACCTTGTCTCAAACTTTGACAGTAAATGGTGCACTTCTTTTGAATCTCAAGTCTTGGAATCAATTACTTCCATGCATAATAATACTATGATTGATCATTCTGCTTAAACTACACAATATAACTTTTCAATCGACTTACCTGGTTGGCCAATTACCACTCCCTCTCCTGTTCTTTCTTCAGATCCACATCATGATCTTTCCTCCCCTAAACCTTCCATATCTGAGCATCCTTCCCCCAGGACTCTGATATGCAGGCAAATTGAAACAAGGGCTCATCTGCAAAGAGAAGAAATCTATCAAATTTATTCCCGAATCTTATCAATGAATAAAAATATTGCAGCATGGAATATCAGAGGTGCCCATGGCAAATTGAAACTTGATCAGGTGAAAAGTCTCATATTTAAGCATGATTTATGTGTGGTTGGTCTTCTTGAAACTAAGCTAAATCAAACCTTAACCTCTAAAGCAGCTAGATATATCAATTCTCAGTGGGTATTCCACCATAATCTTGAATCTTCTTCTTATGGCCGAATTCTTGTCCTATATGATCCCACTGTCATGTCTCTATCTCCAATTCTGCAAACAAGTCAATCCATTCATTTTCATGCCTCTGCTCTTCAATCCCTATCTTCCTTTTACATATCATTTGTCTATGCGGATAATTCTGCAACTTCCAGGAATCTTTTTTTTAAATCATTACCTCCTTTAAGACAAAATTCTCATCCCTGGGTTGTTTTGGGGGACTTCAACTCTTGTATAAATCTGGGGGACAAATGTGGTGGTTCTCCTCTTCTTCCTGTTCACATTGGTCCCTTGAATCTTGCTATCATTGGATCTGATCTTATTTTGGTTAATAAGAATGGGGCAAAATACTCTTGGAATAAATCAGTGGTGTCAGAACCTTCACTACAATTGATCATGCTTTTTGTAATATTCAAGCTCTCAATCATGTCTGACCATTCCCCCTTGATATTGCCATTTGGTTCTCATTTAAGAAGAGAAAAGAGAAGTTTTAGATTTTTTAATGCTTGGGTTAAGCACGACCATTTTCATGTTATAGTAACATAGGTAAATACTAATTTTAATTGTTTTGGTAATCCTATGCTCAAGTTTTATAGGAAGTTAAAAAAATATAAAGCAAGAAATTAAAGTTTGGGCTGCCATCACCTTTGGTACTGGAAGCTTATTATCTAACACATTGAAGGAACAGCTGAAGATTTGCCAAGATAAAATGATGGAGCATGTAACGACCCGTATTTTACGTGTCGATAAATCGTGGAATTTACCGGTCGTTAGTGTTGTTTATGTTGTCTCTAGCCTGAGTCGTATGGAGAGTAACACGTGTGTTGAAGGGTTGAGTCGTGACCGACTCATAGGTTGGAACGAGTTATGGAGTTAACTCGTGACCGAGTCATAGAGTTGCCGACTTAGTGTCTTAGGTCGTGTGGGCGAGTTAGGGAAGCCAGCGACTCAGGAGTAGACGACTTAGAGTGTGACCGAGTCATGGGATAAGTCGTGACCGACTTATAGAAGCAGCGACCTAAAGGTTAGACGACTTAGTGTTGGACCGACCTAAGAAGTGACCGACTCATGGGTTAGCGACTTAAGGGGTTAAGGCTTAGGTCGTGGGGTCTTGAGTTGGTAGGGGCTTGGGTCGGCAGGGTGTTATCTCGTTAGGAGGTTGAGTCGTTAGGGGCTTAGGTCGTTGAGTCGGCTAGGAGTTAGGTCGTATGACCCTGTGTTCTGTTAAGTCGGCAGCGACCTAAATTAGGTCGCTAGGGAAGATAGGTCGGCAGGGTTTTTAGGTCGTGTGAGTTAGGACTGAACATACTAAGTTGGTAGCGACTTAGTGATGAGTCGTAGGTCGTTAATGTTATAAGTCATTAGGTCGGCCTTGGGCTTAAGTCGTTAGATTGTTAGGTCGTTAGGCTGCACTGTTGTGATGAGTCGTGAGCCGTTGGGTCTTGCATGCGCTTGTGTTTTAGGTCGTAGGTCGGGGTAGTTGAGTCGTGCATTGGGTTGGACATGCGCGTACTAGGTCGCAGGATGGCATGGGTCGGCAGCGACCTATGTTAGGTCGGAGATTTCTTAGGTCGGCGACGACCTAAAACTGAGCCTACGAGTTACGACCTAAGGAGTTTTCAGCCTATAAATAGAGGGGTTTGGCTCACTTTTTGGCACCGGTTTTTGAAGCGACGAAGTGCTGCCATTTTGGGAACTCGGCTACAACATTTCTTCATCTTCTTTTCTCCATTCCAATCTAATTCTAACATCCATCCAAGATCGAAGATCGAGATCGAAGATCCAAGTGCCAAAGTTGAAGATCTTCATCCGTTCGAGCTAGAATTCATCGATTGGAGCGAGATATTGCCGGATCAAACCTTGATCTTCGCTGTCCAGATCTGAAGTGTGTAGTTTTTGTAGTGTTTGGGTGATTTGGTGAGTGGTAGTTATCTCTCACGCGGATCCAAAGGAGTATATTGGATTGGTGGCATGTTTGGGTGTTAAAGTTAGAGATTTCATGCATTTTTCTTAGATCGAAGTCTAGATCCATGGTTTTTGAAGATGTTTACTTATGCAAGTTAGTTTAACAAGCATTAGAGACAAAACCCATGTTTTATAATTGATAGACCTATGCTAAAAACCATGATTTCACATATGTTGGACTTTTGCTCGTTTATTTACGAAATTCCCATTATAGTTGATATTGCTTAAATTGCTTAATAGATCTTGTTTGAATGATTGATTATTTGAATGTATGATTGATTTGATTGTTTCCAAGTTAGCTAGTAGTTGATTTGGAACAAGATAATGAAAGAGGATTCAAAAGCTATGGAAGAAGGCTCTTGAATGGTGAAAGCTGCTTAAGGCATATGTAGCGGATGTTGAAGCTCATATGTATAGATTGGATGATGTTGAGATGGGACTTTGCCATGATTTGATGAGGCAAACCATGTTGTTGAGTTGAGACTTTGCTTTGATGCGATGAAGCGAAGTATGATGTGAGCCTTGGCTTAATCCAAGCAGGGATCATTCCAAGCATGTTGATAACTTGAAGAGTAGTTCAAGTTGGTTGATAATGGATTGTTCAAGAGGTAGCTTGAGCTTGTATGAGGATAGTCGTCAAGAAGGATGGCTAGGAGGCTTGGATCTCGTCGTTGTTGAAGGTTCTAGCATGCTCAAAAGCAAGAGTACATGGGGCGCCCATAACGACTACAGGTAGGTAGTCGGGACACCCAAAAGACTACAGGTAGGTAGTTGAGTACTCTGGGCAAAGTAGATAAGTCCTAGGCACAAGGCAGTGTGCGGAGTTATGGTTAGAACCGGGGTTACCATTAGCCCTTGACAGATGGTCATTCAACTAACGATGAAATCGAGGCAAGGATGACAGTGATAGCCAGAGTCATGGATGTTTGGTTGTATTATCATTCGGCTTCAAGAGCGGTGTTTTCTGGGTGCTTATCTGATCTTGGTTTAGGCCTTGGGGGTTTGTATTTGGAAAACATCGTCCTTGACTCGAGTGGTATTCGCTTTACCTTAATTGTCTATGTTGTTATGCTTGCTTCTCCTTAGTGTATGTCTGGGGCTATCACTGTAGAAAGAGGTGGAGTGGGATGGTTTGGTTCCTATTCCTTTTATCCTTTATGCTCTTTTGGTATGTTTGATAGTTAATTTACTGCTCACTAAGACTTTGTCTGACTCAAGGTTTTATGTCTCCTCTTATTACCTTGGGCTGTTCATCCATGTTTGGGATGGGCAGACTAGGTAGCAGGTGACAGGTGCTGTGCTAGGAGTTCTACGATGAAGATGACGAAGACGAGCAGGAGGCTTTGCATATTAGTTTTCTTACTATATGTACTGGGTATCCGCTGCTGTATTTGGTTGAGTGATTTGTAGTGAGGCTTTCATGTATGGATTTGAGTAGATGATTGTATGAAACTACTGTGATGCTTATATGATGATGTTCTGTTCTATGGAGCTTCACTATATTATATTTCTCTATTGTATTTTATCCATGCGCTGTGAGTTATGCGATAGAGATTCTTCTGTTTTGTTTTACCCTGACTATCGTCCATGGCTGCCTGGCACACCTTTTAGCGCATTGTTTCCTTGATTTGGTGCGGGAGTCATGGGCGGTCGTCACATTTGGTATCAGAGCTTTGGTTAATCGATTTCAGCCAACGCTCGCTGACGTAACTACGTATGAGAGACGTAATTGTATTTTGATGGATGATTACTATATATAATATAGTAGCCTAGAAGGATTTGAACTCCTTATGCAGTTGTTTCTTAAGGTGTTCTAATCATTCTTATTACAGATATTAAGGATGAGTCGAAGAGGGAGACCAGCTGCAAGGGAAAGCCGTGCTGATGAAGGAGCTGTTGATTATGGAACTATGTTCGAAGCGATGATGACTTCGATCATGAGAAGGATACCAGCTTCAGGATCATCAGTGGATGTGGGAGTTCAAGTTCAAGCTCCAAGACCGGTGGATTTTGCTAAGCTTTGCAAGGATTATACTTCTCTTGGAGGAAAAGCTTTCTTGGGGACGGAGTCGACTATTGAGGTGCAGAGATGGATTGATGCATGTCGAAGGATCTTTGGTGACTTAGGGATTGAGGATGCAACTAAGAGAAAGCTTGCATCGAGACAGCTTCAGGGAAGAGCGGCTGATTGGTGGAATTCTATCACCATAGATACACCAGAAGAAGAGATTACTTGGGAGCAATTCCAAGTTAGATTTGAAGCTAAGTTCATCTCTACTTCCCAGAAATCTGTCTTGTTTAAGAGGTTTGTGGAGCTCAAGCAAGGGGGAAGGCCTGTTCTTGAGTATATTTCTGAGTTTGAAGCTTTGTCCAAGTATGCCAGATCGTACATTGATTCTCCCTATCAGAAGAATGAGAAGTTTGTGACTGGTCTGGATGCTTATCTTGGGAGGCAGTTAGTGGATCATTTGGACGATCCATTTGAGAAGCTTGTGGAGAAAGCCCTTAGGCATGAGAGTTTGTTTCCTAAGGAAAGTTCTGTTGTTGCTGTAACCAGGGAAGGATCTAAACCACACCAGAATGGCAATAAGAGGAGGAAGCAGCAGCAGCAGAAGGGTAAGGATGGCCAGAAGAAGCCGAAAGGCGAAGTGACTTGTTATAACTGCCAACAGAAGGGCCATCTTTACAAAGATTGTAAGAATCCCAAGGTGCCGGGAAAGTGTTACAACTGTGATAAGCTGGGACATATCAAGAAGGACTGTCCAGAACCGAGGAAAGATAGGCAGGTTGTGCAAGCCTATGCTTTGGGGGCTGTTCCATCGTCTTCGAAAGCTCCTACTGCTGAGGAGAAGGGGAAGAGTGTGGTGGTTCAAGGTACTCTTTCTATTTGTGGTGTTCCAGTTAGAGTGTTGTTTGATACTGGAGCGTCGCATTCTTTTGTTTGTGATGATTTGGTAAGCCGGTTAGGTATGAAACCGGATATTGTTGATAGGCCATTGGTTGTGACTAATCCGGTAGGGGGTTCGTCATGTTTGTGTATGATATGCCGTGGTCTAGTTGTGTCGAGTCATGATTGCTCGTTTGTTTGTGATTGCTTTGTCCTGAACTTTGGGGGGTTCGGAATTATTTTGGGTATGGACTGGCTTAGGAAGTATGCGGCTAGGATTGATTGTGAGAGGCTTGAGGTGACAGTCGGGAATGTGGAAGGGCGAAAGGTTGTGATACGATGTAAGCATGAAGAAGGCGTCTTCATGAGCTTCATGTATTCGCTAGTTGTTCCACGGGATGGACTGTCATCGGTGCCTATTGTGAATGAGTTTGAGAATGTCTTTGAGGAAGTCAAAGGGTTGCCGCCGCATAGGGAGATCGAGTTTCGTATCGATCTAGTTGAGGGAGCCAGACCTGTTGTGATGCCTCTTAGGCGGATGGCACCGAGGGAGCAGCAAGAGCTGAAGGTGCAAGTTGATGACCTTTTGCAGAAAGGATTCATTCGGAGAAGTGTGTCCGAATGGGGTGCGCCAGTTGTGTTCGCAACCAAAGCGGATGGATCGTTGAGGTTGTGTGTGGATTATCGTGAGCTGAATAAGGTGACTAAGAAGAACAAGTATCCATTGCCGAGAATAGATGACTTGTTTGATCAGCTTCACGAGGCTAAGGTGTTTTCTCAGATGGATTTGGCAACGGGATTTCACCAGTTGAGAGTGGCGAAGGATAGTGTGCCGAAGACTGCTTTCAGGACACCATCCGGGTTTTATGAGTGGCTGGTAATGCCGTTTGGATTGACTAACGCGCCAGCATATTTTGTGGATCTTATGAATAGAGTGTTCAGAGATCAGTTGAACAAATTTGTACTTGTGTTCGTGGATGATATTTTGGTTTACTCCAAAACTGAAGAAGAGCACAAGACGCACTTAAGGATTGTTTTGGAAATTTTGCGGAAACATCAGCTGAAGGCTAAGTTTTCGAAGTGTCACTTCTGGAAGAGTGAAGTGAGGTTCTTAGGCCATGTTATTTCTGGAAATGGAATAGCGGTTGATCCCGCTAAGGTGGCAGCGATCCAGGATTGGGTTAGGCCTAAGAATGCATCTGATGTGAGGAGTTTTCTTGGATTAGCAGGATATTATCGTCGGTTTATCAAAGACTTTTCCAAGATAGCTGCACCGTTGACAGGATTGACGAAAAAGAACCAAGTGTTCAGATGGGATGATAAGTGTGAGCAAGCTTTCGTAATCCTGAAAGAGCGACTGACAAGTGCTCCTGTTTTGACTATTCCAGGTGGGAATGATGAGATGGTGGTTTACACCGATGCATGTGGTACTGGACTTGGAGCAGTGCTAATGCAGAAGGAGAAAGTTGTTGCGTATGCAAGTCGACAACTGAAGCCGCATGAAAGGAATTATCCGACTCATGATTTGGAGTTAGCGGCGATTGTGTTTGCTTTGAAGATGTGGAGACACTATCTATTGGGAGTTAGATTCGAGCTGTTTACAGATCATAAGTCGTTGAAGTATCTGTTTTCCCAAAAGGATTTGAATCTTCGACAGCAAAGGTGGCTAGAGTTCTTAGCATCGTATGATTTTGGTATAGCCTATACTCCAGGGAAAGGTAACGCAGTGGCTGATGCGTTAAGTCGAAGACATGCAGGATTGGGAGCCATGTTTTCGGAATGGAAGAGTCTTGAGTATTTGGCTGGATTTGATTTCAGGCCTAGATGTGAATTGGAACCTGAGATGTTGGCAAACTTATCGATAAGGCCTACTCTTGTGGAAAGAATTGGTGAGAGGCAAAGGGGAGATGATAAGCTTGTCAAGATTATCTGTGATTTGGAATCTGGATTGGACCCGGAGAAGGATAAGGGATTCGAGGTCGATCGAGAGGGTTGGCTTCGAAAGCAAGGGCGACTAGTTGTTCCCGATGTAGATGGATTGAGAGATGAAGTTCTGAGGGAGAGTCATCACTCGAAGTTGACAATTCATCCAGGTGGAAATAAGATGTATCGGGACATGAAGAGAACCTACTACTGGAAAGGTATGAAGAAGGATGTTGGAAATTTTATTTCCAAGTGTATGAATTGCCAGTTGGTGAAAGCTGAGCAGAAGAAGCCCAGTGGATTGCTTCAGCCATTAGAAGTTCCTACATGGAAGTGGGAGCAAGTGTCGATGGACTTTATCGATGGTCTACCTAGGACAAGAGCAGGGAATGAAGGGATTTGGGTCATAGTAGATCGTTTGACCAAGAGTGCAAGGTTCATTCCTGTTCGATCGACTAGGACTGCATCGAAGTTGGCTGAATTATATGTGAAGTGGATAGTTCGTTTCCATGGTGTTCCGAAGAGTATAGTGAGCGATCGAGATCCATTGTTCACTAGTAGATTTTGGAAGAGCTTCCAGGAAGTTTTGGGAACTGAGTTGTGTTTGAGTACAGCTTATCACCCTCAAACAGATGGTCAGACTGAGAGAGTCAACCGAGTTTTGGAAGATCTTCTTAGAGCATGTGTTTTGGACTTCGGAGGATCATGGGAAGATCACCTTCATTTGGTGGAGTTTGCTTATAATAACAGTTATCAGTCGAGTATTGGTATGGCACCATATGAGGCATTATATGGAAGACCGTGTAACTCTCCGACATGTTGGTTGGAAACTGGAGAAAAGCTGATACTTGGGCCAGAGATGATTCGACAGACTTCAGATTGTATAGAGATCATTCGGCAACGAATGAAGGCAGCCCAAGATCGTCAGAAAAGTTATGCCGATAATCGTCGTAAGGATTTGGAATTCGACGTAGGTGATATGGTTTTTGTGAAGATTTCTCCATTGAAGAATGCTATAAGGTTCGGGAAGAAAGGAAAGTTAACTCCGAGATTTGTTGGACCATTCCCGATTATCGAGCGTATTGGAAAGCTCGCTTATAGATTGGAGTTACCGGAAAAGATGGCGGGTGTGCACAGTGTTTTTCATGTATCTTATCTACGGAAGTATGTGCACGACCCAAAGACAGTGGTTTCTGCTGATAGCTATGAAGATTTGGAGGTTGATCCAGTTGTTACAAGACCTCGTAAGCCGCTTCGTATTGTTGAAACTGATACGAAACAGCTTAGGAGGAAGACGATTACGTTGCTCAAGGTACAATGGAGTGATGATGTTAACGACTGTACATGGGAGGAGGAAGAGAGGATGAAGGCAGCTCATCCAGAACTCTTCGAGGTATGACCCTAAGGTGTCGTGACATCTCATGAATTTGCATCTTGATTTCTATCTTAGAATTCTGCATGCTAGGCTAGAATTGGATGCATGGTTTGTTGATTGCTATGGATGGTAGGCATGCGGATTATCTTTGATTGCTGTTGTTTGCTTGGAATTTCGGGGGCGAAATTCCTAAGGGGGAGAGAATGTAACGACCCGTATTTTACGTGTCGATAAATCGTGGAATTTACCGGTCGTTAGTGTTGTTTATGTTGTCTCTAGCCTGAGTCGTATGGAGAGTAACACGTGTGTTGAAGGGTTGAGTCGTGACCGACTCATAGGTTGGAACGAGTTATGGAGTTAACTCGTGACCGAGTCATAGAGTTGCCGACTTAGTGTCTTAGGTCGTGTGGGCGAGTTAGGGAAGCCAGCGACTCAGGAGTAGACGACTTAGAGTGTGACCGAGTCATGGGATAAGTCGTGACCGACTTATAGAAGCAGCGACCTAAAGGTTAGACGACTTAGTGTTGGACCGACCTAAGAAGTGACCGACTCATGGGTTAGCGACTTAAGGGGTTAAGGCTTAGGTCGTGGGGTCTTGAGTTGGTAGGGGCTTGGGTCGGCAGGGTGTTATCTCGTTAGGAGGTTGAGTCGTTAGGGGCTTAGGTCGTTGAGTCGGCTAGGAGTTAGGTCGTATGACCCTGTGTTCTGTTAAGTCGGCAGCGACCTAAATTAGGTCGCTAGGGAAGATAGGTCGGCAGGGTTTTTAGGTCGTGTGAGTTAGGACTGAACATACTAAGTTGGTAGCGACTTAGTGATGAGTCGTAGGTCGTTAATGTTATAAGTCATTAGGTCGGCCTTGGGCTTAAGTCGTTAGATTGTTAGGTCGTTAGGCTGCACTGTTGTGATGAGTCGTGAGCCGTTGGGTCTTGCATGCGCTTGTGTTTTAGGTCGTAGGTCGGGGTAGTTGAGTCGTGCATTGGGTTGGACATGCGCGTACTAGGTCGCAGGATGGCATGGGTCGGCAGCGACCTATGTTAGGTCGGAGATTTCTTAGGTCGGCGACGACCTAAAACTGAGCCTACGAGTTACGACCTAAGGAGTTTTCAGCCTATAAATAGAGGGGTTTGGCTCACTTTTTGGCACCGGTTTTTGAAGCGACGAAGTGCTGCCATTTTGGGAACTCGGCTACAACATTTCTTCATCTTCTTTTCTCCATTCCAATCTAATTCTAACATCCATCCAAGATCGAAGATCGAGATCGAAGATCCAAGTGCCAAAGTTGAAGATCTTCATCCGTTCGAGCTAGAATTCATCGATTGGAGCGAGATATTGCCGGATCAAACCTTGATCTTCGCTGTCCAGATCTGAAGTGTGTAGTTTTTGTAGTGTTTGGGTGATTTGGTGAGTGGTAGTTATCTCTCACGCGGATCCAAAGGAGTATATTGGATTGGTGGCATGTTTGGGTGTTAAAGTTAGAGATTTCATGCATTTTTCTTAGATCGAAGTCTAGATCCATGGTTTTTGAAGATGTTTACTTATGCAAGTTAGTTTAACAAGCATTAGAGACAAAACCCATGTTTTATAATTGATAGACCTATGCTAAAAACCATGATTTCACATATGTTGGACTTTTGCTCGTTTATTTACGAAATTCCCATTATAGTTGATATTGCTTAAATTGCTTAATAGATCTTGTTTGAATGATTGATTATTTGAATGTATGATTGATTTGATTGTTTCCAAGTTAGCTAGTAGTTGATTTGGAACAAGATAATGAAAGAGGATTCAAAAGCTATGGAAGAAGGCTCTTGAATGGTGAAAGCTGCTTAAGGCATATGTAGCGGATGTTGAAGCTCATATGTATAGATTGGATGATGTTGAGATGGGACTTTGCCATGATTTGATGAGGCAAACCATGTTGTTGAGTTGAGACTTTGCTTTGATGCGATGAAGCGAAGTATGATGTGAGCCTTGGCTTAATCCAAGCAGGGATCATTCCAAGCATGTTGATAACTTGAAGAGTAGTTCAAGTTGGTTGATAATGGATTGTTCAAGAGGTAGCTTGAGCTTGTATGAGGATAGTCGTCAAGAAGGATGGCTAGGAGGCTTGGATCTCGTCGTTGTTGAAGGTTCTAGCATGCTCAAAAGCAAGAGTACATGGGGCGCCCATAACGACTACAGGTAGGTAGTCGGGACACCCAAAAGACTACAGGTAGGTAGTTGAGTACTCTGGGCAAAGTAGATAAGTCCTAGGCACAAGGCAGTGTGCGGAGTTATGGTTAGAACCGGGGTTACCATTAGCCCTTGACAGATGGTCATTCAACTAACGATGAAATCGAGGCAAGGATGACAGTGATAGCCAGAGTCATGGATGTTTGGTTGTATTATCATTCGGCTTCAAGAGCGGTGTTTTCTGGGTGCTTATCTGATCTTGGTTTAGGCCTTGGGGGTTTGTATTTGGAAAACATCGTCCTTGACTCGAGTGGTATTCGCTTTACCTTAATTGTCTATGTTGTTATGCTTGCTTCTCCTTAGTGTATGTCTGGGGCTATCACTGTAGAAAGAGGTGGAGTGGGATGGTTTGGTTCCTATTCCTTTTATCCTTTATGCTCTTTTGGTATGTTTGATAGTTAATTTACTGCTCACTAAGACTTTGTCTGACTCAAGGTTTTATGTCTCCTCTTATTACCTTGGGCTGTTCATCCATGTTTGGGATGGGCAGACTAGGTAGCAGGTGACAGGTGCTGTGCTAGGAGTTCTACGATGAAGATGACGAAGACGAGCAGGAGGCTTTGCATATTAGTTTTCTTACTATATGTACTGGGTATCCGCTGCTGTATTTGGTTGAGTGATTTGTAGTGAGGCTTTCATGTATGGATTTGAGTAGATGATTGTATGAAACTACTGTGATGCTTATATGATGATGTTCTGTTCTATGGAGCTTCACTATATTATATTTCTCTATTGTATTTTATCCATGCGCTGTGAGTTATGCGATAGAGATTCTTCTGTTTTGTTTTACCCTGACTATCGTCCATGGCTGCCTGGCACACCTTTTAGCGCATTGTTTCCTTGATTTGGTGCGGGAGTCATGGGCGGTCGTCACAGAGCATCCTGATGATATTTGTGCTGCTGAAGAGGAAGGTAGATTATCTAAGGAAGTTAATGATGCTCTTCTCCTGGATGCTAGTATGAAATGGCAGCAATTGAGAACCAAATGGTTTGAGGATGGTGACAGGAATACCAAATTCTTTCATGACTCTTTAAAAGTTAAGCATGCCAATGAGAATATTTTCTGTATTTCTGATGAGCATGGCACCTTATGTTCAACCCCTGAAACTGTTGACAAAACAATTATTGATTATTTTTCTAATCTTCTTGGCAATGCTGAGGAGTTTTGTCCTAACTTAGACCTTATTTCAACACTTGACTTGCCAAGCATATCCCGGTTTGAAGTTGCTTCTCTTATAAAGCCTGTTACCGATGAAGAAATTAAATCCACCCTATTTTTTATGAACCAGCAGTCGGCCGGTGGACCGGATGGACTAAATGTTACCTTTTTCAAATCCACTTGGGGTGTGCTTGGTCATGAGTTTTGCTAAGCCGTTCATAACTTTTTTAACAAATGCAAATTACTGAGGGAAGTCAATTGCACTAATATTGTCTTAATTCCCAAAATCACTCCACCTACTAGTGTATCCTCATTCAGGCCTATATCTTGTTGTAATGTGGTGTACAAGTGTATTTCCAAAATTCTAGCAAATCGGCTTGCTTCTGTTGCCTTCTATTGTTTCTAGCAACCAAGCTGCATTCATTCAATTCAGGAATATTCTTGACAATGTGATGCTTGCTCAGGAGTTATTAAATGGTTATTGTAGAAGCAATGTGTCTCCTGGTGCTGCTCTGAAAATTGATATTTCCAAAGTGTATGACTCAATACACTGGGCTTCTATTGTTAGAATAATG
This sequence comes from Allium cepa, assembly GCA_030765085.1. Classification (NCBI taxonomy): domain Eukaryota; kingdom Viridiplantae; phylum Streptophyta; class Magnoliopsida; order Asparagales; family Amaryllidaceae; genus Allium; species Allium cepa. The sequence goes on along the minus strand of CM060929.1, from coordinate 338,435,558 downwards.
GCAAAGATGGGTTTTCCAAAAATATTTGTGTCTTGGGTATACGTTTGCATTTCCACTCCTGCCTTCTCTGTTGTAATTAATGGAAGGCCTGTTGGGTTTCTCAGCAGTAAGAAAGGAATACGTCAGGTGACCCTATTTCTTCATACCTATTTCTCCTGGTCATGGAAGTATTAACTATGATACTTAAATATAATTATACACACAAGTTTATCAAGTATCACCCAAAATGCTCCAACCTCCAAATAACTTCCATCATGTTTGTTGATGATGTCACGTTGTTTACTAAGCCTAAGTTCACATCAATATCTGGGTTGATGAAGGCTTTACAGTCTTTCTATCTCATGATTGGCCTCTCAATTAACCAATCAAAATCTTCCATGCTTGTTGCTGGAGTGGCTGATGATCACGTTGCTGCTCTTTATCAGTTTTTTGGGTTTTCTTGTATGGCATCTGATATGAGTTATCTTGGCCTATCATTAATAACTAAAAGAATAGCTACTACTGATTGTTTAATCCTTTATAATAAAATAACTAAGGTCATGTCCAATTGGTGTAACAGGCATATTTCTCAATGTGGTAGGCTTGCTCTTATTAAAGCCGTTGTTTTTCCTTCCATTGTCTATTGGGCACATTCTTTTATCCTACCTACTAAGCTTTTACAGTTAGTTAGGTCAGCCATGAATAGGTACTTCTGGACTGGAAGTGTTCACAATACTAGGTTAATTCTATGCTCCTTTTCCATATTTGAGGCCACTATGAAGTTTGGTGGACTTGGAATCATCAACGTAAGGAAGTGGAATACTGCTGCATTTAGTAAACATTTTGATGATCTTATTATTAAGAAAGACAGTTTATGGGTCAGGTGGATGTGGCAGTACAATATTAAGAGAAGGCATTTCTGGTGCATGGATATTCCACAGAATTGCAGCTCGAATTGGAGGAATTTGCTGAAACTTAGGGATGTTTTCTTACCTATGGTTCGATATCATCTTCAATCTAACCATTCTGTTAGTTTTTGGCATGTCCCATGGGTAAGGAAGGGTCTGATTCTATCAAAAGGTTGTGAGTATCCCCTGTTACAGCAAACCGGTATTCATAGTGATGCAAAAGCTATTGATTATTTATTTGATGGCAATATTCTGCTGCCTTATAATAGCAATCAAATGATAAGGCAAATGTGGAGGGAAATTATGAATTGTTACAAGTGTGCCGATCATTCCATTTCTGTTACCTGGGGACAGAAGGTGCACACTGTTGCCACTGTGTACATGTACTTAACTGCTAATAATCCTCTTCCAGCTGCTAGGTGGTACTATGTTTTATGGACTAAAGATTCTTTGCCTAGGGAGAATTTGATGATGTGGAAGGTTGTTAGTCATGCCTTGGTGACTAGAGATGTTTTGAACAGGTATGGTTTGACTGTGTGCACATGTTGTGTATATTGTGATATGTGTGATGAAACTGTTGAGCACCTTTTCTTTGATTGCTATGCACTACTTATTCTGAGGAGTAGAATCAGTTGTACCACTGGGTTTGATCTCAATACTGCCTACTCTGCCTCAGTTTGGAATATAATACATAAAGCTGCTGCTATGAAGAATGATGAGGTTAGTGCTTTGATTGTTTGCTTGAAAATCTATTATGATGTGATTTGGTCAGAGAGGAATGCTAGAATTTTTGAGAATTTGACGAAAACATATGATACTCTTAGGTTTGAAGTGAAGAATAGGGTCTACTTGCAACTGCAGAGGAGCAATAGGCAGTACCCTGTTGGCATTATCCAAGCTTGGGCTGACTAGTTGTTTGCATTTGCTTTCCTTTTTTTTGTTTTTGTTTTTTTAGCTTGATTCAAAGCTTGTTTGAATCATTTTTTTCTAATTGAAATAAATATGGTAGGGGTCCAGTCAACCTCGCTGGCTTTGCCAAAAAAACATTAATTAATCTTTAAACATTATTATGATAAATGATAATTAACTTCCAAAACATATTAATAAATAATAATTTTTAATTCCCAAACATTATTAATAAATAACTATTATAAATTCCAAAACATTTTTAATAAATAATCGTTATTAATTTTCCTCAAACAATATTAATTATTTAAACAAATAACTTTTTACAATATTAAAATATTGATAAATAACTTCAAACAAATAAATATAAATAAGAACTTTTTAAAACACTATTAAAGAATAGTTAAACAAGTTTGAAACATTTCTATATGGTTTAGAAAAGACAAATAGAAAGGTTGAGGTAAAATAGAGAAGTTCAAAATCCGCTCAAATATAAATATTTCATAAAACCCAAAGGTTAGATTTAAAATCTGGCAATTAATAGTATTTCAAAATAATAAATTAAAGCCAATAGCCATCACAACACTTAACCAATGTTGTCGTTGATTTTTACCACTATAAAGGTTAAGTTTTAAACATACAACAATGTCATAACTAATAGTTTTAAACGATCAAGATTCAACAATTGACAATCTATATAACAGGGTTATGACTGAAATAAAACGACAGGAATATAACTTGAAATAAATAATTACAATTTTGAGAAATTTGGATTTCTCTACGAATTTTGCTGTATTCCAATATTAAATACTAATGGCTTTTCAATGCGAATATTTCAACCAATCAGCCAATAATTTCAACTGAACACAAACAGTAAATTTTTATCTACTATATAATATACTAATTTATCAAAAGAGGTGAATTTAACTCACCAAAATTCCAATTATTGCTTCCGCATTCTGATTTTCTCTTAAATTTAATGTTATTTGATTTTAGCACAAAATTCCATTAGCTCAAATCTCAACCAATCAAATTCTAAACCATAGTTAACGTTGCTACGAGTCTAACTTGACTAATTGTGTTTGATTTGGACCTTGTGTGGATAAGTTATGCAATTTATAAGATTCAAAATTTAAATATTAATTAATTACAACTTAATTATACCATTAAAATAATTACCCTCCTAATCCGCCACCTCATTCTTTCTTACCTAAAATAATGATCCTCTGTACATACAATACCATTGCACAGTGCACGGCCATGCACTCCTCCTTCCTTTCTGGTTACTCATCCAACGAACCGACACCACCTACGATCTTCTCTCCCCGTGAGCATCACTCCCGACCTACCATCACCCGACTTGATTTCTTAAAGTGAATCGCGATTCGAGCTTCCCTTTATATACCCCTATAGGTTGCGATCACCATTTCTTCACCGTGCCTCACAAAATCGGTCATGAGATGTCGTTCTCTTTTATAAACCCAAATAAAAGCTTCGATTCACTCAACTCTAACTTAATTTACTTCAAATCAAAACCCTAGTTGCCATGGCCTCATGCCCAAACTGGTCGAGCCATCTAAAACGAAGCCGCACCAAACGATGCTCATACCAAAACAAAGATCTTGACCATATGATGCCAACAAACTATAATTTGCATTTTTTAGTTGGGTTTTGATTTTTGAAAGGAAGTGGATCATTTTCTTTTTACTAGACATGGATTTGAAGGGAAACAAGAAAAGGCAGAGGAATATTCTTTGTGTTGAATTATCAAGTGTTGGTTTATATATTTGCAATTTCCAAGATCCCGCCGCACAGATTTTTGTTCGCGTACGAACTCCAAACCACAAAATAAAAATGCAGTTGTGCTTAGAACAGCAACATAACCTCAAAACAAAAATAATATACATTGATTATTAATTTTTTAAAAATAAAAAAACACCATCGTTTGCTGATAAATCATCAAACGATCAATTTAAATATTTTCTGAATAAAAAATTATGGAAAAGTAAAATAAATTAAATTTAAAATACGTTAATAAAAATCAAGTTATTAAAATAAAAATAAGTCTTCCTATAATTTATTCGAACTATTTATTACTGTAAATAAATTTACAAAATAAATTATATTATTTATTAATTTAAAAGAAGTTAAATAAGACAATTAAATCACTTAAATTTACATTCTATTAAAATACATTTAGTTGAAGCTATTCAAACCTTAATTCACAATTCAAATATTTTAAACAATCGCTATATTTGAATTCAAGTTATGAAATTTTGAAACCAATTATTTCAATATTTAAACTTAATTAAATATTCAAAATCAAGCGAAAAAAATCTTGGTTGTTACAGTTATCATGTATCCAAGAGGGACTGTGAGACATCATAATGGGGCGAGACTTTGGGAATGATAACGATGCGGTGAGACCCCAGAAATGGTCATACCAAAGTGAGACTTTGGGGGTTCCATGCGAAGGCCAAAATGAAGAGGGACTATGAGACAGTCATAGCGAGGTAAGACTCCGGAAATGATCCTGAAGGGGTGAACTCCAGAAATGGTCATACCAAAGTGAGACTTTTGGGGATGCCTTGAGAAGGCTAATTAAGAGGGACTGTGAGACAGTCAGAGCGGGGTGAGACTTCGAAAATGATCATGATGGAATGAGACTCTAGAAATGGTCATACCAAAATAAGATTTCAAGGGTTCCTTGAGAAGGCCAAAATGAAGATGGATTGCGAGATAGTCATAGCGGGGCGAGGCTCCGAGAATGATTATGATGGGGTGAGACTTCAGAAATTTTCATACCAAAGTGAGACTTAGAGGGTACCTTGAGAAGGCCAAGATGAAGAGGTCATATAGTGCGGACTGGACCGAGACAGCTGGCTCCGTAAGGATGAGATATTGTTTGTTCCTTATGTCGTTGAGTCAAGGGATGAGGCACCATGAGAGTGCTCTCATTCGGGATTGACTACATATTTCAATGACAATAAAATGCACCGTGATATGAGGTAGTCATTTTATTGGGAAAGGATGAAGAATGTTGGGCACTCATTTCGAGATGAATGAATTGTTAGCTAGGAAAGACTGAAGGAAGTAGCCAAGTGGTCACTACAACCGCTTGAGATTCTCGAGTGGAAATGGGAATACATATGGACGGATTTCATCTATGGAATGCTAAGAACTAGAAGGGAATACTATAGCATTTGAGTCACAACTGATAGATTAACGAAGAATTCTAGATTTATATTCTTAAATCAGAATGGCATTAGAATTAGTTGATTCGTATGTGGAATAGGTAGTGTGATTCCATTATATGCCAAGAATACAATAAGTGGTCGAAAACCGTTGTCCACTAATTTGTTTTGGGAGAACTTACAAGTGGTGTTTGGAATTTTGCACCAGATTGACTAGATGCTATCGAGATTGAACTAGGAACTTCGAGACCTCGTTCTTATTCTTATTGATAGACGTGTTGTAAAATAGATTAGGAGGAAGGCGATGGAGTAGTGAAGGTTCAGTGGAGTGAAAGCGAAGGAGATAACATATGGGAGACGAGAATAGCATGACGACCACTTGTCCAGAGCTCTTTAGTTGGTGAGATCTCATTTTTTGCCAGCTTTTATATTGGAGATCATATTTGATGTCTTATATCAGATAGTTTAGTATCTTGCATGCTAGGATAGGCATGTATGTTACCTTTTGGTGTTTGATCTTATAGGTGCTTGTTTGATGTTTGATTATTGGCACTTGATACGATTACTTATGCTTATATAGTTGTTAGGCATGCATGATAGTTATTATTTGATATAGCATGCTTATTTAAGATGATTGATATACATATGATTTAGTATGCTTATTTACATAACAATGTTACTATTATGCTTAATCCTCTTTGTTGAGTACATATTCAAGTACATGGAAGAAAGTGTTGGTATTTGGATGCATACTTGCTTTTATTTACATCTAAATGGTATGATCTTGCTATAAAAGAGATATCTAACATATGTTGTGCATATTTGGGTATATATGTTTGGTTGTCCTCGGAAACGAGATGCCTCAGATATGAGATGTGTGTGTGTGTCTATGTTGTATTGGAATTTTTCCTCGACCTAGCTGCACAAAGGAGATGCTGCTCCGTGAAATAAGCCAACATTGAGAGAGTCGGTAATGCATGGTATTTAGTTGAATTACCTTTCGATTATTAAGTTGGCTCTTTTGTTTTCCATTGTCCATTTCATTGGAAATATGTGCGTAACATAAACGTTTGGTTTAGCTACATTGACAGACTCAATAGTGATTGTAGTTAGAGTTGAGGATGATGGCTATAGCTAATTCCGAGTCTATTCCCTTTGTTGTGATCACTTTCAATGATGGTTGGTATGAGTTGATAAGTGAAAATTTCTCTTGTGTGTCATTGCTTATTTGAGAGTGTTGCGTTGTGTTGCTTCATCCTTAGGATTTTGAGGATGAAATCCTTTTAAGGAGGGAAGAATGTGATGATCCGTATTCTTAATGATAACATATTTAAATAACTAATTTAAATATTGAATCGTCAATTATTTGATAATCCTAAAGGTATGATTTTACCCATAAGATCGAATCATGACTCGAGACCATTTCCGTTGAGTTCGGATCGATGTTGCGAATTAAAATAAGTATAAGAATCATTATATTTGAAGATCGAATGATCTGATGGCCGAAAGATCTCGAAAGTCTGAAATTATTATCCCGAAGCACTGTCTCGAATAACGATGAGTTTCGTGGCGATCGGGCAAATTGTTTGATTGTGCGAGCTCAAAATGCATGACCTTTTTATTTTAGAATTTAAATAAAATGATTATAATATTATTTTAAATTAAAATCCTCATCTCTTTCATTATCCATTATCCAATTACTATTGCATTGAGAAAAACATAGCCTCCTCCTTTATTATTTTCAAAAATCAAAATCCAACGATATTATCCCCGAAAAATTGCCTAACCACCTTCATTGAATTTGTATTGAAGAGATCTTCGAGCGCATGACTATTTTGTAGTGTGCAATCCTTACTGTCGAGATTGACACCATTGTGCAATTGGGCAGGGTTCCACCTGGATATCAATTGAGTCAATTTTGGATAAAATGGAGAGTACGATGGAGTTTCTCTTAGCGGTGCGCTTCTTCCCATACCATTTGTTCGCACCCCGGAATGCCAAGTCAAATCGCGACTTAGTAAAGGTGGAACATGCGGCATCAGGCCGTGAATTGACAGGGATAGTCAAGCTTGGCTTCATAGTGTGCATTGGGGAGAGGGCATGTAGACAAACGGATTGGCAAAAACGACATGGAGAATCATTGAATGGAATAAGAGAAATCAAAGGTAGAAGATTCACGTATGGGTTTACCCTTATGTGCATGTACTGGCCTGCACAATGTAATTGGGGAAAAAAGCTTTAACATGGTAATTAAGGGATAATTATAGATTAAGTTAAGTTAATTATTTATTTAAATTCATTATCTCAGATTATGTGTATCTTTTGCGTATGAGGTCCATATTGGATGGTGTTTCTTGCCTTGCGCTGGTAATGGAGAGCTCTTTGACTTGGCGATGGTTTGGTCAAATTTGATTGAGATGACTGATATTGTCTTTCACTGTACTATGATTGTTTGTATAGTATTAAAAAGACGTTTTGAGATGATTTCTAACTTTAAATTGTGATTGCTAAAATACTTAAACCTATATATTATTTTATAAAAGGATTAAAAGCAATAAAATGGTTTTTAATTTGAATATCGCATTTTTCCATTATCGTTCTATTTTGACGATATTGCTAGATTTAGGCCATTTTGACATTAATCCCACATTGTCCCACATTGGTTGCTTGGATGTATTGTATTATGTTATTATAGGCATATGTAGGCTATTATAGACATTTCTATGCTTATTGGTTGCATGTTCACTTGTTTGTTAGTTGGTGGAAAATGTCATTCGAATGCGATATAGGATTAGAAAATATCTTATAGGATAGGATTTCATGCATAGAGTTTCGTGCACACCAACTGATCTTAGGATGAAGCATAGTATACTTGGATATGCGCCTTGGACTTCAGGGAAAATGGCGGACATTTTTATTAGGTTGTACTTAACCATTTTTGGTTAAGTAATGACCTAAGTGGTCGATATTAACTACTTTGGAGTGATAGATATATACCACTAGTGATGATGGCCAATTTGGCCAATTTTGACATGGACGATGGAGAGGCTTCGAGGAGCATGATGTGATGGTTCGATCCGTTTGACGTTTGATTTTGGTGTTACTGCTCATCGACGAGTGGTTTTGGTGGTGAAGAGAAGATATGATGATTTGACATGATGACTTCACGATTCGATGATGATGATTCCGTGGTGGGAAGTGATGTCTTCAACGATGGATGATTACACTTTTGATTGTGGAATAGTCGAATTGAAGGGACTATGGAGAAAGGTTATGGGAACTATGACATTATATGACTGACGATAGCTGTCTAGAATAGTTCCCAACCACGATGACCTTAGACGGGAGTCATAAGGACAGTTCGGGGATGAACTCTATATGAGTGAATGTGTAAAGGGATTATTGATATTCGTAGGTTTCGATGTGCACTCGTGGAGCAAGGGTATGTATGATGAGATCCATTATACCCTGGACTGATGCGATGATAGTCTTGTTCCTGGCCTATTGTGTGGTATGGATTCAAGTTCTGAGAAACCAAGGCGTTAAGCAGTATTTGATGAGGTCGTACGAATATCATATATTCAACGCACTAAGTGAGTGAATGCGAGGATGAATGATGGATGCTATGTTTCATCTTAGGGATTTCACAAAATGTAGATATTATCGATGTAGATGTCTAAATACCCTTAGCACTTTGATGTATAGTACACCCACACCCATAACGACTATGAGATAGAGTGGCATATATCCTATGTTATGTGCAAACTCTTTGGATGCAGGGACAGATTAGGTATGATTCCCCATACCCTCTATTCCATATACTATACTGTCATTTATGGTATTCTGAGATTCTTTATTTCTCACACTAGAGTGTTGCCTGACTTGAGGTATTATGCTTTGCCTTTTATTATATTGGATACTCTTAAATGAGCAGTCTAGAAAGCAGGCGTGAACAGTACATGAAGTCCTGTAGATAGACTAGCAAGAGGCGACACTTTCTCATACTTATATTTTGAACTTATTATTATTTATTCCATTGTGTGACACAATGAAGCTTTGACATCGTTGACTTATTATTATTAGAGACGATCTATCATATGAGTTTATTTATCAGTTGTATAATCTCTATTATTGTTTTGTATAACTGTATGAGCCTATGTACTCCGATTATGTGGTTCATGTAGTTATTACCATCTTTTCTGTTTTATGTCTATGATGACTATGCGCTGTGTGATATACAACAAGTTATGTGATTGGTTGATGTATTATTTTTTTCTTCTCTTTTATTCTCTTCCCTTTTATTACTCTTATTTACTTCTTTTCTTTTCCTTGACAATCACCCTACATATACCGGATGCTCCAGCAATGCACTATTTGGTTATATAATCATCGGTGGTGTGGGGTGGTCGTTATAAATCATTTCAAAGTACAATAAAATTCATATATCTTAATAGAGATGTAGGGTATGTAGAATCATAGCCGACCAATCCTTACATCGAAAGAGTTAGCACGTAATAATAGATATTTGCTAATCTACTATCATCGTCATATGGGTGCAATGTAATCAAAGTACAATATCCAGTGTCTGGTTATGCAAGTCGATAATACCGATGTCGTGTGATACCCTAGAGTGATAAAAACAACTATAACAAAACATGTCATCCTTCGAACAATCCTTACATAACCTAGGTGCATGGATATATGATAACTCACATGGGCCAAATCATTAGCTAGAGACCGATCGAATCCCTGTTTCTTGGTGCTTGAATCCATACCGCTTTGTAGGGCTAAGAACACGACTTATAATCGTAAAGCCTAAGACCGCCCACATTCGTAAGATCTGAACGCAGTCGTAATCAGGTGGGCATCCCTACATAACCCTTCTATACGAGCACTCTAGAAACATCCGACCAATCAATGATTCCTTTGCATACATATCCATAATGGAAAGCAATCACTATTATATATCCTCTATCTTTATAGTAGAATGCAATCGTAATTCCACTCACAAGTTCCCGTCATTGAATTTGCCCTTATAAATCACCATCACAACTCTCCTCGCCGAGTCACCATCATCTGTACACCTCAGACACCCATCATAGTCATAGAGCTATCATGCTAAAGTTCTGAAGTTGTTATGTCAAAGCGTCATGTCATCGCTTTGTTAGTTGCCACATAAAATCCAAAGTCACATGTGTCATTCTAAAGTCATCCACTGTCAATCCATGTCGACCCATACAAACCCCATAGCAAGTCACCAAAACCATAAAGAAACCCTGGAAGAAACCCAAAGTATCCCCTCACCAAATCTAAAGTCACCCAAAAATCCCACTCCTTGTTCGGCATTCCAAGACAGGATCGAAGCAACACCACCAGAAACCCAAACCGACGCCCCTTGGACCCAATTTCTTATTCGATAGACGGACTAATCCTCATATTCGACACCTAGATTGAAGCTCCTCCCCTATATCTCCATGCTCGACTTGAAGCACCACCGGACAACATTCGATGTTTGGTTCCTCACCACCAAACTAAGCATCAACTAAAACAAACTTCCTCCTATCCCGAAGCCAACCACCAAACATCCCAAGCCGAACCAAAAGCCACAAAACCAAATTAATATAGCATCTTTGACACTTTAATCTTGCATGATTCCATCTCTACGTTTAACTCGACTCATGTGCATTGCCTATGCGTCGATACGACCTCAAACATCATAGAGCCGATCTATCAAAGTCAAGTTCTGTGTTTGCAGACCTCCCATTGTTTATGCATCAAATTAGAGAGCACATCACTACTCCATCTAGAAGGAGATATCGACAATAGAATCATCCATCACCTCCATTATGCCCCGATGAGCGTTTAGAATCATTCAAGCATACAAATAACATCCAAACAAGCATCAACAATAATCAAAAATCAGCTAACCATAAGCACATACATCAAACTATGGAAAATCATCTTATAATATATCTATAACATAGCCTAACACTTATAGAGGCAATCATACATTGAAAATAACAAGAATAAAACACTTTAAATCATTTAGCTCTTTTTCCACGTTATGTTCGATTTTAAAACGGCATAAAAACATAATTTTGACTTTAAAAATATGTTCAAAACATGTCAAAACCTATAGATATGTATAATGATGTAAGATGATAAATTACTCATTAAATACCCAATAATGAAAATTTATGCAAAACGAGGCAAATACAAGAATAGACAAGAAAGCCTCAAATTTTCTTCTACAGAATGTAGATTTAAAAGACTCTAGCTAACCGCCTTCCTAAGTTACCCAAGATCCATGGATTTTTCTTGATTGGGAAGAGATTGGAAGTTTGGAAAAGAAGTAGGTTAATGCAGGTTTAGACCTATTTGGGATGATGGGAAAATAATTTGGGGATGACTATTTCAGCAACTATATGCCCCAAACCCGAAATGGGCTATTGGGCACACCCCAAACCTCACTAATTACATATTATGCTATCCCAAAAACTATCTAACATTAAATAGCCATATATCCCAAACGATAAGTCCAAGTCGCTATTATGGCCGCTCTATGGATATGGAAACCATCGTGTCTTTCAAGTGGAAGTGGTCTCGAAATCAAATTTGGCTCCAATAAAAAAGTTATAGCCATCACAAGTTTTCAAAAGTAAAATTATCCAATAAAACTTTTAAGGGTCGAAAATGTCGCTACTCAACATCACTCAAAATCATAGTGTCAGACGGCCCAATATGAATTTAAAAATAATATTTAACGATCCTCCATTATGTAAAACTGGGTTGTTACAATTCAAATAGCAATTTCATCCCCTTTTCTATTGTTATGCAACGAAGATATAGGACCGAATACCATTTTTTGTATAGTATTCTGTTTATCATGGTTTAGTATGGTGTTGGATTTCTTTATTTTTGCGACTCATTCCTAACCGATGGTAATATTCCTCTTTTCAAATACTCGATCATTAGTGTCATCCAACTATTTCTATATTGATCATCTAGAATATTTTCATCTGCATTTGTACACATCCTTTCACAAATTATATCTTGACTATTATCTTCTCCGCTTAGTTACTCATCAATTTGTTGGTGCTAAGCTTATGAGCATGTTATTGTTAAGATCTCTTTATTGGATTCCTCCTCCCTTGGTGTTATGCTAGGATCCATTTGGAAGCCTATAGGGATGATCTTTACCTCGAGTGCCACCACTCTCCTCAAGAACTTAGCAACTTAGCTAATGAATATGCTTGAGCATTATTTTCTCTTTATACTTGATGAGCTGAAGAATCTTTTAGTTAGTCTAGCATCTCATGAACATTCTTTATGTATTAGGATAGCCATGTTTCTTTTGTTTGATAAACTTTGTTTAACTCATTCACCATTAATTGCGAATCACTTAATACCTCGATTCTCAAGATTTTCAATCGTTGTGCTAGAGTTAAAACGGCTATCGTGGAATTATATTTAATGACACTATTTGTTGTAGAAAATCCTAATTTCATTGCAAATTGCAATAGATGTCCATCTGAAGTAATTATCCCATGCCTCAGCTCCTTGCACATTTTAAGATCTGTCTACGAATAATTGCGATGTTAGCTCAATTTTTGTTTTCTTTTCCATTTATTTCTCAATATACCCCATGCAACAGTTATAAAACTGGCCAGAGCTTGCCATTTTTAGCCACAAGGGGTAAGTAGGTTATGTCATATTGACTTGATGCCTTTCCTAACTTTATTAGTTTTCCGAATGTTTCGGGCTTGCTAAATACTTGCTTGAGCAGATGGTTAGTTAAAACATTGATATGATACGCTCGAAAGTAAGATCTTATCTTTTAGGAAGTTAGCATCAACCAAAACGCCAATTTCTCCATGACCAAATATCTAACCACTGTATCTTCTAGTCATTTACTTATGTAATACACAGATAATCAAGTTCCACTCTCCTCACTTACTAATACAGACCTTTTAGCGTGGTGTGGAACCGCCATGTATAATATCAACTCCTCACCTTCTACTAGACTATAAAGAATTAAAAGGTCTTTTACTTATGAAATACATAGGTAATCGAGTTTCAATTCTTGGAAGGTTTTTGACATTTATTTTCCTATTCGAATGTCCTACGCTTTTTTATTAAATCAAAAAATGGAATACATTTATCTGTTGCTTTTGATACCAATTAAGTGAATCTACCCATTTTTTAATACTCATTGTATCCTTGCTAATTTAGGTTTCGTTATGTCTCTAACTGATTTTATTTGGTTGGGATTAGCTTATATTCCACATGCACTAACTGTGTACCCTAGGAATTTCCTTGACTGTATTATGAAAGAGCACTTTTGCAGATTCAACATTATATTATATCTGTGGAAGATTATAAACATTCATCCAAATTCCAGATCACATAGACTTCCACGCTTTTCCCACTTTGTTTTTTAAACAATTTATTAACCAGTCGTTAATAAGTACCTCCTACGTTCTTTTAGCCTGAATGACATTACTTTATAATGGTATATTCCCTAATCAGTTACAAAACTAGCATGCCCTTTATCAGGTTTGAACATTGGGATACGTTTATATCCTTAATATGCTTCCATGAAAGAAAGTGGCTTATGAGCACTAGTTTTGTCTACCAACTGATCAATCCTCGAAAGTGATAACAATCGTTTAAGCAAGCCTTATTCAAATCTATGTAATCGACACGTGTCCACCATTTTTTGCTAGACTTTTTAACTACCATTTGGTTTGCTAACTACTTGGGTTGATAGACTTTACGAATAAGTCAATTCTTTATCAACCTCTTCATCTTCTCTTATAGGGAGATCCATCATGCTTCATTAAATTGCCTTTCTTTTGCTTTATAGGAGTAAAGCTTAGATCTATATTAAGCATGTGGCACATTATCATTGGGTAAGTTCCAACCATATCTGTAAGGGTCCAAGCAAAAGACATCTTTACTTGATTGAAGGAATGAAATGAGCCTTTCCCTTATATCTGTATATAGTTCGTCTCCTACCTTTACCACCATTGTTAGATCATGAGGACATATACTGACCTCCTCTAATTCTTCTACATACTTAACATTTCCTTCACTGTCTCTAGAATTGATTTGGGAATGATTAGCTCTCCTTTTATTTCTAAATATATTTTAGCCACCTCACCATATTTTCTCTTAATCTCTTGCTTATTAGATTTCTTGACAAAGTCTTTCGCTTATTAATTGGGAAGTTATGTTTATCTACCTTAGACATTGATTTTTGATGATTTATGTCCAAGGGATTGAAGTTTTTAATTTTTTCGGGTTCACTTAACACAAACTTGTAAAATGATCCATTTTTATTTAATTATTCTAAGGTGGAAAAATACTTCTCTCTAGCTTACCTCCTATGATTCCCAACCAGCTTTAGAGAGAAATTTCATAATTAGATGCTTTGATGAGACAACTACGTCCATTTCACCCAATGTTAGCTCCAAAGGATGAATTATAATATAATGGTTCGTACATGACCATAAAAAATGTTTCAAAATTTTATATGAATGGAGGAATTCCTACTTGAACATATAGTCCGGTTTGTCCCATTGGAGAAGATACTATATTTTTAAACCAAAAGATTGTTCTAAGCTTGGTTAAATTTTTCTTTGGGGTTATTCATTTAGTCAAAGGCACGTTTGAAGATCACATTTACCGTGCCTCTAGTATCCACCAATATTTTTGAAACCAACTAGTAGAGATAGAGGTATGCCTTAAGGGAAATTATTTAATTTTTTACATATATCTAACTTTACAATCAATCTTATTCATAATAAAGGTATTTGATTTCTATTATACACTTTATTATGTAGTGATATAATTAATTAATTAATTTAAAGAATATAAATATGATATTTTTTAAATGAAATGTTATGTAATTGTACTTGCAAATAGTTGCAAGCATGAGTAATTAATCATAATATAAAGTAATATTTTATTTTAAATATTCCTAGTAATGATGTTTTGAGAAAGGATATGATACACCCGCTGAGACCAAAGTACATAACGCTCTCCAAAAGTTGGGTAGTGTTAATTAGGTTTTTAATCTAGCATAATTCATCAGGAGTTAGAACATCCAGAAAAAGCCAGAATGACTTGAAACTTGAACGAGGCATCCAAAAGAACAAGCCAATAGCACTCAAGGAAAATCGCCAAAAATAAGTTAAGGAGATGGACCTATGTTCGCTAGCGATCCATAGAGATGCTTCACGAGTCATCGTAGCCTCACGATCTTGATTCATTGCCTCTCCTAAATATGTTTGCCAAGCTTGAGAAGCGAAGTCCCATCTGATTCTAGTCATAGATCAACCTAACTCATGTATGAATCATCGTCAAAACAAGGCAACTAGCTACAAAATCACATGGAGAGCATCTACATAAGACAAGGGGTGGAACCTAAAGGAAGAAGTCTAAAAATCCACTAATACATGGATGGCTAGCGATCCATGCCCTATGGATCGTTGGAAATCCATAAGATTATGTTGGATCATTATGAAATTTTTAGAGCACCCTTGTATCATCGAATGTAGGCTTCTGGCAAAGCGGCCTAGCCCAATTTCTCCCTTGTGCCTATAAATACAACCCTACCTACAATATAAACAAGATCTTCTGGATTGGTTGTTGGAACTCTAAAGAGATTATTCTTTACTATTCTCTTCCCACACAATAGTCATATAGGGGTTCACTATGATTCTCCAGTAAACTCTTGTACTTGTGACATGATATAACTTAGAAGATTCAATTATATTATAATACGATTCAACCTGTAACAGTACTCAGTTAATAGAAATTTATAAAGTAGATGTAGGCTTCATTAATAGCCGAACCACTATAAAAATCTTCTTCTTTTTTACTATTTCTTCTCTTTTTACATTTATTTTCTATATTTTTTCTCTATAAGAACAGGACTAGTGCTTTCACACTCAATCCAGAGTGTTGATCCATTTTTTGGGTTAATACGTAGTGTATTACTCTTGGCTGCTGGGGGCATTAAGGGATTACGTACTGTGAGTTATTTGATAACTATGGAATGACTCACCCAAGAGGTTCCTATTGGTTAATTATAACCAGGGACAAATAAGAAATCTCGAAGTGACGATGTCACACAGTTCCTTTGACTTGAGAATACTATTGAATAGATTTTTTCCCACGTGGAATGGATTTTTTCCCACGTTTAGTTCATTTACTAAGGCAAAAATCGATATTTTTTCCCCATGTGGAATGGATTTAAACTCCATTTACTTGGACTATACTAGGCAACTCTCTTCTTTTCCTCTAAAGTATGAATGGATAAATTTCTCAGATTTAGTTCTTGTTCCATACTAAATTTTTATTTTTAGAAAAATGATTTTGCAGTGTCTGACTCCATAGCTAATTAGATTAAAAAAAGATATAATATAGTTCCGATCAATAAGCTTGACCGGTAGTTGAAATAAAGAGAAAACTAGGAAATGTAAAGATATATACAACACCACTTCGACGGACTTAACAATAAAAAAGAAGGGAAACGTAGCAAAGTACAACATCCCAACCACAACATCATGCATGTAGAAAATCCAATCATAGAAACCAAAAGCACTGGACATCCAAAATAATAGAAAACAAAACAAGAGCATCACCATGGACGAATTCTAACACCGCTTGCAAAAGGGCCAAACCTACCACAAACAGGAGTCGTCGAACTACCAACAGACTCAATGCTAAAATTTGTAGGAGCAATGCTTAGTCGCATAGGAGACATAACTCTTTTACCTATCCACGAGTAGAAATGATAAGAAATCTTAAAGAAAATACTACGTTCAGAGCATGAAAAGTTTTGAAAACGGCGCAAATTCCTCTCATGCCATATCGCCTAACTGAAAGCAGCAATGAAGCAATCAAGGTCCGGTTCGGATGAAGAATATTGCCAGTGGTCAAAAATGAGGAGATATCTAGGATAAAGCCAAGCAGGAATGCATTAGCAGACACCCAAATGTAGTAAGAAAGGTCACAATCGAAGAATAGGTGCTGGAAGGACACATTATTGGCGGAGCATAGGACAAACAAAGGATCGATAGGAATGCCTTTATGAATGACCCTGTCTTTAATGTTTGATTTTTCGAGTGCAAGGATTCACATAAAGAAACGAGTATGGGGGCGGGAGGGTGGTGGGAGGATTTTGAATTTCCAGAGTTTAGGGAAAGAAAACAATGTATCGGAGTTGGTAAGAGCCAAGTAGAACGAAGAAACAGAGAAAGTTTTGCTTGAGGTCAGATCCCAATATAAACATTAGGGAATGTGGATAGGTAGATGGACTGAAGGATGTGAAGAGCTTGGAGAATTTGGATGAGAGTGGAGCTAGTGATGGCGAGATCAAAGGAGAAGCAATGGAATCCAAGAGAGATGGCTTCGAAAATATATGCGGATTTGTTGGAGACCACCGAGTAGAGATCAAAAAATGAATTGGACAAGAGGGATCTATTGAACCACGAGTCATGTCAGAGGAAGCAAGAATGACCATTCCCAAATGAAAAAATGAAAAACCCACGGGATTGGAAAGAGAATACTACCTAGAAGGGGGAAAGGGAATTGGTGGGCGAGGAGGATACAAAAGGGATTGGATTCGTACTTTAGATAGGGTCCAGGACTTCTAGGGGGAAATCAGAGGAGAGACAATGCCAAATCCATCTGAAAAGAAGAGCAACATTGAAAAAGAACAAGTATGGAATGCCCAGACTACCTTAAGACACATCTTTGCAAAAAATAAACCAACAGACTAAATTTTAGCACGCGAGCCATGCCAGAGGAAAGACCGGCAGAGTTTATTGATAGTTAAAATAACCCATCTGGGAATATGATTAAATGAAATCCAATAAGTAGGGATAGCCAAAAGGAAAGATTTGATCAAAATTAATCGTCCATCCAATGAGAGGGAAGAGGCTTTCCATGTAGCCAAGAACGAGGGAACTTTGGATAGAAGCGGGAGCAAGTCAGAGCAAATCAATTTCGAGGGACGAATAGGGATCCCAAGGTAAGCAATAGGGAGGTGCTCAATACCACAGTTGAGAGTATTGGAAACGCGGGGCCCAAGGTGGTCAGTTCCACCAAACATAGTGATTCCGCTCTTGGAAAAGTTGATGGAAAGGCCCAAAATAATTTCAAAAACATACAGTAGAAACTTGATCTTGAGGCAGTGGATATGATCAACGTCAGGCGAGGAGAACAGAATTGTATCATTGACGAATTGAATATTGGACAAGAAATACTCGAGTTTGGAAGATTGATCCCAACAAGGAGATTGTGAGAGATAGCCAATTTATTCATACGATTAAGATGTCAACTAAAAAGAATGAAAGCAGAGGAGAGTGGGGGTCTCCCTAACGCAAGCCACGGGCAGATTTAATGAAACCACCACTCACCCCATTGACAGAGATAGAGGACATACTGGAGGTAAGAATGTGACGAATCCAAGCAATCCGGTGATATGAAAACCCACAGCGGAACATCACGTCAAAGATGAAGTGCCAACTAATAGAGTCAAAAGCCTTGGAAAAATCTAGCTTCAAGAGCACACCAAGCGTAGATGTCAAATGGCATTAGGAGACTACCTCCTAGGTAGCCGCCACACAGTCAAGGGAGACTAATAGGGCTAGCTAGCACCCTAGTAATGAGCTTGAAAGTGGTATTAAGGGGACTAATAGGGCAAAATTCGATAAGTGATTGGCATTAGCAATCTTAGGAAGCAGAATCACATTAGCATAGTTAACTCTAGCAAAGGAAGACGAGTTGGAGTAGAATTTGAAGAAAAGAGCTAGGATTTCATCACGAATAATGAGCTAGATTCGCTTGAAGAAAAAGGGACCAAAACCATTTGGACCAGGGGATTTGTCATCATCCATCTCATGGAGGATAGCAATAATTTCTACTTCAGTAAAGGAGGCATCCAGGTGAATTAGGGAATGGATAGTGCACATCCTAAGCGATAGGTGGTGGAGGCGGGGAAGCGGAACCAAGGAGCTGCCAAAAGTGTGAGGAAAAAAGACAGTTAACATCGGACTGCTCCAGGAAGGAATGACCATCATGTTGGATTTCAAAAATGAGTTTGGCTCTCTTTCTGCCATTGGCAAATCGATGGAAATAAGCAGTATTTCTGTCACCATCGGTCAACCACATAGAATTAGATCTTTTCTTCCAACCAATTTTTTTTTTAGAAGACGATCCAACTTAGATTAAAGAGAACGAAGCATAGAGGTATCAGAAATAGAGAGGGGGCAGGATTCCTCTTTGATGTTGAGGTCAAGAATGGCTTCTTAGGTAGAGGCGATTTTGGATCTAAGGGATCCACAAGTAGATCTAGACCAAAGATGGAGAAGCCTGCGATGAGATCTGAGTTAAGCAACCACTGTGGCAAAGGCAGTCGGCTGAGCAGGAGTGCTAAAACAAGAAGTTTGAATGAAGATGTCAAATCCAAGCTCTAAAAGGCAAAGTCTCTCGAATCTGAAGGAAGATCTAGGGGGGCGACTGACACTACGGTCTAGGAGAATAGGGCAATGATCGAAAAGGATAGAAGGAAGGCCATGGATAGACGAAAGCAAATGGGAATCTTCCTCGGCAGAATTGAAAAGGAAGCAATCAAGTTTGACTAAAGTGGGAGAAGAACGATAATTCCTCTAAGTGAAAAGACGATTGGATATAAGAGTGTTGTACAGGGCACAAAAATTAATGAAGTCATTAAAGGATAAAGAATCTGGACCATGGGACCCAAACGAATTACGCTCAGAATTATCACAAGTGATATTAAAGTCTCTCCCGAGGACCCAAGGACCAAAAGAGAATCTAGCAACTTCAAAGCAATTAGACGACAGAGCGAATCTATCCTGACTATTATGGGGACCATAAATATAAGAAAAGAAATAGGTGACACCTAAATGGATGAATTTCGAACTAACATGAAAAGCCGACAGATGTTTAATTATTTAGGAAAGAGACCATAGAGATTCATTACAGGCAGTCAAAATACCACCACTGGCACCACATGCATTAATGAAGGCCCACCCTGAGAGATTAGGGCTGTTAAGGTGACGTAGCAAAGAAAGAGGGGAGTCAACTAACTTGGATTCTTGGATGAAAAGGATATCGCAGTGTCAAGGGGATAGAATGTGGCGGATAGAGCCACGTTTATCGGGGCCCACGGGCCCCTCACATTCTAGGAAAGAATCTTCATAAGGAAAAGGAGAAACACTCCTTTTCCAATGCTTACATGGTCATGTAATGATCGGGCAATAAATCAACACCTATGCAACGTGAAATGTTCTTATTTAAAGCGGCATTAGCAGAAGTAAAAATAACAAGTTGAAAAACACTACCAGAGGCAGGGTTGAGGATCTAGTAGTACAAGACAAAAGACGAGCACTACATCTGACTGCAGTGGAAGAGAAAGTAGAGAGAGGCTACGGTTGGGGGGATTCAAGAGCGATTTGAATCGGGGGAGAAGGCTCCAGATTTAAATCCACTGGGAGGTCAAGCAGAGAGAGGTCTGGCAAAGGAGAGAAGGGAAAAACAAGGAGGTGTGGAGCAGATAGATCAACATATTACATTGGGTCCCAACTAGGTTCAGGGGCAACAGGCCGATGGTACCAGCCTCTAGGGCCAATCACTTCGAAAGATAAATCATTCAAGGGACGAGGGTCAAGAGTCCTAGGAGGATCTTCGGGAGCGATGTCTGCTAGTTCAGCTTCAACAAGCATAGCATCAAATCTTGGATTGTAGAGGGGGTAATCTAGAGCCGAGGGTGGGCGATAAAGAGGCTCGTAGAGGTTCTACCAATTGCTAGTAAGATCATCCCCAGGCATGAGGTCGGTAGGGTTAGGACCAGATGAACATGAGCCCAGTGCTCCATTGAAATCTTGTAATTGAAAATTTCCACCTCAAGAATAAACAAACATTTAAGAGCGATAGCTTTATCAAGGCTTAATTAGGCGAACATGAACCGGTGGTCCGGAATCGCCAACTCACAAGTGTCAAAGTTCACAAAGAGGCCAAAAGGGTGGAGCAAAGCAGAAAGAGTGACCTGCGAAGAGTGAACATTCTTCGTCACCCCCACAATGCAGACCCAGGAAGGAGGCCATATCTCCCTAACATAGGCATCCGACGTAGGAGTGCACTGAGCAATGTAGAGCATCCCACCAGGCTTAATAATAAAACGATGGTTGGTGGCCTATGTCAGGAGGTCGACGGAAGGGAAGCAGATGTGGAAACAACGGTCAAAGTGGAGGGAAATCTCCCAGTCATCGATAAGCATCCAAAGAGAGATTTACCAAGTCCATGTTCCAAAACCCTATGACGATGGTGGAAGTTGCTAAAGTAGACAGAAGGGAGGGTATGGCCATGGTCTTGGACAAAGAGGAATATTAATGACTAGGAATTGATAGGAGAGGATGGCATGGAGTAGAGAAATAAGCAAGATGGGCAGAAGAGAGAGAGGGTAGGGCCGGGGGAATGATAGAAATCTCTGACCAGGATTTGGGAGAGGATGAGTCAGCCTTAGGGAGTAGGGAAGAATGAAAAGAAGCTTTTTGTCCTACCTTTTTATGTTTACAGATTAAGACCGAATGACCGAAGAACCCACATCTGAAGCACACACATCCGTTTCTACATGACTTGGCCAAGAGGCCCAATGCTGCACGTTTCAAACAACGGTTCTTCATTTTCAAGAAAAAAATAACTGATAGAGAGATGGGTTTGAAGATGGGAAGATGCCCTCGTTTCACCATAGGAGAGAGTTTTCCGGAAAGAAGGTAAGAGGGCTGAGATGCAGGAACGGACTTAACCTCTTCCACGAAGAATCTGCCGCGCACAGAAGGTTGATTTGGTGTAGGCATAAGGGGTGGAAGACAAGAAATGATGTTCGAGGGCTCCGACAAGACAACCTCATCTAGCACAGGATTAGGAGCGATGACAAAGGCTGAAGCGAGAGAGGAGGGGGGGGAATGGAGGGGGTGGAATGGAGAAGGGAGGGGCGGAGGGGTCAAGGGAGGAAGACATTAAAAGTGGAAGCATGTAGGGAATTTCGTGAATAGGCTGAAGAGTTCAAGTGAGGTTCAGAGAATCCTTATCGAGAATTAATCATAATACTGAAGTTTGGATGAGCTAGATTTTTCCTGAATTCAACTCTCAGTGTAAGCAACACTAAATGTTAGATTAATAATTCAGCCTTGTCCAAGTTAAATATGCAAGTCAAAAGTTAATGAGTCATTTTGGTACAATGTTCTAGTTAAAGAGACAAATATTTTTACTTAATATGCAAGTTAAGAAGGAAAATCCCTTTTTATTCAATGTACTAGTCACAAGTTAAGTATGCAAGTCAAGAGTCCACATAAAAGTAAATATGCAATTGAAATTCATTCAAGTCCTTGATTATAAAACCTTGATTTCAATTCGATCCAGTGGCCATTAAAATCCTAATCTTAAGCTTTTCATTACACACTCAAGAAAATGAAAAATGAGAAAGAAGTGTCACTTAGAATTCATCCCCTTTCTAATAGGGGTTACATGCCTATTTATAGAAGACTTGGACTTTTGGATTCATGGAGTGTGTCATTTTTTGGAAACGGACAGTCATGATTTGCTAATGTGGCATATATTTGAGATGACATATGGCACATTCCTTCTCTCGCTTCACAGTGATGTGGCACTACCGACCTAATTAGAGGAAGCCACATGGCCAGTTTGTGCTAATTTTGTATGAACCATTCAACATGCAATACCTCAAAAACATCGATCTCGATAGCTCATCGAATCATCATGTAATAGCTTAGAAGCATCAACCTTCGATGGCTCACCTAATTATCATGTGATAGCTTAGAAGCATCAACCTTCGATGGCTCACCTAATTGTCATGTGATAGCTTAGAAATATCTTAGGAAGCATCAACCTTCAATAGCTCATCCAATCTCATGATATAGCTTAAATGCATCAATTTTTGATAAGTCATCCAATCAACATGTGATAGCTTAGAAGCATCAACCTTCGATATCTCATCCAATCATTATGCATAGATTAGAAATATCAACTCTCGATAGTGCATTAATGTGATAGCTTAAGAAGCATGAAAGTTCGATAGCTCATCCTATCATCGTATGATAGCATAGAAGCATCAACCTTCGATAACCCATCCAATCATCATGTAGTAGCTTAGAAATATCAACTCTCGATAGCTCATTTAATCATCATGCGATAGCTTAGGAAGCATCAACCTTCAATAGCTCTACCTTTTCCCTTATCGTATACTAAATTTGTCTCCATCATCTTTCGATGGCTTCATAAGATCTTGTGAGATAGCTTGTTTTTGTCTTTAACTTGTGGCAACTCCATATACCATCATCTTCAGATAGCTTGTCTTAATGTTAACTTGCGATAGCTTATCTTGATTTCAACCTACAATAGTTTGCTTAAGTTTTCAATTTGCGATGGCT
This sequence comes from Allium cepa, assembly GCA_030765085.1. NCBI lineage: Eukaryota > Viridiplantae > Streptophyta > Magnoliopsida > Asparagales > Amaryllidaceae > Allium > Allium cepa. The sequence goes on along the minus strand of CM060929.1, from coordinate 338,412,086 downwards.
TTGACCCTATTAACTTGCAATAGCCCAATTTCTGCAACCTACAATAACTTGCATATTTAGGTATAACAATACTTATATAATGCAACATTCTGAAAAAGAACAAAAAATGCGTTTGGTTATTCAAATATATTAACGAAAAATGGTAATAAGAACTACTAAAAGGGATAATAATGTGGTTAAGAAACAAAACAAGCAAGATGTATGATCAAACAAGACACTTTTGCAATAAAAAAAGTTAGTGTTGGCTTAACATTATAGTGCATACAAATAAGAAGGGGATTAGAGCTAAGGACCTCCCACTATAAGAAGGTAGCTAGCCAACTTAGCCAAATCTCTGACCGAATACTATAGCATTTGATACAAGGCAAGCTAGTAATATAATAACATGGAATGGCTAAACCAAATTTATCAGTGCATGGATATTTCAATTGCATTTACTCATAACTTGTATTATACATAGTTGAAGTTGGAACACCATTTGGCCCGTCATGAAAAATTGACTTCTAATGGCAGCGGGAGAAGAAGTTATATGATTTAAATTCTTAAATAGAATCTCAATCTCTAAGGGATCAAATATGTTATGGCAATATGCCATTTGGGTTCTAAGTTCTAACCAATAGAGAGAAAAACTAAGACATGGACTTAGTTAGCTACTTGGCTTATAATAGCAAAAACCGTAAGAAAAAAATATAATACATAGTAAAATCACTATTAAACAAATCTTTTCCTATGGGGCTCCAACCAGAAGTGGTTAATGCTAAAATTACATGACATGGTTCTTTATAACATACCGTAAAATATAAATCTCTGCAAATAAAAGCCGAATACATAAATATGTTTATCTTATACATGAATATTACTTCATAAGAAAAAACATATTTAGAAGGTAATTAACAAGAACTTAATGGATCCTCAACCTATAAGACTTAGATCAATCCGCTAGTGAACTTATTTAGCTAACTAAAATAAAAATACGGCTTAGTGAACTATTTGTGCAATCACTTATTCTTGATGTTTTGGATGCTTGTCTTAATAATAAGCCACATCTAGTTAATAATAGTGAACATGGTAACCTTATATTGTTTTTGTATTGGCCTTAAAAAGTGTCCAACATCAAATTGATAATAAAGCATCTTGTAACATTTTATGCACTTGATTGCTACATGATACCCAAAATATTACTAATTAAGATAATGTACGTACATGCTATAAGTTCACCTTTATAGATGGAAGATCAATTCAAGATTACCCCTTGAAAGAACAATACCATCCGCTTTTTATAGGATCTTATCAAAATGTTTTAGACCTTGTCGAATAAATAGAAAGAAATTAGAGGTAAACTTTTAAATGGAAGATTGTATGATAAAGTAGAAAATCCATAACTACCTAGAATATTTTATGCAAAATAATTTTGCAAAAACCTTGCCTTGACATTTTCATTTTTTGCAAAGATCTGGGTCCGACGACGGTCACCCAACTTTGAGAGAAATTCACATTCCCGGTTTCACGAACATAACATGTACTTCAGCTCGATAGTAAATGACAAATGAATTTAGATGCTTAACTGTGAAGATTGGTAATTTTTTGAGACGAGATGGTATTTTCTAATTGTTGAGATAAAACATCTCAGTTTGCAATTAAAATAAAAACCCAAAAAGTACCAATTCCAAGGATAAATTGAATTAAATTTTATCGAGCAAGAAACAATCCCGCACACAAGAAAAATTTGTAAGAAAAATGAGCATACAAGCAAAAGAAAAACCTTATATTATCAATTTATTATTCAACATGAAATAGAATGTCCACAAGGCAAAGCGTAATCCTAATTTGAATCGTTTAACATAGAATTGGCAATATACATGAATTAAGATGAGACTGAAAAAAGAAATCCTTTCAAAAAGAAACCTAACATAAAAATCATGAAACTGCTGAGGAGAAGGATATTACCTAGAATGTACTTCAAAAATTATTAGCACAATGATATAAAACATAGATTAGATGAGACGGTGGATTAGGGGAAAATAGAATTTGGTTTCCTTAGAAGGAGCTTTTATAAGAAAATAGGGGGAAGTGAAAACTTTGCCGCTTAAATTTTGGGCTGTGTTTTACTTGCTTGATAGTGTTATTAGATTAATTTTTATAAACACTAACTAACTAGTGATGGTAATCTAGCTTACACCGTCGTTCTCTATTGCTATTGGTGTAGCTTTAGCCTAAAATAGTAGGTTTTGGTGATGATTTAGGTAGAGAGACGACTAATAATGTTTAGAACTATTTTAGGAAGATAAAATTATGGTTTGAAGGCTGCTCTAACCCTAGGGTTAGCAATTCCCGAAGTTAACACAACAGGCTCGAAATTGGATTATTAGGCCTTAGTACAAAATATAACTAAATTTAAATTTGTGATACCTCTAAATTGAAATGCCAAATTACTATTATGTCCATTCTATAAAAATGAGAAGTATGAAATCTTCCATTTGGAACAAGAATCAACTCTAAATTGGACTTGTATCAAAAATTATGGTCTTTACATGTTTTCTAGGCAAAAATATTTACAATTTATTCTAAAGTCCAAAATTGTCAAACTACATTGTTACACCAAGTTTTGGCTTACTTTAAAGTTGTTTGGTTATGTAAATAATATTGTGTGTGCGTGTAAGTGTTGCTCATTACAAGTTATACCCATAGTTGAAGGGATCCTTGACCATAGTTAATGGTCTTATAGGCATCCACTTGAGCATAGAGACCATTTAAATCATGGGCCATTTGCCTAATATTTATGATTTCATTAACTAAGTCAAGCCATTCATTAACTAAGTCAAGCCACATATCATTGCTCATGCCAGAAATAGGGCTGATGGCACTATCTCTAGTGACACCAATGGTGTTATGCCCATTTGATTTTTCATCCTCAACTTCACAATAGTCAGGTTACATGGTGATTGTTTTTCAGAGAAGAATAAGTTTTCAAAGTGAAGAGCATTTAGGAGAGGCTCTCCTTCTAGCACCAAATTGTTACTAAATTTCTAGCCAACCTCAAAATGATAATATATACAGACTTTCAATGAAAAGTGGTTCACTAAAATTGTTTCATAAATTTAAAGTGAGGAATGATTAAAGGAATAATATGTAATGCAAATAAAGTAGATAACACAAGATGTAGAGTGATTCGATCTAGAAGAGGTCTGTGTCCACTATGGTTGATTTCATATTACTTTAAACTTTTGGTGAGAAATTTTAATGGTTGTTGCGCGAGCTTAGAACTATCAAATATATCTTATGAGAGTAGAAAAATCGATCCATGAACAAGTGTACGAGAGCCTTTATTTATAGTCATACCGATCATGCTTTGATGGCCTATGGTCGATGCCTTGGATGTTAAGTTTCATGAGAACCATAAAGTACGATCAGTGGTCCAGATGCGACCAGCTTAGATTCTATGCAGTCGAAGTAGTCTCGTATTTCAGTTGCTTGCGTCCGAAGAGCAGTATGGAATAATGAGTGATTGTTGTGTAGAAGCGCTTTAGTCAAGTAGACAATGAAGTACAGAAAGTGGTTAGGGTATATTGGTGCTTCTGTCAGATGGAAGTGTCATCATGGTGCTTTTTTTAGGGTAACAATACTGGGTTGCAGTCTCTTTTTGCAAGGACAACTAGAAGCTTTTGTCAAAGGTCTGTTTAGTTGTGATAAAAAGAAGCGAGTATAGAAGCCGGTCGGTGAAGAGTTGATGAATAGGGAAAGGTAAATGCATGACTCATGGGAGGTCGAGTAGTTGGCGTTGTTTTGTCATAGTTTGTTGATTGAAAGCGGGACGAGGAGATGAACAGATGGTGGTCTGGAGATATTCCCATAAGGTCTGAAGTTCTTCATTGTTCTTGTAAAAGACGATGAACAAAGTTCTGGATAAGGATGATGAGATGAACAAGCCTTATGCATGCATATATGTTAGGCTGGTGTGTCCTTGGGCCAGAAGGCCGAAAGAGGTCCTGGTCGACATATGTCATGCGGGTCTTTGCTATTAGTTTAGCATCTAATTGGTCCGTTTATACTTTTGCAACAGAAGCAAACAACAAATTTATTGATATTTGTCCGTAAAAAGATTTCACGATTTCTTTTCTTTTTTTTGTTGGTTCCTTCTTGATATAGGGAAAAAAATGTATGTCGTAGGAACATTTCTCACTAATGAAATATTAGTAGTAGGGAAGTCAAAAAAAAAAAGACCATGTAACACTATAGCCAACGCATACTATTTTAACAAAGTTATACTGCCAAAGAGGACATTTTTAATGACAAATCCTAGTGTGATTTAAGATCTCCAACCTATAAAGGTGTGAACATAGTATGATCATATAGATCACAATTGTGTAAAAATTAAGTTATTGTGTCGGTAATGAAATTTTACAGGCTACTTGACTCTACGTATCAATTTTATTCTAATGTTTTTTTCATTCAAATAATCTATCCTTCTCCCAAAATGTGAATCTCATTTACGCCATCGATTTATAACTCAATATAAAAGATGCTCAATGATTTGTTTTATCAATATAACTACTCCCCATTTTCTCGTATTATTACCTCTTTATGACCGACGCCAGAACGCATCCAGGTAATTTGCGTGTACAGGTGAGGAATAAACTTACAGATCAATGCTTCCCTAAAATAATCATACATTCACATCCTTTTTTCATACTTCAACCAACTATGCTTCAATTTTAACCCTACTTTCCACCTATATATCATATTCCGTACCCTTCTTCTTACTCAAGCAACTCAAAATTGAAAAGAAAAAAAAAACTAAAAAAAAAAAAAAAAAAAAAAACCCCACATCTTTGTTCTTCTCTCTTCTTGAGAAGAACAAAAATATTGATCATGGCCGACTTCACTGAAGAAGAATACGAAGTTCCAAGAATCGTAACTATTCTATCTTCTCTTCTTCATCAAGTAGCTGAGCGCAATGACCAAAAAGAAAGGAGCAATTCAGATGTAGTCTCTGCATTTCAAGGTCTATCAAAGCCTTCAATTTCAATTCAGAACTACCTTGAGAGGATATTTCGCTATGCAAACTGTAGTCCTTCTTGCTATGTGGTAGCTTATATATATCTTGATAGATTCATTGGACGCAATCCTTTGGTCTTTATCGATTCTTTCAATGTGCATAGATTCATTATCACTAGTGTTCTCACTGCCGTCAAGTTCATGGATGACATGTAAGTTTATGGTCTCTCTTTCTGTGTATTTATTTTTCATTGAATAGAATTTGATTTTATTCTGTGCTGCCGACATAAAACTGCAATCTGATCAATTCTGAATATATAGTAATATTTTGTTGCTAGCTTTTCTTGTAATGCTTGGACTTGTCAATTAACCTTTTTTAAGTGTTTTCAACCACAAATCTCGTATTAACAATTGAAAGCATGAAACTTTATGTCATACGTCCTTAGCACTTTAACGAGATTTTAATTTATACGTATTAGAAAAAGATCATTAAACAGATAAAAAAAAGATAAATTACACAAGATGGTAATAATTATAACAATAGAGAGTCTTGTCATAAAAGGTAAAAAATTGTGCATATCTATGCAAATTGTAGAACGATTTATCCTCGAAACTAATATCTTTCTAGAATAAATCAGTTGTATTGTGTGTGATAGGTGAGATAGGGTAGATTGTATTTAAAATAATTCTTCATTAGTTGAAATAGTTAATCAAGCGTGGCAGTGATATCATCATCAAATAATTTATTATTCCAGCCAATGGATTAAGAAGTACTCCAACACTCTCTTCATTTAAAAGAGTTTTGCTATAAATTATTAATTTTACTTGGTAACTTGTTGTCAAGGGACCTCAAAACCTTTAAGTCTCTAATGTAATTGTCATGTTAATTCATAGCATGTTGAACATTTAATATGCCATAATATGATAAGTAATTTTCTTTTAAAAATACAGATTTCATTATATATATTTGTAACAATATACTCAAAAAGATGCCCATGACCCCTGTCTTAAATGGTAACACTTCTTGCTTTAGTTGTTGTTATAGGTTATCGGTTTGATTCTTAGTTATATATCAATTTTAATATGCGGCATATATGGTTGTGTAATGGTACTGAGGTTAAATTATTGATTTTTTTGGTAAAGGAAAAAGGAAAATTTAATAAGTGAGATTGGATCGAACTTTGTTGACATCACACCGATTGGTTGTGTGGACATGTGTCTACATTCAATGATAGCTTGGAAGAGCACCAACCCCATTGCTTTCTCTACAAAGAAATTGGTTTTCTGTAATTATAGTTCTACGAAAAAGGAATTTACCTACCAAATACAGTTCACAATTTCAATTATTATCAACAGTTAAATAATAAATGTTTACTATCGTCAAAGATATATACTGCAAAACCATTCAATATTTAATTATAGAAAATAAAATAAACAAAAATATTGTGATAAATTGCATTCCAATAGTGTCATTTTAGTCCCATGTGGTGCATAGCTAAATGCCAAAATAAAAACAGTTGGCCAATCCAACTAAAACTGGTGATGATTTGGACATCAATGATTAAGTGCGTATGTTATGAAACCCATTTGATCATGCTATTCAATTAAATGGCATTATTCTTGATATATCAAATTTATTATCCCTTTGCATTACTCATATTTTACTATTATGTTGGCAGATATTACAACAATGCATACTTTGCAAAAGTAGGAGGGATAAGTTTGATGGAAATGAACTACTTGGAAGTGGACTTCTTGTTTGGTGTTGGATTTGAGCTCAATGTAACTCCCATCATCTTCAACTCCTATTGTTCCATTTTACAAAAGGAATTAGTTTACGTGGAACGCCCTCGGCCACCGCCTAAATTTCAGTGTTCTCTATCTGAAGAAGTACTCGGCACTTAGAAATTACGTTGTTAGCTTGTTTTTTCTTCTTCTGCTTATTCACTTTATCAACTCTCTTTTTGATATATTTTTGGGTGCTATGTGTACATATTGTGGCATTTCTGTTGAAATAGTTTGAACTTGTTTCCCTTAATCTGACCATGTTCATATCTTGATGGTTTAGTCTGTTTCTTCTTATGGTGCAAAGTTCAGGTTTGTATTATCAAAGTTAAGATGACAAATTAACTCACATGTTTACGGATGTATGGTTGAGATGGAATAGCACAACATGCATCTGGCTATACTTATTTTTATATTAATGACACCTAGAAGATCATACACAGTGCACATTATTTTGATGATGTTTGCTAGAACATGAAGCATAGTGCACACAAATTATGAAGACACTACCAATAGTGGACAAAATTGTTTAAAAGGAAAAGGGAAAAACAACAAAGAATATTAAATATATAGCTGACAAGATTAGAAAGAGTGAGAACACCATCTATTATATATTGCTATACCTCACATTACCCACTATTTTGTAATTTTCCATTTATTTGGAATTTTTGTTAGATTTGATACAATATTTCCATACATAAGAAGATTAATTTGGAAGATATTTGAGATAATTGGTCAAATATATTGCCACTTTTATATGCATTAAAGAAGACAATGGATTAGCTATATAAAAAGATGAAATATTTAAAAAAGAGCGAAGTAATTAATTAATTCTCTAATTACATGATCAAAGAAGGAATCTTACCAGACGCATACAAATTGTGGAAAATTGAAAAAATAAAATGGTAAATGTTTTCCGTTTAATTTGTAGAATTAATTAGATATTACTTCAATCTCAAGTAATAATCCTTATATAAAGATAGGGATTAAGATGAATAGAAGTATCAGAAATGAATTATCTGCTCTTTTGTATTTCTTTACATTGTTCTTGATCTCCATTATCAATCTTGTAATTCTTTTTTCTAAAAGTAATAAAATCTTCTCTCTCCAAGTGGATGTACACTATCTTGCAAGTTGAACCACTAAAACTCTACGTTTGAACTCTCTATTTACTTTCTTATGTGACTTGCTGATTTGTCGTTTTATTTTCAAGTTCTGTTTGTTTTATCGCACTACAACACGATCTTATTGTTTCCGCATGTATTGTGGTTGATTTGCAATCATTTGTGTAAATTTATCTCTACACTACTTATATAAGCACACTATATATTGACATTCAAATAACTCAACTTGCATTTTGCTCAAAGGACCTTAATTAAACAGTGACTTATAGCTAGTCCAAATGGAAATTTCATTCCCAGAAATTAACTCATGCAATATGGGTATAATCACTCTGAAGCTTATTTAAGCTTATTACTTTATAGCAATTTTAACTTGGAATTAACCGGTTGAAAAAAAAGGGGTTACGGGTGGAGGTTTGCCCACAGACAATAATCAAATTAAGTTGTAGCAATATGGCCATCAAATGGAACATGGCCACTCTGTATTTTTGTCATTTGCTTTTAGATTAAAAGCAAAAGCCATGTGAGAGTTCCCACATAAATGCAACCCCACATGCAACATGTTTCTCTTTCGAAATTGAGCTTTTGCATCTCATTGCCTGATTAATTTTGCTCAAGCCTCCCATGTTATAAAGTATAAATCTCATATGTTGCTTCCTCATTCTGAGTTGGTATTTTGCTTTATAAACATTGGGCAAGGGAACTTTTGAAATCTCGACAGGTCTATGTGAAATAAATAAATTCAGTGTGCAAATTATCTCAATTTTGAAAGTAAATTGTGCAAGGCTACATTGATACCAGTTCAGTGCTAAAGACATCTACTTTGAGTTATTTTTAGAAATCATATTAATAGCTATGCTAATTTTCTGTTCTGAAATAATGATATATAAAGTTCCACTGAAAAAATGATACCAAAAGTACTATCCGGGATGTGAATAAGTGGAACAATCGCACCGCTGGATTGGTTTTAAATGCAAAGTTACCTTCAATTCTGGATTTGGCAATCAGATGGTCAAGACTTGGCTATCACACCATTATAGAAGATGATTTACTTTGGAAAGCTATTTTAAAGACCTTACGATTATTCTCGTTCCATTATCAGTATTAGAGTTTTTGTTGCGCAAACACTAACATGGATAAATATACTTCGGAAGCCTATCTCTAAAATGTATATCATAAGTCACAAATGGAAAATATTGGATTAAAATGTTATTATTTGAACACAAACAACAAACCAATTACTTTCTCAAAACCAATCAAAAGTAACCAAAAAGAGAAATAAACAAAACAATTACTTTTTATAAAACAACTGTTTACAATTAATCTAACAAATACAAATAAACAAAACATAGGAATAAAGTCTTCATATTTATGGCAATTACTTTCTGATGTTTGGTGGAAGAACAAAGCTGGAAGAAGAGAGAAACTTCAAATATTCTTTCACACTTTGATTATATGATAACAAATAAATTGATTGTTCGAATTAGAAAGAGAGAAATTTTGTTAGTTTATTATAATATGCATATATCCATATATGCAACACTCCACCTTGATGCAAAATCACATCTCCAACATATATATTATCTCCATCTTCAAGGAAATCGATTCTACAAAACGAACATAAGAATGTGACTTAATACACAAGCATATCACATTTTGATCAGTCACTACTCCCTTTTCTTAGTCACACTAAATCATAAATTACTACCATAGCCCGAGTGATGCATCTCTCACTATGAGATATACCATAACACTCAGACCTTAAAAGCGTTTGTAGTACCACAAAGAACTTACACAACCTTCGTGGATTTTTCAGCTTGACACCCATCTACCACTTGATATGAACTCCCTCACATGATCACCATTGATACCTCAAACCTCATTAACATGAAAATCCCTATCGAAAATATGATCACCAACACGATCATCACAAGTAGTGGAAGCATTAACCTCTCCGTATAACTGTGTACTAGGCTCTCCAATTATCGCTCGCTTCTTATTATCGACCACACAACCAACCAATAGATAAAGGTTTTCAACATTTAATACTCCTCTCATCACAACACGATCATCCTTCATCTTTTTCAAAAGCTCACCTCGAGTCTCGTAGGTGCAACTATGGTGATTGTAACAACCCGGAATTTTTTAGAGAAGAATAATAAATTTATTTAAATCATTTTAATTAATGAGTTAAAACGGTCTAATCAAGTCAAGGGTACTTTTGGGCATAAAAGTTGCATTTTGAAGATGATGGAATTACAACTTAAAACTAGTTTCATTGTGTTCGAAATATCGTTTACGTTTGAAAAACATAAAAGACTTCAAAGAATCGGAGAATGAAAGAAAGAAGATGGGTTGAGATGGAGGGGGCAAACTTGTAGCTAAAAGAGAGGGATGCCTATATAGATTTAATATATAAAATTAGGTCATCACTTTTTGTTAGATAATTGCAATAAAACTTAGTTTTTAATTTTCCTGATCTTTTGAATTGTGTATTAATCGGCGATTTTTTACTATTTATTCCTTGAGACCGACCTCGTTTGAAAGAAATGAAAAAAAAAACAGTACAAGAAAACGTCCAGTTTCCGACGGTTGGAGGCCGTTAGCGGCCATCAGAAGCCGTCAGAAACCAACGAAATAAGCCGTCGCAAGTAAACTCATCATCATACAGTTTTCCGACGACTTCCAACAGCTTCTGTTATAACTTTTCCAACGGCTACCAATAACGGACCTGACGGCTATAGACGCCCGTCGAAGACACGTGGACATTCAAGAAGGAGCAAAAAAATCGCCACCGGCCGTCGGAAAAACTGAAGCTTTTTCCACATTTTTTTTGCTGTGTTCTAGCCTACTATACACAATCAAAAAATGTAATATATTCACACATAAGCACATATCCAATTCAGATATTCAATATAATATCAAATCATACAAATCATATAAAGATATAAACTAAGCATAACTCACATAAAATTAAACCAACGCTCCGTTAACAAATGTACATACATGTCATTGTACAAAATATACATCATGGAACACCAACTCCTCACCATCAACTCACAAATGTCAAAATTACCATCACCAAATGTATTATCAAATAATATACACAACATTTCAAAGTATCCAACTCCACCAACTCAATGTATCATCAAAAATTACTAAACAATTACGCAAAACAAAAAACATACCTATCACTTCTTTCAAGCACCTTCAGAACCAGCTGAAGATGGAAAGCGGCCACCATACTGCTGCATATACTCAGCAATACGCTGGTCCAGCAGCTGTGTCATCTCAATGGTCTGCCAACGGTTCTGCTCCTCCAACCGCGCCACCCAAGCTCTCAACTCTTTGATCTCTGCTAGATCGATCTGAGCTCTGTTTTAGCTAGCTCTCCCCTGTCTACCTTGCAATACTTTTAATTTAGTTAAAGTTCAAGTACTTTAATCTTACTATCGAAGCTACACCATAATATTTTAATTGTTATATTTATAAACTTATTATTGAAACTAAAGCGATGTGAAGTTCTTTATAACTAAAAGATTACTAAATTATTATATCTTAATATATTATTCACAAAATCGTAATGCCTGTTCCATGAAGGTGGATCTGTGACTGACTCAAAAATGACATCTTCCTCGTCTGTAGTTAGCTGCTCTCGTCCAGTTTTCTCCAGGAGTTTCTATCGTTGTTCCATAAACCTTGTCTGCATGAACAAATAAAAATACATTTGAAATTAATAGCATGATATCTTAATTCATTATACTTCAAAATTTAAAACAATTATTAATAATATATAGACGAAAATATGCTTACATGGCTCGTTCGCGATTTATCGCCATGTCATGTATATGAAACAGTACTGTTTGGATTTACATGCTCGATGGCATGAGTATGGGTAAATACATCCATACACGATACGAGACCATGCGCATCGGCTTTCTGAAATTGATTATTATGTACTATTATTGTATATTCAAAATTATACAGCACAATAATTATTTACAGTTGACATTTAACAAATTTATCAACTCTTGGCGATATTGTTGGAACGATTTGGACCCTCCTCGATGAGTGGTACGATTTTTATTCATATTTGCAAAGTTTCTTTGCGACTCCGCCTATACGTTTAAATAGACAATATATTGTTTACTTATCAAATATTTTTTGATATTTACATATCAATTGAATAATTAATAAAAGATTAAAACACTTACATTCGCTTCGTCACTATCCCAATGCTGCAACCACCTTTTCCACACACTCGCTTCCATCCATTTCGGCTTCTCCCCTTTATGGTTCACAACCGACATAGAATCCCGGTAATTCTTCCTCATCTTTTATATCCAGTAGTATCGTACCAACTACAGGTCATCTGATTGTATGCCGATTGCGACCTGCATTTCATGATAAACAAATGACAAATAATTAAACAATATAAGGTGAACAATAAACAAGCGATAAAAAAATTAAGAATGAAAACAGAAGATTATACTTACAATGAAATCATACCATATGCACAGCATAAAGTGGGAAGGGATATTATCCCACTTGGGCCGATAAGTGGTTATCCTACTCTTGTACGAATCTCTCGAAAACTGATAGAACTACAGCTGATGGCTGTAGGTCAAACCCTCTGTGTTAAATATGATACAGATTATTATATCATATACAAAATATTTAAGATGCTGAATTTTTTTTATTACTTACCCCTCCGCTCTAGGTACCAGATATACAGCGGGACGTTGTGGCGGCTGCGATGAGCCGCTAAAACCGCCTCCCGATGAATGAGAATAGCTCCTCCTTCTGGATGACATGATATATGTCACAGATACATTATTTTATAAGAGAATAATAGGATAATAATGAAATATATTCTATAATAACGACATAAAGTACATAAAGTGCAAAATATACATAAAATACATAAATGACATAAAGCGCATAAAGTGCATAATAATGATATGTTGTTTCGCAGCTTGTACAATAATGTAAATCCGGCTTCGGTGATGTTTACTTTGACTTCGTTACAATGTAGTCAGTGGTTATTGATAGCCGAATGTCACTTTTACAACCATCCCAAAGTGGTTTCTTAGCAGCATCCAATAAATCTTAATTTTTTTTACTTATTTAGTTTTTCAACATTTACATCGTTGTCATCAACTTCAACTGTAGGGAACATTGATCGTGCCGCATCTTCAACCATATTTTTTATACGGTCCGTCATAATAATTTCATTTTTAGCAATCTCTAATTCAGACTCTGGAGGAGTTTGTGCTACAACTTCTCCATGACGATCCTAAACACAATACTCCTATACGAAACCCTTTTTGCACATATGAACTTTCACAATATTTAGTAACAAATACTTCAAATGTTTACACCTACTACATGAAGGACGAATTTCTATATCATTTACGTTATTACTTAAAGCGAATTCAACAAATATGTTTATACCATTATAAAAGTCTTCCTTTATTGAACCTCTCATTCCCCTTCTTTGATACATTCATCTCCTCCGATTAACAAAATAATCGATCATTTTTTTCTATTTAAAAGAATATATCACAAATTCAAAAATAAATATTGGCCATTTTATGAATTGGCATTTTATTTTTCAATGTAGTGACATATAATCTTATACTCATCAATTTTATCCCACTTAAGAATACAATATTGAAATATTGGTTTATGGTTTTATTTTTTGCTGGTCAGTCATCCAATTTTCCATTACAAACACAGTAAACACTTACATTTCGCACAGTATTTTGTTTTAAACGATTTAATAAAATTTTGACAGCACTTCCCCTTTGTTTCCTTCATTGTATACAAATGTGTGTACACAGAAAACAAAAAAGAAAGGTGATTTGTTACGAACTGTTTAAAATGAAATAATGTACGAAATGTAATTATTTATTGTGTTTATTACTTGTGCAATACATGGACAAATCCATCAAGTATCGTGCCAGATGAATATAAATGTTCGTTTTATGACAAAACGAATATTTATATAACAATCATGTACAACACTTGTCGGACGGGGCCAAAAACTCTCTAAGGTACGTAATAAAAAAGTAGTTTACACAAAATTGGAAGTTTTATAATTTTTCTTCTTATTTATTGTATAATATATTATTTTTTGTAAATGGTTGAAAATTTACTAATTTTATATATTTCAAAGAATTATTAATTTACCTCTTTATTTCGCGTATTTTCTCGAATAATGTTGCTTCAATATTGTTTCCATTTTCCAATGCATTCAATTTCTCTTTGAGACTCCTACATTCGTTTTTATGCAAGTCAAGATGTTTAGAAGCAATAGACATGATGATTCTAACTCCGACTGAAGTAGGATGTATCTATGTTTTCTGATAAGTAACTTGTTTCAAGTTCTATGGCTTTTAGTTTGAGGATAGAGAGAGAATATTCCAATTAACATAAATCAATGCTAGAAATAACACATATATAATGGTTTCACGTATACCCAAATTCAAAACTTGTACATACTTTTTACAATTTCACGCTAACAAATGAAATAGATATACCATGAGATACTATAAACCATTATTAGGCTATTAGAGACAGTTAGAATCACTAAATAACCCTAATTTATCAACTTACGAAAATGTAGGTTTAGGGAAAAAATTATATTTTTTCGCGAAAATAAGAGATAATACCTAAGATTGGAAGAAATAAAAAGTGATTAAGCAGACGTGGAGGATTCGAAAACTGGATTTTGGGGATTAGAAGCAAGAAATTGGGTTTTAGGGGTTTAACCCGTTTTTTGCGTATGTAGAAATGAGGAAGTAGGCCTCGGTTGAGATCTGTAATTCGCGAATTTGCGACGGCTTCCGACGGTCCGTCGAAAGCCGATGAAAAATGACCGTCGGCATTTCAACCTTCTCTAAATAGTGAAAGTTATTCATTTTCTTCTTTATTCCCACTATTTCCTCTTTCTTATTTGAGAAACATGCAGTTAACAAAAGCCCATCTTCTTCATCTCTTTCTCCCCATTGATTCTTGCATTATAAAATCTTCATTTGAATACACTTAAAACTCCTGAACAGAAACTTCTACAAATCTCCAAAATTTTCAACTTTGAGTCATAAGTTTGAAGCATCGTTGTGTAAATGTTGGGGAGTAGATAATAATTATCGATTGTACCATAGTCGTATGGAATTTTGCTTTCAAAATAGTGGTCACATCCATAACACAACTCTTATCACATGCTTTTCCATTGTTCATACCCATCACTTCCAACAATTTGAAAGCGAAATTAAATCCATCATTTATAGGTATTAAGGTATTTAGGTTTTGAAATAAAGAATGAATTGTCTTGAGTAATAGTGCATCTGGAGAAGAAAAGAAGAGACCGTGGGCAAAGTTGAATCAAATTTGGGAGTTTAAAAACATTAAAAAGACAACAAATATAGTGGGCTAATGCTATAACACATTCCAAAATGTCCCTCTACTTTCTTCTTTGAATCATTTTAGAGCTATGACAATGACTCCATATTGTTGAAAAGCTTGATAATACAAAGTGGTTTAAAAAATGACTTTGGTTGGTGAGATATGTTAGCCATGCAGACATAAGTTTGGATATTCTGTGCTGACAATTTTCTTTTGTTAAAATATATATTCATGATAAAAACAATTACTTTTGTGTAATGATCTTTTTTTCTAGAGTGATACTATTGACATCTAGAAAGTGCTCTTGGCTCCCAAAACTAAAGTCCACATTACAAATTTTGGTTCACTACTTTCTAACGCGGACTATTCTTTTATTTCAGGTAAATTGGACACAAAATATTCCAAAATACAAAATTTATCCCTCTTGTTTTCTAAACCAAATTCAACAATTTTCAAAACAGAACAAAAATTATATAACATATACAAAAAATCAAAAATAGAATAATAAATTATATTTTTCCAATCGTATTTAGGATGATGAAATTTTAAACAAACACTTATTGGATCGATTAAAAAATGGTTTGTGAAATCAACTTGCATACCTTTTGAAGCATTTTATTGGTCATCTTCTTCCACATTTTCACCATCAAACACTTTTACTCGAAATGGTAAGTGTATTCTCAATTTTATTATGATCGGCATCTTCCAACCAATAACCAAAAAATGAAAGAAAATACAAAATAAAACGTTGACATAAACGTTATATGATAAAACATTACAATTCAACAACTTACATTGAGATTTTCACTTACTACATCATCAAACTTTCTATCCTTCAAATTTATGTTAACAACAGGATCATTAAATCCATCCTAAAATAACAATAAAAATGATAAACAACAAATCTAATATTGCTATGTAGAAAATATAGACATTAAGAAATAACAGGTAAACTGACATCTTTATGTTCTCTTTTTCCTAACAAGGTACTCACTTAGGTTAGGGGGGCTGCAAGGTTTAATAAGGCATATTATGGAAGTGTACGAGCTCTATTTTGTTAATAAAGTGCCTTTTTCCAAAAATAGACATCTTTGTGTTCATTGAAGTTAGGATCATCCACTAAATATTCAATTATCTTCATCTATTAGACAAAAGAAAAGATATTTTTGGATTTAGAGTTTGAATTTTTTCATGATTTTTTGAGATAGTATATATAGGTTTTTCTAAGGGAGACGAAGAGGATGGTTGTTTAGGGTTGAATGAGAAAATAGATTTGATGGCCATAAGCATATAAAAAAAATTGATGGATAATAAATTTTTGGTAACTCTATTAACACCCACGTAACTTCCTTACACCCCCCCCCCCCCCCCGTTATTTCATATAAATCACTCAGACCCTAGTTATTTCTCTTCTCACCCCTCATATTCCAATTATGCCCTTCTTATCCTCATCTCCCTCGTGACTTAAGCCAATCATATTACCCCTTTCTTCCTTTGTTGTAGAAATCCATTTAATTTCATTTGTATTTATCTATGAAAGGAGTTCTGAAATTTTAATTTACATTTTGATTCGTATGCTGAAATGATTTACTTAAAAAAATTCCATCATACATAGAGGTTGGTCAGTCTAGAAGCAACTACAAGCTAGTGTATAATCTGTGAACCAGTTAATGAAGGAGTTACTCTATCAGAATGATTGTCTTCTTCTATAATTTCTTAAATGGCTAAATGGATAGCCTATAGAAAAAATGAAATAGAAGAACTAGTTCTTCTTCCATTGATTTACTAGGTGATAATCCATATGTTATGATAAATAAAGATTGAAAAAGGCTAAGTTTTTCATATTTATTTCTTAGTTTCTAACTAGGGCACCGATGGAAATAATTAGGGTGCTAATAGAACTAGTCTAAAATTTTAATGGGAGCCAAAACCATTTTTCTAGACGCCATTAGCAGCATATTTTTTCTATAGTCTTAAGTAACTAGAAAATGTTTTATTGTTGGAATAAAGATAGATATAGAATTATATGTTCTATAAACTTATATTTCTTTAATTATAGATTTTTCATTTAATGTTGGATAGTAAGATTTTATTAATTTATATATAAACTATTAATTTAAAAATAAGCATTTAAGGAAAGTTAATAGCAAGAGAGATGAGGTAATTATATGTGTAACGAAATAAATAACTGCTTTTCAAAAAGTATTAATTATTGTATTAATACGTTGAGAAGCCTGACCAGTAGCATTTGTTGTTAGTTTAGAATGATGTATTTTACTTTTTTGTAAAACTTAAATCTAAATAAATGATTTAATCATTGATTATTTTATAATCAACATAAAAAAGAAAACTTTTGTAATGAATAACCTTATTTTTTTAATATTTTATATATTAGGTGGATAATATAAAATATCTACTTATCTTTTAAATTTCATGGTCAAATCATTTTATAATAAAGTTTGATAAATTTACTGATTAAGGCTATTTATGTTTTTTTCCTTCTCTCTAGGAGTTACGACAACATTTATAGATCAGAAAGACATGCAAATATATGTGTCTAAATGGATCGACTTACAACTGAATTTATATGAATTACCTTTACTATATTAAGAGTTGAAAAGAAAATGACAATCATCTATTTATTATATGAAATTAACCTATAAGTTGGGATTTACTTACAGATGTACAAATGGGTAAATAACGTAATAAGCATATGGTAAAAAAAATAATTTACTTTAATTATTTTCATTAAGAATTTTATGAGCATTAAAAGCATGGTACTGAATTTTTAAATCATATAATTAATTTATGACTTATTTGTGGAAGTAAATTAAAATCATTAAATGCTTTATTTAATGTTTGCATGTTTGAATGACAAATCATTATATATAAATTATAAAACTAAATAAAGTGACACTTTATGTTTATCGGTTTATGGAGTTATATTAATTATTATGTTATGAAAAGAATATAAATTTATTGATTTTTAAATATAAAGATTATGAGTTTTTATAATATCAAAGTTATTACAAGTCCATTTAGATGATGATTACCATGGATTTTGATGCTAGCTAACAGGATATTTGTGTATAAAGTTTTATAGTGGAAAAGATGTCAAATATTTCAGGATTTTATATTAAGTCAATTATGAGAATGAAGAAATTATAGATATTTAATTTTTATATTAATAATGAAAATTTTCAACCAAAATAAGAAAGAATGTTGTCATCTCAAAGGCATTAGTACATTTCAGAATCTGATTATTATTCAGTACTAAACTCATCCATATTTGTTATGCATTTGTACTACAATATAATTTAAAATGAAATAAATTCCAAAAGGATTTGAAACACTCACTTTGTTGACATGGCTGAATTTATTGAAGGTGAAGAAAATAATTTGTATTATAACATAGCGATGGTACAATGTGTACAAAACTTTTACAGTAGTAAATTATAGGATGAGTTTGTCTTTAAAATAAAATAAAATGATGGACACGAGAAATATGGTGACACATATTTGTGAATCATATTCACAAATCAAAGTGAACAAGTAATTGTTTGAGTATTCCATAAAGTATATCAAACTGGGATATTAATACTTCTAAATAGCTAAGTTCATGTAACTTTGAATATGAAAAACAATTGTTATTTTAGTCTATATGCGAGCATGAGGAAAATTTCATGTTGGGGAAATATTTATTTGGATTACCAATACAAAGATTATAAATACGATAAAAATAATCAATTTTTTATATATGTATGAGGCTAGTATTTTAATTATAAGAATAGAAATATTCACATTGAATATATTGCTAATTTATGTGTTGTAGATTTATATGCATTCCCTCTCTCTATGTACTTGGTTACAAAACCCTATGTTTGACGTGTCGCATTGTATAAATGCATACTTTATGAGTTTATGTATGTAGATAGAAGAATGATATGCGTTTGAATTGAGTATTAGATTAATTCATGTTATTTTAATTTGATCAGTGTACGATACATGTAAAAATAATAACCAATGATATAAAACTGGATATACCAATCTTTGCAAATTTTATTATACGTGAAGAAAACTAATTTGTTATGTTGTTTTATATTCAATATGGTTTCTCGAAAGAACTATTTTTGGATTATGAAATGATGTCCATCCGAACTATAATTTTTTAAAGTATGTGGTATATAGTTAAAGTGGGTCAACCTTAGTTAAAAAAAATAACAATGGATATTAGATATTTTATTGTGAGTTTATTCTTGTCCTTCTAATATGTTACAACTTATTTACAAGACGATAATGTGAGAAAAATAATTTTTTTTAATTTGATCTCACAACGTCGAGGAAATCATGTAAAGATTTGATTGTTTGGTGTGGCATCCTTGTCATCTGCTTGATTGTGGTATATATAAGAATAAACAACATAAGTGGCCAAAAAATGAATGTTGTATAACTGGAGGAAGCGACATGTTTTTTTATTGATTTATTAAACATACTGTTACTTATGATGTAAAGAGATACATTCATAATCTTATCGATGAACATTGAAATTTCTATTAGAGTGTATAATGGAAAGCGAAGATGTATACATCTATTTCATACCTAAAGAAATTAAGAAATTAGCTAAAATAATGATCTCATCAAAATGAATAAGGTTAAAGAGAACTTCATGGATCCGCTTTCTAAATGATTTTCAAAGGAAATTTGTCCTTGAATCTTCAAAAGGAACGGGCCTCAAGCCCAGAGTATATAAAAGTTTGATATGAGTTTGAGCTTATTTGTATTTATGTAATTCATAACCCAGCTTTTGTAGTGCTTTTGAGATGCACTTGATGGATTCTACCATTTGATATGATTTTGAGCTTATTGTATTTTGTATAATCCATAACTAGTTTTTGTTGATCTTTTGAGACGCATTTAATGGATCTTTCTATTTGATATGAGTTTTAGCTTCTTTGTTTTTATATAATCCATAACCAGTTTTTGGTGGTGTTTTTGAGATGCACTTGATGGATTCTACCATTTGATATGATTTTGAGCTTCTTTGCTTTTGTATAATCCATAATTAGTTTTCGTTGATGCTTTTAAGATGCACTTAATGGATCCTTCTATATGAGTTTTAGCTTTTTTGTTTTTATATAATCCATATCTAATTTTTAGTGGTGTTTTTTAGATAATCTCAATGGATTCTTTCATGTTGATATGAGACTTAGCTTCCTTAGTAGATGTTGCCAAAGAGGGTGGCGATGCCATACGTAAAAAGGAAGAGACTCATAGAATGGTAAAGGCAAATAGAGCTTTTGCATATTTTCATTAATCCATGAACATGACCTATATAAACACATAGATCCATGGATCCATATACCTCGTTTGGAAAATTATCAATCAAAAAAGAAAGAATTGAAATTGATTGATATCTTTATCGAAATAAACAAAAAAAAAGATGAAACACAAATCATGGACCAACTAAACCTTCATGGATTGGATTTCATTTGACTGTCTATGGCTCTATTATGTACGCTCGGAGTAGAAGTTTTGTATATATGTATTACCATGTTATTTAGTATTTTTCCTTAAGTTCTTTTCTCTATAGGAGGTGGAGTAGAATAACCCGGTTGAAGCGTAATGATCATACGTCTCAACGCATTGTATGCCCCATGATAGGTCCTATTCTTCTACCCATTTTAGGAGTTGATGACTATTCATAGCTATTACCTTGACAAAAAAGAAGAGTTCGACCCTATATAATCCATCACTAATTTTTGGTAGTGCTTTTGAGATGCACTTGATGGGTTTTATTTTTTGATATGAGTTTAAGTTTTAATACTTTTATATAATTCATAACTATTTTTTAGTGGTGCTTTTGAAATGCACTTGATGGATTCTTCTATTTGATATGAGTTTGAGTTTCTTTGTTTTTACATAAATCCACAACCAATTTTTGGTGGTTTTTTCATGATGCACTTAATGGATTGTAATATCTAGTATGAGTTTGAGCTTCTTTGTTTTTATATATTTCATGGCCCTTTTTGGTGGTGCATTTGAGACACACTTGATGGATATAATGATTTATTTTAGCTTGATCAATATTTACTCTTTTCAAATCCACAATCAGCATTGGTGGTGCTTTTAAGACGTACTTGATGAGTTTCAATGATTTATTTGAGGTTATACAATTACTCATATATAACACATAGCAAGTACTGATGATGCTTTTGAGACGCACTTGATGAATTATAAGGTTGAGACTTTTACTATTAATGAGTCCATAGCTATAAATAGCGGTGGTGGTATGGAGCACTTGGTGGACCCGCCTACTTGGGAGTGTAGGTGAACCGCCTTCTATGAGAGATTTAACCTCTCTTGAGCAATCATGAGTTTCTAAGGTTAGCACATGGCCATTAAAAGTGCATATATATTGTGGAGTTTGTAGAAATTGAAAATCTAATATGTGTTGCGAGATCGAAATCTTTGTAGTTTAAGAAGAAATTTAGTACTTAGATTATGTTTTTAACTCACTTCTTTATGTATTAATTCAATCAAAAAACATTGGAACTTATGTATAAAATTTTCCTTTGTCTGAATGTTTTTCTTTGAGTTTTTTTGTAGTTAATGACGGATTGTTGGATAACTACAATCAATTTAGTCTTTTAATTTGCCTAACCTTTTGTATTTTGCATTAATGGTCGACCGTTACTATTTGTTAATATTTATCCATTATGACTAATACATTTGAGGGAAAGGAAAATGTTATTCGTTTTCTCCATCGTTTCCATTATTTTCTCTTTCTTGTTTGAGAAACATACAGTAAACATAAGTCCATATACTTCATCTCTTTCTCGCCGCTCATTCTTCCATATCATTCGAATATACCTAATGCTCTTGGACAGAGACTTCTACAAGTCTCTAAATTCTTCAACTTCGAGCGTACAAGTTTGAAGATATATTATGTTAACCTGGGGAGGAGATGATAATTATCAATTGCATAATAGTCGTACCTGTTGGAACTGGGCTAGTGTGCAGCGAAGTAATTAGGTAAATTTAAAAAAAATTCCATTATCGGATCTTCAATGGGCCTATATAGTATAAATCATTTATAACATTTATAAATTTTCTTTTAAATAAAATCACTATTTTATTTGAATTTTGTAAATGAAATTTACTGTGCATAATTTGTATTAAATTTCATATTCATATATATGTACCATATACACATAAGTGTGTGTGTGTTTGAACGTTCAACTGGATAATGCATACGTGATTTGACAAGCCCATGTATAGATGCTGGGATTTATACTGCAACAGACATGTTAGGTCATCATGTATACTAATGTATTGTCCAAATATACATAAATGTGCATCACATTATTGTGTACACACATGTATGTATGTATGTATAAAGTTAATTATGTATTTTTTTTAAATATTAGTTATAAATTATTTATATAAATCATTTATGAGATATATGTGTGTATATATATAATATAACTAAATTTAGAAATTATTTTAAATATTAATTTGTATAATAATTTAAAAACCCTTTATCATCTTTATCGTTTATTATGTAAACCAAAATGATTTTTTATACATTGAATTATAATATATATAGCCGTATAGCTAGTTATTTACTATATGTGTTATATATTTTTGTCTTAAATACATATTCACTACTCCTCACGGCTAAGAATTTTTTATTTTATTTTCAATTTAAATAATTTTAGATAAAATATACAATTAAAATTAAAATTAAAATCAATATGTATTAAATGATAAAAATAGTTTAATAATATTTCTAGATTTAAAAAGTATATGTAATATAAAATTTTATAGAAAATTATATTATGTATGAATGTATTATAAAATTATTTTGTTTGTTTAACTAATTTTTAATCAGATAAAAATATATGTATGTATAAAATAACTTTTTACTTCTGAAAAGTTGTAGGCATGTTTAATTATTATTTTTAAGAATTTTTGAATACATATATCATATGAATTAATATTTATTATTGGGTTTAATTAATAAATATATAATAATAGTATTTTAAATTAAAAAATGAAAAATTATCATTAGGCCATGAGATATATGAATGCTTTAATATGAATTTTATTTATGCATCACAAATATATATATATATATATATATATATATATATATATAACCATCGACATATGACAATACAATAATATATTTACTGTGCATAATTTGTATTAAATTTCATATTCATACATATGTACCATATACACATAAGTGTGTGTGTGTGTGAACGTTCAACTGGATAATGCATACGTGATTTGACAAGCCCATGTATAGATGCTGGGATTTATACTGCAACAGACATGTTAGGTCATCATGTATACTAATGTATTGTCCAAATATACATAAATGTGCATCACATTATTGTGTACACACATGTATGTATGTATGTATGTATAAAGTTAATTATGTATTTTTTTTTAAATATTAGTTATAAATTATTTATATAAATCATTTATGAGATATATGTGTGTGTATATATAATATAACTAAATTTAGAAATTATTTTAAATATTAATTTGTATAATAATTTAAAAACCCTTTATCATCTTTATCGTTTATTATGTAAACAAAAATGATTTTTTATACATTGAATTATAATATATATAGCCGTATAGCTAGTTATTTACTATATGTGTTATATATTTTTATCTTAAATACATATTCACTACTCCTCACGGCTAAGAATTTTTTATTTTATTTTCAATTTAAATAATTTTAGATAAAATATACAATTAAAATTAAAATTAAAATCAATATGTATTAAATGATAAAAATAGTTTAATAATATTTCTAGATTTAAAAAGTATATGTAATATAAAATTTTATAGAAAATTATATTATGTATGAATGTATTATAAAATTATTTTGTTTGTTTAACTAATTTTTAATCAGATAAAAATATATGTATGTATAAAATAACTTTTTACTTCTGAAAAGTTGTAGGCATGTTTAATTATTATTTTTAAGAATTTTTGAATACATATATCATATGAATTAATATTTATTATTGGGTTTAATTAATAAACATATAATAATAGTATTTTAAATTAAAAAATGAAAAATTATCATTAGGCCATGAGATATATGAATGCTTTAATATGAATTTTATTTATGCATCACAAATATATATATATATATATATATATATATATATATATATAACCATCGACATATGACAATACAATAATATATCGATTCGTGATAAGGTTTGCTTAGCTAACGTATGAATAATTGATTACTAAGCAATTAAACATATTAATAAATTAGAATCATACCTCTTGCCTATGCCTACACATCTCACTTTGAAATGATGAAAGGGCTCCTTGAATCGAATTCCAAGTTCTAGAGTTGTTGCCTCTCGAACAACTTTACCACCAACGATCGAATCGAAGAGTTTTGAAGTGATTTGTGCTTGGATATTTTGGGGTTTGTTATGTGGTATTTCAAGTCGAAATTTTTAGATAGAAGGAGCAAAAGTGTTAAAAGAAAAAGTGTAAAAATGGCATATAAATAAGAGGTCAAATAAAGAGAAAAGTGAATCACATCTTTATCTCTCTCTTACCAATTCCACTCTTTTAAACCATTCAAAAGCCTTCGTCTTTAGCCAACATTTGGTCGACTTAACCAAGCTATTTTTGGTCGAAGTACACATGCCTCATATGGTCCCCAGAATCAGTCCAAGCCCAAAATACGTCTATTGTATATAAATCCAAACTTAAACGTGTACTGATATCGTATATCGATCAATATATTTATAACTATTATAATACACTATTTAACATTGTTCAACACATCAAATACATATTTTATAATTAGTATTTCATTAATATTAACTTATTTATAGCAATTACAAATTAATTAAATCATGTGATAAAAGGAGTATTCATCATTTCGGTTGTATGACTCTTAGATGTAAATTTGGTCAGCGATTAATATCGAACAATTTGAATATAATCGTTCACAGGTCACTTAGCGGGTGCAGTGACTTTATGGCTAAATTTAACGCTTACTCGGTTTTGGTAAAATCCAATTTTACTTTATAAAGTATTACCCAGTAATGACAATTACTTACACTAATTCTCTCTGGTGTTATTTTGATCTTATGGAATTAAGTAATGGTCGAAATTCCAATATCATTCATATTCAACATCCAAACACAAATTCCTTGGTTTAATAATAATTATTATTATTAACCAAACAACTCTGCCTAGGGATTTTTACTTTGAGTTTAGTTAAGTTGATCGTGATACCAACCCTAGATAACTAAGGAGACGATTCTGACCTTGGATAGTTTTTCACTTCCAATACTTCCACTCGACCTAGCTACAGTCATTCGATGGATGTTGTTCTATCATTTGAATATAATCAAAGCGGAGCCTTTGTATTGAAGATTGACAGTACTATCTAGTCAAGAGAAGTGTGTAAATTAGTCATACTGATATTTTCCATTTGAACTTAGTTATATTAACAAACATAAAACTATAAGTGGGCCATTCCATAGTTATCTAATAACTATCAGTATGTAATCCCTTTATGCCCTTAGCAATCTGGGTAATACATTTCCCAACATTTGAAGAGTGTTATGTATTCTAGTCTCGACGGATGCATCGATATCCATTCTCAATGCATCTTGACTAGGAAAATTTAAAATGACGTGTTTATTATATTATGATACAATACTCATGATTATAAATATTTATAATTACTATCACAAATAGACCATTTATGGATTTTTTGTTAAATATATTTTGATTAATTATTTATTTATTCATAACACAAGTACAACAAATATATAATAGAAAGAAAAACACCTTTATTCGAATGAGAATTGAATACATTGTTAATTATTTTACAATAAATTATAGAATTACTTTTAACTCATACCTCTTACTTTATCAATCTTCTACTTGCACTTAGCACCAATTATGGAATCAGTGATGACCTCCCTACACACTAATGCTAATACAACCAAATAGTGAGCTGTTGGAGCATCCGGCTAATGTAGGACAATTGTCAAAGGAAAGAAATAGAAGGAAGGAAGAGGAATAGAAAAACAGAATAGAAGAGAAGAAAATGAAAGAAAATATCACAAAGTCACATAACCTATCGTATGTCTCACAATATATCAGATAAAATATAATAGTCATCACAGATATAAAATAGGCAAGACAGTAATGACTACATGTACCACATAATCTGAGTACATCGGCTCATATAGTTATATAAAATAGTAATAGAGTTTATACAACTGATAAATAAACTCAACCGATAAATTATCTCTAATGATAGCAAGCTAACACTATCGAGGCTCCATAGTGTCACACAATGGAATAAACAATAATAAGTCCAAAATATAAGTATTAGAAAGCGTCACCTCCTTCTAGTCCATCTACATGCTCCAAATTCTATTTACACTTGCTATCTAGTCTACTCATTCAAGAGTATCCAAGATAATAAAAAGCAAAGCATGAAACTCAAGTAAAACAACACTTTGGTGTATACGATAAATAATCTCAAAACTCTATAAAAGTCGGTAGTATATGGAAAAGAGGGTAAACAGAATCATACTTGATATGTCTCTACATGCATAGAGTTAGCACATAAGAAGGGATATATGCTACTCTATATCATAGTCATCATGGGTGTAATATACATGTCATGACCCGTTTTTTCGTATCCTTTGAATCGACAATAAACCACACACGTCCAACTAAAATTGCATGAAAAGATGGAACATGAAGGGTAATAAAGAAAATAAGACAGAATATAATCTCACACGAATGGAATAATATATAATATCGAACAAAAATCTTTGCAGTAGAAAAAATTAAAATACAATATCAGAGTCTAACCTAGACTCAGTCTGGACAGTTATAAGTATTTGTCCTTACAATTGCTGACAAACATTAAACTAAAAAAATAAATAGAAGCGGATAATAGAATATGTCCTACATAGATGAACATCTCCAGCTCTCCTCTAGAAACTCCAACCGTCTTCAACTAAACCTGAAACAAATCGGGTTTGACTCAAGTATTGAAAAGACCTAGATCAGGCTTGATAAACCAGTGTGAGAAAACTCAATAACAAATAACAGTGTCGTATATCGGCTTTAAAATAAAATCCTTTGAAAAGAAAGAGTATCTCATAAGACCACACCCACACATAAACATGGACGAGTTTTTACCTTATGATAACTTAAAAACACTTTTATATATCAAAACATTTGATATTATTTCTAATGACATTCCTTTGAAAACATATGCAAATAAACTTATTAATCTTAGTCGAAAATTCTTACATTGATTAAATTCCAGCATGATAGGTCTACAATCAAGTCCGTAGGTAATTATTGGAGAATGGATTCCCATACAAATGACTAGGTGAAGGGACCACCTTCCAACAGTACATCTCTAGAGGAATTCACCAAGGACGATCACAAAGGATCCTCTACCAACACAAGACCATTCTATCTCTTTAACTAGACAGTACCGAATATATCGTCCCTCGGTCGTTACCGACCTTTAACCAAGCGCTAGTTTTCCATACACGACATTAATTTACATCCCGAACGTCATAACAGGAAGAAATATATCTAGAAGGGGATAATCATACCCTAATTGGGAATGTCCTACTTAGCCTTGCCACATCTAACCCTATTTCGGTCATTTCCGGTTGATGAGGCTCGAGGCAACGATTACCTTTTCATATAACACATTTTCTTTCACTTTGAATGCCACACTGCCAACACTATCTGACTCCCATAAACATACAACCTCTGAGCTCGTATGTCTCAAAGAAGGGTGTTAAGCTAAGAGAAGTTGTCTTCTCCGCTACTAAGTAGATGTACATTTGTAAAAGTCAAACGTTATGTCTCTTAAATGCAATGTCAGACATTCTTCCATACAAGTTTGTTCTGGGACTGAACGAAATCAAAGGCACTCTTCTACTACCACTAGTAACGAGTAACCCTTGCAATCCGAAAAAATCTCCACAACAAGGAGACCACTGCTATAAATCATAACTCTATAATGGGAGTGACCCAGAGCATGCCAATAAGCAGTCCTCACGCTATGAAGATCCACGGTCTTCAATAGTCATCATTTCAACATGTCTTCACTTTCTAACGTATACATTGGTTCGAAGTATTTTTCGGATAGAAATCATCCAAATCCGACCCCGATTCCTTCGAAGCCAATCATCGCTTTAAAAGATGTTAAGTTCATATATGTATATCAATCATCAATCAATTACTTCATCTTTTATTTAAATCAAATATCTTTCTTAGATATATTCTTTTCAATTATTCCATTTTCTTTTCAAATGTATATGGAATCATTAAGCCTCGTTTATCAAATCATTTGGTTTATTTAGACCTTTTTTAAATCCTGGAATAATTCCTAATCATGTTCTCTTTTACCTAGGAAATTTTTTCCAAATCATTCTTTTAATCTTAATCGAAGATTTTTTATATTCAATTTATAACTTTTAACTTAGGGAAAACATTTTCAAATTATTCATTAAATCTTTATCAATGGTTTTTTTATATTCAAGTTATAACTTTTAGCTAAAGGAAACTATTTCTAAATCATTCATTAAATCTTTATCAAAGATTTCTTTCTTAACTTCAAATCATATTCTTGCAAATAAATGATTTTCATAACAGAGACTACTGCCACCTTAGATATGGTAAATTTCACCTCTAGGGATCAATGGCAAGCAATCCATTATGAAGATCTTTGTCATCAATGATCATTGTCTTCAATATGTTTTATTCTGAAAATTAGTTTAAAGGGATTTTCGGATAGGAATCATATAGATTCGATCTCGGTTTTTTGGATAGGAATCACCCAAATCCGATTCAGGTTCCTTCATACCAATCATTAAATAAAATATGTTAAGTGGTTAATTAACGTTCTAAGAATTTGTTTCTTTCCTTTTATTTTGGAAAAACTTAAATACGATCTTTTAGAGCATCTGGGCTTTCCTTTCAATCTATTCCACCCCTCTCTAAAAAGAGAAAACATAGGCTACGTAAGTTCAGATCACTGGTTACTCCATCTCTAACCTTTGTTAAACACTTGTTTTATCTTCCTAAATCTCACAGGTGGGACAAATGTACTAGTCATTTCCGCATATTCAATTACTAGCTTTATTTTGAAATTGATTATAAGATTCCAATTTATCTTTTAAACTCTTAATTTTCCTTTTAAAAACATTCATAATTGATTCGAGGAAATATCATTACGTTTAAACTCAAATTCAAAGGGTTATAAAATTCGTAGCATAAAAGTGCTGCGGAAAGGGCTATTTAAATTTATTTGATTTAAACAACTTTTTAGTATTTGAAAATTCATACTTTCCATTTCAATTCTCTTTTAAACCATTTTAGTAGATTTATCAAATCCATTTCATATTTTTAATCTTTTAAAAATATCATTTTTAAATAAATTCCTTTTTGGATTCCGAACTGCAAAACCACGATGTTTTTAGAAAATTGTTTTGGACATATTTCAAAATCTACTTGATGAAATCTTGATTTTCTTTCTTTATTGGAATACTACTATCAATATGGACTAAAGAATTTTTATTTCGAAGAAATCCAAGTTATAAATCATTCTCTACATTAGTTTGAAGTTACGGGTCAAAATTTACGAATTGCTGCTACGCGACGAGCTCTATTTTGACCAATTTTGTGAATTGATTCGAAACTTGTCCGAAACACTTAAAATTCGCTTTAAACCATATTTAAACTATTTTAACTCATTTATAACAATATTTTCATCATTACAAACTTATTTTTTCTTTCATTTCGTATTATAATATTGTATTATTATAATATCATTTTCAATCTTTTTAGATAATTTGAAATTATTAATAGGCTAAATAATTTCCATACACATATTTATATGGATTTAATTTCCATTGAATTAACGATACTTACTAACTATTTCTCTTATCATTTATCAAACCAAATTATCATCCATATCAAAGACATATAATCAACCATAATATCAACCAAGTTATCATCCGATAAACCATCTCATATATACCAAACTTTTTATGTAATTAACTTGATATATTTTTATAAATTAATAACTTTAAAATATGAGCACTCACCTTTAGCCAAAGATTAACTTCCTACCAACATTCTTTTTTTAAACAACACTTCATTAAATCATCTTAACTTATCAAACCATCGTCTAAACAACTCCACCTCACTTCCTAGTGTTCGGCCATCACTTTACTTCCATTTGTTATCGACCACAAGTCTTTCCTTCTTCTTTGCTCTTGGCCAAACATTCCAACAAAATCAGTAAGCTCAACCTTCCATTGGTCCTCCCCTTCCTCCATTATTTCTTCACTTCTTAGATGCTAAACCATGTTTTGGTGATATTCTAAGATATATGGCAAAGTTTGGTGGTGTTTTGATTTTATTTGATATGGTTTTGAAAATGTTAGTAAGGAAATGGAAGAGAGGAAGCCATTAGAGAGTGGAAGAAAAGATTGAAAAAAGAAGAAGAAGTGAAAAAAAGTGAGAAAGTGGATGCTTATTTATAGAAAAAGTTTTGGATTAAAATAATATTTTGTAAAAAGACCAAAATACCCTTCACTAACTTTTTAAATAACCTTATTTTTTCAACACTTAACATCAAATTTCAAATCATTACTTTATGTCATTTTCACTTAAGTATTAAGTAAAAAATATAATAATTATTTTTATCCTTTTGTGCTTACTTTTCTTAATTATATTCTAGAATTTTCTAAGTATGTTTAATAAAAGTAAACTTGATTAATTAATTAATTAATACTTATACTATTTGAATATATGTTCCTGTATAAGAAAATACAGGTGCGACGACGTGGCGACAAATTTTAATCCACAAAACATTGATTTTCGACAAAATGTTTTAAGGTCATATTTTGACATTTTAATTAAACTATTTATTTATGTAAAACAAATTTAAAAATAAATTTGTATAATTTTATTTAAAAATATAAACACTCATAAATAAATTAAAATAATTTATTTAACCATTGAAACTTACTTTTCTGAAATCAACATTTTGTCACATTTGTCGATATAAGCAAATGTTACTATTTTCATGTATATTTCTATTTCCAAATCCTATCTAATATTATTTAAATCATAAAACTTTTTATATTTTATATTTAAAATCACTCTAAATATTATATTTTAAAGTGGTCAAATCTTGGGTCGTTACAATACGTCAGTGTACTAAGGGTGTCTAGATATCACCATCGGTAATATCTACATCGTATGACATCCCTAAGGTGATTAACAATTAAACAAACATATCATACATCCTAACATTCACTTACTTAGTGCACTAGATATATGGGTCTTATATGACTCCATCACTAGGTTGAGGACTACTCAACATCCCAGTTTCTCAATACTCAAATCCATGCCACTCAGTAGACTAGGAACTAGACTACCCATTTGATAGTCTAGGGTATGATAGATCTAAACATCATGCGATCCAAGGGCTATCATCATCCAAGTGAGCATCCTCACATACCCCTACTTTATAAGTACACATCGAAACACTATGAATATCAATGATCCCTTTCCATACGTCACCCATAACAGAGCTCATCTACAAACTGTTTCTACGACTCCCGTCTAAAGTCATCGTGGTTGGGAATACTCTAGACAATCATCATAAGTCATAGAGTGTCATCATGCATCACGTTTCCTCCCTCTAACAGTCCCCTTAATACAACTCATAGTCTGCTACTTTGTGTCTTGAAATATAGCTATCCATCATCAAAGCTGTCACTTTCCATCATGGAATAACCATGTCGAACCATGAAGTCATCACGTCGAAGTGTCACATCCTCGCCTCAGCGCCAAAACTTCTTATCGAAGAGTCATAGCATCAAATAAAATGTCAAATGAACAAACAAACAAATTATCACATTATGCTCTTTGAAGCCACCCTATCACCCACGTCAAGATTGGCCAAATTGAGCATCATCAATAGTGGTAAATATCGACTACCCTAGAGTAGATAATGATCATTTTGGTTGTGTGCTTAACCAAAAATGGTTAAGTAAAAACCAAATGAAAATGTCCAGCATCCATTATGAAATCTGAATCACGTCCTCAAGTCCATCTTTTGTGTTTAGATTTATCGGCATACATGAAACTCTGTGCGTGAAATTCTATTTTATGGGATATTTTCTAATCTTATATCGCCTTTGAATGACATTTTCAACCAACTAACAAACAAGTAGACATGCAACCAACAAGTCTGTAAATATCTATAGTAGCCCACGTGCATTTATAATAACACAATACAATACAGGCAAGCAAGCAATGTGAGGTAAATATTATCAATAGCCTAAATCTATCAATATCATCAAAATAACGCGTCAGTAGAAAAAAATGTGAGATTTAATTTAAAATCATTTTAATTTTTTTATAAAATAAGATATAGGTTTTAGTATTTTAGAATCACATTTTAAAGTTACAAATCATTTCAAAACATCGTTTAATACCATAGTAAAAGTCATAATATGATGAGAGACAATATCACTCACCTTAACAAAATTTAACTAAACCATTGCTAAGTCATAGAACTCTCTATAATGAGCACAATGCAAAAAATGACGTCCAAAACAGACCTCGTATGCAAAAGATATGGCATTTATAAGATACCGTGTTATTTAAATAAAAAATTAACTTAACTAAACAATTAGTTAGATTAATTACCTTCGTTAATCTATCTTCCCCAAATGCACAAAATAGCCTATACATGTATGCTACAATGAACCCAACATTCAAACTTTGACTTCTCCCAATTTACCCAACTATTCTCAACGCCGTTTTCGCCATGCATCCCTTTTCACAAACTCTTCACCATAGTGCAAAAAATGAGAAGCTTGGCTACCTCTTAGGAGTTGCGACCTGTAGGTCGCATGCGATAAGGAAAAGTTGCATCTTGCTCCTCTCGACCAGATCTGATAAGCTTTGACAAGTAGGTGCGATTCACAAAGAGAATTTCAATGGTGATCTTCTATTCACCTATCGTCACTTCATTCTTCGGTGAAATCAAACCTTAGTCACGGCCATGGAAGGGCCGATCTTGCCAAATACCACCCTATCAAATTCCGCCATAGACAAAGTGAAGACCTCTTCGATACGAGCTCAATGAAACTTATTTCGTGATTTTTAATTAAGCAGATTGCTCGTTATTAATTTTTGAGGATGAAAAGAAGAGGCAGCCATTTAATTTGCTACAGGAATGGAATAGTAACTAGTTATTGGAGAGAAATATATAGGTAATTTATTTAATAATATTATACTTATTTGAAATCTCAAACAAAATGATCATGCGTTTCGTGCTCACATGATCAAATGGTGTGTCCGATCGCAATGAAACTCATTTGCATACATCATCTCATTTTTTGGTCCCGATGGTGTAAATTTCATCGCCATTCGAGATTACGCTCTAAGATGATAATTTCACGCTTTTAGAGATCGTTTCAACCATTGAATATTCTAATCTCCAAATATAGTGATCATTATACTTATTTTAATTCGCAACATCGATACGAATTCAATGGAAGTAGTTTCGATTCGATTGTATGTGAAAAATCTTATTTTTCGGACCATTATTTAATAAAAGGTTCAACATTTAAATCAATTGATTTAAATTTTGATCGTTAAAAATAGGAATCATTGAAGAATCTCAATCTTATTCCTTCGATTAGCTTCTCAAACGCCGACTGAGCCAGCCCCTTTGTGAATGGATCTTCCATTTTATCCCTATATCTACCCTTTTATCATAACCTCATTCTTCTCGACAAATTCTTTACTAAGAAGCTTCCAAAGTTTATGACGTGACTTCTTATATACTCTGGGATCATTTGCGATCTGAGTCATCACATTGTTGTCGCAGAACAATGTCATAGGATTCTCGGTATCAGGAAAAATTTCGGATCTCACTTAAAAACTTATGCATCTGTATTGCCTCTTAGCTACTTCGTTGAGGGGGATGTACTCGGCCTCCATCATCAAATCAACCAATATCACTTGTTTGGAATTTGCAACTGATGGCTCCGCCGTCAAAACATAAAGACATAATCAGACACTAATTTACTATCATAATGTCACTCTGAAAGCTTGAATCCGTATACCCCTTTATAAGGAGGTCCCCATTCCTATAAATAAGGAATAAGCCCTGAGTAGTTCTTAAGTACTTTAGTACACATTTTATGCCTGTCCAATGCTTTGCTCCATGATTAAAATGGAATCGACTCACGCATCCTAATGCGTAAGCCTTATCTGATCTACTACATAGCATAGTGTATATCATGGATCCTATAGCTACAAATAGGGGATCTATTTATACACTCTTTCTCCTCATCAGTATGAAAATCTTCTTTTATAGAAAGGACGATTTCAAACAGCGTTGGAATGTTTCTACGCTTTGAATTTTCCATACTGAACCTCTTCAGGATGGTATCAATGTACAGGAATTGGAGCAATCCAAATAGCCTCTTAGATTTAACTTTATAGATCTTTAAACCTAGAATATAGGCTACTTCCCCTAAATCCATGCCGAACTTCTTGGAAAGCCAAGATTTCACTAATTGCAACAACGAAATATAATTGCCAATCAACAAAATATCATTGATATATAACACTAAAAATACGATAGCATTGCCATGTTCCTTTTTATATATGCATGCTTCCTCTATATTCAAATAAAAATGAAACTATTTGATTACTTTATCAAAATACTTGTTCCAACTTCTTGAAGCTTGTTTAAGTCCATGAATGGACTTTAGCAACTTGCAGGCCTTGCCCTCACTCCCGTTGACTATTAGATGATTTCTTCTAAATTACAATTTAAAAATGTCACCTTTACATCCATTTGTCATATTTCATAGTCATATAATACAGAAATGGCACGCATAATTCGAATGGACTTAAGCATTATTGCGGATGAAAGGGTCTCCTCATAATCAACACTTGAATTTGACGAATCCTTTCACAACTAGCCTAGCCTTATAAATCTCTACTTCCCCGTCTGCATTTGGTTTTTTCTTAAAAATCCACTTACAGCTGATGGTTTTTATTCATTTAGGTACATTCTCCAAAACCATACTTTGTTTTCATACATGGAATCCATCTCGGATTTCATTGCTCTAAGCCAGAGGGCAGAGTCTTTACTCTGCAGTGCTTGTTAGAAAAACAAATGAGTATCGTCATTTAAGACACAATCCTTCTTCTCGCCATCCATGAGAAAACCATAATATCTCTCTGGTGCACCATATTTCCTACCGGACCTTCTAATATGTTGCGTGTTTTCAGATACAAGTGAACTTGGTTCTCCTATTAGTTCGGCCTCAGTATTAACATCTTGGATCTCATCCAAATCAACGACTATGCTGTTAGTTTCTTTTGGTATAAATTCCTTTTCTAAAAAGACACATGAGAGAAATAATAAAGTTTCATTACTTAGTATTGTAGGATATATATATATCCCATGAGTTTTTGGGATATTCTACAAATTTACATGGTACTGATCTTGCCTCTATTTTATTCGGATCAACATTCTTAACGTATGCTGGATCCCAATAGGATAGAGGTCGTTCAACCTTACTCATCATGAAATGAATCATAACAAACAAGGTTTGGTTCCTTTGCTCTGACATACCACTGTTTTGCGGAGTATAAGGTGGAGTAATCTGAGAGACAATCCTATTAACTTTTAAACACTATCGGAATTCATGTCCAACATGCTCACCTCCTCGATCAGATCGAAGAATCATAATCTTATGGTCCGTTTGGTTTTCTACTACATTTTTATACTCGAAAAATTTCTCATAGACATCGAATTTGTTTTTCATAAGATACATATATCGTAGTCTCAAAAAATCATTAGTAAAGGTAATGAAGTAAATAACTATCATCTTTGATGGTTATAGGCATTGTATACAACGCTATGTACTAAGCTTAAGAGTTCACTAACTCTTTCACTGCTCCCATTGAAGGGTTGCTTGGTCATTTTTCCTTTAAGACACGACTCACATGTGTCAAACGATGCAGAATCAACTGACACGAGGAAACCTTTGGTTTCAGTTTGTGTAGTTATTTCTCACTAATATGACCTAGCCAACAATATGAAAGATAACTATCATTTATATTGTTAGAAGAACTATTCACAGAATAGACATAATTAGTACTATCACATAAATGCCATTTTTAAGAACACCATCCCAAACTTTATTTCTATTTAAACTAATGTTCGTAACATTATTCGTACAACGAAATATATATCCATACTTAGACAATCTAGAAACAGAAATAATTTTACAAATAATTCTTTTATGAAATAGAAATTATTGAATTATTTAACATCAATATTATTTCACTAGGCAAACATAAACGATAATATCCTACCATCGTTGCATCTATGATAGATCCATCCACAACTTGGAGCCTTATCCCTCCTTTTTCCATGTGGTGCAAATTCCTAAGCTCTTATAACGAATTAAATATATGAGTTCCAGATCCAGTATCTAAAACTCAAGATATTTTATTGATTACAAAAAAAAATTGAATCATAAATGTACCTAATGGAGCTACATAACCTTTCACTTCCTTTCTCTAACAACCTTTAGGTAATCAGGACAGTTCCTTTTCTAATGACCCTTCTAGTGGAAATGGTGACGTTCACCCTTATCATCGATCTTCTACTTTTCTTATTCTCCTTACCAATTGTTTTCCGCTTCTTCAAACCTTTTGAAGATGATGTACTACCCTTTACAGCAAGACGACCCCTTGATCCTTTGATATAGACTTGGACCACCTTAACATATTAAGGAGCTCCATGAGTTTCACATTCAACTAGTTCATATTATAATTTAGTATGAACGATTCATATTGAGGTCTAAGAGAACCAAGGATCAAATCAACTTGTAATTTATTGCTTATCTATACGTCCACCTATGAAAGCCTATCAATGTAGCCCTTCATCATTAGTACGTAATTGTTCACCTTTGTCCTTTAGTCATTTTGGTAAGCTTCTTCGTAAGCTCATATCTTGTAGAACACGACTGTTCACCCAACGGGCCTTGTGGCTATCAAATATCTCATGGACAGACATGCTTTTGTGCTACCTATGCAATGGCCTATTTAGCGTATACAACATGAAAACTTAGGCGATCTCTAGGTTTGAAACCCATTTCTCATAAGCGAGTTCAAGTTTGGTGTCTGCATCATCAGTGGATTGTTCTTTAGGTTCGCATGTAATAGCCAATCAAAGATGCTCGTAAGTTAGACTCTATCTTAATCTCACTTATCAATCGATATAGGTTGGTTCGGTAAGCTTGCCACTTCCATAAAACAGATTTAGAGTTGTCATTTTCTGCAAGTTTTAATTGGTAGATTATTATGAAAATATCATAGTAGATGTTTTTATAATATTAGTAAGGTTAAACTTTATATTTCTTTTTACTAACCGCCAGTCTTTTATGTTTCGCGAAACCCTAAGCCAAAACAAAGAAGTTATTTGACTTCACTGATAGGTGTAAAGAACCGTTTGTCTTGGAATTCTAACTTTGATTTTGCTCAATAAGTCATAGCTCCACATATGATGGATAACTCCTTATCAGTTGTATCATATAGAACTCCTAACCCATGATATCTTATCCTAATTTCCCTTCGGCCTTGTGATTTCTCAATAAATCGAAATGAAATTATTCACTCATACATGTCATACCATGACAGCCTAAGTATAGTATATGTACCTTTAGTTTTCTAAACAAATATATATAGCTATCTTATCTTATCTATCCAATATATTAATAATACTATACATAACATCCCTAGCTTGAGTTTTCTCAACAACTAAGGAGTAGTAATTTATTAATACACACACACACACACACACATATATATGGCGGAGGATAACACTATATTGAACATTCCTAATCTTTAATATATTATAACGAGTGACATCTACTTATCTAGAATAATGCATTTCTTACAAAATACGCTTATGATCCAAGCATTAGACACATCATGGATTATGGTATCTGTACATTTACGTATGTATTTATTCCTTAAGTCTACTTAGGGTTTGTTAGTGTTCCATCTTTAGTTTATACATTCATATAATATAAGTTTTGTTATTACATAACATTTATATTTAATTATCTTATATAGCAATCTTATGTATAATATTTTATTAATTAACCTTATTTAATTAATTTTTATTTAATTGACTCTTTAGTTAATTGTTTATTATTTAATCTTAACATATTATATTGAATATTTATAAGTAATATAACCTTTATAGTGATACACATGCATATATATATATATATATATATATGTAAACTTTTAATTAATTTATTTAATAAAACTATTTATTAATTTTGAAAAGTTATTTTATATATACATACATGTATACTTATATTGTCTTAAACATTTAAAGATAACATAACATATATCACTATATATTTTTATGCATATATGTGTATTATTAAATTAATTTAATTCTTTTATTAATCTTATTAATACTTAATTTCAAAATTAACTTATATTTATTTTTAAATATTTTGAATTTTTTATTATATTATAAATTGTATAATACATACATATATATGTGTGTGTGCATCTTATTTTAAATTTAACTTTTAAATTTAAAATTTATATTTTAATTTTCAAACAGTTTTGAAAATTAGCCCAAGGCCTAACTCAAATTAGGCCTTTTCTATTATGGGCAACCCTTAGACTCACATATCTTTTCGGTCCATGCCGGTAGCTAGGTGGAGGCAAAGTACTTGATTACCCAAACTGAATCATTCAAAACTACCTTTCTAGACATTCTATTATACGAGCTGTGAGCTTAATTATTAGCCCTAACATGACTAATTTAGACCACATATGCTATTGGGCTCTGATACAATCGTAGGAACTGGGCAAGTGGAGTAAATGCGTAAATTTTAAAAAGAAATTCAATTATTAGATCTTTAATGGGCCTATATAGTTCGAATTTAGAAATTTTCTAACATTTATTTTAAATAAAATCAATATTTTATTGAATTTTATAAATGAAATTTATTTTCTATAATTGTATTATATTTCATATATGTCTATTATATACACACATGTTCGTGCATGCACATGCAACAGGATAATGTGTACATGGTTTGACATGCTAGTGTATAGGTGATGGCATTTACGCCGCATTGGACATGTTAGCCTCTCTTGTGTATTAATGTATTTTCTAAATATACCTAAATGTGCAACAAATTATAGTGTATATTATATGTGTATATATGTATGTATGCACAAAGTTAATAATGTATTTATTATAAAATATTGGTTATAAATTATTTGTATAAATCTTTTATGAGATATGTACGTGTGTAATACAAGTAAATTTCAAAATTATCTTAAATATTAATTTATAAAATAATTAAAAAAACCCTTTATCATATATTATGTAAATAAAATGAATTTTTTTAAAGAAACAACTTATCAAAGTTCCAAAGAGAAATTGACAAGTTGCCCATACCTTTGACCCTTTTAATCCATCAAGCTTAGGAGATTTGTCGGTGGCAACCTAAATAGTGGAGGTGATGGGATTTGAACCTGGGGTATCTGTAGCATCTCTCATTTCTAGGCTCAAGATTAAGTGCTACGATGCTGCAGTCTTCAATAGTATTATTCTCCGACGACAAAATGATATCGGTTAATAGTATCATTAACATTAGAAGCACGGGAATATGAAAAAAATTTCAAAATACATATTTCATTAATTAATTTCCATATTCATTACATAATCCCAAAACAATGCCCAGGTTCAAGTAAAAGATAATTATTACAAAAGACTCCTAGAGTGACATATGAAGATATCCCTTTGGTTGATCAGAGTTAACTATTAAACAGATTCCTACATAGCTAGCTCTAACTCCTACATGTCTCCAGAAGCTTTATTTGTCAAACCTAAAAACCTAGAAATCTTACTCTCTAACAACTCAAATGAATACCTGAGAGATAAAGCGAAAAAAAAAATCTTCGGGTCAGATAAAAAGTTTGGTGTGATAATAATATGCCATCTCAGTTAACATACATCTAGTGGGACCAAGACAATAAGAGGAATGGGTTTTCCGCTCACTAATATCCTCTAAAAATATGTCTTTTATAAACCAAGCACCTACAACCACAATGGTTAAAATGGACAATATAAGCAATCGTATGCATGCATGCAACCTAAGTAATCCTGACCCATTCGTCTAAATAAATGGACTGTCTGTCCCAACATAATAGTTTTATCAAGGTAACTACAAACCTATGTGGCTGACTCGGGCTTACCAGACATTCCAAATTCTCTAACTTATTAGTAGAAGAAAACTGGACAGTCTGTTTGAACTTACTATTTCTAGGGTCACTCTGATCCTAATGGTTTTGTAGGCCAACCAATTATCTATCTCATCTTTATGTATTACTTTTTGTGTGAATTAACTTTTAGTCTTACCCTTGACGAAGCCCTATGCACTGTGGACTAATATCACTTAAGGGCTAATAACTGATTTATATGGGATGACCTTAAACTAGTCCTATTTGGTTTTCTAATATCTGAGTCAATTCATCATATCACAGTTTATCTAAAAGTGATAAGAACTATAATCTCTTTAGTAAAATCCTGGGCTAAATGCCTTTTTTACCTCCTTGAAAACATAAGTCTTTATAATTGATTTAACCCTTGAAATCAAACTTTAAAACAAGGAAACCATGACCCTTTACTTCATTCAAAATATAATGCTAAGATGTATATGCTTTATAAAATAACACCGATGAGTTTAAAAGTCACTTAGAGGTTGTCGCACCTCAAAAACTTAGGCTATGAAGGCATATATAATAAAACCATTTGTATTGATGAAGTGTGGCATTAATATTGCGTATACGGCTTGTCCCACGCTTCTATATCAAAGTCATGTTAAAGCATCTGATTTATAAAACACAAGGCCAAAACCATTTATGTTGAATATGAAGGTTGCTGATTATAAGCGGCATAACATTGGTTTGCATAGTACAAAGCTTTAAAACTTAAAATATGGAAATGTCAAAATTAAGGTTAGGCCGCATCATTGCTATATGAAATCAATGTCAAAATAGGTTATAACGGAATCATGGCCAAAACACAATGGCATAAGAAACTAGCGGCATCATTGCCTCTTTCTAATCGATGTCGAAATTCATATAGGTGGCATCAATGCCAAAACATATCTTATGTCAGAAATATACTTATACCGGCATTGCTCCCTTAAGGAGTTGATGTCAATATAGAAAATATGAGGCATAATTGATGTACACGTAAATATGCATATTTTTATTTTCATATTTAATCGAATTTAATTAAATAAATGACAATATAGAGTGTTTTAACATGTTTAAACCAATATTTCAATTATTTTCAAATCATCATTTATTCATCTTCATATAGGGGCAAAATGGTCTTTTTATGCATATATTAATTTGAGAATATTTATTTCCATATTTTATTTTTATTTATAGAAAAATTGGATGGAAATTATAAGGGGCTTAATGGAAAATATGCAAGCACAAGAAGAAACAAGCAATGAAGATGAAAATAATTCATTTCATGAATTGTGGAAGACCCTACCTACTCATTTACTATGATGTACAATTAGAAGCTAATACATATGTTAAATGGCTATTAAAGCTTTATGCACATTTAAATGGTGGATTATCTCATGCAAATGATGACTTGGTGGCCACATTTCCTAAGAGAGTAGTTTAGGTAGCTCCTAAAATATGGATTAGGGTTTCAAACTTATATAAATACCCCATATGTTCATGTAATTGGGCTTCCCGCTCTCTTCTCTTAGCCTCCATTGAGCCTCTCTTTAGTTAGTTTAGTATAGGCTCGAAAATAAATGAAAAAAAAATTCTCTTTCTTTTTCATGGCTACTTAGCCATTTCTTTTCATGTAACTTTCCTTTTTATGCAATTCTAATATATTCTCTTTTTTGTTGTTGTTTATTTCATGTTAGTAGTGTAGGTCTCTTTACCTTATGCAAGTAGCTTAGATTTTATTTACTTAGCTCTCGTTTTTTCTTTTGTTTTTGTTTCATGTTGAACTCTACATTTATTGATATGATAACAAATATGAGAAGTTAAACCTTCAATTTAGGGGTAATGAAGCTCTCTTATCATGTAGATTCAACATAATTTGATAACTTGTGATTTTTTTTCGTGCTTAATGGCAATGTTTGATTTGGTTAAAAAATTCGTTTTAGCTTTGAATTTGATAGTCTATGTAGTTGACGCCAAATAGGATATGCTTAAACAAACACAAACACAAATTACCCCTTCTTCTACCTATGATTATGGTAATAAAGTGAATGTTGAAATCAAAATTTGATGGTCTATATTTATAATCAATAGTTAATAGGCTATGCTTAAAATGGATTTTATTTTCAACTTTATTGTCATTTTTCATGAGAGTTGGCAAGTGGTTTAAGGAGTGTGTTATAGTTTGATGGCTTATGTTGAGCTAATTAATAGCACAAATAGGTCATACTTATGATAAACACATCAATTAAATTTATTAGTGACCAAAAAATATTATAATTTTACGTTGTATTGATTTATATGATCAAGAGAGTGGATTTATCTCTAAATTGCCTTCAAACTCTCTTATATTTTTTATCCACTTACATTTTCTAGGTTTTCTACATTTTTTTAGCTTAACACAACTTCAAATCTTGGTTTAATTTGATTGAATAGAAAATTTAAAATGTAAAAAATTCCCTATGAATCAACCCATACTCGCCACGTACTATCATTGTACGCTGTGCGCTTCGATTACTTTTAATTTAAATTCAATCGGCTATTTTCCAATCTGATGAATATTTAACCGGTTCGAACAAGTTTTTGGCGCCGTTGCCAAGGAATAGTTTTGATTTTATTTTCTATTCTTCGAATTATTATTTTGTTGATTTTATTATGTGTTTGTTTTGTGTGTTAGTTTGGATTTAAAAAAAATACTTGTGTATTTGTGTGATTTTTTGTTTGCATTTTGATTATGTGTTCGTTATTTTCTTGTTTTTTGCATAAAAAAAATTACACAAATAATTTCAAAGTAAAAAATATTTTAGTTCCTTTTCATTTTCTTTACAATTTTTCACTTTTTTACTATTTGCATTTCTTTTTCTTTTTACAATTTTTACATTCATTATTGCATCTGCATCTTCTCTCTACTCATCTCCGACAATAGTTCACTGTACTATCAACAAACTGAACACAACCACATTCATCTACTCCCACAGTTCCATCCACCCTCAACACTGCTCTGTCGCCACTATTCCTTAAACCACAGTGTGCACATTTCACCATAACTGCCTGCATATCACACTGCTCCTCCTTCTTGAACCATCAGCCTACACACTTCATCCAAACCTTTACACCCCTTGCATCATACACACTACAAAACCAACCGCTTAAAGAATTCAAACCAAGCCATTCCTCAATGTCTATTGCCAATAGCAACCAAAAT
Organism: Allium cepa; assembly: GCA_030765085.1. Classification (NCBI taxonomy): domain Eukaryota; kingdom Viridiplantae; phylum Streptophyta; class Magnoliopsida; order Asparagales; family Amaryllidaceae; genus Allium; species Allium cepa. Next base: position 338,368,172 of record CM060929.1, on the reverse strand, counting down.
TTGCTTTGGCCATTACAACCTCACATACAAACAAATGGCAGTGCATATGCATTCACTATCTAATCCTACCATCACTTGAAACCATCCAATACAACATACATACCCAACACAGCATCTCCGCAACAACACTCAAATCTTCATCAGCAAATCACACCAGACCACTACTCCATTATCATTTTGGTGAAAATAGACCACTACTTCATCACCAGTCAACCCTGCCGTACCCAGTCAACTGCTAGCAATAAAATCACATCCCCGCTTTCTGCAACATACAGTAACCCAGATAACTTCCAGCAACAAACTACTGTCAAGCTCAACTCCTTGCTGCAGTTCAATTCAAAGTGTGAAATACTTCTAAAAACTGCACATTTCCCTCCTTACGTACCACTGCCTCAAATCCACAAACAATCACGGATACCCTGAACTATAATACATACCCACTGCTCTATGATCAACATAAGAGTCCCCCACAACAGTGGAAAAACATCATCCATTCACATCCCCGTACCAACAGCTACCCTTCACTGTCTCATCCATCTGAAAACCGTCAAATACTAAACCACTGGTTCACATCAGACATATCACTACATACAAACGCATCTTCCACTGCCTCCAATACCCCATCCTCTGACAACTACTTCTCCACCATCTCACATTCTAGTAATTTAACCAACCACTCACAAACATCCATCCCCTTCCTCCTCTAACACTTCAATAGTGCGCTGCATTGCACTTGAACATCGCATCTCCTTAGTCCAAAATTGCAACACCATTGACAACCAAAAAAAAAAAAAAATCATTTGTCTAGTTTTTTTATATATTTTAAGTTTTTTCCTTTTGATACAAAAAAAACTTTCTAATTTTTGTGTGTGTTTGTTCTTATTTTATTCCTTGATATTTCTAAATAAATATAGATCTCGTTAAACTCTTTTCAGGTTGTAGGAAATAAAAAGAAGTTGATGTGATAAATTGCTTCACTTTGCTTGCTAAAATAATTGCTCTGCTTGCTTGCTTATAAAAAAATAAAAAAATTACTGCTTTAAAATAATTGCTAATAATTCTGCATACTCTGGTATCATGCTCCTATCTCTTGATTTTATTTGCCTTGCATCGTTGGTTGCTTGCATTTAAAAAAAAAAAAAAAAACTTCATTCGTAGTTGCGTTGTTAATACACGTTTAATTTCTATTTTGTATGTCATCCTAGAATTTTGATTAACAAAAATGGTTAGACATTGATAGCACTTAATTGTATATTGACAAGTTGACCTCTTTCACAATTTAATTTCTTGGTTATGGGCCATAGCAGAGCAATAATCGGTTATAAATATTATGTTGATTCGTAAATATTATACAGTATTGTTTCCTTGAAGGTACTTAAACCTTCAGCTGCATTGCTACAGTGATTCATGATGCACTGATACATACTATCCATTACCTGGCTGAGAACTATCTTGTTGGACTAAGACAAAGTGTAATAATTTAATTTTGGGTTAGGAGCTATTAGAATAAAAAAAATTGTAGACCCTTGCATTCATTTAGTTGCATTAGTTCATGCATATTTTAAAAAAAATTCAAAATCAAAAACTCAAAAACAAATTGTAAATTTCCTTAACTTAGTTCTTAAATCCCTACTTTTGAAAAATCAAAAATCCAAAAAAAAAATATTTTTAAGTTATTTTAAAAAATAGCAAAAATCCACAAATATATAAAACATTCTCAAAAACAAAATTGAAAAAAAAATAAGACTTCCCTTTAGAAAAATAAATTTCTTTTGGTAAATAGTTTTCATTTAAAAAAGTATCCAAAAAAATGAGAAAGAAAAACATTTTGAAAATGTCGAAATTCCCCTATTTCAAGAATTTTACAATAGTTGTGAAAACCAATATAATCCATATAATTTCACGTCAAATTCTTATGGATATTTTAATGGCAATTATTGTATAAATAATTCGAATCTTGAACAACAAAGTTTTCAAAAATGATGAACAAATTGAAATGATTTCGACTTTACTTGAACTCTCTACACAACAAATGTAATTCATATTTATGCAATAACTCAAGTCAAAGTTTTCAAAATTTGAATTCTCTTCAAAATTCTAATGATTTCGAGTATAACCCATGCCAATTTAAATTTGAACTCCTAAGTGAAAATCAAAATCAAATCAAAATCAATTGTTTAAATAATTTTGGCAATGGAAACAATCTCGACTACGATGTGATTGATAATTTTTGTTCTCAACAAGTTCAAATCGGAAATTCTCAAGTAATAACTATAATTAGATATCATTATGCAATGAATGAAATTTTCAATAATCACACGGATTTGTTGTATGAAACATATATGAAACAACGTGAGAAACCAAGGCAAATCCCAACGCATGACGAGTCAAATAATAATCCACCTTTTACCCCAATTGATGATTGTCAAATAACAACTTTTGAAACTGAAAAGGACATTCTTAATGAAGTTGTTGAAAATACGGTAATTGAGTTGGATTCATCTCTTTGGAGGGTGAGAGACTTGATTTAAAATTCGATCTTCCTTTTTCCGATTTCAAAAATTTCAATACAGCAACTTTTGATTTTGAAATCGATACATGCAATGAAGTAGTTGATAATCCAACAAAGGAAGACAAATTTAATAAACACGTTTTCTTTAGACTTTTCGAAGATGAGTTATTGAATTCTGAAGGGGATGATTTAAATCACCATTTTGATTTTGAAATCGATAATTCTGGAGAAGTTTCAATGATAAGTATGAATTTCAATTTAGAAAAAATAAACTTGAACTTCAACCAATCGTTTTATCAACCCCGAAAATCGTCGAATATAAAACAACTTATATGATTCTTAATAAAACGACATTCGTTTTTTCAAATAAACACTCAACTTTAAAATCTTTTACGGTTTGGTTTTCTGAGCTTAAGCCGTGTCTCGCATACTTGACAAGACAAATGAATCGGTCTTTGCAAGACCGTTTCATTTACTCTTTAACTATATATTTTCCCATCTCTTGTAAACAATAATCTTTTCATGTAAATATAGGTCATTTTTATTTTATTTTTTTCCCTTTCACTTGGGTTGACTGTGGGGACACAGCCAAAATCATGTGTGGGGGAAGCCTCATCTTCTTTTTTATTTTTCATGGATAACTTTTTTTTGAATTTTCTTTTTAAAAGTTAAAAAGGTAAAAAAAGCTCAAAAACAAAAATTTCTTTTTAGCCTTTTGATTTATTTTCGAAAAAACACCATAGGAGAAACATTAGATTTTGGTTATTATATTGCAATTTTTGAAAAATTATTTGTTTTAGCAAAAATAAAAATGAAGTTTGATTACAAATAACGATGGTTTAACTAGTATATAGGAAGACCCATGGGTGATAATTATGAAGTATATCCTAATTAAAAATCTTTGTTTAAAAGAGTGATTGATTTAAAGCAAAGGCGATAATATTTTAAACCTTTAAAGTATGTGGTACTAAGATGATACTGTAATACTCTCTATTCAATATATATATATATATATATATATATATATATATATATATATACAAACATTTTTATTATGTATATATTTTTTATTAACACCTAGAGTCATGTGTTCACACGCAAGTGTGTTCACTTGTCATGCTCTGTATCCTTCCCACGTAAACCTGAAAGACAGTGCACGATCCGTATATCTGGCCTTAGTTTATCTGAGTTAGGTGTATGTATATAAAAAAATTCTTTAATTAATAATGCCCACAGTCGTTAGGTTTTCGTACTTGTATGTTCACTCTCCACGCTTTGTATTCCCCTCACTTAAGCTCGAAATGCAATGCATAGGGAATATATCTGGCCTCAATTTTCTGAGTTAGGCATATATAAATATTGTTAATATCAATAAAGTTTTCAAACAAAGAGAGAGCAAGCAATTGAAATCCAAGCACTATTTTTACTTATTAGATTTGACTTGTTATTCAAAAGAAATGAAAATACTTCTTTGATAAACTTTGAAAATCAACTAGGGATCCATTTCATAGTTGCACTATGTTATCAACCGAAACAACTAGCCAAACTAAAGATTGTTTATTATGATAACTTAGTTTTTGTTGGATATTTTGACGAATAAAAGGACTTAAATTTCTTGATAATGACCAAAACCTGTATTTAACTTATTCGTGCTAATTTAAAATTAAATCCTTTATTTGTAATTTTCTCAAAAACTTGCATTCATCACTTTGTAAATAAATCTTGCATTTCGTAAATATTTTCATGCTTCATTTGGATTTTGTAGGTAGTATCCGCTGATAACCCTTATGAGACAACACTCGTTCTACTAAGGACATCTAGAGGTTTAACGGCTTGTTGCATATGCTCAATGCAATCGTGCTCCCTATGAAAATGGATTTATCTTAGTTTTAGTTTATTCGAGGATGAATTGAAGGATGAGCGCGGGGGTATTTGATGTGCACGTAAATATGCATATTTTTACTTCCGTATTTAATCAAATTTAATTAAATAAATGAGAATATATGGTGCTTTAACATATTTAAACCAATATTTCAATTAATTTCAAATCATCATTTATTCATCTTTATATAGGGGCAAAATGGTTATTTTTGTACATATATTAATTTGAAAATATTTATTACCGCATTTATTTATTTTTATAGGAAAATTGGATGGAAATTACAAGGGGCCTCATGGAAATTATGCATGCACAAGAAGAAACAAAAAAATGAAGATGAAAATAATTCATTTCATGAATCATGGAGGACCCCACCTACTGACTTACTAGATGTACAATTAGGAGATATAACACAAGCTAAATGGCTATTAAAGTTTCATGCACATTTAAATGGTGGATTATATCATGCTAATAATAACTTGATGGCCACACTTCCTAAGAGTGTAATTTGGGTAGCTCCCAAAATATGGATTGGGCTTTTAAACTTGTATAAATACCACATATATTTATGTAATTGGTCATCCCTCTCTTTTCTCTTAGACTCCATTGAGCCTCTTTTTAGTTAGTTTAGTTTAGACTCAAAAATAAACGAAAAATTCTCTTTCTTTTTCATGGCTACTTAGAAATTTCTTTTCATGTAACTTTCCTTTTTATGCAATTTTAATATAAGCTCTTTTTTATTTATTTCATGTTAGTAATGTAGATCTCTTTATGTAAGTAGCTTAGCTTTTATTTATTTTGCCCTCGTTTTTTTGTTTTTGTTTCATGTTGAGCTCTATATTTGTTGATATGATAATAAATATGAAAGGCTAAACTCCTTCAATTGAGGGGTAACGAAGCCATCTTATCATGTAGATTCATTATAATTTGATAACTTGCGGTCTCTTTTTGTGCTTAGTGGCAATGTTTGATTTGGTTAAAATTTGTTGTTTAAGCTTTGAATTTAATAGCTTATGTTGTTGACACCAAATAGGCCATGCTTAAACAAATACAAATACAAATTACGTCTTCATCTGCATATGATTATGGTAATGAAGTGAATGTTGAAATCAAAATTTGATGGTCTATATTTCTATTCAGTTGTTAGTAGGCCATGCTCAAAATAATTTTATTTTCAACTTTATTATCATTTTTCATGAGAGTTAGCAAGTGGTTTAAGGGGTGTAGTATAGTTTGATGGCTTATGTTGAGCTAGTTAATTGCACAAATAGGCCATACTTATGATAAACCATCAATTAAATTTACTAATGACCAAAAAATAGATCACAAGTTCATGTTGTATTGACTTATGTGATCAGGTGAGTGGATTTATCTCTAAATTGCCTTCAAACTCTCATATTTTTATCCATTTACATTTTCTAGTTTTTCTACATTTTTTTTAGCTTAATACAACTTCAAATCTTGGTTTAATTTGATTGAATAGAAAATTTAAAATCCAAACGATTCCTTACGGATCGACCCGTACTTGCCACGTACTATTATTGTACGTCATGCTTGCAGTTAATTTTAACTTTAATTCGATCGTCTATTTTCCAATCCAATGGATATTTAACCAGTTCGAACAAAAATCAATGTCACAATGAAACATGTGGTATAAAATAGGTGGTATAGAGCATATGTGGTATTACCAACGTCGCGGGCATCAATGCCAACATTCATATATAAGTCCCAACCTTAGCAGAATCAATGCATACTAACGTGGTTGATATCATATGTTTCCTTACATGCTAGTGATGGCATGCAACATAAATGGGCTATGGCATTAATCAATGGCGTATGGCAATATCTTAATTAATGAAAAAACTATTTTATTTTTAAAAAATGCAACATCTTTTCACCAACTTCACTTTTTTGTCAAATTCTTATTGGATAATAACTTTATTTACTAAATCCTTTTAAGAAAACTGCTGCAATTCAAAGTTCTCATTCCCAACATAATATTTAACCCTTATATTTACATTAATACAATTATTAAGCTTTTGTAGCCTAATAAATTCATAGTAATTCATAAACACTTGGGAAAATCCCCAAAATATAAAAAAATTAGGGCCAAAAACATTATTTAATTATTTTAATAATTAAAACCTGAAATAAATCATTTTCTTTACTTAAGAAATTCAAAAAATATTTATATTTACTTGAAAAATTATGAAATTAAAAAAACACTTCTAAAATAAGGCTTCTAACATCATACCAAAATTTCAAGTCAAATGGTTGTCATAACTAGGTTTTCACTCTTTAAACATATTAAATAATTTCACAATAAATCCAATAATTCATCATTTAGGCATATAATCAACCAATAATTCAAAACATAGCATAACAAAAGCATAAGTTTCAGGTTTGATCACAAACTGAAATGAACATGCAAATAGTTAGACGGATAACTATTATTTACCTTGATAAATAATGAGACTTGAGATTTGAGTGTTGATTTGGTTTCCTTAAGCTTTCTCTTCAATTTCCTAGCTTTTCTTCCTCTAATAATGGCCTGCCTTGGTTCTTATTTAATTTGTATGAATGAATGTGAGGGAGAAAATGAGAATGGCATGGTGCATGTTAAGGAAATGTAGCTTTTCCTATTTTGTCATTCATCTAAATCCTCCTTCTTATTAATGTTCTAATAAATCTTATTAGTTCATTAATTAAGGCTCGAACCATATTATATTTACCAAATATCAATCTCCTTATCTTCTTACATTATTTTATTTAATTTACCTAACACCTCTTATTGACTCTTCTAAAATTAGCTAGTGAATAAGGAATCTACGTCACTTAATATACTACTAGGAATCTCCTGTAGTCTAACAATATTATTCATAAATAACTTGGCCAAAGTATGTGCTGTCCTAATCGACTTAACAAGAATGAAATGTGTATTCTTAATCAGTCTATTCACTATAACCCAAATACTTTATTTTCCCCTGCTTGACCTTGGCAGCACGTCATTAAAACACATTGATATATAATTGCATTTCCAAGCTGGTATATCTAAAGGCTAAAGCAATCCATTTTCCTTTTAATATTCGGCTTTTACTTGCTAGCAACTTAGACATTGCTTTACCCATAAGCCTATATCACTTTTCATATCTCCCCAAAAGAAACTTCTTTTTATATCTTGATACATCTTAGTTCCTCCGGATGTATAGTAAACTTCGATCGAAGACACTCCCTGAGAACTTCTTTTCTTAGGTCTCTATTATTTGGAACACACAATCACCATTTTCTCAACCATCGATTTTGATCGAGATAAAAATCCTTTAAATCATCAATCTCAGGTGCAGTTTCCAATCTTCTAATTCCTTCAGCTACTACTGAGTCATCTCTTTGCATAAAAGCAATCATTTTAATCAATTCTTGTCGAACTTCTAAGTAAGATAGCATGGCAGTATTCTGACTAGAACTAGCAGCCGAACTTAACTACATAATACAAGTAGTCAATGCTTCTAAATATTTCCACTCCGCTAACATGGCTAATACCACATTATGATGTTTTCTACTAAGTGCATCTGCAACTTTATTTCCCTTTCCTAGTGTGTACTCAATTCCAAAAGTATAAGCTGCTATGAATTCTAACCACCTCATTTTTCTCATATTCAACTCTTTCATAAAGAATAAATATCTTAAAACTTGTGATCTGTGAACAACTCGAATCTTTCTCCCAATAGATAGTTTCTCTACAGCTTCAAGCAATGATTACTATTACCAACTCCAAATTGTGAGTAAGATACCTAATTTCATGCAATCTAAGCTGTCAAGAAGCATATGCAATCTTTTTGCCCATTTGCATCAACACAGCTCCTAATGCAGTTCTGCATGCATTAGTATACACCACCAGATCTCGATTTCCATTCGGAACAACCAACACAGGTGCATTGGTCAATAAATTTTCAACTTCAGGAATGCCTCCTTGTAGCTATCGGTTTAAATATACTTCATGTCCTTCCATGTTAGTATAGTCATCAGTGAGGCTATACAAGAGAATTTTTTGATGAATCTCCAGTACTAGCCAACTAATCCAAGATTTTTTTTTATCTCAATCACCATCTCAAGTCACTTTCAATTATTAATAGCTTCAATCTTAGTTGGATCTACTGATAACCCTTTCTATGAAACTACGTAACGAAGAAACTTCACTTCACTTTTCCAAAAATGACACATCAAAAACTTCACTTTTAGTTGATGTTGTCTCAAAGTCTCAAGCACTATTCTGATGTGAGTCTCATTCTCTCACTTATTCCAAGAATACCTCAGAATGTCATCCATATATACTAACATGAATCTATCCAAATTCTCTCGAAAGATTTGATTCATCAAATCTATGTAGAAAGTAGGTGCATTAGTCAATCTGAACGGTGCCACTAACCACTCATACGAGTCATATCTGGTTCAAAATAACATAAATGGAATATTGTCCTCCGCTGCCCTTAATTGATGAAACCCTGTCACTAAATCCAACTAAGAAAATACTTGGGCTTCACTCAACTGATCGAACAAATCATCTATCCTTAGCAATAAATATCATTTCTTTATAATCATTTCATTCAACATATGATAATTGATATATGTCTCAAATATTTGTCTGGATTCTTCACGAACTCCGCAACCGCTACCCAAGGCGAACTACTTGGACTAGCAAAACTTTTTCCTTCAATGTCCAATAGTTGCACCTTTAAGTCTTTGATCTCTATCAGTGTCATTCTACTAAGCAGTCTACTTATGGTTTCAGCTCCAGGTATAAAATCTATTTGAAACATGGTACCTCATTTCAATGCTAGTCCTATGACTGGCTCATATACATTTGCAAACTCTCTAATAACAAAAACTCGATTCAACCTGTCTTCCACCTCCATTGTACCCAACAAAGCACAAACATGAAAATTCGAATCCTCTACGGAGTATATAATTCGATGGTTACTATTATGGTGTCTTAGTGATATTTTCATATCTTGGCAAAATATCCTAGCATCATATTTGCTTAACCAACCCATACCTAATATCATTCCAAAGCTCATAAAATCAAACACATGCAAATGGAAGGCAAATATATGACCTAACAACTCAAACTTTAAACGGCCACTTCTCATCACAAGAGTTGCATACCCTCCTATCAGATTTGCAGCCCTTAAAGAAGTAACAAGGTATGATGGCTCTAAACTAGGCTTATCTACCAAATGATGAGAGATAAAAGAATGTTATTCACCATTATAAAAAAACACTCTAATATGGTCATGTCTCCTTGTACTAACTTAGAAAACTTCTTAAGCAAAGTTGACTTGGCTATTTTAGACATGAATCTCTCTTCCAGCCTTCTCCTGAACTCAACCCAAGTCGAATGCTTCTCTAGTACTCCCAAAATTACATTGTTCCACAAGTACAATGCAGTTACTTGTAAGTATGTAGAAGATAATCTCCTCATTTTCTCATAATTCAGACTGAAATCAGCATAAAACCTTTCACAATGAAGCAGCCAGCTCTCCACTTTGATAGCATCCTCCGTTCCAATAAATGGCTTTCCTCCAAGTCTTGCATACTCAAAACAACATAGTAGTTGACAATAGGAACTTCAGGATTTGCTCCTGCAACATTACCACCAACTAATCCAGCTGCAACTCCAACTTGCATCATGTTGATAAAGATCTGGTACATAGCTCCCATGTTTACCGAGATGTTCTAGCACCCACATTAGCAGCTATTTCTCGACCTGGATTTCTCCTAGTACTGGATTTGACATTTCCATTTGTTGTGTTGCTTCCTCCACTGAGATTCACCCTTTTGTTTCCTACCTTCATATCTTACTTTCTTTAAATATAAATTTGAACCTTAATAAGATATCGTAGAATGGTCTAAGACAGAGGGAGAATAAAGATAAGATATGTACTTATTTATAGCTAATACAAGTATGTTACTATAGTGTTATCCCATACCCCAATCTTATTCTTTAATTCATTAGGGTTATGTTTTCAAAAACCCTTTTAAATTCAAAATTCTTTTAGTTTACACAAAATTTTGCTCTGATACCAACTTGTAACATCCCCTATTTGAGGTCCAAAAATAAGTGTTATTGATACTGCAGTCATCAATAGTATTATTCTCCGGTCATAAAATAAGATCAATTAATAGTATCAATAACATCAGAAGCACATGGATATGAAAATATTTCAAAACGTAGATTTCATTAATTAATTTCAAAATTTATTACATAACCCTAAAACATTGTTGTAACGACCCGCCTTTCATTCTATAGAAAGACACATCATTAAGAAGAAATAAAGGGATAGAAAAGAGAAAAGATAGAAAAGAAAGAAACAAACAACATCAGAATCTCACAGCGGAACGAATAAATTATATTATATCACATAAAACATTACATAGTATCATATACATCAAAGTTATACAGCTAATACAACACAAACTAGACAGTTATAAACATCTGTCTAGCGATTACAATACAAATACATCAGAGGAAACAAATACAACTCAAACACAGCGGAACCACTATATATATCTACACGCTGAAGCCTCCTGCTCCATATCTCCTCCAGAGTTCGTAAAAGCAATCCTGAATCACTTGACTACTCATACATAATATGAGTACCCAAGATTTTAATAAAATAGAAAATAAACACTCGGGTTAGACATGGGTCTGGTGTGAGTAAACGGTTTTAAAATTGCTTAACTTTAGAAAATCCTTTGAAAGAAAGGGTATCACGTAAGACTTCCCATACATAAACATGGAAAAGTTTTTACCTCACGCTAACCAAAACATTTGATAGGAAATCCAGTGATATTATAATAGTGTCTAGGGTTTTCAAAATAAAATACAGAAATAACTGGAATGCTTACATCTCACGTTCCAACATAGTTGGGCACAATCAAAACCGTACATGCACTTATTGGATTATGGATTCCATCAATGGCAGGGCTACCGGGGTACCGCCCGTCACAGTACATGGCCTAGATCACCGTATTGAGGAGTACGCCTGCTCCCCTGCAACACAAAGCCAGAACCTTTCCTTACTGAACAGTTCCGAACAAGACTACCCCGCAGATTGGCCGTCGCCAACTGCCACAAAACCGAAATAAAAAGGGACCTCTAGACAGGGGTAAATCTCGTCCTACTTGGGCATGACCCACTTAGCCTTGCTGCACCTCCCCTGTTTTAGCCATTCCCGGTTGATGAGGCTTGAGGCTACGATTATCTTTATAGGACACATTAATCATAGAATGTTGATCGTCCACCTGACGATGTTCTGAAAGCGTTCAATCCATACAAGTTCGTTCTGGGTTCGAACAAAACCGAAGGCATATCTTGTTACACTCGTTTTGAAATTACCCTCAGAGTTAACGACGATAACCCTTGCACTCTGAATCACCATCTCGAACCTGTAAGTACTATCTCCATCAAACTCATCATGGAATCATCCTCAGAGTTATACTGACGAATAGTTCTTACACCTCGAGTCTTCACTCTTCACTTGAGATTCACGACCTAACGTTTAATTTGGATCGATGTGGTTTTCGGAATTCCAAATTTGGAAACCCGATCTCGGTCTCATCGAAATCCAAACGCTATCTTAATGTCCAAGTGAATTTAATTTCAATAATTGATTCAATTCATTATTATCTATTTACACACAGATAGATAATTCACATATCACAATAGATAATCACATTCTCATCATAAACAGATAACCCGTATCATAATCACAAACAGATAATCATCACAACCAGATAATCATCACAAACTGATAATCCATATTATCATATAGATACTACTCATCTCATTTACGAGATTACAACCATCCAAAGGAATATCAATATCATCCATAAGAAAAGATTTATTAACCATCATCTATAATTAATTTAAAATGAATTAAATTAATTACTTCTATCTCTAATTAAAATAAATTAAATTAATTACCACATCTATAAATCCTGCTTATATAAACATCAATTAATTAACCTAGTTAATTAATCATTCTCTAAGTATTCAACTTGATTAAACACCTTTGATTAATCTTTTTAATTACAATAAGTAATTAGTCTTTAATTAACCTTAATCATTAGTAATTAACATTTTATTTATTAATTAACTATAATTAATTACATTTATCCTTAATTAATTACATTAATTAATCACTTAATAATTAATTATTACTTAATTAAACAATTCTGAGTTACATCATTAATTATATTAATTAATGATATCTAATTTATATTTAAATTATTTACTTTATTTAAATTAATTACATTTAGTAATTAATCTAGAATTTAAAATACAATTATTAATCACCCTTGATTAATATTCAATCCAGCAATTAACTATCCTTAATTACTCATAACAAATTAATTATCCCATAATTAATTATCTTCATTAATTAATCCCTTGATTAATTACAAAAGTAATTACCCAAATTACTTCATCTTCACTAATTACATTCCAGTAAATATCAATCATTACTTCTCTAAGTAATCATGCTCCATTAATTACATTAAATAATTACTCTTATTAAATCATCAAATGATTTACTTAAATTAATTAAACTAAATTAATTAACTTAAACAAATCTCATTATCAAAATTAATTACAATAAGTAATTAATCCCTTAATTACTTTTATCAAGTAATTATACTTAACCATTTACAATTGATTATCTTCAATTAATTAATCTAATTAATTATCAAAATTAATCACATTAATTAATCACTTAATTATCCTAAGATAATTATTTTTATTAATTAACAACATTTCTTTAATTACTTAGTTAAGAAATTTATCTTAGATTTATTATCATTAATCATCTCTAATTAAAAATTAATCTAAACCATTATTTAAAATCAAATAAATAAGTAAATTCCTTAATTAAATCCTTTTATTATCTTAATTATTTCTAAGATAATTCATTCACCTTATTAATAAGTTTATTAACATTCAAATGTATTTAGAACAATACATTTCTAAATTTAATTCAAATTCCATTTTAAAATTTAAGATTTAAAATGTTTAACTATTTAAAACATATATCCAAAATTCAAATAAATTTATAAACCTTGAAATAAAAATAAATGTTAAAGAACATTCATTACTTAAATAAGATACTTATATAAGAAAAGTTTAAAACAAAATTACTTACTTTATTTTAAAAGAAAACAGGCTAAAAATAAATTGATTATTTAACTTTTCAAATTTAAGTTAAACCCATCATAACCTTTATTCAAATATTTAAAGTAAATAATTTTATAAAGTTTTAACCATTTATTTGAAATCAAATTCAATTTTAAATTCTACTTTAAAATATTTGAAACTTGATCAACATTTTAAAATTTGCAAACTGATCTAAATTAAAATTTCTGGATTCATAGTAAATTTGAAAACCATATTGAAACTTGATTTTTAAACTTGATTTAAAAACTTAATTCAAACCTTACTTAAATTTAAAATCTTCATTTTTAAAACTGAATTCAAAAGTTCCTTTGAATTCAATTTCAAATTTTGCATTTTAAAAACTCTGTTTAAATCCTGCTTATAAAATTTAAATTTCATTAAATTTTTAAAATTTGCACAGTTTCAGATTTATAAAACCTGAACCCATACTTACCCGAGACCTAAACAAAAAGCTTCGAGTAAATAACCTAATTACTTCGAGTAAACTACTCGATCTACTCGAGTAAAACCCGAGACACAAATACTGCACTGACCCTAAAATAGTTCATCAAAACTTATATGCACCGTGCATATGCCCCGACACTCTGGCGAACTCCAGTCACCCTAATTCCCTTCACCACGTCGTCGATCAACCTCTCACCTGATCACGACCACCGAAACCCCCATAGTAGTTTGAAATCAAAATCCAGTCAACCAAGCCAACCTGGAAACACAACTGCACCGAAATTCCCAAACCTGTCATCATCCCGCAACGACCCATTCCGACCATCTGAAACACTGCGGCTCCGGCCAACCGTAAATCTACGTCCCCTTTCCAAAATCCCAAATTCTTACATCACTCGATGCAACAGAGAGATCGAGAAAAACTACAAAACTCCTACCTCCAGAAACTAGGGTTAGGACCTGTAATCGGCTACCACTATCGCCAACCACCACTGACAATCCATCCGATAATTTTCCCCCACTCTCCAATCAATCCTCCACCTCCAGGAAGAATCACAACATCCCACAATCATTATATCACCATATAAAACCCAAATCCCCTATTTTGTTCCACCCAGAAATGCACACTCAACAGTTAACTAAAAATTGTGATTTCTGTTTTAAAATTCATGATTTCTAACATGCATTCTAGTTATAAACTTGATTTAATAACTTAGGAAGTTTGATACTGGGCTTAGTTTCAATGATAACTGATATTATTGTTTTTCAGAGGCAACAGTTCTTAGTTCAACTAAATTATAATTTACAAACCTAAATCTATACTAAATAAACATATTTTGTTTACATATCAATCCTAACAGAGAATTAAATTTAGAGGCAAAGGTTTTTTATATTTATAATCTTAGTTTTAATAACAAAACAAGTATGCAGATAGATTCCTGGCAACAACATCACATATATACATATAGACACAGAACATCATCACAATTCAATCATACAAACTTTCTTAATTACTATCAATACACATGCAACAGATTATTTAAGCTTTTCCATTTGTGAAGTTATTTATCTTAAACAAAAATAATCACTGCAGTTTTATCCATAGCAGTTTTTTTTTAAATGACAGTTTTCTTTGAACTTGAGTTTTAGTACATTGCTTAAGTACTTATTTTAAAAGAAAGATCTGTTTTTAAAATAGAAGTTTACTCACTTTATAAATGAAGAAGCAGAGAATACTCAGAGATTCATTCACATTTTCCTGGAACCTGATTTGAATTGCTTGCTAAAATATGGTTCTACTTCCAATTTGATTGTTGAATTCACTTGTTGTTGTCGATTTTTTTAAAACTACATGCTGACCCATCCTTCATTTGCTTGAGTTTGAAATTGATCTCAAATTGATGTTGAAACTTACTGTCAGATTTGCAGTTTTGTTTTTGCAGATTTGGTTTTCAGATTTTAAATTGAATTTGGTTTTGCAGATTTTTGATTGTATTTGGTTTTGCATTTCTACTTATAATCTGATTTTCAGATTTTCTTTTGAATAAAAATGTTTAGAACAATAATGCATTGTTAAGTTTTCTTATCTAAAATAATAAATTTCAAAAATAAACAAATATTGCCACTTGTTACTTAATGACGTAGATTAATTTACAAGTGTCTTCTCTATGATATGAATGCTTAACACATGTACAATTTAATATTAAAAGAAATTTCTTAATTTGTAAATGTTTTTAAATCTTTCTAAATCAATTTCTAATTTATGTTATCATGTTTTAAATGTTTATTCGCATTTAGCCTTTAAAATGATTACATAATAACTACCTTTATAAAATTTCACATTTTAAATGTTTATTTGAATATTTTTAAAACTAGATTTTCAAAAGAGAAAATTTAAAAAGAAAAAGAATGTTGAATTCAATTTTATTCCAAAGTTTTCAAACTAAAATTATATTCTAATATAAATGAACTAAGTTTATTTCAAAACAACGAAATAAACTTTTGTTATAAAATACAACTATTATATTTTTAAACAAAATAAATATTAACTTTAATTACTTTAAAGATACACGATAGATCTTTAAATCAAACTTTTGAAAAGTTTTCAATACTATTTTAAATCAAACTAACCAATTCACAAGTTATACATCTATATATATAATAAATTTTGAAAATATTCTTATTAAATTTAAACTTAAATTAAAATCAAAACTCCTATTTACAATGTATACATGTATATACATTACAAATAAAATATCTTTTAAATAAGCTTAGAAAGGCAATTTTTATCATTTAAATATTTTTAACTTTTGAAAAGAATAAAATTCCCAATTATAATTATCATTATTATAAATTTTGAAAAGAATATCATTTGAAAAACTAAATAATTATTAGTTTTCAAAAGATAATTTTTGTTTGAATTAGATTATTAAATCAATATTTCACATTTTAGAATAATTATTAATGAAATTATTAAATAAGTATTGCCCAAATTTTCGAGACATCACATTCCTCCCCCCTTAAAAGAATTTCGTCCCCGAAATTTAAAAGCAAAGGTAAATTAATAATCCCATACATATTTTAATTTTAAAATAGCAACCATATGCTATCAACCAAATACTAGCAACCATAACAACCAATTCAAACAAACAATTCTAACTATCCAGACAAAATTCTGGATAGGATTCCCTAGAGTTTCCCAGGTACAATCACCGGGACACTCGCCCTACAGAATCTAAACTAGCTATATCACTCAGATCTAGAGCTCCTATGTATCTAGATCTACAAATCTAAACAGGACACTGGACCACAGACAAGTCCTGATCAACTTCCAAATCTCCCAGAACTACTGATTCTAGAACCAGTGATAAACCATACACGTACTCCCTCAGAGATACGTGAAAAACATAACAAATTCCAGCCGTCTGAACTAGCAATTCAATCCTGTAGACCAAACACTTAACCCTTAAGAGAATACAGAAAGATACAATACTCTTATCCACAAATCTCTCCTGTCGATCTTGGGCTACCTCCAACCTTCTAGATCAATCCAATCTTCACAGATGCTTCACGGAACAAATCTGGACAAAAATAAACGATCTCCAGATCCTACTCAACAAAAATGGTTCTTCCCAAAATCCATTAAAACCACCACACAAACTCTACCACACAGATATCAGAAGACTTCACACATACTACTCCCATTCGGAAAACAAAACAGATGCACAAGACAATCAAGCCTCCAGATCCAAAATGAATTTCCTGTAGAAATCCTCTGATCCAAGATAAAACTCAGATTCCCAAAGAATCGGGTGTTGCTTCTATTCTGAAATAGCTGCCACCATGCTTCTGCTGCACAAATCTGATTTGAGAATGATGTTGATGAACACAAGTATAAACTTGATCAATCCATCCCGGAACATTGTTCATCAAATCCCATAAAATCTCAGTGGCCTATCCGATTCGGTCACAAACACCACATCAAAAATTCAACCAGAATTCTAGATCCGATCAATCCTGCCAGCTTAAACAGATCTCTCTCTCAAAGAGCCCTCCTACTAGCTGAACCACCGCTAAAGCTTCGAGAACCAAGTCGAAACAGAACTCAATCTCTTGATGCGGATGCAAATCTTGACTCCTTCGAAGATATCCAGAAAAAATCAAACCACTTCGATAACTCAAACATCCTCTAGAGATGCTTCCATCCAAACCAAGATTACTCAGAGAACTTCCGAACCTTCGCAAGTCGCTTTTGTGATTCCACTCGGTTCAGATTCGAAGAAACCGTTCTCACTTCACGAATCAGAACAGCTAAATCCTTCTAACCAAAAGAAGAGACTAATGGTCCACCTTCAACCATAAACTACACACCCTGCTGGCTTCCAGAAGAAATGGACAAGCTACACCATTGGCCTGGCCTACTGACAAAAGAATAACAGAGACTTTTGAACCATCGAAGAAACAGTCCTCACTGCTGCTGCTGCTGCTGCCAAAGACATTCTTATCCAAAAGCTCATCGAATCACAAAGCCACATCAGTCACTTCCACAATAGAGCCTTCAAAAGACAGATATCCCTCAGGAAACTCGATCTCAAACCAAGCACAAAACATTCTGCCAAACCGAGTCTCAAACTCAAATATAGACAGAACTCCTTCCTAAGGTTGCCAAGATTCCATTGCTGGCTTTAGAATTCCCTACTAACAACGACATTGTTGCCTTATGGTGTTGATGTCGGCATAGAAAATATGCAGCATCATCAATGTCACAATAAAACATGCGGTATAAAACAGGTGGCTTAGAACATATTTGGCATTACCAACGTCATTGGCATCAATGTCGGCAATGATATATAAGTCCCAACCTTAGTGGAATCATTACATACCAATGAGGTAGATATCATAGTTTTCCTTACGGGCTAGTGATAGCATGTGGTATAAATAGGCTATGGCATTGGTTAATAGCATATGGAAACATCGTAATTAAGGTAAAAACTGTTTTATTTCTTTAAAAAGTAATATCTTTTGTGATATCCTAGAAATTTTGGCAATGTCAATTTAATAATCTGTATTTAAAATTAAATTGATTTGATAAATTTTGTTAATAAAATTTGACTTGATTTAATAACCCAATTAAATAGATGTCTAATTGGTGGATTTATCTTTTAAAAACTAATAAAATGTTTTCCTATTTATAATGTATATATATATATATATATATATATATATATTATATATATTGTGAATAGATATGTTTTGAATTTAATAAATAAATCTTGCTTTAAATTTCTAATATTCATTTTGATAATTTGGAAATTATTATTTTATTTAATATATAACCGTTCAAAACTATTTAATAAGTAACTATATGGTTTTAAGATACTTAAGGAAAATGTTTTAATTTGTTTAAATATATTTAAAGCATAGTTTAAAATTTTAAATAAGATAAACAAAGGTTTATTTTAGCTTTTTTTAAATATAGCTTAATAAATATAATTTGAAATTATATATGAAAATTTAAAATACCATTTATATATTGAACATTAATGCATTTAAATCAGATAAGTAACTTATAATTGCTTTTATAAATTATTAAAATTTGATAAATATGTTATTTTCAAACAATATTAAAAATGTATAAATATAGATAGGTTTTGAAGGACAATATTATTATTATTTTAAAATTAAATATATTGATATAAATTAGTTTTAAATTGGATTCCTAAATTTGAGTAGAATTTGAAATTGAATTAATTTTGAATTCAAAAGAATAAACATATTTAAATTATTTGGATAAGCTTTCATTTTTATAATTTATTTCATTACATTTTCTTTAATAAAAATACAGATACACATTTACATATGAAAATAATTTATATATATAAGCATTTAACAAATAAAGAAAAGGGTTTTATTTACTTTTAAATTAAATAAAAACAAATAAAATTACTTATAAGACACATGTTAATATATTAAGTGATATAATGACATGTGTTAAGTTATAAATTAAAATAGATGACAAGGGTAGTTAAATTAAGTAACTAATAATACAAGTGTCATATTTTTTTTTGATTTTTCTTTTAATTTTTAAATAAATCATTTTAACTTATATAAACATGTTTTCTTCATCCTCGTTCTTTTCTAAAAAAAATTCAAAGTTAAGAAAAAAAATTCAGCTGAAAACAATTTTGTTTCCAAACTCTCAAAAACCAAAATCATGTTTAAAATCAAAATCTGGAAATTTCTCCTCAAACTTAAAATCAAAAGCCTGCATGTTAATCATGTGATCCACTGTAAAAATTAAGAGCATGCAAACCCTTCCTCAAAAAAAGTAGTTTATTATCAAATCAGGTTTACAAAGCTTTTCATAAACCTGTAAAATCCATTTTCAAAAGCATACAAGGCATGTCAGCATTTCCAAAATCAGTCTATCTACATTTTTTCAAACCTGCATGCAACTGCAGTTGTAATTCAAGGACTAAAGTTTTCAAAGGGCATTAAAGTTTTATATCAAACTCAAAGAAGTATTCAAGTTGAAGTTTAGAAGCAAAGGGCACTCTGGTTTTTAAATTCAAAATAAAAAGCTTTTTAGAAAATCTTGTGCTCTGATTCATCACTATTTCCAGGTGAGTAACATCACTAATTTTAAAGATTAGTATGAATCCGTTGCATATTTTTCTCTCCGAGTTAAATATGTTTTGTGTGAATGTATATCGATAGATTTCTGTGCATTTTGGATGTATAGTATATGCATGTATGAGAATGTCAGTAAACATCTCTGTTTATAGTTTTCAAGAAAAAAAATAAGATTCAAGCTTTGTTTTTAAAATTCCTTATCTCTGGATTTAATCACTATTAGGATTTATGTTACAAACAAAAATTGTATGTTTAATCTTAAAATTAAAGTTTAAAAAAAATTATTTGAATCAAATTAAATTCGATATTGCACAGGAAATCAAAATGAACAGGGAGGTTTAAGTTTTGGGAAAAATTCAAACTCTCGAATTCATTAATTCAGGATTAAAATCTGAATACTTGTACAAAATTATGATTTTTAAAAATGAAGCCACAAATTTTAATAGAAAATTGAATGAGCAGTTTTGTTTTAATGAAAATTGGTATTTGAGGGTCTGTTGATGTTCTCGAAGGTCAGGGAGGTCGAAGTTGCTTCTGGTGATAGTGGGGGAATTTTGATTATCACGAAGTCTAGGGATGATCGAGTTTGACACAACTAAAGGGAATGGAAGCTGGAGTATAGGAGAAGCTAAGGTCAGTGGTGATGGTTCTCTGGTGATCGGAGAGGCGAGTTCAAGCCATTGACAGGTTTTGGGATCTGGTTGAAATGTGTTTCCAAGTTTCTGATTTGGGGTACTCGAGTTTGATTTCGAGTGGATGGTGAGTTTTTGATGATCGGGTTGTGATTCAGGGATGATCGTCGACGTGCTCGTTGTCTTGATGGTGACCGGAGGTGGACAGAACCACCATGCATATGCACGGTGCAATGAATTGTGTCAGGTGAAGGTGGGGTTGTAGTTTTTTTTGGAATCGAATTTTACTCGAGTAAATTCGAGTTTTTGCTCGAAGTGGTTAAGGGTTTTACTCGAAGTAACTGAAGGGGGTTCAAGTGTATTAGTAGTTATAGCTTTCTTTGGAAAGCCTGTTTGTTACAAATTCTATTTGGTTTTTAAAAATCTGAAAGCAAGTTTGAAAACAAAACTTAAAACCTAAATTTAAAAGTATGGATTTCAAACTGAGTTTGAATCCTAGTTTTAAATTTAATTTAAATTTTATAAATTAAAATGTTTTAAACAAGTTTAGAAGGGTTTAAATAGTTTAATTTTAAAGTAAAGCTTTAAAACAAAAGTAGAGATTTAACTTAAATTTAAATCTGGATTCAAATCAAAATTTGAATCATAGTTTTGAAATAAAGGAAGTTTTTAAATTTAAATTATTTTAAAACAACTTTGAATGTTTAAAATAATTTAAAATATGATTTGTATCTTAAATAAAATTGGGTTTAAATCCCGTTAAACATCTTTTATAAAATAAGACATTTTTAAGCACAAGTTTTAAAGGGTTTTTAAATGTTTTTAAATCTTTGTTAAAGTTAAGTTTGAATTCATTTTAAATCTAAAATTTAAAATGAAATTTGAAACAAATTTTAAAAGTAAATTGTTTAAATTTCTTTGTTAATGATAATGAAATCATTAATAAGAAATGTTTTATTTTAACGAAAATCAAAGAATTTAATGAATTGTGACTTATTAAATTAGAAATGTAATTAAATGGATAGTTAATTAATTTATTTAAGTAAGTAATTAAGGATTTGAATAAATTAATTAAGGTTAAATTAAGTAACTAAGATGAATTAAATTTGTAATTAGTATTAATTAATTTAAGTTAATGAAGGTCATTAACTTAAGTTTTTTTAATAATTAATTAATGTAATTAATTTTGATAATTAATTGGATTGATTAATTTAGATAATCATGTATGGAATTTGGTTAAGTATAATTACCTTATGAAGGTAACTAAAGTTATTAATTACTCATTGAAATTAATTAATTAATTTGATTAGTTTAAGTTAATTAATTAAGTTTAATTAATTTAGAATAATCATTGCATGGGAATCAGTAATTAATAAAGGATAATTACTTAGAGAAGTAATTAAGATGAGTAATTACTGAATGTTACTTATTGAAGTATGGAAGAGTTTTAGAATAAATTGCTTTGTATAATTAATATGAAAGGTAACTACTTAGTAAAAGTATTTAATAATTAATTACTTAGTGTAATTAATTTAAACATTGATTGATTAAGTCATTTGAAAAATAACTAATTAATGTAATTAATTAAGGGTAATTAATTACTAATAAAATTGATCAAGGATGATTAATAAATATAACTAATTATTAAATGTAATTAATTTAGAAGTAATTAGTTTACTCAATGAAGTAATTAATGGTAGTTAATTACTAAATGTCGTTAATCAAAAATGATTAACAATTATGGTTTAATTAAGGTTAATTACTTAATGAAGTTAATTAATTAAAATGTAATTAGGGATCATTAATTTATATAATTAATGATGTAGTTAAGTTTGATTAATTAAGATTAATTAATCAATGATAAGTGATTAATGAAGTAATTAATTAATATAATTAATTAAGGATTAATGTAATTAATTATAATTGATTAATTAATAAAGTAATTAAGGGTTAATTACTGTATTTGGTTAAGGATAAATAATTTGTGAAATTAATTACTTGAATGTAACTAAAGGATGATTAATCAAGGGTAATTAATCAAGGGAATTAATTAGATGATTGGTTTGTAATTAATGGTTATATAAGCAGGATTTATAGAATGAAGTAACTAATTTATTTTATTTTAAATTAATTAGAGATGATGTAATTAATTTAATTTATTTTAAATTAATTATATTTGGTGTGATTATTAATCATTGCTTATGAATGGATGATATTGTTTGCCTTGAATGGTTTGAAATCTCAACTATGAGATAAGTAATGTTGTGTTATATGGATGCATTGGTTGCATTGTGATGATGATTTGGATTATCTTCTGATAACGATAATATGGATTATCTGTGGTGATGATTATCTATTATGATGATGTGAATTATCTATCTATGTGTATATAGATAATTAAATTGAATTGTTTTAAACTTAAAACAACTTGGCCTTAAAAGATACGTTTTGGATTTCGATGAGACCGGGATCGGGTTTCCATATTTGGATATCCGAAAACCACATCAATCCAAATTAACGATAGGTCGTAAATCTCAAGTGAATATGAAGATTCAGAGTGCAAGGGTTATCGTCGTTAACTCTGAGGGTGATTCCAAAATGAGTGTAACGAGATAATGCCTTCGGTTTCGTTCGAAGCCGGAACGAACTTGTATGGACTGAATGCTTTCAGAACATCGTCAAGGGGATGATGAGCATTCTAAGAGATGTGTTCTCTAAAGGTAATCATAGCCTCAAGCCTCATCAACCGGGAATGGCTAAAACAGGGGAGGTGCAGCAAGGCTAAGTGGGTCATGCCAAAGTAGGACGAGATTTTCCCCTGTCTAGAAGTCCCTTTTTATTCGGCTGTGTGGGCAGTCGGGTCGCGGCCAACTGCGGGGTTGTCTTGTTCGGGACTGTCCAGTAAAGGATGGTTCTAGCTTTGTGTTGCAGGGGATTGGGAGTGACCTCGGTACGGTGATCTAGGCCCCGTACTGTGACGGGCGGTACCCTGGCAGCCCTGCCATTGTATGGAATCCAAAATTCAATAAGTGCCATCGGTTTTGATTGTATTACCCACTTTTTGGCTAGTAGCTGGAATTTAATAATGTAACAATTTCGGCTATTTTATATTTACTTGAAAACCCTAGACCTATTATAATATCACCGGATTTCCTATCAAATGTTTTGGTTAGCGTAAGGTAAAAACTTTTCCATGTTTATGTGTGGGAAGTCATACGTGATACCTTTCTTTTCTAAGGTTTTTTTCAAAAGTTAAGCAACTTTAACCTGTTACTCATACCAGACCCATGTCTGACCCGGAGTTTGTTTCCGTTTTTCATAAACTCTTGGGTACTCAAATTTTTACGAGTAGCCAAGGGATTCAGGTTAGCTCTGACGAATTGTGGAGGAGCAATGGAGCAGGAGGCTTCAGTGTTGTAGATATGTTTAGTGTTCCGATGTGTTGGTATCTCTGAGTCGTTTGTTTGAGTTGAATAGTACTGTGTTGTAATAACTAGACAGGTGATTATAACTGTCTGGTATGTGAAGTATAATCTGTGTAACTCTGATAATGGTTGTATACTATGTAATACTTACGTTATTAATATAATTTATTCGTTCCGCTGTTGAGATTCTGATGTTGTTTCTTCTTTCTTCTCTAACTTTTCTCTTTCTATCCCTTTCTTTCTTAATTCATGATACATCTTTCTGGTTAGTGGAAGACGGTTCGTGACATCTTTTCATCAACTTTAATTCTTTGTCAAATTCTTATTAGATAATAACTTTCTTTACTAAATCCTTTTAAGAAACTGCTATAGATTAAATTCCTCATTCCCAAAATATTTTGTAACCTATATAAGTTATATTTATATAATTATTAAGCTTTTCTAGCCTAATAAATTCATAATAATTCGAAAACACTTAAGAAAAATCCCTAAAAAATCACAATAATCGGATTTAGGAAATTCTTTAACATATAAAAATTTCGAAGCCAAAAACATTAATTAATTATTTTTAGTAATTAAAACGTCAAATAAACCATTTTCTCCATTTAGGGAATTCATGAAATATTCATACTTACTTGAAAAATTATGAAATTAAAATCCTATATCTATAATAACGTTTCCAACATCATATTAAATGTTCAAGTAAAATGGATGTCATAAACTAGGTTTCACTCTAAAAACCTATTAAATAATTTTATAATAAATGCAATAATTCATCATTCAAGCATATAATCAACTAATCATTTAGAATATAGGATAACAACAAAGCAAGGTTCGGTTTTGATTAAAACCCAAAATAAACATGCAAATAGTGAGAGGATAACTATTATTCACATTGATAAGATAACGAGACTTGAGATTTGAGTGTTGATTTGGTTTCCTTATGTTTTATCTTCAATTTCCTAGCTTTTCTTCCTCTTAGTTCTCTAACAATGGCCACCCTTTGTTCTCTTCTAATTCATATGAATGAATGTAAAGGAGAAAACGAGAATGGAAGGGTGTATGTTAAGGAAATGTAGCTTTTTCCTATTTTTCCATTCACCTAAATCCTCCTTCTTATTATTGTTCTAATCAATCTTATTAGTTCGTTAGTTAAGGCTCAAACCATATTATAATTATCAAATCTCAATCTCCTTATCCTCTTACATTATTTTATTTAATTTACCTAATTAAATATCCTAAATATGTTAATCAAAATTAGGAATGTTACAAACTCTCCTCCTTAAAGAATTTCGTCCTCAAAATTATGATAAAGTACATAACAAACATATAACACAAAGATAAAACATACGATCAGAACAAATCAGGATAAGCTTCCTTAATTCTGTCCTCTGTCTCCAAAGTACAGTCTTTCTCGTCGTCATTCCACTGAACTTTCACTAACTTGGCTGTCTTGTTCCTTAGCTTCTTCTCATCCCTAGCCATAGTACAAACTGAATGTCTAACAATAGTCATATCCGGTTCTACCACTCGATCTTCTAATACAGTGGAGTGATAGCAGCCTTTGAATCATGAAGACACTTCCTAAGATGAGAAATATGAAAATCGTTGTGGGCTCCTGCCAAGCTGCTTGGTAACTTTGTCATGTAAGTGAATTTCAAGATCCTCAGGGAACAATCCAACAAAACTAGGTGCCAATTTCCCTGACTTCCCAAAACTTACTACATCCTTTGTTATTGATACTTTGGCAAAAACATGATCTCCAACTGAGAACTCTAGATATGTAACATCCCGTATGTGGAGGCCAAAAGCTAAGCACTATAGATGCTACAACAATCCATAGTATTAACTTCAGACGACAAAATATGGTAATGAAAATGGTATCCATAATATCAAAAGCACATGAATACGAATAAAATCTCAGATTTTAAAAATAACATTTCGCTGATTATATTTCAAAAAGTAATTCATATCCATGTTACATAGCCCCTTAACATTTTCCAGGCAATGATTAATATATCATTACAAAAATACACCAAGAGCGACATATGACGATGCCCCTTGGTTGATCAAAGCAATATAGTCATATCTGTAAAGGCCCGAAAATCCGTACTCCTTTGAGCTGGCAACATTCCACAACAATCCAGCCAAAGAGGAACGAACTTCCGAATCTTTAGGGTTGAAAAAGAAGAAAGAGGTAGAAGAAGAGAGAAAAGAGAGAAGAAACAGAAACAACAACAGAACAGGATAACAATATCAGAGTCTCACAATCGCAGCGGAACAACATATAATAGATAAATGAATATTCATTAAAACAAAAGAACTGTATATTTTATATATTACATCACATTACATCACATCACATCACCAGAGTGTTCAACAACAAAACAGCGGAAAACAAATACTATATACAGTAGATAATAGACTACGCCATCCTGCTCGCCTCCAGATTGCTACAGCAACTCCCGAAAACCAGAATAACCTGATAACCTAACTCTAGACTGCCCGTGTGGAAAATAGTGGGCACCCAGAGTTTAGAAAGGAAACAATAAACTCCAGGTCAATCATGGGACTGGTGTGAGAACTCAAACAGTTTATCTTTAAAACAAGCAACAAGAGAAATTAAATTTTGAAATCCGCAATGCCTTTTGAAAAATGAAACTACCATAAGGCCTCCCGCCACACACACAATGCAAACGCAGAATTGGAGGAGATTTCTCCTTATGATAGTCAAAGATGCTTACTATGCAAAATCAAATCATTTTTGATATTATTATTAGTGCATAGTGTAGAAAACAATTTCGAAAATAGAATATAAATCCTAGCCAGCATACGACATTTCGTCGTATGCCTACTATAGCTACCATGTTCAATAGCAGGTTACCGCCACATTCCATGGCAGGTTATACAACTAAAACCGTATAGGGCGTGTATTGTTTTGAATGGATTTCCAACAAATGATCAGGCTAAGGAACTTCCTACTGCCACATGGGATCGCCTCTGGCGGGACGTCCCGAGAAACTAACGTTACGGTTAGATCTCTGCCAACACAAGGCCGGGTTACCTCTTTAACTAGGTAACTACTACACGAATATGTCATCCCCCGGTCCTTTGGGACCTTTATCCGAGCGCTCGATACCAACAACACCACACAGTAATAGATATAGTGTATCAACATGAGTAAATATCTGGGCTCCATACCATGATACCACCCTTTTCCAGAAGGGAATGACATACCCTAAAGGGCGCGACCCTCATAACCTTGCCGCATATTCCTGTTTCGACCATTTCCGGGGAGTGAGGTCTGACGAAGTCTCGTCCACAAAGCTACGCTTTGTGCAACAAAGCCATGCTTTGGGTCAACAGATGACCAAAGCAATGATCACAAAGATAAATGATCAAACAAATGATCATATCACAAATGACCAACCAATGATCATCACACAGCAGCACTCAGCATGTCACATTACCAGATCGGGAATATATCGCTGATAACCTTCAACTACATAACCTCTGAGCTCGTACGTCTCAAAGAAGGGTGTTAAGCTAAGAGAATAAATTCTCCGCCACCAACAGAAATGTATTTGAAAGAAATCTGCTCTATATCTCAAAATGTAATGTCAGACATGTAACCATACAAGTCTGTTCCGGGTTCGAACAGAACCGAAGGCACTTCCAAAGAAGCCCTTGCAATCCGGGTATTCATAATCCCGATAAAATTTCCCATCACAAAGGAAATCTCCATACCGTAGCTAACGATGCAGAGACAATCGATAGGTCATCCTATCGTTTTCACAAATACCCGGTCTTCAACACCGGTCTTCAAATGCTATCCATAACGACGTATCACATATTCGGAATGGGATATACGACACAAAGGTCCTCTCTCGGCTAAACCGAATAGCGAGCGCTTATTTTAGAATAAGTGTAGCATTCAATCTCAAACAAACACAACAGATACCATCCAAGGGTAAATACTGATAGTCGGTTATTTAACTATCAATAAAGATGCGCCACATCATAAGATTCCAAATAATTTTCCAAATTTATTTAATCCCAAAAATATCTTCACAAGATATATATATATACACCTTCCAAATAATTGCCCAAATTATTTGTTTTACCAAAATATCTTTACACGATATAATTTCCACACTTCAACCATTTGAAAACCAATTTCAAATTACTTTTCATCCTTTATACCCTTTGAAAACAAATTTCAAATCATCAAATAAATCTTTACCGATTTATTTTAAACTTACGTTCCAAATTTGCAAATTCATTTCCATACTTCAAAATAAATCAATATTTATTTTTAAACAAATTTCCCTTCTTTATAAATTCCATAGTGAATTTCAAATTTCCCAAAATATATACTAGAATACGATTTTCAAATCGATTTCGAATTATTCGCTTCCATTTTACCATTAAAAGATAAATTCTCAAAAACGTTTCATTTCATATTGGAAAAACATTTCCATACTTATTTAAAAATAAGTAATTCACAAGTTTATTTATTTTCGACAATTTGAAAATATTACATATACTTAAACCATAGTTCAGAATATATTTCACTCTTATAAGGAAAACATTCTTTTATTCACTTTACTTGGGTCAAAACGAATGTTGCGTAAAACATTGTCACGACAACCCAAAACCACTAGTATAGGGATTCGGAATTAAAATAGATATATAAATCCCAATACTATATAAAAATTTTCTTTTGCAAACCATTTACTATAACAACAGTGTTATAGTCCACCATTCCCTTATTTTCTCGAAAATGCCTACTTCAACAATGAATGTTGAAATCTATGTATTCATTTCCTTCTATTTCTCGAAAACGTCTATTTCAACAGTAAATGTTGAAATCTATGGTTTCGATACTTAATGCCTCTTAAAGCATCTTTAAATCGTTTTAAATTCCATTTAAAACATTTTTTTTTCAAAGCATGACCATTTAATATAATAGTATATTCACCGTTCAAAAATAGTGAATATAACCCCTTTAACAAACTTCCATATTCAATTTATCAAATTCAATTGATTTCCATTTATAAACAACGTTTATAAATTCCATTTCTATTAATAACTTCGGTTTAGAAAACTCTTTTATCCATCCAATTCAATTTATAAACCCAATTTCTATACCAAAGGTTCGTATTATAAGTTAAGAGCTTATAATCCATTTATTTACTTAACCGTTCTTTTAAAACTTCATAAATTTTTAGATCTTATCACTGATAAGATTCCTTTACATTTTATAATAGTTTTCAACTTATAAAAACCTCCTTTATTAACAATTTCTATAAATATCCCCTTTAAATGGCCAAAATCCATTTTATAAGTTAATTACTTATAAAACTTTTATTTTCAACATCAATTCATTCCATAACTTTCACAATTTATAAAACTATAGTTTAAATGAAATCCATTTTTATACTTCATTTTAACACTTAATAAACTCGTTTCATAATTCCAGTAATTTTAAATTTATATATATCAATTTATAAAATCTTTTATGTAAATTGTTTATAATAATTATTCAAAAATCCCAATTTAACTATTTTATAAATCTATTTATTTTAAAATTTTCTTTTTGATTATATTTCATAAAAATATTAATTCTTATAACATAAAATTTTATACGTTCATTTATTTTAAAATGAATCAATCCAAAAATTTAATAAAACGTATACTTTGAAAAATCACTTTTAAAAACCCTTTTTAAATTCAAAATCGTTATTTTTAACTTTAAAAATGAATCCGATGATGCAACAACATCAAATGGTCAATCACGGGAATAAACATCATATATCGATATGATAGTTAACAATCAACACAATATTTATAAACAAATAAATATTTGCGAGGAATCCAGTTGGATCCCTCCAACCTGTTTCCCTGCATCCACAGATGTTAGCACAATACCAATTCCACTTCAAGGTGGAATATCGCGGTATATGGGATTTATAAAATATTATCCGCTTAATAGGCGGCGCAATAGGGTCTCATCCGCTATACGAGGCGGGAAATCAAATCCAATATATACATATGCCAATATATATATATATATATATATATATATTGCTATATATAGTATATAACCTACTATATCTACTACCAAAATCAAACAGCAATCATCAATCAACAATAACTATTTAAAATTTTAAACCAAACGGTTTGATTGAGTGAGGAGTTCTCACCTTGGTTTTATTTCTGATTTCAATGCTCGTTTCGAATAAAATTAAACGAACGTTTAATTTTACCCAAAATTTCCGCTTGCTCCAAACGACTCCAAATCAGCTTCGTTGCGAAGAGCTCGACCATACTGATCCGTCGCAATTTGTTTTGTCCCAATCGGACCTCGCATGAAAGAGATATCGCAGTTCAAAGTTTATACAATTTCTAATATAACAATTTACAATTATTTAATTTAAAAAAAAAACCCTCACTTAATCTCTGCCGTTGATTTTCCTTGGTACACGATCGGCCCGCACGCGATTCCTTCATCTTCCCAAAACATCGCTCGCGTTTGCTCCCCCCAGGTTAACAACGAAACGCAAGAACCCAAGTGCCACCCTCTAACCCTAGATCAACGCAACCCATACGAGCATCTTTGCATCGATCAAGCTACATCGTTTCGAAGCCTCACTTGAATGCTACCCACGGCCGGAGGAGCAAGGAGCTCGGTGGAGCCTAGCTCACGAAAACCAAGGCCGAATTCCTCTCGTTCGAACCCATTTTACCGCTGATTCGTGAAGTTATTCGCGATCTTGACCGTTGATATGATAGATCTCATTGACCTCTACGATTTTCATGTAGGAACTTTTGCGAATCGATGCATGGATTTGGAGTTAATGAGGGAGAAAGACGGGAGATTTTTGGCCATGGAAAACAAGGGTGGCGGCTGGTGATAGTGGGTTAGGGTTTAGTGAAAAATATAAATGTATATATGTTATTAATATTATTTTAATAATAAAATTTCCAATTTAACACTTATGCAAACGACCTCCAATCTACACGTTCCGACAGGCGATTCTAAGGTATTTCCGCGTGCCGAACACAATAGAACAGGTTTCGAAAGCTAATTCCATCGTATGTGTGAGATATGGCAATAAACGATCAATTTAAATTAAAACCGATTTAAACGATTTCTAGGCTTTTTGGCTTGTACCGGACAAACGATAAATCCGATCGACTTGAAATTTGAAATCTTACAATAATATCACATTACGGATCTGATGAAACTGGTTTCGTCGAAATCCGAGACCGTTTGAAAAATGGCTATTTTAACTCGCTAAATTAATATTAAAACGATATCGATGCGTTTCGAGCTGCCACGGTCAAACGACAACTCCGATTGCTACGAAAATTGAAATCCGATAATAACTAACTATTACGGATCCAATGGAACTCGTTTCGTTCAATTCTGAGACTGTTCAAAAATTGGCTATTTTTCAGTCGATAAATAAATATTAAAATATTCTATTTTCACAAATTAACTCCAAATTCAATTTTAAAAGTTCTATAACGTTTCTATAACTTCAGTATGATAAAATAAAATTTCCCGAATCATTTTCAATCATATTAAACCCAATATTTAATTATTTCTGGCATTTCAACTATTATATTATCGATTTAATTGTCCGATTAAATCCAAATATTCGAGAAATAAATTATTTAACTTCAAATTTCTACTTATTATCATTTAAAATCAATTAAATATTCAAATTTAAATTATCAAAAATTATGGGTCGTTACAATCTTCCCCCCTTAAAAGAATTTCGTCCTCGAAATTGCAAGTTAAGGAGAATGATTCATAATTCGTTTATTATCTTTCCAAAACTAATTAGTTTTATCAACTTTTTAACACAAATATTTTTATTAAAGATTAACTATCATTTCAATTAGCTTTCCAACTTCAATTATAGATTTGAAACAACATTGTTTACCTAACAATTCAAATTTAAATTTAAATTCAAATTTTAAACTTTCAAAATTTTCTCAAAATTTTTCTAACACCCGAAATTTTCGAAAAATTTCGCCAGCGTCTCCTTTGCGCGGCTAGATCGGTATGACTACAAAATGGCACTACGGTCCCTCAGAATCAAAAAGAAAAGAGAAAGCCAAGTGGCTGGAGAAGGAAATCATCAAATCTCATACTGAAATTGAAATACGTACCTTTTTGTCGAGCAATTCAATTTTTTACTTCAAAATCAAAATCCCAATTCCATTATATACCTGTATATCCTGCTAGTAGTAGTATCCAATTTCAATATTCAAACCATTTTGCCAATTCAATTACAAAACATTTCAACATATGCTTCTTATACAATTTTAGTTTACTATTGAAGTTATATATTCTTTTTCATTCGTTTCCAATTAGTTTACATTCACTAATTAAATTCACATTAGTTTACTTCCAAATTGGATCAAATTCAGTTCATATTCAAATTCATTTACTTCACTTTCAATTTGAATTCAATTAAATAGCTTTCAAATTTTACTAATTCAATTTCATTAACACTTAATGAATTTACATACAATCAACCAACAACAAGTTAACAACCAATGTTTATCCAATAGAGCCAAATTTATTTATTTTACTTACATTCAATTTGGTTCAACTGTTTCAATTCCAATTGGTTTAACATTCAATTATTCAACTAGCTTCAAATGAATTTACACTTACATACATCATTTCATATAAACTTATTTACATTCGATTGATTAACATTCAATCCATACTTTAATTCAATTGCCAATTCTTTTTACAAATAAAGATTGAATTTCATTTATATAACTCAAGTTCACACCATTTAATTCACTTGATTATTTTACTTTGATACAAAATCAATCTTTATTCAACTTCACTTAAGTTATACTCCATCTAACATCATTTGTTCAAATAAATTTAAGTTTCCACTTATCAATCCAATTCGGATTTCAATTCTAAAGTAAGTTCTATTTAACTTTTACTTAAGTCAAATTCATATCAACATTCAAATTCATAGTTCACTTTACTTAACTTAACTGTTTAACCACTTCAATAATTGGTTTTACTTACATTTTCCCATTCTATAAGTTATACAACTTATTATTCAACTTCCAACTCATATTATAAGTTCAAAACCCTTTTCACTTATATTTAACAATTTCAAGTTGAATTTTAATTTCAAATTTGTTTATTTCAACAAAACCTCAATTTTAAATTCATTATTATAGCAAATCCATCACATAGAAACTCGAAAATGATACTGATGATGCTGCAGTCATCACCCTTATTATTTTCCAGTGACAATAGTGAATCCAGTGCTAAATATCCTTTCAAAAAGTTCCTTTTATATATAACTACATTTGTAAACTTTTTACTTATATAATTTCACTTCTTATATATATAAGATTATTTCACAATTGTAAATCATTCTAATTATAACTTCATACTTATAATTCATTTGTTTATACTATTATTTTTTTTTTACAATTAATTGTTTTTATTTAACTTATTCAAACAACTTTGATTGTCTTATGTATATATATTATTTACAACAACCAAGCAACCAATTATATACACCCTTCAATAATTCTTGAAAAATTATTTTCTTATATAGAAAATATAGTCAAGGTAAAATTATTTCATTTACCCAATTTAAAACAACATCGTGTCGAATTGTTCTGTATAAGTGTTTAGAGATCCCTATCGATAGAGTTGTACAGACTATACCGACCAGAATCCATATACCACTCAACAAACCAATCGTCACAATATAAAACAATTTTATATTCACTAACAAATACGCGCTCATATCTATTATTACACTCACACTCATTCTAGAGTACTACTGACTCTATCTCTAATGAGTAATACCTAACAAAGCCATGGTTGTCACTTAACCATATGCTATGATACCAAATGTAAAGGCCCGAAAATCTGTACTCCTTTGAGCTGGCACCATTCCACAACAATCTAGCCAAAGAGGAACGAACTTCCGAATCTTTAGGGTTGAAAAAGAAGAAAGAGGTAGAAGAAGAGAGAAAAGAGAGAAGAAACAGAAACAACAACAGAACAGGATAACAATATTAGAATCTCACAATCGCAGCGGAACAACATATAATAGATAAATGAATATTCATTAAAACAAAAGAACTGTATATTTTATATGTTACATCACATTACATCACATCACCAGAGTGTTCAACAACAAAACAGCGGAAAAGGAATACTATATACAGTAGATAATTGACTACGCCATACTGCTCGCCTCCAGATTGCTACAGCAACTCCCGAAAACCAGAATAACCTGATAACCTAACTCTAGACTGCCCGTGTGGAAAATAGTGGGCACCCAGAGTTTAGAAAGGAAACAATAAACTCCAGGTCAGTCATGGGACTGGTGTGAGAACTCAAACAGTTTATCTTTAAAACAAGCAACAAGAGAAATTAAATTTTGAAATCCGCAATGCTTTTTGAAAAATGAAACTACCATAAGGCCTCCCGCCACACACACAATGCAAACGCAGAATTGGAGGAGATTTCTCCTTATGATAGTCAAAGATGCTTACTACGCAAAATCAAATCATTTTTGATATTATTATTAGTGCATAGTGTAGAAAACAATTTCGAAAATAGAATATAAATCCTAGCCAGCATACGACATTTCGTCGTATGCCTACTATAGCTACCATGTTCAATAGCAGGTTACCGCCACATTCCATGGCAGGTTATACAACTAAAACCGTTGTAACATCCCGCCTTTTTGCACACTTTAAAACGACACACGTGCCAATTCAAAGCATACGCAAGGACGGAGTGTTATGGGGTAGATCAGAAAAACAGAGAAGGAATAAACAAAATAGAATCTCACAGCGGAAGGATAAAATATAATAATAAATATACAGTTCAAACAGTTTACAAAACAGTTATTTCACTTATACAATGAACATCAGAGTTACACATACCAATACAACAATGCAGCGGAATATAAAGAGTGTGTGGTGCAATACTATATATAAAATAATGCTGAATCTTCGTCTTCGTCCTCCAAGCTAAATCTGCTATCCTGAAATGCTCGGACTGACCCGAGCGAATTTGAAGAGACAAAAACACTCGAGTCAGACTAGAATATCTTATGTGAGTTAAATAAACAGAAATAAATATGAGTACAGTAACTCAAGAGATGCTCGGGATTTACATCTCCTAAGGATCCGTTAAACTATTTACTATGTAGTATATTGCGCTATTATAATAGTGTCTATTCATAAAATAAACTTACTTTTAAATAGCGTTAAGGGGTTACCCATATAGCCCTTAACACAAATAATGCCAATAGTCTATACAGTACCGTAATACCTCCTGATCGGGAGGCTACCAGAGGATACTCCATAGGTACGACACAAATAGAAACTCGTAGTAAAGGCTCGGTATGGTAGGTGACACGGCACAACTAGGCAATGCCAGGGTAGATATACCAATTGCTATCCAGGCTGGTGGAAACGCGTAGCCGCAGTTACCGCCCACCTCGGACTAACTCCCCAAAATCAAAATATAGAAGTGGCCACTGAATCAATCCAAGTCAAAGTATAATATCGAAGAGGAGCGTCCGATCAGAGGAATGACCTCATTGGCCTGAGAATCGCTCCTGTTTTAGCCACCTTATGCCAACTCACGGGAGTTGGGTCCACGTATTTACCTTACAGGAAACGTCGCCACCACCTACTTCATTCTGGAATCTCCACCGCGTACACGGTTAGTCAAAGTGGTTTTCGGTATCGACAGAGAGTATGTCCATATCCGATCCCGGTCTCTTTGCCAACCAATCGTTATTATAACACCGCGGTTATTTAAAAAACAGTTTATACTTTAAAACCAGAATATAATCCCTTGCAAAACCATAATATTACGATATCATTTCTTCTTTAAAAACACAAACAATTTATTTTCATATTATTTTATAAAAGCCCAAATCAATGATATCGTTTCTCAAATAAAATTTTCCTTTCCAAAAATTATGTCACTTTTTATTATTTAATATCCCATGTAACCAATATTTTGTTTGTAACTTTCAACATAATTCTTCGAAAATCCATAGTATTTTAAAACCATTATTTTCAAAACTAAATGGTTTGGATATTCAACGGTATGCGAATTAAAAAGGTTTAACTTTACTGTTGTTTTATAAAGAATAAATTACATGGCTTTCCAAATATTTCTTGTTTTAAAGTTAAACCAAAATCCAAAATATTACTTCAAGTCCCAAAACCATTTCATTTTATATATATTTATATCCATTTTTGAGCATTAATATTTCAACTAAAGTTGGATTTTTATCCTTTCAAAATCAATATTCTATTAATTAATCTTGACCATTCACATAAAATCCATAATTAATAAGACTTCAATTTCTAGTAAAATATATATATATATATATATATATATATATATATATAGAAATTTTCCACTTCAAATTATACTAGAATATCCATTTCTATTTATTTTGGGAAAATCCAATTACAAATATCATATCTTAAAATTTCCAACTTTACATTTAAACATAGGATATAAATTTACCAAACTCCATTTTCTAAAT
Source organism: Allium cepa (assembly GCA_030765085.1). Classification (NCBI taxonomy): domain Eukaryota; kingdom Viridiplantae; phylum Streptophyta; class Magnoliopsida; order Asparagales; family Amaryllidaceae; genus Allium; species Allium cepa. The sequence continues at coordinate 338,331,329 of CM060929.1, read as the reverse complement.
TTCTTCCATTTTCAATAAAGAAATTTATATTCCTTTTAATTTCAAAATTTCAACTTCATAGGTATATAAATATGGAATAAAATATTTATACAATATAAATTTAAGATTTATAGACCGTATTCAATCCAAACCATAGAAATCACATTAAAATAGTTATATATAGACCGCGGTGCCTGTATATAATTTTCTATCTTATGGTCAAGTGATACGGATATTTATCATTTCAATCCGCAATTTAAAAAATAAAACTTTGCGGTTTTATCATTTCAAACCACAATCCCGAATGAAATGTAAAATGTATGCAACTTGTAGTTTAATGATATCAAATAAAACATCCATTCAACAACACATCCATCATCCAGTCACAAACATCAAGCAATATCAACCAATAACAAAATATGTTTGGGAATATACAACAGGTAATAATTGGCAGTTTAATTCAAATTATATTTATCAACTATAAATCTAACAGTTTATTTTCAGTGATAATTGACATAACTGTTAACTAGCAGTTCTTATGCAAACAATAATTTCTAACAGCCAATTAATACGCAATCAATCAATTTAATTAACAGCTAAATTCAAAAAGATGCAATTCAACAGATATGGGTGAAATAACATGCCAAAAGCTCATAAATAAATTTCTATTCATTTCTAAAATTTATTTAACAAACATAAAAGCTTCCAGTAATTGTGAGTGAGTTAAAACACTCACCTTTTTGAATTTAAATCGAATTTAAATTCGATTTAAACCCAAAAATTCGCCCGTCTCATAATTCGTCCAAACTAGCGTCATCAAGTCCGGAATTAAATTACGATCCTAACAAAAGAAATTTCGTGTGAATCCGACTTCGTATGAGAAAGTTATGTCGAAAATTGCACTTGAATTCAAAATTAAAATAAGCAAAAGTGACACACACAACTCACCTAAACATATATGTGCCACGTCATCACCAAAGTAACGTGCAGCCCCCTCTCTCACGCGTTCAGGTATACTCTACGCACGCAACTTCCAACCGCCCCTAAATTTTCGAAACCCAAATCAAAAATAGCCCCACATCCAACCGTTGATTCGCCCCAAAAATCATATAGATGCACTCCCCTCGGTCCCCTCTACAAAACCCAGAAACAGTTTCTCCATCCGACGAAGTTTTGTGCGCTGATGATGAACGGTTTTGGGGCTGTTTGAATTTATTCTGGATGAATGACAGCTCCAATTGACAAACGAATTTCACCATGAGATTACGCGTATCGAATACTTCAACATATATTTTTTCTGGAATTTTCTGAAATTTTTGAGTTTTGACTTTTGATTTTGAACTGTGGATAGATCTGAAATTGGATCTGAGATGTATGCATTTGGGGAAGAGAAAAGAGTGAAGAAATGAACGTACAGCAAATGAAAAAGAAAGGAGCTAGGGTTTATAACTGTATATTTATAGATAGGCTAGAGGTAGGGTAGCTAGACTGGATACGCGGACGTACGGAATAAACTATGGCCCAAAAAGCCCGCTATGCCTCCGGAACCGAATTTATTAAAACTATATATCCAAATAGGTGTTTTAAAATATTCTGAACGCGATGGAAAAAGTTTCGCGACCAAATTCGATCGTATGAAGAAGTTATGCTGAAAACAAGATTTCCAAATTCAATTTATTTCAATGCATAAATTTGAAGGCGTTTCGAGTCCGTACGATCAAACGACAAGTCCGATCGCTACGAAACTTGAAACATTATTATAATTCATCGTTACGGATCCGATGAAACTAGTTTCGTCAAAATCCGTGTCCGTGCCCAAAATGGCTATTTTTAATATTTATTAAATAAATTAGAATAAATTATAAATCCAGTTTTTATGTTTCAACTTCTAATATTGGCCAAATTTTGTGACTTATATAATTCAAACAATCCCAAATGGTTTTCCAAGCTTGGATGTGAATTAAAATTTATAAGTATATCAATTTTGCAGTGTTAATTTCTGCGTTTTCTTATTATTTGGGAATTATAAATTTTATTCGCAAAAACCCAATTATTAAATCATATACTCTTATACTCACCTCTTAAATCAAATTAAATAAATACTTGATTTCCATTCCAACTCATCTTTGGATTGCAATTAACCTTTTTACCATAAATAAAATTCCAAACCCAATAATAAACTTTATCTCCATTTATTCGCCTTAATATTTCTTATTTATTAATAATTCCAATCTTGATGAATTCACATCATGAGTTTGATTTATCTATTAAATTCACTTCCTTTCTATCATTCAAAGCCATTGCTGTTAATATGACGAAACTAACATTAGTTTAAGATTCACATCATTATTCTTTAAGCCTAATGTTTACCAATTTCGTTTCAAATCCAATAACGTAATAATTTACGTTTAATTCCATTTTATATGTAGTAAATACCATTTGTCGAATCAAATACTCAAATTATAACTAAAATCTTGTTTTCTAAAGTTATATCGACAATGGTCAAATAAAAATTTGAATTAGCTTTAACTTTATTCTATGGTATTAACTATTGCAATAAATCCAAATTAATAAATGAGGTTTGACTCCTATATTAACTTCTTTGGTTTCAATTAACCTTTTATGGCGAGTATGAATTCTAATGTATAATTGAAAACTTTGTTTCCATTTGATTTCACTATTTCATCCAATATCTACATATTCTAGCTAAATTTCAAGTAACATATAAATTAGCTATTCCAACTTCCATTAGTTTCGATTATCATACTATAGAAATTAAATTCCCTTAACCACATAAATAAAAGTTGATCCCCATCTATTTACATTATATCACGTTTGCATAAATTTATTCAATTGTCACTTTTAATTAATAACTATCCATTTTCCAAATCCAAATGTAAATCTTCCACCTTTGAATTCTTATATTAAATGGAATTTAATATTTACTGATTCAACATTTATATGTTTCTAAAAATTAGCTCCAACCAAATGTGACAATTTACATTTCATTTCTATGCAATATATACTCATCCTATTCCATTCATTTGGTTACTGCATTGAAATCTATTTATTAACCACTACTAACGTTATTATCATTAATTATAATTGAATTCCCAATGTTTAAATTTACAAGAAACAAGAATAGGTAACATACAGTAGTCGTTACTCTAAATTCTAGTCACCTAAACAGGCTTTTATTACTTGCAAATAAATGTTGCTATTTATTTTCATAGTACAAATCTCAAAAATTATTCCATTTTAAATTTGCTTAGGCCATTTATAGTACACTATACATATCTACATTAATGGGTAATTCATTCAATCCATTAAGTATCAATTCTATTTAGCCCTGTCTATATCTTTATGCATTCTTCTATTACTTTACAAAATGGAATAACTTTTAAACTCATATACGTAATACCAAAACTGTTATAAATCCAATAATTTCCGAATCGAAGTTTGTACACATTTTACCCAACTATTATGATTTCTCACAAAACGTTGAATTTATTAAATGACCATTTATTAAAATTTGATTCCCTTAATTGAATCAATGTTTATATTTACATTCTCACTATATAATCCATCAAATATATATTCAATCCGAACACGCATTCAAATCCTTTATTTTTATATAAATTTATTCAATGTTGACATCCACTAAATAAAATTTACTTTCAACTTATAGTTACAGTCCAATTCAGTTATTATTTCATTAATACCATTTTAATCAACTAATAATAACTAATAACCACCAACACCAAATTACATTAATTCAACCTATGCCATATAAATATTTAATTGTTAACATTGAATTGCAATCACTATATCAAATTCCTATATTTACTCAAATAAAAATCTTAAGACTTATGTCTCCTTCTAAATTAGATTAGCGATTATATTAAATTAATTCATTTAATATTATTAAATTTAACGGGTCGTCACAACCGTACAGGGCGCGTATTGTTTTGAATGGATTTCCAACAAATGGTCAGGCTAAGGAACTTCCTACTGCCACATGGGATCGCCTCTGGCGGGACGTCCCGAGAAACTAACGTTACGGTTAGATCTCTGCCAACACAAGGCCAGGTTACCTCTGTAACTAGGTAACTACTACACGAATATGTCATCCCCCGGTCCTTTGGGACCTTTATCCGAGCGCTCGATACCAACAACACCACACAGTAATAGATATAGTGTATCAACATGAGTAAATATCTGGGCTCCATACCATGATACCACCCTTTTCCAGAAGGGAATGACATACCCTAAAGGGCGCGACCCTCATAACCTTGCCGCATATTCCTGTTTCGACCATTTCCGGGGAGTGAGGTCTGACGAAGTCTCGTCCACAAAGCTACGCTTTGTGCAACAAAGTCATGCTTTGGGTCAACAGATGACCAAAGCAATGATCACAAAGATAAATGATCAAACAAATGAGCATATCACAAATGACCAACCAATGATCATCACACAACAGCACTCAGCATGTCACATTACCAGATTGGGAATATATCGCTGATAACCTTCAACTACATAACCTCTGAGCTCGTACGTCTCAAAGAAGGGAGTTAAGCTAAGAGAATAAATTCTCCGCCACCAACAGAAATGTATTTGAAAGAAATCTGCTCTATATCTCAAAATGTAATGTCAGACATGTAACCATACAAGTCTGTTCCGGGTTCGAACAGAACCGAAGGCACTTCCAAAGAAGCCCTTGCTATCCGGGTATTCATAATCCCGATAAAATTTCCCATCACAAAGGAAATCTCCATACCGTAGCTAACGATGCAGAGACAATCGATAGGTTATCCTATCGTTTTCACAAATACCCGGTCTTCAACACCGGTCTTCAAATGCTATCCATAACGACGTATCACATATTCGGAATGGGATATACGACACAAAGGTCCTCTCCCGGCTAAACCAAATAGCGAGCGCTTATTTTAGAATAAGTGTAGCATTCAATCTCAAACAAACACAACAGATACCATCCAAGGGTAAATACTGATAGTCGGTTATTTAACTATCAATAAAGATGTGCCACATCATCAGATTCCAAATAATTTTCCAAAATTATTTAATCCTAAAAATATCTTCACAAGATATATATATATATACACCTTCCAAATAATTGCCCAAATTATTTGTTTTACCAAAATATCTTTACACGATATAATTTCCACACTTCAACCATTTGAAAAACAATTTCAAATTACTTTTCATCCTTTATACCCTTTGAAAACAAATTTCAAATCATCAAATAAATCTTTACCGATTTATTTTGAACTTACATTCCAAATTTGTAAATTCATTTCCATATTTCAAAATAAATCAATATTTATTTTTAAACAAATTTCCCTTCTTTATAAATTCCATAGTGTATTTCAAATTTCCCAAAATATATACTAGAATACGATTTTCAAATCGATTTTGAATTATTCGCTTCCATTTTACCTTTAAAAGATAAATTCTCAAAAACGTTTCATTTCATATTGGAAAAACATTTCCATATTTATTTAAAAATAAGTAATTCACAAGTTTATTTATTTTCGACAATTTGAAAATATTCCATATACTTAAACCATAGTTCAGAATATATTTCACTCTTATAAGGAAAACATTCTTTTATTCACTTTTACTTGGGTCAAAACGAATGTTGCGTAAAACATCGTTACGACAACCCAAAACCACTAGTATAGGGATTCAGAATTAAAATAGATATATAAATCCCAATACTATATAAAATATTTCCTTTTGGAAACCATTTACTATAACAACAGTGTTATAGTCCACCATTCCCTTATTTTCTCGAAAACACCTACTTCAACAATGAATGTTGAAATCTATGTATTCATTTCCTTCTATTTCTCGAAAACGTCTATTTCAACAGTAAATGTTGAAATCTATGGTTTCGATACTTAATACCACTTAAAGCATCTTTAAATCGTTTTAAATTCCATTTAAAACATATTTTTTTTTCAAAGCATGACCATTTAATATAATAGTATATTCACCGTTCAAATATAGTGAATATAACCCCTTTAACAAACTTTCATATTCAATTTATCAAATTCAATTGATTTCCAATTTATAAACAACGTTTATAAATTCCATTTCTATTAATAACTTCGGTTTAGAAAACTCTTTTATCCATCCAATTCAATTTATAAACCCAATTTCTATACCAAAGGTTCGTATTATAAGTTAAGAGCTTATAATCCATTTATTTACTTAACCGTTCTTTTAAAACTTCATAAATTTTTAGATCTTATCACTGATAAGATTCCTTTACATTTTATAATAGTTTTCAACTTATAAAAACCTCCTTTATTAACAATTTCTATAAATATCCCCTTTAAATGGCCAAAATCCATTTTATAAGTTAATTACTTATAAAACTTTTATTTTCAACATCAATTCATTCCATAACTTTCACAATTTATAAAACTATAGTTTAAATGAAATCCATTTTTATACTTCATTTTAACACTTAATAAACTCGTTTCATAATTCCAGTAATTTTAAATTTATATATATCAATTTATAAAATCTTTTATGTAAATTGTTTATAATAATTATTCAAAAATCCCAATTTAACTATTTTATAAATCTATTTATTTTAAAATTTTCTTTTTGATTATATTTCATAAAAATATTAATTCTTATAACATAAAATTTTATACGTTCATTTATTTTAAAATGAATCAATCCAAAAATTTAATAAAACGTATACTTTGAAAAATCACTTTTAAAAACCCTTTTTAAATTCAAAATCGTTATTTTTAACTTTAAAAATGAATCCGATGATGCAACAACATCAAATGGTCAATCACGGGAATAAACATCATATATCGATATGATAGTTAACAATCAACACAATATTTATAAACAAATAAATATTTGCGAGGAATCCAGTTGGATCCCTCCAACCTGTTTCCCTGCATCCACAGATGTTAGCACAATACCAATTCCACTTCAAGGTGGAATATCGCGGTATATGGGATTTATAAAATATTATCCGCTTAATAGGCGGCGCAATAGGGTCTCATCCGCTGTACGAGGCGGGAAATCAAATCCAATATATACATATGCCAATATATATATATATTGCTATATATAGTATATAACCTACTATATCTACTACCAAAATCAAACAGCAATCATCAATCAACAATAACTATTTAAAATTTTAAACCAAACGGTTTGATTGAGTGAGGAGTTCTCACCTTGGTTTTATTTCTGATTTCAGCGCTCGTTTCGAATAAAATTAGACGAACGTTTAATTTTACCCAAAATTTCTGCTTGCTCCAAACGACTCCAAATCAGCTTCATTGCGAAGAGCTCGACCATACGAATCCGTCGCAATTTGTTTTGTCCCAATCGGACCTCGCATGAAAGAGATATCGCAGTTTAAAGTTTATACAATTTCTAATATAACAATTTACAAATTATTTAATTTAAAAAAAAACCCTCACTTAATCTCTGCCGTTGATTTTCCCTGGTACACAATCGGACCGCATGCGATTCCTTCATCTTCCCAAAACATCGCTCGCGTTCGCTCCCCCCAGGTTAACAACGAAACGCAAGAACCCAAGTGCCACCCTCTAACCCTAGATCAACGCAACCCATACGAGCATCTTTGCATCGATCAAGCTACATCGTTTCGAAGCCTCACTTGAATGCTACCCACGGCCGGAGGAGCAAGGAGCTCGGTCGAGCCTAGCTCACGAAAACCAAGGCCGAATTTCTCTCGTTCGAACCCACTTTGCCGCTGATTCGTGAAGTTATTCGCGATCTTGACCGTTGATATGATAGATCTCATTGACCTCTACGATTTTCATGTTGGAACTTTTGCGAATCGATGCGTGGATTTGGAGTTAATGAGGGAGAAAGACGGGAGATTTTCGGCCATGGAAAACAAGGGTGGCGGCTGGGGATAGTGGGTTAGGGTTTAGTGAAAAATATAAATGTATATATGTTATTAATATTATTTTAATAATAAAATTTCCAATTTAACACTTATGCAAACGACCTCCAATCTATGCGTTCCGACAGGCGATTCTAAGGTTTTTCCATGTTTCGGACACAATGGAACAGGTTTCGGAAGCTAATTCCATCGTATGTGTGAGATACGGCAATAAACGATCAATTTAAATTAAAACCGATTTAAACGATTTCTATGCGTTTTGGCTTGTACCGGACAAACGATAAATCCGATCGACTTGAAATTTGAAATCTTACAATAATATCACATTACAGATCCGATGAAGCTAGTTTCGTCGAAATCCGAGACCGTTTGAAAAATGGCTATTTTAACTCGCTAAATTAATATTAAAACGATATCGATGCGTTTCGAGCTGCCACGGTCAAACGACAACTTCGATTACTACGAAAATTGAAATCCGATAATAACTAACTATTACGGATCCAATGGAACTCGTTTCGTTCAATTCTGAGACTGTTCAAAAATTAGCTATTTTTCAGTCGATAATTAAATATTAAAATATTCGATTTTCACAAATTAACTCCAAATTCAATTTTAAAAGTTCTATAACGTTTCTATAACTTCAGTATGATAAAATAAAATTTCCTGAATCATTTACAATCATATTAAACCCAATATTTAATTATTTCTGGCATTTCAACTATTATATTATCGATTTAATTGTCCGATTAAATCCAAATATTCGAGAAATAAATTATTTGACTTCAAATTTCTACTTATTATCATTTGAAATCAATTAAATATTCAAATTTAAATTATCAAAAATTCCGGGTCGTTACAATATCTGACTTAAATACATAGCGGAATCAAAACAAAGAGAAACGAAAAATCCTAATTAGCTATCCATCAGCCACTTGCTCGTCTTCGGATGCTTTATTGGCCAAAAGAATAAAACCTGACAACCTCAACACTCAACCAACTCAAATCAATTTTGAGATCCCAAGAGCTTAAGAAGAAACAAGAACTTCGATTCAGACATAAATCCGGTGTTAATAATTCTATTACATCTCACTGATATTAAGGGAGACCATTCCGCTTAGCGGAATGGGTATCCCCTCACTTATATCCTCTTTAAAACATATACTTTGCAAATCCTTTCCTGCAACCAAATTGGTTAATCAAACTGATTATATTAAAATAGCAATATCCTTTATGCTAATAAATAGACTATCTGTCCGTAAAACAAGTAATATGTGAACTATCTGCCTACATATAATAGCAAGGTCCATTATGCAACAAATGGATTATCTCATACGATTGGGTTGATTGCCCATAAACTGGACTAACTATCCGAAATCTAGGCTGACAACCCACAAAATGGACTGACTGTCCAAATTATTTTCTTAGGATTAACATCCCATTAAATTTTCCTTGAACTTCAAAATGATTTAGTCCTTCAAATCACATATATATATACAAGGAAATTACATCTTTAGCTTTACTCTAAGCCATTTTGCCATGTTGTATATACTTTACTCAAAATAATGTTGATGGGATTTATTTAGGATTAACTATTCTTCCAAAACAAGTCAAAACCCTTTTTAACTTGACAATACTTAGGCTGCCTATTTAATACATTTGGAACCATTGTTTAAAACCGTTTAAACAACCCTTTAATCCTTGAAAGCGACCCCTTCGAAACCATTGGAAAACCCTTTCGAAAATATTAAATATTGCCTTTCGAAAATATTGGAAAAACTTTTCCTTTCTTTTCTCTAAAAGCTTCAAAATAACAGACATCCCCCTTTAAAACCTTTTAAGTATTTCCTTTCGAAAACATAAGAAAAACCTTCCTTTCAACCCTTTCAAAACCCTAGGGAACCACCCCTTTAGACACCATTCATCAAAAGCTTTCGAAACAATCAAAATGCAACCCTTTCGAAAGCACTTTAGATTCAATTTAAAACATGTAGAAACCAATTGAAACTATACAAAAACATCTCGGTCGAAATCATTTGGGAACTGCCTTTGAGTAGAGCAAAAGGATCAGAAACCCTTTAAAGTAAAAAGCATCAGTTTTAAAGCCATTTAAAACTATCTCTTTCGAAACATAGAGATAGAACCCCACTTCCATAGTGGAATATCTAGTGGCTTAAGCAACCCACTTGGTTTTTGGTGTTCGGGCTTTGCTAGCTGGCAAATCATGCACTACTTCACACACAAACTAATGTCTCGCTTCATATTTTCCCAAAAGAAACTCCTCTTCATATCCTGATACATCTACGTACCTCCTGGGTGAATAGAGAACTTTGAACGATGGCATTCGCCCAAGACTTCTTTTCTTATGTTTCCTATACTTGGAACACATAATCTCTTTTCTTTCTCAACCTTTAATTCTCGTCAAGAATAAAATATTTCAAGTCTCGCTCTTAGTTCCATATCTTAGTTTCCTGATCCATTCAGCTAAAACTGGATCCTCTATCTGCCTAGAAGCTATCTTTTTAATCAACGTCGATCAAACTTCCAAACAAGATAATACAACTGTATCTCTACTAGACCTAGCCTTGCCAATTCTAAATCATGTGTCGGATATATGACCTCATGTGTTCTAAGTTGTCTAGAAGCATAGGCAATCACTTTACCCCTCCACATCAACACGGCTCCTAATCCTATTCTACATGCTCAGTTTAAACCACCAAATCTTGATTCCCTTCTGGAACAACTAATATTAGTGCATGGGTCAATAAGTGTTTCAAACTCTAGAATGCTTCCTCATACTTATCGGTCCACACAAACTTCACATCCTTTCTTGTCAGCTTGGTCATCGGTGCCGCTATCCAGGAAAAATTCTTAATGAACATCCGATAATAACCAGCCAACCCAATAAAACTCTTTATCTTGGTTACTGTCTTGGGTATCTTCCAACTATTCATTGCTTCAAACTTAGTCGGATACACTGACAACCTTTCTTATGAGACTACAACCAAGAAACTTTACTTCTTTCTTCTAGAAATGACACTTCGAAAACTTCGCCTTCAGCTGATGCTGCCTCAACGTCTCAAGCACCACTCTAAAAGGAGATTCATGATCTCTTTCATCATTAGAGTAAATCAAGTATCATTACGAAGCTATCCAAGTTCCCTCAGAAAACCCAGTTCATTAAATCCATAAAGAAAGCTGGCGCGTTAGTCAATCCGAACGGCATAACTAACCATTCGTACGACCCATATCTAGTCCTAAACGCCGTCAAAGGTATACTATCCTCTGCTACCCTAAGATGATGGAAACCTATTGTTAAATCCAACTGTATAAATACTTTGGCTCCACTCAACTGATCGAACAAATCGTCAATCCTTGATAAAGGATATCGATTCCTTATCGTTCTCTCATTCAATTTACGATAATCGATACATAGCCTTAACGATCCATCCGGCTTCTTAGCACACACCGTGGTTGCTCCCCAATGTGAACTACTTGGCCTGATAATATTCTTGCCTTCTAAATCCACCGACTACACCTTTAACTTCCTCATTTATAAAGGGGTCATCCTGCTTGGCGTTCTACTCACTGGTTCTTCTCGTGGAACCAAATCTACCCGAAACTCAATGGCTCATTTCGGTGGAAATCCAACTACAGGTTCAAAAACATCTATGAAATCTCTAACCATGAAAAATTGACTCGACTCATCATCCAACTCTATAGCACCCAACAAAACATACATCCCACTGCAAGAACCTTCTACGGTATAAACTATCTGATCACTGCAATCTAGGTGTCTAGGCGATATTTTCCTATCCTGGAAAAATATCTTAGCATCGTACTGACTTAACCAATCCATACCGAGAATAATCCCAAACCGCACAAAATAAAACATGTGCAAACTGCAAACAAGACCTAACAGGTCAAACTTTAACTAATCACATCTCATCTCTTGAGTTGCATACCCTCCTGTTGGATTCACAATCTGTAAGGAAGTTACTAAATAAGTGCGTTTTAGCTTAAACTTATCTATCAAACATCTAGATGTCAAAGAATGAGATGCACTATATCAGATACTACGCTAACAGTCATACAATGAATCTAAATCGGGCCTTCCAAAACTGCCTTTCCTTTTTCCTAAGCTTCGGTTTTGAAACAATAGGCTCCAATGCATACACTTTGCCCTTTCCATCCTTAGCGGGCTCCTTGCACTGGCTTTTATAGTGGCCAATTTGGTCACAGTTATAACATCTGACATTCTTCTTTCCAGCCACTTCCACAGCCTTCCCAACACAACACTCATTATCATAGTGCCCCTTCTTAATACACTTGAAACAGACAATCTCAGACTTCCCTTTCTTAGCTCCACCCTTTTGAGCACCTTTTTTTTGGAAAGAACTTCCTCTTCTGATTCTACCAGACCTGGACTTCTTTGGCCTTACTATTTTCCAAAGCAACTCCTCATGCCTTAAGGTCATCTCTACAACAAAGTCAGAAGGATCTCTAATATAAGGTAATATGGCCCTAGCTAACTTAGGCTTCAACCCCTAATAAACTTCTCATTCCTCTTCATGAGTGTATCCACTGAGGCATGCCCATACCATTCCAACTCCTCGAACTTCCTTGCATACTCCAAAACTGACATCTCCCCCTGCTCTGATTCAGAAAACTTCAGAGCTGACAGTGCGATTAATGACATAAACCCCTCCTAGAACCTTCCCTTAAAAAATCTTCCCAGGTCATAGTTTCCTCATCCACTGCCACAGTCACACTATTCCACAAGAACAGAGCTGCTCTTTGAAGCTGTCTAGATGCCAACCTCCTCTTTTTCTCATCAGTGAGCCCCAAATCTGCAAAAATCCTTTCGTAGTGCAACTATTAATTCTCTAGCTCAATGGCATCCTCTATTCCAACAACTAGCTTTCCTCCAAGCTTGGTGTATTCTCCACTCAGCTTAGCATAATGGTTAACTACTGGAACTTTCGGAACTCCTGCCCCAACAGGATTTTCTCTTACCATTCCAGCTGCAACTCTAGCCTGCATCATATTCATAAAAAACTAATACATTGGCCTCATGTCCACTTGCATGACTCTAGCACATGTTTCTCTACTTATGCTTGACCTTGACCTCTTCTGACACTAAGCCTGGCATTTCCTTCGGTGCCCACCCCTCCTTGGTTAACTCTACCTCTTCTTCCTTCCATATCTATATTCAAACTTTATGAGCTACAGAAAAATAACATAACAAGGATAGAAGACTAGAGATAAAGTGTATACTTATATATAATAAATACAAGTACGTTATTATAACGTTATACCATAGCCCAATCCTAATCTAATTCCTTAGGATTATGTTTTAAAAACCATTTTTAGTTTAAAGTTTTTCATAAACCATGCTCTGATACCAAGTTATAATATCCCAAATCTGGAGGTCAAAACCTAAGTGCTATAGATGCTGCAATCATCCATAGTTTTAACTTTTGCTGACAAAACATGGTAATGATAATGGTATCCATAATATCAGAAGCACATTAATATAAACAAATCATAGATTTCAAAAACAACATTTCGCTGATTATATTTCAAAACAGAAATTCATATCCATGTTACATAATCCTTTAACGTTTCCCAGGAAATGATTAAATATATCATTACAAAAATACGCCAAAAGGAACATATGTCGATGCCCTCTTGGTTGATCAAAGCAATATATTCATATCTGACCTATATACACAGTGGAATCAAAACAAAATGAAACGACAAATCCTAATTAGCTATTCGTCAGCCACTTGCTCGCCTTCGGATGCTTTATTCACCAGAAGACTAAAACCTGAAAACCTCAACCCTTAGCCTACTCAAAACAATTTTGAGTGCTAGAGAGTTTAAGGGGAAACAAAAGCTTCGAGTCAGACATAAAGCCTGGTGTGAATAATTCCGTTACATCTTGGTTTACTTATATTAAGTGAGGCCACGTTGCTTAGCAAAACGGGTTTCCCCTCACTTATATCCTCTTTAAAACATATATTTTTCAAATCCTTTCCTGCAACCAAATTTGTCAGTTGAACCGATTATATCAAAATAGAAATACCATTTATGCTAATAAATGAACTATCTGTCCATAAAACAAGTAATATGTGAACTATCTGCCTACATATAATAGCAAGGTCCGTTATGCTACAAATATACTATCTGTCCATACAACTGGGCTAACTGCCCACAAGCTGGACTAACTGCCTGAAATCTTGGCCGACTTCCTGCAAAATGGACCGACTTTCGAATTATTTTCTTAGGGTTAACTACCCATTAAATTTTCCTTAAAAACCTTTTCAAAATGATTTAGTCCTTCAAATCATATATATATAAGAAAAATACATCTTTAGCTTTACTCTAAACTATTTTGCCATGTTTTATAAACTTTATTCAAAATAATGTTGATTTGCAACATTTGAAACATTTGTTTAAAACCGTTTAAACAACCCATTCGTAACCCATGAAGGTAACCCCTATGAAATCGTTGGAAACCCCTTTCAAAAATATTAAATATTTCTTTTCAAAGATATTGAAAAAACCTTTCCTTTTTTCCTTGAAAGCTTCAAAATAATAAACATTCCACTTTAAAACTTTTCAAATATTGCCTTTCGAAAAAATAGAAAAAACCTTCCTTTCAATCCTATCGAAACCCTAGGGAACCACCCCTTTAGAAACCATTCATCAAAACCTTTTGAAACAGTCAAAACTCAATCCTTTCAAAAGCACTTTCGGTTAAATTTAAAACATGTGAAAACCTCTCAAAACCTTTCAAAAACATCTCGGTCAAAACCAATAGGATTCTGCCTTCAAGTAGGGCAAATGGATCAAATACCCATTAAAGTCTAAAGCATCAGTTTTGAAGCCTTTTAAAACTATCTCTTTCGAAACCATTTAGGTTTACTTTACTTGTAGAAAAAGGGTCTTTTAAACATTTAAGTCGCAAGCAAAAACTTCAAAACATTTCCTAAGTAATGATGTGATGGTGTCGAAACCATCTCTTCGAAAGCTTTGGAGAGGTAGCCAGGTTTTAGAAAAAAACAACCCATTCGAAACAATCTGAGTCGAAAGGTAAAAGGACGACAACAAAAAGGTTTCGACTTAATCGAAAGCAATTATTTAAAAATAGAGGCGCAGCCCAATCGAAACCATTTTCTTGAAATTATTTGACTTGGTCGAAAGCTACTTTGTCGAAAGCCATATAGTTGAAAGCAAGCAGTCGTATTTCTTTAATTTAAAAACAAAGGACTGCCTTAACCTCTTGTTTCGACACCCTACCTTCCATCATCATCCAATTCATTACGTACTAGTTTCCTAATACCATATGCATTGGTTTTGACTATGTTGGAGGTGATAATATGGAGGCAGAATCTGATGTCGAAAGATACGAAATAGTGAAAAACTTGTAGCAAATAGTTCTTTTCACCTAACCCGCCTTATGTGTCTAATTATGATTGGTTTCCTCTTTCTTTAGCAATAAAAAGTACTTCATTTTGTCAAAAGAGCTGCCGACTTTTCAAATTTAATAATTTAATTTTTTACAAAAAGCCCCTTCTCCTCTTTTAGTTATATAAAACATTTAAGTCACATACCTTACATATTTTACATAACCATTTAAACACTTAGGAAAAATCTAGAAAAATTCTAGAAAATCACATTATATATGTTTTCTAACATATAATTTTTTTGTCCCAAGTAATTAATTATTTACCCATAATTAATTTACAACCCAATGTACCATTTTCTTTACTAGAAAATTCATAATAATTCCATAAAAATTCAGAAAAATCTGAAAATTGAAACCTATCTCCAAATTAATATTTACGATACATAAAAATTTGCAAGGCTTTTGGATGTCATTCTATAGGGTTCTCATCTTAAAACATATCATAAATTCAATATGAATAACCATAATTCATCAACAAGTATATTTATTCATTCCATCATTCAAAACGTGGCAAATCATTGCAAAATATTTGGAATTCATGTTAAAATAAAAAAAACACAATAAAAAATGAGTTGTAAACATTATTCACCTTAGCTTTACAGATTATAGAGATTGAAATGTTAATAGATTTGATTTGAATTGACTTCTTCCTAGATTTTCTTCTTCCCTTCCTTGTTAATGGTAGCCGGCCTCTTTTAAAAATTTTGAAAATGAAATGAATGTGTAAAATTATGCACAGCCAAGGTTTGGAGGATATAGGAGTAGCCTCTTTCCTATTTTACCCCTCCTTTATTTCAAGTTAACCCTTATTTTAATTCATGGTTAAATGACATGGCTATACATTAATTAAAATCAAATATCAATCCCCTAATCAACACGTTATTTTTTAATTCAACTAATCAAATATCCTAAATAATGTTACCAAGAATCTGGAGTGTTACAAGATCTGTCCATCTCTTATCTACATAATTCCTTTTCCTAGACCGGGCATCCTTTATCTTAGCTCGGATTAACTAAATCTTTCATGTAGCTTTCCTTACCATATCTAGATGAAGAATCAATCTATCTCCGATCTCCAACCAACATATGGGTGATTTGTTGGGCCTTCCATATAGAGCTTCAGAAGGTGCCATTCCTATACTAGTCTGATAAAAGTTGTTATAGGAAAACTCGAATAAGTGTAGGTGATCTTCCCATGATCCTCCAAAACCTAACACACATGCTCTTAACAAATCTTTCAATATTTTGTTAACTCTTACGGTTTTACCATCAGTCTCCGGATGATAAGTGATACTTATCTTAAGCTCGGTACCTAACACCTAGTATAGACTCGTTCCGAATTCGCTAGAGAATAAGGAATCTCTGTCACTTACAACACTATTAAGAATCTCATGTGATGTCCTTGTCAACTTATTGAGAATGAAATGTGCACTATTAGTCAGTTTATCCACTATAACCCAATTCCCTTATTTGACCTTGGCTGCAAGTCAATAAAATCCATGTTTTTAGAATCACATTTCCAAACCAGTATATCTAAAGGCTAAAGCATTCTACTTGGCTTTTGATCTTTCTCTTTTACTTGCTGGAAACTTAGACATTGCTTTACCCATAAGCTTACATCACTTTGCATATCTCTCTAGAGGAAACTTCTCTTTATATCCTAATACATCTTAGTTCATTTGTATAGTAAACTTTGATCGAAGACACTACCTAAGAACTTCTTTCCTTAGGTCTCCATTATTTGGAACACATATTCGCCACTTCTTTCTCAACCATCCATTTTGATAAAGATAAAAATCCTTCAAATCATTAATCTTAAGTTCACTTTCAAATCTTCTAATTCATTCAGCTACAACTGGATCATCTCTTTGCATAGAAGTAATCTTTCTGATCAATTTTGGTTGAATTTCCAAAAAAGATAGTGTGGCAACATTCTGACTAGAACTAGCAATCGATCTTGGATGCACACTATAAGCAGTCGATGCTTCTAAATCTTTTCACTTCACTAACTTGGCTAATATGCATTATTATGTTTTATACTAAATGCATCTGCAGCTTTATTTTCCTTTCTTGGTGTGTATTCAATTCCAGAATCATAAACTAGTATGAATTCTAACCACCTCTGTTGTCTCATATTCAACTCCTTCCTAGATAATAAATATTCTAAAAACTTGTGATCCATGAATAAGTCGAATCTTTTCCTAAAAGATAGTGCCTCTACACCTTTAAAGCGAGGATTACTGCCACCAACTCCAAATCGTGACTCAGATATCTAACGTTATGTGGTCTAAGCTATTGAGAAGCATCGGCAATTGGTTCACCCCTTTGCATCAACACGGCTTCTAATCTTGTTACGCACATATTAGTATACACCATCAGATCTCGATTCCCATTTGGGACAACTAAAATAGACGCATTGGTCAATAAATGTTTCAGTATCAGGAATGCCTCCTCACATTTATTAGTTTAAACATACTTCCCATCCTTCCATGTTAGTTTAGCCTTCGGTGCAGCTATACTAGAGAAGCCCTTAATGAGTCTCCAATAATAGCAAGCTAATCCAAGAAAACTTTTTATTTCAATCACCATCTTAGATCTCTTCCAATTATTAACAGCTTCGATCTTAATTGGATCTACTGATAACCCTTTCTCTGAAACTGCATGACCAAGAAACTTCACTTCTCGTTTCTAAAAATAACACTTTGAAAACTTCACTTTTGATTGATGTTGTCTCAACTTCTCAAGCATTATTCTAGTGTGAATATCAATGTCTCGCTCACTCCTGAAATATATCAGAACGTAATCTATAAGTACTAACATGAATCTCTCCAAATTCTCTTGGAAGATTTGGTTCATCAAATCTAAATAGAAAACAAGTGCATTAGTCAATCAGAATGGCATTACTAACCACTCATACGAACCATATTTTATTCGAAATGCCATTAAAAGAATACTGTCTTCCGTTACCCTTAATTAATAGAACCCTATTATAAATTCCAACTAAGAAAATACTTTAGCTCCACTCAACTGATCATACAAATCATCTATCCTTGGCAAATATATCTATTCTTTATCGTTTTTCATTCACTTACGATAATCGATATGTAATCTCAATGACCAGTCCGGTTTGTTCACAAACTCCACGACTGCTCCCCAAGGCGCATTGCTTGTCTAACAAAACCTTTTCCTTCTAAGTCCACTAGCTGCATATTTAACTCTTTCATCTCTATACGTGTCATTCTGCTATGCGATCTACTTATGGGTATAGCTCTAGGTATATTATCTATTTGAATCACAATAGCTCATTTTGATAGTAGTCCTATAACTGGCTCAAAGACATCTGCAAACTCGCTAGTGACAAAAACTCAATTCAACATGTCTTCTTCCTCCATTGCACCCAACAAAGCACAAACATCAAAATTCGAATCATCTACGGAGCATATAATTCGATCCTTACTATTATTGTGTCTTAGTGATATTTTCTTATTCTAGCAAAATATCCTAACATCATATTTTCTTAACAAATATATACCCAATATAATTTCAAAGCCCAAAAAATCAAATACATGCAAATAGCAGGCAAATATATGACCTAACAACTCAAACTATAAATGGTCACATCTCATCCCAAGAGTTGCATACCCTCCTATGGGATTTGCAACCCTTAAGTAACGATGTATGATGTCTCTAAACTAAGCTTATTTAACAAACAATGAGAGATAAAAGAATGTAATGTGCCAATATCAAACAATACTCTAACATGGTCATGTCTCTTTATATTAACTCAGCAAACTTCTTAAGAAAAGTTGACTTGGCTATTTCAGATGTGAACCTCTCTTATAACCTTCTCCTGGACTCAGCCCAAGTCGAGCTCTCCTCTGGTACCCTCATAATTAAAATGCTCAACCATTACAATGTAGCTCCTTGTAATTTCCTGGAAGATAATCTCCTCTTTTGCTCATCATTTTGTTCGAAATCAGCAAAAAAATATATTTCATAATGAGGCATTCATTCTCCACTTCAATAACATCCTCCATTCCAATAAATGCCTTTCTCCAAGTCTTGCATAATCCCGACTCAAAACAGCATAGTTGTTAAAACAAGAACTTCAGGATTTGCTCCTCCAACATTACCACCAACTAATCATGCTGCAATTCTAGCTTGCATCATGTTGATAAAGAACTGGTACATAGCTCCCATGTCTGCCAGGATGTTCTAACACCCACATTAGCAACTGTTTGTCTACCCGGATTCCTCATAGTTTTGGGTCTAACATTTCAATTGGTCATGGTGCTTCCTCTACCGAGATTCACTCTTTCATTTCCTACCTCCATATTTTACTTTCCTTACATCTGTATTCGAACCTTGCTTAGATACGGAAGAATGGTCTAAGACAGAGGAAAGAATAAAGATAAGATATGTACTTATATATAGCAATTACAAGTACGTTACTACAACTTATCCCATACCCCAACCTCATTCTTTAACTCATTAGGATTATGTTTTCAGAAACCTTTTTAAATTCAAAATTCCTTTAGTTTCACATAAACCTTTACTCCGTTACCAACTTCTAACATCGCTCATTTGGAGGTCCAAAAATAAGTGCTACTGATACTAGAGTCATCGATAGTATTATTCTCCTATGATAAAATTAGATCAATTGATAGTACCAATAATATCAAAGCACATGAATATGAATTTTTTTTCAAAACACGGTTTTCATTAATTAATTTCCATCTTCAGTACATAATCCCAAAACATTGTCCAGGTTCAGGTAAAATATAATTATTAAAAAAAATACTCCAAGGGCGACATATGAAGATGTCCCCTTGGTTGATCAGAGTAAACTACAAGACAGATTTATTTTTTCCATTACATACATGTAGACAAAAGCCATAACAAAACAGCGAATAAATAAATAGATAGACCCCTACATAGCTAGCCATGCCTCCTACATGTTTCCGAAAGCTTTATTCATTAAACCTAAAAACCCTGAAATCTTACTCTTGAATTACTCAAATGATTATCAAAGAGTTAAAGAGGAAAAACAAAAATATTAGATTAGATAAAAAGTGTGTTTTGGGTAATATTATGTCGTCTCAGTTAATAGATATCTAGTGAGACTTGCCATTGAACGAAGTAGATTTTCCCTTCACTAGTATCCTCTAAAAATATGTTTTTTATAAACCATGCACCTGCAACCACAATGGACAAACTAGATAATATAAACAATTGTATGGATACTTGCAACCTTGGTAATCATGACCTATCTATCTAAATAAACGGGCTATGTGTCCCAACATCAAAGTTTTCTTAGGGTAACTACTAACCTATGTGGCTGACTCGAGCTTACCAAATTCTCCAACTTACTGTTAGAAGGAAGCTGGATTGTCTGTCCGAACTTACAATTCTTAGGGTCAATCTGATCCTAATAGTTTTGTAGGCCAACCACTTACTTATCTCATCTTTATGTATTCCTTTTTATGCATAAACCTATGCATAAACCTACTTTTAGTCATGCCCTTGACGAAGCCCTATGCACCGAAATTGTGAACAAATATCGGCTAGGAACTAACAGTTGAAGTATAAGGCACGATACAACAACAGTCCCATCTGGTTTTCAAATTTTTGAGTCAAATCATTTTATCATAATTTATCTATGAACTATAATCTCTTTGGTAAAATCCTGAGCTAAATACTCTTTTTATTTCCTTGAAAAGAAAAGTCTTTATAATTGATTTAATCCTCGAAATAAAACTTAGAAACTATAGCCTTATACTTTATTTAAAATATAATTCCAAGATATATATGCTTTGTAAAATAACATTGATGAATTCAAAATCACTTAAAGTTGTTGCACCTTAAAACCATAGGATATGAAGCCATATATAATAAAACCATTTATATTGATAAAGTTCGACATTTATATTACCTATATGGGTTGTTGCACCCATCTATATCGAAATCATGTTAAAGCTTCTGATTTGTAAAACACAAGACTATAAGGCTAGGACCCTCTAGGTTGCATAGCATAAATATAAATGGTTGTTGATTATAAGCTGCATAACTATTGGTTTGCATAGTTTAAAGCGTTAAAACTTGGAAATATGGGAATGTTGAAATTAAGGTTAGGCGGCATCATGGCCGTATAAAATATGCGTTGAAAGTAACCTATAATGAGATCATGGCCAAAACACGATGGCGTAAGAAACTAGTAGCATCATTGCCTCTTTATAATCGATGTAGAAATTCATACATGAGGCATCAATGCCATAACATAGCTTATGTCGAAAATATTGTTATATCGGCATTGCTGCTATAACACCCCGTAATTTGGCGTTAATTATTTTATTAGTTAGTAAACTAATTTGGCTCCAAAAATGAAATTTTTGCAAACAATGAAATCTAACCAGGAAACTTGCACCATTGCGTTCGCGGCAAAATTCTGAGCAATTTTCATATATGGAGCTTTGCGATCGGAATCTAAACAAAGAAGTTAGGGACGAAAAACGAATTCGAAACGAAAATAATTAAGTAAGAAATGATTGACATTTTTATATTAATAAATCAGCCCCACAAACCGACCCATCATAGG
The DNA here is from genome assembly GCA_030765085.1 of Allium cepa. NCBI lineage: Eukaryota > Viridiplantae > Streptophyta > Magnoliopsida > Asparagales > Amaryllidaceae > Allium > Allium cepa. The sequence goes on along the minus strand of CM060929.1, from coordinate 338,309,354 downwards.
GACGTCGACCCCAAGCGGTCAACTGGTCACCCAAGGGTGGTCGATATGTGGCGACTTGGCAGCTCCAGTAAAACTGAGCCACAAAAGCCCAAATTTAATATATTTCAATCGAACGGTTCTTATTGATTCTAGCGCCTATAAATTTAGACCTAACCCTCCCTTCTCTTCTCATATTTTATGGAGGCAGTAGTAAAGCTCTGCCATTTCTTGCTCTTCTTCTTTCTAAACTACAAAGATAAGAAATTTCTATCGATATTCATACAAATCGGAGAAGGGTAGAAATCTAATAAAAGGAGAAGCGAAGAGAACTAGTCACATGCGTATTTGAGGTAATTCATATATATATATATATATATTTTCTCTCCCGATCCCAAATCTCTTCTCAATTCTATAATTCTAATGTATGTATATACCCTTTTATACATATCTCCTGGATTAAAAAGGATTCGAAGTTGAATCAAAGGTTCGACTTCAGGTCTAGAGATTTGGACCGCTTTTAAAAAGTGAGACGGCCGAATTTTTATAGATTGTTATAGTATGAAAATTATCCCAATAGTGTTTATTTGATTTTCTATACCTAACTGGATAATTATATATGAGTTGTAGCAACGAAATAAATATGATCTGAATATAATAAATATCTCCTACATAATCTTGTTTACAAATTTAATTGGTAATGTATATAACCTGAACTGGAACTCAGTCCCAAAAGCATGAATTTAGAATATTAACTTACATGAAATTTATTCCAGATCTGAACTAGGTCATACAAGAATGTTATAAATTTAGATTGTTACCCTAATACTGTTAGTATATAAACTTTTCTATATTTGGAATTGTTGGAATTTTGATCCGTTTTGATATTTGTAAATTAGTTTGATTTCTTTCCCTTTTAGAAAGATACAACATTTGATCTAACAAGAAATTAATGTAAATAGAAAGAGAAAGAGAACTGTAAAGTACAAATTCATTGTATTTTACACTGTCTATTTCAGTAATAAAAAGAAATGATTAATCCTTGTAATTGCGAACGATGTAATCTTTCATATTTTAAAGTTAAATCTTTTTAGACATGATTCCAACTAATTTATAGAAATTATAACAGATAATCTTTCTAGATATGATTCCAACAATTTAACATGGAAAAGTAAATTATAGCAAAAATATATAAATAGAACATATTTAATAAACGTAAATATTTGTACGTAATTACTGCGCTTATAATAATTAAATAAAAAGCTAATAACAATGCTTTCGCATAATTTTCTCATTTAGGATAATTAACTAATAAGAAAAGAATTTTAAAAGGCCGTAACTCTAATAAACAGAAATAAATGTGGGAGTTGTAATAAATCAATAGGGAAAATGGATTAATGGGACTGATAAAAATAGAATAGTTGTAAAAGTTTATTAATTTGAAATTAATAATCGAATATAAATGTCTTTGGAAATGTCCGCTAAGATGTTATGGGTAATTGACATTTATGAGCATTAAATGAGGATTTATGGATAGTTAAATATTTAAGTTAAATTTTGTTGCCTTAAATAAATAGGGAATTAGTAAGTAAACTCCTGTGTCTACCTAAGCTAAAATAAATAAAGACTTAGGATAGTGGGTTAGTGTTGCAAGATTAGTAGAGTAACTCGACGGAAGACCGTCCTTCACTTTAAGGCTACCAATAGTCGGGTGCACTTACTACTGATGTGATATATAACTAATCCAATGACCCATGATGACGTGAGAGATTGGGTTTGTTTTCTTAATTGGAAAGTATTAAATGGTCCAAATTATAAATTAGGAATGGTGAGGGATATCTCCATAGGGATTTGCTTTTGTTTGAGATCTTAAGTGGCTGAAAGGTCCACCTCTCTCCTAAATGGTTGTATTAAGTAAACTACTGAGATTCCAGATAAATAAATAAGGATGTCTCTAAAAAAGGTTTACTTCGGTGTTGAGGTCCTAAATGGCTAAAGGGTCGACCTCCCTACCAAAAGAAGTAACCTAATGAGATTGCATATTTATAATTAAAGTGTAAAAGTGGATATCTGGAGGAGGGTTCACTTTAGGTTTGGGGTCTTAAGTGACTATAAAGTCCTCCTCTTACCTAATAAAAGAAGTATTAATTAGCCCAATAAGATTTCCAAGAAATGACGGCTAGATAGTACCGTTGAGGACCACACTTCTGGAGGGTCTACCTATTTTCCATTAGGATGTATTTAGTGGCTTAGGTACAGTCTCTTACATTGCTAAAGCCGAAATAATAATAGAGCACGTCTTAAGGATAGGTCTTAAACGATAGGTTCTGCCTTAGTTAAGGTCTTAAATGAATAGAGTCTGCCTATTATCTAATTAAAGGTATTAAGGAACTTAAGTACTGTTTGTTACATGATTTAGATTTTATTGGTGGTAAATGCGGTAATGATTAGACATTAAATGTCAAAATCCTTATACAGTGGATAGAGTCTTGTAGCTAGGACCCACTGACCATTGACAATATTGATAAGAAACCACCTTGGAAATATGTCTTAAATGACAGGGTTTACCTCAATTAAGGTCGTAAATGATAGAGTCTACCAATTTATAATTTAAAAGTATTATAGAAGCCTACTTCATATTTAGAAGTATTAAATGGCTAATGGGTTTGAAAGTATTGGGTGGTTGATATGGCTTCATTAGTATTTAGTACATTAGGAAGGGGTAAGTATGTAATCGTGTGTGTAATGCAAGGTTAGATTAGAATTGTTAACTTTGATGGATATGACAATTAAATGAAAACATATTAGTATAAGTTTATGTTATGGACAGTTTATATATTTTTCCATTCATCGGAATGTTGTTCTTATCCCCTTCCTCATTACAACTCATATGATAGATTTAGAGGGATAGGTCACTGGAGTCGGATGTGCCTTGTTGTTGGAGAGTCTTCCTTCTCTCATGCTCAATGCTGATGTAAAAATCTACCACACAAGGAATACCTTTAGTTCCAAGGCTGTAGCGATAGTCAATATTCTTATCCTATTATTGTTTCCACCACGAGTTCAGATTTCTATCAATCTTCGATAATGCTGATGCTTATTTGCAGGTACCAAATCCAACGATCCGTGCTTTGGTGGACTTAGGTTTCGATTTTTGTCCAAATTCGGACCCATTAAGGTGCTGGTTGTTACATTTCGTATTAGAGCGCTAGATTAGTAGAACAGAGGGATTAGGATAAATTGAGAGAATGTATTCGTACTTTCCATTCTAGTAATATTATATTCTTACGCTGGATTTAAAACTTTTGACTATAGAAGTAGTTGTAGTTCCACTCTGAAAGAATGGGAAAAGTAACTATGAGTTGGAACTGTCTTAGAGTTAAGATTTTCACATCAACTTTGAAGTACCACACGGAGTGCTGGCGATGCGTAAAGCGCTTTTGATGAAGAGCATGAGTACGACATATGGTTGAATCTTGGAGACTGGAGGATTTCGACTTGACGATTGAGATTCTAGCTACCTTGTGATTTTGGATTTTGAGTTCCAGTCAGAGACACACAAAATTTTCAAATGGATGGGAAATTAGATTATGTATGCTGCAATTGTCCGAAAGGAAGTATTTTGCTAGGGTGCATTCACTGATCGCCTCTTCAAGGCAAACCAGATTTTTATTTGAATAATTAATGTCCATTCGTTGGTCTAAAACCCATGAGAGAATTTTTATGAAGTATATTTTGGAAATGCCTTAGATTTTCGAAAAATAGGTTTTCAAAGAATGTTTTTTCCTAAAGATTTATTTTGGAAATTTTATATTGAGGAAGTTTTGAAATTGTAACTTTCAAACAAACATGTATACCACTAGATTGGTCGTATTAAGACAATTTTAGTTTATAAAAGATTAATTCTTTAAATCCTTAAATATTTAGATGTATACCAATAAAGGCTTGATATTGATTTCTGGAAAGAAAATAGTTTTCCAATTTGGAAAATTTGTTCATAAAATATTTTTGGAAACCTTGAAATATATATATATATATATATATATATATATATAAGTTTAAATTTTTAGGGATGTTTTAGTACGAAATAGTTTCTATTATTTAGAAACAAGTATAAAGAATTATGTACTTAGCTAAATGATTTTTTGATTTATAAAATCAAGGGTTTTTATATTTTCTCTCTTTAAGGCAAGAAAAAAATAGGATTGACATTCAACTTTATTGTGATATGTAGTTTGAAGTGTAGTTCAAACCACCAGCTATTGGAAGAAGTATTTTTGTTGAAGTAGGCGCGAAATAGCAGCTAGAATATTTTCATATTTTTGGAATTTTTAATGGTTGCATAAGTTTTGCTGGGGCTACTATGAAGTGTAAGAGCATGGTTAGGGAATAGGTAGTAGGTTTTGATGCCACAGTAATGAGGATAAAAAAAATTCGAATCGTGTCAAATCAAAGGAGACGACGCAAAACAATTATTGTTAAATCCGACCCTAATTGGATCTAGGTTCAATTAACGTCCAAAGCCCATCCAAAGGTTGACCACCTAGCGGTAAACCTAGAGAGGTCTATAACAAGTTTTGGCAAAACTTGAACCTGAAATAGGACTATTAAAGTCGCATCTAAATTACCCAGTTGCCTACTTTCATTCCTCCTTCCTCTATAAGTGGACCCAGTCTCCATCCTCCTCTTTATCCAAGTAGCAGCTCTCTCTCCTCTGTTCCACTTTTATGCGATGTCATTTTCTCCCTCTCCTAGGAGCACCAGCCTCGCTTTGCCCTCGTGTTAGTTTTGTAGATTTGATCTTGTCCCACTATCACTCCAGATCTAAACCCTACTTCCTCCCTCCGACCACTTTTAGCCCAAGACACCTTTCTGCATTGCACACTATGGTCTCAACCCTGAAGAGGCCACTCGTTGGACTGGAATGAGCAAAATGTTTCACCGCTTTTGGGTTGAAAGAGCTATTCATCACAGTAGCATTTGCACCGATCCTTTGCTTCAAGACCTTTGAGCGGGAATGTTCCCCATACTACATCTGCCTTTTTGATGTTCTATTTGTGTAGAATTTCAAAGGAGGCCTCTATAAAGGATATGGACTTAGATGATTTTGAAGTGACCGACTCAAAGATTTCATAGCAGACCTTTTCCTAAGATGACGGTGTTTGGAAGTTCGATAATCTACGTCTGGCTGCCCATCTGATTATGCACATCATTCGGCACAACATTATCCCTAAGACGGGAAGTTATAACTGGATTTATGTTTTGGTATGGAAGACCATCTATGCTAGTATTGGTGGCATCACCATCAATTAGACCTCCACCCTTTTATTTCAATTTTTTGATCAAGGATTAGCTCTCTACAGAGTCCCTTTAAATATTTTCACCTATCCACTCTTGTATTTAGGTAATACGGGTGAACCTCCATAGAGAGCCAATTTAGTAGAAGGTTCCTTCTGCTATCATTAGATCTTTTCTTAGGAAGATGGCAATTCCGAAGTCATCATCAACACTAGCAGTACCAGCAGCATGAGATTGGGTGTATAGTCGCCATGTCATGCTACGAACATTCAAGGGTTGCCATAATGGATTGAGCTCTAATCTCGAAGCTGGCATCTAGTAGTCGGTAGGTATTATTTTAGGAGTTATGGTGTTGTTGTCTTTACCTTTCCATCATTTGTCCTTTTCTTTTGGGTTGTAAAATTGTTAGTTGACTCTTATAAAAAAGCATGCACGATATTATGAGTTTCTGTTCATTTTCTGTGTTATTATTTCTGGATATGTGAACCGCCCATATATGTATGCGTAGTGGAGAAAAAAATATAAATATGGGAATCTCATAAAGACACTTATCATATATGCAACATAAGACAAGAAATTTGTAATAGCTGGAAATTTAGCGAAGGACATGATAAATTTGTTTTGATATCACGGGTCATTGCTCATGTTCCTTAGAAGCTAACTTCTTGTATAATAGATGTGTTGACGTTTTTAAATAAAATGTCAAATTTTCAGGTAAATGTTAGTTGTAGAATTTTGGAATTTGGTTTATGCGTTACCGTAAAAAAAACTTCTGACTACTTGAAATTGTAGCTTGATTTATCAAAAATTTTGAGAAGGAAAATATTTTGAAAAATTTCTCCTTGATTTGAAAAGTTTCCTTTAAAAAAAATGAAAAAACGATTTTGCGTTTTAGTTACTTTTGACTTTTATATTATTTTTGGATTTTTTGATCAAAATTTTATTTCAAGGGAAAATATGCGTCTAAATATTTTGTGATTTTATTTTCCAAATGACATTCAAATTTGAAAAGCAAGAAATATTTTTTATGAAAAAATTGATTTTGAAGTCCACATGTTAGGCATAAGGAAGGCAATTAAAGTTAGAATTTGCGATTTAGCGGTGCATTAGGGTCGACAATGCGATTAATGTAAGCAATAACAAGTGAAAAGATGTTTTAGCCTTGGAATTTCTATTTTGATACCTTATCGACGACGTGCACACTTCTATTTATAGACTTAATTCTGTTTTTGAGCTTAGTCATAAGCCTTCTTATGTGTTTTATGCCTTGAAAGTTTGAAGTAAATCCGGGGCAGCGAAGAAATTTCCACTATACTATAGGAGCATGAAGATTATAGATTGGTAAGAATGTTAAATTCTCTAACTAAATTCCTTCTTCCAGCATAGGAGTAATGTTTAGGAAGTGATTTTTCGATGTGTTAGATTATTGGATAATAGGAAGTGGATGCAAAATAGGTTTCTTCATACTTCTATTTGTAGGAGTATAAGGGTTCTGGTAAAAGATTTTTCAAAAAGGTGCATGCATATAGAACCGCTGTATATATATAGGTTGCTTGCATTATATTTCTCAAATTTGATTTCAAAAGAAATCATCCATATAGGAGGATCCGATTTAGAATTATTTTGCACACATATTTTCTGTGTAGTAATATAGTAATAAACTATGCATTTATGCATGTATCGTTACAAAATTGGTTGTATATTCATTAGTTGTGTAGTTTATGATAATTAGGAGCCAAAATCTTGACTTAATCATTATTGAATTATCAAGGACGAATTATTTTTAAGGGGCGAAGAATATAACATCCTGTAATTTAACATTAGTTATTTAATTAGTTAGTTAGTAAATTAACTAGGTTTCGAAAATGAAATTTGTGCAAATGATGAAATTTAACAAAGAAACTTGCACCAAGCATTCGTAGCTAAATTCCCAGCAACTTTCCTGTTTGGATTTTTATGATTGGAGTCCAAACAAAGAAGTTACAGATGAAAAAAGAATTCGAAACGAAAATAATTAACATTTTTATATTAATTGCCCGGGATTATAGGCCAATCCATCACTGGGACAGTCGACCCCTAGTGGTAGACCGGTCACCCAGGACGGTTGACCGATGGCAACCTAGCGGCTCCAGTAAATTTAGGCCACGATAGCCTGGATTTAATATACTTCGATCGAACGATTCTGGTTGATTCTAGTGCCTGTAAATTCAAATGTAACCCTCCCTTCTCTTCTCATATGTTTATGGAGGCTGTTGCAAAGCTTTGTCGTTTCTTCCTCTCCACTTTCTTTCTAGATTATAAAGATAAGAATTTTGTATCTATATTCATACAAATCAGAGAAGAGTCGAAATCTAAAAAAAGGAGAAGAGAAAAGAACATATCATATGTGTATTTGAGGTAATTTATATATTTATATATATTTGTATCTATTTTCTCTCCTAATCCCAAATATCATCTTAGATCTATAGATCTAATATATGTACATACCCTTTTATACATATCACTTGGATTAAAATGGATTTAGAGATAAATCAAACGTTATACTTCAGATCTGGGGATTATGATCGCTTTTAAAAGGTTGGTTGGAATTTTTTATAAATTATTATAATATGAAAATTTTTCGGTTGGTATTTATTTGATTTTTTATGCCTAATTGGATAATTATATATGAGTTGTAGGTAACGAATTGAATACATTGTAATAAATATCGCCTACATGTTCTTGTTAATAAATTGATTTAGCATTGTATATGTACTGATTTGGAAACCAGTCACAAACGTATGAATTTAGAACATTGATTTAAATGAAATTTATTCAAGACTTGAAATAAGTTTATAAGAATGTTATAAATTTGGATTATTACCCTAATCTTGTTAGAATATATACTTTTCTATATTTTGAATTTTTGAAATTTAGATCCATTTAATATTTGTAAATTAGTTTGATTTTTCCCCTTTAAGAAATATACAGCATGTGATCTAACAAGAAATAGATGTAAATAGAAAGAGAAAGCGATGTGTAAAGTATGAATTCATTATATTTTACATTTTTTATTTCAGTAATTAAAAGAAATGATTATTCCTTGTAATTTCAAATGATGTAATCTTTTATATTTAAAAGGTAAATCTTTTACTTTGGACTGATTTATGGAAATTATAACAGATAATCTTTTTAGACATGATTCCAACAATTTAACATAGCAAAGTATATTCTATGAAGATATATAACTAGAACATATTCAATAAAAGTAAATATTTTTACTTTGATTTCGCTTATAATGAAATAAAAAGCTAATAATGACGCTTGCATGTAATATTCAAGTTTAGGATTATTAACTAATAAGAAAAGAATTTAAAAGGTTGTAACTCCAATAAATGGTAATAAATATGGGAGTAGCAATAAATTAATAGAGTAAATGGATTAATGGGACTAATAAAAATGGAATAGATACAAAAGGTAACTAATCTGAAATTAGTAATCATACATAAATGTCTAACGAATTGCCCATCAGGATTTTATGGACAAATTGACATTTATGAGCATTAAATGAGGATTTATGGGTAGCTAAATATTTAAGGTAAATCTTATTACCTTAATTAAAAAGAGAATTAGTAAGTCCAATACTACCTAAGCCAACATAATTAAAGACTTAAGATGGTTAATTGGAATTAGTGGGTAAGTAATGCAAGGCCAGTAGAGTCACTCAACGGAAGACTACCCTTCACTTTGAGGCTACCAGCAGTCGGATATACTTATTACTAATGTGATATATCACTAATCATATGACATGTCATAACATGAGAGATTTGGCTTGCTTTCTTAATTGGAAAGTATTAAATGGTCCAAATTTGAAACTAGGAACGGTGAGGGATATCTCCATAGGGGTTTGCTTCTGGTTTGAGGTCTTAAGTAGCTAAAGGTTATGCCTCTCTCCTAAATGGAAGTATTAAGTAACCTGGTGAGATTTCAGATAAATAAATAAGGATGTCTCTAAAAAGGGTTTACTTCAATGTTGAGGTCATAAGTGACTGAAGGGTCCGCCTTCCCATCGAAAGAAGTAACCTAACAAGATTCCATATTTATAATTAAAGAGTGAAAGTGGATATCTTGAGAACGGTTTGCTTTAGGTTTGTGGTCTTAAGTGGCTATAAAATCCTCCTCTTGCCTAATAAAAGAAGTATTAAGTAACCCAATGGAATTTCCAAGCAATGACAGTTGGATAGTACCATTAAGGAGCATGCTTCTAGAATTATGTCTTAAGTGACGAGGTCTATCTATTTTCCACTGGAAAGTATTAAGCGACTTGGATATAGTCTATTACATCGCCAAAGCCGAAATAATAATAGTACCATTTAGGAGCATGCCTTGGGGATAGGTCTTAAATGATGAGGTTTGCCTTAGTTAAGGTCTTAAATGACCAAAGTCTACCTATTTTCTAACAAAGGGTATTATATGGCTTGGGTACTTTTTATTACATGATTATGATTTTATCGGTGATAAATGTGGTAAAAGTAGGACATAAAATATTAGAAGCCTTAAACGGTGGATATAGAGGTCTTATAGCTAGGGCCCATTGACCGTAGACAATATTAATAGGAAACCACCTTGGAAAGGGGTAAGTATGTAACCGTGTGTGCAATGGAAAGTTAGATTAGAATTGCTAGCTTTGATGAACGTAACAACTGAATGGAAACCTATTTGTATAACTTTATTTTATGGACAGTTTATATATTTTTCCAGTTACTAGAATGTTGTTCTGACCCCTCCTTATTACAACCCACATGATATATTTACAAGAACATGTCACTAGAGCTGGATGTGCCTTGTTGTTGGAGAGTGTTCTTTCTCTCATGCATGATGATGATGTGAAAAATCTGCGATCTAAGGAATAGCCTTAGTTTCAAGGTAGTAGTCATAGTCAGTATACCTATCCTATTTTTGTTTCTGCTATGAGTTTAGATTTCTATTAATCACTTATAATACTCATGCTTATTTGCAGGTACCAAATCCAATGATTTGTGCTTTGGTGGACTTAAGTTTCGATTTTTGTTGAAATTTAGGCCCATTAAGGTATGGGTTGGTATATCTGCCATATAGAGTTGATGCCAGTATAAAAAATATGTGGTATCATCAATGTCACAATAAAACATGCGGTATAAAACAAACAGCATGGAACATATGCGGCATTACCAACGTCCCAAGCATCAATGTCGACATTGATATATAAGCCCCAACCTTAGCAAAATCATTGCATACCAACAAGGTTGACATCATACGTTTCTCTACAGGTCAATGACGACATATGGAATAGATGGACTACGTCGTTGATTAGTAGCGCATGGTAATATCGTAATTACATTAAAACTATTTTATTTCTTTAAAAAGCAATATCTTTTCACCAACTCCAATTCTTTATCAAATTCTTATTGGATAATAACTTTCTTTACAAAATGCTTTTCAAAAAACATCAATAGTTCAGATTTTCCATTCCCAAAATGATTTGCAACCTATATAATTTATATTAGTATTTTATTATAATTTTAAAAAGCTATTCTAGCCTAATAACTTCATAATAATTCAAAAACACTAGGGAAAAATCCCCAAAAATAATAATAAATCTGATGTATTATATTATTTAACATACAAAAATTTCAGTCCCAAAAACATTATTTAATTATTTTTAATAATTAAAACCCGGAATAAATCATTTTCTTCATTTGAGAAATTCATAAAATATTCATACTTAATTGGAAAATTATGAAATTATAAACCCACCTCTAATATAGCATTTCTAACATCATTTCAAAGTTTCAAGTCAAAAGGATGTTATAAACTAGATTTTAGCTTATTAAATAATTTCATAACAAATCCAATAATTCATCATTCAAGCATATAATCAACCAATCATTCAAAACATGGCATAACAATAACATAAGATTCTGTTTTGATCACAAAACTGAAATGAACATGCAAATAGTGAGATGGATAACCATTATTCACTATGATAAACTAATGAGATTTGATATTTGAGTGTTGGTTTGGTTTCCTTAAACTTTTTCTTTAATTCCATAGCTTCCTCTTAGTTTTCTAACAATAGCCGGCCTTTGTTCTCTTTTAATTCATATGAATGAATGTGAGGGAGAAAATGAGAATGGAAGGGTATATATTAAGGAAATGTAGCCTTTTCTTATTTTCCCTTCACTTAAATCTTCCTTCTTATTAATGTTCTAATAAATCTTATTAGTTCGTTAATTCAGGTCGACCATATTATAATTATCAAATCTCAATCTCTTTATCCTATTACATTATTTTATTTTATTTACCTAATTAAATATTCTAAATAATGTTAATCGAAAGAATTGGTATAACAGTATCGCATCGAAAGCCCTACGCTGTGGGTGTTGCACAGTGGTTACTACCCCCAACCAACTGAGCTACTAGGTCGGGTCATAAAAATTATTTTTTGTACATATTAAATTATAATGTATATATATAACCATGTAGCTAGTAAATTAATATACATGTATATGTAATATATTTTTTATTTTAAATACATATTTACTGCTGCTTATGGCCAAGATTTTTTATTGGTTTTATTTTTGGTTTAAATAATTTAAATAAAATTTACTATTAAAATCAAAATCCATAAAGATTAAATGATAAAATAATTATTTAAAGATAGTTCTGCAATCAAAATGTATATTTTATGTTATACAAAAAATTTCTTGAAAATTATATTATATATAATTGTATTATAAAGATGGTTTTATTTTAGTTGACTTTAAACGAAATAAATAATCTAAAATTTATATATATATATATATATAAAATAATTTCTTATTTTTACTATCGAAAGGTTTTGTGTGTGTTTAAATTTTTTAATAATTTTTAAATACATATATCATATGAATTAATATTTATTATTAATTGCAAAAATCGTATAATATAATATTTTAATATAAAAAAATTTATCATTAGGTTGTGACTCATGAACTTTAAGAATACTTCCATATTAATTTTTATGCATATATAAATATACATACTTGTATGTGTGTACTATATATAACCATCGATACGTGACAATATAGTAATATACCAATTCGTAATAAGATATTTCTAGCTGACATATGAATAATTGATTAAATAAGTAATTAAATATATTAGTAAATCATAACCGTACCTCACATTAAAGATTAGGGATCTCACTTTAAAACGATGAAATTTCTCCTTGAATCGAATTCCAAGTTTTAAAGTTGCTGGCTCTAGAACTACTTTACCATCGACGATCGAATCGAAGAGTTTTGATATGACTTATGCTGGGATATTTTAGGGTTTGGTATGGTCTCTTTCTAGTCAAAATTTTTAGGTAGAACAAGGAGTAAAAATGTCAAAAGAAACGGTGTAAAAGGTGGCATATAAATAGGAGGTCAAATGGAGAGAAAAGTGAATCACATCCTTATCTCCCTTACCAATTCCACCCTTTAAACCATTCAAAGCCTCCCTCTTTAGAAAATATTTAGCTGTCCTAACCAAGCTACTTTTAGCCAAAATATGTATACCCCGTATGGGCCTGAAAATCGGTCTGAGCCCGAACGATATCCATTGCATTTAAATTCATATTTAAACATGTATCGATATCGTATATCGATTAATATATTATAACTATTATAAATACACTGTTTAACATTGTTGAACACATAAAGTATGAAATTTTATTATTAGTATTCAAAAATATTAATTTAAAATAATTATGAATTATCTAAATCAAGTGACAAAAGGAGTATTCATCACTTCGGTTATGTGACTCTTAGGTGCACATTTGATCAGCGATTAATATCAAACGATTCGAATATTAACATTCACATGTCATTTCCATGTGGTATGACATTATAGCCAAATTTATCACTTACTTGGTTTTGGTAAAATTCAATTTTACTTTATTAAATGTTACCTATTAGTGACAATTATTTACACCAATTCTCTTCGTTAAACTATATCGCTTTGATTTTATGGAATTTGGTAATTGTTAAAATTCCAATATCAGTCTCTATAGCCCAAACACAGAGCCCTTTGTACAATAACAATTATTATTAACCAAATTGCTCTGCCTAGAGATTTTGACTTTAGGTTCACTTTGGTTGACCATGATATGAACCTCATATAACCGAGGAGATGAAACCTCTCTTGAATAGTGTTTCACTTCCAATACTTTCACTCGACCCAACTACAGTCATCTGGTGGATGGCATGGCATGATTTGACAGTAACCAAAGCGGAGCTTTCATATTGAAGAACAATGGTATTCTTAAGTCGAGAGAACCGTGTAAATTAGTCACATTTAAATTTTCCATTTGACCTTAGTTATATTAACCAACTGAAAACTATCATTGAGCCACTCAATAATTATCCAATAACTATCAGTACGTAACCCTTTGGTGCTCTTAGCAATCATGTGTAATACACTGCCCATCATTTAGAGAGCATTACATACTCTATTCTTAATGGATACATCAATATTCATTCTTGATAAATCTTGACTAGGAATATTTAAAATAATGTATTTATTATACTGTGATATAATACTCATGATTACAAATATTTGTAACTACTATGACAAACACACCATTTATGGATTTTCTATTAAATATATATTAATTAAACATTTAATTATTCATAATACATTATAATAATTATATAACAGAAAGAAAATCACCTTTATTTCGAATGAGAATTGATTGTAGACTTAATTAATTTACAATAGGTTACAGAATTGCTCCTAGGTCATACCCTTAACTCTATCGGTACCAAATTTCACTTTCAAGGCAGTGGCCTTGTCCACAACACAATCATGTAACTTGCTTTTTCCATTGTTCCTACCCTTCAACTCCAACACTTTTCATTTGCCTTCATCTTCCTCTTCCTCTTTCTTCCTCAAGCCTTACCTCTAGTCATAGTTCCTTTATTCCTTTACCAAACATTACACAAAAATACTTTAAATTCAAATGAGAGTGTTATCTACAGTACCTATAAGTTGGAGTTTTCTAAAATTGAAGAGTAGATTTATCCATCGACTCCCAATATTTAACTAAACGTCCACTATCCCAAACATACCAATGTTTATACTCAAAAAGCTTGGTAATGGTATTTCAGAAGCGATGGATGTAGTCTTGGACCCTGATCCCATTGTCTCCAAAATCTGACCTTTTGAGTCATCAATTATATAAACTTTTAATATTAAAATGAATCATTTAAATATCTTGGCATTCAAAATGTAGGTTGCTATAAGGAGACTCGTCTAGTAGCACTACTAGAAAATGGACTATTTATCTACATGACATTGGTAATGCCATACCGACGTCTTTACTTATAGTGTTAGCATGGCGTCGGTAAGAGGTATGTGTAACAACCCAAAATTTTCAAACCCGAAAATTCCAAATAGTTATGGAAAGAAGAAAGAGATAGAAGAAGAAGAAGATCAGAAAACACCAACATCTCACATTCGCAGCGGATAAAATATAATAATAAATAATAACAGTTTACAAAAGAATATTATATCCGTCGATTACATTTTAATACATCATAGTCACATATATACAGACATTGAATATACTCAATTATCATGTCACAGATACACAACAATATTATACAGCGGAAATACTCTATAAGCTCTTGCCATCCGGCTCGCCTCCTAAGCTCCAGAACGTCCTTACCTGAAATCTGTAATACTCGGCCTGACCCGAGCATTACACCAAAGTAACGCCCGGGTCAGGCTGGAAACCAGCATGAGTAAACCCATCTAACATGGAATACAAAGCATACAACTTATATAAAACCCGGGTAACTCGAAGCAATTCACAAGCCATAATTTATTATACACATCACTTATTTCACATATAAATTTTCTAAATACCAAAGATTTAAATTTAAATAGTCCAATTCCTTTAAATCTCTTCACTCCAGCCTATAGATTTCACATATCAATCTAAAAAAATCTGATGCGGTTTCGGGTATTTCCTAATACCCGACTCTGGTCTCTTCGCGTCTCATGTCATCCTAACCCAAATTATCCAAATGAAATACACAACATTTCATATCAGAGATATCAACTTATTCAAAGCATCCAATATCATTCAATCATCCATAAGCAAATTTGATCACTTCCAAATTAATTCAATTGATTCAAATTAAATTTCTAACCTCAACCACTTAGATTCCTTCATTTAAGATTAATTAATTCCAAATCGATTAATTAGTCAACCTTCATTTTTCATCTTAATTAATCACCTTAGATTAATTATCATTCAATTTCATTCAAGAAATTATCATAAATTAACTTCACAATATTTATTATTCTTAACCAAAATCAATAAGTAATCTTAATTACTTCATAAATTAATTATCTATATTAATTACATTAATTTTTAATTTCTTATATTAATTAATTTTCCATAAGTCGCTTATTATTGATTAATTAATCAATTGTTAATTACATCATTAATTAAATGAATTAAGGATTTCCAGTTATATTTTACTTTATCCTAATCAAAATTTAATTTCATTAATTAAAACACAGTATTAATCATTTTCGATTAATCCCAAATTGTAATTAACTAACTTTATATTTACTTCATTAAATAAATCAATTACTCCTTAATTAACCATCTTAATTTATCGCTTGATTAATTTCACAAAGTAATTATATTTTATTAATTATATTAAGTAACTATCTATCAAACCATCCATTGATTATCCTAAATTAATTCAACTTAATTAATTAACTTAACCCTTAATTAATTTCTTCAAACCCTTAATTACTAAATTAATCAACCCAAATCATTAATTAATTGAATTAATTAATTATACATTTTAATTACCTTTATAATTTGATGAATCACAAATCATTAAGCCCTTATTAACAACGAAAACATTTTCGTATTTATGACTTAAGTTTTAAAATAAATTTAAAACCTAAGTACTCTGAGTCAAGCCACAATTAACTCGAGAGACAACCAAAACTAAAAACACCATATCATCAGTACACATCCAAACAATTCAATAATTCATCCAATCATTTAAATTTAACCATTTAAATTCAAATAAAAATCCAACAGAGTGAGATTTACTCACCTTTGATTTTGGTTTGCAATCCACTTAAATTCGATTTTTGTCTTCACAGTTTTAACCTTGTATAAATATCATATAAATTAATTAACACTCGAATCTTAAATCAAAAATTTATTATCATTTACTTATTTAATTTAACTTATAAATTGACTTGAATTCTTAAACTGTGAACTACCTTAAACATATATTTTTAGTCCAAAAATTAAATAAGTTAATTGAAACAGTTTAATCCACCACATCCATCATCTTCAATTTAAATCCTTATATTTTCAAAATCTATAGTAACTTTCGTTACTTAAATATGTATATACATTATATAAATTCATATAAATTATGTAGCATTAAAATCTTATGTTTTTTTCTCCTTGTTCATATCAATATTTCAGTTTTAAGCCCTATAAAATCAAATCTTTTTACGAAATCACAACTTCAACTTATGGTTTCAAAAATCTACCTGACTGTATACATTTTTTTATAACATGTATTGCTTTTTCTTACTTCCGTAAGAACATAAGGATCTTGAAAATTATTTTCATAATTAATCTTTTCAATTCTCAAATCCAAGAAGAATAAGAAACAAGAATACTGCTCCCCAAAACTGTTGACATCGAAGATGCCGCGAGTCCCACTGTTGATCATCGAGAGTACACCTCAAGCTTCCAAAACTTTGACCTTCCCATCATCTGCTCGTGTTTTCAAGCGAGCTACCGTCCTCAAAGCCTTCGCCGCCCTGATTAACTCGCCGTGCCTCGCATTCACGCCATGCAGCCACCATCAAGATCTCCTCAATGCCATCTCGCGCGAACCACTTTCCCACGTCGTTGTTGACCTGCTGCCTCGCCTCCAAATCCTCCTCATATCAAAATAAGCGGCGACTTGCTTCGAGAATCGAGCTCGACTCGATCAATTTTTTTCTTCGCGTAACCATTTATATTTTTTTTTCTTTTACTGAAGACGAAATGATTTTGGGAGGGTCGGCTTCGATCTGATTTTAATAAGAGGAAGAGAAAAAAAATAGACGGCGTACTGGAGAAGGCAATGTCTTCTTTTATAGAGTAAAATATTATTTAATTATAAATATCTCACTTAACCCAGCTCAAAACTTCGAACCACCATCGAGGCGTGCCGCTAGGCGATTATAAGGTTTTACCCGCGTTCCGAACACAATGGAACATGTTTCGGAAGATAATTTAATCGTATGTGGAAGTTAGCTTTATAAATCGATTTAAAATATTAATTTATCGATTTTAATTTCAACGCGTTTCTCACCTGTACAAGCAAACGGTAATTCCAAACGCTATGAAAATTGAAATCTAATAATAACTAACTATTACGGATCCAATGGAACTGGTTTCGTTGAATTCGGAGACCGTGCTTCGGAAAGCTATTTTTAAATATCGATTTAAACGACAAATTTCAAAATGGAACAAAACACTCCCAAATTCAATTTTAACACTTTTTCTATCTTCAGTATTATCAGTATAAATTTTGCAAGCCTTTAAATTATTTTTAACAGGCTTAAAACTCCAGATTTAACATTTTACCCATTTCGGTTTATTAAATCTAATAACTTAATTGCTATTAATAATAATATTTGAATTCAATTTTAAAAATTAACCTTTTAAATATTTACAATCAATTAAATATTCCAATTTAAATTCTTAGAAATTCCAGGTCGTCACATTCCTCCCCCCTTAAAGTTTTTCGTCCCCGAAATTACTAGTTAGGAAGGATGGACCAATACCCGTTTACCTTTCCCCCAAAACCAAAAGTTTTATCAACATCCTACCAACTATCTTTTATAAAAGACCTCTTATCAATCTTACCAACTTCCCAAACTCTCCCACAGTTTTCAAACAACATGCTTTTGCTCAATCATTCAAATTTCAATTTAAAACCAGATTTTGAATTATCAAAATTTTCCAACTCTCTAAATTTTCGAAATTTTTTGCCAGCATCTCTTTTGCGCGGCTAGCTTGGTACAACTACAAAATGCCTTTACGGGCTCCCAAATTCCAAAAGAAAACAAAAGCCAAGTGGCTAGATCAAAAACCCAATTCAATTTCATACAGAAATTTAAATACATACCTTTTTGTCGGGCAATTCAAATTTATCTTTTGGAAATCAAATCCAATTTTCTTTTCCACTTTAATACCTGCATATCTTACTTAGCAACAATATTCAATCGTAATCTTTCAAATCATTTTATACATTTCCTTACAGAAATTTTCACATCTACTTCTATGCAAATTTGTTTTACCCGATTTCATACGAATTCAATTTATTTTCAATTTGGAATATTGAATTTTATCTTTAATATATAACTGAGTCATATTAGTTTCATCTACTAATTTACTGTAGTTTCCAATTTGAAATCATTTGTCGTTAAGAAAAATTTTCTAACTACCAAAATTTTCGAAATTTTTTGACAGAGTCTCCTTTGTACGGAGGAGCTTTTGCAATTTGACAAGAGATATAAATATATATACATCGACCCACCCGGTAGGAAAATCAAAAACAGTTCATATATCCTATTTTTATTGCATAGGCGTACCTTTGTTTAGCATTTTAAGCAAGCATCTTATTTATTTTAGCATATATCGCGTCCAAATTCAGCCAAACGGCCCTCAGGTACCTGTACTTACTCAATTTAAATATGTAAGTGCCATATACATAAAATATATTAGCATTTCACTTATTTTCAATAGCTAAACACAAGCATTTCAAAAGCAACAAACACCGAACGCTTACCATAAGCGATTTATATGATTTTAAACTAATTCCAATTGCTTCCAACCAAATTTATATGCCATTTCATTCAATTTTAATGGTTTACAACTCAAATGCTTACATTCAATTTATTTTTAATCCAAACAAGTTCATATTCACTTCAATTAATTTCAAAATCAAGTTATTTAACTTCTCTTAACCCATAGGATTTTAATTACTTTCATTTACGTTAAAAGACAATTCATTTTATGCAAATTCGACAATATTCGCTTAATAGAGTATTTATTTCTAGTCTATAACTACTTTAAATTAATTTCAACTCATTCTGTATTTAATTCCATTTCATTTCTAATTTTTTCACCAACCATTCATTGCTTTTCATTTTATCTCCGCACTAGATTCATTTTAAAATTATTTAATTAAGTTTGACAACATTCGATGGTTATATTGATATCCATTTTCCGAATAAATTTAACCCAAACTTTATTTTATGGTCTTCCATTCTTACTCGAAATCAAGCTTTTAATTACTTAAGTAATTTTACTTTAAATTAATACACCTCATAACTCAAGTTCATTCTAATAATCCAATTCCAATTACAATTTTGATTTAGTTTTTATTCAATCAGACTTCGTCGATTTATTATTTAATTCAATTAACCTATTTATCCAACCATTTTAAATTTATAATTCACCTACTAATTCATTTTCGAATTTATTTTATTAATACAATATCATTCTCAACTTATTTCTACTTACCTTGGTTTTATTTGCAACTCAAACCATTTCTATTATAATTCACATCATACTACTAAAATAGCCTTCATAAAAAAACTTCTTATAACTCGATGTCTCAAACAGTCCATACTTATTCTCACAGAAATTCAGTCATACGTTGACCAGGCGTAGGACTGAAAATCTATAAGTACTTGGTAAACCCGTTTTCAACATCCTGTGAAAATACTTGGAAAATAATTTTATTGAAAATATCGAAAACAGTTCTTGAAAATAGAGGAAATATTTTTGGTGAGAATGCTTTAGAAATCATCACTCCCATCAATGGTCGCAGTTACATCCCAGGGTTACGTCGCCATCGCCGCAAAAGTCCATGTAACTGTAGGCACTCCGCGCCCCTCGATTACGCCATGGAACCCACAACAGATCGCAGTTACATTCCAGGGTTACGTTGCCATCGCAGCAAAAGTCCATGTAACTGTTGGCTCTCAGCGGCACACACGATTTTCGCTGTCAAAATGAAACTTCTCCACTCCTACATAGGTTGCAGTCTACCGATATAAAATCAAACGCAGACTGTTGGTTCTCAGTGGCACACACCACTTGCGCTATGTTACCATAGGTCGTAGTCTATCGATATTAGATCAAACGCAGACTGTTGGCTCTCAGCGGCACACATGACTTTCGCTATGGTATACACTACTCATAATCCTCAGGAGCTAGTTTTGTTCGGACTCCTCACATGATCAACTTTAGAACCCCCCTTAGGGCTCAAGGCAGCACCACCCGGTGGCACTCCTGTGAAGTTCATTTCAATGGAGCGCCTTTTTTCCTAGAGCCATTATCAAAACACTTTATACTATACAAATATAGTACCTTTCAAATCATACATCTAGTAGATCTCATACAAGCTCCTTTACACAAAATCGATTATCCCAAAGTCGATAATTCTCAAACTAGGCTTTCCAAATTCCAATATTGATTTTACCCAAAAATCAAAATCCTTTCCAAATCCAAAGGTTCCCAAACTCTTTTTTCCAAAATTCTCATAAGGTTATTTATATACATATATACATACATACATACATATATATATATATATATATTCGGATAATTTTTTTAAAAATTTTTGGGTCACTTCAAACTCGTATAAAAATCCTTTTATACTTCAACACTTTCAAAATTCTTTCCTTTTGGCAATAGATATAACAAGGGGAGATTTATCTTATATAACAAAGATATATAACTTTGTTTATTCAAAATCAAATCTTTAAATTTGACTTTTCCTTCCAATATCAATTTCATTCAAAAACTGTACGATGTACACTTATCATCCGTACGCTATACCAATCTGATCGCTCACTCAATCACACAATTTCACTTTAGAACTTGTATCGTCCACCCGACTTCCTAGTGCGGACATAGATCTGGTTTCTTGATTAGAAACAGTCATTCTCCTTGCATAGCTATAACTATGATAGAGAATATCCAGCACCAATCAAAAATCCATATCCAGGTTCGCCGTCGAAAATCGAGTGAAAAATCCTAACTCGGATCGATATAACTATCTCAAAATTCTATGCTCGAATCTGGATCAAATCACTATGAGAATAGAATAACATACATATTGTTATCTCGCTTTTTGGCAAAGCTGTGATACTAAAAGATCGATCGAAAACAAATGACGGTTCGTCTCAGAGATTGGTCATACTATGCTTCACTATGCATATCGCTGAATTTTGTCCAAGTCCAGATTAAGCTACAATTGTTAGGATATGACAAGACAGATCATAGAAGTCAGCATCTCAAATTTCAAGGCAATCTGAGTTCATACGCTCAAGTTATGATCGATTCAATTTGAAGGGAAAAGCACCGGTTTCGAATCGATCAGGCTCCAATGACTTCGTATCCCTCGAAGTGCCGCACTTCGTATCGATTCAAAACCATCCAAATGTCTCGGTTTGTGTCGATCAGTTCGAATCCATAGAAGTACCTCCGTTCGACTCGGTCCCATTCGAATCCATCGGCAGGGTTTATGTTCAAATCCATCATAGAAGCCTCTCTTCGTATCCATTAAGCAACTTCTTGTTCAGATCCATCAACACTCATCCATTTCGAATCGATCACCCCCTCCTAGTTCGAACCCATCAGAAGATGGACCACGTTAAGTTCGAACCCCTAAGTTAAACTTAGTTCGAACCCATCGACTTCAGATCGGTCAAAGTGGCGGTAACCTCGCTCCCCCCAGTTCGAACCCGAAGGCTTGAGTCCTTCGAACGAATCAAGGTACCTTGATTCGTATCCATTCAGATACCTTTCTCCATGTCCATCATAACGCCCTGCCTCGAATCCATAAATGATAATACGCTCGAATCCACCAAGTTTAGAAACCCTGGGTTGACACGGTAAACATGGATACGAGTGCGGCGAAATCTTGGAAATGATTCGATCAACTCGGCAAGAAAGGCGGATCGACACGAAGATTGCGCTCGACGTCATCACCAAGGCACGTGCCATCCTCGGTTCGAAGTTATCGGTTCGAACGAATGAATTCGAACCAAACAGCCACCAAAGAATAGCAATTCGAATCGACCATATCTCGAGATCCATAAGTCCAAATGCCACGAAATTTTCACGGAAGCTTGCATGCATGTTGAAGAATGTCCACACCAAGTTTCACCTCGATTGGATGACTTTATGATCGATTCGAACGTACTTCGAATCAATCCCAAAGTAGGCCCAAATTTCCTGAGGTTGGGCTTGTGGCCCCCCTCGCGTGCCAGAAGTGGTCTCCCGAATTTTCAGCGAAATATCAGCATCCTACGCCTATAAATAGAGCTACAGAGCCAACAGAAAAAGGATCTTTTTGACTCTCAAGCGCCCAGACTCTGCGGGATTGAGATCCCATCATCCTACATCGTATTCTTGCTGTTGAATTCGAATTTCCAGTTGTAACTTGCTGTTGATTGCTGTAACTAATCATTGAAAGAGAATCAATAAAAGTATAAAAAAACATCACAGTTGACGTAGGCAACACGCCGAACCACTATAAATCGCTTGTCTACGCATTTACATTACTGTTGATTGGAGTTTTTGTTAGATAATACTCGTTTCCAATTTACATTCTTCATTATTATCTCTTCAACGACTCCCGAAGAGTGTTGTGACCAATTTTGGTGCAAACACTTTGGTGCTTTCACTGAGAAAACCCAGTTTTTCTCCTGCTCTTTGGATCTGTCATCGATACCGGATTGAATAAATCTAAGAGAGAGATCCAGATCATCGAATCCTAATTCCTTCTCTTCTATTCAGATTTGCATAAAGTCTAGAGAAAGGAATTCAACTTCCAAGATGGTTAGCACGAGGACCACCTCTAACGCCTTCAATCAAGAGGAACAGGATCGACAGAATCCTGCGCCACTACCTCCATCTAATCAAGATGCTACTGGACATTCGGAACCATCAGGTCCAGTTACCCGACAAGAGTTGCAGTTGCTACTCCAAGAGCTGACCCAGAGTCGGCAACAACTAGCAAAACAGCTACGCGCTAACGCCGAGCTGATCGACCGGCTGGATTGCCAGAAGCGAAAGAGATCCAAGAGAGACCATGCTTCTCGCTCCTCCAGCGAAAGTTCTTCATCTTCTGATTATCATAATCGATCTCCGCGACCCCGGCTAGATGGGAGTCACATGCCAGCCGCTGGAGATCAACCGATAATGACCGTTGGACAACTGAGAGTTGGTCCATCAGCCAGTTTCCAAACCGGACCCTCCTCCCGAGGAGGTGCCGTTCCTCACCACACTGCAGAATACCGCACCACTAACGTTGCGGCTGAACCAGGGGTCGACGCCCAAGATCAGTCAAACCTAGATCGTCATCATAGCGGACGTACTCCTGAACCGTACGTCTCAGTGGACTATGAGCCAAGAAGGCAAGACTTGGACCGTCGACAACATCCGGTCCAACCCCAAAGTATGGAACGTGATCATACTCTGGCGCAAGCCGCACAAAACGCGCAAATGCCGGATCTTTCAACTATGATACATCAGATGATCCGTGAGAGTCAGGGAATCACGAATGACGATTGGGGAATTTCTCGAAGTTACACTCCTTTTACGGACGATATTCTTACTGCTGAACCCCCATGGAGATTCAGGATGTCAACTCTACCCATGTACGAGGGAAACTCCGACCCCAACCAACATATTCTGAAATACGAATGGTCGATGACCGCTGCCAGAGCCGACGATGCAGTGAAGTGTCGTAGTTTCCCCATATCCTTGGAGGGCATCGCTACCATGTGGTTCACTCGACTGCCACCTCGATCCATCTCATCATTCGTGCAGTTGGCCACAAAATTTGTTCAACAATTCCGCATGCATGTCGCATGGCCAAAAGATGTCAACACTCTGTCCAGCGTCACCCAAGCTCCTGGAGAGACGCTCAGACACTACTTAGAGAGATTCCATATTGCATGTGCGAAGATCAGCAATCCGAACGATAACTCCATCCTTATGGCGTGATCGACCCCGATTCTGAGTTTGGCAACTGGTTAGCTGGAAAACCACATGCATCATTGGACCGTTTCTACGCCAAGGCGGCTCAATTCCTAAGAAGAGAAGACGCAAAACAGTCTAGGAAGCAAACTGATGCAGGACCAAGTACGGAAGGGATCCAAAGCAATGTTGCAATCAAACAGTCCGGTGAGAGCTCCGGAAAAGTTCAGTTGAACGTTAAAAACAAACAAGCTCGGCGAAGAGAGAGCGTGAATCAAACTAGAAAACAAGATCAAAATCGTGGCCCGCGGCGCAAGAATCCAATGTTTGACAGTTACACTCTTCTGAATACATCACTAGAGGACCTGTACTTACAAACCTGTAATACAATTCAGTACCAAAAACCCGCACCAAAACCGTCATCCGAGAGGTAAATCCAGAAGGGAAAATTTTGCAGGTTCTATGAAAGCTACGGGCATAATACGAACGAGTGTCGTCACTTACAAGATCTCGTTGAAAACCTGATCAGAGAAAGGAAGCTGGAACAGTTTGTGCAGGCACCGCAGCCTAGAGAAGCGGGCCCATCAAATCAAAGCAATGACCCCGATCGACCGAGATGGGAGGACTCCACTTGTCCCCGCGGAAGATTGGTAATAAACGCCATCAGTGGCAGACCAACTTTCTCAGGAGCCTGGAACGACGAAGATCTTCGTCACTGTTACACATGACAGGCTCATTCAATCTATGAACACTTTGCAATTTCCTTTACATTCTGAAATTTGAACTTGTAATAAGGCACTGACTTTGCCATATTTTCTTATTTCAGCAATAAATTGCTATCTCTTTAAGCTAGAGCTGTGATTCATCGAATGCAACATTCAACAATCACAACACACGAAGAGCTAAGTTCCGTCGAACAATGGAATTTATTCAAATAGCGAGTGACTGTGATACGACCGATCACTCACTAAGTGAAACCCCTGCTCGGGGGCAAGCCATCACATCAAAGGCTGAACTGGACCAACACACGACCGTCCTACAACTAACTCCAAATTCCCGAAGTGCGAATTGGAGTATAAACATCCAATAACTCGTTCCCAGAGTGCGAACGGACTCCAAATTCCCAGAGTGCGAATTGGAGTATAAACATCAAATAACTCGTTCCCAGAGTGCGAATGGACTCCAAATTCCCAAAGTGCGAACTGGAGTATAAACATCAAATGACTCATTCCCAGAGTGCGAACGGACTCCAAATTCCCAGAGTGCGTATTGGAGTATAAACATCAAATGACTCGTTCCCAGAGTGCGAACTGACTCCAAATTCCCAAAGTGCGATTTGGTGTATAAACATCCAATAACTCGTTCTCAGAGTGCGAACGGACTCCAAATTCCCAGAGTGCGAATTGGAGTATAAACATCAAATAACTCGTTCCCAGAGTGCGAACGGACTCCAAATTCCCAAAGTGCGAACTGGAGTATAAACATCAAATAACCCGTTCCCAGAGTGCGAACGGACTCCAAATTCCCAGGGTGCAATTTAGAGTATAAACATCCAATAAATTGTTCCCAGAGCGCAAACGGACTTCAAATTCCCAAAGTGCGAGTCGGAATATAAACATCAAATCCACCGCTACTAGAGTGTGACGAATTCCTAAAAAGCCCAAATAGTTGTGACTGACCATCTATCAGCAAACTCCAATTTCTCAGAACGTGAATTGGAGTATAAACATCAATTCCAGGTTCCCAGGGCGCGAACCGAAGCATCCGGCTAACTCCAACTTCTCAAAGCATGAATTGGAGTATAAAATTACAGGTTCCCGGAGCGCGAACCCAAACATACATGCTATCTCCAAGTTCCCAGAGTGTGAATTGGAGCACAAATACCAAGTCAAAGTTCCCGGAGTGTGAACCGAAATATCAATACTAACTTCAAGTTCCCAGAGCGTGAAGTGGAGTATAAACATCAATTCCAGGTTCCCGGAGCGCGAATCGTGTTACAAACATCGATAACTCTCAAATTCCCGGAGTGCGAACCAGATTATCGATCTTAAATTATCCTAAGTCCCCAGAATATGGACATGTGCTTAAGATTTTCAATAAGTGCAATCAACCACCAAAATATAAATGTTGTTCCCCGAAACTGGGGGGCAAAAAAGCTAAGTATTAATCACTAACCAAAGTGATACAATGTCCGAAGTTCAACTTATTCATCGATCACAACTGGTGACCAAGATTCTCAGACTTGGCAAATAAAACAAACTCTACTTGATGGTAAAAACACCACAAGTACACCGGACTGAAAACCAAACACTACAAACACTTAAGCACAAAAGAAATGAGAATTGAAACAAAGAAATTGAATTTTATTTCAACTAACTGTATGTGAAGATTCATGTACAAGTTCTTTCAAAAAATTCCTACTAGCGGGGGCCAAGCCTGCATCTATACATAGCCTACAAAAGGAAAATTAAAATGACTTCCTAGCTGCCAAAAATGCACTAGAGGGAATCATCTACTTCTTCTTCTTCGGTTTCCTCTTCAGCGCGGGACCACTGGAACCGCTAGCAATCTTCCGCTTCGACCCCGTACCCTTTGGCGGATCTTCCTCTGACGAAGGCATGATATCAATATACTCCTTCGAACTTAGACTTAAAGGAATATTCTCTTCTCGAGGAGTCGGAGGAGTCGGGTCTACCACCGGGGGAGGAACGGGCGCGCTGGTTCCGACTAGCGTGTCCCTAGAAGATATCACCACAAGAGGAGTGGGATCAACCGCCGTCGTAGCACACTCAGAATTACCGCCATGCGCTGCCGCTTCCATCTCTGCTTCAATTTGAGCAAGTATCTCAGTCTCACGAGCAGCACGGGACTCATGATAGGTAGCGATGGACTGTGACGATGCAATAGAAGCAGGTGGGAATGTGCCGAGAACAAATGACATGTCAACAAAGGGGTCACTGTGCTGGCTCAAGAGTTCATTCGTCATTTGTTCATCAAAAGTAATTGACCCCCCTTGTGTCACCTCGGTCGGCGCGGCTGTCGTCGTGGTGATCGCTTCAGTAATAATGGCTTCCTGTTCTTGATGTGGCTTTTGGACTGCAGGAGGCGTTGTCGATGTTACTTTACTCACTGGACAAGAAAGAAAAGAAGTTGTCAGAACACGCTTCAATACAAGTACTTCGGTTCAAACACATAGTAGATTTGTGCAGAGTACCTTCCTCAACTTGACTCGTACCTAACCAAGCAACTTCAGAAGAGTGATCCCTGACGGGAGATAAGCGTGGCTGCTTCGGGTCGTAGCCTGGGACCAACTGTGGCTCAGTTGCTGGCGTCGGCTCTGATCCAGATGAAGTGATCATCTCTGAACTTGTAGATGGATGCGCAACGCCAGACCCTTCACCAACTTCCAAGTGTTGGGCACCCAGTCTCTCTTTTGCATGAGAGATCATGAAATCGTAGAGAACCTTCTTTTCATCATCAGTCAGTATATGTTTCTCCAACTCGAATTCATCAAAAACTTCGCCTGGATGTGATGCTTTCTCTTCTTCAAATAGTAAATTCCAGGCGTTGAACAAATGAGTCGGATAATCATCAAGCCATGTCAAATTTCTGTGCCTCAGCACATTAGCATTATAAGTGATGAGAAGTTCTTCTATCTCCGTCTCCAGCTTAGTCTCTGCTTGACGAACTCTCTCATCGACTTCGGCTTCTGTCTCGCAGACCTTCTCCAAGGCTGCGTGTCTCTCTTTCCGAAATTCCACCACCTGGTCACACGCTTCCTGTGCGGAAACGTTAGCGGTGTCTCTTTCCTTCGCAATCTTTGCAACTTTGGCCTTGAGCTCGTTTAGCTCTTTCAATGCCGCATCCCGCTCAACAGTCACGATGGTATTTCGGTGGCCCATGTCCTCCACCGTAGCTTAATGCTCACGCTTCATCCTACCCATCGCTGCCTGAGCTTCATCCGCTTTTCTAAGAGCTTCAATCACCGACTTTCGAGAAGACTCGGCCTCACTGCCGAGCGCCTGAATGATGTGGTCCTTTTGACCAAGTTCTTTCTCCAACTTCTCGATCGTAGCCGCTCGATCAAAGTCTACTTTTGATGCTTTCTTAGCGGTCTTCGACCACTCTTGATACTGGAAGAATACATCCGAGAGATAATCATGCATCATAGGAGCAACTGTCGACGGTATCCTCTTTAGATGCAGGGGACAAACGAACCCGTCAAAGCAAATTTCGGGAAATTCCTTCCTCAGTTGAGCAAGCCTAACCGCTCCTTCCCCCGAAGGCTCCGTCAATGTCTGCTCTGTTGACGGGGAGGCCGCGATTTCCGTTCTGCGGTGAGTATCAGACCTCGGTGGTTGGGAAGACGGCTTGGGCCGTGTAGTTTCTGGAGGCCTCGAGACATGAACTGGAGGCGGTGCGTGAGTTCTAGGAGGTGGCGTGCAAGATCAAGACCGCCGCCTATAATCTTTTTCTCTATCAGAGCGCTCATGACTCGAGCGCCCATAGTCATAATCTCTGTCTCCTTCCCTCCTATACGCTTCATAATATGAAGAAGACTGGCGTTTCTTACGGAGACTGCCGAGCACCGAACCTCTGTCAGACATAGTACCTGCGAAGCAAAAACATAGAGCAAAATTAATAATCTCTCACAGTGAACGCATTACACTTAGAAATCGTGTAGTGCCGTGAAGTGTGAATGTGGGTGCAACCCCCCGACCAACTAGATGTGTCAACAGCACTAGTAGGCAGAGACTCGCTCAAAACTAAGGCTTTAGAAAATTCTTCCAATCCGGCATCGTGCTGCAAGGACACATCATCCGGAATCGGAATATCGGCAAGCCCTTCATAAAGATTCTCCGTTCTCGGAGGAGACATCTCTGAAATTATAACTTCGGGAGCAGATCGAGCCGTAACAACTGATTTCCATCTTCTCTTTTTAGATGACTCAACAACGGCTGCCTTGCCTTTTCCTTGTTCTTCGGTATCTTGGTCTACATCCGTAGATTTGCCCAATGGCTCATCATCAGTGTGAGTTCTCTCCGAGCCAGTCTCCTCAATCACGATAACTTTAGGCTTTCTCCGTTTGACTCATTCTTTCGAGGCAGTCCTTAAGACACCATCGAGCATTATGCTTTGTCTTCTTTCAATCAGTCCGTATATCCTAAGATTCCTATCTGTCAATAGCAACTCGATATTCCTCTCTTCACTCGGGATTTCCTGAAATACCCGAACTATCTCTTTGAAACGTTCACCTTCAGGTCGCTGAATTGTGGTAGATGTAAGTTCGACTTTAAATACATCAGTTCTATCAACTACCCGAAAAGATAGCAATACTTACGTCTAAATAGCTATCGTCGAGCGAACCCTGAGGGGCATCTGACATAAAACCATTCCGTCCTAAAGTAGGTCAACCGTGTCCAAGCCCCCGTGATCACTTGGCAATTTCTCACCGCCTCCAAGAATGTGAAAGATGGACTATCGGCCCGACTCTTGAAGTTAAACAAGTATCTGATCTCAATCGGAAGTGGCGGTCGATGGAGATATTCCATAAATGCAATGAACAAGCTATTGAGCGATGCGTATCCGTTCGGGTGCAGTTGAGAGGGGGCGATCCTCAAAAACGACAATACTTCTCTTATATACTGGTTAAACGGAGGGAGTGTCCCAGCTGCGCACACGTGGCGATTGAATGCGGTATATCCCTCCGGTGGATTGTGCGGTCTATCATTTGGCCCCGGTAGTAGCACGTCATCCATCGACAAACCATGCCTTAAGCATATTCTTCCTAGCATGTCTTTCGAAATGTTAGACGGAACAAAATCTGATGGGTTACTAATGAAGGATGCGTCAGGTAACCCATCCGGAGCTGGACCAATAACTTCAATCTCAATCTCCGGTACTTTAAGCACAGGAGGGACTCAACTCTGAGTTTCTTGCGGTTGCGAACTTGATGTTTCCATAACTAGCTAATTCAGGAGAAATCATCATTAGATGCTAAAAAGCCCGTGCATTCCCCGGTGTAAAGTGCATGTGTCGTGCAGTGCAATGCATTACTTGAGCAAATTCTATGGAATAAACTGTAATGTATGAATGACAGAACTCAGAAAATCAAATCGGAAATGACCGTCAGTCATCGCTGACCGTCACAACCGTGCCATCCACTTGCGAACAATCGACCCAAGTTGAAGTTTGTTACATTTTTGTTAAGTTATAGTTCCGTCGGCGAGCTTCGAAGGGTAGTCCAATATGCAGTTCTACCGTCAAGTTCAATCATGCAAAGCAGAAGCTCGTCGGAGTCAAGTATTTTTATGTGCAAAAAATTTCTCTAAGTTCATTTAGTTTCAACTTGGAATCGGTCACGGCAGTTCAAATTCGTATCGAATCGAAGAAATATCATCAACCATGTTCGAATCGATACGCTTCGTATCGACCATTTTCGAATCGATACGCTTCGTATCGATCGTGTTCGACTCGATACGTTTCGTATCGATTAGTTCGAAATGATGAGTTTCGTATCGATCCAGTTCGAAACGATGAGTTTCGTATCGATCAAAGGCACACCATTTCGTATCGATCCGAGAACAACGGCTTTGCATCGATCGCCGCTCTCACATTCGTATCGATACGAAATCGCATGCTTTCCTTCGATTCGAAAGCTCCACAACTCCTTCTTCTCCAAAACAGGGTCTCGACTCCATGGCAACGCATCTATCCCCAACCTTGCTCTGACTCACGCAGATCTTCAATTCACCAAAACCAATAGTAAAAGCAAATAGGATGGATTGAGATTTCGAGTTTCGTCGTACTAAGCATAACTCTATCCATTAATCACCTGATTTTAATGTCTAATTCTGAAGGATAGAAGGCCTGAATCGATTCGAAGGCTGAACAGTTGTTTTCCCCTTGAACTCTCTATCGATACAAAAGTAAAAAGCGACAGTAAAAAGTAAAAAAGGTGAAAAGTGGCGAAGCCCACGCTATTTATATGAGGCCATAGGAGAAACTGGTCGATTCGTCTCCCGGTCCATGTAACCAGTCATCATCGGACACCCTAGCACTCGAGTCGAACAATAGGTTCGAATCCATCACCGAAGACATCTATCGATTCAAAATCGACGACAGACCCATCGATACGAAGTAAGCAGCAGGGACAGCTGAAAATTGTGAACACCATCAGCTCAAAGCCCACGTTCACATCAACAGGTTCACGACTCCATCTACAACCTACCGATACGAACAGAAACTTCGTATCCATCACTTCTTATCAATACGAACCGCAATTTCGTATCCATCAAAACCCGTCGATACGAACAGCAATTTCACATCCATCCTTTCTCATCGGTACGAATGGACGTTTCGTACCCATCCAAGCTCATCGATACGAACTGTCATTTCTTATCCATCATTTCGACTCGCATCAGTGTGAAAAACTACTTTTTAACCTTTTACATCGATTCAGGAGAGGATCGATACAAGAGGATAGTCAAAAACAACCATCAAGCGTTGTTTCAACTCAAATTTCCAAATCGATTCAGGAGAGAATCGATACGAAATTCAACAAACAAAACTGACAACGACTCGTGGATGCACGACGTTAACGAGGGTCAAACTAACATATGTGCATATATGTCGGACTAACATTCGATTTTAAACATTTACAGGGATCGAATACTCATCTTGTTACGAATACAACAACCAACAGCTAAGCACTATTATACAGCAATCAATCATATCAACGCAGGGTTACAACCTTCGACAAGAGAGCAATTGCAGCTTTTCAAAGCACGTCATGTTTCCACAAGATGTACTTTGGGTGGAAAATGTTATCCCGCTTTTGGCAAAACCGTGATACCAAAAGATCGATCGAAAACAAAGGACGGTTCGTCTCAGAGATTGGTCATACTATGCTTCACTATGGATATCGCTGAATTTTGTCCGAGTCTAGATTGAGCTACAATTGTTAGGACATGACAAGACAGATCATAGAAGTCAGCATCTCAAATTTCAAGGCAATCCGAGTTCATACGCTCAAGTTATGATTGATTCAATTTGAAGGGAAAAGCACCGGTTGCGTATCTATCCATTTCGAAACGATCAGGCTCCAATGACTTCGTATCCTTCGAAGTGCCGCATTTTGTATCGATCAGCTTCGAAACCATCCAAGTGTCTCTGTTCGTATCGATCAGTTCGAATCCATAGAAGTACCTTGGTTAGACTCGGTCCCATTCGAATCCATCGGCAGGGTTTATGTTCAAATCCATCATAGAAGCCTCTCTTCATATCCATTAAGCGACTTCTTGTTCGGATCCATCAACACTTGTCCATTTCGATCCGGTCACCCCCTCCTAGTTCAAACCCATTAGCAGATGGACCACGTCACATTCGAACCCCTAAGTTAAACTTAGTTCGAACCCATTGACTTTAGATCGGTCAAAGTGGCGGTTACCTCGCTCCTCCTGGTTCGAACCCGAAGGCTTGGGTCCTTCGAACCCATGTAGGTACCTTGATTCGTATCCATTCAGATACCTTGCTCCATGTCCATCAGAACGCCCCGCCTCGAATCCATACATGATAATACGTTCGAATCCACCAAGTTTGGAAACCCTGGGTTGACACGGTAAACATGGATATGAGCGCGGCGAAATCTTGGGAATGACTCGATCAACTTGGCAAGAAAGGCGTATTGACACGAAAATTGCGCTACACGTCATCAACAAGGCGCGTGCCATCCTCGGTTCGAAGTTATCGATTCGAATGAATCGATTCAAACCAAACAGCCACCAAAGAATAGCAATTCGAATCGACCATATCTCGAGATCCATAAGTCCAAATGCCACGAAATTTTCACAAAAGCTTGCATGCATGTTGAAGAATGTCCACACCAAGTTTCACCTCGATTGGATGATTTTCTGACCAATTCGAACGTACTTTGAATCGATCCCAAAGTGGGTCCAAATTTCCCGAGGTTGGGCTTGTGGGCCCGCTCACGTGCCAGAAGTGGTCTCTCGAATTTTCAGCGAAATATCAGCATCCTAAGCCTATAAATAGAGCTCCAGAGCCAACAAAAAAAGGATCTTTTTGACTCTCAAGCGCCCAGACTCTGCCGGATTGAGATCTCCATCATCCTACATCGTACTCTTGCGGTTGAATTCGAATTTCCAGTTGTAACTTGCTGTTGATTGCTGTAACAACTTGTAATCATTGAAAGAGAATCAATAAAACTATAAAAAACTTCACAGTGGACGTAGGCAACACGCCGAACCACTATAAATCGCTTATCTACGCATTTACATTACTGTTGATTCGACTTTTTGTTAGATAATACTCGTTTTCAATTTACATTCTTCATTATTATCTCTTAAACGACTCCCGAAGAGAGTTGTGACCAATTTTGGTGCAAACACATACATCCTACGTATTTGTCTTCATTGATCATTGACTAAATCAATTTCCTTTCTATTCACATTTCCTTTAATTTCTATCCACATGTTCACAATTTCTTTAATTCCATTGAATTAACACTTAAATTCTTATCTCAGTTGGGTATTTAAATCAGTAACAGTTTGAACTCCGACCAGTTTATATTTAGAAAATAGCTTGAAAATTTAAAAATAGATGAGTAGTTGAAAAATAATTATAGTTTGCAAAATAGCTATAAAATAGTTAACTAATAAAATAGTTGGAATAATAGCTAAATAGTTTCAGAAATTTTATATATCTGCAAAATAGTTGTAAAATAGTAATTAATCTGTAACATAGTTGAAAAAATAGTAATCAGTTTAGAAAACAGTTGAAAAATAGTTAAATAGCTCCAAAAATAATCGTAAAACAAGTATAAAATAATTTTCCTTTGAGAAAGAAAAGTTGTATATATTAAATAGCTTTGAAAAATAAGTTTACATTAAAACAATTTGTATTGAAAATAGTCAAGAGT
Source organism: Allium cepa (assembly GCA_030765085.1). Taxonomy (NCBI): domain Eukaryota; kingdom Viridiplantae; phylum Streptophyta; class Magnoliopsida; order Asparagales; family Amaryllidaceae; genus Allium; species Allium cepa. The sequence continues at coordinate 338,275,059 of CM060929.1, read as the reverse complement.
CAAACTGTTCACTTCCGCAACAATTCAATTTAAATTTCCACTTCCACTTAAATTGACTCCATTCCAATTTGAATAACTCCAATTTCTTTTGAAATTGAATTAACCCCAATCCAAGTTAAATAAATCTTGATTTCATTCCCAATTTAAATCAAATTCCATTTGATTTTAATTCTATTCAACTTTAATTATAATTTCAAATTATTCCAATCAATTTTGGACTATTATCAATTGAACCCATTTCAAATTCAAGTCTTTTCAATTCCTGCTTGAATTTAATCCCAATTCCAATTCAAATTTTAAACCTTCATATTATTATTCCACTTAAGTTTAAAATTTGCTTCACTTTGGGTTTCACATCATATCACATCCCAAAGAAAATTCAAAACTCAATCTTAGAGTTACTTTCATATTTATATCCTTTACACACCAGGCTACTTTTAAAATTTTAAACCACCCTTGGTTTTAATTTCAAAACAAATCCCTTAAAAATCTTCCAAACATTTCTTGTTTTAAAATATGACTATATTCAAAATAGTCTGAATTATATTATTTGTTATTTTCTTTAAGTCTTTGAAACAGTTGATTGTTTCTAGACTTAGGTTTTAAAACTTCACAATTTTAAAACATACTTTAACTTAGAAGTTATATTCATCTTATAAATTTACTTCATTTGGCTAACTTAATAACAAATATATCATTATTAAACACAATGACTACTTATGATAATACCCAAGGTAATCATATCTAGATACCAATTCCTTTTTATATTATTCTTACTTCTATAAATTCGAGGTTAAATTTCAGTTTGAATCCATTTCAAACTTACCTTTATTTAAAGTTTTTAAATAATTTAATTTCTGAATACTAATTCTATAATTTCATTTTCAATTAATTAAATTTTAATTTGGTTGTATTTCCGTTTTTACTTAATTTAATTCCAATTCAAGACTTCAATTTGGTTGTATTATATTGCTTCTTAATTTTAATTTCAATAATTTAACAACCAATCGCCTTAATATTTATTAGAATGAAATATTTCTTTATATATCAAAATATACTTTTATATCAAATCATTTAAAATGTTTATATAAGAAAATAACAAGTATGCTCTCATACACACACACACACACACACACACATATTCAACTCATTCTAGAGTACTATGGACTCTATTTAATGAGTAACTCCTACCAGGGCCAAGGTTCTCGCTTAACCTTTCAGCTCTGATACCAACTGTACGACCCAAAATTTTCGAGCCCAAAAATTCCAGATAGTTATGGAAAAAAGAAAGAGATAGAAGAAGAAGAAGATCAGAAAACACCAACATCTCACATTCACAGCGGATAAAATATAATAATAAATAATAACAGTTTACAAAAGAATATTATATCTGTCGATTATATTTTAATACATCAGAGTCACATATATACAGACATTGAATATACTCAATTATCATGTCACGGGTACATAACAATATTATACAGTGGAAATACTCTATACGCTCTTGCCATCCAGCTCGCCTCCTGAGCTCCAGAATGTCCTTACCTGAAATCTATAATACTCAGTCTGACTCGAGCTTTACACCAAAGTAACACCCGGGTCAGGCTGGAAACCAGCGTGAGTAAACCCATCTAACATGGAATACAAAGAATACAACTTATATTAAACCCGGGGTAACTCGAAGCAATTCACAAGCCATAATTTATTATACACATCACTTATTTCACATATAAATTTTCTAAATACCAAAGATTAAAATTTAAATAGTCTAATTCCTTTAAATCTCTTCACTCCAGCCTATAGATTTCACATATCAATCTAAAAAATCCGATGCGGTTTCGGGTATTTCCTAAAACTCGACTCCGGTCTCTTCGCGTCTCATGTCATCCTAACCCAAATTATCCAAATGAAATACACAACATTTCATGTCAGAGACATCAACTTATTCAAAGCATCCAATACCATTCAATCATCCATAAGCAAATTTGATCACTTCCAAATTAATTCAATTGATTCAAATTAAATTTCTAACCTCAACCACTTAGATTCCTTCATTTAACATTAATTAATTCCAAATCAATTAATTAGTCAACCTTCATTTTTCATCTTAATTAATCACCCTGCTTCAATTTCATTCAAGAAATTATCATTAATTAACTTCACAATATTTATTATTCTTAACCAAAATCAATAAGTATCTTAATTACTTCATAAATTAGTTAACTATATTAATTAAATTTATTCTTAATTTCTTATATTATTTAATTTTCCATAAGTCGCTTATTATTGATCAATTAATCAATTGTTAATTACATCATTAATGAAATGAATTAAGGATTTCCAGTTATATTTTAATTCATCCTAATCAAAATTTAATTTCATTAACTAAAACACAGTATTAGTCATTTTCGATTAATCCCAAATTGTAATTAACTAACTTTTTATTTACTTCATTAAATAAATCAATTACTCCTTAATTAACCATCTTAATTTATCTCTAGATTAATTTCACAAAGTAATTATATTTTATTAATTACATTGAGTAACGATCTATCAAACCATCCATTGACTATCCTAAATTAATTCAACTTAATTAATTAACTTAACCCTTAATTAATTTCTTCAAACCCTTAATTACTAAATTAATCAACCCAAATCATTGATTAATTGAATTAATTAATTATACATTTTAGTTACCCTTATAATTTGATGAATCACAAATCATTAAGCCATTATTAACAAAGAAAACATTTTCGTATTTATGACTTAAGTTTTAAAATAAATTTAAAACCCGAATACTCCGAGTCAAACCACAATTAACTCGAGAGACAACCAGAACTAAAATCACCAGATTATCAATACACATCCAAACAATTCAATCATTCATCCAATCATTTAAATTTAACCATTTAAATTCAAATAAAAATCTAACAGAGTGAGATTTACTCACATTTGATTTTGGTTTGCAATCCACTTAAATTCGATTTTTGTCTTCACAGTTTTAACCTTGTATAAATATCATATAAATTAATTAACACTTAAATCTTAAATCAACAATTAATTATCATTTACTTATTTAACTTATAAATTGACTTAAATTCTTAAACTAAGAACTACCTTAAACATATATTTTTAGTCCAAAAATTAAATAAGTTAATTGAAACAGTTTAATCCACCACATCCATCATTTTCAATTTAAATCCTTATATTTTCAAAATCTATAGTAACTTCCGTTACTTAAATATGTATATACATTATATAAATTCATATAAATTCTATAGCATTAAAATCTTATGTTTTTTCTCCTTGTCCATATCAATATTTCAGTTTTAAGCCCTATAAAATCAAATCTGTTTGGGAAATCACAACTTCAACTTACGGTTTCAAAAATCTACCTGACTGTATACATATTTTTATAACATGTATTTCTTTTTCTTACTTCCGTAAGAACACAATGATCTTGAAAATTATTTTCATAGTTAAACTTTTCAATTCTCAAATCCAAGAAGAATAAGAAATAAGAACACTGCTCACCAAAACTGTTGACATCGAAGACGCCACGAGTCCCACTGTTGATCATCGAGAGTACACCTCAAGCTTCCAAAACTTCGACCTTCCCATCATATGCTCGTGTTTTCAAGCGAGCTGCCGTCCTAAAGCCTTTGCCTCCCCGATTAACTCGTGGTGCCCCTCATTCATGCCATGCAGCCACCATCAAGATCTCCTCCATGCCATCTCACGCGAACCACTTTCAAACCTCGTTGTCGACCTACTGCCTCGCCTCCAAATCCTCCTCATATCGAAATAAGCGGCGACTTGCTTCGAGAATCAAGCTCGACTCGATCTATTTTTTTTCTTCGCGTCGCCATTTATATTTATTATTATTTTTCTTTTACTGAAGACGAAATGATTTTGGGAGGGTCGACTTCAATCTGATTTTAATAAGAGGAAGAGAGAAAAAATAGACGGCGTACTGGAGAAGGCAATGTCTTCTTTTACAGATTAAAATATTATTTAATTAGAAATATCTCACTTAACCCAGCTTAAAACTTCGAACCACCATCGAGGCATGCCGCTAGGCGATTATAAGGTTTTACCCACGTTCCAAACACAATGGAACGTGTTCGAAAGCTAATTTAATCGTATGTGGAAGTTAGCTTTATAAATCGATTTAAAATATTAATTTATCGATTTTAATTTCAACGCATTTCTCACCCGTACAAGCAAACGGTTAATCCAAATACTACGAAAATTGAAATCCGATAATAACTAACTATTACGGATCCAATGGAACTGGTTTCATCGAATTCTGATATCGTGCCTCGGAAGCTATTTTTAAATATCGATTTAAACGATAAATTTCAAAACGGAACAAAACACTCCCAAATTCAATTTAAACACTTTTACTATCTTCAGTATTATCAGTATAAATTTTGCAAGCCTTTAAATTATTTTTAACAAGCTTAAAACTCCATATTTAACATTTTACCCAATTTCGGTTTATTAAATCTAATAACTTAATTGCTATTAATAATAATATTTGAATTCAATTTTAAAAATTAACCTTTTAATTAAATATTCGAATTTAAATTGTTAGAAATTTCGGGTCATCACAGTGTGTAAATTATTCCTATAGAACATTTATAGATGCCTTGCTAGTGTCTTTAAACTATCTTCGTGGTCGTTGGTCTAGTGTCGTCCCTTTCCGTAGCCCCTCAATCGACCCTCCTCTTCCTCGTTCAATTTTGTTTAGAAAAAATATTAGAACTAGGCAAACACGTAGCTGGTAAATTTGTAATCTCAAAATTTTATTCCATTTTGGATCTTGTTGGGCCTACTAAGTCTAAATTCATTTAGATTTTATCTAACTTTTATTGAATAAAACCAATATTTTATTTAATTAATACATATAAATTTTAATTCATTGTTATATATAATACATAGGATAATGTGTGTATCATATAAACATATGTGTGTATGCACATGTCCAACATAAATGATGTACATGGATGGACATACCCCTGTATAAGTGCTGTGATTTATATTGGAATGGAAAAATTGTCCTCTTCGTATACACGTGTCGTTTAATATGTACACATACATACATATAGACACACATATATATATATATATATATATATATATATATATATCTGTGCGCATAGTTATATATATAAAATAAAATAGTAAACATATTCGTATATATATATCTATGTGTATGTATGTATAAATAGTTTATAAAATGTAATTGTATATTTAATATAAAAAATTACAAGTTCAAAATTAAAATTAAACTTCTAAATCTTAGATCTAGATCTGCATAATGAATATCTGATTAATTTACGTTTAAATTGATATATTAATTTTAAATTATATATATATATATGAGGTTTTTAGGCTCAAGGAAAAAGTTCGAGAAAAATTTAGTTTCAGGGACAAGAAGTTTGCTTTTTAGGCTCAAGGACACTTTTTAGTGTAAATTACAGAATGATAGTTGTAACTATCATTTTCAGTTTACACTAAAAAGTGTCATTCAGACTAAAAAATAAACTTATTGTCCCTGAGACTAATATTTTTTGTAACTTCTTCCTTGTGCCTATTTACCTGTATATATATATATATATATAATATATTTTAGGTTTTTAATGGCGGCTCCTAGATCTAGATCTAGAGATTAGGGTTTACTTTTTTCTCTCTTTTTACTTGCGGCTTCTTATTTTAATTTCCAGTTTTCAATCCTTTCTCTTCATATCTTCAAACAACATGGGATCTCTACGAGATGAAGAAGGTTGGGGGGAGGTGAGGAGGAAAAGGGGCAAGATCCTTGCTCCTTCGGGTCCAGACGCCAGGATCAATTTGGGAGGAAATCTGAGATCTAGCAAAAATCCAATAAGGAATTCGGGGGGAAGGACTCAGGAAGTTGTTGGCGGCCGATCATCCTTTAAGTCGATGAAATCAATTAAACCAATTTTAGGTCAAGCAGGAACTAAAATTAAATTTACTGTGTCTGAAAACGCAAAAAAATTCTCATACAGCGAGGCAGTCAAAACAGGAGCAGTTGGCGAAATAGGGAACCTAGATCTCGAATTTATTGAGCCTAAGATAGCTGATGGTAAAAGGATTGGTAATCTTACAACAGAAGCTATTAAAGAAGCGGAGGATGGATGGGATTTATGTATTCTGTTGTATGTGGTTGGTTATAAACCATGGCTGAAAACATTTGAAGGATATGCTAACAGAGTATGGACAACACAGAAGCCGTTTTCAGTCCACTATAGGGACAACGGTTTTTTTGTGGTCAGGTTTGGTTCTGAGGAAGACTGCAACAAGATATTGAAAACAGGTTCTTGGTTTATGGACCGGAACCTGATTATAATGAAGCGTCTCTCCCCAGATATGAAAACAGATAGGGATCTTCTTACATCCCTGCCTATGTGGGTTAGACTCCCAGGATTAAGTTTTAAACTGTGGGGGTAATAAAGCAATTAGTGCCTTGACAAGCACTATAGGAGTTCCTATTAAGATGGATGAGGCCACGAAAAACAAATCCAGATTAGCCTACGCTAGAGTTCTAATTGAAGTCAATGCTGCCTATGGTATGCCAAATATCATTGAAGGCATGGATGACAAAGGAAGATGTTTCCTTCAGGAGGTGACATATGAGAACCCCCCTCCGATATGTGGTAAGTGCGTGTGCTTTGGACATGTAACAACAGAATGTCCAATGACCAAGTCTTGGGTTCCGAAACATACGCCATCGGAAGAAGCAGATAGAGAAAACCCTGTGAATCTAAGTTCAGTGGGCTGTTCGGAAATAACGAGAGAAGGAGCACAAGACACACCTAATAAATTGAGCATGCAGGCGAATGAAGAGTTTTCCCCTAATTCTCAAGTTTCAGAGCCTGTGAATGACAGTCCTATACCCGAAGGAGAAACCAGACACATCGTGGAGGAGGTTCCAAGTGGAGAGGCTAAAACTCAGGAAAACCCAGAAAAAAAAGGATCAACATGAAAACTGCACTAATAAAGCCGGATCTCCAGAAGACAATCAGAAAGATTCTTATGATCGGGAGACAGAAAGGGGAACAGACATCTCCGTGCCCTTGATCTCATCATCTCATACACCACCGGACCTTCCCCTTTTCTCTAGCTCTTTACATTCTAATGATATTTGTATTGATGATAGTATAATTAATAATGTTAGTTATATGAGAGGATCTGAACCATGTTTTGATATACAGGTACAGGAAAATCTGGGTCAAGATACAGGATCAACAGAAGAAGCAGAGGGAAAGGTTACATATGATAACGAAGTCCAGGAGGAGCAACAAATTCCCAAGTCCCAAGATAAAAAATTTGAGGATATTCAGAAGGATAAGCTTGTTCGTAAGAATCCTAAGTGGGTTCAAATGTTAGGCATCTCTGTGGAAGAAAAAGGGGAGTCCACTAGCAGCAGACTGCAGAGGACTCGCAACAACAAAATTATATAATGTCGATAGCATGTTGGAATGTTAAGGGGTTCCACAACCCTAACAGAATGAAAGAAGTGAAAAGCCTTATAGATAAATATAAAATTAGTTGCTTCAGTGTTTTGGAAAATAAATTGTTGCATTCGGACATCATGAAGCTTGAAAAAGTTGTGGATGACGGATGGAAAATAATTAGTAATGTTTCCTGTTACTATAAATGTAGAATTTTTGTTCTCATAGATGGAAACTCTTGGGAGTACAACTTTGTAAGCATGAGTAACCAACACATCACTATAGAACTGATTAACATCTGGAAATTCAAATGCAATATATCCTTTGTATATGCTCAGAATCATGCTACACTAAGAAAAGGATTATGGAATAATTTACAGGAGGATGCTACCAGTATTTATAGACCTTAGCTAGTTCTTGGGGACTTCAATTGCATAAGTAATCCCTCTGATAAAAAGGGAGGAAACCCAGTGAGGTTTGGTAACCTTTTCGAGTTAGACGAAATATCCAAATACACAGGGATGAATGAGGTTAATGTCAAAGGGTACGATTTCTCTTGGTGGTCAGGCCCCAGTCGAAATATATTTTCTAAGATTGACAGGGTCTTTGCTAACCTAGATTGGATTAATTTATTTCCAGACCTTTCGGCTGAATATCTTCCTCCTTCGGTTAGTGATCGCAATCCTATTCATGTTTCACTCTCTTGCAAACATAGGGACAAAAACAGACCTTTTAGGTTTATGAATCACTGGCCTTTATGTGACCAATATTTCCCTTTGGTTGAGAAATTCTGGATTGCTAATCAAGATAACCGTCCCCTTTACCAAATCTTGCACATTCTTAAGAGTATCAAGAGAGAACTAAAGATTTGGAGTGCTAAAATTCACAATACCAAATTGGAGGTTAAAGTTCAAAGAGAGAATTATTCTAGACTTCAAAAACTTCTGGAAAAATCTGATGATCTCAATTTAGCAATGGAATTTCAAAACGCGAAAATAAATCTGGACTTGGCCATTAAAAAAGAATTCCCGGACACCAAACAAAAGGCAAAATGTGATTGGTTGATGATGGGAGATGAGGCCTCTTCATTTTTCTATGCGAAGATGTCTAGTAGAAGAAGCAGCAAATGCTTAACTAGAATAGAAATAGATGGAAAAGAGACCTTGGAAGACAAGTTTGCAAAGTTAGCCATAGATTATTATAAAGGGGTCTTTAACCGCCCTTTTAATGAGAAGTTTCCAGAAGTCACTTGCAAAACGATCATTTCTGAGTACGGAGCTAATTTTTTGAATGACAGTATTTCTTTAGATGAAATTAGATTTGCATTGTGGGATATAAAAGATACTACATCTCCAGGCCCAGACGGTTTTAATTCAAAAATTTTCAAAATTCATTGGAATACTTCGAAAGATCTAATTCACAAAGCCTTGAATGATGTTTTTCATAAGGGTCTAATTATTAAGGAATGGAACCATACATTCCTGCATATGATTCCTAAAAAAGCCAATTCCACTAGAATCCAAGATTTTAGACCCATTGCCTGTTGTAACACCTTGTACAAGGTTTTCACAAAAATACTTTGCAACAGACTTGTCCCATTCCTAGATGAGTTGGTGTCCCCTAATCAAACGGCATTTATTAAAAGTAGGTCTATAGGGGATGGAATTCTATTTGCACATGAAATTATCAGGGGACTTGGAAGAAAGGAAAATAAATACATGTGCATTAAAGTTGTTTTAAAGAAAGCTTATGACTCGATAAATCGATCTTTTGTTATTCACATGCTAAGAAGCTTGGGCTTCCCGGATAAATGGGTAAAAATCATTGATAACATCATAACGTCACCTGTGTTTTCCATTATCGCAAATGGGGAAGCGCACGGTTACTTCAAGAGTTCAAACAGACTCAGGCAAGGTGACCCAATTTCCCCGATCCTTTTTACGCTGGTGATGGAGTACTTCTCGCTTTTGATGGACGGGAAAGTACGAGACGGCTCAATTTCTCCTATTTCAGATTTTGATAATAAACTGACCCATCTTATTTACGCTGATGACATACTTATTTCACTAAAGGCAATACACAGACGGCAACAACGATTAGGGATGTGTTCAATAGAATGAGGAAAGTGACGGGACTGGAGTTAAGTTGTGAAAAATCCAATGTTTTCTTTGGCAAAGGTGTGGAGCACTGTACTGACATTAGCAATATCCTTAATATCCAGCATGCGGATCTCCCAGTAAGGTATTTGGGTATCCCTCTGTCGAATGCTAACTTAAGGGATAAAGATTGTGCCACTTTAATAGAAAAGATTAAAATTAGACTTGGGGGATGGGAAACAAGAATGCTTAGCTTAGCTGGTAGACTTGAACTCATCAAGTCTACAATTTACCCAATAATTCAGTTTTGGATGCAATGTGTAACAACCCAGTATTTTGTGATTATTTCTAATTATTTATTTTAATTATTTAAATTGAATTGTTGATTTAAAAAGTTTATTTTATTTATTAAAATGAATAATTTTGTTATTTTAAAAGTATATTCTGATTTTGTGTGAATTATAATTTCAAACCTGAATAAATAGGATATTTCCAGAAAAGTGGATTTTTGGTCAAACTGGTCAAACTTTGACTTTTAAATTTAAAACTTAAATATTTGAATTTTTGAATTTTATCTTTTATTATGAAATTAATTTTAAGAATACTGCTTTTCGTTTCGTTAAAATCGGAGTTATATTGTGAAAGTTATGCTTTTTACAATATTGGATGTAAATTGTTTTATTTAACAATATTGTTTATTTTAATCTATATAAAATATATTTTTATTTGTCATATCTTATTATAGTTTGTATTATATGTTATGTTACATATATTTTTGTCATTTAAATATTTTTAAAGTGATGATACAATTTTTCTAAAGCTTATTGAATTTATTTTCAATTTTAAAGCCTAGTTTCTATTTTCTTTGCTATTTTCTTAATTTAATTATATTTAATTAAAATTTATTTATTTATTTTTGTGAATGCATTTTTATTTCATGTTCTTATCTTTATTTATAACTATTTTTCAAGTACATAAAATTTTTCCAAAACTTGTTGCATTTATTTTCAAATTTTCAAGCCTAGTTTGCAATTTTTGCTGTTTTTCTTAATTTAATTATATATAATTAATATTTATTTATTTGTTTTTGTTTATTTACTAAATTTTCGTGTTTTTATCTGAATTTATATTTATTTTTCAGATATTTAAATTTGCAAAAGAAAATATGGTAATTTGAAGAGTTTGTGACCTTTGATTTGCTTAAGGCTTTTTGTCTTCTTGTCTTTTCACATTTCAACCAACATCCTTTCAACTTTTGCTGCCATAACCTCCCTCTTCAGCGACCACTTCCTCATTTTCATGTGGATTTCTTTTCTTCTCATCGCACAAAAAAATGTCGGCCACCATCATTTCAAAAAGCTTGGTAAAAATCTTCTTTTCTTTTTCATTTTTATGCTTGTTTTCATGCGAATTTGCACTTGCTCCTTCACCTCTTTGGTTTGGCCTGCCAACTCCAGCCATGTTTCTGCCTCCACCACCACCTGAACCAGCCACCACCACCTCCTCTCCAACCCCATAGCCAAGCCGAGCCATCCCATGAGGTAGATCCACACACAAATGCACCAAACTCCTCTTGTATATGCATAGCCGAGCACCATACATCACCACCACCTCCAAACTCCTCCTTGGCCGCCACCACCAACACCACCACCAGCTTTTCCTGACCTAACACCCTTTGCCACATCACCTCCTAACCCCACCAGGCCTGGCCACGACCATGCTAGCCTTGGCTGTGACCTTTAGTTTCCTTGAATCATTGTTTTATGCCTTGTAGTTGTAGTTTCATGTGCATATATCTCTTGCTCCATCACCATCCATGCTAGGCCGACCTCTACATGACCATAACCTGATCCAAAACCATCTCTTTGCTGTTCCTTTCCAGTCCATAGATGAAGCACAAGTGGTTGAAAGCAAGTGCAAACACTTTGGCATTGTGTTATGCATTCATTTATAACATTGTTTTATTATATTTGGGTTGAAAACTTATGTTGTTTATATTGTTTTGTTTGAATGTTTGCAAGGCTATTAGCTTTGTCTCTCCCACACTCAAATCTTATTCGTGCTTTCTTGCCATCGAAGATCTTTGTTGTGTGCTTTGGTTGTTGTCTTCAGCTTATGCCAGTGAGTTATTCTCACCAGACAGTTTTATACTTATATAACTAGTAAATCGATCACATTTGAATCTGTAAAATGCATCACCATGTTATATCTACTATGTTATGATCATATGATGTTCACCCATGCTTATTTACCTGTTATGTCATATATTACTATTATTTTATGCTGTTCTGTTATTTATATCAGTTTATCACATTGCAAGTTCCCTTTAGATTAGAATCACTATGGGTTGAAATGATACATACCCGAACGGACTTTAGAATAGGAGAAAATTGTTATGGGCTAAAATGATAGGCCAAAATAATTTTCAATTATTTTCATTTACTTAGGATTGCGGGTTTGAAATGATCAAACCCGGGTTTTCTATGTAAATTACGGGTTGAAATGATATATTACCTGTATCACTTTACCTAGGCTAGAAATGAAATACAGACCCGTTGTTAAAATATGTTTTTCTAAAAAATTTGAAATATTTTAGAAATGTAAATATTATAATATTTTGATTTAAACTTAATTAAAAATGATTTTTGTAAAGTATTATTGATTTTCTGAAATTTTTTTAAGTGAAATACTTTATGGAAAGGTTAGAAAATTTGAATGTAAGTTATTTTGGAAATTTTGATTTGATTTTAAATGGAATTTAAATTAAATATGAAAATATGATAAATTTATGATAATTTGGATGAAAATGAATTTAAAATGATTTTATAATATATTTATGATTTTTGAATAAAGTTAAAAGTGAAATGAATGGATATTTAAGTTGAAATTTTGAAATATAACTAAAATTGGAAATTTGTAAATTTGGCTTAAAAGTGAATTTTAAGTTATGTAAATAAAAATGAAATTAAGTTATATTTGAAAATTTAAACTTAAGTGTTAAGTTTAAATTTAATTATATGAATTGAAATTAAATGGTGGAATTTAATAAGTGAACTATTATTAAATATTGATTTTTGAATGGAAATTTAACTTTATAAAATCATGAATATAAAGGTATTTGAATGATGGTTATAAAAGTGAAAATATGTGATTTTATAAGTTAAAAATGATTTAAATAAAAATATAATTGTTTGTGAAATTATATTGAATATTTGAAGTTAATTAAGTGCATTTTTGAAATGCTATTATTTCTAATATAAATGATGTTACGACATTTTGTGATGCTGTAGTTGATATAAATGAACCAAATCGCTAAATTTTAATAAAGGGATATAATAACACTTTGTAAGTGCTATAATTGTTGAATTTAACTAAGGTTTTATTTGAACTAATGTATACAGCATTTTAAATGCTGTTTTTTGTTAAATTGAACCGTTTTGAATGTAACTTTCTGTAGCATTTTCCAAATGCTGCGAAAGGTGAATTTTCATTGTTTTGATAAATTTAAGTGAATAAATGAACTTTGAAAGATTAAAATTTTGGAAATTTAATAATTTATTCATTAAATAAAATAACTTCATTTTATGATTTAAATGAAGTAATTTGTTTTGAAATATAAACTATTTGAAATGTGTGTTGAAATGGTATTTTAAATAAATGATCGTGGTTTGGAAGATAAGATATTTTGATATTTTGAAATGGATTTTTGGAATGATAATGAATTTTGAAATGATAATTGATTTCGAAGTATAAAATACAGTTTTGAAATTTTAACTACGGGATGTATTTAATTTATAGTTTAACTGATCCTTAAAGGATGGGCGATCCCAAGCATTCTTTAAGTTATTGTACATTACTACTACAGTTCACTTGAGTTGGTTTACATTATATAAGTATATATGTCCTGACTCGAGTGTTTCGTGTTTTACTTTATGCTCGGGTCAGCCTGAGTATTTACAGCTTAGCTTTGAATTTCTTTCATGGAGCTAGGAATCGCAGGAGATTCTGCTTGTCTTGTATCTATTCCCTTTCAGTTCAGTTTTTCTATTTCAGTTCTGGTATTTATAAACTACTGTGTATTTGAGATTTCTATTGTATATGTTTTTCAGACTGATATTATGTATTATGTTTTGAGAGTTTGTTATAGTAGCTTCATGAACTACTATGGTAATTTAATTTCCGCTGCGAGTTATTCTGATATTTCTGTGTCTATGATTCTGTGATTGTATTTCATTTGCTCCAAATTTATTTACAATGCGGTATTTTGAGCAATTCAAGTCCGACATGGTGGATGCGAATGGCTGAAAATATCGGGTTGTTACACAATGTTTTAGACTTCCAGTCTCCACTGTCCAAAAAATAAAGCATCTGATTCTCAATTTTTTATGGAAAAGCCGTAGCAGTAAGATACCTTGGGAAATTCTGTGCAGACAGAAAGAAGAGGGAGGAATGGGATTGAGAAATCTCGAAGAGATGAATCGAGCGTTATATATTAAGTTGATATGGAAAATAATTAACGTAGAAGGTATTTGGGCGAACTTCATGCATAAAAAGTACATTGGGTATAAAAGTTTTTGGGAAATTTCTCAGAGAATGGATGACTCGGGAGTGTGGAAATACATTTTGGGAAATAGACACGAAGCTCTGAAATGTCTTTCTGTTAACATTGTAGACGGTAAAACCACCTCCCTATGGTATGACCCTTGGTTGAATGGAAGCTTTATTATGGATCATATTGGTAGAGATGCGGCTTTTAGAACTGGAACAGAAAACATGTCCCTTTGCAAGATTATAGAAAATGGTGAGTGGAGATGGGATAAGGTTAGTTTCTTATTCCAGTTACACATAGAAATTGAAGGAGTAGTGATCCATAAGGATAAGAAGAGGGATTACTGGGCTTGGAAGGGCACTAAGGATGGACTTTATCAATTTAAAAAGGTTTGGAATTCGGTGAGAACCAGTTATGAATTTAAAGACTGGTCGTCCTTAGTTTGGAACAAAATTCACGTCCCAAAAATGGCGGTTTGCCTTTTCAAAGTTATAAATGATTTTTTACTCACTAAGGATAGATTACTGCAGAAGCATATAGTCGTGGACCCTACTTGTGTTTTGTGCAATAAACACATTGAAACCATAGACCATATATTTTTTCAATGTGATTACACAGGAAAGATTTGGATGTGGAGTAGTAAATTTTTTTTTACTTCTCCAAGAAGTTTGCTCTCGTTTACTTTGAAGAATGATTTACAGGAAATAGTCTCATTATCTAGAGTTAAAAATTTAAACTCAGATTTGTTACAACTTTCGTTGTCCGCTTGTGTTTGGCATATATGGAGAGAACGTAATAACAGAATCTTTCAGAATCAATACACTGATTATTCGCAGTTATGTAAACAGATTTTCCAGACTATAAACATCAGAATGACTAAGTCTAAACATTTCAGGCACATCACTGGCATGAATGACATAATAGCAAAGAGATGGGGTTATACCTCCCAATGCTGAATTGGGGCTGCATCTTTATTATCATATGTAACCTCCTCCTGCTTGCTCCTAGTATTGCTGTTTCTAGGCTGAGATTTTTCCTTAGTACCTGTATTATTTACATTTTCCTCACTCCCCCTCATTTAAGTTACATTACAATTAAAAAATCAACAACACTAATTGATCTAGTTTGTAAGTGCTTCAGATTGCAGGTCCTGTTGAAGCACAATGTCCAAAAGACCGCTGAAGACAAGAAAATCACAAACATTAGTCACTTTTTTTATTGAAATTTCAGTTACAAAACTACTGTTTGGGTGTGGAGACTTAGCTTATGATATCATTCGTTAGAGGCGCTTCAGCTAATGACACATTTCGCAATCAACCCAGTTGCAGTAACTTTGGAATTTTGAGACAGCTATCAATGTTCTCAACCGAGTCTCGAAGGGATCTTTGCGATGGAGTTTGCAGACACTTCGGTGACCGTTTTAACATAGAAGTCAGTTTATTTGACTTCTAGTTTTCGATGGGAAACCTCAAATTACGAAAGCATGCTGTTAGTTACTTTAACGAAGCTAAAAGATTCCCTTTTGAGAGAAAGAGGCTTACCAGTCAATTAAGGTGAAGTTTTGAAAGACTAAAGAGTAGAATAGACTGGATCTGGAAATAGAAGAAAGGAAGACGAGAAGACTTAAGCTTCTTCTTTAGCGCCGCCATTAAAGTAATACAGTTTGGAGCTTCGGAGATTGTCTTTTATTAATGAGAAGCTGAAGTAAGTTAGGTTTTACATTGCCTTTTTCGATCGAGATTTGTCTCGGATCTTCGGGCATGTGGGCCGAAGAAAGGAAGCTGGCCTTACTTAAATGGGCCTTGTTTTCGTATCAGATGTTGATTGTTTTTAGCTAATATCTTTTGCACTGTTTTGTATTGCCTTTGATTAGGCTTTTGTAAATACTTTACGAGTATTCTTCTTAATAGAAAAGTTTGAACCAGTTTTCAAAATATACATACATAATTATATGTATGCATATTGAACTAATATTTAAGAATTTATATATATAATAAAACACATACACACACACAAATATAAATATATGTATGTATGTATATACTAATGTAAATAATAGATTAAAATTATATATACATTTAGCAAGAAATAATAATTTTTATTTCTTTATTCATTTAAATCTTGCAGTTTTAAAATTGTTTTTTATTTTGATTTCTACATGGAAATCATTAAACATTAAAAAAATCAAAAGTATAAAATATTTTTTTATTAAGTAAGTACATATATACATATTATATATATATTTTATAGATATGTAAATATTATATAAGTTAGATTTTATATTTAAAATAAATTATATGAAGTACATATGTATATATATGGATTAAAAAGAATTATGTTATTTTCCAAAAAATATTATGTATACATGTTGATAAAATTTATGTATGTATGTTTTATGTAATATATATATATATATATATATATATATATATATATTAAAATCAAACTAGTTTTAAATATTGTTAGACGCTTTAAACTATTTGCAAAATTAAAATATACGAAAATTTCTTATTATTGAATGCCATATGCAATTATATATGTATATCTGTGTGTGTGTAGAAAAAGTTATTTTATCATATTCATCCAATGTTCATGGCATAAGCATATATGAATTCATGATAACATACACTTATAAAGCAAGATGATGAGTTGATAAATAATACGTAAATATATAACTGTTATAAATTGGATTATTACCTTATCCAAAGCCTAGATGAAACACCTTGAGATGTTGAATCTATTCACATGTTGAATCTGTTCACTCCTTAAATCAATATTCTTGCCTTTAGATAGAGTAATGAATCTGAATTCTACAGCCATCAACATTCGAATTTGATTTAGTTTGCATAGTTGGAAGCCTGAATTCGAGGAGGACGGAGGAAATGGTGGATGGCCTTAACTAGTTCTAATGGAGCAAAATGAGAGTGCTAAAGTGGAGAGTTGAGATGAATTAAATAGCATAGGTCTAAGGAGTAAAAAGGGGATCTTGACCTTTTTTCTCTTTGACCAATTCACCTCACTTTGAATCATTATTCAAATCACCCCTAGACTCCAATTGCCGGCCATGTTAGATTACTTTCAAGGTTTCCTAATCATTTCAAGCTCGATCAAATAAATGTGCAATTAAATCCAATTCAAGTGCACATTAATATCGTATATCGATATGAATGTTTATAGTTTGTATATTCACAGTTACACACTATTTAATATTGATCGACCCAAATTAAATAAAATTTTATAATTAATATTTCATAATTATTAATTATTTTAATTAATTTATAACAATTTTAATTAATTAAATTAGGTGATATTTCGGTTGTGCATAAATTTGGTCAACGATTAATATTAAATAATTCGAATACTAACGTTCACATACCACTTAGTAGGTAGTGTGACATTGTGGCTTATTTACATGGCTTCGGTAAAATCCAATTTTACTTTATTTAAGCGTTACCCAATAGTGACAATTATTTACATATATTCTCTTCATCAAACTACATCCTATTAGGACTTGTGGAATTTGCAAATAGTTAAAATTCCATTGTCGTCTATATTCAACTTTATAATATAAACACAAAGTCCTTGATTCAACAATAACAATTATTATTTGTCAAAATGCTCTAGCCATGGCCTTTGACTTTGGGTTGACTTAAGTTGGCCATAATAATAACTCATATAACCAAGAAGATAAATCATCTATTGAATGGTCTTTCATTTCCAATGCTTCCACTGACCCAACTATAATCGTTCGATGGATTCCGCACCATGATTTTACTACAATCAAAGTAGAGTTTCCACATTAAAGCTCAACATTATTCTCAAGTCAAGTGAATTTTGTAAGGCTATTACATCGATATTTTCTATTTGACCTTAGTTATATTAATCAACATGAAACTATCGAGTGAGCGATTCTATAGTTATCCATTAACTATCAGTATGTAACCCCTTAGTGCACCAGCAGCTATGTAATACAGTGCCCAGCATTTGGAGAGTGTTACATAATCTAGTCTCAACAGATGTATCGATAATCAGTTTCCATACATCTTGAATGGGAAATATTTAAAGTGGTATGTATATTTTATTATGATAAATCACTCATGATTATATTAGATTGTAACTAATATCACCAAACATACAATTAATGGATTTTCTATTAAATATACTTTTAGTTAAATTAATTAATTAATTAATATAACACATTATATCAAGTATATAATAGAGAGAAGACACCTTTTGTTTGGAACAAGATTGGTTATCGAGTTAAATATATGTAACAAATTACATAATTACCCCTAGGCATTACCCTAACTCTATCAATCTTCCATTCGCACTTGGAGTCAACTATGGGATCTTTTTCCCATCCTTTCGATCAGTTTGATGAGATATGATCGAGTTAGATCCTTTGTGAATGGATCTACTTTGTTGTTTTAATTATCTGCTCTAGTCAATCAACTCTTTCCAATGCTGATAAATTACATTTATCCTTATGGAACTAGTCGGAGTATGTTTCTCAACTTCTAGCTAGCTCTTATAATTACATTGTTGTAATGTAATAATAATGTAGTATTCTTAATACTTGGAATCATCTCTAGCTCGGTTATAAATTTATGCATTTATATTTATATATTGCTTTGATTGTGGCACTATTCAAGATTATATAATAGCATTTTCGTTGACTTAGCCACAAACTTTTATTTGGATCATTTCCAACTTAAAGCACCTTAACTACAGTTTGAACATGAATTTAATATTGACATATTTTACTCAATAATACTCATGAAGTTTGAGTTCGTATTCTCCGTCATAAGGAGTTCATTATTTCTATAAACAGTTCTCTAATATTTCATAAATATTTGAGAACACTATAAACTTCTATTTAGTGATCTTAATTTGGATCTGATTTTTGCTTCATGTATTAAATACATTAGCTAAATATGATACTATAGGCAATACAACCTGTATGATAATTCCTATTGTTGATACATAAGGAATTCATCATCCCTATTCCATATTAAACATTTTAATAAGGTGTCTTTGCATATCATTTGGGATATTTTCAACATCCTTTGTACTTATTATAAAAATATAATTTACAAATTCAACATCGAGTATTTAACATGAGAGACCTAGGAGTATGCCATAAGGGTAATTATGTAATTTGTTACATAAATCTAAGTCGATAACCAATCTTATTCAAAACAAAAGGTGTTTTACTTTTATTATATATTTGTTATAATGTGTTATAAATAATTAAATGTTTGATTAAAACATATAATAGATAAGTCATAAACGGTGTGTTTATGATGGTAAATACAAATAGTTGTAATTATAAGTATAGTATCACAATATAATAAACACGTTATTTTGAATATATTCCTAGTCAAGAAGCATCGAAACTGGATATCAATGCATCCATTAAGATTAGAGTACGTAACACTCCTCAAATATTGGGCAGTGCATTAGACATGGCTGCTGGGGGGCACCAAGGGATTGTGTATTTTTAGTCATTATACAACTACGGAATAACTCACTTGATAATTTTCTATTAGTTATTATAACTAAGGTTAAATAGAAAACATCAAAGTGACTAATCTAAATAATTCTCTTGACTTGATAATACTATCAATCTTCAACAGATTTTAGTTAAATTACGGTATAGCGTCCATCGAACTATTATAGTTGGGTTGAGTGGAAGTATCAAAAGTGATATAGTTTTGCTGAAGAGAATTAGTGTAAATAATCATCACTATGGGGTAATGCTTAATAAAGTAAGTTGCATTTTACCAAAAATAATTAAGCGATAAATTTGGCCAAAATGTCACAGCATCTGCTAAATGACGTCTGAATAGTATTTGAATTGTTCGATATTAATCGCTAACCAAATTTACACCTTAGATCCATATAACTGAAACGTTAAATACTCCTTTGACCATATTATTTAATTAATTATAATTGTTATAAATAAATTAATATTTATGAAATATTAATTATGAAATTATATTTGATGTGTTGAACTTGACTAAGTAGTATATTTATAATAGTTATAAATATACTAAACGATATGCCATATTATTGTGCGTTTGAATTGGATTTAAATGTGGGAAATTTTGTATAGACTTAAATATGTTTAAAGTCCAAAAGCAAGTAACATAGCTAGTGTTGATTGCTATAGATTTAACCGACCTTGGAAGAAGCAAACGAAGGGGTTTTTCCTTTGGAATTTTGAAATTAAACAGTTGTATTAAAGGAGATTAATGACTATATTAATCATTAATTGTAACATTAATTCTCTTTCTTTAATATGGTTTAACCCGTTCATTTCTAACAGAATTTTATTCCAAAAGCTGCACCACTACATCATAATAATTTGGCCATGGCTTCCTAGAAGCAATATAAAAATTACAAGTTCACTTTCCATCAAAATAACACGATTCGATCATCAGTGGTAAGGTAGTTCGAGAGCTAACAACTTACGTACTACGAATTCGATTCAAGAAGCAAATTCAATGTTTCAAAGTGCAAAATCAAGGCATTGGTGAAAGGTATAATTCTGTTTAAGAATGTTTAATTCGATTATTATATTACGAATTCGTTGGTTCATTTATCACGAATCTTATAAATCAATTTATTGTCACACAATTGATGACTGTATAGTCAAGTGCATATAATAAAAAAGGTGTTTTATTTCGTGTATACATGGCACTCATGCTCCTCATAGTCTGATTAAAAAAATTCAAAATCAAATATTATATTAGCTAATAGTGATCCATCACCTATGGGTTGCTAGCGATCCATTAGGGTTGCTCGTGGATCCTCCTACCCTCTTACATCATGATCTAATATGTTTTCTAGGAATGACTATAAAGTTTGATGGTATTCCAGCAAGCTAGTTCGAGGAGTGGACGCTCATCTGATTCCATCAATAGTTCAATGCAACTTATGCATGAGACACCATCAAACAAGGCAACTATTCACCAAATTGCACGAAAAGCATTTACAAAAGGCAAGAAACATGATCCAATTGAAACAAGCTAAAATTGGGCTAACTTCATAGATCGCTAGTGATCCATGCCCTGTGGATCACTTACGATCCATCATATTGGGTCAGTTCACTATAAAACTTTTGTAGCATCTTCATAACTTCAAATGTAGGCTTTTTGACAAAGCAGCTTAGTCCAATAGCTCTCCAATCCCTATAACTACTCACCCATTGGAAACATAAAAAGAATCTTCTGGATTGGCTGCCGAAACTCTACAGAAACTATTATTCGCTCTTTTCCTTCCATACAACAGTCATCTGAAGGGTTCACAGCGATTCTCCATTGAACTCTAATACTAGTGACTTGATCTAACTTACAAGATCCTATCAAATTACAGTCAGATTCAACTTGTAATTACAGTCAGTCAATAACAGAGTTATAAAGTGGATGTAGGCTTTGTTAACAGCCGAACCACTATTTAAATCTTCATGTTTTTCTACTATTTTTTCTCTTTTTACATTTATTTTCTATATCATTGCTCTATAAGAATAGGGCTGGTGCTTTCACACTCAATCCAGGGTGTTGATCCATTTTTTTTGTTAACATTTTGCTTTCACACTCAATCTAGAGTGTTGATCCAATTTTTGGGTTAACATTTTGGTGCTTTCACACTCAATCCAGATTGTTGATCCATTTTAGGGGTTAACATTTTTGTGCTTTCACTGAGAACCCAACTCCGGCTTGGATCTAGCTATCTACTTTGGATTAGATAGGTTTAGAAGTTAGATCCTTAATCTCTACTTGGAAAATTTGTTCTTGAGAATCAGTGGCACCGGGAAAGAGGAGAACTGCTTCCGGATGATCCATAGGAGCTGTAATTGTTGGAAAAGGGACCAGTCCCCAGTAAATTAAAGTCAATAGCGCCAACGTAGATGAGCAGATGCCGGGATCCTCTATCCAACGTGAAGTTGTCACTAGGGATGAATTAAACAAAATGGTCAATGAAATTAATCAGAAGATGGAAAATAGCCAAAGGGCTCTTATGGACAAATTAAATCACCTATTGACCTTGCAATCACATGCTGTTCCAAGAACCATGGAAGAGCCTGCGCTTGCCATGGAACGAGAAAATTCTTCCGTTTCTAGCCTAAATAGGAGAAACGAAAAGCAGCCACAGAAAGGAATGATAGATGGAACCGTAGGAATCAACATGGAAGGAATCATAAACACTCCACCGACTACAAGGCAACCAGTTGAAAACTTGGACCTAGGAGCGAAAACCCCATTGGAAGATATAGTTATGGATCTCTCTAACTCAGATGGTGAGTGACTTGACAACGAAAAGTTGGAAGGAAATATCGATGCGTTCAATGATGCCAGGGAGATTCAAATTGCCCCCATCAGACCAACCACAGGCCAACGAAATCCTGAGGGAGTGGCTCTCTTGAAGACATGAGCTTCAGGAGAGCCTAGGGTTCAACCCATTTACCAAGATCGTTTGCAAAATCAAACACTGACCTAGTCACTAACTGCCAACCCACAGATTACCAGATATCTGAGGCATATATCGCGGACATGGTCATGCGAGTAACAAATGAAAGTAAAGATAAAAGAGATGATGGATGGGAATCCTCACTAAGTCAGACTCGCTTCACTGATGACGTTCTGAATGAGCGGTACCCTGAAAAGTTCACTATGCCAACTATTCCATCTTATGATGAAATAAGAGACCCGAACCCCACTTGTATAAGTACAGTTGGTAAATGGATGGAGAAAATGCTTCGAATGCCATTCGATGTAGATTGATTTTCATAGAGGGAATTTCTTCCATGTGGTTCACCACGCTTTCGCCAAAATCCATCTCCACCTTCAATCAACTAGCTGTAGGACCGATTTCACCCTAGAAGGGGGGTGAATAGGGCGATGCTATTAATTATAAAAATTTATTGCGGAAGTTTATAAAATAATTTCAACACGGATATACTAGAATTATAGCAGCACGGATAATAGCAAAATAATAAACGCGGAAAAAGAACGACACAGAATTTACCCAGCTTCGGCAAAACCCTGCCTACGTGCTGCCCTCAAGGTTTCTACTAGAAATTAAGCAGTCAGATGCTTACACACATAAACTCGCGACGCTCGCTATCGACTAGCCTTAACTCTACGCTCAAAACCCTGCCCCAACTCAGCCACTGAGTTGCAAATTCTCGAACTACACCACCGCAGTTCATACCCTAGTCACGCAACTAGTAATTACAATGTTTAAAAGAGAAATTAAAAACACTTTAAAACAATACGATAAATAAACCCTAATCTTCAACACTAAAGCCCAATAATAAAGTTATATCCAGCCCAACTATTATAATCAAACAATGTCCCCTTTTCTTTTATTCGTTCGGCCGTATCATTACTTGTGAAGAATGGCGTTCATTCTCTTTGCGAAAACTAGGATTTTGAGGGAATTGAGTCACCGCTTCAAATTTTTTTCTAATGCTTCGATTTCTTTCTTCGGATGATTCGTTCGCGGCTTCAAGTTGTCGAGTGCCTTTACTTGATTGAAAGATTAGTACGTGAAATTCCTTTTTCGATTTATACTGTACTCGACTTGATTCGAGTTCCTAATTGATGTTATGATCTATGATATGCTTGAACTCGAATTCCATGATTTGCCGATGATGTTTATTATTTATATAGGGTTCGAAACCCTTGATTTTCGTTTGTATACATTTATTTGAATTCATCAATTTCTTTGTTCTGAATTCATCTCGGCCACTTGATCTTGTTTGTATGATGTGATTTGAATTTGACTTGTTAACTTCGTATATTTCATTTACTTGGTTGTCACGGCTTCGATTTTGAGCTATGACGATATTGATTTATTTCGACCGGTAATTTCAACTGTAGTTGACTTTGTGAATTTCTTGTTGCCCTGGTCATCACGGCACTGACATTGCTTTGATTTTATTGGTGACTTCGCCCTTTGTTCGAATTCGTATATTTTGTGATTACTGGTTTCTCTATTTTGATTTCTAACTTGTTTTTTTCGCTATTGCATCATTGTTTCAGTGCTTATACACACACACACACACACACACACCCCACACACACGGGTATATATGTCTTTGTGTTGTATATTATATACTTGAATCTTGATTGCACTGGTATATGATTATGCTGTTCATTGCGGCTTTGAGTTTGACATTTAACTAAGCCTCGTCTTTGTCTGTTCATCCCTGTAGCCACCTCTGTTTCATTTTTGTGCAATGTCAACTGCAAACTTTAATTGCATATCATTTGGTACATTGTTGACATCGGCCTTGAACTTTTAAACTTGACTTTGTCTCAGCTTCCTTTCATGCTACTTGCTTTGCATATTTTCTTTGTTTGTTTCCTCGAGTCTGATTTGGTGCCTTGTTCATTTGAGTCGTGTTGTTGTCTTCACTGTCGACTGTTGCATTTGCTCCATGTATTCGTGTAGTCTGGTCATTCACTGTATATGCATTCTGTCGTTTGTGTGTGCTGCACCAGTGTCACTGTTGCACTTCCTTTTTGTTTACTGCTAGTTCATTGTGTACGTTGTGTTGTGTGGTCTTCATGTATATATCTGTGCAGTCTTCTCTAGCTTGAGTTTGAGTTTCTTTTATGTGTACTCGAGTGTGGTATGTACCTTGTTTGCAACTGCAGTGGCATTGTGCATTTCATCTTGTAACTATGTTATATTGCTTTGAGGCAATTTGCATTGTTTAACTTGGTAGCCTCGAGCTCTGCCTTCACTGCAACCATATGTATGCCTCTGGTCTTTGATGTTGAGACTGTTCCATTGTTTATGTACATTCATGTTGTCCCGTCTTGTTCCTTGTTTTCAATCATGTACTTGGGTTGTCTATATATCAACTTGAGTTATCCCTGGTGCAGTATGACCTTTGGTATTTGTACTTGTATTCTTCACTGGTATCACTGTTTCATTGTGTTGTATTGCATCTGAAACCTTGAACTGCTATATTGCTGTTGAACTTCATATTGAGCTCGGTGAACTGTTTTGATACAAGTCTATTCTTTGTTTCATTTGGAGTGATTTGGTCAATTTCATTTGAAAGTATTTCACTTTGATTCCTTGTTTCTATGACCAACCTGAGTTTAAATGTACATTCGAATTTTTGGTCAAGGATGTGTTGTATGTATCTTGACCCATAGTTTTGTATTGCACCTGAGTTAAATCCAGCTAAAAGCTCGAGTTCAACCTTGTGCTGATATTGTGACATTATGTTTATTGCACTTGAGTTGAACCCGGCTTTTCATTTGGGTTTGACCTGTGCTCACCTATCCCTGTAATTTTATAAAGTGTATATATTGGTGTGCACTGCCTTGTGGCATGTACAGTGATACACTATGCATGTCACAAGCTCTTCGTGTATGATGAATTCAAATTTAAATGATAACGAACAACCCAAATAACCGAGGCAAATATTATTTTCAAAATCCATATTTTATTTTATACTGCAAAAATATCCTCTTTTCAATTTTACTGCGTCGGTATTTATTTTTGCAGATTGCTCAGATGTTGGATTCAACCTGGAATAAAGTTGAAGATAAACACGAGTGAATGAGCGATATGTAGTAAGATGTATTTGTAAATTAGAAATTGTGATGTAATCGAAATTGTATTGAATTTGTATATATAAATTGAGAGTTCAAAATTGTAATAAATATTTGTTTGAATAAAATATCTGTTTGAATCTAAACAATGTGTTATTTATTTTATTCAGCAAATATCTATTTAATTATGTGAAAAATAAAATAGTACATTGACAAGCACATTTAAATGAATATATATATTTATTTATTTATTATCATCAAACAAAAATCATATACTTGCATATTCAACAATCTCCCCCTTTTGATGATAACAAACATATATTTAAGATTTTGAATTTTTTAAATGTATTTGATTATTCAATTTGCTCCCCTTATTTGAATGCTTTCTCTCTACACAAAGCTCCCTCTCCATATATGCACGTAAATAAAAATATGCAAATAAGCTTATATACAAATAGAAAACATTTGACCTTTATCAAAATCTTAATTTCTCTCTCCCCATTTTGTTATCGATAAAAGAGCAATAATGTTAGAAAAATAGAGATAAAGTGACAGACATTAATACAACATTAAAATTCAATCAAATATAAATATTAAATTTCAACAAAAAATCAAACAAAAATCATAAATACCCTGTTAGGTGCATATTCCACATGTAGAATGATGGGAGTGATGTCATCATATAAAACTGTATAGTTGTATCTATTTGTGGTATATTTATATCAGGAATTTGAATATCTACCAACCATACATAATCATTAGGACTTTTAAATGAGATTAGTAGTATTCCAATTTTATTTTAAAAAAATGAATTCAAGTATCTTCTAACCATGCATAACCATGAGGACTTTTAAATGGGATTAGAATCAACTTCTTTATTTAATAAATCAATTTTGATACGTGTTCCATACATGCATAACCGGGAGGATTTTTAAATGAGCATGGAAGTGCGTAAAAAAATTCCAAGTAATTCACACATGCATAACCGTGAGGACTTTTAAATGAGGGTGAATACATTGGGTTCTTTTTATTATTATTTTTTAAAAAAATATATAAAATTAAAAATGAATGATACCTGTTTAAATCACCATATATTGACATACTATATTGGATTATGATGAGTGATGGTCGATAGAAAATGATAGAGATAGAAATGGTCATGGAATTTTTACCAACACAAAGTGTTTATAACTCTTGTTTAAATTTCTAAAGAAATTTATTAATTATACCATCTCAAGTTATAATATATGATTAATATCAACACTCATCACTTTTTTCAATCATTATTTAACTTTTTCGAAAATCTGTAGGGAGTCAGATTAGTTAATATAGTCATTTAAAACCATATTCAAAAATAATTGTAGAATTTTCTAAAAATGACTAACCTGAAACAAGGTCAAAAATGATTTTCTAGAAGGGGTTTTATAAAATAAATGTCTGCAATTTGAAAATTGTTTGAAGTGAAAAATATCCTGTTGTGATTCTGTCACCTTTGTATTAGGCTAAGGAACTTTACTTTGTCGCTCGTTGTGTCCCTGGAATAGCCAGAATCCAAGTAACACTATTATTGTTCCTTAGCCTGCCACCACTCCTACACGATGAAAGATTTTTGTGACCTATTTGTTTTTAAAGGTCCATGGTTGTTAATGGCAGAATATTTTGAAAAATTATTTTGTGGAGACCCATAATTATTTATATATGTTCCTTTTGGCACCCAGATTTGTTTAACTTTCAAAGATTTTATATTTGTGCCTTTTGGAACCCAAATTGGAATGGTTTTCACGTGTTTGGGTCTATACCAACAATTATTTTAATTGTGTCCATATTTTCTACAAATTGTGCACATTGAATTGACTTGATTAATTTCATTTCTAACATTTTCAGTTTGATTAAGTCTTTGTCTAACTGCATTAACAGTTTGTTTCCCTAATAGCATATTCAATGATCTTTCACTTTTGAAATTTTTTCCTAAAGTCGTTGACAGTTGTTGGACTTGTGTTTTGAGAGATTCATTTTCGTTTAATAATTGTGTGCACGTTTTAATAGAATTTTCTCTTATTGTATTTTCACTTTCTTTCAAAATCAGAATTTCATTTTCAAGTGATCTAATTTTGATTTCTGATTTTTTTAATCTCTTCTTCGAATGTTGGACACTTATCACACTTTGGGATCCTACTTTGATAGTTTTTAACAAATTGATCAAGTTGTTTATTTAAATCCATCAAAGTATCTTTTTGTGATTCAAGTTTGGCATACTTCTCCCTAAGTCGTTCAAAACAACCATTTACTTCGTGGAAATATATAAGTAATTCTGAGTGAGTGAGTTTTGACACCTCACTTGGCTCGTCATCGTCGCTATCAGTTATATTAACTTGAAGACACATACCTGCTTTCTCACTCTCACTGCTAGTACTTTTATTATCTTTATCACTTGTATTTCACATGGCTGTAAAATTTCTCCTTTTTGATTCCTTTTCCAAGTCGTGTCGATTTTAAGGACAATTGGGCTTGATGTGTCCGGGTTGGTTGCACTCATGACAGATGATTTCTTGCTATTCTGGGTTATCTAGAACATTGATTATTCTGCTTTTTAATTTTTGATTTAGAACTGGATTTCTGTATTTGTGGTTCTACTTTTTGAATCTTTTTGTTACCATTTCCAGCTCTGCTACTCCATCATCATCATCAACATCATCACTTTCAGTTGTTCCTTTGAGAGCTATTGATTTCTTTCGAGTATCTCCTCCTTCACGCTCTTCCCTGAATTTCATTTCTAGCTCATAAGTGGTGAGATTTCTGATGAGTTCTTCGACTTTGATTTGTTTTAAATATTTCAATTCTTGAATGGCAGTCACTTTTGCTTCAAAACTTCGTGGAAGGACTCTGAGGATTTTTCGGACTATTTCCAATTCCATGTATGATTTTCCAAGAGCTTTTGATTTATATACGATGTTGGAAAGCCATCCGTACATCTCTTTAACGTTTTCTTCCTTGGCCATTGTAAAATTCTCGTATTCGCCACTCATCATGGCAAGGCGAGATTCGTTGACTTGAGTCGTTCCTTCATGAGTCACTTCGAGTGTGTGCCATATTTCCTACGGAGTTAGACAATGTGAGACACGATTAAATTCAAATTGATCTAATGAACAAATAATTGAATTCATAGCTTTGGCATTAGCATTCTGTAACTTATTTTCTAGATCTGTCCATTGATCAAATGGTTTTTTAATTTCTTGATTATTTACAACTATAGTGGGTGCTCTATAACCTGTCTCAACAATATTCCAAGCATCAATGGTTTTTAGAAAAAAATTCATTCTATTTTTCCAGTAAGCATATTCACCATTGAACATTGGTGGTCTAACTATAGACTGATCCTCAGCAAAAGCATTATTAAAAGAAGCCATATTTAAAAATTCAAATTTTTAAAACAAATATTGGTTTTTGAAAATCAATTTTTTAAAACAAAATTGGCTTTGGTACCTTGCTCTGATACCACTTGTAGGATCGATTTCACCCTAGAGGGGGGGTGAATAGGGTGATGCTATTAATTATAAAAATTTATTGTGGAAGTTTATAAAATATTTTCAACACAGATAAACCAGAATTATAGCAGCACAGCTAATAGCAAAATAATAAACGTAGAAATAAAACGACACAGAATTTACCCACCTTCGGCAAAACCCTGCCTACGTGCTGCCCCCAAGATTTCTACTAGTAATTAAGCAGTCAGACCCTTACACACGTAAACTAGCGACACCCACTATCTACTAGCCTTAACTCTATGCTTAAAACCCTGCCATAACTCAACCACTAAGTTGCGAATTCTCGAACTACACCACCGCAGTTCGTACCCTAGTCACATGACTAGTAATTACAATGTTTAAAAGAGAAATTAAAAACACTTTAAAATAATACAATAAATAAACCCTAATTTTCAACACCAAAGTCCAATAATAAATTTATATCCATCCCAACTATTATAATCAAACACTGATCCCTTTTCTTTTATTCGTTCGGCCATATCTTTGCTTGTGAAAAATTGCATTCGTCCTCTTTGCAAAAAAAAGGGTTTTGTGGGAATTGAGTCGCCGCTTCAATTTTTTTGCTGATGCTTTGATTTCTTTCTTCGGTTGATTCGTTCGCGGCTTCAAGTTGTCGAGTGCCTTTACTTGATCGAAAGATTGGTACGTGAAATTCCTTTTTCGATTTATACTGTATTCGACTTGATTCGAGTTCCTAATCGAGGTTGTGATCTGTGATATGATTGAACTCGAATTCTATGATTTGCCGATGATGTTTATTATTTACATAGGGTTCGAAACAATTGATTTTCGTTCGTATACATTTATATGAATTCGTCAATTTCTTTCTTCTGAATTCATCTCAGCCACTTGATCTTATTTGAATGCTGTAATTTGAATTTGACTTGTTCGCTTCGTATATTTCATTTACTTGGTTGTCACGGCTTTGATTTTGAGCTATGACGATATTGATTTATTTCGGCTGGTGGTTTGAACTGCAGTTGACTTTGTGAAATTCTTGTTGCCTTGGTCATCACGGCACTGACATTACTTTGATTTTACCGGTGACTTCGGCCTTTTTTCGAATTCGTATATTTTGTGATTACTGATTTCTCTATTTTGATTTCTAACTTCTTTTGTTCGCTGTTGCATCATTGTTTCAGTGCTTATATATATATTTACTGATATATATATGTATGTATATATATATATATATCTTCGTTTTGTATGTTGTATACTTTAATCTTGATTGCACTAGTATATGATTATGTTGTTCACTGTGGCTTTGAGTTTGACATTTAACTAAGCTTCAGCTTTGTCTGTTCATCCCTGTAGCCACCTCTATTTCATTTTTGTGCATTGTCAACTGCAAACTTTAATTGCATATTGTTTGTACATTGTTGACATCAGCCTTGAACTTTTAAACTTGATTTTGTCTCTACTTCTGCTCATGCTACTTGTTTTGCATATTTTCTTTGTTCAATTCCTTGAGTCTGATTTGGTGCCTTGTTCATTTGAGTCGTGTTGTTGTCTTCACTGTCGACTTTTGCATTTGCTCCATGTATTCGTGTAGTCTGGTCATTCACTGTATATGCATTCTGTCGTTTGTGTGTGCTGCACCAGTATCACTGTTGCACTTCCTTTTTGTTTACTGCTAGCTCATTGTGTACATTGTGTTGTCTGGTCTTCATGTATATATCTGTGCAGTCTTCTCTAGATTGAGTTTGAGTTGCTTTTATGTGTACTAGAGTGTGGTCGGTACCTTGTTTGCAACTGCAGTGGCATTTTGCATTTCATCTTGTAACTGTGTCATGTTGCTTTAAGGCAATTTGCATTGTTTAACTTGGTAGCCTAGAGCTCTGCCTTCACTGAAATGTTATGTATGCCTCCGGCCTTTGATGTTGAGATTGTGCCATTGTATATGTACATTCATGTTGTCTCGGCTTGTTCCTTTTATTCAATCATGTACTTGTGTTGTCTGCATATCAACTTGAGTTATTCCTGGTGCAGTACAACCTTTGGTATTTGTACTTGTAGTCTTCACTGGTATCACTGTTTCATTGTGTTGTATTGCATCTGAGACCTTGAACTGCTATATTGCTGTTGACCTTCATATTGAGCCCGATGAACTGTTTTGATACAAGTCTCTTCTTTGTTTCATTTGGAGTGATTTGGTCAATTTCATTTGGAAGTATTTGACTTTGATTTTGTAATGGCCTGTTTTTCCATACCGTTTTAATCGACAATAAACCACACATGTCCAACTCAAATTGCACGAATAAGCGGATCATTATGGGTTGAAAGAAGAAAAGACAGAACAGAATCTCACACAATTGGAATAACATATATTATTTCAATAATAATTTTTACAGCGGAAAATTTTAAATACAATATCTGAGTCTAATCTAAATTCAGCTTGCACAGTTATCGACACATATCCTTACAATTACTGACAAACATCAAACTAAAACTAACAAGGCACGACAGATAATAGAATACGTCCATACGATGATGAAGATCTCCAATTCTCCTCTGGAAACTCCAACCGTCTTCAACTCAACCTGAAACTACTCGGATCTGATCCGAGTTTAAAAATACCCAGATTAGGCTTGATAAACCACCATGAGATACTCGAAGTTTATGATGTATAGATCATGATGATGTTATCAAAACCTTTGAAAAGAAGGGTATCTCATAAGACCACGCCCACACATAAATATAGACGGGTTTTACCTTATGATAACCAAAACACTTCATACCAAAATT
Organism: Allium cepa; assembly: GCA_030765085.1. NCBI lineage: Eukaryota > Viridiplantae > Streptophyta > Magnoliopsida > Asparagales > Amaryllidaceae > Allium > Allium cepa. The sequence continues at coordinate 338,243,064 of CM060929.1, read as the reverse complement.
CACTTGATATACGTTTATAGAAACCACTCAAATGTAATTTAGAATACAATGTCAGACAAGCATCCCTACAAGTTCGTTCTGGGACTAAACGAAACCGAAGGCACTTTCCTCGGCCATTACTAGGCGAGAAGCCCTTGCAATCTGAAAAAATCTCCATCACGAGGAGACCACTGCTATAAATGACTCTATAATGGTGGCCAACCAGAGCATGTTCAACATGCAGTCTTCATGCTATAAAGATCCACGGTCTTCAATAATCATTATCTTCAATATGTCTTCACTTTCGAACGCATACATTGGTTCGAAGTGGTTTTCGGATAGGAATCACCAAATCCGACTCAGGTTGCTTCGAAGCCAATCATCGCTTTAAAAAGATGTTAAGTTCATATGAGGATATCAGTCATTAATAAATTACTCGAACTCTAAGACTGCAGGATCATTTCTAATATAACTTTGATTTTGCTTGAAATTCTAAATTCAGAGCAGATGGAGTAGAGAGTTTGCAAACAGAATTCAAAATAGATTTTATTACACTATGATTAATTTACAGAGGAAGATTTACAAGCACACTATGGCTGTCGCCATTACAAACACTGAGCTTAAAACTTATATTTTATTGTAATCATCATATATTTATAGTAGTAGTTTGGCCACCGATAAGTGATGAAGAAGGCTCCTGATTTTAATGTGGATAAGTAAAGAAGACTCCCGACCTTCATAATTGTGGCTAGTATTTGTTTCTTCTATGAGCTGTCCTTTTATGCTGGCAGGATAAGCATGGCTGCATTTGTCCTTTATATGAGCTGGCTTGTACTTTATTTTTACGCTGGCAAGATAAGCATAATCGAAATGTCTAGAGAAGATGAGCTGGCATAGTTATACTTTACAGCTAGGCAGAGGCTTTAGATTTTATCTTTGTGGAACTGGAGGGAATCCTGGTGGAGCTTCTGGAAGGTCTAGAGGAGTTGGAGGAAAATCTAGTGGTGGTAAACTTACAGGGCTTAATATTGTGGTAATCACCAAACCTCTTCTACCAGGAAGTTCCAGAATTACCAGAGTACTGGATGGATTTTTACGTTTTTTCTTGCAGATAATATTAGTACGCTTAATTTTAGCGTATTGTCTTCCATTCCTTCTACCTCTCTTCATGACTTTTATCCGTGTTAACACTCCTAAGGTCTTCCTCATCAGACTCTGATTCAAGTATTGCTTTAAGCTGATTTTTTAATTCCCTTTTTGAAGAACTCATCATTAATTCTTTTAAAATTTCTGAAACATCTCTTTTGGGAGATTTAATCGCGGGGGTTTGAGGTTCACGATTAATTAAACCAGTAATCGAAAAAATAGAATCTTTAAAGAATTCGTATTTATCCCACCATTTTATTAAAATTCTTCTTCCTAGATAAGGAATTTCAAAAGATAATCCTAGTTTTTGTAGCGTTCTTGGGGCGATTATAACATCCCACTTCATTATCCATGGTTTTTCATAGATGGGTTTATCTCAACAAACTTTTCACAAATCGTTCTAATTTTTTGTGGTAAAATAACCGGATATAATCCGAAGTTTTAAAACCAAAATAAAAACCAATTTGGATAATTTAGAGAACTCTGTTCTTTAAATTGTATAAACCAACTATGTCTTCTTTGTCTGTTTCCATAGTAAAAACAATCTCCCAAGCTTTGATATAATCAAAATAATTAAAGCTTACTTTATTTTTATAAGGATTTTTTGATCCCGTTGGCATTTCTTTGGACTTATATAAGTCTCCGTCCTATTGTTCTGGGGTGATAACTTTAATAATAGTGGCTTTGGAATAAGCCCAATCACCGCCTGATCTTAAAGTGGATTCGAATTGTATGGATCCAGAAAAGGTTAAGATATCTTGGTAAAATTGCAAATCCTTCGGATATAAATAAGGATCAGTAAATTTTTTTAAGAAAAAGGTCATAACTTCTTCAGTCGTTAAATGACTGTATTTCTTTTCAATGGGACATACCCAAATAGTAGTGATCGGAATGTATGGATATACGTACTCTTTAGCATACGAGGATTTTATTGCAAGCTCATAAGCTTCAGGTCTCGGTTGTTCATCTTCTGGAACAGTTTTTAAAACTTCTTCTCTGATAGTCTTTTCACTTTTAAGGAATATCGACTTATAAGTCGACTGTTGTTGGGCAGTTTTACTGCTTTCTATTCTTTCTTTTCCTTTATTCATTTTTACCATGTAAAAATTCACGATTTAAGAAATCAGGAAGAGAATTATTAGTTCCTTTTATAAACTCAATATCAAAGTCAAAGACTGATAAAATTGCTTGCCATCTGGCGAATATTTGTTTAGAAGCTATATTTTTAACATCCTTTTGTAGGATTTCTTTGGCAGATTTACAATCGACTCTTAGTAAGAACTTTTGATTTAATAAATCACTTTCAAATTTTTGTATACATAATACAATTGATAAGATTTCCTTTTTTACTATAGAGTAATTTTCTCTTGGTCCTTGCCATAGTCCAGATGTGAATCTTACTAATGATTCTTTATTATCAAATTTTTGTTTGAGAATCCCTCCATAGCCTATATCTGATGCATCTGTTTTAACTATTTTGAACGCCATCAGGGTGAGGAATAGCCAAACATGGGATTTCTTTAACTTTGGCCTTTATCCTTTTTACTGCATTAGTATGTTTTTCTGACCATGCAGGTGGATTCTTTTTTAATCTTTCAAAAAGTGGTTTAGCGTCATAAGCTAAATTTTTATAAAAATCAGATACATAATTCAAACTTCCTAGAAACCTTTGTAACTGGTTTTTATCCTTAATTTCACTTGGAAATTTGTCAGCAAATATAATTGCTCTATCTATGGGAAGTATTGTTCCATCTTTTATATTATGTCCTAGAAATCTTATTTCTGTTTGAAAAAGTTTAATTTTCTTGGCCGATACAGCTAGACCAGCCCTTTCTGTAACATTTATAAAAGTATTTAAATGTTTAAAATGTTGTTCAATAGAATTTGAAAATACTAAAACATCATCAATGTAAACTATTGTAAAAGCTGTATAAGGACTAAAAATATCATTCATTATTTTTTGAAATTCTGACGGCGCATTTTTAAGCCCGAATGGCATTACATTCCATTCATAGTGTCCGAATGGTACTGTAAATGTCGTTTTATATCTATCTTTCTCAGCAATCTGAATTTGCCAAAATCCAGATTTCATATCGAATTTTGACATTATCTTGGCTGAATAAAGCCTTGCTAGTAAGTCTTTTTTATTTGGAATTGGATATCTAATCCATCTTAAAGCTTTATTTAAAGGTTTATAGTTTATGACTAGTCTAGGGACTCCACGCTCTAACTCGGCTGCATTTTCGACATAAAATGCTGGGCAGCTCCATGGGCTTTTGGAGGGTCTGATAAGCCCCTTTTTTAATAATTTATCAATTTCTTTTTTACATATTTCAAGGTGCCTTGGGCTCATAGCAATTGGACGAGCTTTAGTTGGAATTTGACTTTCTTTAAAGTCAGGTTCATAAGGTAAATTTACCATGTGTTTCTTTCTTTCCCAAAATGCGTTAGGAGTATCCGAGCATATTGTTTATTCTATATGATTTTGCAGGTCTTTTATTTTCTTTTGAAAATGAGGTAAAGATATATTTTCTCTAATTCTTTTATAATTTATTTCTTGGGATAAGGAATTTAGAAAATTTTCTTTTCTTTTTATAGTTTTTTGTATGGTGTCAATTTCATGACATTTTGGTTGTGAAACAAAATTGAATGTTAATTCTTGATTATTCACGGTAGTTGTTATACCCTTTTCAGATATTTTTGTTATTGGGTATAACATATGTAAAAAAGGATTTCCTAATATAACATCATGTGATAAATTTTTTACCATTATAAATGGCATTTCAAGGCAGATTCCTTTATTACAAACTGCTGAATTTTGTAATTTATATTTTACTAATAATTTTCTACCATCCGCGGCATTTAGAATTTCTTTCGTTTTAGTAAAATATTTTGAAGGTACTATTCCTTCATTAATGCAATTTAAATGAGCACCAAAGTCTATCATTGCAATTGCTTGGAAACAATATTCTTTATGTACTACTATAGTAACTTTGGTATGCCATTTATGTGTAATAACACGATCTAACATATTTACATATGTTAAATTATTTAGCTCTTTTTCGTGTAGTGTGCTTTCATTATCACTGTTATCATGATATCTTTCTTCAATTAGAATTACTTTAGCTTTTAGTTCTTTAATTTCTTGTTTCAGTATTTTTATTTCGTGCTTTAATTCTGACATTGTAGCTTCAGTATTTGAATCAACAAAACTTACTTTAGGTTTTGAATTTCTTACTCTATCAAAGATTTCTTTTATATTATAAGTTTCTGGTTGTTTTAATTTCAAATTTTTCTCATGGATTTTATCCTGATAAGATTCTAAATAGTTTCTTAATATACTTTTCTTTTCGTCTGGGTCTGATACTTTGTCTATTATATCTAGAATAAAGTTGTCTTCTTTCGATAAGACAAATAACCCATTAGATAAAGTTTTATAATAATTATAATTGTTATCAGCTTCAGAATCATCATTGAGTGATTCTTCATTTTCTGATTCTGTTTCCGAATGTTCTTCTGCAATAATGTTTAATTTTAAATTTTCAGTCTCTGAATCGGAACTTTCAAAAAGTAAATTTTTAAGTGAATTTTTTAATTCTTCGTCTATATCAAGATTATTTATTTTCTTTTTCATTTTACATTTATTTGCATAATGTCCTCCCTTTTTGCATTTCCAACATATTGGAATTTTCTTATTGTTTTCTTTATCTTTATTTCTTTTTCCTTTTCTTTTGTAAAATTCTTTATTTGTAGTTTTACTACATTCACATTTTTCACTTTGAAAGTTTTTATTTTTGAAATGCTTTCATTTAAATGGTCTTTTCGATTTTCTATAGCTATTTTCAGGCCTTATGGGTTTAATTCCCACTTGGTCACAAAAGTCTCCTAAGACTTGTTTACCATATAGGTTTCCCTTTTGTATTTGTTTATGTAACTTGATTTCATTACAAAAATTAATTCCTTCTACTACTATTTCTGATGCTAATTCACCATATGAATATCCATCATAAGGAATTACTCCATCATTTTGATTTTTTATTCTTTCTTTAACCCTTGCTGCAAATAAGGGTGGTAATCCTGATATGAATTTTTCTTTCCAAAAGTCTTGATTGCAATCATGCATTATAAACACTTTAGAGAAATAAATATCTTTATACCACTTAAATTGCGATAAATTTTCACATTTTAATTTCATTAATTGTTGTCTTGTTTTATCATTTAATAATGATGCTGTTCCTACAAAGTGATTGGCGATTGTATAAAGAAGTGTGTTAACCACATCAACTACTTCTCTATCATTTACAATTTTTACAGCTCTAAGTACTCTATTTCTGGCTTCACTAGTCATATAATTTTCCCACCAATGTCTTAATTGGCCTGTAAACCCTTGAATTATTGCAGTTGCTATATCTTCATCTTTATTGCCTTTAGCCCTACTGGCTACTGCATACATTGCCATATAATGCAATTTTAATTGAATCTGATATTCTGAGCAACCATCGATGTTCCATTCAACTACTGATGAGCCATCACATGATGCTTGCATATATGGATCCATTTCTTCTATTAGGAGATCTACTGGAGTTGGTTTATCATAATAAGGTTTTTTTTTGGAAAATTTTTATAATTTATTTTATTGATTTCAAAAGAATTTTCTTGTTGCTTTGATTCCGACAAAAACTGTTTTTGAATTTGATTAACTTCATCATCTGAACTTTGATTAAAATCTTCATCAAAGGATAAATTTTGATTATAAATTTTTTCTGTAAGGGGTGCCACTTCCTTCTCTTTTACTCCTAGGGTTTTTAACCTTTTTATTATTTCTTCTAGCATTTCAGTGTTTTCTCCATGCCTATTTAGGTTGAGATTCAATTTTTCTGAGGGTAAGGGTTTGAATAAAGCCTTATCTATAGAAGATCGCTCCTTATGAATTTTATTTCTTTCTTGCTCTGGATTTTTATTAACTTCTTGTTCTATCCTAATGAGTTGCTTACCCATTGATTGTAATGTTAGATTTGTAAAATTATTTTGTTCAATAATAGCTTCTATATTGCCATTTTTCCTATAAGGAGTTGCGGTTAATTCTTCATTTTCAATTTTTAATAACAAATTAGATTCTGGAGGATGTATACTCTTAATTACTTTTCCTTTCTTTGTTGTATATTCTTGGTATGCCATATTTATGTTGGCAACTGTTAAAAAATCATCAAAATTGGGAAAGGTATCTTTATGTTTTTCTATTTTATAATATCCTTCCACCATTCTGAAGAAGTCATAATTTTCCGGTAAATCGTCTCCCATCTTTTGGAGATATGATTTATATCTTTTAAACCATTTTTCTTGAGTTTCAGGGGTTTTCGTAAAAAACCTTTTCTTTTAGTTTTATTTTCATCCGAATAAAACTTTTGCTGTTCTATTTCTGAAAAGGGAAATTTTATTCTCTCATTAAGAGTTAAGGTATTTAAACCAAATACGCTTTTGTCTTCATCGTAACCCATATCAGAAGGGGTTGGGGATGAAGAATTATTAAGTCTATACTCAGGTTGGCTTACTCCATCTGGTGTATTTCTAATAATTACATTTTCTTCCTTTAATTTTAAAGTAGTTGGGCTATTCTGAGGAACTGGCTCCTCTGATTTTGATGTAGTACCTAATGTAAGGTGCGTAATCCTATTTTTTGAGAATCTTATTTCAACATCACCATCTGGATATTCAACGATTTCTTCTAGGGTTTTGTTTTCCACTTTAATTGGGTCATTAGCTTCTTCTAAAAGCCATTTTTCTGGTAAATTTATTTCATTCCATTTTATGGATTTGGGGATAACAACATTACTTTTACTTATATCGGTTATAAACATTGTTGTTGTACCGTCGTTCTTTATTGGTACATTTTTAATGTCTGCTATAACAGTATTCATAGCTTTATAACATATTCTATAAATAATTATAACATTTTGCGTTCCAGGTTTCATATTAAAACCTTCTGTTTTTATATCTAGACAGACAGATTGCGTTACATTTGGGTCTGTTATAGAAACAATGAAATTAGGAAAGCATGAAAAATATATTGGTCCATCACATAGAGTTGACTCTACGATTCCTATTAGAGAATCACGAAACTTATTATACCTTTTATCATGTACTGCAATAATGGCCGATGTATTTAATCCTAACCGAGTTGCTGGTTTTAGTGCGACTTGAACCATGCCTATATGAATAAATTTATATTTTTCTTTATGTAGGTTTAAAAGTCCTTTTGGAAGTAGACAAAAGGTATTATAACCCTCTGTAAGGGGAATAGCTTGTTCAACAGTTTTGATTATATAATCAGATTTCATAATGAAACTACCTGTTTTCTTATAGATTTTCGATGGCGAATAAGCCGGTATTTTCCATTTATTTAAATTTTGTTCTAAATCCTCTTTGACAACAATTTCTTGATTTTTGTTATTAATTTTTATTTGTAGATCATCTAAACTATCTTCGCAATTGTCTCTGTATGACAATGCACTGGTTAATCGATTCATTATCTTTTCCTTATCACTGTCAACGATTTACTCCTAACGTCTCAAAATGCCTAAACACTTAAACGGCTAACAGAGACTAATAACGGATACGCGACTTAAGGACGAATCCCGGTTTCAAAGGTAAGATAAAGATCGGTCTTCCAGATTATTATCAAAAGTTTTAATACAAAAATAGTGGATAACCAAATATGATTCTAAAACAAATTTATTAAATTTGTATTTAGGTGAATAGTGTTGGTGCTACAGTAACTTTGCTACAGTAACTTGCGGCAGTAAATTTGCTACATTAACTTGCTACAGTAGTAGCTTAATACAGAAAAACAAGATGAACAAATCGTACCTGAACGATAGCGTGAGTTAAGCTAATAAGCTGAACGGGGTTTGCACTGCACCACCTAACTCCCTCCCGGGGGCTTGTGAAGTCCGACAGCACTCCTTTCGTTTCTCAGGATCGTTTCTAATATAATTTTGATTTTGCTTGAAATTCTAAATTCAGAGTAGATGGAGTAGAGAGTTTGCAAACAGAATTCAAAATAGATTTTATTACACTATGATTAATTTACAGAAGAAGATTTACAAGCACACTATGGCTGTCGCCATTACAAACACTGAGCTTACTTTAGGTATTGAATTTCTTACTCTATCAAAGATTTCTTTTATATTATAAGTTTCTGGTTGTTTTAATTTCAATTTTTTCTCATGGATTTTATCCTGATAAGATTCTAAATAGTTTCTTAATATATTTTTCTTTTCGTCTGGGTCTGATACTTTGTCTATTATATCTAGAATAAAGTTGTCTTCTTTCGGTAAGACAAATAACCCATTAGATAAAGTTTTATAATAATTATAATTGTTATCAGCTTCAGAATCATCATTGAGTGATTCTTCATTTTCTGATTCTTTTTCCGAATGTTCTTCTGCAATAATGTTTAATTTTAAATTTTCAGTCTCTGAATCGGAACTTTCTAAAAGTAAAATTTTAAGTGAATTTTTTAATTCTTCGTCTATATCAAGATTATTTATTTTCTTTTTCATTTTACATTTATTTGCATAATGTCCTGCCTTTTTGCATTTCCAACATATTGGAATTTTCTTATTGTTTTCTTTATCTTTATTTCTTTTTCCTTTTCTTTTGTGAAATTCTTTATTTGTAGTTTTACTACATTCACATTTTTCACTTTGAAAGTTTTTATTTTTGAAATGCTTTCATTTAAATGGTCTTTTCGATTTTCTATAGCTATTTTCAGGCCTTATGGGTTTAATTCCCACTTGGTCACAAAAGTCTCCTAATACTTGTTTACCTTATAGGTTTCCCTTTTGTATTTGTTTATGTAACTTGATTTCATTACATAAATTAATTCCTTCTACTACTATTTCTGATGCTAATTCACCATATGAATATCCATCATAAGGAATTACTCCATCATTTTGATTTTTTATTCTTTCTTTAACCCTTGCTGCAAATAAGGGTGGTAATCCTGATATGAATTTTTCTTTCCAAAAGTCTTGATTGCAATCATGCATTATAAACACTTTAGAGAAATAAATATCTTTATACCACTTAAATTGCGATAAATTTTCACATTTTAATTTCATTAATTGTTCTCTTGTTTTATCATTTAATAATGATGCTGTTCCTACAAAGTGATTAGCGATTGTATAAAGAAGTGTGTTAACCACATCAACTACTTCTCTATCATTTACAATTTTTACGGCTCTAAGTACTCTATTTCTGGCTTCACTAGTAGTATAATTTTCCCACCAATGTCTTAATTGGCCTGTAAACCCTTGAATTATTGCAGTTGTTATATCTTCATCTTTATTGCCTTTAGCCCTACTGGCTACTGCATACATTGCCATATAATGCAATTTTAATTGAATTTGATATTCTGAGCAACCAACGATGTTCCATTCAACTATTGATGAGCCATCATATGATGCTTGCATATATGGATCCATTTCTTCTATTAGGAGATCTACTGGAGTTGGTTTATCATAATAAGGTTTTTTATTTGGAAAATTTTTATAATTTATTTTATTGATTTCAAAAGAATTTTCTTGTTGCTTTGATTCCGACAAAAACTGTTTTTGAATTTGATTAACTTCATTATCTGAACTTTGATTAAAATCTTCATCAAAGGATAAATTTTGATTATAAATTTTTTCTGTAAGGGGTGCTACTTCCTTCTCTTTTACTCCTAGGGTTTTTAACCTTTTTATTATTTCTTCTAGCATTTCAGTGTTTTCTCCATGCCTATTTAGGTTAAGATTCAATTTTTCTGAGGGTAAGGGTTTGAATAAAGCCTTATCTATAGAAGATCGCTCCTTATGAATTTTATTTCTTTCTTGCTCTGGATTTTTATTAACTTCTTGTTCTATCCTAATGAGTTGCTTACCCATTGATTGTAATGTTAGATTTGTAAAATTATTTTGTTCAATAATAGCTTCTATATTGCCATTTTTCCTATAAGGAGTTGCGGTTAATTCTTCATTTTCAATTTTTAATAACAAATTAGATTCTGGAGGATGTATACTCTTAATTACTTTTCCTTTCTTTGTTGTATATTCTTGGTATGCCATATTTATATTGGCAACTGTTAAAAAATCATCAAAATTGGGAAAGGTATCTTTATGTTTTTCTATTTTATAATATCCTTCCACCATTCTGAAGAAGTCATAATTTTCCGGTAAATCGTCTCCCATCTTTTGGAGATATGATTTATATCTTTTAAACCATTTTTCTTGAGTTTCAGGGGTTTTCGTAAAAAACCATTTTCTTTTAGTTTTATTTTCATCCGAATAAAACTTTTGCTGTTCTATTTCTGAAAAGGGAAATTTTATTCTCTCATTAAGAGTTAAGGTATTTAAACCAAATACGCTTTTGTCTTCATCGTAACCCATATCAGAAGGGGTTGGGGATGAAGAATTATTAAGTCTATACTCAGGTTGGCTTACTCCATCTGGTGTATTTCTAATAGTTACATTTTCTTCCTTTAATTTTAAAGTAGTTGGGCTATTCTGAGGAACTGGCTCCTCTGATTTTGATGTAGTACCTAAGGTAAGGTGCGTAATCCTATTTTTTGAGAATCTTATTTCAACATCACCATCTAGATATTCAACGATTTCTTCTAGGGTTTTGTTTTCCACTTTAATTGGGTCATTAGCTTCTTCTAAAAGCCATTTTTCTGGTAAATTTATTTCATTCCATTTTATGGATTTGGGGATAACAACATTACTTTTACTTATATCGGTTATAAACATTGTTGTTGTACCGTCGTTCTTTATTGGTACATTTTTAATGTCTGCTATAACAGTATTCATAGCTTTATAACATATTCTATAAATAAGTATAACATTTTGCGTTCCAGGTTTCATATTAAAACCTTCTGTTTTTATATCTAGACAGACAGATTGCGTTACATTTGGGTCTGTTATAGAAACAATGAAATTAGGAAAGCATGAAAAATATATTGGTCCATCACATAGAGTTGACTCTACGATTCCTATTAGAGAATCACGAAACTTATTATGCCTTTTATCATGTACTGCAATAATGGCCGATGTATTTAATCCTAACCGAGTTGCTGGTTTTAGTGCGACTTGAACCATGCCTATATGAATAAATTTATATTTTTCTTTATGTAGGTTTAAAAGTCCTTTTGGAAGTAGACAAAAGGTATTATAACCCTCTGTAAGGGGAATAGCTTGTTCAACAGTTTTGATTATATAATCAGATTTCATAATGAAACTACCTGTTTTCTTATAGATTTTCGATGGCGAATAAGCCGGTATTTTCCATTTA